>JABWPP010000050.1:160633821-163036321 GCA_016920855.1 Puya raimondii
GGGGGGAGGGGGGGGGGGGAGAGGGGGGGGGGGGGGGGGGGGGAGGGGGGGGGGGGGGGGGGGGGGGGGGGGGGGGGGGGGGGGGGAGGAGGGGAAAGGGGGGGGGGGGGGGGGGGGGGGGGGGGGGGGGGGGGGGGGGGGGGGGGGAGGAGAGGGGGAGGGGGGGGAGGGGAGGGGAGGAGAGGGGGGGGGGGGGGGGGGGGGGAGAGGGGGGAGAGAGGGGGGGGGGGGGAGGAAGGGGGAGGGGGGGAGGGGGGGGAGAGAGGGAGGGAGGGGGAGAAGGAGGGGGGAGAGGGGGGGGAGGGGGGGGGGGGGGGGGGGGAGGGAGGGGGGAGAGGGGGAGGGAGGGGGGGGGGGGGGGGAGGGGGGGGGGGGGGGGGGGGGGGGAGGGGAGGGGGGGAGGGGGAGGGGAGAGGAGAGGAGGGGGGGGGAGGAGGGGGGGGGGGGGGGGGGAGGGGGGGGGAGGAGGGGAAAAGGGAGGGGGGGGAGAGGGGGGGAGGGGGGGGAGGGGGAGGGGGGGGGAGGGGGGGGGGAGGAGGGGGGAGAGAGAGGGGAGGGGGAGGATCGGGGAGGGGGTTTTCAAAAAAGGGGGAAAGGATTAAATCCAAGGTTTAAATCCTAAATCACAAGAACTCACCTCTACACCCAAACTCCCTAGCCTCTTCTTGCAACAAGAAGCTCCAAATCCACCTTAGAAGCTTTTCCCAAGGTCAAAAAATCCTTCACTTCTCCAAGCTTTGGAGAGGGAGGAGAGAGAGAGGGAGGGAGGGGGAGGGGAGAGGGAGGATGGGAGAGGGAAGGGAGACGTGAAATTACCAAACTGCCCTTCACTGGGCATTCTGCTTCAGCAGGGTCCGAAACTTGCAAATGGACTCCCGACCCCGTACGCGCATCAGCTCTCAGCGCAGGTCGGGTCCGGACCCCACAGCCGGGTCCGGAACTCATGAGCATCTCAGCTCGGAAAACAAGTCGGGTCCGGACCTTGGCGTCCGGGTCCGGACCCTAGCTGCTCCACCAGACTTCATTGTCCGGACCCCAGATCTCGGGTCCGGACCCCGTGAGCAATTTGGCTCTAGTTCGGGCTTTTCCAAAAATTCAAATTTTTAATTTTCGGGGTCCTAACTCGCACCCAAACGTTCCGAAACCCTCGGAACCCAATTCCACACCAGCCATTATCGGCTTTCTCCGAACTTCATCCAATTCGGTAAAGTTCGGCATAACGCACCGAAATTCAGAGTACTACATGTCGTCCGGTCAGACATTTCAAATGCATGCAGCAATATTGTGGACTATAAGTGATTTTTCGGGCTATGCGTGCTTGTCTGGTTGGAGCACCAAAGGCCATCTTGCTTGTCCATATTGCAATAAGGATACTTGCTCTAAATATTTAAAGCATGGACGTAAATTATGTTACATGGGCGATCGTAGATTTCTTAAGAGAGGACACAAGTTTCGTCGAGATGCAATTTCTTTTCATGGTACATGCGAGTTGAGAGAAGCCCCGCCTCTACTTTCCGGGCATGATGTGTTCGAGCAAGTAAAAGATATTAATATTGTATTTGGAAAGCATAAAAAAAACACAAAGTCAAAAAAAGGCGGGCAAGTTGATGTGATGCAACCACCATATAACTAGAAGAAACGAAGCATATTTTTTTATTTGCCATACTGGGACACTCTTTTGGTGCGTCATAACCTAGATGTCATGCATATTGTAAAAAAAATATTTTCGATAATGTGCTCTATACATCGCTTAATTTTGAGGGAAAATTAAAGGATAATTTTAAGGCTCGTCTTGACCTTCAAGAAAAATGGGCTTAAGATATGATCTTCATCCTGTTGCAAATGGAAGTAAAACATATCTACCACCGGCAAGCTTCTTGTTAAGCAGAGAAGAAAAGGAGATTTTCTTTAAGGTATTGAAAGGAGTAAAGTTTCCCGACGGTTATGCAGCTAATATTTCAAATCGTATACGGGTTAAAGATAAGAAAATTTTAGGGCTTAAGAGCCATGATAGTTATGTGCTATTGCAACATTTGCTCCCACTAGCTATAAGAAGAATTTTGCCAAAAGATGTATTCTCACCGCTAACCGCTAATAGAACTTAGCAACTTCTTTCGAGAATTATGTTGCAAATCGATAAAAATAAAGGATATGGAACAGTTGGAAGATCGAATTGTTTTGATATTATGCAATCTTGAGAGGATCTTCCCACCGGCTTTTTTTGATATCATGGTGCATTTGGCAATTCATCTTGCTACTGAGGCCAAAATTGCTGGACCGGTGCAATACCGTTGGATGTTTCCAATTGAGAGAGGTTAGTTGTTGTTGAAATCAATTTTTGCTAATTCAATCAACAATGATTATCTTATAGTTTTTATGACTATTTGCTGTAGATCACTGTTGAAATTAAAGTTGAGTGTCCGAAATAGAAACCGTCCAGAGGGTTCGATTGTTGAAGGCTACTTGGTTGAGGAAAGCTTAACATTTTGTTCACGTTACTTGCACAAGATACCAAATTTAATCGTCCAATAAGAAATGATGACCGCTCTAGCATCCAAAGTCAAGTGCAGTTTTTTTTTTCCATATATTGGTCGTGCATTGGATGATTGTCACGCCCCGGGCTAGTTCAAGATGCGGATAAAAAAAACGTGCTAAATTTTTTTTTTTTGAAAAGCCTAGCCCGCGCCACGTACAGACCCGCCACAAATACAGGGTCCACTGTACACACGGACAGAGCCTCCCCTGTATTTGCACGGCGTCCAACAACAAACAACAGGATCACAACCACCATTCATTCATCCCAACAGCACATCAACACAACGAGAGATTCATACAGCTAACAGTCCTTAAACCTGTATGAATCTAAGCAAATCCTTAAGCGAAGGATGATGCAATGCACAAGCAACAATCATTCTAGAAAGCTGCTCCTTACCCAGAAGCTTTAGTTTGAAACCCTAATCTCAATCATTGAAGAAGCCTTTGAAAACTGTTCTCCACACGAGAAACTCTCTTTTTTGAAATCACAAAACCGAGCAATCAGAAATCCATTTGAAAACCGTTTCCCACACGGAAGCCTTGTTTTACGACGCTACCACGAGGGGTAGAAAACCAAAATGCTCGATAAATGAAACGACTGGAAAACAAGGATACAACCAATCAATCCAAGCATGCTATCATCACATAATCATAAGGAGTAAATTCACAACACATAAGCATGCTAGAGTAAGCTCAAAGAATAACTGAACCACAAATGACATCTAATAGGCGAAAGTAGGGTGATAACCAAATCTGGGGATGTAGCCTCACGAGTCGGAACTCTAGAGCTACTATCTAGGCGTGCCTCGCAGCGTCCCGACACTCACCACCCTGCTCACCTGAAACCTGCAATGGGGGTGGGGGGTGAGAACATGCACGCATGTCTCCCCTCCCAGTGGGTACCGCAAGCCGACGAAGGCGAGGTGTACACACCGGCACGAGGGTCAACAAAAGATAGATATGGTATACAGTAGCACAAGTAAGTATGAGGCTAACATACAACTGAAATAACTATGCTACTGTAAGCAACTAGTATGCATCAAAGGGAAAACCACGAAGTAAACCCAATCTGAAACTACCGGGACGTATCCCATGCACTGTCACCTGCTCATCTATAGGCACATAAACCTTCTGGACGCACTGCATCAAGGCTCACGGGTCGGCACAAACTCAACGACCCTTTTCCGGAAAAGAACACCTCCAAACGGTGGATCAGACCGCGGTGTACGTGAAGTGCTAGAAGAGCTGTGACGATCGATGCAAATGCTCAATCCACAGAACGGCAACAAGCCGAGAAGCAACCGATAAACCACAACTAGGATCGCTCGGAACAACAGGCGATCACCCCGACCAACTGGGTCGTCTCAAGGAACATGCAAGCCACAACTAGGATCGCTCAGAATGACAAGCGATCACCACCGACCGACTGGGTCGTCTCAAGGAACATGCAAGCCACAACTACTCTACTATCCAAGCACGCATATAAGTAGAGTCTACGGGAGTCAAGTGAACTAATAACTGTAAAGCAAAGGAAGGGATAGAAAGGTATCACCGTAGTCCACTGAACCGACTCCGGATCGAAGTACCCACCTGTAGGTAAGATCAAGTCTAACACCGACGGCTCTCGGGAACCGCGACAGGACCTACGAAAGACTCACAGGGTCAAGGTCCACCAAGTCCACGCTAAACACAAAGCGCACACATCCCGAAACCGACGGATCGCCCGGAAAACCCACCGGGACGATCCCGAAACCACACAAAGCCCCAGAGGGGTACTAAACAGTCGAACAAGTCCCTCGCTGTCCCCGAACACATAACACCAAGTGCTGGGACAGCGAGCACAAGCTCGGGGTGCCACGACAACAAACGCACCCGAAAAGGCTTCCCGGGCTCCCGAAAAATGCCGAAATGGCACCGGAACCCTTCGTCGCTCATCCGTTGTCCTCGAAACTTCGGGACAGTGATGAGGAACAGCCAACAAGGCTAAACGACGAAGCCGAGTCGCTCGCGAAAACAGCGAGCGAGTCGCACCACTAGAAACGCGCGTTTCGCCGATTATTTCATCGAAAAACGCGTCGAAAATGAATCCGAAACTATACGAAGGGCGAGGGGGTTGGACAACCAGTCCAGAGGGTCCTCACGACCATCCCCTTGCTGCCCACAGCGTCGCTATGCTGCGACAAATGCCAAAGGTCCATAACAAGCAACATATACATACATACATACACCAAAATAAGCCGTTCGAGCAATCCGTTCGTCCGCTCGACCTTCCGCAAGTACCAGCGGATAGGTATCGACGTCACGGAGACCGTGCTCATTGTCCCGCTGCGACAGGACCAGTCGCAAGCCGGGAAATCCCATAAAAACAGTGGGCGCGCGCACAAAAGCAAGCTTAACCAAGGCCGTGTGAGCAAGCCGTACATCCGCACGACCTTCCGCAAGCGCCAGCGGTAGGTAACGATGTCACGGTGAACGTGCTCACAGCCCTACTGCGTTGGAGCAAGTCACGGACTCAGCAATTACATAAAAACAAGGCCACAAGCATACAAATGGCACGACAAAAGCCGAACGACGAAGCGGCTCGAGCAAAACCAAAAATGGAGGTGAGCATGATGATCAGTGAGATGCCATGATCCTCATGTTCACCTTCCCGGACCTCGGGAAGCACCAGGGGCTCCAAAACCTCGGCGCGGCCAACAACAGCAAAAACAAAGACCCCGGCCGGAGCAACTAGCTCCGGCCGGCTGCCGGCCGGCAGGCAAGGCCGGCGGCGGCCACACTGTCGGTCGAGAGGGTCACAAGGAAGGGAGGGCTCACCTTGGCCGGCGGCAGAAAGCGCGGCGGCGGCGGCGCAGGAAGCTCCGCAGCTCTCGGGTTGACTAGGGCTTGTCGGCGCGGCAAGGAACAGCGGCGATGGCCGGCGGCGAAGCGAGCATCGGCGAGAGGGGGTCGCCGGACACCGGTTGGCCGGTGACCGCGACAAAATAACCCGGCGACGGCGGCGGCGGGGCAAGGTAGGCCGCGGCTGCCCAAGTTGCCGACACTGAGCCCCGCGGCGGCTCCGGCGACTGTCCGGCGGCACGGCGACGGCCGGGGGAAGGCAGGGGGCGGCGCCGGAGGACCCAAGGGTGGCAGTCCTCACCTCAGACGGTAACAGGGTACGGCGGCGGCGGCGTAGGGGAGAGCCCTAGCTCCGGGAAGGCTCTGCTACGCCCACTCCGGCAAGGAACGGCGGAGGCGGCGGCCCGGACGGCGAGCACCGGCAAGATGGCATCGCCGGACGTCGGGTAGGAGGCGGCCGCGACAGCAACAACCGGCGGTGGCGGCGGCGGAGCTAGCACAGCCGCAGCTGCCCAAGCTGTCAAGCCGAAGCTTGCGGCGGCTGCGGCGGCGCTCCGGCAGCACGGCGACGGCCGGGACAGCAGGGATCGGCGGCGGAGGTCCCCGGGGTGACGATGCTCACCCCCCTGAGCGGCGGGAGGCGGCGGCAGCCTGAGCTCACACAGCTCGGCCAGCTGCTGCCAAAACAGTGGCCACAGCAGCCTGGCGGCGGGCTCCGACGGCACTCCGGCGGCTCTCCGGCGACACCAGTGGCACAGCCACCTCAGGGGGAGCTCAAGCGTGGGTTCCCCCTGGGTGCTCACCTCAGAGAAGAAGGAGAAGAAGAAGAAGAAGGAGAAAAGAGGAAAAGGGAGAGGGAAGGTGGCTGGGGAGCTCCGGCCAGCTGGGTGGTCGGCGGCGGCCGGAGGAGCTCCGCAGGGGGCTAAGGGGCAGGGGAGAGGGGGCCCTGGTCCAGGCTGAGGAGAAGAGAGAGTGAGAGAGTGTGGGAGTGAGAGGGGGGGGGGGTGGAGTGTAGCATAAGTAAAGAGAGGGGGTTGGGTTTGCCCATTAAATGCATCCACCAACCCCCACCTACCCCCTCCCTCTCAGCCAAAAGCCCTCACACACAAGCAACAATATCCTCCCAGGCCCCCCACGATTCGAAATCGCGCGAAAAGGTGCGAAAACGGGGTCTAAAACGCGAAGCCGAAAAACGTGACATACGACCTCTCGGCGATCAAGTTGGGATAACTTTTAACCCGCTCGTCGCACGGCGACACGGATCACGCCATCGCATTCAGCACTGCCGAGACATCGAACCTACCATTTTGGATCGTCAGATTCGGACTCCGGTTCGCGCCGTTAAGCCGTTCACTCTCCGCGACGAAAATCCGAAAACTAACAAAAAAACACTAAAAGACACTTATATACATATATATATATAAATACCTATATATATACGTATACAGATCAAAACACAGTAATGGGGGAGAGGAACACAGAATTTCAAATTTCCAAAATTTGGATTCTCACAATGATGGTGAGAGTTTTGCATTGGACTATATAACGTGGGCACAAGCTCACCGATATGTGTTATTTAATTATAATCCTATCAGTCCTTATCTTACGTAAGTTAATCAACTAACAATCATTAATATTTTTCATGGTCATTATTATTTTTATTCTATAGTTACTATCCTTTTCTATTGTATATGCAGAAAGCATCTCAATGAGATTAAAGTGCACAATCGTCGAGCAAGAAAGCATGATATAGAGCATATTCATAATGAAACTTTTCATGAGTGGTTTAGATCCTATGTGAGTGAAACTTTCACAAAATTACTTAAAACTTACTAAATTTTCCAACTTGCATATAGAATGACTTTTCTTGTTGCTATATATAGATAAACAAGTTAATTAGAGAAGAAAATGAGGAGTTATCAGAAGAAATCAAATGGATGGCAGCAGGTCCTCTTATGAATGCTAAGAGATTTAAAGGTTATATCATAAATGGATTTAGATTTCACACAAAAGATATTGAAGAGAACAGAAAAACACAAAATAGCGGTGTTGTGGTGGTCGCAAGTACCTCAAGTTTTTCTAGCACAAAGGATCAAAATCCTGCCAAAGGCAATGTTGCATACTATGGAGTTATAAGAGAAATCATTGAGTTAAAATACAGCGGAAGAGCAAAAGTTGTATTATTTCAATGTGATTGGGCAGATGTGCGCTCGGAAGGTAGAGGAATTAAAAAGGATGAATATGGATTCACACTTGTTAATTTCAATCATTTATTATATAGAGGCGACCATTTGTCAAATGAACCTTTCGTATTAGCATCTCAAGTTGAACAAGTTTTCTACATCAGAGATCCTATAGATGAAGATTGGCATATTGTAATTGGTACAAAACCTAGAGATTATTTTGATATGTCTAGGAAAGATGATGATGATAATGAGGTGGAGATATACTATCCTAATGGCTTAGATGATAACCTCAATGCAAATAGCACCACAAGCAATAATTATGATATTATAAATTGGATGAGAACAGATGTAGCTGGAATAACCATTAATTCACCTTTAGTAGTGAATGTTGCAAGTAATGTTGTGCATAGTGATGAGGCATATTCTAGTGAGGATAACGAAAATGAAAACACACTTATCTAAATTTAGCTCCAGGGTAATTCACTAAGCTGAATTTCATAAATATGTTGTTGATTTCATAATGCAAATTCTCTTTATTCTCTAGCTATAGCTGGTTAGAAATTTATTTACTAAGTATTTGTAAAACTCTTTGTCACAGCACAAGACGTGAAGACAAAGTTGAATCTGATTGGTGCACATTCTTTGCAGGAAATCACATATAAGGTTAAGTATTTAATTACAATTATTTACTTTTCTTTATTGTAACTTGTCATGATTATACATCTTTATAATATATATAGTTTTGTTTTACAGGGTTCACACACTTTAATCATGTGGCGTTCCAATACTCATGCTAGGGATCCTACATCTGATCCTTCGCATCCCACAAGTACACATAGAGGACCTATGCAAAAGCCTCCATCAAATATTGCTCTGCCTAAGCAAGTCAAACCTTGAGGTGTCCAACCATCACTTGATGAAACACAGCCTATCTCAAGGTAGCATGAATCTCGATCAAATAGAACGCACTTTTCTAGTCAAAATCATTTGTATAACAATCGCCCTTCATCCAGCAGTGAGCCAGAAAGAATAGTAACTAGATGCATAGTTCGACCATCTTTTAAACCCTCAAGGCCTCACTTAATGCAACATCAAGTTTATTCAGAAAATCATAATATTTTACAAGACGATCTGCATCCTGATTGTAATGAAAATCATTCTACTGAAGATGACATACGTGTGAATGACAATGAACCAAATGCAGGTAACAAATTTGTGTTATTATGCTTCTAGTAAGCTTACTCTTGTGGTTTAGTAAACATTTCATATATATATTACGTTTCTAATAAGCTTAGTTTTGTGATTCTTTTTCAACAGATACTACTAGAAAATCAAAGAATAGAAGAGGTCCTACTCGAATGCTAAAAATCTAGGCTACGCGAGATGGTGAACTTCTACCACAAGAACTCAATGAATTTGACCAACCAATTGGAGATGATGCTACAAAATTCACAAATTTTTTAGGCATAGTGGTGAGAAATGGAAATGATGCACCACTTATATATAAAGATTGGAGGCAAGTACCATCAGAGTATAAAGAAAAATTGTGGAACATAGTAAAGGTTTGTATTTAGACCATTTAATAAATTGCCTATTTACACACATTATTTTCTACTGAAAGAATAGTCTATTATCTTCTTTTTTGTAGTTAAAATATGATATCGAAGATGATAGTATGTGTTGGGTTATGAAGGCTCTTGGAAAGAAATGGAAGGACTTCAAGTGTGAATTGAAAAAAAAAACACTACAACACTAATGGCACTTATGAGGAACGTTTAGCTGATCGTGATCCAAGGTTCCTTCCTGATCAATGGAAGTATTTAATTGATTTCTGGAATAGTGAGGAAGGACAGGTGATTAGAAAAATACTAAGTTCTAAATGTTTTAACATTAGTTTTTTTGTATTTATCTTAAAATGTTTCTTATGATAACAGTAAGCTTAGGCTCGTAGTGTGAGGAACAGGGTTAATCGTTTACAGCAGGTTACTTTGCATACAGCGGGATCGAAAAGCTTCGCTCGTATTCGTGAAGAGGAGGTGAGTGCCTTATGCCCTTTAGTTTTTCTATACTTGTTGATTGACTTCTTATTTGATAATCTACTATAGTAAGACAATAGGTAAACAATAGTTCAATAGGTTAGAGAACCATATATAGAAGATATATCATATAGTTGTTAAATCTGATTAAGAGTACTTTAGAATCAACGAAAATAAGCTTGAAGAATAGTTATGCCACGCCCCGGGCCCTAGTGAGAGCCTACCAGGCACGTGCACAGACCCGCCGTGTACCCCAAAACAACACACAATGTACACAAGGCGTCTACAACAACAACAATCAAGTAGTAGAAGGAATACATCCTAAACAAGGTGATCAGAGCGAGAACATAATAATACAATTAAAACAAGATCAGCACAACTATAATCTCAAGATATACAATAAAATTTATACATCTTATGTGCTAACAGATCAACCAACCAACATATCTATACACCTTTCACTCAAAATATAACGAAAGGTATCCATGGTATGTCTATAACAACATCGTAGAGGCTCTAGCTAGCTGCTAACCCCTCGCCACGATCCCAAGCCTCTCCTGCTGCGGAAGGCTCTGAAACAAAAACCCAACAACAATGGGGGTGAGAACTATTAAACAATAGTTCCCAGTGGGTAAGCCGCCGAGAGTGGCGAATTACACCGCTAGGTCAACTGAGGCAAGATAGTATAAGCTGAAATATAAGGCATAAAGCATTAAATGTTTAACATATAATTCTACTACTATCATGCCTCCAAATGATTATATCATTTCAACAAAATATGCTTCCTACCCCTACATGCATAGGTAGGTCCATTACCACAAGTTTTACATGTACTTGATTTCTTACAATCATATGCACAATTATGTCTCTACCATAATTTACATGCATGTCCATTTATGCTATAAACAATAGTTAAGGAAAAACCTCTTTTCTAATTAACATCATATATTCATGCCACTATACTAAACCAATGTGAGTATAGTTCTAATGCTACTATGGATGCCAATGTATGTAGTGACTAACTAATATGTCCAACTACAATGAATGCATCCCAATAGTGTCAAGCTAAGTAATGCCACAATATACGACTCACTACTATGTCCATACACTACATGTATATGCATCAATAACAGTGATATACTATGTCCAGTTTACTTAGCTTTTACCCAATCCACGAGGGGACTTACACAAGGTAACATCCCGACTTGTGCCATGCCTAATGGTCCCGTGGTAGTCAGCATTCTCTCGCTAGAATGAGACACTCCCCCAACGGCGATCCACTTCGGCGCCCAATCCTGCACGGGCGATCAAACGTCGCAAGGCTAACTCCGGAGTGCCGGCTTGTAGGGAGCGACCCTCACAAGCATGTGCGAATGAGCACAAAGGCAAACAAGCGCTGATCATAAGCATCATATCCAAGGACAACACATCTCAATCATCATGTCTAAAATATGGAATCACTACATCGACTCGAGGGTCGGAATCATGACACATAAGTCACATTTGTTCTCAATTCACTTGTGGGTATATTTCTACCAATATGTAACATGTCTCTAACATGCAAATGGTTACATCTCACTCTACCAATAGGAATGGACCTAAGTCTCATTCATGACCCCAACGAGTTACTATCATATGCTATAACCAAAGCCATATTCAATGCATTATACTAATGCTATTATCAATGCATTCTACAAATGCCATAATCCATGCATTATTCTAATGCCACAATTCATGCATTCTACAAATGCCATAATAATGCATTCTACGATGCCAACAAGATCATAATCCATGACATGCATGAGCTACATCAACCTCTACTACATAGAGTATAAAAGTCATCATGCAAGTATTCATTTCCCATTTAATTAAATAAACATATGCTTAGCCAATTACGCTTATCAAATACAAAGAGAACCCTTTTCATCATGTCTAAAACATGGAATCGTTCAACGACCAAAAGGTCGAGCTCAATGTCAACAATGCCCTTCATAGTTACTCACCTAGATGAGGTGCAACATACTTGTTTTGCATTTGTCATATCCTCCCTTTTCTCTATACAAGCATACTTTAGTATGCGAAGAGAATTCACTAGCCCATCAACCAAGTAGTGTTTCATATGACACTCTTTTCTAGCATGCATATCTTAATTAGCATTTCATAAATGCATCCTCACAATACTAGTGTAAGTACTCTAGCATGCTTATCATTCTCATAATACTCTACTATATGAAAAATACACTTTTCATATACAACATATATACCCCATGCAATCACAACTTCCATCATGTCATAATTATCATAATTATGCATCTAATCAATCCTATAACAAGATAGGAGACATAGGGGGGGAGTTCACCCATTTCGGTGAGGTCAGACCCACCGGAAAACCGTCGAAACCTCGCAGTTCTTCGAAACGAAGTTGTCCCCCAAGTTTCACATACCCTAAGATAATTTTCCAAGGGGTTACAAGTTTCGAACGAACAATTTCGAAAACTACCAAAATCCATGAGGTAAATGGGTGAGAAATACCTTGAGCAAGTAGAACTTGTTCTAAGTCCAAATTGAGGTTAGGGATCTTCAAATCCAACCTACAACAACATTCTACACCCATCAATTCAACCTCAAGAGCTCACAATCACGAAACCCTAAATAAAACCCTAGTTATCATGAAACTAGGTCTTCATCCCAAATCCAAGTGATAAACGTAATTAGGGGAGTTGTAAGGTAGCCACTCACCTCATAAGAGCTCCAAACCAAGCAAAAAGAGACTAGGGTTGGAGATCCATCCACCAACAAGCTCTCCTCTTCAGCCACGAGCTCCCTCCAAGCCTATGAGTCAACCTCCATGGAGAAAATGGAGAGAAAGGAGATCAAAACCACCCTTCATGGGTTTGGAAAGGAGAAAATCAAGAGAGAGGGGAAAAAAGCTCACCTTTCTTCTTCTCTATCCTCAGCCAACACAACAACATGAGAGGGGTGAAGGGATACTTAATCCGGAGCAACAAAATCCAGTTAGGCCCCTCAAAAAGCCAAAATTGCAAAACTGCACAAATTACAATTTCTGCACTGTATTCCGGTATGCGTATGGGCATACCGGTATCAGGCCAGAAATCCTGCAAACCCGAGCCTCGGCCAAAAAAGCCACGCAACAGTATTTCGGTATGCAACCATCAGTACCGGAACAAAAGACTTCAGTACCGGTACGCCAACATCAGTACCGGAATGCCAGCCTATTCCGGTATCAGCTGCCGGATTCCGCAGAACCCGAGAGCTGCGCAAAACCAGTTCTCACTGGATTTCGGTATCCCAAAACCAGATACCGGTACACAATGTCAAATCTGCAGTTTTTGGAGATTTTGACTTTCGGAGTCCGTTTTCGCACTTTTCAAGTCCGGAAAACACTCCCAAGCTCACCAAACTCAACCCAAAACTCCAGAATAGTATAAGCCACTATTCTCTCACTAGAACTCCGCAATTTGCTAAAGTTCAGTGTGCTACAAGTTATCGTGCATCGAAACTCAAAAAGAGATAAAATTAGTATGATAGGATACTAAATTTTAATGTGCCAACACATAAATTCGACAAGTTGCAAATTTGACAACATGAAGTATGTATTCAGCTGCAGCAATACCTCTAGACATTAGGTCAAATAAAATTAGTATGATATAATTTTTTAGAGTCTCTTTTCATGTAAAATTCAAGGGTATTGTGTTTTACTTCAAATTTTCAAATACATATGTATTGGTGACAGCGTAGAAGTAAAGGAGTTCTACGTACCAACTAGAGTACAACTTTTCAAAATCACGCATATACACAAAGATGGAGCTCATGTGAATGCTGAATGTGCGAAAAAAATTGTAAGGAACAATTTTCTCTATGTACCTTCTTCTTTCTTATTTGTTAAATAGGTACAACATGAACTTAATATTAATTGGTCTTATAATAATTACAGAGTGATATTGATAAGATGACCATGAATAACCCAGAGAAGGCAAATAAATCTCTTAAAGAAGGTGATTTATTTTTAGAAGTTTTTGGAAAGGAAAGACACGGTCATGTTCGTGGCCTTGGTTTTTTACCTTGTCCTTCTGATATTTGGAGCTCAATGCCTTCTCGTGCGACAAGTGTACGAATGGCATACGAAGCTAAAAGAAAAGCTGAAGCAGAAACACGAGCAATGCAAGAAAAAATGACAGCTATGGAACAGGAAACAAATTGAGTTAAAAGCAAAATTAGCTAAAATGGAAGCAAAGATGGATGCTTGGCAAAGAAGCCCAAATGATTTCCACCAATCTAATTCTATGAACACTAGACAGGTTTAGTTTTACCATTTCTCATGTATTTTGCACATATAATCCTAATTTTATGTTTTAATTTGTTCAACTATTCAATTTATAGAATATTGCAAATGCAAATGGAGATGGTATCAACAGACTTGAAAGAGAGGCATGGTCTTCATCGTCATCATCCACTCATGCAAATCCAACTCATAAGTTTTTGTTTTTATATTACTTCGTAGTAAATTTATAGACACTCTCTAATTCATTTTTTATGATTTTTTGTGGTAAATATGTATTCTAATACTAAATTTTGAATAAATTCTCTCAAAATTATAGATACATTACAAGAAAATGAGATTGCAATAAGAAATATCTCGAAATGAAGTAAGTTATAATTTTGAATCTTTTTAAAGCATTTCAACTATGTTTAACTAATTGCATATTTGTCATAAAATGTCTTCTATAATACTTGAACATGGTATATAGGGTGGAAAAGAAGTAACATTAATGTCTCTTGAAAAACCTCATCGTCCCGTGGCACGAGGAATTCTATTTAGTAGAGACCCATCTACTATAGTTGGAGGAGAACGACTAGGCCAACAGTTTTGGGAGGTTTATATTGAGGTTGCTATAATGCCCAATGAGAGCTTGATTCGTAGTTTCGAAAATTTGAAGACAATCGGTGATGCTACTCGAAAATCAATTGCTTGGCCTTCTTTTCTTGTAAGTTTCATGTTTTTACATATTAATCAACTATTATTTTCATACAAAATATGAACTAAATAATTGAATACTATCTTTTTTTTCACATTGTGATAGGTTAAAGAAGATGGAAGATGAAGAAGTTTTGTGATCCTAAGAATGTTTTGGAGATGGCTACTTTAAGCCACTTGATTGGGATGTCATGCAAACCCTTTTTGTTGTTCTGAGTGGCATATGGATAATGTATTAGTTATTTTCTGTCAGACTTTTTGAGTTTCAAACAGCTTATTTGAAACTTTCTTTGAAGTCTTTTTGATTGTATGACTCAACTATTAATAGTTTAAGTCGAGTCTTGGCTTAAACTTATTTTCAGAGTATCTGTGGTCTATAGATTATAATGTAAAACTCTTCATGTCAAAGAAATTTGCTCGACATATTGAACTGCTTGCTTCAATATATAAAATTGATGAATTTCTAGTATTGAATGACTTTTTTGTGCTAAAGGCAAAATTGTGGTATTTATTGGTGATTAATCAAAAGACTAAATTCTTTTTGAGATTTTCTAAACTAGTGGGAAATACAATTTGCTGGCACTTTAGATTGTTTGAAACAATAATTTTTGTTGGTGATTTTAACTGCTGCCAAATAATGGTTTTGATGGTAGTTTGGATTGCCATTAAATATTTATTTGCCGGTCATTGAAAGAGCCACTAGTTTCTCATTTGACGGCATTTAAATTGCCATGATAAATAATTTTTTTAGCACTTCAAATTGCCAATAAAACATTGCTTTGCTGGCAATTTACTTTTGCCGACAGTTATATTACTAGCAGTTTAGAAACTGCCAGGATTGACCTTTACTGGCAGTTTCTGCTACTTTTGCTGGCAGTTTTGATGGCCAATAAATATGTTTTTTCTTGTAGTGTCTATTCCCCCCCAATAGCGGAGTTGATCCTCAAATAAAATTACTTGCCAAAATAAGAATTTTAACTCTCTCTCTCTCTCTCTCTCTCGCTCGCACGCGTATGATGTTATATTATGCAGTTATCTATTCCCCCCCCCCCACCCCCCCCCCCCCCCCCCCCCCCCCCCCTCTTCAAAATATGTACACCATGCAGCATGAAAAAGATGCACTTGCATATTACTCTTACCAAGAATACATACAGAGTAGGCAGCACCGACACTCCATTCTTTTGCAGACATTTTTGATTCACAACAATCTCAAACAAGCAAATAAGTATACCATTAGATGCCGATGCGGGCATCACTAGTAGCGGTACGGGGTGATTTTTCTCTTACAAGATCAGTAGCTGCACGGGCGGCAGCACATGCACGCTCTGCTGCAGTAATGGCAGCTCGAGCTTTCTCCAGAACATCAGATGCATTTCGGCGCATATGAGATTTCTCATCAGCAGGTGGTCCTGCCTGACTATTATTAACAATAATACCATCAGCTCGTGTGGGAGAATTATGTCCTGTCTCCACAGAATGGCTCTTTGTCGGGGAAACCAATGGCTGCAAAAGTTGATTTGTATTACCCTCCACTGGAGGTGGAACAGAACTCCCATCTTTAGGAAGTAAGATAAGCGAAGAGCTCTCAACGAGGTATTCTCTCCTAGACAAGGGCTGCGATCCATCCTGCGAGTAAAAAGAATCAAATAAGGTTGTCCCCCATTTATGTTCCTCAGATATGCAAACGAAAAGAAAGGATGATGGCAACTTAACGTAGATAAAATAAATGAACAAGTACATTATAGGTAAGTTATTGTTGTCCTTCCTGGGCACCAACGGCAGGTCAGGCACCAAGATGTGCACGGTTAAGAGATTTGAGGGAACTGTACAACTACCGCATTGCAGAATAATAGGAACTGATATTTTGTGAATGATATTCATTTTTATGAAGCAAAATAAAAATGAAATTAGTACCAGCAGGTCTTCATATTTTCTATTGAATTCCGCTTCAGTGTTTGAGTCGTCCCAATTGAGATTGTACTCATGAGCAATTGCTTTAAGAACCTTCAGCTTCAGATCAGGAGGTGGGGCTCTGACTGTAAGTTTCTCAATTATCTGCAGGAATTACTAAGTAATTTTATGGAAATTTCCACATTAATAACTAATAATTAGAAAGGCTCTTATATTCTTCTTACCAGTCGATTAACACTGCTATCAGGGCGCAGCTCTGAAGCAGCCGAAACGAACTCCTTGCCATACTTGGCACCAAATAAATTGCGGAGCTGCATCAACTCTGGCAAATCTGAACATCTTGGAGACGCAAAGATCACACTGGCAATAGCTTCCTGCAGTTCTAAGGGGCAATCCTTGCTTCACAAAGTAGTATTCCAAATAAAGTTAGATAATATTGCAGCATTAAAAAGGTACGATGTAGCAGAGTATTGAGACTGATAATTTTCACTCTACAAGAAGGTGATGAGGTATCTTTAATCATTTCGAAAAGTATGAGCATAAAAATGATAATCAGATGTTAAACACATAAGATGCCCCAAAAGAAAGAAAAAGAGTTATCTTAAACACCGGATCTAATTGCCATCTTATGGAATTATTATATTATATGGTCTACCGTATCTACATTCTAAATACATTGTAAATACAATCTAATAGTATCACATCACTACAATCTTATCACGTGCATTTGATTCTACTATAGGGATGTTGATGGATATGGGTTCCTGAATATTTACCCAAAATAGAACTCCCATGAGGCAATTTGAAGCAAACCTAAAATGGAGGTTGATTCGGCGATGGAAGAAGAAATTAAAAGAGCCCATATGCAAAGGTTACTGTGGTTTATGTGACTACAGCAATTGCTTTATTGGTTATTCCATTGTTGTCGTTTCGATGTTCATACCAATTTCTCCATGCGTGTCAATAAATTCAATAGTGATGCCATGTGGTGTGTTCACATTGGATTCGGTTAAACCCAATCGGTTTGGGTTCGACCTGATATGGTTCGTCCACGTCAGGATCCACTGAATATGTTCCAGATAAGATTGAGGGGAGCGGAGAGTGGATAAGGTTGAGTTCAGATTCATACCTATCTCTTCATAGGAAGGTATGGATAAGGTTGAATTCAAATAGATTTGAATTCAAGCCTATCCATCGGCTCTATATATCCCTCCTAGATTTGTTTTGGCAGAAGGGAACGTAATAATCAATCGTAATATATGAAAAGAGAAAATAAATAAATTCCTCCTTTCTTCAGAACGCTTCTATATCCGATTCCTGTTCCTCTAGTAACGCTACCGACGTTCCCGGCTTTTAGAGCATGGATGTAGAAGAGGACTCTGGTAGTCCTTTTCACATTCGAGACGCAACGAGTGCGAGGAGACGAGACACGTGGTAGATCCAGAAGCGGGAGGAGACGAGACACGTGGTAGATAGATCCAGTTTCGCTTCCTGGATACGTTGACTATCCAGCTTATAAGTTTCTGATGCCCTATTATTCCAACAATTGGTATCAGAGCATTTCTTTTTGCATGTTTTTGCCTTTCATCATACTTGTGATGCTTGGTTGCATGCTTCGTAGAATATAGATCCATAATGTAGATTACTTGTACAATTTTTTTTTTAAACTAATTTGTTTTCTATGTGAAATCGATTTTTTTTTTAAAAAAAGTAAAACTAAATCAGTTTTAGTTTAATCTTGATCATGAAACATGCAAATATTTTTTGCTATCTTTTTTTTTCTTTCCATCTGTTGCATATTTTTTTAAAAAATTTCTTCTCCTGCTTCGTGCAATTCCACTAAAAAAGTACGATCATGGGCGTTGGGCCAGGCCAGGCCCGGCACGCAGCACACGCGGGCATTAGGCCCAGCCTGGCCAGCGACGGGTGCTGACCTGTGCGCCGCTGTGACACCCCAATAGTCCCATATCGGATGGGAGCTGGTTGTGATTGGGAATATAAGGGACCATGAACCCTAATAATAATAACTGGGCTTAAGCATTTTGAGCAGGTGTTTTGGGCTCAACGAGTTATTATTGCAAGTAGGCCGAGTCGTTATATCTGGTATCGAAGCCAGTTCACAAGCCGAAAGTGTGAGATGGACTTTAAATCACCTGGTGATCTTGGGCTGTGTGTGATTAGGCTGACGAAGACATCGAGTCTAAACAGGGGGAGATTGTGGCACCCCAATAGTCCTACATTGGATATGAACAAGTTGTGATTAGGAATATAAGGGACCATGAACCTTAATAATAACTAGTGTAGTAACCCGCGTGTTGCGGCGGATAGATTTATTAAAATAAATTTGATATCTAACTGCTGTATCAAAAATTTTCTATTATTTTAGAGACCAAAATAATCCAAACATATTGGCTTCTTGTAAAAGTCTAAGTATACTAATCTCCTGAAGCCGATTAGTAACAAAATACGATATGTCAATCCATTGAGCCAAAAGGTGACAAAATATATACTATTTGGGAGAAGTTTAGATTAAAAATTCAATAAAAAATAATATTTCACAAATCAAAGCAACCAAAGGCTTAACTTTTTTTTTTAATATAAGCTATATACTTATTCCTTCATTTTCTATATAAGCTACGATACTTATCCCTTCAAGAGAAGGAAGATCTTTTTAGATCACATATCAATCTAATTTTGTAAACATTCTTACATTAATTAACAAAAAAAGTAATGAAGGTAGAAAAATGTAAGCATATGAAAAATTAATATACAATATTTTTTTAGAGACAAAAAGATATACAATCTAACACAACCTAATACAACATATATTTACTTGGGTTAAAATCCATAAACCCTACATCAAATAAGAAAAAAAAAAAAAGAGAAAAAAAGGCTTTCCCTGAAATTTGGAGGAAGGTTCCGGTTCGATGGAGATGGCAGTGCCAAGCTCGGCAACGCGGCGTGCAAACTCATCCTCCGTCCACAGCATGCACTTGATCTCAACTTCGGAGCCCATGGAGGAGGAAGAGGAAGCAAAGGCGAAGAGGAGGTTTTTGCTTAAGGTGGGTGGATGCATTAATTAGAGTTAATGTGGGTGGATGCGTTAATTAGAGTTAAGGTGGGTGGATGCGTTAATTAGACGTTATGGGGGGTTTCGAGAGGGTGGGGTGAAGATGAGGGAACGTTCGTTGGAAGTGGGGAGAGAGAGAATAGAGAGGATCATTGTTAAAAAATTATTGTTAAAAAAAAATATTCGAAAAAAAGGAGAGCTTGCCACATCATCATTTAGTATTGGGAATTCATATAGAGTTATAGATAACTGGACTTAAACATTTTGGGCCGGTGGTTTGGGCCCAACGAGTTATTTTTGCTAGTGAGCCGCATCGTTACAACCGCGCAGGTGCTGGGACCAGCCTGACCCGCGCTGGTGCGGGCAGCTTGCGGCAGGCCTTGTACGGGGCTCCAGCAGTCCATTCTGGATATATATATATATATATATATATATAAAGAGTTTTTTGTCAGTTCTTTTTTCTGTATTTATTTTTTATGCTTTTGCAGCAATTCTTTTTATGTTCCTATGTGGTGCAATTTTTATATATATATATATGCTTATGTAGCATGTTGTGAACATATGCATGTGTTGTACGGCGCTTAAGTACTTGTGTTCTTTCAATTTTCAACAAAATTTAATTTTGGAAAAACGGGTTCGACGTGTGTCGCAATCCCGTAGAATGTTCCTTTTCATATGTACATCTTTTATCGTGATTCTGAAAAAGTGATGTAATAATTAATAAAGGTTATGTAAGGGAATGTGATTCGCACATTGTCAATTTTCGAATTACATTTTGGCATGAGTACTTAATTTTTATATTCGTGTGATAGTTTTAAACATTATTAAAGATTTGTTCTTTTAAAATGGATATGTTCCTATTTTATGTGTGTGTGTGTGTGTGTGTGTGTATATTGGATAAGTTTCAAAATTAATCGAAAAATTAACAAGATTATAATTTTTCAACCGACACTGGGTGATGATTACAAGCCTAACGAAGTTTTTGATCCCGTTGCGTAGGGGATAATGTTTCAATCTTCTTAATTTTCAAAATATGCCTAATGTTCCAAACCTGCTTTTGAATATAGTGAAATAGCTTCAAAAACGTCATAGCTGGTCGCACCAAGGGTGATAAATTAGACAGAAAGAACTATGACATTTGGCACAGGAAAATGCAATAACTGCTAAACGGACAAGGGGTTCTTGAAACCCTCACTGTCAAAAATGACCATGCCTCCGGAAGGCACTATTGCACAGCTACGCCGTGATAGGGAGGTCTATGACAAGTGGTTCAATGAGGATCAAACCGCTAAGTACACTATATTGTGTGCCAAGCAAGACTACCTTAATGGACAGTTTGAGACCTACAAAATTGCCAAGGACGCAGGACAACCTGAAATTTGCTTTTGGGCAAACTTCCGCTATGAGGTTGCTTGCCTTAAATCTGAAGTTTCAGCAGTGCACAAAGGACTCGAAGCACTCAATGGCTGAGCACCTCCGTGTGATGACTGCCATGATTTAGGACCTCAACGCTGCTGGAAACGAGCTCATTGATGAGCAACAGGTTCTCGTACTGATTCGTTCATTGCCGAATCTCGAGTAGTCTCAGATGAAGCTCCTGATGACGCACAGTGAGAGCATTAAAACGTTTACTGACATCTCATGTCATCTCGAGCTCGAGGCGGAATGCTAGGATGCGAACCGCTCTGTGGCTCTTGTTGCACGCTCGAAAGAAGCGCGGTGGGATCAAAACCAAGCACAAGAAGCACTGCAACAATGGAGCGCAGAAGACTAAACTGCCGCACCCACGGGGTGACCCTGCGACATATACTTGGGAGATGTTCAGAACGTCCTTTTATGCCAAGTACTTCCCGAGAAGCAAATTACGATGACTTGAGAGACAATTTCTCGATCTAAAGCAAGGCTCAATATCCATGGAGGAGTACGAGGAGTGTAACCCGTTTTGCTCCTAAGCTCATTGAGGATGACGAGTCTAGGGCAAAAAGGTTTGAAGAGGCCTTAACGCACATATTCGTATAGGTCCGGCGGCGCTACACTTGGATAGCTACGACGACGTTGTGGGCCGAGCGAAATCCTTGGATACTGTGTGGAGGCAAACACGTGAAGAGAGAAATATGAATTCGAAGAAAAGGAACAGAGAATCATTTTCGAAAAGTGGACAGAACAATAGAAAGTCAACCAAATCTCCAGCTTCAGAAAGGCCTCCCTATTCGCCAGCCCCTCGTGGTGGGCCGTTAAGTGGAGATTCTATGGACGCGAAGTGCTCCAATTGTGGTGGACGACACAAGGACGCCGATTGCAGACATGTCATTGGAGCATGTTTTAAGTGTTGTGCAATGGATCATCAAATTGCACAATGTCCCATGCTTAACTCGGACTCAAAAGCTATGAGGAAGCCTCAAACCACTCCTGATACCTCATCTGATCGTGCTCCTCTTCCCAAGCAGTTTAAGGGTGGGAGACCTCGAACCCAGGGTCGTGTCAACGCCCTTTCAACAGCCCAAGAATCCAATGCCGTGGTGGCAGGTATCTTACCCGTTGTCTCCGCTTATGCTCACGTACTTTTTGATTTTGGCGCTACTCATTCATTCATCTCATCTACTTATACTAGAAAATATGCACTACCTTCTGAGTCTTTAAATGATATTTTGTGTGTTGGTACCCCTACGGGGGATAAATTTAGCATTGACCAGATTTGTAAGTGTACAATTAGTATTGATGGTAGAAATTTATTTGCAAATCTCCATGTTATGGACATGCGAGATTTTGATGTAATTTTGGGGATAGATTGGCTTTCGTCCCAATATGCTACTGTGAATTGTCATGAAAAGAGGGTGGATTTTAATATTCCTGGAGAGATAGGATTTGCCTTTCTCGGAAATAGTGCTTATACGCCACCCCAAGTCATTTCCGCTTTACAAGCTTCACGACTCCTAAGAGGCGGAAGCAAAGGCTATATTGCAATGGCGAAGGATTTAAGTTTGGACACTCCAAAGTTGGAAGATATTCATGTGGTGAAGGAATTTCCTGATGTATTTCCTGATGTATTTCCTGAGGATCTTTCTGGGCTACCTCCTGATAGAGAAATTGAATTCTCTATTGATTTGGCTCCAGGAATTGATCCTGTTTCTAAGACGCTTTACCGCATGGCACCGACTGAGCTAAAGGAATTGCAAACACAACTACAAGAGCTCCTAGACAAAGGTCTTATTAGACCTAGAGTATCTCCTTGGGATGCTCCGGTACTTTTTGTCAAAAAGAAGGATGGCAGCCTAAGGCTATGCATCGACTATCGCGAGTTTAATAAAGTAACAGTGAAGAATCGATATCCTTTGCCTAGAATCGATGACCTATTCGACCAGTTACGCGGTGCGGAAGTCTTCTCTAAGATTGATTTGAGATCAGGATATCATCAACTAAAGATTAGAGCTGAGGATATACCAAAAATAGCTTTTCGTACACGTTATGGGCATTATGAATTCTTAGTAATGCCCTTCAGTTTGACTAATGCTCCGGCGACATTTATAGATTTAATAAATAGGGTTTTTAAGCCTTTCTTGGATAAGTTTGTGGTAGTTTTTATAGATGACATCCTGGTGTATTCTAACAGTCCAACTGAGCATGAGGAACATCTCAAGATAGTCCTAAACAGATTAAGACAAAAGAAGCTCTTTGCCAAATTTAAGAAATGTGAATTTTGGCTTCATAACCTTTCCTTCCTTGGACATATCGTATCTAAAGAAGGTATTTGGTAGATCCGAAAAAGATAGAAGCTATGGATAATTGGCTGAGGCCTACTAGCGTTAGCGAGATTCGAAGTTTCTTAGGTTTGGCGGGATACTATAGAAGATTCGTGGAAGGCTTCTCTCGCATTGCGGTACCTTTGACTCGTTTAACGAGAAAGGGAGTCAAATTTCAATGGTCTGATGAGTGTGAGCAAAGTTTTAAGGAGCGGCTTGTGTCAGCCCATCCTTACCTTGCCTATTAGCAGTGAGAAATTCACTATTTATAGTGATGCTTCAAAGAAGGGATTGGGATGTGTTCTAATGCAAAATGAAAAAGTTGTCGCCTATGCCTTGCGACAATTAAAGCCTTTTGAAGAGAACTATCCCATGTATGACCTAGAATTAGTAGCGGTAGTCTTCGCACTAAAAATATGGAGACATTATCTCTATGGCGAATCGTGTGAAATTTTTACATATCATAAAAGCTTAAAGTATATTTTCACGCAAAAGGAACTCAACATGAGGCAAAGGAGATGGCTAGAGTTATTAAAAGATTACGACATAACCATTAAGGTATAATGGTGCGTTTGGTTCGAAGTCGGAATCGATATCGCAATCGGAATGAGAATAAGCTGGAAATGTAATCGGAATGATTCATTACCTCATTCTGTTTGGTTCGCCATCTAAATCAGAATCGGAATGAATTATTTTTATTGATGGTGTTTGGTTCAGATAGATATCAGAAACGTAATCAAATTAATATATCAATTTTATCTTTATGATATATTAGTTTAAATTCAAACTAAAAATTTACGTCAAAATTTTATATAAATTTTAAAAAAAAATTAAAATTTCAAATTGAACGGATAATTCAAAATATAAAACTAAATTTCGATTTATTCAAATTCAAACTTAAAATTATAATTTCAATTTCAATTTGAATCCATAAATTTAGTTTAAATTTTAAATAAAATTTGAATAAAACTTTAGATTTTAAATTAAATTTAAATTTAAATTCAAATTTATAAATTAGATTCGAAATGCTTGATTGAATTTTAATTTTTAATTTAAGTTCAAATTAAAATTTAAATTTATAAATATAATTTTTAAACTTAAACTTATGTTTTAATTAAAAAATAACCTTTAAAAAGTTAAATTTAATCCGAAAAAATCCATTCCGCCCGGATTCAATTTCCAATCTGGCCTCCTAGGCCGAATTGGAAAAAAAGGTAATTGGGAGGATTCCCATTCACCCGGGAATCGAAATCGGAATGGGAACCCCGCATACCAAACACCGACAAACGGATTCGTCCATTCCGATTCCGATTCCAGGGTGAAAAAGCGGCGAACCAAACACGCCCTAAATATCATCCCGGAAAAGCAAACATCGTGGCAGACGCTCTAAGTAGGAAGTCATCTGTAAATGTCGCTATGCTTATTTGTTATGATATATTTAGTATAATTATTCTATATTAGGATACTGTATATTACTGTCAATCTGTCATATATAGTGTAGGATTATATGGTATGTAATCTTGGTTGTATTATTACTATAGAAGGCATTATTACTATAGTAGGCTTATCTCTTGTACTATATAATTTCGTCAATACAACCCAAGTGGGTATGCTCTTTTGCCCACCTTTCATGGTATCAGAGCAGGAACCCTAATTTGGGGATATTGATCCATAGTCACCATCCACCACAAACCTCACCTTCTTCCATAGGTGTTTTCTTCTCGGTGTTCTATTATTTCTTGTTTCTAGTTGTCTGGTGCTGCTCAGTCCTCTCGGGTGCCACTCGGTCCTCCCTGGTGCAGCTTGGTCTCTTGCTGGTATATTGGTGCCGCACGGTCCATCCCTGGTGCCCCTCGGTCCTTTCTTGACTTTCTGGTGCTGAGTAGCCCTTCTCTGGTGCGCTGGGTGCTGCTTAGTTTTGTGAACGCCTAGTTCTTCTCTTTCTCATCTGGTACTCTCCGGTTTGTCTTTCTTTCATCTCTTGTGGTGGATTTTTAACATGTCTTCTTCTATCTCAAATTTACCAGTTGTTAACATTAAAACTCTTATACCATTAGAACTTACTGATTCCACATATCTAGTGTGGAAACAAGTCTTTCTTAATGTCTTGAAAAGTTTTGGTGTTACTTCATGTGGACAGAACTGGTATTATACCTTCGCAGACTATAGATACTGCTGATAAGAAGGCGATTATAAATCCTGATTATTTAAGTTGGAAAAGGGAAGACACCACTATACTCTCATAGATTAATGCTACTCTATCTCGTGGCATATTAAAATGGTCATTTCTAGTTCACCCAAAACTGCATATGATGCTTAGCGAACCATTACGGCATACTTTCTTGATAAAACTGCTTCCACGGCTTTCTTTCTAAAGTCTGAATTGCGAAGCATCAAGAAAGGCTCGATGAGCATGAGTGATTACGTGCAAAAGATCAAGTCGGTTTGTGATGATCTTTAGGCGATTGGTGAAACCGAGTCAGACCATAATTTGGTCATGACTGTTCTTCTAGGCCTACCAGAAGAATATAGGGATTTTGTCAGTGCCCTTAACACACACAGAAGCAAACCCACTCTTAATGCAAGAAAAAAAGGAAGTTGAATGTCGTACTAGCTTGACGACGTCACCTGTTGCTCCTACTATTGACGGCGAGGCACTTTATGCAAATCGTGGATGCCGTGAGGGTAGAAATCGCGGAGCCCGAGGACAGCGCAGTAGACACAACTCTTATCCTGGTCGTGGATCTCCTGGAACCTACCCGCATCCTCAACCTAATAATCCTCATCAACCTTACACTCCAAATCAACAACCTTACATTCCAAAGTCTGGCACACAATGTCAGATCTGAGGAAAGTTCAATCATTCTGCTCTCCAGTGCAGTCAACGCTTTAATCATTCTTTCGTTGCCGATGACGTTCCTCAGATTTTTGCTGCTATGAACCTTCATGCAAGGATTTAAGTGCTGTGGCACGAGGTCGTGCTAAAAACTTGTACGTGCCGATGAGTGCCGGTCACAAAAAATTCATGTGTGCCGACATATAATAGCATGAAATATTTTCTTTAATAACAAAATATTCTAACTGTTTATTATATATTTTTATCAATTTTTTTGAACTTTATTGAGAAAATTACTTACTAAGTTAAAGAATCTCTGGTCTTGAGCTGTGCCATCGGCACGGGGTCTGTATAGTGTCGATATCTTGTTGGCACGATACGACAGGTAGATACGGCTCGTGCCAATGGGCATTTAAATCCTTGCCTTCATGAACCCGGTGAGGAAGTCTACTGGAGCGTCTAATCATGTGACCGCCAATTCTGGTGAGCTGAGAAGTTGTGGATGTACATAGAAGGGTGAGACTTTTTCGGCTAAAGCCGAAACACTTTCTTTGTGCCTTCTTTGACAGAATATATAATTTCCTGCTACGGAGCCCCCAAATTACGGTTTTCACCCCGTATTCACACCAAATCCCCGTAAACTCCTCATAGTTTTAAATTACCTTTGAGTCAAATACAATGATTCATATTAAAACTTCGGAAGAGTCAGGTTTTACACAAAAGACCCCTAAATTATAAAATCTTACAATAAAAACCTGGGGTTCTACAACTAAATATTGGAAAAAAAAAAATTGTATCACATCTTTCCATAAATTTTATTGCTATAGCATCTTTCATAAAGTAAAATTGCAACTACTTATTAGGCGTTACTTATTAGGTTTGTCTATAATCATTTCATATTGTATAGAGTAATTATGAGTGGATGATTATTCGAAATTAAATGGTTTTGTTAGTGAGAATGTTAGTTGAGATCAGTATGTAGCAGGTAATAATTTTGGAACTAAAGGAGAAGAAAATGTATTGTATCAAAGAACTTGTAAATATGAACATTCAGGGATTGTGATTAAGTATTCGCTGGGTAGTTCTTGTTTTAGATGGTTAAGCTAGATTTTGGAAATCAGCTCTACCTCTAGTTACTGTATAGGGCTTCTAATATCTATGTAATGGAGAATTGATGACTTATTATGATACAGTTTGTAGAAAGATTCTTCAAATGTTATATTATATGTCAAAAGATCGATCCTGGGCATGGTGGTAAATAATGATAAATAATATTTATATTTGGATGCCACACCATCTAGGTAAATAAGAATATTTAAATTTGGGGTCATGGCACATTAAATCAATGATAACCTCAAAATCTCATTGATGAGATAGATAACAAAATAATACAAAAAATTGGAGAGACGAAGGCATCAAAAATGTTCAAAGCAAAATTAAGATATAGAAGTTAGCATACCACACCTATCTCCCAATCTTCTTGCTTTCTCAGTTAGTAATTTCTATCAAGCGATGTGATGCAGAGTCGGATTCGGATAGAGTTTGGTCGAGTCATTTTTAATTTATTTGAGCCAATTTCTTGTACTAGCTTTGATTGAGTCGTTTAGGTTTAGAATTCCTCTATTTTCAGAATTACTATTTTTGTTATTTTATTTCATTGACTTTTTTAAAGATTTTTTGGATTTTTTTCCATATAAAATAAATCTCTAAAATAAATCTCTAAAAATTATAGATATGGATTAGTATTTTTTTGTTTAGATATATGTGCAAATTAGAAAAAGATCCCTAAAATCGCAGGATTTCTTTTAGACTAGGATTATGTTTTGACAGATATAAATATAGTCTATGTGCCTTGTAATTTTAGAGATGAATTATGATGAAATAAAATTTGGTGTTTTGTGTTTTGACTGCGGTCATGACATCTTCTTCCTCTTGCCGTGTGTGTTGGCACATATCTATCATGTTTAAGGTTCTTTCTTCTCTTTTCTTCATCTGTTCCTTCTGTTATTTTTTCTTCTAATCCTTATTCTCTAATCTTTCTAAAATTATTCTGAAATTTTCTAAAAAAGTTTTATAATTTAGTTTTCTTTAAATTTGGGCTAATTATTAGCAAGATAGATTATGATTTTCCTAATTTGTCCAACATCACGATGGCTCAAAATTATTCAAACTAAAATCATCTATATACATATATGAAACCTTAGTTTTTTTACAGGTGGCGGGAAGTTGGAGCGGGGAGGGGAGTGGGTTTTGGGGGGTAGGGGGTAGGGGTAGGGGTGGGCCCGCTCTTTTTTTAATTTTTAATTTTAATTTTTTTCTTTCTATTGATGTGGAGAAACGAATTTTTTTATTTAATCTAATTTAACTTTTCTTTTTTATTATAAAAATTTAAAATATATAATTATCTATATGTACTTTTAAATAATTTAGATTACATATATTAAATATAAATTTTAATTTTACAATATTGATTATTTAGATAAAAATTGTACAATAAAAAATAAAAGAGATCGATGGAGTTTAAGTTAATTACTTATTTAATAAATTTAGTTACGAAAATTACATGAAGTACTAATTAAATCTGTAAAGCTAAACGATGCATTCAAGTTTTGAAAGTCAAAGTATCATTAACTGAATCAAATCTAACATATAAAAAGGCTAGATAGTAAAAATAAAATTTTGAAAGGTTGGATAACTGATTCAAAATGGTTCGTAGTTCAGAAACGTTCTGTATGTTTTTACTTTGATTTTAATATCAAACTTCAATACCATATTTATAGTCTGATGAGAGATTAATTTCACATTTAAAATATTTTGAAATATCCAAAATATAATTGGTCGGCTTTTAATTTTAACAATTAAATATTCTAAAATTTATTAGATAGTTTAACATATTCTTTTTTTAAATGAAATCAGGCACGTGAAGCTTTAGTTCTCAAACTTTAATGAGTTCCAATTTCAAACTCGAACTATGAAGCATATGACATTTTAATCCTATAAATATAATTTATTATTTTTATTATTTTTTTCTTACTTTTTTTGTCCTTTTTATATTTTTATTCTTATATGTTTACTGTAGCAAATGCTGTTTTTTATTTTTATTTTTTTAGTTTTATTTGTTTCTACAGAATCAACCCGCGGCAACGCGCGGTACCTTCACTAGTTAAATAAACGTGCAGACGTGCAAAAGAAACTGACCTTTGGGTTTCAAGAATGGGGACACGTGCAAGAATAAATTCACAGAAGAGCTCGATAATCTCGTAGGCAGCTAATATATCCTGTTCATGTATGACATGCTCCACCTGTCATTAATTTCCATAAATCAATAGAACAAAGAGATGAAAAATGAAAGAGGATTTAAAAATAAAAAGGAATGCCAATGGAGTGATAAGTCAGATATTTACTCGTATTCGAGCAATGGCTTCTTGGCCAGTCTGAAGATATTGAAAAATCTCCTTGCGCATATTTATCAGTTGCACTTCTCTCTTATTACGGAGCAGTTTAATTCGTGAAATAGCCAGATTCAAGCAAGTCTTACTGCAAAATAATAAGAAATCCCAATTAAAAAGAACAGAACCAATCTAATTTTTCAAGCAATATGTTGTGTTGCACTATCTCATTAAAATAGAACAGTAAAGTTACATATAATATATATATATAGAGTTGAGATAGAATACTATCGATAGCTTTTGCCACCCATTTGTTTTCGATAATGGAGCTTCCAAATCGACGATCGGCACCGTTGAACATGATCTAGAGCATTTAAAGTATCTAGAAATCATGCTTTTTCGACATCATTGGCCTAATGATCAAAGGGTTTCAAATTTTGTAATTTTAATGGTCGATATGAGACGTTTTTTTGTTTAACGGTGTAAAGATATCCAAATCAATTGATTTTTTGTTAGAAATTTTTTTAAACTATTTAAAACAAGATCTATACTCTTGATCTTGATTACAAAACTCCTATCATCACTTTTTAAAGGATATTTATTTTCAACCATTCATTTTTGTGTCCACTTGATGGACTAGAAAACAATATCGAAAAAGCATGAAATTTGGTTTCTAAATACTTTAAATGCTCTAGATTATGTTCAACGGTGCCGATCGTCGATTTGGAAGCTCCATCATCGAAAACAAATGGGTGGCAAAAGTGCCCGTTTGCTATCGATAGTATTCTAGCTCAACTATATATATATATATATATATATATATATATATATATATAGGAGTCCGGCTACTATACTATCGATAGTACCAAGCTCTTGGTACTATCGAGTTTTCTGCCGTTAGATCTACCCTTTGATCATTTCCACCCGTTAGATTATACTATTCAACCAACTACCCACTCAACCCTAGGGGACCGCTATCATCCTATCCGCGCATCCTTTCATCCAACGGCGCGCCGAAAACTCGATAGCACCAAGCGCTTGGTACTATCGATAGTATAGTAGCATAATTCTATATATAGTGACAAATCCTACAAATTGCATAATACATTTAAAGCAAACAAATCATCAGCAGTTTTGCCAATTGAAACGCTGAAAAATTATGTCACATAGCTTCCTTCCAATTAGGTTTCACCTCCTTCCTCAAAAACATGGTTTCCAATCGAATAGTAATTAGTGATTGAGACAGAAAGGGACAATATCACTACAGATAAGGTGACGAAGCAATTGTAATGGTCGAGCCTACATCTAGATTCCGTTGTTTACCGATGCAATATATGAATACAAAGGATAAAATCTCTCCAGATTTAATTCAAGTCAGACTCAAGCCAGCAGCCATCTGTATGAACTACGAATAAGTTAATCAAAATTGAATGCAAGCTATAAAAAGAGAGCCGTTACATAGATAGTGGAAAGTGTTTATCTAAGGGGCATTTTCATTTGGCTTGCAATAAAATGGAACATCAATTTTTTTGGGTAATTAATAAAGGCAAACATGCAATAATACTTGCAAGCATACTTTTCAAAAGTATTACTATTTTGATGAAATAACTATACTTGAAGTAAAGACCTCCTAAAATTTTAAACATGCAACTCTAACTTTTCTAGCTAATAAATAATCACTATTCGGCTAGGTAACAATTCATAACCACACAACCTTTTGGACATGTAATATTGAACCAGAGTAATCAAGTATGTGAGAATTATACGCCAACTTGGAGTACTTCATATTTGCTCTCCCGTTTGATTGTTCCTCTCACAAACATCAAATCCTCAAGGTTGGTAGTAAATAATCCAAATACACAAATGATAGGGAAGTAGCGACTTATGGATGCTAAGGGTGGCGACCTTGGGTCACTACTAGTCAAAAGGCATCAGTTCGAAATTTTCAAGTCAGTATTGAATTTGACCACACGATGCAGATCATGGTACTTAGCTAAGAGAGTCAAGTTGAATAGTTGGGTAGGTCAACCCAGATCACTAAAAGAGAGATATTTTGAACCATTAAACTCCAGATGATGTTCAAATAGTATGTTCAAATAGCGGAAGAATGAAATGGAGATGCTAATTTTAAGGACACGAACACGGCGACTCAACAACTTCAAAAATATTAGGATACAGACACGACATGGACACCGCTAATAAAATATAATATTATTAATATAATAATATTTATATTATATGTATAAAAAATTAATTTTGCGAAATAATATTGCTACATTTCTCATATGAATGAAAGTTAATAAAATTCTCTTTGATAATTCATATATTCTAAGGAAAGAAATTCTCTACCATACTAAATTTGTTTATATCGCCCAAATAGATTTTGCATGCACTCATAAAAAAGCCAAAATATTTACGATATAGAGTAGGACTTGTGTGCTATTAGGAGCACGGAGGCCTCCGCGCTCCTAAGCCGTTTTCGATGATGGAACTTGCAAATCGACGATCGGCTCCGTTAGACTTGATCTAGCGTATTTGAACTATTCAGAAAATAAATTTTGCGGTTTTTCGACATCATTTACCTAGTGATCGAAAGGACTCAAAATCAACGGTTGAAAATAAAAATCTCACAAAAAGTTATGATGTAGCACTAAAATTTTCGATCAGAGATATTGATCTTGTTATAGATAGTATAAAGAAGTTTCTATCAAAATTTCATCTGATTTGAATACTTCTACACCGTCAAACCTGCAAACGACACACTCCTTTCGATCACTAGGTAAATGATATAAAAAATCCGCAAAAAATATTTTCTAAATACGTCAAATACGCTAGATCAAGTCTAACAAAGCCGATCGTCGATTCAAAAGTTCCATTATCAAAAACGGCTTAGGAGCACGGAGGCCTCCGTGCTCCTAATAGCACCCAAGTCCTTCTCATTATATATATATATATAGAGAGAGAGAGAGAGAGCTAGGTTTGTGTGCTTTTAGAAGCACAGTGGCCTCCATGCTATCAAGTCATTTTCGATGTTGGGACTGCTGAATCGACGATCGACTCCGTTAGACTTGACCCAGAGTATTTAAAGTACCTAGAAAATAAATTTTGTAAATTTTGTAATTTTTCAATATTACTTACCTAGTGATCAAAAGGGATCAAAATGAATGTTTTTTTAAAAATAATCCTACGAAATATTGTAATTTTAAAAAGTCTTCTATAAAATTTATTTGTAAAACTAGGCCTCAAATCTGTCAGCTCAGCCTTTGGTATATAAAAATAATGAAGGCAGTGAATGGTTCACCACATATGTATATGCAGTGAACCATTCACCGCATTCATAAGATTTTCACCCGAACCTGTGGGGCCATAAAAACCAAAGAAGCGGTGAATGGTTTACCGCTTTCAAAGACAGTAAACTATTCACCACCTTTCTAAAAGCGGTAAACCATTCACCGCATTTAAAACCGGTGAATGGTTTACCGCTTTTCTTGTTTTAAACTCTAGCCCGACATCTTCCTCCCCCGCTCACTTCACTCTTTCTCACTCTCTCTGTAGCTCTCTCTCCCTCACTGTCTGCCTCTGAGCTAGCCGCCGTCGCCGTCACCGCCGCCGACACTGTCGCCCTCTTCCTCGTTGTTGCGAACTCTCATTTTCTCTCTCATTCTCTCTCGCTTGCTCTAGCCCTTGGTCGTCCTTGTCGCCATCGCACCATCTGCCGTCTAGACAGTCGCCATTGCTGTTGCCATCGCCAACGCACAAGAGCGCAGGTGATCTCTCTCATTCTCTCTCTGTTGCAATTTCTATATGTGGCATTATTGTATGAAAATAATCGTATTAGATAAATTGTATGGAAATGGTTGTTTGAAGATAGGGATATCAATGGGTACGGATACATGTAATTTTATTCGATTCTGATCCCGAACAAAGTGGACTATCCGAACTAGATTGAATGTAATATATTTTGAAAGAGGATGGATTGTTTCGATTCAGTGCTTTGGGTTCAGTTTCGGATTGATATTTGGGATCGAAATTGTCTATTGATTTATAGAATATATCGAATTCGAGTTCGGTTTTGGGCTTTGGGCTTGGTAGTAGGGGTTGGTTTCGGGTTGTGAAAATCCGCCCCGAATCCGACCTCTTTGCCTATTGATTTTTAAAATATATCGAATTCGGGTTCGGTTTCGGGCTCCGGGCTTGATAATATGGGTCGGGTTCGGGTTGTGAAAATCTGCCCCGAATCCAGCCTGCTAACAATCCTAGTTGAAGGCCTCTATAAAACACAAGTCATCTTTTGTAGAGGTGTACGTAAATTCCGAATTCGGTAGAGAAAGACTTCGAAAAAAGTCTATTCGAGAGTGATTGTATTGATCTTGTCTATATATTGTATTCATTATGTGAATACTTTATTTTTCTTTGAAGTTAGGATGGCACATGATAGTGTGGCTATTAGTGTTCATTGGAATGTACAACTTGTTTTTCAAGATAATAATATAATCCACAATATATTGGCGATCGTAAGAAATTAAGTGGCATCCCAATAGACATTACATTTAGTGACTTCGAGAGAAAAATATATAGATTGACTGATATAAGAAAAGATGAGTATCGTCTAAGTATCAAAGTCTGATATTCGACCGAGGAAAATCAATACGATGTTCACGAAGTTACGGACGATGACTCATTATATGGTATGAAGGCGTTCTCTCAAAACTGTGGCTGTTTGGTAATCTACATTGAAAACCAGATGGTTGTAGCACAGGGTTATTATTCAAGAATGTTAAACAGTGAGTTAGACGTAGATGTATTATCCCTTGTGGCCGAAAGAGAACCCTTTCGCGTTGACATTGGTAGTGGAGCAAATACGCCTAGGTAAGTATTACAAAATGTCGTTTTATATAGTTATTTAGTTATAACAAATGTTTAGGTTGCTTCATTATTCATTTGGAGAGAGTACGAAGTTTCGAATGTAGTTGTTGGTCCTCCGCCCCTCCCACGTACTACTCATCATACCACGACATCTAGTTCCCACGCCCCACTGGAGGGACAACAAGGCGATACATACGAAGAAAGGTTAGAATGCACTACAATAATTTTGTTGTAACTTTCTTTTATTTCATTAGGTATAATTAAAAGAAAAATGCAGATTTCCTACCTCTCACGATGTACATGACTTTGGATTATATCCATTGGGAACCGAGTATGACGGGATACAAACTCAGGGGAAGGTGCAACAGGAAGTAGCTGAAGAACAAAATAATACTGACCACGAGGGTGTGGACATGAGCCCCCCCCCCCCAATTTGGCCATAAATGATGATGTCGTGGCAGAAGGTCACCACTGTGAACCATTCACCACATTTAAAAGCGGTGAATCGTTCACCACCTTTAAAAGTGGTGAATGGTTAACCGCCTTTAAAAATGCGCTGAATGGTTTACTGCCTTTAATGTATACCACGACTTAATGTAAACAACACACCTATAATGTATTTAGACTTAAAGACGATGAATCATTCACCGCTTATAAGAAGGCGGTGAATGGTTCATCGCCTTCCTAAGATTTTTAAATTTCTCTAAAGGTGGTGAACCATTCAGCGCTTTCACCTTAAAGCGGCATATGGTTCACCGCCTTTATGTGTTTTCGCCAACTTACTGCCCACGTGTCATCCCGGAGCCTATTTTTGCAATTATAAGTTTGAGAGATATTGATCTAAAATTTTATTGTCATATCATTACTTTTTGTGAGAGTTCTATTTTCAGTCGTTGATTTTGAGCCCTTTTGATTACTACGTAAATAATATCGAAAAATTGTGAAATTTATTTTTTAGGTACTTTAAATACTCTAGATCAAGTCTAACAGAGCCGATCGTCGATTTGGAAGTCCCAGCATCGGAAACGACTCGACAGCACAGAGACCACCGTGCTTCTAAAAGCACACAAGTCAAAGTATATATATATATAGAGAGAGAGAGAGAGAGAGTTGGGCTAAAATACTATCAGTAACAAACGAGCTCCATTGATACCGATTTGTTTGCAATGATGGAGCCTCCGAATTGACGATCGGCACCGTTGAACATGATCTAGACCACTTAAAGTATCTAAAAATCAAATTTCATATTTTTCGATATTGCTCTTTTGTGCATCAAGTGGACACATAAATGAACGATTGAAAATAAATGTCCTTCAAAAAGTGATGATAGGTTTTCTCAAGATCAAGAGTGTAGATCTTGTTTTAAATAGTTTTAAAAATTTCCTATCAAAATTACACTGTTAAACGAGAAAATGTCTCGTATCGACCATTAAAATATAAATTTTGCGACCCTTTAATCATTAGGTCACTGATGTTAAAAAGATTTAAAATTTGATTACTAGATACTTCAAATGGTCTAGATCATGTTCAGAGGTGTCGATCGTCGATTCAGAGGCTCCATCAATGAAAACAAATCGGTAGCAAAGGAGTCCATTTGCTACCGATAGTATTCTAGCTCAACTCTCTCTCTCTCTATATATATATATGAACTAGGCTAGTATGCTTTCGAAAGCAAGGATGACTCCGTGCTTTCAAATTGTTTTCGATGATGGGACATCCGATTCGGCGATCGACTCCGTTAGACATAATCTACACTATTGGAAAGAAACCAAATTTCATAATTTTTTGACATCATATGCCCAGCGATCAAAGGGTCTAAAAATGACTACTTTAATGGCTGATGTGCCACGTTTCCAAGTCTAATGGTGTAAAACAATCCAAATTAGATAAGATTTTAATAGAAAATTCTATTTACCATCAACAGCAAGATCAGTACTTCCAATTTGAAATTGAAGTCTTCTATCACTATTTTTTATGAGATGTTTATTTTTAGTCGTTTCTTTTCAGACTACTTGTTCACTGGGCAAATAAAGTCGAAAAACTATAAAATATGGTTTCTAGATAGTTCCAATATTGTTGATTATGAAATTTTGTTTCTAAATAGGTCTAATATTGTAGATCATGTTTAACAAAGCCGATCGTCGAATCGGATATCCCATCATCGAAAACAACTTGAAAGGTCTCCATGCTTTCGAAAGCCTACTAGCCTAGTTCATAAGATCAAATGAATGCAAAAAGATGGTCATAAGCACCGGCGTCTGCTCGTCTCGGGCAAGGATTGTTTAGCCTTTTTAGCTTCTGCCACTTTGGATTCATACGCTTTCCAACTTTAATTTTCCTAAGGTCTGGCTTTTTGCCTTGGTTGATGGTGCTGCTTTCATTAACACTTCGGGCCTTTTTTCAATACAGCTCCTTTTATCTCAAATTACTCGTAGCATGGTAACATCTATCATTTTATTAAATACTAATCAAAACCAAACCTACAACCGGAGGTCTGAGCGGCAACATAGAAAGCCTGGAGAATAGCATGGACACGCCACGATATCTATAGTGCGACAACACCTAATAAATAGATAATCAGGTTTGATGAGATAGGGAGTGCGCTTAAATTAGGTGGATTTCACATATTCACCTTGAAGGGAGTTTCCCCTTATTTTTTAAAAATAAAAAGAAGCAAGCAAGCAAGGTAGAGATTTTTTTTTTTTCTTGTTGGAAGTAGAGATGTATTTTTTTTTCTCTCGAGTGACGATGGCTCCATATCGGATACTTAGAGGACAGCATGGGGAGATCCAATGGACTTTCATTACCCAACAAAAGCCTATTGAATCTATCTCGATTCCTCCTATATATATTGCAAGGTGAATCAGAGGGAGTAAGGCCCTCGCCCAAGCGGTAAGGATTCCAGCTAGATTCAGACAAACCGCATTTTAGAACAGATTTCCCCGAATTCCTACACGCTTGTTGAGGCCAATCTTCTTTTTATAGTGCCACTAGGCTAGTCCAAATTGAATTAGTAAGGAGGAGCTTACCTTGGTTGCCTGCCTCAGGAACATTCTAATCAATGGTTTCGGGAAGCCTGCTCCTAGCGTACCGAACAAATCGTAGTTTACCATACTAAGCAAAGGGGCGAAGCGATAAAAGGAATGTGAACTCTCTTGGCATTGGTCTTCCTGTACTTAATGACTTATCGACCCAGAAAAGGGGCCTTTGTTGCATAGCTATAGATAGGGACAATATCTCTGTTGCATAGCTATAGATAGGGACAATATCTCCGTTCAACTTCTGATCCTCATGTGCATGAAAAGTAGGCGATCGAAGGAGTATGTCTTTTGGTGCACCTTCCCATTTAAAGAAAGTGTTCTACTAGTAGGGCATAGTTCCCTCAACTAGTCTTTCCTTTGCTATCGAAAGGACCTGGTCTCTCGTGAACTTGCAGGTAGGGTATAGATAATAGAGCTAGGGATAGGGCTTTAGCGAGTGGACCGATCTGTGCCCTACTTGAACATCCCTAAAGGGACCTTCTTAAAGAAGTGAAAGCACATATCGGTCCCTAGAGCCAATAGGAGAAAATTTAAATTCATTTTCTAGTCTTGGATAGGAGAGAATGCAATCAATACAAGTGAATACATATGGTCTAGAAGGCTGGTCTCCGGGGTCGTTTCCACAGCAGGGTATGTATTTATATAGGCTGGCCTCCGGGGTCGTTTCCCCAGTAGAATATATGTGTGTGTGTGTGTATGTACGTATGCATATATGTAGAGTAGAGCTACCACACTCTTATGAGTACAACGGTCTTCGTACTCATAAGTTGTTTTCGATGATAGAGCTTCTGAATCGACAGTCGATACCGTTAATGTACCACACTGGACTTTTGCAAATAGTTCTAGTGAGAGAAATAGTATTTAATATTATTCACATGATTTTGGCTGTGTTTAAGGATCATACTAGTGTTTTCGGAGCGAAAACGTATTACAAAGACCAAAATCTGCAAATTTCAGTTTTAACTAGGTGTATGGGTACTGAGGATGGGATATCGGTACTCAGTAGTGAGTTGGCTGGAGTAACTCTTGGGTTTTGCGAAACTTCAGGGTGTACCAGTACTGATGTTGTGAGTACCGGTACTAATGTTTGCAAGTACCGATATGCAGTACAGAGGAGCTGCATACAAGGCTTGGGTTGTTAAATATTCTCTTATTATATTCTCTTATTGAAAACACAAAAGAGAATATATATATGTATATATATGTGTGTGTGCGTGTGTATATATATATATATATATATATATATATATATATATATATATATATGTATGTATGTATGTATGTATGTATGTATGCGTATATATATATATATATATATGTATGTATGCGTATATATATATATATATGTATACATATATATACATGTATATGTGTGTGTGTATATATGTGTGTGTGTATATATGTGTGTGTGTATATATGTGTGTATATATATGTGTGTGTATATATGTGTGTGTGTGTTTTTTGTTTGTGTGTGTGTATATATGTGTGCGTGCGTGTATATATATAGATATATATATATATATATATATATGTGTGTGTGTGTGTGTGTGTGTGTGTGTGTGTGGAGTCCGGCTGCTATACTATCGGTAGCACGGAGGCCTCCGTGCTACCAAGTTGTTTTCAATGACGCGGCTTCAAAAATCGACGATCGGCTCCGTTAGACTTGATCTACACTATTGAAAGTATTTGGAAACTAAATTTCATAATTTTTCGACATCATTTACCTATCAACTGAGTAGTCTAAAAATGAACAGTTGAAAATAAAAATCTCATAAAAAATAATGATAAAACACTTGAATTTAAGATCAGAGGTACTGATCTTACTCTAAATAGTGAAAAGAATTTTATATAAAAATTTCATCAGATTTGGATTGTTTTACACCGTTAAATTCACAAACGCATCACATCGACCATTAAAATTTTCAATTTTGAGACATTTTGATCACAAGCCAAATAATGTCGAAAAATTATGAAATTTAGTTTCCAAATACTTTCAATAGTGTAGATCAAGTCTAACGGAGCCGATCGTCGATTCAGAAGCCGCATCATTGAAAACAACTTGGTAGCACGGAGGCCTCCGTGCTACCGATAGTATAGCAGTCGGACTCTATATGTGTGTATATATATATGTGTGTGTATATATATATATGAGTCCGGCTACTATACTATCGATAGTACCAAGCGTTTGGTACTATCGAGTTTTCCACCGTTAGATCTACCCCTTTGACCATTTCCACCCGTTAGATCATACAATTCAACCAACTACCCATTCAACCCTAGGGGACCACTATCATCCTAACCGCGCATCCCTTCATCTAAGGGCCGAAAACCTAATAGCACCAAGCGCATGGTACTATTAATAGTTTAGTAGTATAATTCATATATATCCTTTCCTCCAAGGGCCGAAACCTAATAGCACAAAGCGCTTGGTACTATTAATAGTATAGTAGCATAATTCATATATATAAATATAGAATTGGCTGCAATATTATTAATAGCACCAACTCCTTAGCGCTATTAGGTTTTCGGTCCTTGGGTGAAGGGATGTGCGGTTAGGATGAGAGGGTGGTTGGTTGAATAGTATGATCTAACGGATGAAAATGGTCAAAGGGTAAATCTAACGGTGGAAAACTTGGTAGCACCAAGACCCCAAATGGACTCTATATATATATATATATGTATGTATATATATGTGTGTGTGTGTGTGTGTGTGTGTATATATGTGCATATATACATATATGAGTAGGGCTACAATACTCTTATGAGTATAGAAGCCTTCATACTCATAAATCGTTTTCAATGATGGTGCTTCTGAATCGTTGATTCATACCGTTAAACATGATCTAGAGTATTTAAAGTATCTAAAAACCAAATTTCGTCATTTTTTTTGAATTTATAATAAAGTCCATCAAGTGGGTATAAAATGAACGGCCAAATCGAACGATCCCTTAAAAGTATGGGATATAGTTCCCAAATTCAAGAACATATAGTGAATAAAATTCTCTGTTAAAAACTCAACTGATTCTGACTCTTCTACACCGTTAACTAGGAAATGCCCCATACCGGCCGTTAAATGTAGTACATCGAATTTTTAATATAAAATCAAGTGTATGAGATACTATTTTTATTGGACTTTGAAAAGTAAAAGATAATTTAGAAATAATTTGTGGGAAAATTGGAATGCAAACAGGAGATTTGGATTTCCTGTAAAGAACGGAGCTTATCTTTCAGCTGAAAAATTCACAGTGTCAGAAAATTATGAAAATTTGAGAATATGTCGAAACTATTTTTCTGAGGCCAGATTTAAAGTTTCGTATCATTCGGATACCCCAGTAGTGAAAACGGAGTCTGACTGCTATCTGTTAAGGATTCTAGTCGGTAGAGCTTTCGGTGACAAAAAATGATTCGAAACTGAAAAGTAAGATCATGTTCTTCTTATTGACTTTAATTGAGCCTGTCTGTCAAATTTGAACGCAAACGGACATTCAGAAGGGCTCCAACTAAAAGTATCAGATCAGAATTGGACTAACTATGAATTAAAATAGGTGTAGGGGGTTCCTGCAAATTTTGCCAACTTATTTCTTCTTCTCCCCTCACAGCCAACTTTCTCTCATTTTCTCCCACACACCCACAATATGAGAGCTTTCTCTCTTTCTCTCTTTCTGTCTAGCTCACATCACTCTCTCCCTCTCCTGTAATCTCTCCACCAAAGAGAAGAAAGTGGAGGAGATTAAGCTTGGAAAAAACCTTGGAGGAGAAGACCAAGCTCTTGTGCAAGTGAAGGCTTGAGGAGCTTGCAACTAAGGTGAATTCTTTGTGGATTTTAAGTTAGGATTGTTGTTAAATACTTTCAAATTAATGTATTGGAGATCCCTAGATGATTCTAAACTAGTTTAACTAAAGGATTCACCATGATTTTTGGGTGTTCTTGAGGTTCATGAAACCTAGGGCTTGAATTTGGGGCTTTTGTCCCTAAGAGATTTGGAACTAAATTGATCTCATAAATCTCTAATTGAAGGGTAGTTCGATGCGAGGGACATCTTTGATTTGGATTACGACGAGGTTACGGCGTCCAATTGGGAGATTTTGCCGAAATTCATTCGATAGGCTTGGGTCGAGCCGAATCGGCGTCGGAAATCGAATTGCTTGGAAATCCTAGCAATTGGTAATTAAACGAGGTGGGTGGTGCTCTCCGAAATGGTTGGATTTCTTCCTATGTCTATGTTGTCATTTTGGTCATATGTATATATATGTGAAAATTCTATGCATATAGGGTTATTATTGTGTTTGAGCTTTCAATTTTCCTTGCATGCTTCCTAAAGTAGGGTTGGACAAATTGGATTGAGAACTCGGTACTTGGACGAATGAGGATTGGATTGTTGGACATCGGAAACCCTATAAATGCAATGAACTAGAATGTGAACTTAGAAAACATTGTGGAACATGGATGACATGAACTTGGTGGCATCTTGACTAGTTGTTTGGACATAGAAACCAAAGTGAAATATTAGGTGTCATTGAGTGTGTAAACATGAACCTAATGATGGAAATATGGATTGGGTATCCTATTGTACAAGTAGAGAACGTGAACATTGTGTGTCATGATTGTACAAGTGAGTTTGTTGTCGTAGTTGCACAGGATTTGAGATGAGCATGCGAGGGATTGAAATAAATTCTCTGGACCATGCTAGGGATTGGTAGATCCCCGTATGTTACTACCCTGGTCAGTAGGGTGTCCTCGAGATGAGAGGACTGGATCGTACTCACATTGTCTGTTTGGCTTGTTGGTGGACTCCGGAGTTGTCACCTATGGGTTAACGTATCTACCCAGCAGACGGCCCTCGGTTGGTTAGAGTCCCCATGGGCCCTGGTATTGTGCGTTTGGCTTGACTTCGCGTAAGCCGGATGATTGGGTCATGAGGTAAAAGAGAAAGTAAGTTGAGTATAGTAGATTATGTCTTTGGTTACCTTATGAAGTCTTGTAGTAACATCATATGACAGGTGACGAGTCGAATTATGCCTCCTCGGTAGACAGTCTGTGTTGGGTTGAGCGGTCATCTCCCCAGTAGACGATCTAGAGGAGGGAGTTGGGCTTGACTTCGCGTGAGCCGGTATGATTGGGTTGAAAGGTAAAAGTGGTAAGCATCTTGAGCATAATAGCATTTATTGTGTACCTAGCTTTATTTTGCAAAGGCATAGTAGTGTTTATTCCAGTTTATGCATAGTGTAGTTGTTGTACTAGTTGTTTATCTACTTATGCCTTGATAGACCTAGTGGGAAAATCGGCGAGGTCGGCGGTCGAACCCACTGGAAACTTCTTTTAGTTCTCACCCCCTGTTTTGAAGAGCCAACCATTGGCGGAGCGGCACCGAACCGAGGCGTGGGCGTTGCGCCCTAGATAGCAGGGTCACCAAGCGTAGGTCACCCGTGTACAAGTAAAAGAATGCGAATGTATTTTGGAAATGGAAATGTAATGGAGAGTGTAATTGTATTTTGAGAAAACATTCATGTATTAATGTAAAGTGGCAAAATGTATGTAAAATGTGAATATCCAAGGTTGTAATAGTTAGGTTTACATTTCCGCTCTTGTGTTATGCCCTCGTGCAAAACTGTAATATGCTATTTTTCCTTGGTGAAATTCAATGTAATTGTTTTGTTTACGCCTTGGGCGCAAGGTTTAAAGTGCCGTGGCACGGGGGCGTGCCGCTCTGTCCCTGGCACGGTACGGTACGGGCACGCTTGCGTGCCGACACGTGGTACGCTTGCGTGCCGATGGATACGCATGACCTCCTACTGGCACGCTTTGGCACGGACTTATTTCAGTTTTTTTGGTTCCAATAAGCTCTTATAATATTATTTTGAAAGATTTAATCAAATAATTATGAATATTTGCTATGTATAGCTTACTATATTCATCAATTAACATACTTGTAAGCTTTTTTGTATGTAAAGTACAACTATACCTGATGCAGAATAGAAATTTTTACAGGTTAGAATTTTAAAAATACAAAGACATCTTTCTTTTGACCATATTACAGTCTTTCTTTTATAAAATATAAAAAAATTATTTTTAAAATTATTTGAAAAAATTATTTTAAATTAATTTTTCAAAAAATTAGTAGATCTATCAAAAAAATTAAGAAATAAATTTTATTTTAAATAAATTAAATAAATTTAAGTATCAATTGATTTAATTTAGCTTTTAATTTTATCAGTATTTTCAATCTTCTAGCGCAAAAATAAATTTTTATGTTTGATGTGCCTCAAAATTTGTTTACTGAGTTCGATTTTGTTCCCCTAATTTGCCAAAAGTTTCGCGGTGCGACAAATTTTGAAAAAATAAATTGTGAAGAAAAAATGGATGTCTGTGGTGGAAGCGGAATAAACGAAAAAATTAAATTATAATTTTTTTGACTTACCTAACAAGTAGATCTTCGATTTGCAATATTTTGGAGGATGTGGGGTATCCGGATGTTTCTTGGTTCCCCAAAGAACAAAATAAAAAGAAAAAAAAACCAAAAAACAAAAAAAACAAAACAAAAAGGCAAAAAAAAAAAAAACCGGCACGAGAGGCACGGCACCCGCGGCACGCAGCAGCGTGCCGCTTTGGGCGGATAGAAAAAATTCTATCCGTTCGGCGGTCTGTGTACGTGCCCGAACCGACTAAAGTGGCGATGCCGGGGCGTGACAGATAAGAGTGGTATCAGAGCGTAGAAACGGTCTAGGAGGTCCTAGGAAAAACTTAGGCTTGGAAAACCGTAAGGGCCTAGGCTCGGGAGTGGACGGAACTTATGGCGAAAGTGAAATGATTGGGTCAAGGTGTGTCTCCAATATTATTTTGGAGGCAGATTAAAGGTATTGCAACTACTTTATTTAGATGATCATGTTGACTGCAGACAACATGATGTCGAAAGTGGAGTAGGGGTGCCCTTCTATGACTTTCGTTTGATTGGGTCGGCTGATGTGTGCGACGGAATTAAGTTTGAACGTTGGGTCGCCTAGGTATGCGTGTTATCCCTCGAGTGACAATAGTAAGTTACTTGGTGGGACGAATGTTGCGGAGGACTAGATAGCCCTCCGATGTTGCGAGCTAAGTGTTGCTAAGGGCGTATGGCCTCTCGTCGTGGCCGAGATGCGTGGTCTTGAGGAGCCGATGCGTGCCCTAACTTGGTGTCTGGACTCATGGCTGTGGAGATTTGATAATTCTCGTCTTAGTGGATATGGACGCGTTTGCCCCAGCTAAGATGGGTGATGGATGCAAGGCACGAACCTATGGGGAAACGGCGTAGGTAGTGACTATGGTCGGATAATGAGAATGAACTAGCCAAGTGGCGACTACTAAAAATGGAGCCGAGTGGATAAGGTCGGTAAGTGGAATATTTGAGGTGTGATGGCCTCGTTCTTCCAATGCAGAGGAACATGATGTGGCTCGTAGAAGCATGTCAGTTCAGGCTGGTGATCAAGCATAGCGTGTTTGCACACTATGTTGATTGTGTTGGCGATTAAATTCTCTATGGGATTGTAAGTTTAGTGGGCTTACAAGGTGATTAGCCCAGTTGTTGTGCCAACGAGATGTATTTATGGCACACTTAAATTGGGTTATTTTGAAGAGTGTCGGTGATCTGAGAATAAAATACGTAGTATGCTATTGATGATGTATAAGGCAATATTAGGATGTACTTATGACCAAGGGTATAGGATCTGGACATGGTCACGACGTGGAAAATCTTGTGTGCAAATTTAAAGGTTTGAGTGACCTGTTAGTATGGACCGAAGCTTAATTGATCTTGAGGAAGATCCAAGATAAGGAGAGGGAATATTTTTGAGGTGATTTGAACTCTCCTTTGTCCTTAGTTTTCCTGGATGCTAGCATGTATTGTGGTTGACAATCAAGCTAAATAAGATTCAGTTGTATGCCAGGAAGAATTAGGGTTGTAACCCTCTTGTGAGGAAAATGGATAAATGATTAAGTGCATGTGGTGACATGTGGGCTTTGGAAGCGGACTAGAATACTCATGGTATTTAGCCTAGGATGGAATCTAACTAGTGAAAGTAGTGGCATAGTACCCAAGTTGGATCCTAAGGTGGAACTTGGTGATGTGGGAGCTCTAAGCTGAGCATGAACTTAGGAGCACTTGGATGTGTGATGGATGAGTTAGCCTTGAGGTGCAACGACTCACAATGAGAGAGCGCTTATGGCTGGTAAAGGATGATGAAGCAGCATTGCTTGGTGATTGTGGCTAACACGGGATAAAGTAGAGGCATAGTGCGCTCGACTGTAGAGTTGCCGTGGGCACGGACTGAAGGTTCTGCCGAAGAGGGTTCGTTGGCAGTAGCACTCGGGCGTTGGCCAAGTGTGAAGAAAGTCGAGGACTGCTCGTGAGGCTGGTAGTTGCTTCTGGGTGCCTAGTAGTGGCTAGTGGACGTGTGCTCGATGGAGCGGAGCCTCGGTTAAGGGAACATGAGCTCGGTATGCGAGTGTTCAGACCGTGTTGAGAATCCTCCTTGTGAGGTGAAGTTTCAGGTGAATACCTAAGTGTTGGACGACCAAAGTATATTGCGCCGGGAGCGCCTTGGTCACGTGACGACGGTTAGTGGGCATTGCTTGGGGATTACTTGTGCCTGGACCGTGAGTGGACTGTGGGCCTGGGGCCTTATGGACAGGCACAGTCGGTATCATGTGATAGCAGCCCAAGACCTGAGGGTAGGGCTTGGCTGGAATTCATGGTCGGGGCGGTAGTCCGAGCGATGACCCGGAGACGTGAAGTGCCACGTGTAGAACTGTGAGTTTGTTAGTACACCTAGAGTGTAGATGCGAACTGGCCACAAAATTACGATGACTTGTGATATAGTTACTCCTTGTTGGGGTGTCGATGCGAGGTCCCAAATGAGGACTCCACCATGTATGATTGGGTCGGCACATGAGACTGAGAGACGTTGCACGATGTCGCGTCAGACTTTAGGCTGTGGGCCTACAAAGACTTGTCGGTCGGTGGACCCCCTGTGGCAATCTGGATTAAACGGGTAAGCCGAGGGCTCTTTTAAAGGGAGCGTTAGTGGCGTGCGAGAAAGTTGAAGGTATTGACTAAAGGGGCAAAGGCCCAGTCATGCCGCTCGCCTGATTGGTAGAGTCACCAAATCGCAGAGCCTAGCATTATCACGGAAGTAAAATTGAAATTATGAACGTGGGATTCCTATGAGCTCGTCGTAAGAATGACGTGATGCCAATCTGTGGCATGTGGAAGTAGAGCAATGTGCTCCTTGTGAGATGTTGGGATAGTAGAAGGCACATGCGAAATGGGGGCTATGTCCCGGAATGGGTAAGTGCTCAAGGATATCGATTTTTTAGCCGTTAGATTTACACTTTAATCCATTCCACCATTTAGATCATACTATTCAACCAACCACCCACTCAACCCTAGAGGGACCAACACTAAACCCTAGGGGACCACTATCATCCTAACCGTACAATTTTTCATCCAAGGGTTAAAAACTCGATAGCAAAAGAGCCCAAATACTATTAATAATATTTCATCCCAATTCATATGTTCATACATATATGTATGTATATATATATACATACATATATGTATGTATATATATACATACATACATACATATATGTATACATACATACATACATATATGTATGTATATATATATATACATATATAGAGTTGAGCTAGAATACTTTTGGAAGCACCAACCCCTTGGTGCTTCCACATTTTTAGCCATTGGATCTACTTTTTGATTACTAATAGCCTTTAGATCAAACACTATTCCACCTACCACTACCTACCACCACCTACCTCCATCATCCCAACCCTCCAAATCTCAATCCAAAGGCTATAAACCCACAAGCACCACCTCCTTGATACTCTTAGAAGTATTCTAGCTCAACTCTACATATATATATATAATATGTATACATATATATACATATATATATATATATATATATATACTGTGACGCCCCAACTTCCCAGGGGGTCACCCATCCCAGGACTACTCCCATTCTAGCACGCTTAACTCTCTTAACCTCTTGGGCGTAGCCACCGCCCAAAACGCTTAAGCCGGGTTAAGAGTTTAGCCCTATTATATTATATATATAGGACTACCTGGGGCCTCACTCGTCTCGCTAGCCTAAACTGGCCTTGTGGTGAGCCGCGCTCCACCCACAACAGTCAACAGCATGAGAGTCTCGCTCTCCCCACTGTATAATCCTGGCTCAGCCGAGACTCATCTCACACTTCCGGTTGGTAATCGGCTCTGATACCAACTGTGACGCCCCAACTTTCCAGGGGGTCACCCATCCCAGGACTACTCCCGTCCTAGCACGCTTAACTCTCTTAACCTCTTGGGCGTAGCCACCGCCCAAAATGCTTAAGCCGGGTTAAGAGTTTAGTCCTATTATATATTATATATAGGACTACCTAGGGTCTCACAAGTGGGCTGTGCTTATATGACGCCCCAACATCCCAGGGGGTCACCCATCCTAGGACTACTCTAGTCCTAGCACGCTTAACTCTCTTAACCTCTTGGGCCTAGCCACCGCCCAAAATGCTATAGTTGGGTTAAGAGATTTAGTCCTATTATATCTTATATAGAGGACTAGCTGGGGTCTCACAATCTCCTCCTCTTTAAGCCCTGACGACCTCGTCAGGCTCAAACTCACAAGTACCAGGCGATGTGAGACTCGTCTCGCTAGCCTAAACTGGCCTTGTGGTGAGCCGCGCTCCACTCACAACAGTCAACAGCATGAGAGCCTCGCTCTCCCCGCTATACAATCCTGGCTCAGCCGAGACTCATCTCACACTTCCGGCTGGTAATCGGCTCTAATACCAACTATGATGCCCTAACTTTCTGACGCCCCAACTTTCCGGGGGTCACCCATCCTAGAACTACTCTAGTCCTAGCACGCTTAACTCTCTTAACCTCTTGGGCCTAGCCACCGCCCAAAATGCTATAGCTGGGTTAAGAGATTTAGTCCTATTATATCTTATATATAGGACTACCTGGGTTCTCACATATACACACATATATATGTACATATACACACACACACACATATATATATATATATATATGTACGTATGTATATGTATATGTATATATGTACGTATGTATATGTATATATGTACGTATGTATATGTATATGTATATATGTACGTATGTATATGGTTATGGATATATGTACGTATGTATATGGTTATGGATATATGTACGTATGTATATGGTTATGTATATATGTACGTATGTATATGGTTATGTATATATGTACGTATGTATATGGTTATGTATATATGTATGTATGTATATGTGTACATAGGTATATGGTTATATATATATATGTACATATGTGTGTGTGCATATATATAGAGTCCGGCTTGTGTGCTTTAAGAAGCACAGAGGCCTCCGTGCTATCAAGTCGTTTCCGATGCTAGGGCTTCCGAATCGACGATCGGCTCCGTTAGACTTAATCTAGAGTATTGCAAGTATCTAGAAAATAAATTTCGTGATTATTCGATATCATTTACTTGGTGATCGAGGGGCTCAAAATCAACGGCTGAAAATAAAAATTTTACGAAAAGTGATGATATGACATAAAAATTTAAGATCAAAGGTATTGATTTTGTTTTACATAGTATAAAGAATTTTTCATCAAAATTTCACGTGATTTTGATATTTCTACACCGTTGAACTTGCAAACGACTCACCACCACCATTAAAATTATTAATTTTGAGCCCGTGCGATCAGTCTTACAAAAAGTGATTATATGACAAAAAACTTTTAGATCAAAGGCATTGATTTTGTTTTATATAGTATAAAGAATTTTCAATCAAAATTTCATGTGATTTTGATATTTCTACACTGTTAAACTCGCAAACGGCTCACCACGACCATTAAAATTGCTAATTATGAGCCTCTTCGATCACTAGGTATACATGCAGACAGAGAGAGAGGCTTCTATTAGGATCATGGAGAAGGCTGCTATGCTATTAGGATCACGGAGGCCTCAGTGCTCCTAAGTCGTTTTCGATGATGGAACTTCCAAATAGACGATCTGCTCCGTTAGACTTGATTTAGAGTATATGAAGTATCTACAAAACGAGTTTTGCGATTTTTTTTTATCATTTACCTAGTGATCGAAAGGATTCAAAAGTAGCAATTAAAAACTAAAATCTTATAAAAAGTGATGATGCATTAAAATTTAAGATTAGAATATTGATCTTGCTATAAGATAGTATAAGAAATTTTGTATCAAAAATTTATCTTTTACACCGTTAAATTTACAAATGGCATACATCAACCATTAAACTTGTTGCTTTTGAATCCTTTCGATCACTAGGTAAATGATGATATAGAAAAACCGCAAAATTTATTTTGTAGATACTTCAAATACTCCAGATCAAATATAACGGAGACGATCGTTTATTTGGAAGTTCTATCATCGAAACGACTTAAGTGCACGAAGGCATTTGTGCTCCTCATAGCACAGTAGCTTTGCTCATAAGCAAACCGGGCAAGTCTATTTTCCATCAAAAGAAGTGTGGCGATGTTCGCGAAGTTGAAATATGGCTAGCTTGGAATATCATATTCTTGTAAATAAAAGATCAGCCTAGTAGGCAATCATAAATTCACAATGTGAAGCCATCGCTAATAATGCAGTGTAGATTGGCAGTGTTTGGTTGATAAAGTGATATTAATCAGTCCTTCATAGTTCAACATATGTTTCATCTTCTTCCCTAATGCTGCTGCCAACATTTCCTCGACATCATCCAAATATCAAAAGAAATTGTCAACTTTACGGGGGATGCTATCTTTTTCTAACGGTAACCACATTAATTAGTGTGCCTGATGCCTCAGCATAACAACAAAACATTGCTCTGTGAGGTGTTACTGTTACTCGTCTCTTTTGACAACCCGGCCTCCTATTAACGTTGCACAATATTTGCTAAGCAAACTTGTATTCCAGGTTCAATTTGTTCAACCAGATGCAAAGTTTTCTTTCAATTTCTATAATTAGTATTTAGGAAAAAAAAAACCAAAATCCCATCACTCTTGGGTGCACTAGTTTCCCACTATCATTGGCTTTTCCTCTAGGAGGACCTTCATTTGCATACAGATTTGGACAAAGCCCCAGATGCATTTGTGGGATTTGAACTTAGAAAGATCTGAAGCAAAGGCCATTTACCCAAGATTTACTGGAGAGAAATAAAGGAAATGAAGAAAATGAACTGGGACTGGAAAAAGAAAAGGACTCTACATTGATCTAGAAATGTAAAGCAATAATCTACAAAAAATAAAAATCAAGTATGCTTGTTTTGTGATTCAGATATTATTGGTGATTAAAGTAAAAATTAGTGACATTTCAGTCAACGAAGAACCACATCAAAGAAGGCTACATGGATAACCAGCAGAAAAAAAAAAGGTAGAAAGTTCCAGAACCAGGAAAAGCTAGTTCACTGAAATCTAGAATACATGAAAAAAAAAATATACGACGCAGAAAAATTCTCATACCATGTTAAAAATTTATTACTATGTTTTCTAAATTCTATGATAATAGGTACAACATGTGGAATATGGTGCTTCATGTGAAAGCCCCAAAGAATAGAAGAACTCAATATTCTAAGACTTGTTTTTTTTTCCTATTGGAGGTGGTCGGAACGAAGAAGCTAGAATTTCAATTCAAAACGCTGGATCGAAAAGAAAATCTATAACTACTACCAAATCAGATGATCTTGACGCTCATTCAGACTGGAAATCCATTTAGTTCATCGAATGAAAATCCAATCGCCTTGTAAATCATCCTCCATGACCAATAGCCTAGATCTTAATTGGGCAAAATTTCTGCTTAATTCCAGACAGCAAGAAGGTACAGAATTCAATTAAATTCGGATGAAATTCGCCCCGAATTTCAAATTAAGTTACAAAAAAAAAATCAAATCTAATCAAATCAAATCGGTTGTACTCTGTGACAAATACAATAAAGTGAAGGGGCGAAAGGCTGCACATATATACATATACGAGTAATGATGGGAGAGAAGCGAGCGAACCTTCTCGTTCCGAAGGTAGCGCGGTTGAACAACGAGTTGAGAGCCGACATCGATCTCCTGAAAGAAACAGAGCCACCGTTGACCCAAATCCGACGAGCAAAATAAAAAAAAAAATAAAAATATATATATATAATAGAAAGGGGATGAAGCGCGCCGCCTAAAGTTGAGCGCTGCTCACCACTCTCTGGCAATGACATCGACGAGGAATCATCAGATTCACCACCCGGGTTTTTTCCCAACTGGTCATACGAAAATTTGTAATTCTAAAAATAGATATCTCAAACTTTTTATTTTTAAAAACAGATTTATTTGCTCCACGAGTGGGGCGCCCCATGTAAATATATTTTCTTTTCAAAATCGCTAAGGGCCTATTTGTTTCCTTAGAAAATAGTAGAAAATTATTTTCGAAAAAAAATTGTGAAATTTTTTTTTTTTTATTTCTATTGTTTGGTTCGAAAAGAAAATAAAAAATATATTGCATGCGTGTTTGGATGGTAATAAAAAAAATAAAAAATACTTTTTTATTTCTATTTCACTTGTTTGGTTAGTTGAAAATTTTGGTATATAAACACCTTATATGAAAGAAGGGTGAGATTACCAACATTTTAAAATTTAACATAATACTCACACACTGTTTATAATATAAATAATAAATAAGTAAATAAAAATAATTTTAAGTATATTTTGGTGTAGATAAAATAAGTATATTTTGATGGAGATGATCAACATGACGAACTTTTAACTAATTCATCGGAGACTTACACATGGTAATGTTCCGGCTTGCGTTGTGCCTCCTGGTCTCGTGGTGGCAACCCCAATGGAGCCCATGCCTACCCCACGACGTCCCAATTGGCGCCCAATTCCGCATAGGCGCGCACGATGTCGTGATGGCTAAACTCGGGAGTGTCGGCTTTTAATGTCACACCCCGATTCCACAGCGGAAGCCCACGGGAATGACAACAGACCGTCGAGTATATACAATCCTGCACACACAAAGCATCCAATAAAACAGAAAGGGCAGCGGAAGCGAGTAACATTAAAATCCACAACTAAATAATGCCACAAACTACTAATAACAGTTCTAGAGTTACTAAGTTAAGATACAGACATGTATCAGAGCACTATATACAAGCTGAGCTACTGTACATCACTACACAAAAATTATATAAACCTCAAACCCGAAAAAGTAAGAGTACAAGCAAAATACCCTAGGCCTCGCCAGTTCAGATATATAGTACAGAGCAACTCTCTAACTGGTGGTCCTCTAACATATATGTACACTGGTAGGAGATGTTATCTACTGCACGATCCCCTTACCTCGGTCAGCGGATGGTGCACCTGTCTCTAAAAAGTAAACCACAAGAGGGCGTGAGAACTAACTAACAGCAGTTTCCAATGAGTACGGTCGGCGACCACCATAACCTTCCAACTAGGTCTACCGGAAGCAAGAATAGGTAAAGAATAACTAAATCTACTATATACCGAACTACAGAACATAATGCGAGTAACAAATTTCTACTACTTTTCATATTTTTACACAGGTAATAAACAAAAAAAAAGTGACTAATCATGCATCGATGCTAATACTAATCAATAGATGCAATAATATACCCAATCGCAATGAACGACTCATAGGTCCGGTCAAGCCTGCGCCCGCCTAGTGTACGGCCACACTCCCGCATGTGTGACGGCGACAACTAGACTACTGTCTCCGCTATCGCCGGCCAGCCTCCGGAGCGGCACTCGAGGAGAGCGACCCTTACCGAGTCTAATAGCGCGTAACTTTGTCAAGCTCAATGTGGCTCTGCAAGCTATAGTCTATGTGATGATCAAAAGAGCACAAGTGACCAATTCAATGTTCTCAATGCCATAAAAAGTCATTTTTATGTTTAGTGTCACTATGAAATACTCATATTCTATCTCTATATTCAAAACATCTATTTACTACTGATGCGCTAATCCACGGCCTTTATCATGTCGTTCATGACAATCAAAACATATTTAGATGAGGAATACTCTACAACCATGCGTATGATGTCAACCGGCCCCTCTCGGCCTAATCTAGTATATACACCTAATATACTATTAACCAGTTACTGTACAAAGACTATAGGACATAGATGAGTGTTTACATGCAACCACGCTAGAATTTTAATTCTCTACTTGATTTCATACTCACATCGCCCTCTATCAACGTAAATAACATATATATATGTACGTATGCATCAATTTAGATATAAAAGGAAATTCGCCATTTTCGGCGACTCGGAACCTACATCGAATCGCTAATTCAATAGCAGCAAGTAATCAGCCCCCAATGCACCACTACTCGGCTCACGTCCCGCAGGGATCCATTAAGGAAACTCCGAAATCAGGGAGGGTACTACCAAGGCAAAGAAATAACTAAAATCCATCAATTCGGCGATTCTGTTAAAGAATGCTGAATTTTGTCGACAATAAGTCAATTTACCTCAAAATCCAGTGGAAGCATCTTCAAAACAACCCAAAAGTGGTAAAGGAACTCAACAAAAATCCCATGGTACTCCACTGCAAGAAATAGACGATGAAATCAATAAAATTCTTACAATTACTCAGAATCAGCTTATAACATCTATTTATCTCATTTACTCCGATTCGCCTCAATTTTACTTCAATTAACCTCCATTTCAACTAGAATAAAGTGTAAATCGAACTCTTTTACTTATCCTACTAACAATGACCAATTTTGTTGTCGAAAGCGCGGATTTCGCGAAATTAGGTCCTTTTCTATTTCCTTTCCCCCTTGCCGCCCTATGACTACCCTGCAGCAAGCAGCTGCTACAGCTGCCAGCACCAGTTGCTACCAGCACCAGCTGCTACAGCTGCCAGCACCAGCTGTTGCAGCTGCAGCTTGTGCTGCCAGCAGCAGCTGCTGCATTAGCAGCTGCCAGTGTCACGCCCCGCGACCGCCACTTTGGTCGGTCCGGGCGCGCGCACAGATCGCCGAACGGACAGAGCCTCCCCTATCCGCCCAAGGCTCAACAACATCATGTACATAGAGTTTTGCGCAGAGAAAACAATCAACATACATGAATTGCACGAGAGCATATCACAAGAGCGAGAATTTAAACCTAGCTATTACAACACTTGAAGCATTCACATTTACACCCATTTTTCAACTTTAATACATAATACATGCCATTTTCCTCAAAATATACAACTTCGCTCTCAATTACAATTATTTACAACAACATGCATTTACAATCTTTATCTGTACACGGGTGACCTACACTTGGTAACCCTGCTATCTAGGGCGCGATGCCCACGCCTCGGTCCGGTGCCGCTCCGCTAATGGTGGCTCTGCAACAACAGGGAGGTGAGAACTAAAAGAAGTTCCCAGTGGGTTCGGCCGCCGACCTCGCCGATTTTCCCACTAGGTCTAACAAGGCATAGTAATACGAAAGGAGATAGCAATGCGATATATAAGCAACTGAATATGTAGTCTACCACTACTAAACATACAACATGCAACAATGACTACTACTATGCCTTACAATAAGGAATGAATGTCATGGTCCAATATGTTCAACAGTGTCCCTCACACACTCTTGACCCAATTCATTCTTGACCCAATCGAGGCTTCTCACAAGACCAAGCCCGACTCACAAGGATATCATGATTGACCCCACACACAACATGTGATCTCACTATGCTCGCTCTCTATATAAGATGCAATAATGCAAGTAGCATAGGGTACAATATGATCAATCAACCTATCTCTTTTCTCTTTGACCCAATCTTACCGGCTCACCCGAAGGTCAAGCCAAACTCACAATACTAGGGCCCGCAGGGAGATAGTCCCTCAACCATCTAGGGCCGTCTGCTGGGGAGATAACCCTCAACCCATAGGTGTGACGACTCCGGAGCTCACTGCTTATGGTGGCGCGAACACCAACAAGCCGAACAGACAATGTGAGTGCGATCCAGTCCTCTCAACCCGAGGACACCCTACTGACCAGGGTAACAACACACGGGGATCTACCAATCCCTAGCATGGTCCAGAGGATCTATTTCAATCCCTCGCATGCTCATGACAAATCCTGTGCAACTACGACAACAAACCCACATATACTCGAGAGTCTACTAAACTCATGTCGCGTGCATCAATAGGATATACAACACCACACTATGTGGACACAAGCAACTATGCAATGCTTCATGGACTATGGCCACACATTCATGCAAAGACCCAATCATGCATATCACACTGTATCCAAATCATGGTTCCATTACTAGGTTCACATTTAATCATCACAATGACGTCTAGTATCTCACTTATTTCAATGTCCACCACTTGCTTTCTATGTCCAATCCACTAGTTTTCCTCTACTAGTTCAACATGTCACTAGGGTTCATATGTCGCTAAATTCATGCATCCTAGGTTTCAAGTTATCACCACAATTATTAATGTATACATCATAGGAGGCATGCAAGTTTCTATAACAAGAAAATACTTGAACCCTATCATACATAATCAATACATATATATATATGCTCAACAAAGTGATTTAGACATAGGGAGAAATCCGACCATTCCGGAGAGCACCACCCACCTCGTTTCGATGCCAAGATGCGAGAACCCAAGTCCCGCAATTTATCGTCGCCGATTTAGCTCGACCCAAGCCTATCGAATGAAAAACGGCAAAATCCCCCAATAGGATGTCGTAACCTCGTCGCCATCCAAATCGGAGTTGCCCCACGCGTCGAACTTTCCTTCAATTAGAGATTTATGAGATCAATTTAGTTCCAAATCTCTTAGGGACGAAAGCCCCAAATCCAAGCCCTAGGTTTCAGGTTCTACAAGAAATCCCAAAATCCATGGTAAATCTTTACCCAATCTAGTTTAGAACCATCTAGGACTTCCAAAAACATCATTTTCAAGGGATTTAATCCAAACCCTTAAACTAAAACCTCAAAATCTCACCTTGGTTACTTTGCTCTCCAAGCCTCATCCACCATTAGAGAGCTTCCACCACCTCCAATCTTCTTCTCCACCAAATCCTCCAACCTTGAGGAGGAATTACAAGAGAGAAAGAGAGAGAGAGAGAGAGAGAGAGAGAGAGGTGCTAAAGAGAGAGAGAAAAGGGTTTTCCCTTTGCTTCTCTCGTGTGGGAGGAAGGGAATGAGAGGAGAAAGCTATTGGGGCCTTTTTATAACCCCCAAACAGTGCAGGGTCCGGACCCTGCATCAAGGTCCGGAACCCGTACGCAATTTTCAGCATTTCGCAGCTGGGGTCCGGACCTCAACTCTGGGGTCCGGACCCGGACACGATGAACCGTAATTTCAGCCTTTTTATTTTCTTCTCATTTTCACTACAAAACTCCGATTTTCATTCCGTTTTCTTTCCAAATCAAATCCAACACAACCGAAACTCCTCTTACACATATGGGACACTTTCAAAGTTGGAGATTTAGAATTTTTCCTTATAAAAACTATTAGATTTCGAGGTACAATCATTTCTCAAAAGTTTCCATTTCCTCCCAACTTTCTCCAAGTTTCACCGATACTTCTTCTAATCGTTACGATGCTCACGGAACCCAACGTGGAACTCATCAAATCCACTTCTTAACTATACTTCACACAATTTGACTTAAGCTCAGGGAGGTATACAAAAATTCGGTTCACTACATTCTCCCCCTCTTAAAAATAGTTTCGTCCGCGAAACTCAAATTCATACCTCAGCTCGACAGAAGAGGTGAGGGTAGTGTTCTCGCATCACGTCCTGATTACTCTACTGGACTTTAACATACGGAATCACACGATTCCGCAATTCCTTCTCCTCGGGAGCTAGAATACACATCGGGAACTCCTCCCATGACATAGCTTCCCGCAGCTCACACGGCTCATAACAGAGGACACCAAACAGGTCCATCATACTGGGCACTTTGTTTTATTCCACACTCCAAACTACTTCACCCTTCACACGGGTGGCACATCCAAATGATGCGATCATCTACCGCAAACTTTTGTATTTTACAATCACCGTCTGCACAGGTTTTCCTTGTCATGCTTGCTCCGTCAATACCCGTTGACGAGCAACTTCACTAACTCTACTGTGTAGTACATCCCCTGTGCTCTTAAAATCACACGCACATTCACAGTGCAATATCCTAGGTCGGAATTGCCTTTCCGCCTCGTGGTGTGGATCGGCCAGGAATGAGCCGACTAGCCGAATGATCCACCACCACCCGTATCATAACATGGCAAATCCTCCCTCACTCCATAGGGCCTCCAGGGTGTTACTTCATGCCCCACCCCGGCATCCTCATCATAGGTGATCTTCGCCCACGGCTAGCACTGGTGCTATCGAATCCACAACTCCAAATCCTTCTACTTAACAAGCCCATCGATTTGGCCCGTTAAAGAGTCTACATTATACAGTATTACTCTTTCCTCACATTCACCAATCTAATCCGGAGCCTAATTGGTCCACTCTCTGGTATTGCTCACAAGCAACTCCCATTTGGTGTTTTCTTTCATCACGAGTGGATCCTACCACACATAGATTTCCAGCTCCACAATGACATGGCTCATCCTCGAGCACTTACCCATTCCGAGACATAGTCCCCAATTCGCATGTGGCTTCTACTATCCCAACGTCTCACACGGAGCACAATGCTCTACTTCCACATGCCACAGGTTGACATCACGTTACTCTTATGACGAGCCCATACGAACCCCCAGTTCGTAATTCCGATTCCACTTCCGCGATAAAGCTAGGCTCTGCGATTTGGTGACTCTACCAATCAGGCGAGCGACATGACTGGGCCTTTGCCCTTTTGGTCAATACCCTCCACCTTCTCGCAAGCCACTAACGCTCCCTTTAGAAGAGCCCTCGGCTTACCCGTTTAGTCCAGATTGCTACGGGGGTCCACCGACCGACAAGCCTTTGTAGGCCCACATCGTAAGGTCTGACGCGACAGCGTGCAACGTCTCTCACTCTCATGTGCGGACCCAATCATCACATGGTGGAGTCCTCATTTGGGACCACGCATCGAAACTCCAACAAGGAGTAATTACATTGCAAGTCATCGTAACCCTATGGCCATTCGCATCTACACTCTAGGTGTACCAACAAACTCACGGTTCCACACGTGGCACTCCACGTCTCCGGGTCATCGCTCGGACTACCGTCCCGACCATGAATCCTAGCCGAGCTCTACCCTCAGGTTCAGAGCTGCTATCACACGATACCGACTGCGCCTGTCCCTAAGGCCCCAGGCCCACAGTCCACACATGGTCCAGGCACGAGTAATCCCCAAGCAATGCCCTCAAACCGTCACCACGTGACCAAGGCGCTCCAAGCGCAATATGCTTTTGTAGTACACTGAACTTTGGCAAATTGCGAGGTTCTAGTGTGAGATTAGTGATTCGTACTAATCTGGAGGTTTTGGTTGTGTTTCGAGCTCTTGGGAGCATTTTCGAGACTTTAGAAGTGCGAAAACGGACTTCGGGAGTCGAAATCTGCAAAACTGCAGGTTTTGGCATTGCATACCGGTATGTACCTTTGGGATACCGGAATCCAGTGTTAAACTGGTTTGCGCAGCTCTCGGGTTCTGCGGAATCCCGCTGAGGATACCGGATTGGGCGTGCATTCCGGTATGTTACTTCGCATACCGGTATTGGAGTGATTATACCGGTATTGGCTTTAGCGCATACCGGAATCCCTTCGCGTGGCCTGGTTGGCCGAGGCTCGGGTTGCGGGATTTCTGGCCGGATACCGGTATGCCCATACGCATACCGGTATACAGAGCCGAAAATCCTGTTTGAGCTGTTTTGCGAATGTTGGTTTTTGGAGGGGTGTTAGGGCAATTGTAGCATCATACAACTTAACCCTTCACAGCCCCCTCTCAGCCATTGTGCTGAGGACTTAGGAGAAAAGAGGTAAGGGTTTTTTCTCCCTTTCTCTCTCTAGATTCTTGCTTCTTTGGTGATTAAACCTAGGGTTTGATCTCCTTTTCCTTCTCCTTTGCACCCAAGAGCTTGCTAGCTTACCTTTGGAGGAACGTGGTGGAGGAGAGGAGGGCTTGGGTGAGGTTTATCTCCAAACCTAGCTTCCTTGGACCTTGTTTATAGCTCTAAGAGGTGAGTTTTCCTCTTTTTGACCCTCTTTTGTAGATTAATTGAGCTTTTGTTGGTGAAATCCTATTATGGTAAACCTAGGGTTTACTTTTAGGGTTTCTTGATTCTAGGATTTTGAATGGGATTTGATGGGTGTAGAATGCTATGTTAGGTTGGATTTGAAGCTTCCTAACTCTATTTTGGAATTTGGACAAGAGATTTTTGATCTAAGATAATTACACCCTTTTTCCCCTTTTGTTATGTCGTTTTTCGAAAACGTTCGATTGATGTTTCTAACCCCTTAGAGATCTCCTTTAGGGCGCTAGAAATCGAGGGGGCAACTTTGTTTTCGGATACTGCGAGGTTCCGAAGGGCATCCGGTGGGTTTGACCTCACCGAAATGGGTGAATTCCCCCTATGTCTTCGTTTTAGCTTAAGAGCTTAAATTAATGCATATTCATGCTAATTAAGACATGGTAGAATTTTGGAATGCATGGAATTCATGTACTATATAGATGCAAATTGTATGTCCTATGTAGTAGGAGGTTTGCATAGTTTTTAAGCATAGCGCATCATGGTTGGCTATGGGAATTGAATGTTTCATTCATGTACTTGTTTAATTGCTTATTTGAAGGAATAGAGACATGTGTAATGGTAGATGGACAATGGATTTGAAAACACTCTTGACACTTAGCTTGTTGAACTAGTTATAGAGTATATATGACATATGACATGTTAGAATCAAAATGTGAAGCTAAACATATGACATTCCACTTAGATGAATAACAAGATGGACATCATGACCTAGTATTGGACATTAGTTGGTTTTCCATGTTTATAGACATGATGAATGATATGATATGGTTGATTGTTACTTGTTAGCCACTATGCTCGTTTACACATGCTTGTGAGGGTCGCTCCCTACAAGCCGGCACTCCGGAGTTGGCCTAGCGACAGTTATTTCGCACGTGTGTTAGAGAGAGCGCCGAAATGGAACCGCCGTGGGTAAGGCTCACCAAAGCGTGAGGTGTTGACTACCACGGAGCCATTAGGCACGGCACAAGTGAACTTTCCTCTATTGTATTCTTTATGACTACATAGTTATGGTATATTATGAAAAGGTGAACATTCATATGGTAAGATGGTATTATGAAAAGGTGAATATTCATATAGTAAGAGGTGGAACATTGCATGCTTACACATGTGCTTGGGTAGAATAATTCATGTTTTTATGAAAACATCTTGAGGCATAGTAGTATTAAATTTCAACTATAATTATGCTTTTTGTTGTCTAACCCTACTTTGCCTCAGTTGGCCTAGTGGTGTACTCCGCTCCTATCGGCGGCTTACCCACTGGGAACTATTGAATAATAGTTCTCATCCCCCTGGGGTTTGTTGTTTTATTTCAGAGCCATCCACTGCGGGAGAGGCTAGGGACCGCGGCAAGGGCATTGCGAGTAGCTAGAGCGCGAGGGAGCTAGCGACTAGGTGGAGCACCTTTCTTTTATCTTTTGTTGAGAGGTGTCTTTGTACCGACCACATTTTGTAGAGACCACCTTATGTCCCCTTTTGGGTGTATTGTTGTACTAAGCTTATGTTTTGGCTTTACTCTTTTATAGTATTTCACACTTTCACCTTGAGACCTTACTTGTTAGTATGTATGCTCTGATTATCATGATAGGATTACTTGTGTTATTCCTTTCTTGTATGATTATTTTAGACGCCTTGTGTGCATTTGGGTTGCTTGTGTGCATGCGCCCGGGTGGGCTTCCGCTGGGGCCCCGGGGCGTGACAGCTTTGGCCGTCCACTACTTAGGTATTCACCTGAAACTTCACCTCAGCGAAACCACCAAAATGCCCTCAAACTGGGCGTTCCGCGAGCGAAGAGTTCGAATCCTGATCCCAAGGTCCGAACTCGATACGCTCTCTGTGAGACCCCAGATAAGTCCTATATAAAAGATATAATAGGGCTAATCTCTCAACCCGGCTTAAGCATTTTCGGCGGTGGCAAGGCCGAAGAGGTTGAGAGAGTTAAGCGTGCTAGGACGAGAGTAGTCCTAGGATGGGTGACCCCCTGGGAAGTCCGGGGCATCACAGTTGGTATCAGAGCCAATTACCAGCCGGAAGTGTGAGATGAGTCTCGGCTGAGCCTGGTGTGCAGCGGGGAGAGCGAGGCTCTTGAGCTGTTGACTGTTGTGGTTGGAGCGCGGCTCACCACAAAGTCGGTTTAGGCTAGCGAGACGAGTCTCACACCGCCTGGTACTTGTGAGTCTGAGCCTGACGAGGACGTCAGGGCTTAAAGGGGGGGAGATTGTGAGACCCCAGATAAGTCCTATATAAAAGATATAATAGGGCTAATCTCTCAACCCGGCTTAAGCATTTTCGGCGGTGGCTAGGCCGAAGAGGTTGAGAGAGTTAAGCGTGCTAGGACGGGAGTAGTCCTAGGATGGGTGACCCCCTGGAAAGTCCGGGGCATCACACTCTCTGCCCAACAGTAACATCAGGGTCCGGATCCTGATGCCAAGGTCCGGAACCCGAGAGTCCATCAGCCCAGACTCATTTCTTCCCAAAAATTCCATCTTCGCTTCTAGGAGCTCTAGCTCACTCACAATCATTCCGAAACCCATGGAATTCGATTCTAAGTAATTCTAATTCACTTTCCATTGGACTTCATGCAATTTGGCTAACGTTCAGTATAGCTCTACTCTGCTGAGTATCATATACCAGCACTAGGCACCCTAAAGGAACCACTAGCCCCCTTGAGCGGTCCTCGGCTCCCTTCACACTTGGCCAACGCCCGAGTGCTACTGCCAACGAACCCTCATCAGCTGAACCTTCACTTCGTGCCTCCGTGGCAACTCTACAGTCGAGCGCACTATGCCTCTACTCTATCTCGTGTTAGCCACAATCACCAAGCAAACCTTGCTTCATTATCCTTTACCTGCCATGAGCGCTCCCTCATTTTGAGCCGCTGCACCTCAAGACTAACTCATCCAAATCTAGCAACCGTCACATCAATTCTATGGCAGCGAAATTATTCCCATTACCAATCCGTCAAAGGGTTCCAAGGTTAGAGAACGACCCTCACACATCCAAATGCTCCTAAGCTCATGTTCAGCCTAGAGCTCTGACATCACCAAGTTCCACCTTAGGACACAAGAGGACTAAAACCCTAAATCCTCCTGGCACACAACTAAATCATACTTAGTTTAACTGCCAACCATAATGCATACTAACATCCAAGAAAATTAAGGACAAGGGAAGATCAAACCACCTTAAAAGCATTCCCTCTCCTCTTCTAGGATCTTTCTCAAAATCGATTTAAGATTCGGTCCATACGAACAAATCAATCCAATAGTGCCTTACACATCATCAATAGCATACTGCACATCTCGTTAGCATTACGACTGGGCTAATCACTCTATAAGCCCACTCGGCCACTTCATTCTCGTCATCCGATCATAGTTCGGTTTTACCTACACCGTTCCCCCATGGGTCGTGCCTTTGCACCCCTCATCAAGGATCGTGCACCACATCCATCACTCAGGGTCGCACATTGCATCCATCACCCATCTTAGCTGGGGCAAACGCGTACATATCCTTCAAGACGAGGATTATCAAATCTCCAAGGCTACCACTCGTGACACCAAGTCAGGGCACGCATCGGCTCCTACAACCACGCATCTCGCCCACAATGAGAGGCCTCATGCTCTTGCGACACCTAGCCTGAAACATCGGAGGGCTATCCAGTCCTCCACAACATCCCTACTACCACGTGACTCGCGATGGTCACTCGAGAGATAACACGCATGCCTAAGAGACCCCAACGCTCGAACCGATTCCGTCGTGCAACCGTCGACCCAATCAACGAAAGTCATAGGGTACCCCTAATCCACTTTCGACATCATGTTGTCTGCAGCCAACATGACCATCTAAATAGAGTAGTTGCAACACCTTCAATCCGCCTCCAAAAACTATTGGAGACACTTGACCCAATCACTCGACTTTCGCCACAAGTTACTTCCACTCACGAGCCTAAGTCCTTAAGGCTTTCCAAGTCTAAGGTCTCCTAGGTCCTCCTAGACTCATTCTTCGCTCTGATACCACTTTATCTGTCACGCCCCGCGACCGCCACTTTGGTCGGTCCGGGCGCGCGCACAGATCGCCGAACGGACAGAGCCTCCCCTGTCCGCCCAAGGCTCAACAACATCATGTACATAGAGTTTTGCGCAGAGAAAACAATCAACATACATGAATTGCACGAGAGCATATCACAAGAGCGAGAATTTAAACCTAGCTATTACAACACTTGAAGCATTCACATTTACACCCATTTTTCAACTTTAATACATAATACATGCCATTTTCCTCAAAATATACAACTTCGCTCTCAATTACAATTATTTACAACATGCATTTACAATCTTTATCTGTACACGGGTGACCTACACTTGGTAACCCTGCTATCTAGGGCGCGATGCCCACGCCTCGGTCCGGTGCCGCTCCGCTAATGGTGGCTCTGCAACAACAGGGAGGTGAGAACTAAAAGAAGTTCCCAGTGGGTTCGGCCGCCGACCTCGCCGATTTTCCCACTAGGTCTAACAAGGCATAGTAATACGAAAGGAGATAGCAATGCGATATATAAGCAACTGAATATGTAGTCTACCACTACTAAACATACAACATGCAACAATGACTACTACTATGCCTTACAATAAGGAATGAATGTCATGGTCCAATATGTTCAACAGTGTCCCTCACACACTCTTGACCCAATTCATTCTTGACCCAATCGGGGCTTCTCACAAGACCAAGCCCGACTCACAAGGATATCATGATCGACCCCACACACAACATGTGATCTCACTATGCTCGCTCTCTATATAAGATGCAACAATGCAAGTAGCATAGGGTACAATATGATCAATCAACCTATCTCTTTTCTCTTTGACCCAATCTTACCGGCTCACCCGAAGGTCAAGCCAAACTCACAATACTAGGGCCCGCAGGGAGATAGTCCCTCAACCATCTAGGGCCGTCTGCTGGGGAGATAACCCTCAACCCATAGGTGTGACGACTCCGGAGCTCACTGCTTGTGGTGGCACGAACACCAACAAGCCGAACAGACAATGTGAGTGCGATCCAGTCCTCTCAACCCGAGGACACCCTACTGACCAGGGTAACAACACACGGGGATCTACCAATCCCTAGCATGGTCCAGAGGATCTATTTCAATCCCTCGCATGCTCATCACAAATCCTGTGCAACTACGACAACAAACCCACATATACTCGAGAGTCTACTAAACTCATGTCGCGTGCATCAATAGGATATACAACACCACACTATGTGGACACAAGCAACTATGCAATGCTTCATGGACTATGGCCACACATTCATGCAAAGACCCAATCATGCATATCACACTGTATCCAAATCATGGTTCCATTACTAGGTTCACATTTAATCATCACAATGACGTCTAGTATCTCACTTATTTCAATGTCCACCACTTGCTTTCTATGTCCAATCCACTAGTTTTCCTCTACTAGTTCAACATGTCACTAGGGTTCATATGTCGCTAAATTCATGCATCCTAGGTTCCAAGTTATCACCACAATTATTAATGTATACATCATAGGAGGCATGCAAGTTTCTATAACAAGAAAATACTTGAACCCTATCATACATAATCAATACATATATATATATGCTCAACAAAGTGATTTAGACATAGGGAGAAATCCGACCATTCCGGAGAGCACCACCCACCTCGTTTCGATGCCAAGATGCGAGAACCCAAGTCCCGCAATTTATCGTCGCCGATTTAGCTCGACCCAAGCCTAACGAATGAAAAACGGCAAAATCCCCCAATAGGATGTCGTAACCTCGTCGCCATCCAAATCGGAGTTGCCCCACGCGTCGAACTTTCCTTCAATTAGAGATTTATGAGATCAATTTAGTTCCAAATCTCTTAGGGACGAAAGCCCCAAATCCAAGCCCTAGGTTTCAGGTTCTACAAGAAATCCCAAAATCCATGGTAAATCTTTACCCAATCTAGTTTAGAACCATCTAGGACTTCCAAAAACATCATTTTCAAGGGATTTAATCCAAACCCTTAAACTAAAACCTCAAAATCTCACCTTGGTTACTTTGCTCTCCAAGCCTCATCCACCATTAGAGAGCTTCCACCACCTCCAATCTTCTTCTCCACCAAATCCTCCAACCTTGAGGAGGAATTACAAGAGAGAAAGAGAGAGAGAGAGAGAGAGGTGCTAAAGAGAGAGAGAAAAGGGTTTTCCCTTTGCTTCTCTCGTGTGGGAGGAAGGGAATGAGAGGAGAAAGCTATTGGGGCCTTTTTATAACCCCCAAACAGTGTAGGGTCCGGACCCTGCATCAAGGTCCGGAACCCGTACGCAATTTTCAGCATTTCGCAGCTGGGGTCCGGACCTCAAATCTGGGGTCCGGACCGGGACACGATGAACCGTAATTTCAGCCTTTTTATTTTCTTCTCATTTTCACTACAAAACTCCGATTTTCATTCCGTTTTCTTTCCAAATCAAATCCAATACAACCGAAACTCCTCTTACACATATGGGACACTTTCAAAGTTGGAGATTTAGAATTTTTCCTTATAAAAACTATTAGATTTCGAGGTACAATCATTTCTCAAAAGTTTCCATTTCCTCCCAACTTTCTCCAAGTTTCACCGATACTTCTTCTAATCGTTACGATGCTCACGGAACCCAACGTGGAACTCATCAAATCCACTTCTTAACAATACTTCACACAATTTGACTTAAGCTCAGGGAGGTATACAAAAATTTGGTTCACTACAGCCAGCAGCAGTAGCTACTGGCAGCTGCTGCTCTGCAGCCAGCAGTCAGGGAAGGAAAAAAAGAAAAAAAAGAAAAGGGAGAAAAATAAAAGAGAAAAAGAAGAAAGAGAAGAAAAAGAAGAGGAAGAAAAATAATAAAAAAAAACTATAAAGACCTCGCAATTGAAGCGCCGACGAGAATTTCACACGCACGGAGATCGATCGAATCATCAAGTAGGTCAAAATCCTCAATCCCCTTTCTTTATCTTCTCTCTCTCTCTCTCTCTCTCTCTCTCTCTCTCTCTCTCTCTCTCTTTAAAGCAACAGATTGGGAGGGGAGGATAAGGATCAAGGTTTAAAGTGCCGCCCCGTGCCGTACGGCACAGGGGAGATTGTGAGACCCCAGGTAGTCCTATATATAAGATATAATAGGGCTAAACTCTTAACCCGGCTTAAGCATTTTGGGCGGTGGCTAGGCCCAAGAGGTTAAGAGAGTTAACGTGCTAGGACGGGAGTAGTCCTCGGATTGGTGACCCCCTGGAATTTGGGGCGTCACAGTTGGTATCAGAGCCAATTACCAACCGGAAGTGTGAGATGCGTCTCGGCTGAGCGAGGATTATACAGTGGGGAGAGCGAGGCTCTCATGCTGTTGACTGTTGTGGGTGGAGCGCGGCTCACCACAAGGTCAGTTTAGGCTAGCGAGACGAGTCTCACATCGCTTGGTACTTGTGAGTCTGAGCCTGACAAGAACGTCAGGGCTTAAAGGGGGGGGGGGGGGATGTGAGACCCCAGATAGTCCTATATATAAGATATAATAGGGCTAAACTCTTAACCCGGCTTAAGCATTTTGGGCGGTGGCAAGGCCCAAGAGGTTAAGAGAGTTAAACGTGCTAGGATAGGAGTAGTCCTACGATGGGTGACCCCCTGGGAAGTTGGGGCGTCACAACTACTCATGTCTCAACTAAGTAGATAGAACTACTTATCAATGAAGCTCATGCATCATATCTACATATCTCATGACTCTACTATAGAGTATATATGCAACATGCAGGAATAATCTTGCCTCATGCTAGAATAATCACAAGTACTTTACTTCATACGCTAAAGTATGAAATGAATCCTATTAAGAGAATAGGAGACATAGGGGGAGTGCACCAATTTCGGGTATGTCGATGTAGTACCCCTGTGGCCTAACTGGCGAAATGACTGCAGTATCAGAGACTGGCCGACACTTCTGTGGAGTGTCGGGACGAGTCGGAGTCATTTTGGCGCGAAATGGACGCGAAAACGGACTCGGAGCACCAAAACTGAAGTTCTGCCAGTTTAGGGCACCCAGAAGTTGAGTTTAGGGTGCCCAGATTCTGAGTGATGTTTCAATCATATACTGAGTCATTTCGGATTAAGTTTCGGGCGCCCAGAAGTGGGCCCGAAAGTTCACCTCGTGAGTATCGAACGTGATGACACGTGTGCGTGGTAGGTGAGCTCCGTCGGACCATGTTAGGGTGCACCAGACCGCTGGAGGGAGAACCTGAAGTTTTGGCTGAGTGCTGGCTGGAGAATTTGGGCGCCCAGTTCTGGGATTTGGGCGCCCGAATCTCAGTCTTCCAGCAGGGTTGTAGGTTAGCAGCTGTTGTTCTTGAGGCTTATTTTACCTAACCTAAACCTCTATAAAAGTGAGGAAACGTCCCCTGGGAGCCTCTTTTCACCCTCATTCACCTCCCACCTGAGAATTTTACTAAATCCTCCCTTTAACCCCTTGAATTTCATCAAATTTCATTGAGGACTTGAAATTTCAGCAGCAACCTTTGGAGTTTTAGCTCGTGTGCAACCTAGGAGTGTCCAAATTCTGTGAAAATTAGTTTGGAGGATTGTGGACTCGTGGGGGAGTGTGTTGAATCTTTCTATTTTCCAAGCAGCATAAAGCAGAAACTCGAGGAAGATCTGAAGAACTTACGGCAGGGTGACCGATCGGTTCAGGAGTACACCCGAGAGTTTACCCGACTTCTGAACTGTGTACCTTTTGTGGCAAGGGATGAGGCTCATAAGGTTTATTTGTTCGAGCGAGGTTTGAGGCAGGAGATCTTTACCTTGGTGCAGGCGCAGAGGTTGCAGACCTTGGATGCGTCGATCGAGCAGGCTCTATGGGTGGAGCGAGGAGAGACAGTGGTCAGGGAGCGGGCGGTAGCACCTGTACCGAGTCAGGAGAGGAAACGCCCGGCCCCAGATGACGGAGGACAGACCAGTAGCAGGCGTCCGCCGAGGCCTCCACGATCACGTTCTCAGGGTTGTGGGTCCTCGGGGCGACAGAGGTCTGGTGGATCCCGTCAGCAGGGACAGCAGCAGAGGGGAGCATCGAGGTGTGTCATTTGCGGGGGACCTCATTGGCCTCGGTAGTGTGCACAAAGAGAGGGCCGATGTTTCACATGTGGTCAGCCAGGACACCTACGGGCAGCTTGTCCTCGAGCAGCATCGCCAGCACCATCGACAGCATCAGCGCCTCCAATACATCAGCAGACTTATGGAGCTCCACCGACACATGGCCAGGCAGATAGGTGGAGTGTTGTTGGGCTTGTCCAGTGCAGCTTGGACCTTGGATTATGCTCGCAGACCTGTTGGTCTTAGGGCGATTGTAGGATTTCGATGTAGTACTCGGTATGGATTGGCTGGCACGTTATTTTGCGATGATCGACTGTGGCGCGAGGACAGTGACATTTCGCGAGCCAGGCCAAGAGGAGTTTGTGTATAGGGGCTGCAGGAGTAAGTTGTTTGCTACTTGGATTTCGTCGGCAAGGGCGAGGCAGATGATGAGTCGAGGATGTGTCGCTTTCCTTGCGACTGTTATAGAGGTGCCTACGGCGGCACCGGAACTCAAGGATATTCCTATAGTCTGTGAGTTCCCGGATGTGTTTCTCCCTGAGTTGGCGAGTATGCCGCCGGACAGGGAGATCGAGTTTGTGATTGATGTAGTTTCAGAAACTGCGCCAATCTCAAAGGCACCCTACCGGATGGCACCGGCTGAGCTGAGGGAGCTTAAGGCGCAACTGCAGGACTTGTTGGATAAGGGGTTTGTGAGACCCAGCGTGTCGCCTTGGGGAGCGCCAGTGTTATTCGTGAAAAAGAAGGACGGGTCACTTAGACTTTGTGTGGATTATCGAGAGTTGAATAAAGTGACCATCAAGAACAAGTATCCTTTGCCGGGCATCGATTATTTGTTTGATCAACTGTAAGGATCTTGTGTCTTCTCGAAGATTGATCTGCAGTCCGGTTACCACCAATTGAAGGTGAAGGTCGAGGACATTCCAAGACGGCTTGTAGGACACAGTACGGGCATTATGAGTTTACAGTGATGCCATTTGGATTGACTAATGCCCCTGCCGTATTCATGGATTTGATGAATCAAGTGTTCAAGCCGTTCTTGGACAGATTTGTGGTGGTGTTTATTGATGATATCCTGATCTACTCCCGGAGTGATGGGGAGCACGAGGAGCACTTGAGGATTGTGCTGCAGCTTCTGAGAGAGAAGAAGTTGTATGCCAAATTGAAGAAGTGCTAATTTTAGTTTTGGGAGGTAGCTTTCTTGGGCCATGTAGTTTCAGCCGCTGAAGTGGCAGTAGACTCGACGAAGATTGATGCTATTCGGGACTGGCCCAGACCGACGACGGTGACCAAGGTGAGGAGTTTTCTTGGACTGGTTGGATATTACTGTCGGTTTGTGGAAGGCTTTGCGAAGCTTTCTACACCCCTCACACAATTTACTCGGAAGGGGATTAAGTTTATTTAGAGTGAGAATTGTCAGAGGAGCTTTGAGGAGTTGAAGCAGAGGCTGATGTCGGCCCCTATCCTTGCCCTCCCAGTCATGGGGGGAGGATTTGTGATTTACAGTGATGCGTCGCACAGCGGACTAGATTGTGTGTTGATGCAGCGTGGTAGGGTAATTGCTTATGCTTTCCGACAGTTGAAGAATTACGAGAAGAATTACCGTACGCATGACTTGAAGCTTGCAGCTGTGGTGTTCTCACAAAAGTTGTGACGACATTACCTGTATGGAGAGCACTGTGAGATTTTCACGGATCATAAAAGTCTCAAGTATCTGTTCACCCAGAAGAAATTGAACCTGAGGCAACGCCGGTGGTTGGAGTTGCTGAAGGATAATGATATTAGCATCCAGTATCACCCCGGCAAGGCGAATGTGGTGGCAGATGCATTGAGCAAAAAGGCAGTACAGAGCCTTAGTATGATGATCACTCAGCAGGCACCATTACTTGAGGAGTTGCGGCGACTTGAGCTTGAGGTGGTATCCCCTGGGGCTACTGCAAGACTTATGTCTATGGTCTTGCAGCCCACTCTGTTGGATAGGATCAGAGAGAAATAGAGTGCGGACCCCCATTTGACGAGGATTAGAGAGCAGATTGAGAGCGATCAGATAGGGGACTTTAGTGTTGACAGTTCGGGAGTACTGCGGTACAGGGACCGATTGTGTGTGCCTATAGATTCTGAGATCCGAGAGGAGATTTTAAGAGAGGCTCATTACTCACCTTATACGATTCATCCTGGTGGAACCAAAATGTATAAGGATTTGAAGGCACACTTCTGGTGGAATGGAATGAAGCGGGATATTGGGAGATGTGTGGCTCAGTGTCTGACTTGTCAACAGGTAAAGGCGGAGCACCAAGTACCTGATGGCAAGCTTCAGAGTCTTTCAATACCTGAGTAGAAGTAGGATCAAATCTTCATGGACTTCGTCGTGGGATTACCGAGGACGCAGGGAAGTTTCGATGCCATATGGGTGATAGTGGACAGATTGACCAAGTCTGCCCACTTCCTACCAGTGCAGACTACTTGGTCCAAGGATCGACTCGCTCAGTTGTATTTGGATGAGGTAGTGAGATTGCATGGAGTGCCTACCTCAATTGTATCAGATCGAGACCCACGGTTTGTCTCGCATTTCTAGAGGAGCCTACAGGCAGCGTTGGGTACTCAGCTCCATTTTAGTACAGCATTTCACCCACAGACCGATGGTCAGTCTGAGCGGACCATTCAGACTCTGGAGGACATGTTGAGAGATATGTCCTAGACTTTGGAGGAGGTTGGCATCGACACATGAGATTGGTTGAGTTTGCGTACAACAACAACTATCAAGCGAGCATTCAGATGGCTCCGTTTGAGGCGTTGTATGGACGCAGGTGTCGATCGCCTTTACATTGGAGTGATGTGGGTGAGAGGAAGACTTTGGGCCCTGACATCCTGTTGGAAGCGGAAGAAAATGTCAAGATGATTCGGCGACGTCTTGAGACCGCCTAGAGTCGGCAGAGGAGCTATACTGATACTAGGAGACGAGACTTGGAGTTTCAGTTTGGAGATCATGTATTCCTAAAAGTCTCGCCGTCCAGAGGGATACGCAGATTTGGAGTTTGTGGAAAGCTCAGTCCACGATTTATTGGCCCTTTCGAGGTTTTGGAGCGTGTTGGGCCTGTAGCGTACATGATTGCACTTCCACCGCGACTTTCTGGGATCCACGATGTGTTCCATGTCTCGGCTTTGAGGAGATATGTCTTTGATTCTTCCCACGTGATTGACTTCACTCCCCCTGAGTTGGGTGAGGACCTGAGGTACGAGGAGCGACCGGTGCGGATTCTTACTCGTGAGATGAAAGAATTGCGCAACCGGATCATACCGTACGTGAAGGCGCAGTGGAGTAATCACGAGGAGCGTGAGGCGACTTGGGAGCCGGAGACTGTGATGCGAGAGTCCTACCCCGACCTTTTTGAGAGTTCTACTTGAGGTATGAATTTAAGTTTTGAGGATGAAACTTTTTGTAGGGGGGAAGGATGTAGTACCCCTGGGGCCTAACTGGCGAAATGACTGCAGTATTAGAGATTGGCCGACACTTCTGTAGAGTGTCGAGACGAGTCGGAGTCGTTTTGGCGCGAAATGGACGCGAAAACGGACTCGGAGCACCAAAATTAGCAAAAACTGAAAATCTGCCAGTTTAGGGTGCCCAGAAGTTGAGTTTAGGGCACCCAGATTTTGAGTGCTGTTTCAGTCATATACTGAGTCATTTCGGATCCAAATTCGAGCGCCCAGAAGTGGGCCCGAAAGTTCACCTCGTGAGTATCGAACGTAATTACACGTGTGCGTGGTAGGTGAGCTCCGTCGGACCATGTTAGGGTGCACCAGACCGCCGGACGGAGAGCCCGAAGTTTTGGCTGAGTGCTGGGTGGAGAATCTGGGCACCCAGTTCTGGGAATTGGGCGCCCGAATCTTAGTCTTCCAGCAGGGTTGCAGGTTAGCAGCTGTTGTTCTTGAGGCTTATTTTACCTAACCTCAACCTCTATAAAACTGAGGAAATGTCCCCTGGGAGCCTCTTTTCACCCTCCTTCACCTCCCACCTGAGAATTTTACCAAATCCTCCCTTTAACCCCTTGAATTTCATCAAATTTCATTGAGGACTTGGAATTTCAGCAGGATTTCAGCAGCAACCTTTGGAGTTTTAGCTCGTGTGCAACCTAGGAGTGTCCAAATTATGTGAAACTTGGTTTGAAGGATTGTGGACTCGTGGGGGAGTGTGTTGAATCTTTCCAACAGCAATTTGATTAGGCTTGTAAGCTTGAATTGCTGTTTTTCCTGGGATTTTGGTGTTCTTGAGCTGAAATTTAGATTTTCTTGGTTTTTATGGATCCAAATCTTTTTGGAGCTAGATTTTTGATGTGGGAGTTGGTTTTCCATCATCCTCTACTAGTTTAGAAGCTTTCCCCTCCTGAATTCGAGATTTGAGCGGTGAGTTTTAGCTCAGATTTGGATAATTAAGCTTGTATGCTGATTTTTGGGAGTTTTGATGGATTTCTTGGATTTTTGAATACAGATTTTGATGGAGAGTTTATTGATGGATTTGGATTGATTCCTCACACTTTTCGGGAGGTTTGTGACCCTATTCCACTGTTTTTTTTTAGAATTCTCAGATTTGAGCTAAATTGAATAAAGGGCTGAAGTGCTGATGTTCTGGATGCAGAATCTGGGCACCCAAAAAGTGAATCCGAATCTGATTTGAGGGCCTTTTGGTGATCGAATTGAGCTCAGTTTTGGCGAGGAAGCTGGGGAATTATTCTTAAGCATCTAGAGGTGAGTTGGGTTCACTACTTTTGGACTTGGAAATTTGGTTAAATTCTATTTTGAACTCTTATAAGTTGAAGCTGCCAGGCTGCAGTTCTGGGCTCAGGATCTGGGCGCCCAGAACTGGTCCAGGATGGGTCCGAATCCTGTTTTTCAGCTGGTTTGTTCGGTTGAGGCTGATTTTGTGCGGGGCTTCTCCTATCGACTTCCGGCCGTTGTTGGACTAACGTTTAAGGTAGGTTAATGTCGACCGAAGTTTTCGGAATTCCTCCTAAGTTGTAGAGAATTTCAGCATGCTTTATTTACATCATACTTTCATATTAGTAGCTCAAATTCATGAATTTGCATGTTTTTATATGAAATCTAAATTTGGAGCATAATTTAATGATTTTAGACAAATATTACATACTGAACTGGGATTTGACTTAGGAGAAAACTTGTTAAACCTACATCTGTCACTTTTCAAAAAACTTATCTGATTTAGCTCCAGAAGCCGTTTTATTAATGTATCACCGCTGTTAGTGCAAGGTGGATACTTAGATCAGTGTAGGTCGAGTTTACGCTTGTGCTGAGGTGCGGAGCTCATTGTTACAGCAGAGTTTAGGCTGTTCCAAACTTTAGAGTGCCGTCAGGGCTGAAGGTGGACTCAGATTTCTTTTATTTGCATTAGATTGTGCCGTGGGCACGTGAGCCTTGGGTGTTAGACCCGTTTGACCCTTTCATCTTGACTTTTGCCTGTAGTTACCTGATTGAGCTGTCAGATTCGCATATACACTCAGATAGGTCGCGCCCACGAGTGCCACTCCGGAGTTGGACTTTTGTGCATTGCAGTAGTCCCTGTTGGGTGCTATCCTACACCGAAAACCCTCGTGGGTGAAGTACGGTGTAGCTTAGGGTACAGGCGGGACCGGTCTGTTGAGGTCCCTATAGACGTGGGTCGATATGAACCGTTTATTCCTAATGTGAGATGCATATATTTCTGAGATATTATTGGGCATAGTGGTAGGGTAGTGGCATCACAGCTGTAGAGTTTATTCCATACTTTACTATTTCTTTACCTACCAGCTATACTGTTAGTCTCGTAGACTTAGTGGGTGGGCCGTTGAGGTCGGTGTCGGTACCCACTGAGGACTACTTTGTTTTATAGTATTTCTCACACCCATTGTTGCTTCCCTTTTTGCAGAGCCTTCGACCACTGCTACTGCTACTTCTCCTTCTGATCGAGGTAAGGGAGTCGCGAGCTAGATCCCTGTCTACCCCGGTCATTTTTGTAGAGGAGGACCCTGTTGGAGATAGCTTCTTTTGGGATGGCCATGTACATATAGATGTTTATTGTATGTTTTTGGAGGTGGACTTGTACTTGTATATATGGTTGGATACCGTTGTATTTTGGGAATTCTATATGTACAGTTGGCTTGTTTAGTAGTTTATATACTTTATTCTAGCTCTGTATCTCTTGTAGTTGCTTGTATGTATTTTACAGGTTCAGCTATCGCTTCGTATACATGGAAAACTCCGATATATACGGCAGATCTGTTGGCGAGCCTGGGGAAACGTGCAACCCGGGGCGTGACAGTCGAACACATCGGATAGTCGATGAAACTCATTCGTTTCCCTAATCGAAGTTGTCCCCCGACTTTCTTACGCCATAAGAAAAACTCCCAAAGGGTTAGACACATCTAAAAGTCCTCTCGCGAAATTCTTCAAAAATTTTATAGAAAATTAGAGTAAAACGTCTCAACTCCAGAAATTCTTGTCCAAGCTTCAAATCAAAGCTACAAGGCTTCAATTCCAATCTATACGAATGTTCTAAACACATCAATTCTATGTTAGAAGCCCTCATTCGAAAATCTCCAAAATAAATCCTAGTCTTCAAGGAACTAGAAATTCTGCAATAAAACTCTCAATTTCTATAAATTAGAGGTACAAGACGACACACTAATCTCGAATCAAGCTCTAATCCTCGAATCCAAAGGTTGAGGATGGAGTTCGGAAGCTCCAACAACTCTCCTTCTGTCAAGCCCCGGATTACTCGTTTCTCCGGGCTCGGCGACAGATCCGCCGTATACATAGAATTTTCTATGTATACGAAGCGATAGCTAACCTGTAAACAAAGCGTACAAGCAACTACAAAAGATATAGAGCTGAAATAAGATCATACTAATAGAATAAAAGCCACCTGTACATATAGGATCCAAAATACAACAGTTCCTCCAAAGCCAAAATAGATACAAATCCATCTCTCACAGGAACAACAAGTTCACACTATATGTACATGGCACAACCCAAAATAAAACTATCTCCAGTAGGGTCCTCCTCTAGGAAAAATTGGGAATGGTAGGGATCTAGCTCGCGACTCCCTTACCTCGATCCGCAGGAACAAAAGCAGCAGCCGCAACAGTCGAAGGCCCTACAAGAAAAGGTGGCAACAATGGGTGTGAGAACTACTATCAAAAGAAGTAGTCCTCAGTGGGTACCGCTACCGACCTCAACGGTCCACCCACAAGTCAACAAGACTAACAGTATAGCTGGTAGGTAAAGAAACAATAAAGTAAGCTGGAATAAACTCTACAGCTGTAATGCCACTACCCTACCACTATTCAAGTCATACTCTCAAAGTATACGCATCTCTAATGAGAATAGTCACTCATGACCCGATCTAACGGAACCGCCCAAAAGGCTCGTCCAGCCAAATGCCTAGCCACACCGCACACTACCAAAAGGTAGCCGGTCCAAGAATCATATCCAACTAATCTGTAGCGACATCAATGCATGAGAGGCCTCACTCCGGAGCGGCACTCGGGGGAGCTACCCAACCGAGTTAATAAGCGTATCTCTGTCGAGCACAATCAGGCTCCGGCAGGCTATAATCAAATAAAAAGGGGTCAAATGGGTCAAAGACTCCAAGCTCACGTGCCCTCAGCACAAACTGATACTAAAACAAGAAGCTGGGTCCACCGTCAACCCCGACGGCACCCGGTAATACAAAACAGCCTAACTCTGCTGTAAAAATAAGCTCACAGGCTATAATCAGTATAAATGGGTCAAATTGGTCTAACAACCAAGACTCACGTGCCCTCGGCACAATCTGCAGTAAGAAGCCAAGATCTGGGTCCACCGTCAACCCCGACGGTACCCGACAGTACAAAATAACCTAAACTCTGCTGTATACATAAGCTCGGCATCTCAGCACGAGCATAAACTCGTCCTACAATAATCTAAGTATCCACCTCGTACTAACAGCGGTGATACAAGAGCAGAAACGGCTCCTAGAGCTAAATCTGATAACAGTTTCGAAAAGTGACGATTGTATGTTCACGAGTTTTCTCCTAAGTCAAATCCCAGTTCGGCATGTAAATCATGTCTATAAATTATTAATTTATGCTCCAAATTCAGATTTCATATAAACACATGCAAATTCATGAATTCGAGCTACTAACATGAAAAATCTGATAATAAAACAACATGCTGCACTCTCTACAACTTAGGAGGAATTTAGAAGCTTTCGGCAACATCAACCCACCTCTAAAGCTATCCAACCACGGCTAGAAGTCGAGTGGAAGGCCTCCAAATGAAACCAGCTGGAACCGGGCTCAAACCAGCCAAAACCAGGATTCGGAGCCTCCCTGCAACACTTCTGGGTGCCCAGTACCTGAGCCCAGAATTGCAGCCTGGCAGCACAAAATGCAGGGATTCAACAAGCGATAAAATTCGATTCCAAGGTCCAAATGCAGTGAAAATTCACCCAACTCACCAGGAGAGGTTCAAGAATAATCCCACCAATTTTCAGCCAAAACGGAGTTCGATTCAATCTCCAAAAAGGGCTCCGATCAGATTCGGATCCACTCCAGGGTACTCCAAAACTGCATCCAGAAATTTCAGCAACTAAGCAAATAACACTTCTAGCTTAATTCCTGGAATTCCAACAAGTCTAGCCCAAGGAATAGGGTCACAAACCTCCCAAATACAGTGAGGGATCACTCTAAATTCATCAATGAAGCTTCCAACAAAATCTGGACTAAAAAATCCAAGAAATCCAACAACTATATATAAATTCAACACTTAAGCTTAAATCTCTAAATCTGAGCTAAAACTCACCTTTGAAATCTCAACTTCCGGTGGGAAGAACTTCCAAACCAGCAAGGGATGAGGGAAAACCAATCCTTACTTCAAAAATCCAGCTCCATAGAGATTTGGATCCATAAGATCAAAGGAAAACCCAAATTTCAGTTCAAGAACACAAGGGGTCCAGTAAAATAGCAACTGCAGCGTACATACCTGTCCAAATTGCGATTGGAAGGATTCCACACCTTCCTCTACGAGTCCAAAATCCAAAAAATTAAGTTTCGTGGAATTTGGTCACCCCTACACTGCACACGAGCTGAAACGCCACAGGTCGACGCTGGAATTCTGCTGGAATCCAAAGTCTTCAATGTGAGAAGATGGAAATTGGAGGAGTTGGAGGGGTTCCCTGCAATTATCCAGGGTTCACCAAGAGAGGGAAGCAAAAGGGTTTCAGGGGCTTCGTCCACCACTATTTATAGCCAAAGGAATGGATACAAAAAGCTTCAAGAACACAAGCTGCAATCCTGCACCAATGCTGAAAATCCAACATTCGGGCGCCCAGAACCAAAGAACTGGGCGCCCAGATCTTCCAGCCTGCACTCGACCAACACTTTGGAAAATCCGCCCGGCGGTCTGGTGTGCCCTAACGTGGTCCGGCGGAACTCACCTACCACCACACACGTGTCAAAAGGATCAATATTCACGAGGTAAACATTCGGACTCACTTTCCGGGCGCCCTAAAACTCGATCCGAAATGACTCAGTAACAGCACTAAGATTCGGGCGCCCTAAACCCAACTTTCGGGCGCCCTAAACTGCCAAACTTCCAAAACTTCAGTTTTGGCTTATTTCGGTGCTCCGAGTTCGTTTTCGCGTCTATTTCGCGCCAAAACGACTCCGACTCGTCCCGACACTCTCCAGAAGTGTCGAACAGTCTAGAATACTGCAGTCATTTCGTCAGTTAGGCCCCAGGGGTACTACATCCTTTCCCCCTACGAAGAGTTTCGTCCTCGAAACTTAAACTCATACCTCAAAAAGAAAACTCGAAAAGGTAGGGATAGGATTCCCGCATCACCGTCTCCGGCTCCCAAGTCGCCTCACGCTTCTCGTGATTACTCCACTGCACTTTCACGTACGGTATGACCCGGTTGCGCAATTCTTTCGTCTCGCGAGCAAGAATCCGCACCGTTCGCTCCTCATACCTCAGGTCCTCAGCCAACTCAAGTGGGGTGAAGTCAATCACGTGGGAGGGGTCGAACACATATCTCCTCAGGGCCGAGACATGAAACACATCGTGGACTCCGAAAAGTCGCGGTGGTAGGGCAATCCTGTACGCTACCGGCCCCACTCGCTCTAACACCTCGAACGGGCCAATGAACCGTGGACTAAGCTTTCCACGAACTCCAAATCGGCGAATCCCTCTGGACGGCGAGACTTTCAGGAATACATGATCTCCAACCAGGAACTCCAAGTCTCGTCTCCTAGTGTCCGCATAGCTCCTCTGTCGACTCTGGGCGGTCTCAAGACGTTGTCGAATCATCTTGACCTTTTCTTTCGCTTCCAACAGGATGTCAGGACCCAAGGTCTTCCTCTCACCCACATCACTCCAATGCAAGGGCGATCGACACTTGCGTCCATACAATGCCTCAAACGGAGCCATCTGGATGCTCGCTTGATAGCTGTTGTTGTACGCAAACTCAACCAGTCCTAAGTGTCGATGCCACCCTCCACCAAAGTCTAGGATACATGCTCTCAACATGTCCTCCAGAGTCTGAATGGTCCGCTCAGACTGACCATTGGTCTGTGGATGAAATGCCGTGCTAAACCGAAGCTGAGTACCCAGTGCTGTCCGTGACGAACCGTGGGTCTCGATCCGACACAATCGAGGTAGGCACTCCATGCAACCTCACTACCTCGTCCAAATATAATTGAGCAAGTCTATCCCTGGACCAAATAGTCTGAACTGGTAAGAAGTGGGCAGACTTGGTCAGTCTGTCCACTTTCACCCAAATGGCATCAAAACCAGCCTGCGTCCTCGGTAATCCCACGACAAAGTTCATGGCGATCTGGTCCCACTTCCACTCAGGTATTGGGAGACTCTGAAGCTTGCCAGCAGGTACTTGGTGCTCTACCTTTACCTGTTGACAAGTCAAACACTGAGCCACAAATCTCCCAATATGCCGCTTCATTCCATTCCACCAATAGTGTGTCTTCAAATCCTTATACATCTTGGTTCCACCGGGGTGAACCGTATAAGGCGAGTGATGAGCCTCTCTCAAAATCTCCTCTCGGATCTCAGAATCCGTAGGCACACACAGTCGGTCCCTGTACCGCAGTACTCCTGAACTGTCAACACTAAACTCCCCAGTTTGTCCACTGGCAATTTGATCTCGAATCCTTATCAAATAGGGGTCCACACTCTGTTTCTCCCGAATCCCATCCAACAAAGTGGGCTGCAAAACCAAAGACATAAGTTTTGCAGTAACCCCAGGGGACACCACCTCAAGCTCAAACCGCCTCAACTCCTCAAGTAAAGGCGCCTGCTGAGTTATCATCATACTAAGGTTCTGCACTGATCTCCTACTCAACGCATCTGCCACTACATTCGCCTTGCCGGGGTGATACTGGATGGTAATATCATAATCCTTCAACAACTCTAACCACCAGCGTTGACTTAGGTTCAATTCCTTTTGAGTGAACAGATACTTGAGACTTTTATGATCCGTAAAAATCTCACAGTGCTCACCATACAAGTAATGCCGCCACAGCTTCAGTGCAAACACCACAGCTGCCAGCTCCAAATCATGCGTAGGGTAATTCTTCTCGTAATCCTTCAATTGCCGGGAGGCATAGGAAATTACCCTACCATGTTGCATCAATACACATCCCAAGCCACTGTGTAATGCATCACTATAAATCACGAATCCTTCCCCCATAACTGGAAGGGTAAGGATGGGAGCAGACATCAGTCTCTCCTTCAGCTCCTCAAAGCTACGCTAGCACTCGGCACTCCAAATAAATCTAATCCCCTTCCTCGTCAGACGAGTGAGGGGTGTGGAGAGCTTCGCAAAGCCTTCCACAAACCGACGGTAATATCCAGCCAATCCAAGAAAACTCCTCACCTCGGTAACCGCCGTCGGTCTGGGCCAATCCCGAACAGCATCACTCTTCTTCGGGTCCATCGCCATTCCAGTGGCTGAAATTACATGGCCCAAGAAAGCTACCTATTGCAGCCAGAACTCGCACTTTTTCAACTTGGCATACAACTTCTTCTCCCTCAGAAGTTGCAGTACTATCCTCAAGTGCTCCTCATGCTCAGCATCACTCCGAGAGTAGATCAGGATATCATCAATAAACACCACCACAAACCGGTCCAAGAACGGCTTAAACACTCGAATCATCAAATCCATAAATGCGGCAGGGGCATTAGTCAATCCAAACGGCATCACCGTAAACTCATAATGCCCGTACCGGGTCCTAAAAGCCGTCTTGGGAATATCCTCGACCTTCACCTTCAATTGGTGGTAACCGGACTGCAAATCAATTTTCGAGAAGACACAAGATCCTTGCAGCTGATCAAACAGATCATCAATGCGCGACAAAGGATACTTGTTCTTGATGGTCACTTTATTCAACTCTCGATAATCCACACAAAGTTTAAGTGAACCATCCTTCTTCTTCACGAATAACACCAGCGCTCCCCAAGGCGATACACTAGGTCTCACAAATCCTTTATCCATCAAATCCTGAAGCTGCGCCTTAAACTCTCTCAGCTCAGCCGGTGCCATTCGGTAGGGTGCCTTCGAGATTGACGCAGTTCCTGGGACTACGTCAATCACAAACTCGACCTTCATGTCCGGTGGCATTGCAGTCAACTCAGGAAGAAACACGTCCGGGAACTCGTGGACTACAAAGATGTCCTCGAGTTCCGGCGCCACCGTAGGCACCTCTACAACAGTCGCCAGAAATGCAGTACATCCTCGACTCATCATCTGTCTCGCTCGTGCCGACGAAATCCACGTCGCGAAATAGCGTGCCAGCAAATCCATGCCGAGCACCACATCAAAATCCTGCAATCGCCCCAAGACCAATAGGTCTGCGGGCATCACCCAAGGTCCAAGCTGCACTGGACAAGCCCAACAACACTTCTCCACAAGCAAAACATGCTCGGGAATCTGCATCTCTCGTGCATGTGGTAATGGCCCTATCACTAGTCCATGCAGTGATGCAAATGCTCGACTAATAAATGAATGTGATGCACCGGTATCAAATAATGCACGAGTTCTAATGCCAGAAATTAAAATGATACCTGCCACCACATGATTTGCTGCCGTGGAGTCCTCAACCTGAGCCGCAAAGACCCTGCTGCTCTGGCGCCTGCTGTCGCCGCTCAACCGGGCGTGGCACTGAAGCCCGGTCCGTCTGGCTATGAGTCGGTGGAGCTCCATAGGCCTGCTGATAAGCTGGGGGTGCCGATACTGTCGATGGTGCTAGCGACGCTGCTCGGGGACAAGCTGCCCGCAGATGTCCTGGCTGACCACACCCAAAACACCGGCCCTCTCGCTGCTCGCACTGCCTAGGCCAATGTGGTCCTCCACAGATGACACATCTCGGTGCTCCCCTCTGCTGCCGTCCCTGCTGACGGGATCCACCAGACCTCTGTCGCCCCGAAAACCCACGACCCTGAGAATGCGATCGTGGGGGCCTCAACGGACGTCTACCACTGGTCTGTCCCCCGTCGTCTGGAGCCGGGCGCTTCCTCTCCTGAGCTTGCTTCTGCACTACTGTCTACTCTCTCTAGCCAAGAGTACTGCGCTCCATCCACAGAGCCTGCTGCGTCCACAACTGGCACAGTTGCTGTAGGAGCACTCCCTGCTGCCGTGAAGCCTCAGTCAACCTGATCAACTGCGTCCGCAGCTCCCGTGCCCCACTCGGTTCTCCCAACTCCAGTGGTACGGGCGGTAAAGGAGGAGTCCCCGTCGGTGGTGAATCCAAATGCTTAGGCGGCATCTCGACCACCTGAACATAGCACACATCAGCTACAACACACAAACAACACTCGACCCAATCAAGCGAAAGTCTAGAAGGTCGCCTCTTTTCCTCCACTACTTGACGTCGTCTGCAGCCAATGCAAGTTCGCGGCAGGAAAGGACACACGCCTTCGATCACTCCCTCCACTTAAGGATGAGTTCAACAGTCAAATCGATGACTTTCGCAGCAAGTCACGTCTCTCACGTCTTGCATTCCTAGGGTCTGCCAAAGCCTAGGGTTTACTAAGTCCCAACGATCTATTCCTAAGCTCTGATACCAACTTAATCTGTCACGCCCCGGATTACTCGTTTCCCCGGGCTCGCCAACAGATCCGCCGTATACATAGAATTTTCTATGTATACGAAGTGATAGCTAACCTGTAAACAAAGCATACAAGCAACTACAAGAGATATAGAGCTGAAATAAGATCATACTAATAGAACAAAAGCCACCTGTACATATAGGATCCAAAATACAATAGTTCCTCCAAAGCCAAAATAGATACAAATCCATCTCTCACAGGAACAACAAGTTCACACTATATGTACAGGGCACAACCCAAAATAAAACTATCTCTAGTAGGGTCCTCCTCTAGGAAAAATTAGGAATGGTAGGGATCTAGCTCGCGACTCCCTTACCTCGATCCGTAGGAACAAAAGCAGCAGCCGCAACAGTCGAAGGCTCTGCAAGAAAAGGTGGCAACAATGGGTGTGAGAACTACTATCAAAAGAAGTAATCCTCAGTGGGTACCGCTACCGACCTCAACGGTCCACCCACAAGTCAACAAGACTAACAGTATAGCTGGTAGGTAAAGAAACAATAAAGTAAGCTGGAATAAACTCTACAGCTGTAATGCCACTACCCTACCACTATTCAAGTCATACTCTCAAAGTATACGCATCTCTAATGAGAATAGTCACTCCTGACCCGATCTAACGGAACCGCCCAAAAAGGCTCGTCCAGCCAAATGCCTAGCCACACCGCACACTACCAAAAGGTAGCCGGTCCAAGAATAATATCCAACTAATCTGTAGCGACATCAACGCATGAGAGGCCTCACTCCGGAGCGGCACTCGGGGAGCTACCCAACCGAGTTAATAAGTGTATCTCTGTCGAGCACAATCAGGCTCCGGCAGGCTATAATCAAATAAAAAGGGGTCAAATGGGTCAAAGACTCCAAGCTCACGTGCCCTCAGCACAAACTGATACTAAAACAAGAATCTGGGTCCACCGTCAACCCCGACGGCACCCGGTAATACAAAACAGCCTAACCCTGCTGTAAAAATAAGCTCACAGGCTATAATCAGTATAAATGGGTCAAATTGGTCTAACAACCAAGACTCACGTGCCCTCGGCACAATCTGCAGTAAGAAGCCAAAATCTGGGTCCACCGTCAACCCCGACGGTACCCGACAGTACAAAATAACCTAAACTCTGCTGTATACATAAGCTCGGCATCTCAGCACGAGCATAAACTCGTCCTACAATAATCTAAGTATCCACCTCGTACTAACAGCGGTGATACAAGAGCAGAAACGGCTCCTAGAGCTAAATCTGATAACAGTTTCGAAAAGTGACGATTGTAGGTTCACGAGTTTTCTCCTAAGTCAAATCCCAGTTCGGCATGTAAATCATGTCTATAAATTATTAATTTATGCTCCAAATTTAGATTTCATATAAACACATGCAAATTCATGAATTCGAGCTACTAACATGAAAAATCTGATAATAAAACAACATGCTGCACTCTCTACAACTTAGGAGGAATTCCGAAGCTTTCGGCAACATCAACCCACCTCTAAAGCTATCCAACCACGGCTAGAAGTCGAGTGGAAGGCCTTCAAACAAAACCAGCTGGAACCGGGCTCAAAACATCCAAAACCCTGATTCGGATCCTCCCTGCAGCACTTCTAGGCGCCCAGTACCTGAGCCCAGAATTGCAGCCTGGCAGCACAAAATGCAGGGATTCAACAAGCGATAAAATTCGATTCCAAGGTCCAAATGCAGTGAAAATTCACCCAACTCACCAGGAGAGGTTCAAGAATAATCCCACCAATTTTCAGCCAAAACGGAGTTCGATTCAATCTCCAAAAAGGGCTCCGATTAGATTCGTATCCACTCCAGGGTACTCCAAAACTGCATCTAGAAATTTCAGCAACTAAGCAAATAACACTTCTAGCTTAATTCCTGGAATTCCAACAAGTCTAGCCCAAGGAATAGGGTCACAAACCTCCCAAATACAGTGAGGGATCACTCTAAATTCATCAATGAAGCTTCCAACAAAATCTGGATTCAAAAATCCAAGAAATCCAACAACTATATATAAATTCAACACTTAAGCTTAAATCTCTAAATCTGAGCTAAAACTCACCTTTGAAATCTCAACTTCCGGTGGGAAGAACTTCCAAACCAGCAAGGGATGAGGGAAAACCAATCCTTACTTCAAAAATCCAGCTCCATAGAGATTTGGATCCATAAGATCAAAGGAAAACCCAAATTTCAGTTCAAGAACACAAGGGGTCCAGTAAAACAGCAACTGCAGCATACATACCTGTCCAAATTGCGATTGGAAGGATCCCACACCTTCCTCTACGAGTCCACAATCCAACAAATCAAGTTTCAAGGAATTTGGTCACCCCTACACTGCACACGAGCTGAAACGCCACAGGTTGACGCTGGAATTCTGCTGGAATCCAAAGTCTTCAATGTGAGAAGATGGAAATTGGAGGAGTTGGAGGGGTTCCCTGCAATTATCCAGGGTTCACCAAGAGAGGGAAGCAAAAGGGCTTCAGGGGCTTCGTCCACCACTATTTATAGCCAAAGGAATGGATACAAAAAGCCTCAAGAACACAAGCTGCAATCCTGCACCAATGCTGAAAATCCAACATTCGGGCGCCCAGAACCAAAGAACTGGGCGCCCAGATCTTCCAGCCTGCACTCGACCAATACTTTGGAAAATCCGCCCGGCGGTCTGGTGTGCCCTAACGTGGTCCGGCGGAACTCACCTACCACCACACACGTGTCAAAAGGATCGATATTCACAAGGTAAACATTCGGGCTCACTTTCCGGGCGCCCTAAAACTGGATCCGAAATGACTCAGTAACAGCACTAAGATTCGGGCGCCCTAAACCCAACTTTCGGGGGCCCTAAACTGCCAAACTTCCAAAACTTCAGTTTTGGCTTATTTCGGTGCTCCGAGTCCGTTTTCGCGTCTATTTCGCGCCAAAACGACTCCGACTCATCCCGACAGTCTCCAGAAGTGTCGAACAGTCTAGAATACTGCAGTCATTTCGTCAGTTAGGTCCCAGGGGTACTACATCTTCCTAGCTCTAGCTCCACACTTAGCTCCCCATGATCCTACCCTCAAATAAATGGGATTTTAACAAACCCTAGGCTAATCTAGGGTACAAATTGTAATGATTAGCTATTGGATTTGGGTTCTATTATGGGTTTTGGGAAACCCTAGATAAAATTAGGATTTTTGTATTTTGAGGGGTTATGTCACGCCCCGCGGCCCTTCTTGTTAAAGCCTTTTTAGAATGAGGTGAAGTTGAAAATCAGAGTTTGCGGAAAACCCCTAAATTTTTTTTTTAAATCCTGCCTTGCCCACGGGACGTACAGAAACACCATAAATACAGATATTTCTCTGTCCACACGGACAAAGTTTTCTTTGTATTTGTATGGCGTACCAACCTGATACAACACCACACAACCACCAATTCACACTCACACCAACCAACAATTCACATTCACACCAACCAGCATACCAATCACATACATAATGTGGATGCACATATAGCTAAATAGTCCTTAGCGAAGATGATGTATTCTCTATACATTCATCTAAGCACTCCTTAGCAAAGATAATGCGAACGCATAGTACAACAATCATTGAAAACCTTCTATCACTTGAAAGTGTTTTCCACCCGAAAACTTTATTTTAAAAACCGAGCATCACCATAAAACCGAAAACCATTTTGAAAACCATTTTTCACATGAAAACTTAGCCTTTTTTAAAACCAGCTAACACGAGGGGTAGAAAACTATTTTGCTATAAAAACCATGAAACCAATGCCACAATACCAAACCATATCGAATTGCCTTATTTAACCAAAATCTTTCAAATAACCATAAGCATTCCAAACTAACTGAACCACCACAACGTCTAGCGATAATAAAAAGGCAAAAGTAATGTAATCGAAGCAGATAAAAGTGTACGGGACCACTAGTGTAACCTAGCTATCTCGTGACCTCACGCCGCGCCCTGATCAACCTTCCCATCCGTACCACCTGTGAAAATTGTGAGGTGAGAAACCAACGTGAGGTTTTCCATTGGGTACGATACAGCCACTAAGACAAGCCGTAATCACCAGGAAAGAAGGTAATCGAGATATACATAGATATGATTTATTGGAAAGTAACGCCTATAATAATAGATATAAATGTGCATGAAGAGAAATAAGCTGAGATACCGCTATTGTAACGAAATATCTATCCAACTAATATGCCTCATAGGAAGAATAGTCCTATCTAGTACCCAATCCATAACATGCCATATATGGGCAGGTGGAATGCAAAGCCTACAATAGAATTATATATATATATATATATATATATATATATATATATATATATATATAGAGAGAGAGAGAGAGCTAGGCTCCTATACTATCTATAGTACCGAGGCTCCGGTACTATAGTCTCATTTTCGATCTTAGGGTGTTCAAATCAACGATCCACACCGTTAAAACTGATATAGGATATTTGAAGTTTTTAGAAATAAAATTTTATATTTTTTCGACATAGTTTACTTTATGATCAAACCATTTCAAACTTGTCAATTTTCAATGGCTACTATGGCGAGTTTGTAGTTTAACGGTGTAGAAGAATCTAAATTTATTCAAATTTTGATGGAAAATACTTTAAACTATCTAGATCAAGGTTAGCATGATCTTGAATTCAAAAGTCCTATCCTCAAATTTTAAAAATTATTGAATTTTCACCGTTCATTTTGACGTGATTTACGTACTAAGTAAATGATGTTAAAAAAAATTAAAATTTTATTTCGAAGAACTTTATATACCCTAGATCAAATTTAACGGTGTGGATCGTTGATTTGAACACCCTATGATCGAAAACGAGACTATAGTACCGGAGCTCTGGTACTACAGATAGTATAGTAGCCTCATTATATATATATATATATATATATATATATATATATATATATATATATATATATATATATATATATATATATATGGATAAGTATCAACTAGAAATGCCGCAATTGTAAATAAGTAACCATCTCACTAAAATGCCTCAGAGGACAAGTAGTCCAAACCAATACCCAATTCGTAACCTGCCATATTGGTTCGTCGACCTTAGGCATTACCCGCTACCATAATGCACCGACCTTATCCATGTGTCACAATAGACGACATATCCTAATAAGTACACCCCTCGTCGGTGGCCAAACCAACACTATGTCTATGAACCCCAAGTGTAGTGGCAAAGTCATGTGATATGATCAAATAATCCCTCGACAAGAAGCCGATAACGGTGGCAAGAAGTCGAATGTTGTCGCGTATAGATGCCAGAACAGAGATAAAAAAGATCGAATCATAAGAATGCGAATGAACCATGTCACCTAGACCAAAAGATCTCCTGATAGTCATAAAGTGTGATAGCCTACTCTGTATGTCAAGTACCAGACCGCTACTATGCAAGATAGTAATATAAGCCAAAAATAAAGTAAAGAGGAAATACCGATATGTAGAGTAAAGAATAACTGAATGACGTATAAGTGAAAGGAAAAGGAAACTAAGTAAGAGGAAAAGAAAACAAAGCAAATACAATCTCACCCACTACTTGGCTCGAAGCTGTTAGTTGTATGCCCTAGAAGCCTATCAGGCTGACGCATTTTATATTCTATGGGACATATCTTTGTACTTAATCTTTATAATTTATAAATTTGGGCCTTTTTATGCCATTCATGTTTAATGTGTTCGTGAATCGTCCTTTGAATTAATAAGATGATAATATGTATTCTCAAGAGTTGAGAATTTGAGATACATATTATTGGTGATTAATTCATAAATGCTCTCAATCGGTGGATCATCATGGGGACAATGATTGATCCGGTAAGATTGATGTATGTGCCGCTTCCTTATGGGATGACGAGTCTTGAGTCATCAGTGTGGGGACACTGGAGCGAACATGCAGGTGGTTGTTAGAGAACAAGGGTACTGGGCGTGACCAACTACGAACGGTTACATGGATGTCTACTTATTCGTCAGTAACTGGTTCGATGTTGCAGTGGTACAACTGATCCTTAGACCTGCGACACCACGGCCATTCAATGTGAAGCTACTGTAGTTTGACTATGCAACAAACTCTGATCCTAGCCACGGGTCTTAGTAGTATATGTTGGCTGCAGTAGATTCATATTAGGAATGGGTGTGTGTTTATAGGGGATCTATCGCTCTCGGTAGAGAGATAATTAGTTCTATGCTATTTGTAAGACAAAGCTCAGAAATCCTCGGCCGGGGTAGTATGGTGTATGGAAAGATGTTTCCAAGAGTAACCATAAGAGCTTCTGTCCAATCAAATTTGTCATATGACGGGTGATGGGGTTTGATGAGTATTCCATGACCTCCACTCAATTGGGACTATGCGATAGAAGGATTGTATTGTACGGTAACTGCACCTAGAGGTTCAGTCCGATATTCACTTCTGACTGGATTGCCACTATATGCTGCTAGGCGTCACTGGTGGATTGTGGGAACCAATAAGAATAATTATAGGCGAATAATTATTCTACTAGGGTAGAATCAAAAGTGTTTGATCCATCGAAAAGAGTTTCGATGATGATGTCGATGGGGATCGCATCATATCTCACTACCAGAAAGAATTGGACCTATTAGGTCACACACATAAGAAATCGCGCATGATCGATATTAAGGTGACGATAAAAGAAGTTTATCGGATGGGTTAATTGCAATATAGTTAAATACTAAAGTTTACTAATTTATTAGTAAAAGGACTAATTTGCAATTGTTGTAAATTAAATGTATTTAAGTGCAAAAGTTGCATGGTATATTTACTAATTGTTAGTAAATAATATGAGGACTTATGTGTAAATGTTACACACGAACCGAATTAGGATTAGGATTCGGATTCGGATTCGGTTCAAAATAAAACCAACTTGAGGGTTAATGGATAATCCAATCGGATTAGGATTCGATAAGGATTAGGTTTAGGATTAGGGTTTTCTCATTATAAATATATGTCATATGACATATTAATGAAAAAAAGCAATACAAGAAAACCCTAGCCGTCAACCCTCTCCCTCTTCCTCAAGTCCTCCACAATTAATCTATCGTTTTCGATCTTCGGAAGATTGCTAGCACAATTAGAAGATTGAATCATCTTCCTCAAATCGACGCAAGAGTTAATTCGTGATCGGATCGCGGATCGAAGCGGTCGACTACTTCGATCAAAGGCGTGATTTCGTGTGGACGCGAGTAGAGGCCAGGCGCGTGCGCGGCTAGCGAGGACGAACAACTTTTACCAGCGATCGTCGACTTCGCGGTGATCTCGACCCGCGCAAGGTAAAAGTAAATCCTAATTGATAAGATCAATTAGATTAATTGTTAACAATCTAAAACGAAACACGAGGTGATCTTTGGTTTAGAAAATTTTAATTATGTTATTTTCTTCCGCTGCGCCTACATGCTTAATTTTCTTACAGAAGCACCCACCTCTATCGTGATTAAGACCTAGGTCGTCGACCCCCTGTTGGTGCCCCAACCCATCATTCGGACCTGTACAAAGCCAACCAACCCATAATTAGCCCAAAGCCCACTGATTACAAATCCATGACTTAAGTTATGAATCCAAATTGGAAGTACGATTAGATTTCCAGATTTGTTTATCGGTCACCGAAAACTTGCCCGATCATCACATTGGCTCGTCATAACACCACCCCAGTCTAAGGGGTATCTCGAAACAAGCCAAATACTTAACCGACCTCTCATGCTGTCCCAAAACACCAATTTTATGCTGTTGGGATAGTCGCACAAAAAGTGCACCAAAACTACGAATTGGAACCCCGAAAATCACCGATTTGGCTCCCGGGATGCCTATTTCGGCACTGGAATCACCCGCAGCCCTCTTGCTGCGACCAAAGGTGTCAAACCTCACCATGTGACTAGCCAATAATGTAGTACACTGAATTTCAGTGCATCGTACCGAACTTCTACAAATTATGGAGTTCCGGTGAGAATGTTGTAGCATGAGAGGCTACGTGAGCGGCTTCGGCCAAGTTTGGGACTTGTGCGAAGTGTTTTCGGCGCAAATGAGGCGCGAAAACGGACTTCGAAAAGTTAAAACTGCTGAACTTGTGAAGTCTGCAGTGGATTCCGGTATGGATGTGTCCATACCGGTACTGAAGCGATTAGTACCGGTATGGCGTCTGGTATACCGGAATGTGAGGGCTGAATCCGAGAACCCAGCTCTCGGGATTTGCGGAATTCCTCGGGGTATACCGGAACTAACACCCGTATACCTGTCACGCCCCGGGTTACCTCTTCCCAGGCGCATGACCAGATCCGCCGCATACACAGTATCTCTACCATGTATACGAAGCGAAACAACAACCACAATAATCACACAGAGCTAAAGGTATCAACAGAGCTGCTATATAAATATATCAAAAGATCACTGTACATACATCATCCATAACTCTCATAAATAACTCACATATACAACACTGATGTCTCAGTCATACTGTATGTACAGACTCAACCATCTAACCAAAAATGGGTATACCTCTAGCCAAGTATCCGGGGAATAGCTCTACCTGACGGTCTCCTTTCCGCGCTCAGTATGCACAACTGGGGAAGAAGACTCTGCAAAAAGATGTCACCAATGGGTGTGAGAACTACTATCAATCAAGTAGTCCTCAGTGGGTACCGCCACCAGCCTCAGCGGTCTGCCCACTAAGTCCTCAATCTCAAGAGATATGTATAGAGCAATAAAAGAGTAGGAGATATACTACCACTACTATGCACAAAGCTCAACTGTCAGTATGAAATACCAATAAACTGAATATACCAAATGAGGACTATCATACACAATACAATACCTACGAACCAGCTAGTACAGGAACCCCATCTGTACCTAGCTCTCGCCATACAATACCTCTCAATACGATACCTGCGGCCTGATCACGCTCAACACAATAGGGAGCTGCTCAACACAATAGGGAGCCCAACTAGGACAGGAACACCATCTGTCACTAGTTCCTCGTACAATCCTCTGTACGGAATATGCCAACTCTAGAGTGGTACTCGTGGGAGCGACCCAACCGAGCAAAGTACAACCATAGTATACGCCAAGCACCTGCAGGTATATGATCGACACGACTGGGTCAACAAAGGATCAAATGCCCTTGGCACCTCAAAGAATAGTCAACAAGTAAGACCCAATCCACTGTGCCCTTGGCACCACAAAGGATAATCAACAAGTGTGACCCAATCAATGCTCTCACAAAGAATCACGTGCCCTTGGCACAATCAATGCTCCAGTGCTCACAATCCATCTCAACTCTACCACAAGGAGGAGGTACAATAACATAGCACGAGCCACAACATGATCACCTACACTACATGTACAACAACCGGTACAAAGAATATCAACAGGATAGGTGTAGGTCCAATCATGCAACAAGGATACAAAGAAATGCATGCTCACATATATATCATTAGCACATCTAAGATCATAACATGCCCATGCAATCTATAGATCAGTCTCAATCTAACATGGCATCTCTAACATAATCTTAGCATGGCATACTATCATAATCCCAATATCATAATCCAATATCCACATATCATAATCCAATCATCATATCATGCTAACATAATCCAAACAACATCATATCATATTATGCTAACATGAGATAAAACACGTAGGAGGAAGTCCACTGAATCTGGCAAACATCAACCCACCTCACAAGCTAATCCAACCACGGTGGGGAAAGAACAGTATCCTCAGATCCAACCCTCCAGATAACGAACTCCGGCAGCACCCCGATCTGTCAAAACCTCCAAGGAACTGCTAACTCCAGCAGAATAACAGCTCGGCACCAGATCAGATCAGCAGAGTAGAAGAGAGCAAGCAGGGTTACCAACTAATGCCAACACATGGCTCTAAACCCCACTTTCTCTCTCTAACAAACAGGATCTCGAAGTGGAAATACAGGCTAAAACAACCAGGGACTCGCCTATTTATAGGCTCCCAAAAGTCCACTTTCGGGCGCCCACTTCACAACTTCCGGGCGTCCGGAAATGCTGCTGTCCAGGTGTCGTCGTCGTGTGCTCAAGCGGTCGGTCGGCGGTCAGCAGGCGGTGGGGCGGCGTGTCTCCGGCGATCGACACGTGTCCTGCGTCGCGACACGTGGCTCTCCACGTCACAACTCAAACCGGATCCTCAATCCGGGCGTCCGAATCCTGCGCCCAGATCCACAACTCGTCAGCCACAACCGGATCGTCCACAAAGTCCACTGGGTCCGGAACATTCGGGCGTCCACAACCTCACTTCCGGGCGCCCGAATCCCGCCAAGTCCAGAAACCCTAAATCATAAAAATTTCCGAGTACTACATTCTCCCCTCCTTAAAATAGTTTCGTCCTCGAAACTAAAGCACTCACCTTAAGATGCAAACATGTGGGGATAAGATCTCTGCATAATAGTCTCCAACTCCCACGTCGCCTCTCTATCATCATGAAAATCCCACTGTACCTTAACATAAGGTATGACTCGATTACGCAATTCCCTCGCCTCACGAGCAAGAATTCGTATCGGTCACTCCTCGTACTGCAAATCCTCAGTAAGCTCCAGTGGAGAAAAATCTATCACATGGGAAGGATCATGCATGTATCTCCTCAGAACAGATACATGGAAGACATCGTGCACTCCTGCAAGTCGAGGAGGAAGGGCTAACCGATAAGCCACGGGTCCAACTCTCTCCAAGACCTCAAAAGGACCAATAAATCGCGGACTAAGCTTTCCGCGAATCCCAAATCTCCGTATGCCCTTCGATGGTGAGACCTTCAAGAATACATGATCACCAACTTGGAATTCTAGATCTCGCCTCCGAGTATCAGAATAACTCTTTTGCCTACTCTGAGCCGTCTCAATATGCCGTCGTATCAACTTAACTTTCTCTTCGGCTTCAAGCAAAAGGTCTGGTCCCAACGTCTTCCTTTCACCAACATCATCCCAATACAGAGGTGATCGACATTTGCGTCCATACAATGCTTCAAACGGAGCCATCTTAATGCTCGCTTGATAGCTATTGTTGTACGCAAACTCTACCAATCTCAGATGTCGATCCCAACCTCCACCAAAATCCAAGACACAAGCTCTCAACATATCCTCGAGTGTCTGTATAGTGCGCTCGGACTGACCATCAGTCTGGGGATGAAACGCAGTGCTAAATCGAAGCCGAGTCCCCAAAGCTGTCTGTAAACTCTTCCAGAAATGAGAAACAAACCTTGGGTCTCTATCAGATACTATTGAGATTGGCACTCCATGCAATCTCAATATCTCATCCATATACAGCTGCGCAAGTCGCTCACGTGACCAAGTAATCTGCATAGGCAGAAAATGAGCAGACTTCGTCAGCCTATCAACAATCACCCAAATTGAATCACAGCCGCTCGAAGTCCTCGGCAATCCTACGATGAAATCCATCGTAATATGATCCCACTTCCACTCAGGTATTGGAAGACTCTGTAGTTTACCAGCCGGTACTCGATGTTCAGCCTTCACTTGCTGACATATCAAACATTGAGCTACAGCTCTACCAATATCCCGCTTCATACCATTCCACCAGAAGTGAGTCTTCAGATCCTGGTACATCTTAGTCCCTCCAGGATGTACAGAATAAGGAGAATAATGTGCTTCCTTTAATATCTCCTCTCGAATCTCCAGATCCGCTGGTACACATAGACGTCCTCTATAGCGAAGAGTCTCAGCATCATCACAAGTAAAGTCTTCAAGATCTCCACTCCTCAGTTGATCTCGAATTTTCATCAGATAAGGATCAATACTCTGTTTCTCTCGAATCCTATCTAACAGAGTGGGCTGTATGACTAGGGTCATCAACCTCGCCGTCGTCCCAGAAGTAACCACCTCAAGGGACAACCTTCGCATCTCCTCTACTAGGACAGGCTGTTGAGTAATACACAAACTCAAAGTTGCCACAGCCTTCCTACTCAAAGCATCGGCAACAACGTTCGCCTTACCGGGATGGTATAATATAGAAATGTCATAATCCTTCAATAATTCTAAACATCTCCGTTGCCGTAGATTCAACTCTTTCTGTGTAAACAGATACTTAAGACTCTTATGATCTGTATACACTTCACAATGTTCGCCATAGAGATAGTGGCACCATAGCTTCAGAGCAAAGACTACCGCTGCCAACTCCAGATCATGAGTGGGGTAGTTCTTCTCATATTCCTTTAGTTGTCTTGAAGCATATGCAATCACTTTACCATGTTGCATCAACACGCAACCCAAGCCACTATGCGAAGCATCACTATATATCACAAATCCTTCGCCCATCACAGGTAGTGCAAGAATAGGGGCTGTCATCAACCTCTGCTTAAGCCCATCAAAGCATTCTTGGCACTCATCACTCCAAACATACTTAATTCCTTTCCTGGTTAACCGAGTAAGTGGTGTAGAAAGTTTCGCAAAGCTCTCCACGAATCGTCGATAATACCCGGCCAGACCAAGAAAACTCCGTACTTCAGAAATGGTCGTCGGTCTAGGCCAATCACGAATTGCCTCAATCTTCTTAGGGTCAACAGCTACTCCCGAAGCTGAAATCACATGGCCTAAAAAGGCAACCTCTCTCAACCAAAACTCACACTTCTTGAGCTTTGCATACAACTTCTTCTCTTGCAAGAGTTGTAGCACTAATCTCAGATGCTCCTCATGCTCCGCATCATCACGGGAGTAAATCAAGATGTCATCAATAAAAACTACCACGAACTTGTCCAAGAAGGACTTAAAAACTCGGTTCATCATATCCATAAATGCAGCAGGGGCATTAGTCAACCTAAACGGCATGACTGTGAACTCATAATGCCCATACCGAGTTCTAAAAGCAGTCTTAGAAATATCCTCGGCCTTCACCTTCAACTGGTGGTAACCGGACTGAAGATCAATCTTAGAAAAGACACATGCTCCCTGCAATTGATCGAACAGATCATCGATACGTGGGAGGGGGTATCTATTCTTGATGGTCACTTTGTTCAATTCTCGATAATCCACACACAACCTAAGTGAACCATCCTTCTTCTTCACAAACAACACAGGCGCTCCCCAAGGCGACACACTTGGTCTGATAAAACCTTTATCCATAAGATCCTGCAGTTGCGCCTTCAACTCTCTCAACTCTGCTGGTGCCATTCTATAGGGTGTCTTCGAGATTGGCGCGGTTCCTGGTACCACATCAATCACGAATTCAATCTCCCTATCAGGAGGCATCGAGGATAACTCAGAAGGAAATACGTCCGGAAACTCACGGACAATAGGAATATCCTCGAGTCCTGGTACAACAGTGGGCACCTCAGTCACCGTTGCAAAATAGGCCATACATCCTCTATTTAACATCTGTCTGGCCTTAGAAGAAGAGATCGTCACTGCGAACAGTGAACTCTTACAACCTTTATAAACATACTCCTCATGTCCAGGCTCACGAAAGAGTATCGTCTTAGATTCACAATCGATCGTAGCAAAGTAACGAGATAACCAATCCATGCCAAGGATTACATCAAAATCCTGTAATTGTCTCAATACCAATAAGTCAACAGGCATGATCCAAGGTCCAACTTGCACAGGACATCTTAAACAACCATGTGTTACTTGCAAATTATGGTCAGGTACCCGCACCTCCTGTGCCTGGGGTAACGACCCTACCTCTAAACCATGATGCAATGCAAATGTCCTACTAACAAAGGAATGCGATGCACCAGTATCGAATAAAGTACGCGATCTAATGCCACAAATCAAAACTATACCTGCCACCACTCGATCAGCTATCGCAGGATCCTCAATCTGAGCGGCATAAATTCGCCCGCTCGCCGGTGGCTGGCGTCGATCCTGCTGTCGTGGCATAGAAGATCGCTCCTGAGAAAATACCGGGGAAGCTCCAGAATACTGCGGTGGAGTAAAAGGTACGGATGCCATAGAAGGAGTTGCTACAAGTCTAGGACAAGCCCTCCTGATGTGTCCCCGCTGTCCACATTCGAAACATCGGCCCTCTGGTCGATCACAAAGATAAGCAAAATGAGGTCCTCCACAAATCACACATCGGGGAGGTCCCCTCGACTGCTGCTGCTGCTGTCGCTGCTGGCGATATCCTCCAGACTGCTGGCGAAATCCTCCAGACTGCTGGCGACTAAAAGATCCACGTCTCTGGAAACGTGATTGTTGAGGAGGTTTAGGTGGCCGTCTGCTACTTGATTGCCCTCCATCATCAGGCGCCGGGCGCTTCCTCTCCTGACCTTGAGCCGGGTCCACATGCTGCCCTCTCGTCACAAATGCCCCTCGCTCTACCCACAGAGACTGCTCAATAGTAGCATCCAAAGTCTGAAGTCTTTGCGAGTGGACAAATGGAAAGATATCGGGTCTCAAACCCTTCTCATACAGATAAACCTTCTGTATCTCATCTCTCGCTGCTGAGGGAACACAGTTAAGCAACCTAGTAAATTCCCTCGCATACTCCTGTACTGAGCGATTCCCTTGCTTCAGGTTCTTCAAATCTTCCTCTATCTTCATTTTCATGCTACTAGGAAAATACGCCCCGTACATAATCCCCCGAAACTCACTCCAAGACATCTGTAGAGGATTCAAGGACCTATGATCACGGGTCCTCCTCCACCAGACATGTGCATCACCAGATAAACAATGCACTGCCATATGCACCTGCTCCCGTGCTGGCACAAAGAGATCCTCAAACAACTTCTCCATCTCGCATATCCAGGCTTCTACCACCCACGGTTCTATGCTACTTCCATTGAATCGTGGTGGATCAAACCTACAGAAGCGAGCCAATCTATCCACCATCCGCTCCTGCTCCTCTTCAGAAAGCACTTGACTAGGCTGAGTACTTCCTTCTCCAGGTTGAGATGTAGTTGGAGTTGTCGCCGCCTGAGGTTCCATAGCTCGAGGCGTAGAGAAAGCATCACACATCTTTTGCAACAAGGCACTCTGCTGCCTTCCAACTGCAGCTATGTCTGCTAGCTGTTCCTGCAGAGCGGGCCGTTCACTAGGTCCCGTCTGTTCAGGCATATCCGAAGGCGTTGGATGCGCTCGCGTCGATGGTCGTCGAGGAGGCATAATAATAATCTGCAACAGAATACCCGATTAGGACCACAAACAACTCACGACCCAATCCAACGAAAGTCTAGAAGGACACTTCTTTTCTTCTCAGATTATTATGTCGTCTGCAGCCAACATAATTCATTCGATAAGAAAAGGCATAATCCCTCAATCACTCTTCCTACACAAGGAAGGATTCAAAACCAAATCTTTGACTTTCGCGATCAATCACGTCTCTCTCGTCATTCTTAGGTCTGTTTATCTTAGGTTTCCTAGGCCCTCATGACCTATTCCTAAGCTCTGATACCAACTTAACCTGTCACGCCCCGGGTTACCTCTTCCCAGGCGCATGACCAGATCCGCCGCATACACAGTATCTCTACCATGTATACGAAGCGAAACAACAACCACAATAATCACACAGAGCTAAAGGTATCAACAGAGCTGCTATATAAATATATCAAAAGATCACTGTACATACATCATCCATAACTCTCATAAATAACTCACATATACAACACTGATGTCTCAGTCATACTGTATGTACAGACTCAACCATCTAACCAAAAATGGGTATACCTCTAGCCAAGTATCCGGGGAATAGCTCTACCTGACGGTCTCCTTTCCGCGCTCAGTATGCACAACTGGGGAAGAAGACTCTGCAAAAAGATGTCACCAATGGGTGTGAGAACTACTATCAATCAAGTAGTCCTCAGTGGGTACCGCCACCAGCCTCAGCGGTCTGCCCACTAAGTCCTCAATCTCAAGAGATATGTATAGAGCAATAAAAGAGTAGGAGATATACTACCACTACTATGCACAAAGCTCAACTGTCAGTATGAAATACCAATAAACTGAATATACCAAATGAGGACTATCATACACAATACAATACCTACGAACCAGCTAGTACAGGAACCCCATCTGTACCTAGCTCTCGCCATACAATACCTCTCAATACGATACCTGCGGCCTGATCACGCTCAACACAATAGGGAGCTGCTCAACACAATAGGGAGCCCAACTAGGAAGTCCACTGAATCTGGCAAACATCAACCCACCTCACAAGCTAATCCAACCACGGTGGGGAAAGAACAGTATCCTCAGATCCAACCCTCCAGATAACGAACTCCGGCAGCACCCCGATCTGTCAAAACCTCCAAGGAACTGCTAACTCCAGCAGAATAACAGCTCGGCACCAGATCAGATCAGCAGAGTAGAAGAGAGCAAGCAGGGTTACCAACTAATGCCAACACATGGCTCTAAACCCCACTTTCCCTCTCTAACAAACAGGATCTCGAAGTGGAAATACAGGCTAAAACAACCAGGGACTCGCCTATTTATAGGCTCCCAAAAGTCCACTTTCGGGCGCCCACTTCACAACTTCCGGGCGTCCGGAAATGCTGCTGTCCAGGTGTCGTCGTGTGCTCAAGCGGTCGGTCGGCGGTCAGCAGGCGGTGGGGCGGCGTGTCTCCGGCGATCGACACGTGTCTTGCGTCACGACACGTGGCTCTCCACGTCACAACTCAAACCGGATCCTCAATCCGGGCGTCCGAATCCTGCGCCCAGATCCACAACTCGTCAGCCACAACCGGATCGTCCACAAAGTCCACTGGGTCCGGAACATTCGGGCGTCCACAACATCACTTCCGGGCGCCCGAATCCCGCCAAGTCCAGAAACCCTAAATCATAAAAATTTTCGAGTACTACAATACCGGTATGCCAATGCGCATACCGGTACACAGTATTGCGAAATGCCAGTTTTGGCTGGTTGGAAGTGTTGATTGTTGAGAGGGGCAAAAGGGTCTTTTCACACTCGAGGGAGTGTTAGAAAGGCAGGGATACCTTCCCTTCTCAGTCATCTTCCTCCTCAACTTCTCCTCTCCATCTCTCTCACTTTCTCTCTCTAGAGATCTCTCCAAAGCTTGGAGAAAATGGTGGATTGAGCTTGGAAAAGGCTTCCAAAGAGGAGAAGAGGCTTCTTGGTGCAAGTAGAAGCTTGGGGAACTCGTGGCTAAGGTGAGTTCCTCATGATTTGGGTTCAAACCTTGGATTTAATCCTTTGTTATGAGGTTTTTGGAAACCCTAGGCAATCTAAACCGCAAAACGTGGAGATTGGCCAAGAGATTTTGAGGTTCTACATGCATGCATGTGAAACCTAGGTGAAATGAGGATTTTTGCCATTGGAGGTTCTAAAAATATTTGGACCTTCGGGAATTGCAATTGAGGCATAGGAAATCATGTTAGAACACTTGATTTCATGTATCGAGTTGATTATAGGGTTCGTAACGAGTAACGAACTATTTTCTTGTAGAAGCTTGGGTTGAAGCAAGAACTCAAGGCTTGGAGACCTAGGAGCTCAAAGAATTCAAGAATTTGGAAGCTCTTGAGGTGGGTTTGTGTTTACCGAAGTGATTAGGTCTCTTCCATGTCTAGGGTAAATAACCATTTAAAGATAAAATGGTGTGTAATGTGAAACCCTAGAACTTGCATGTTGGCAAAAAGAGAATCATGATAGATAGAGCCATGAGCTCCTCTTGCATGTTAAAGAATTCAGGTATATTTCTATTATCTATACTTGTTATGTGATTGCATGTATGATTGGAACCTAGTGTTGAGAACATAGGTTGGAACATGTATGATTGGAACCTAGTGTTGAGAACATAGGTTGGAACATGTATGATTGGAACCTAGTGTCATTGAACATAGGTTGGAACATGAGAATGGAACCTAGTGTCATGGAACCTAGGTTGAGAATGTAAAGTGAACCTAGTGTCATTGAACATAGGTGAGGCTTAGTGACTTGAACCTAGGGTCATGGGACTTGGGTTGGCAAGTGTAAAATGTGAACAATTGGGATATGCGACGATTTCGCTATCCCGGGTATGCGACGATTTCGCTACCCGTGCCATGAGTTGGCGGTGACGGATTGGGATGTGCGACGATTTCGCTATCCCGGGTATGCGACGATTTCGCTACCCGTGCCATGAGTTGGCAGTGATGAATTGGGAAGTGCGACGGTTTCGCTATCCCGGGTATGCGACGATTTCGCTACCCGTGCCATGAGTTGGCGGTGATGAATTGGGATATGCGACGATTTCGCTATCCCGGGTATGCGACGATTTCGCTACCCGTGCCATGAGTTGGCGGTGATGAATTAGGATATGCGACGATTTCGCTATCCCGGGTGTGCGACGATTTCGCTACCCGTGCCACGTGATGGCGGTGTTGAAATGGGGTATGCGACGATTTCGCTATCCCGGGTATGCGACGATTTCGCTACCCGAACACGGAGGTGACGATTTCACTCCTTGGATGTTGGAACTATTATGGTGTTGCGGCGATTCCGAAACCATAAGTTGATGACAAGTAGTTGAACTTTGTCAATGTGAAATATAGGATGAACCTAGGAGAAAATGAAAATAGACATTTTATTTAGTTGCATCCTTTATGTTTATTTACAAGCATGTAAATATTTGTTGCATAGTTATTTGTGATCTAACTTATGCATATGGTGTTTCTTTGGACCTGGTGGGTCGAGCTTCTCTCTTGGGTGGCCTTACCCCCTGGGAACTATGTTTATAGTTCTCACCCCACGTTTTTCAGGTCCTTCCGCGAGTGAGGCGGCGGAGCGAGGCAAGGGTTTGGCTCTCTAGATAGCGGCCCTTCCATTTTGGTGATACATAGAGTTGTACCCCTAGTCTTGGACATTGATAGTATAGGGGTTTACATTAAATGTATGCAACTTGTATATTCCATAATTTTGGAACATGATGTATGGAATGGAAATGAAAGAAAAGAAAATTTTGGGCATGTATAATGTGCAAATGTGATGTAATAGAAGTAGAACTTCTTTATGTTGATGCTTTCCTTGTGCAACTCTTGTACTCCGTTCCTAGTTGGAACCTTGTGGATATGCTTGTGTTGTGATGCCTTGGGCGGGTAGAAGAGACTCTACCCGTTCGGCGGGTCTGGGGCATGCGCCCGTGCGGTTATCCTTTCCACCTAGTTGGTGTTAAAGGCCCGACGGGGCGTGACAAATAAAGTCCAATCACTATTGCAAATAACAGCAACCCGTGTGACATGATTTCGTGCCCAAAACCATCAATTTCCCGTGTTTCGGGGTCCCGTTCAGCCCCGAAGTGTTCCGAAACACTTCGAACAGTGCCCAACCATCCTTGATGTTCCAAAACACCCACTTTTCGGTGTCAGGACAGCCGCATGCCAAGTGGTGTGAGAACATGTAATGACCCGACCTGCTCGCAATAATAACTCGTTGGGCCATAACCACCGGCCCAAAATGCTTAAGCCCAATTATTATTAGTCGGATGGAGTCCACTTATATACCCAATGACAACCCCAATCCCATCCGATGTGGTACTATTGGGGTGCCACAGACTCTCCCCGTTTAGGCCCTGACGTCCTCATCAGTCTTAAACACACATACAACACAAGATCACCAGGCGATGTAAGACTTGTCTCGATAGTCTTTGTCATTCCGACCCTGACTTAGCCTGTCATTCACCGACCCCGGCTTAGTCTGTCATTCCGACCCTGGCTCAGCCAAGACTCATCTCACACTTTCGGCTGGTAAACCGGCTCTGATACCAGCTGTGACGCCCCAGCTTCCCAGGGGGTCACCCATCCTAAGACTATTCCCGTCCTAGCACGCTTAACTCTCTTAATCTCTTGGGCCTAGCCACCGCCCAAAACGCTATAGCCGGGTTAAGAGTTTTAGCCCTATTATATCTTATATATAGGACTACCTGAGGTCTCACATTCTCCCCTCCTTTAAGCCCTGACGTCCTCGTCAGGCTTAGACTCACAAGTACCAGGCGATGTGAGACTCGTCTCGCTAGCCTAAACTGACCTTGTGGTGAGCCGCGCTCTACCCACAACAGTCAACAACATGAGAGTCTCGCTCTCCCCGTTGTACAATCCTGGCTCAGCCGAGACTCATCTCACACTTCCGGCTGATAATTTGCTCTGATACTAACTATGACGCCCCAGCTTTCCAGGGAGTTACCCATCCTAGGACTACTCCCGTCCTAGCACGCTTAACTCTCTTAACCTCTTAGGCCTAGCCACCGTCCAAAATGCTTTAGCCGGGTTAAGAGTTTAGCCCTATTATATCTTATATATAGGACTACCTAGGGTCTCACAATCTCCTCCACTTTAAGCCCTGACGTCCTCGTCAGGCTCAGACTCACAAGTACCAGGCGTGTGACACTCGTCTCGCTAGCCTAAATGACCTTGTGGTGAGCCGCGCTCCACCCACAACAGTCAACAGCATGAGAGCCTCGCTCCACCCACAACAGTCAACAGCATGAGAGCCTTGCTGTACCCGCTGTACAATCCTGGCTCAGCCGAGACTCATCTCACACTTCCGACTGGTAATTGGCTCTGATACCAACAGTGACGCCCCAACTTCCCAGGAGGTCACCCATCCTAGGACTACTCCCGTCCTAGCATGCTTAACTCTCTTAACCTCTTGGGCCTAGCCACCGCCCAAAATGCTTAAGCCGGATTAAGAGGTTTAGCCCTATTATATCTTATACATACATAAGACTACCTGGGGTCTCACAGAATAGGTGAAAAACCCCAAAACAAGCCCTGCCGACTTTACGAAAATTACCGTTTTGGCTTCCCAACCCATCTACGGTCGCTTACTGGTCCGTGTTTCGCACCAGCGAGTCTCCAACCAGCAACAATGCTTCCCTACCACTGCAACCAGCAGCAAAATTCGTTCCGCAAAAATGGAGCCAAAATCACCAATGTTATTTACTTAAACCACCATTTTACGTGCCGATGTCATGCCCCGGGTTAGGGTGGAACCCGGGCTCGCCAATAGATCCACTGCATACAGGGGAGGTCCCGTGTACACAAAGCGTCTAAACCAGTAAAACATATAACAACTACTACAACTATAGGGTTGAAATGAAATGACTAAAACCTGAAGCAACACAATATACATACATTACATCCCAAAATAATATATCATCCACCTCTCACAGTAGAAAAAAAAATACATCAAACTGGCCAAGCAAGTCCCAGGTATGTACAATATGCAGTCCAAAAATCAGCCTCTATCAAGTCATCCACTACCTCAGGCAGCAAGGAAAGGGAACTCTAACTAGCTCGCGACTCACTTATCTCGGTCATAAGCAGCCACAGGTACAAAGAACTCTACAGAAAGGTGTCAACAAAAGGCATGAGAATTAGTAAAAATGAGCAGTCCTCAGTGGGTATCGTCACCGAAGACGACCTACCCACTAGGTCTACGAGAGGCAAAAGTAAAGGCTATAACTACTAGTAGAACATGAAGTACTAAGAGCTGGAAAGAAATCTATAGCTACAATGCCTATATCTACTAATGCTCGAAAATAAATCAACAGGATGTACATAGATGCATCAACTAACTAACGGGTGCTCACCATCCAAACCCAATCCAAATGACCGCTTCCAGGTTTTGGTCAAGCCTACGCCTACCTACCACAATGGCACCACCCTCGAGGGTGGCCGGTCAAAAGGTAGGTCGCCCAAAAGGGCTGTTGCAACATCAGCACATTAAAAGCCAAGCTCTGGAGTGGCACCCGAGGGGAGCAACCCCCACAAAGTAAAAAGTGTAGTCTTTGTCGAGCTCAAATCTATCTCATGCAGGCGCAATGCAAATGATCAATCAGATCAATAAACTGAAATCCACGTGCAGCCGGCACAATCCAATGTATAACCCAGTGATCCGGAACAGCCGTCGACCCGGATGGTATCCTAAAATGCAACTCAGTCTACCCACGACTGTAAAAATCCTCTCGACCACTCAGCACAGGGGATAAAGTCATCCTACACTAATAGGACTACTCACTACCCTCTAACAAGGGTGAAAAATAAGTAAAAATAGCTACTGAAGCTAAATACTAACAAGGAAGTATCGAAAATGTCAAGTGTAGATTTAGATATAATTATAGTCAAAATTCAGCATTTATGGACCCCCCATTACATGTTTAGATAAAATATGAGAGATACTAAATAGCAGTAGCCAAGAATTAATCCAATAATCTTGCTAAATTCAGGTCCTAGTGCCCATGAATCAATTTCCTAATCGCATGCCGTTTACTCTAAATGTGCTATACCTGGGTGAACTCATATTTACAAGTTCATTGTTCTACTATCAAATGCTAATATCTACAAGCATGATAACATGAGTAGAACATCACAAAAACTTGGATACATGTACACTAACAACGAACATGCAAAAAATTAAGACATAAAAGGGAATTCGACGTATTCAGCAAATTAAACCTACCCTGGAAGCTAATCCAATCACGGTAAGAAATCCACAGTTCAAAAACACTCCTCTTAGCTCAGGAAATCAGCAGGAACTCCAATGATCCAGCAATTCAGCTCCAAAACCTGCTAGGACATCCGAAGTCCAAAAATCACTAAAAATCTATTTCAGCTCCAAATTTGGATTTTCATTGAATTTAACTCATTAACCTCACAATTCTAGTAGAAGTAGCTCAACTTCAATAGGGAGTGCAAGAAATAACTTACCAAAATCCTCTCAAGATTTAGCTACAAGAATCGAACGCCAAAAATTAATGAAAATTCAGCATTACCCACACATTCAGCAACATGATCAAAATTGCCTCAATTAAACTCCAATTCCAAAGATACTAGCCTGGAATTTGGTTGCAAGAATAAGTCCACAAGCTCTTCTTCCTCAGTAAAACACCAACAAGAGCTCAATTTTGAAGTTAGAAATTTAAATAGAAGAATTGAACGAAGAAGTTAATGAAAATCCAATAAATCTGAATTTTAGCTCCCTTCTCAAAATTGCCTCAATTATCTTCAAATTAACCTCAATTCTAGCTAGTATAAGGTGCTGCTGAGCTTCACTAATCCCCTCTCCACCCAATTACATCCAATTTCGAAATTAGAATGCCAATTGCCCTTAATTGAGCTCCCCAATTGAAGGTGCAGCTGCTGCCCTGCTAATGTTGCTGCTGCCAGCCTGCTGTTGCTGCAACCTTCCACTGCTTTTGAGGCTGATTTGCTGTTGCTAATGCTGTTGGCTGCAGAGAAGTAGTAGACGAAGAAAGCTGACTGCTGGCTGCTGGCACTACACTTGCTGCTGCTGCTGCAGCAATGCTGCTGCTGCTGCAGCATGTTCCTGGTGCTAGTGCAGCTTGCTGGAATGGCTGCTGGCTGTGTAGCCCTGCTGCTGTTGCTAGCTGAGAAGGAGACAGAGAAGAGGAGGAGTTAAAGCTGCTTCTGCCCTTGCTGTTGCTCTACCACTGCAGTCTGAAGCTGCAGCTTGCTGTAGTGCGCAAGGAAAAGAGGGAGAGGGAGAGGCGAGGGAAGAGAAGAAGAAGAAGAAGAAGAAGAGGAGGATAAAAAAAGGAGGAGGAGGAGCAAAGAGTGGGATTTTGTTGATATACTAGAGTCCAAATTTCCAATTAAGGGTAGTTAAGAAGTTAAGTTGTGCCCTTGACACATGGCAATTTAAGTTGTTCCAGCTGAATATACTTCGATTTTCAGGATTATTTGTGGCGTCCATTCTCGCATCAAAATGTTTCCGACTCGTCCCGACACTCTCCAAAAGGATCGACCAGCTGCCCAAACTATAATTATTCTGATAGATAAATTTTCGGAACACTACATCCTCCCCCCTACAAAAAGTTTTGTCCTTGAAACTTAGATTCATACATCAAGTCAGAAGCTCGAACAAGTAGGGGTAGGACACCAACAAAACTGCCTTTGGCTCCCAAGTCGCCTCACGCTCCTCGTGATTACTCCACAACACTTTTTCATAAGAGATGACCCGGTTGCGCAATTCTTTCACCTCTCAAGCAAGAATCCGCATCGATTTCTACTCTATCTCAAATTATCGCCCAACTCTAGTGTAGTGAAGTCAATCACGTGGGAAGGGTCAAACACACATCTCCTCAAAGTCAAGACGTGAAAAATGTCATGTATACCAGCAAGCCGCGATGGAAGTGCAATCTTGTAAGCCACAGGCCCAACTTGCTCTAAGATCTCAAAGGGGCCAGTGAATCGTGGACTGAGCTTTCCACGAACTCTAAATCTGCGAATTCCCTTGGGTGGCGAGACTTTCAAAACACATGGTCTCTAACCGAAAACTTCTAGTCTCATCGCCTAGTATCAGAATAGCTCCTCTGTCGACTTTAGGCGGTCTCTAAATGTCGTCAAGTTCCTGACCTTTTTCTCTGTCTCCAAAAGAATATGAGGTACCAAAGTCTTCCTTTTACCCACTTCACTCTAATGTAAAGGTGATCGACACTTGTGCTCAAACAAAGCTTCAAATGGAGCCACCTGAATGCTCACTTGATAGTTGTTGTTGTACGCAAACTCCGCCAACCTCAAGTGTCGATGCCACTCACCTCCAAAGTCCAGGACACAAGCTCTTAATATGTACGCTCCCTGGACCAAGTAGTCTACACTAGTAGGAAGTGAACGGACTTGGTTTGTTTGTCCATTTTCACCCACAATGCGTCAAATCCACCATGTGCTCTAGGTCATCCCACGATGAAGTCCATCGTGATCTGGTCCCACTTTCACTCTGTAATTGGAAGACTTTGAAGCTTGCTAGCAGGTATATAATGCTCTACCTTCACTTGCTGACAAGTCAAATACTTTGGCACTTATCTCCCAATGTCCCTCTTCATTCCATTCCACCAAAAGTGCGCCTTCAAGTCCTTATACATTTTAGTTCCACCAGGGTGAATAGCATAAGGTGAGTAATGAGCTTCTATCAAAATCTCCTCGTGGAGTCCTAAAACCATTGGCACACAAAGTTGATCCCTAAACTGTAGTACTCCTGAGATGTCCAAGCTAAAATCCCCTGTCTGACAGCACTCAACCTTGGTGTGAATCCTCGTCAAATGTGGGTCCTCACTCTTCTTCTCCTTGATTCTGTCCAACAGAGTGGGCTGCAAGACTATAGACATTAGTCTCATAGAGACCCCAGGGGACACAACTGCCAGTCCAAGATGCCTCATCTCCTCAAGTAACGGCGTCTGCTACATGATCATCATACTCACACTCTACACTGATTTCCTGCTCAAAGCATCTGCCACTATATTCGCTTTGCCGAGATGATACTGAATTCTTACATCATAATCCTTCAATACTTCCAACCACCGGCACTGTCTCAAATTTAACTCTTTCTGGGTAAACAAGAACATAAGGCTCATGTGGTCAGTGTATATATCACAATGCTCTCCATATAGATAAGGCCGCCAAAGCTTCAGTACAAACACGATTGCAGCTAACTTCAAGTCATGCGTTGGTTGATTTTTTGGTAATCCTTTAGTTGCCGTGAAGAATAAGTAATTACCCTACTATGCTGCATCAACACGCATCCTAATCCACTATGTGACGCATCACTGTAGATCACAAATTCTTCCCCCATAATTGGTAGGAAGATGATAGGAGCCGAAATCAGCCTCTAGTTTAGTTCTTCAAAGCTCCTATGACAATCCTCACTCCAGATGAACTTAATTTTGTTTCGAGTCAGTCCAGTGCGGGGTGTGGAAAGATTCGCAAAGCCTTTCACAAACCGACAGTAATATCCTGCTAAACCATGGAAACTTCTCACCTCAGTGATCATCGTCAGTCTGGGCCAATTCTGGATTGCATCAACTTTCTTCGGATCTACTGCCACACTTGCGGCTGAAATCACGTGGCCTAAGAAAACCACCTTCCAAAGCCAAAACTCGCACTTCTTCAATTTGGCTTACAACTTCTTCTCTCGCAAAAGTTGTAGCACTATCTTCAAGTGCCTCTCGTTCTCCTCATCACTCCGGGAGTTAATCAAGATATAATCAATGAATACGACCACAGATCTATCCAAGTACGGCTTGAACACTCTGATCATCAAACCCACAAATGTGGCAGGGGCTTTCGTCAATCCAAAAGGCCTCACAGTTAACTCATAATGCCCATACCGTGTCCTCAACACTGTCTTGCAAATGTCCTTGGCCTTTACCTTCAATTGGTGGTACTCTGACTACAGATCAATCTTTGAGAAGACACAAGATCCTTATAGCTGATCGAATAAATCGTCGATGTGAGGCAAATGATACTTATTCTTGATGGTCACTTTATTGAATTCCCTATAGTAAAAAAACAGCTAAGTGAACTGTCACGCTCCGACACCGCCACTTTGGTCGGTTCGGGCGCTCCCACAGACCGCCGAACGGACAGAGCCTCCCCTGTCCGCCCAAGGCTCAACAACATTATGTACATAGAGTTTTGCCCAGAAAAAATAACAACATACGTGAATTTGCACGAGGGCAATTATACAAGAGCGAGAGAATAATTACTTAACTATTACAACTTAAACATTTAAGCTTCACATACATCAATCCAAAATACATCATTTCCATACATATTACACACATGCATATACAATGACCTATACATTTTCATCTCCCAAAGTGAAGCCTCTACAAGTTCTCTCATAATATACAAGAACACCTCTCTAATTTATAGGGTGATCTAATACACGGGAGTCCACTACCTAGGGCGCTATGCCCTTGCTGCGATTCTCGACCGCACCGCTCGTGCTAGGCTCTGCAAAATAAGAGGGTGAGAATTAAAAGAAGTTTCTAGTGGATTCGGCCGCCGACCCCGCCGACCCCGCCGACTTTCCCACTAGGTCTAATCAGGCATAAGTAGTAAGAGGAGATACGCAATAATAAGCAACTAATGCAACTACTATGCCTCTACAACATGAAACTAGGTAACCAATGAATGCTACAATGCTCATGATACTTACCAACTTTACCTTTTAACCCAATCATACCGACTCACCCGAAGGTCGAGCCCACTCACGATACCACGGCCAACAGCTGGGAAGAATTCCGCTTAACCCATCTGGGGCCGTCTGCTGGGAAGAATTCTGCTTAACCCATACGTGACAACTCCGGAGCTCACTGCTTGTGATGTCGCGACCCACCACAAGCCAAACAGACAATGTTAGTACGATCTAGTCCTCTCCTCTCGAGGACACCCTACTAACCAGGGTAACAACATACGAGGATCTACCAATCCCTAACATGCTCATCACTAATCCGATGCAACTACGGCAACAAATTCACTTGTACAATCATGACACACACAATGTTCATGTTCCTTACATGCACAATAGGATACCCAATCCATATTTTCATCACTAGGTTCATGTTTTCACTCACAATGACACATAGTATTTCACTTTATTTTCTATGTCCAAACAACTAGTAAAAATGCCACCAAGTTCATGTCACCAATGTTCCACAAGGTTTTCTAAGTTCACATTCTAGTTCATTGCATTCTAATTCACATACTAGTTCTTTTCATACTAGTTCACATACTAGTTCTTTGCATTATAGGGTTTCAAATGTCCAATGACCCAATCCTTATGCGTCCAAGTTCCGAGTTCTCTTTCCAAGTTGTCTAACTCTACTTTAGGAAGCATGCAAGGAATCTAAAAGCTCAAACACAATAATAACCCTAAATGCATGATTTCTACACATATATACACATATGACCAAAAATGGCGACATAGACATAGAGGGAAATCCAACTATTTTGGATAGCACCACCCACCTCGATTCGATGCCAATTGCAAGGAGATTCGAGCAATTTAGCTTCCGACACTGATTCGGCACTTTTCGGCGCTAACGACGAAATTCCTTGATTTCGGCTCGATTTTCCTCAATCGACCACCGAAACTTCGCTACTCTTCGAATCGAAGCTACTAGGCGTTCTTCTACAACCTTCAATTAGAGAATTACAAGATCAATTTAGATCAAAACCCTAAAATCTGAATACCCCATTTCTAAACCCTAGAAATCTATTTATTGCATAACATCCAACAATCTTTGTGATTTATGCAATATTCTAGGTTAGAATCATATAGGGTTACTAATTATCTCATTCTCGAAGGATTTACATAAAAACCCTAACTCAAAATCTCAAAATCTCAAAATCTCACCTTGGCTACTTTCCTCTCCTCAAGCTTCTTTTGCACAAGAGCTTGCTTCACCTCCAAGTAAGCCTTCTCTCCTCCAATCTTCACTTGTTGGAGAGATTACTAGGGAGAGAGAGAGAGAAGTTAGAGAGTGAGGAAGAGTGAGAGAGAGATGGGGCTTGAGAGAAAAGAGAAGGGCTTTCTCTTGTGTTAGTGGAGAGAAATGAGAGGAGAAGTGAGTTGGGGTCCATTTATAATCCCCCCAACAATTTCAACTTAACCCCTCCAAATCATGAAATTTGCACTCAAACCACACCTCTTCTTTTTTTCTTTTTTTTTTCTTTTCTCTCTTTTTTTTTTTTGCTTGCTCTAGAAGCCTTGTTTCCACTCTAAACTCACTCCAACTTATTTATAATTCATCCGGGGTCCATCTAAACTCTCTCAAATAGTCTCAAACACCATTTCACCTATACTTGACCAATTTTGCCAAAGTTCGGGGAAGTATATGAAAATTCAGTACACTATATTCTCCCCCCCTTAAAAATAGTTTCGTCTGCGAAACTTAAATACATACCTCAGCTCGATTGATCGAAGAGATGAGGTTAGTGTGCTCGCATCACGTCCTCGAGTTCCCAGGTAGCCTCTCGTTCATCGTGGTTGCTCCATTGAACTTTAACATACGGAATCACACGATTCCGTAATTCCTTCGTTTCACGAGCAAGAACACACATTGGAAACTCCTCATAAGTCATATCCTCGTGAAGCTCTAACGGTTCAAATTGGAGGACATGACTAGGATCATGCATGTACTTGCGGAGCGTAGACACATGAAACACGTTGTGAACTCCCGCAAGCTTTGGCGGTAGTGCGAGCCGATATGCCATGGCGCCAACCCACTCCAAAACCTCATACGGTCTAATCTAAGCTTTCCCCGAATTCCAAACCGCTTCACACCAAGCATGGGTGACACCTATAGGAAAACGCGGTCTCCAACCGCGAACTCAAGACTTCGCCGGCGCACATCTGCATAACTCTTTTGTCGAGTCTGCGCCGTCAAAAGCCTTTGGCGAGCAAGGCGGACCTTCTCTTCCGCCTTCTGTAACACATCCAGGCCTAGGGCGACTCGTTCGCCAACCTCGCTCCAATGTATAGGAGATCGGCACCTCCTTCCGTAGAGAGCTTCGAATGGCGCCATTCCAATACTCGCCTGATAGCTGTTGTTATAAGCAAATTCGGCCATCGGCAAATGAATGTGCCATCCACCCTTGTAATCAAGTACACACGCCCGAAGCATATCCTCAAGGATTTGAATTGTCCTTTCCGATTGGCCATCGCTTTGTCTAAAGTCGAGTCGTGTGCCAAGAGCATCCTGCAGGCTCTTCCAAAAATGAGATGCAAATCGGGGGTCTCGATCCGATACAATAGATACCGAAACTCCGTGGAGTCGCACAATCTCATCGAGGTAGACTTGCGCTAACTTGTCGCCCGACCACGTGGTGTGGATTGGTAGGAGTGAGCTGACTTCGTTAAACGATCCACCACCACCCAGATTGCGTCGTGACCCCCTTGTGAACGGGGTAATCCCACGACAAAATCCATAGCTATATCTTCCCACTTCCAAACGAGAATTGGCAAACTCTGAAGCTTTCCTGCAAGAAGTCGGTGTTCTGCCTTCACTTGTTGGCACACGAGGCATTGCGCCACATAGCGCCCAATATCCTTCTTCATCCTAGGCCACCAATAGTGCATTTTTAGGTCCTTGTACATCTTCGTGCCGCCTGGATGAATACTATAGGGAGATTGATGAGCTTCACGTAGAACCTCCCTTCGAACCTCTTCATCACTTGGCACACACAATCGGTTTCGAAACTGAAGTGCGCCATCGGAGCCAATACTAAAATCACCAGCGCGCTCACCCTCAACGTCATGCCGCGCCTTTTGGAGATCCGGGTCCGAAGATTGTTGATCCTTGATCCTCTCCAACAAGGTCGGTTGAACAACAAGATCAGTGAGTGTAATTGGGGCGTCCGGGGCCACAATCTCCAGGTTGAATCGCCGCATTTCCTCAAGCAACAGCGGCTGGCCCGAGATCATCATTGCAAGATTTTCCACTGATTTTTTACTAAGCGCATCCGCCACCACATTAGCTTTCCCCGGGTGGTATAAAATGGTCACATCATAATCTTTCAATAATTCCAACCACATGCGCTACCTCATGTTCAACTCCTTCTGCGTGAATAAGTATTTAAGGCTCTTGTGATCTGTGTATACCTCGCAATGTTCACCATACAGATAGTGTCTCCATAGCTTAAGAGCGAAGACCACCGCAGCTAGCTCTAGGTCATGGATGGGATAGTTCTTCTCATAGCTCTTCAACTGACGGGAAGCATACGCAATAACTTGCCCGCGTTGCATCAGATCACACCCAAGACCTTGATACGACGCATCGCTGTACACCACGAAACTCTCCCCCTGAACTGGTAGGGCGAGAACTGGAGTAGTGGTTAGCCTTTCCTTCAACTTCTCAAAACTCCGATCACACTCTTCGCTCCACGTGAACTTGGTTCCCTTATGCGTGAGGTGCGTCAGTGGGATAGTGATCTTCAAAAATCCCTCCACAAACCGCCTATAATAGCCCGCAAGACCAAGAAAACTACGAACCTCCGTGACATTCGTCGGGCGAGGTCAATCTTTAATCGCCTCCACTTTTCCCGGATCGACAGATACACCACCCTCCGACATCACATGACCCAAGAAGGCGACCTCAAGGAGCCAAAAGTCGCACTTCTTTAGCTTCGCATAAAGCTTCTCCTCCCGAAGAACCTGTAGCACAACCCTCAAATGCTCTTGGTGTTCTTCATCACTTCGGGAGTAGACCAATATGTCGTCTATAAACACTACGACAAACCGATCTAAATAGGACTTGAAGACACGGTTCATTAGATCTATGAACGCTGCAGGGGCATTAGTAAGCCCAAACGGCATAACCGTGAATTCATAGTGTCCATACCGTGTACGAAATGCGGTCTTATGTACATCCTCAGGCTTGATCTTCAACTGGTGATACCCCGACTGAAGATCGATCTTCGAATACACCCGAGACCCTTGCAATTGATCAAACAAATCATCGATACGGGGCAACGGGTACCTATTCGTGATCGTGACTTTGTTTAGCTCACGATAATCCATGCAGAGCCGGAGCGTGCCATCCTTCTTCTTCACAAATAATACCAGGGCTCCCCAAGGTGATACACTTGGCTTGACGAAGCCCTTATCAAGAAGATCTTGCAACTGAGCCTTTAGTTCTTTTAACTCGGCCGGTGCCATTCTATATGGGGCCTTTGAAACTGGCGCGGTCCAGGGAACCAAGTCTATCACGAACTCGATCTCCCGGTCCGGTGGTATTCCCGGCAACTCTAGGGGAAATACATCCGGAAAGTCACGGACTACGGGGATGTCCTCGAGCACCGGAACCTCCCTACGGCTCTCCACCACCGTCGCTAAATAAGCCACACAACCACTATTAATTAATTTCTTCGCACGCGACGTGGTCACGGTCATTGCAAAGAGCGAACCCTTACACCCACGATAGATGAGCTCCTCTTGCCCAGGCTCATGAAAAGTTACCACCTTGCTTTTGCAATCGATGGTCGCGTAGTACTTCGAGAGCCAATCCATACCTAATATTAGGTCAAACCCCTTCAATTGCCTCAATACAAGTAAATCCGCCGGCATAATCCAATCACCTATTTGTATGGGACAAGCCGCGCATACATCCCTAACACAAAATGCATGTTCGGCAGCATGGACCCACCTAGTATGCATGCCTTCTATAACATCTATGCCATGCACATTTGCAAACGATTGACTAATAAATGAGTGGGATGCGCCCGTATCAAATAAAGCTCTACATCTCATTCCATTTAACAACACGATACCTGCTACGACATCGTCGACCACGGTAGGTTCCTCCACTTGAGCTGCGAACACACGACCAGTAGGCGCCGATCGGGATCCCTCGGACTGACGCGGCATTAAGGCGCGCCCAGCAGATGTGGCGGCGGGCGAAACTCCCGCATACTGTCTCGAGGCAGACTGAACTGAAGCAAATGACGGGGCAGGTGATGGTCCTCTCGGGCACTCACGACTCACATGTCCAGCCTGACCACATCTATAGCACCTCCCCTCACGATGCTCACAGCCTGTCGGCCGATGGTCCCCGCCACAAATAACACACCGCAAGGTTCCACGGCTCTTTGACTACGCCCGCGGGAACCTAGGGGGCCTCTTAGAACTCGACTACCCCCCGGCACCACTCGTAGTCCTCTTCCTTCCTTTCTCTTTCTCAAACAACTTGCGCTCCTCCCGCGCGATCGCATTCCCTTGCTCTACCCATAGAGCCCGGTCCAACACCTCAATAAAGATCTGAAGCTTGAAGGAGTGCACAACTCTAAAAATCTCGGGCCGAAGTCCTCGCTCGAAGCACTCCGCCTTGTCCTGGTCGCTCTGAACCACGCCCGAAACACAGTTCACTATGTGCGAGAACTCCCGCTCATACTCCCTCACTAAGCGACTCCCTTGTTTCAACTTTCGAAAGTCCTCCTTCAGCTTCCTCTTCACACTATCGGGGAAGTACTCGGTGAATAACAACCCTCAAAACTCCTCCTAAGTGACTGGAGGAAGGTCCGGGGATCGATTCTTCTTAGCTCCCCTCTACCACACTCGAGCTGACTTCTCAAAGCAGTGCGCGGCTAGATGTACCTTGTCCTGCTCCAAAGTATATATATCTTCGAACAGGGTCTCCATCGAAGCGACCCACGCCTCCACAATCCAAGGATCCATCGCCTCCCCATCAAAAGTAGGAGAGTTGAACCTTTTAAAGGTCGTGAGGGCGGCAAGTGCACGCTCTCTTTCTGCCTCCACCGCCGCTGGATCGGGGGCCGAGGAGCCAGAAGCCGTCGGATGAGTGCTCGTTGGAATGTGGTGCACCGTTACTGGCACCGCTGTCACATTCGCTCCCTCAGCAGCATTGGGAACGTGTGTCGAAGGCGCAGGCGGTTCCCGACTCCTTTGTGCCGTCGCCGCCGCCTGTTGCGACACCAACTCCCGGAGCTTCCTGATCTCGTCCTCCTGTCGCTGAGAGGCTTCGGCCTGCTCCTGAGAGGCCTCAGCCTGCCGCTACACCACTCCAATCAGTGCGGTCACTTGATCACGCAGATCCTGGACCTCACTTGACTCGGACAATTCAGGCACCTCAGAAGGCGGTGCCGGAGTAGATCCCGTCGCAAGGCATTTCTTCGGCACCATTACCTCCTGAAAGGCAACAACTTCATTAACCACTTTGACCCACAAGATCCACGCAATTTAATAACTTAACCAAACAAAACCAAATTAGGCGAAAGTATACAAGGGTACTTATTCACATCCCTAGGTATCATGTTGTCAGCCGCCAACATAACCTCCTTGAGTTGAGAATGAATAACACCTTGAATCCGTCTCCAAGAACCATTAGAGACATACTAATAATTAGACCCAATTGATTAAACTTCCGCTACTAATCATAGATTGCCGTCTCTCGTGTGCCTAGGTCCTTATAGTCACCATCCTAAGGTTTCCTAGGTCCTTCCTAGACTTCTCTACGCTCTGATACCACTTTAATATGTCACGCCCCGACACCGCCACTTTGTCGGTTCGGGCGCGCCCACAGACTGCCGAACGGACAGAGCCTCCCCTGTCCGCCCAAGGCTCAACAACATTATGTACAGAGAGTTTTGCCCAGGAAAAACAACAACATACGTGAATTTGCACGAGGGCAATTATACAAGAGCGAGAGAATAATTACTTAACTATTACTGTTATGGATTTTATATTGGCATATTTCGTGAAGTCAGTCGGAGTCTTGAAGGTTCAAAGAAGAAAAGATGAAGTTTGAAGACTCGAAGACTCAACGTATGAATTCACGATGCTTGGTAAGTTTAAATAATCTTGATGGTGATTTATGATCATTTACAAGTGTTTGGAAGACATTAGAATAGATAAAAATTGATTTAAAATATAAAAATTGAGTTTTTCAATTTTCAGGATCCGGACCCTGAGGTGAGGTCCGGTACCCGTACGCCTCCCTGGCTGTCATGCAGGGAGGGTCCGGACCCTGAGGGCTGAGGTCCGGACTATGAAACGCTGGAGAGTTTCAGAGTCCGGACCCTGCATCCAAGGTCCGGACCCCGACCCGTCGCGATTTTTCAAAAATATATTTTTTCAATCCTACTCTGATTCTAATGTCTCCCAAACCTTTAAATAAGACGATAGACTTTTTAAAATCAGTTTTGCAATCCTAATCTGATTCTAATTGTTTAAAATCAGTTTTCAATCATAGTCTAATTCGGATTGTTTCCAAACCTTTTTAAAATCAGTTTTCAATCCTAGTCTAATTCGGATTGCTTCCAAACCTATAAATAAGATGTGGGGATGTCTCTAAAACGTGGTTAAGCATAGATTATCTTTTAGAAACCCTAGAAGCTTGTAGGTAGTCGTTTTCCTCATCTTCTACATCAAGCTTCTCTCAAATTGATTCATGGTGCCCTAGATCTTTAATGTTCTTCTAGAATCAATTTGAGAATTGCTTAGAGATTATTCCCACAGATCTTCAATGATATTCTAAGCAATAAATCATCATCGACTTTATTGTTCTTGCTCCGGACGGAGTGCGCTCGTGGATTCGAGTGGGCGTCGTGGATTCAACGTGATAAAGGCTTCGTGGATTCAAAGTTGAGCGTTTCGTGGATTCGGGACGTGGCGTTCGTGGATTCGAACGTGGGGCATGGACAACCCGGTGGTGTGCGCGAGATCCAAAGAAGATAAATGAGAGGTTGAGTCCGTGGAGTCGGTAATCACCTTGTAATCTTTTATTTCTTAGTGGATTGTTATCGCGTGTTGGTCCCGTGGGTTTTTACTCCTAGTTGGAGTTTTCCCACGTAAATCTCGGTGTGCTATTTTTATTTTCGCACTTATTTTATTGCATCGAGATTTGTGATTTTGGCCGTTATACCTATTCACCCCCCTCTAGGTATTGATAGTATCTAGATAGATCCTTAGGGCTCCCCCGTAACTTACAATTGGTATCAGAGCGAGATCTAGATTTTTCTATCATTATGGGTGAAGGTGGTAACATTAATCGACCTCCGTTCTTTGATGGCTCAAATTATGCTTATTGGAAAGTTCGCATGAGAGCTTTTCTAATAGCCAACGATGAGCGAGTGTGGCAATCCATAGAATTTGGATGGACTCATCCTACTCAAATCGTCGATAATGTTAACGTCCCCAAACCTCGGAATAAGTGGAGTAAGGAAGAGATTGATTTATCTTCTTACAACGGTAGATGAATTAATGCCTTATTCAATGCTTTAAATCAAACCGAGTTCTCTCGCGTCTCGGCATGTGAGACAGCGAAGGAGATTTGGGATACTCTCCAAGTTACGCATGAGGGAACTAGCTTGGTAAAGGTCCAAAAGCTTCAAATGCTTACAAGTAAATTTGATTCAATTTCCATGGACGATCATGAGACCTTTACCGAGTACTATACTCGTCTTCAAGACATAGTCAATACATGCGCAAACTTGGGAGAGAAAATCTCGGAATCTAAAGTTGTAAGAAAAATTTTGAGAACTCTTCCCGAAAGATTTCGTCCGAAGGTTGCGGCCATTGAGACTATAAAACACCCGGACGAGATGAAAGTAGAAGAATTAGTAGGCGCTTTACAAACATATGAAATGACTTTTCCTACTAATGAATCTTCTTCCAAGTCTTCTTCTAAAAGTACAGGTATTGCACTCAAATCTATTAAGGAGGAGGACGATGACTCGGATTCCGATGAAGAAATTTTACTTGCCGACTTTGAACACAAATTGGCGCGTCTCACGAAGAAATTTCGTCGAAATTTTTGGAAGAACAAGACAAATCGATCTACATCCAAATCTTCTTCTAAAGGATCTTCAAATTCTAATTCCTCTACTAAAGAAAAGAAACTTGCAAAGTCCTCTAAAGAAAAAGATGAATTTGAAGGGGAAATCCAATGCTACAAGTGTCGAGGCTACGGCCATATCTCCACGGATTGTCCCACTAAAAAGTCCTATAAAAAGAAGGCTTTACAAGTTAGAACTTGGGATGACTCTACTTCTAATGAATCGAGTTCTAGTGAAGAAGAAAACAATGATGCAATTGCTTTATGTTCACACACTTCTTCTTCTTCTGTTTTTTGTTTATCATCTATTATTGCTGACCCTTTTACTTCTTCCCTTTTGCATGATACATCGAGCGACAATGGCACAAGTGAGGGGGAGTCGGATGATGAAAGTTTAGCCGAGGCATACAATCAACTACTTATTGAATCGAAGAAGATGGCTAAGCACAATAAGAAGTTGAGGAAGCAACTTTTGGAACTTGAGGATGACAAGAAGATTTTGATTACATCAAATAAAGCTCTTGAGGAGGAAAGGAAGTCGATATTGAACAACAACAAAATCCTACAAGAGAAGCTAGACCAATCGGATATCACAATCAAATCCTATATAGAGAAGACTGATTTTCTGGAGCAATAATTCAAGGAAGTTCACATATCCAACCAAGTTTTGACTAAGCAAGTCCATCAACTCAAATCCGACATACAACAATTCTCCTCCGGTTCGAAGAAACTTGATAATATGCTCGGATTGGGTCAAACGGATAAACTTGGAGTTGGATATGAGAGGACATTTGTTGAGAAAGTTCAACATTCAGCATCCAAAGCCTCAACCAATCTAAAAGTAAAGATATGCCATAGATGTGGAAACAAAGGCCACATCAAGAAGACATGCCCTAGAAAAGATAAGAAAACTCAACCGGCATCTTCTAAACATCTATCGGCATCATCCAATACTCGACAGCCCTTACAGTTTCAAAAGCAACATAAAAAAGGCCGAGTATCCAAGATCAACCGTAAGTCGAAGCCACAACAAATAGTGCACACAAAGCCGAATGCAACGTGGCGACCAACGGATGATCAAAAGTCAAAACAATCGGTGCTCAACCGCAACAAACCAAGACAACCAACAATTCGACAAGTTTGGGTTCGAAAAGGTGATATCTTTTCTTGTCTTAAATCTTAACTTGTTTTGACTTTGTGTAGTGCGTTGATTGGTTCTTATTGCAAATCTCTTGATCATTGCATTACACGTTTTGGTGCTTTCATTGTTACGATTTTTGAAAATTCATTGAACAATTACAACATTAAATAGTGCTTTGAATATCAATAGGTTCACTTTCATTCACTCCTAATTAATCTCATATTAATTATCAATTTTACTTTATTTTTATTATTTATGAAGATAATTTATTATGAGAATTCTTAATACTTATATTCATCAAATTTAGGTAATCATGTGTAATCTCTAGGAGCTTAACCTATCTCGGTTGTGTGTGTTGAATTTGATGAATAGTCATTCTCTTATGGACTAAAATTTGTCACATGTTCTTTCAACTAAGAGATTGCTTAAGTGAGGGGGAGTCATTATTATATTGAGAAAAGAATGCTCATATACTTTGAAAGATGTGGAAAGAGTTACATCCTTAAAGGAGTGTGAAAACTACCACCATATGGAGGAAAGAGCTACCACCCCGGTCGTCCGGTTAGTGTGTGCAGCCACCACATGAGAATTGAATTGCATATCCGAAAAAAATAATATAAGTGCAAAAGCATGCAAAAGAAAAATATCACAAAATTTATTTTTCGGAGTTATAAGGTGGTCCACATACATGAAAGATGCTCAAAGAGCCACCCCCTGTGCGATGTTTGTTTTATCTCAAATTTGAACGTTTATACGACAAATTTTTGTCTCTTTGATGAATCCCTTAAGTCATCTTCATAATCCGTTTACATCTTGATAGCTTTTGAGCCTTTAGATTATTTTTGATGATTTGATTTTGAAGTTTATATGAATTAAGAAATCGTGTAATATTTTATCTACATCATGTTGATTGTATAGTAAGATTTTTAATTTTTATGAAATTAATAGGGATTGAAAGAAGTCTATGTGAATGCATCACGTTCATTCACTAACATTGTTTTCAATGCAATCATTGTGTTTTCTCATTATATCACAAGTGGTTTCAAAGTTGAACAAAATCTTAAATTTGTGTTTCTTGTGCTTCGATTTGATTTCTCTTTAAACTCTCTATTTTTGGGTGTTTTCTTTTGGCAATTTTTGACAAAAAAAGGGAGAGAGGTGATGATGATATTGAAAGTTTTATAAAAGAAAAGCGGAAAATGATAAGTTTTTGAACTTAGATGCATGAACAAAGGGGGAGAGTTTTTGATATTTTTTCTACTAACTTTGTTTGTGGAGAATGAAAACTTTTTGCAGGTCTTTGAAGACTTGAAGACTCCATGTGTGTCTAAATCATAGAGTTTGTTTTAGGAGTTACAAAATTGTAATTTCGATTTTATTTGGATCTTTCACGCGAGAAGTTCATTGTTTTGGTGATGACAATGAATTTCAATTTTGGAGAGTTGAGCATTGTGAGTGTTTTATGTATTTTTGAGTTTTGTCACGAAATTGCCAAAGGGGGAGATTGTTACGGATTTTATATTGGCATATTTCGTGAAGTGAGTCGGAATCTTGAAGGTTCAAAGAAGGAAAGACGAAGTTTGAAGACTTGAAGACTCAACGTATGAATTCACGATGCATAGTAAGTTTAAATAATCTTGATGGTGATTTATGATCATTTACAAGTGTTTGGAAGACATTAGAATAGATAAAAATTGATTTAAAATATAAAAATTGAGTTTTTCAATTTTCAGGATCCGGACCCTGAGGTGAGGTCCGGTACTCGTATGCCTCCCTGGCTGTCACGCAGGGAGGGTCCGGACCTTGAGGGCTGAGGTCCGGACCTGCATCCAAGGTCCGGACCCCGACCCGTCGCGATTTTTCGAAAATATTTTTTTTTCAATCCTACTCTGATTCTAATGTCTCCCAAACCTTTAAATAAGATGGTAGACTTTTTAAAATCAGTTTTGCAATCCTAATCTGATTCTAATTGTTTAAAATCAGTTTTCAATCATAGTCTAATTCGGATTGTTTCCAAACCTTTTTAAAATCAGTTTTCAATCCTAGTTTAATTCAGATTGCTTCCAAACCTATAAATAAGATGTGGGGATGTCTCTAAAACGTGATTAAGCATAGATTATCTTTTAGAAACCCTAGAAGCTTGTAGGTAGCCGTTTTCCTCATCTTCTACATCAAGCTTCTCTCAAATTGATTCATGGTGCCCTAAATCTTTAATGTTCTTCTAGAATCAATTTGAGAATTGCTTAGAGATTATTCCCACAGATCTTCAATGATATTCTAAGCAATAAATCATCATCGACTTTATTGTTCTTGCTCCGGACGGAGTGCGCTCGTGGATTCGAGTGGGCGTCGTGGATTCAACGTGATAAAGGCTTCGTGGATTCGAAGTTGAGCGTTTCGTGGATTCGGGACGTGGCGTTCGTGGATTCGAACGTGGGGCGTGGACAACCCGGTGGTGTGCGCGAGATCCAAAGAAGATAAAGGAGAGGTTGAGTCCGTGGAGTCGGTAATCACCTTGTAATCTTTTATTTCTTAGTGGATTGTTATCGCGTGTTGGTCCCGTGAGTTTTTACTCCTAATTGGAGTTTTCCCACGTAAATCTCGGTGTGCTATTTTTATTTCCGCACTTATTTTATTGCACCGAGATTTGTGATTTTGGCCGTTATACCTATTCACCCCCCTCTAGGTACTGCTAGTATCTAGATAGATCCTTAGGGCTCCCCCGTAACTTACAATTACAACTTAAACATTTAAGCTTCACATACATCAATCCAAAATACATCATTTCCATACATATTACACACATGCATATACAATGACCTATACATTTTCATCTCCCAAAGTGAAGCCTCGACAAGTTCTCTCATAATATACAAAAACACCTCTCTAATATATAGGGTGATCTAATACACGGGAGTCCACTACCTTGGGCGCTATGCCCTTGCCGCGATTCTCGACCGCACCGCTCGTGCTAGGCTCTGCAAAACAAGAGGGTGTGAACTAAAAGAAGTTCCCAGTGGGTTCAGCCGTCGACCCCGCCGACTTTCCCACTAGGTCTAATCAGGCATAAGTAGTAAGAGGAGATACGCAATAATAAGCAACTAATGCAACTACTATGCCTCTACAACATGAAACTAGGTAACCAATGAATGCTACAATGCTCATGATACTTACCAACTTTACCTTTTAACCCAATCATACCGACTCACCCGAAGGTCGAGCCCACTCACGATACCACGGCCAACAGCTGGGAAGAATTCCGCTTAACCCATCTGGGGCCGTCTGCTGGGAAGAATTCCGCTTAACCCATACGTGACAACTCCGGAGCTCACTGCTTGTGATGTCGCGACCCACCACAAGCCAAACAGACAATGTTAGTACGATCTAGTCCTCTCCTCTCGAGGACACCCTACTAACCAGGGTAACAACATACGAGGATCTACCAATCCCTAACATGCTCATCACTAATCCGATGCAACTACGGCAACAAATTCACTTGTACAATCATGACACACAATGTTCATGTTCCTTACATGCACAATAGGATACCCAATCCATATTTTCATCACTAGGTTCATGTTTTCACTCACAATGACACATAGTATTTCACTTTATTTTCTATGTCCAAACAACTAGTAAAAATGCCACCAAGTTCATGTCACCAATGTTCCACAAGGTTTTCTAAGTTCACATTCTAGTTCATTGCATTCTAATTCACATACTAGTTCTTTTCATACTAGTTCACATACTAGTTCTTTGCATTATAGGGTTTCAAATGTCCAATGACCCAATCCTTATGCGTCCAAGTTCCGAGTTCTCTTTCCAAGTTGTCTAACTCTACTTTAGGAAGCATGCAAGGAATCTAAAAGCTCAAACACAATAATAACCCTAAATGCATGATTTCTACACATATATACACATATGACCAAAAATGGCGACATAAACATAGAGGGAAATCCAACAATTTCGGATAGCACCACCCACCTCGATTCGATGCTAATTGCAAGGAGATCCGAGTAATTTAGCTTCCGACGCTGATTCGGCACTTTTCGGCGCTAACGACGAAATTCCTTGATTTCGGCTCAATTTTCCTCAATCGACCACCGAAACTTCGCTATTCTTCGAATCGAAGCTACTAGGCGTTCTTCTACAACCTTCAATTAGAGAATTACAAGATCAATTTAGATCAAAATCCTAAAATCTGAATACCCCCTTTCTAAACCCTAGAAATCCATTTATTGCATAACATCCAACAAGCTTTGTGATTTATGCAATATTCTAGGTTAGAATCATATAGGGTTACTAATTATCTCATTCTCGAAGGATTTACATAAAAACCCTAACTCAAAATCTCAAATTCTCACCTTGGCTATTTTCCTCTCCTCAAGCTTTTTTTGCACAAGAGCTTGCTTCACCTCCAAGTAAGCCTTCTCTCCTCCAATCTTCACTTGTTGGAGAGATTACTAGGGAGAGAGAGAGAAGCTAGAGAGTGAGGAAGAGTGAGAGAGAGATGGGGCTTGAGAGAAAAGAGAAGGGCTTTCTCTTGTGTTAGTGGAGTGAATTGAGAGGAGAAGTGAGTTGGGGTCCATTTATAGTGCCCCCAACAATTTCAACTTAACCCCTCCAAATCATGAAATTTGCACTCAAACCACACCTCTTCTTTTTTTCTTTTTTCTTTTTTTTTTTCCTTTCTCTCTTTCCTTTTTTTTTTGCTTGCTCTAGAAGCCTTGTTTCCACTCTAAACTCACTTCAACTTATTTATAATTCATCCGGGGTCCATCTAAACTCCCTCAAATAGTCTCAAACACCATTTCACCTATACTTGCCCAATTTTGCCAAAGTTCGGGGAAGTATATGGAAATTCAGTACACTACATGAACCATCCTTTTTCTTCACAAATAACACCGGCACTCCCCAAGGTGATACACAGGGTCTCACAAACCTTTTCTCTTTTAGATCCTAAAGCTGCTCCTTTAACTCTCTCAGTTTAGTTGGTGCCATTCTGTATGGTACTTTCAAGATTGGCGTGGTTCCAGAGACCACGTCAATCACAAACTCAACATCTCTATCCGGCGGCATCGTCGTCAACTCCAGGGAAAACACGTATGGAAACTCATGGACTATAGGTATATCCTCGAGTCCTGATGCCGCTGTAGGCACCTTTACTACAATCGCCAACTAGGCTATGCATCCTCTACTCATCATCTATCTGGCCCTTGATGTGGAGATCATCGTAGCAATCAACATGCCCCTGCAGCCCCTATAGACAAACTTTTTCTGTCTTGGCTCGTGGAATATCACAGTTCTCTCTCCATAGTTGATCACCGCGAAGTAGCGCGCCAGCCAGCTCATTATGAGCACTACATCAAAATCCTATAATGGACATGACCAACAACACTCCTCCACACGCAAAGGCTAAGTATTTGGCATGATTCAGGACACCCCATAGGCTGAGGTGGTGTTCCGGCGAGCTGGCGCGATGATCGGGTGAGTTTTCGGTGACCAGTAATTGGGATATGGAAATCCGATCGTACATCAGTTTGGATTAGTGACTTGAGTCATGGGTATTGGTAATAGTGGGTTTGAGCTAATTTTAGGAGGGTTGAACTTTATATAAGTCCTAGTAGCAGCAAGAGGCACTATTGGGGGGTCGACGACATAGGGTTCGTTCACGGTAGAGGTGGGTGCTTCGAGCTGGTAGTCCCTGAGACTGCTCTTATTCGATTCCTTTTCTTTTGGCGTTCGATTATCTCTTATTCTACTTATTGGCAACTCTTGTTACTTGTTTTTGGCATGGGCTACTATCTTTTATAGTAGCGGTACGGCACAAACATGTAGAGTAGGTCATCATTATATCTCATGATTATCAGGGGACCTTTAGGTCCAGGTGACAGAGCATTACTATGTCGGTAGGATTCGACCTATTTGGTCATAGTTTTCGACGTCTATATGCCACAACATTAGCTCTAGGCCACGACATTCGGATTTTTGCTGAGGTTCACTTGATCGTTACACAAAATTTTGCCACTGCGCTTGGGGGTATTCGTAGACACCGAGTCGGTTTGGCCACTGACGAGGAGTGTACTTATCCAGATAGGTCGTCCATTGTGACACATAAATCAGGTCAATGTATTAGGGTGGCGGGCAGTACCTAAGGTCGACGGACCAACATGGCAGGTTATGGATTAGGCTTTGATATTGACTACTTATCCTTTGTGGCACATTAGTTGGTAGGTTTTTCTTTTATAGTAGCGGCACTTGGGTGTCTATTCTGTTCATATACACATTTAGCTACTGTAGGTTTTTATTTTCGGCTAATCATATTACGGCAGGTTGTGGATTGGGTACAGATTTTAGACTGTTCATCCAATGAGGCATATAGTGGATAGGTTTCTTTTACAGTAGCGTCATCCTAAATTATTTACTGCTTTGACATACATATCTTGCTACTGTAGATTTACTTTCCAGTTCATATATCTATATCTCTCTACTATCTTTCTTTCTTAGTGAATACGACTTGCTTTCGTGGCTTCATAACTATTGAGAAACCTCAGGTTGATTTCTCACCTCATGGTTTTCCACAGGTGCCACGAGTGAGGAGGCATGTCAGGGCGCGGTGTGAGATCTCGGTCTAGTTAGATCGTATTAGTTATCCCCTACTTCTTACGATTCTTTGTTTCTTATCTCATTTCATTTATTGTTAAATAAATAAATATTGGGTGGTTCAGTTAGACCGATACATATGTGGGTGATTGGCTACTTATGGTGTATGAATGGTTTTGGGTAATATGGTTTTTGGTTATGATTTGCATCACGGTATCGGTTTTATGGCTTGTCACGCCCGGGCCCCCAGCGGAAGCCCACCCGGCACGTGAACAGACCCGCCGTGTACACCAAGCACCCCCGGTGCACACAAGGCGTCTACAACAAATCTCTCAATAAAGAAAGTAAAGTACATCCTAAACTTGGTAATCATAGCAAGTATAACAATTCTATTAAATACAAAATCTATTACAATAGTCCATCAACAAGATATACATTAAGTTTGATACAAATAGGTACATCTTATGAACATCAAGGTGGTCTCTATGCAACATACAAAAGTACACTTTCCGCTACTAAAACCCAAAAGAAAGGTGCCTCGGGTCCACCTATAGTAATATCGAAGAGGCGGTAGCTAGACGCAATCCCCTTGCTGCGATCCCTAGCCTCTCCCGCTGTGGAAGGCTCTGTAATAAAAACAAACAACCAATGGGGGTGAGAACTATTAAACAATAGTTTCCAGTGGGTAAGCCGCCGAGAAAAGTGAAATACACCACTAGGTCAACAGAGGCAAAGAATAGTAAGCAACTATAGTATAAAGCATAGACATAATAATTGAAATGAAAAGGTTCAATTACTATTATGCCTCTAAGTGACTATGCCAATTGACATGTATGTAGTTCTATCATCATTATGCTCATAAGGGTATATGAATCAATATACAAGTACAACTACTATGTATGCATCAACTAGGTGTGATGTACCTTGTTAAGTTCAACTAACATTTATCCAATCATGGGGGACTTACATGAGGTAATATCCCGGCTTGTGTCGTGCCTAATGGTCCCGTGGTAGTCAACATTCCCCCGCTAGGAATGAGCCTCCCCCACGGCGTCCCACTTCGGCGCCCAATCCTGCACGGGCGAGCATGTTGTCGCAGAGGCTAAACTCTGGAGTGCCGGCTTGTAGGGAGCGGCCCTCACAAGCTTGTGCGAATGAGCACAAGGGCAAACAAGTGTGATCAAATGCGTACGAGTCCTCATACATCATGTCTAAAACATGGAATGTCCAATAATGACCTAGAGGTCGAGTTCATGTCATCATGTCATATCTAGTCTATCTTGGTGTAAGTACAATTCACTTAGTTCTAAAACATGTCTCAAACATGCAATGTACCATGTTCTCTTTTGACCATAGCAATTATCAAGAAATGCCATTCAAGTTCTAGCCAAATAGGTAACTCCACTAACCATGTAGTGTTCAATGTGATACAACCCAACTAACATGCATAAATACTTGAACAAAAGAAGGATAGCTCGACATGCATGTTATTATTATGTATTCCTCTACTACATAGAGTATGCAAATCTTCATACATAAGATGATTATGCCATATGCTCAAAAATTCTATATTGTCAAGAATATCATACTAAACCATTTACTAAGTCCTATAACAAGATAGGAGACATAGAGGGAATTCACCCATCTCGGTGAGGTCAAACACACCGGATAACCGTCGAAAGCTCGATTGATTCCCAAACGAAGTTGCCCCCTAGACCTCTCGTACCCTAGAAGCTTCTAAAAACCTCACCACGAAATTCACCAAAAATCAAAGTGAAAATAGGTGAAAATTACTTTAGATCAAGGAAAACTTGCTCAAGGTCCAAATCAAAGCAATGGGGCTTCAAATCCAACCTACAAGAGTGTTCTACACTCATCAATTCCACCCGAAAAGCTCCCAAAAGAAAAACCCCAAAATAAACCCTAGTTTCCATAAAATTAGATTTTCTACCAAAAACTCTTGCGATTCTCACAATTAGAAGATGCAAGAAGACTACTAACCTCAAATCAAGCTCCAAACCAAGTTATAAGATGCTAGGGTTGAAGTTTAATCCTCACACAAGTTCCTTCCTACAATCCCGAGCTCCCCTCCAAAGCCTAGATGCATGCATCTATGGAGGAGATGAAGAAAAGAGGAACAATCCAAGAATTAGGAGGGTTGGAGCAAGAAATCCAAGAGAAGAAGAGGGGGAAAAGCTTACCTTCTCTTCTCCTTCACTCTCTCCAAATGAGAGGAGTAGAAGGGGTGAAATGGATATAAACCCATTTGTACAAATCCCAAATAAGCCTTAAACAACAAAAATTATAAAACTGCACAAAATAGTTTCTGCACCACTGCGTACCGGTACACGGATTGGAGTACCGGTACTCGGCAGTTCCGGTACCCAGCATCCAATTCCGCAAAACCCAAACATTGGAAACCAAAGGCTCCTACTGGGTTCCGGTACCTCCCGTTTCAGTACCGGTACTAAACAAATCAGTACCAGTACTCAGCCGAGTTTCGCAAAATTCGAGAGCTGAGCCAACCCTTATGCAACAGGGTTCCGGTTGCAGATTTTGGCTTCCGAAGTCCGTTTTCATGCTAATTAAGCCCCGAAAACGTGCCCAAGCTCTCCAAACTCAATCAAAACTCTCAGAATGGTATAGAATATCATTCCTCTCACTAGAACTCACAATTTGCAGAATTTCAGTGCACTACATGGCTTTACGGTTTTATGATAAAAATGGTTTTCTACCCCTCGTGGTAGTTGGTTTTCAAAGGCAAGATTTCCGTGTGGGAAACGGTTTTCAAACGGTTTTCAATTTTATTGCGATGATAGGTTTTGAAATAAAGTTTCCAAAAAACACTTCCAAAGGATAGATGTATATTTGTGATTATCGCAATGTGCATTCACATCATCGTGCCGAAGGAATGTGTTTAACTGAATGAATAGGTCGTGCATCACTTTCATAAGGACCGGTAGCTGTATGTGCATACGCATATGTTTGATTATTTGTTGGTGGATGTGAGTGCAAATTGTAGGTTGTGTGGTGTTGTAACTGGCTGGCACGCCGTGCAAATACAGAGAAGACTCTATCTGCGTGGCAGAGAAATCTCTATATTTGTGGTGGGTTTATGTGCTCCATGGGCAATGTAGGTTTCAAAAAAATTAGGCATTTTCTGCAAACTCTGAATTTCAGATTACACCTTATTCAAAAAAGGCTTTACAAAAAAGGCCCCGGGGTGTGACAGATTGCTTCCTAGGCTATAAATAAGATGTGGGGGTATCTCTAAAAGGCGGTTAAGATTAAAATATCTCTTGAAACCCTAAAAACTTATTTTGGTGCTTCTTCTTCCCTCTCTCAAGAATAAGTTTCTTTCTTCAATTTGATTCTTGGAGTTTTGACTCAAATTTTCTCTTAAGAATCAAATTGATGTTTGTTTAGAAGATATTCCCCAAATGTTATGCTTTTCTAAGCAATCAAGTCACCATCAACAATTAGTTGATTATGCTCTGGACGGAGTGGACGCGTGTGGATTTGCGTGAAGGCCGTGGATTCGGTGTAGGCTTTGTGGACTCGAGCATGGACTTTGTGTAGACTCGTGATGTGATCGGTTGGAGTAGTTCAATCGATCGTGGACCAACAAAGAGATCCACTACAAATAGGGAAAAGGCTGAGTCATGGATTGGGCATATCACCTTGTACTTTTCTTATTCATAGTGGATTTTTCGTGTGATTGGTCCCGTGGATTTTTCACTCCGCCAGGAGTTTTCTCACATAAATTCTCGTTGTGTTGATTTTAACTTTTCGCATTTATTTTTGAATACGCCGAGTTGGTTATTTTTACTGTTACACCTTATTCAGCCCACTCTAGGTGTTATTCTACCTTTTAGATCTTCGAGTTAACAACTCACAAGTGGTATCAGAGCAGGTATAGGTTTGTAAACTATGGGTGAGGATGGTAATATCAACCGGCCTCCTCTCTTTGATGGCACTAATTATGCGTCCTGGAAGATTTATATGAGGGCTTTTCTGATAGCCATCGATGAGAGGGTTTGCCAGTCAGTCAAATTTGGATGGAAACATCCAACTGAAATTAACGATGATGCTATCACCACCAAACCTCAAAGTAAATGGACCAAGGAAGAAAATGATTTATCTTCTTATAATGGTAAGGGAATCAAAGAATGATTTATCTTCTTATAATGGTAAGGGAATCAATGCTTTATTTAATGCCTTGTCTCAGACTGAATTCTCACACATGTCTACATGTGAAACAGCTAAGGAGATTTGGGATACTGTCAACGTCACGCATGAAGGTATAAGCTTACTAAAGGTTCAGAAAATCCAGATGCTTACTAGCAAATTAATTCTATTCGCATGGAGGAACATGAAACCTTTACTGAGTATTACACTCGGTTATAAGATATCATAAGTACATGTGCGAATTTGGGAGAGAAAACCTCTAAATCCAAGGTTGTTAGAAAGATCTTGAGAACTCTTTTGAAAAGATTCCGTCTGAAAGTTGCCGCCATAGAAATAGTAAAACTATAGAAACCAAATTTTTTAATTTTTAGAAATTGGGTTAACCGAATAAATTCGAAAAGGGTAGACTATTTCTGCAAAATGGAATAGTTTTTAGTGAAATAAAAACTGCCACCCTCAAGTCGGGCAGTGCCGGAAATCGTGGTGTGGTCAGTTTTCAGATTTTGCATGGCAAAAGTATGTTTAAGGCAACATACGGCACATGGTTATTTTGGAAAATTGGAATTTTCAGCAAAAGATGCGGCATTTTATGTATCGAATTGGGTGAGAATTCAGGTGAAGGTGCCAGTGGGCAAAATGCACGCACTGGTGCATTTTTGGTAAGAAACTCGATAATTGGAGGGTTTACATGCAATTTTTGCAAAGTGTGAAAAAGGAGCACTTTGTGACGGAGCTATCATTTCATGTGAGAAATTTCACAGTTTTGGCGAGCGGAAGGATTCATTTGAGAATAGACTCGAAAGCAAACGTGTGAATTAAATTTCATGAAGTTCGAGAAATTTGTGTAAAATGGCACTAAGAGGAAGTTGTAAGAGTTAAAATTGGATCGAGGGGTTTTCGGAAGGAAATGCAAAATTCTTGGGGCAAAGCATGCGAATTGGGTGTGGGGAAGGACAAATGCGGTAAACAAATGAGCTGGTAGGAACCGTGGGGTGAAAATGCTGAAGTTTTGGGGGCACATATGGCATTTTCACCTTAAAAATATAGGTATACATGTATATATGTATTTAATATATATATATATATATATATATATATATATGTATATGTATATATATATGTGTATATATGTATATACATACATATATATAGGCTAGGGCTACTATACTCTTATAAGTATAGACCCCTTTTTACTCATAAGTTTTCGGCCGTTGGATAAAGGGATGTGCGGTTAGGATGATAGTGATCTCCGGTTAGGATGATAGTGGTCCCCTAGGGTTGAGTGGGTGGTTGGTTGAATAGTATGATCTAACAGGTGGAAATGGTCAAAGAGGTAGATCTAACGACCGAAAACTTATGAGTACAAAGGGGCCTATACTCATAAGAGTATAGTAGCCGGACTCCATATATATATACACACACACAGACATATATATATATACACACACACATATATATATATACACACACACACACATATATATATATATATATACACACATATACACACACACACACACACACACACACACACACACACACACACACACATATATATATATATATGTGTGTGTGTGTGTGTGTATACATATACATATACAGGTTTGGACCCCTTTCTCTTCCCCCAAAAAAACCCTAGATCCCCTCCCCACTCCCCACAGTGCCGGTGCGTCGCCCCTGCCCCGCCGCCGGCAACCTCCCTGGCCGGCGGGGAAGGCAATGTGAAAGATTTTCCTTTCTATTCTATTCTCTCTCTCTCCCCCCTCCCCCTCTCGGGATGAGACTCGACTGCTGCCCCCGCTGGTTGGTGCTACCACCCGCTAGATGGCCTCGGCTCCCACCTTGCCCCTCCCGAGCCGGAGTACTGGCTATGCCCGAGCCCTATAGCTCGAGTGGATCTTCTAGATCCTGTCACCGCCGCCTCCCCGCTGCTGGCTGCCGCACCCCCGGGAGTCCCCTCTGTCAGGTGGGAGCCCTCCGTGCCGGCGCTGGCCACCCTCGGCAGCACGGGGTCTGTTGGAGCATTGTCACTCTGCTGCTGCTCCTTGGCCGGGCTCGGGCTAGGGCATAATGTGACCGCTACCACTATTTTCAATGATCGGGCTACCGCCGATCTTCTTTTTGGTGAGCATGGCATTCTGGGGTTCACATTCATCGCCGTGCTCACCTCAATTGCTGTCGGAGCCTCCGATTGCTGTATTAGCAACGTCGCTCCTCGGAGACCTTTCGGTTCGATGGATAAGTTACTGTAACTTCTTTCTCGGTGCTCAGATTCGCTCCGGATAGTGAGCATGGCTTCCAGAATGTCAAAAACTTTCGGACTACATCATCAGTTAGATTCCAAAGTCACGGAATCGACGGTAAGGCTCTAAACACTTTGTAATTATACTAAATAATCACGCATCGGGTGTTCGGCAAATTACCGAGGTGACGCTTTTGCGTCGGGGCTGTCCCGAACAGCAATGATTCGTGTGGGTGGTTTCTGTACCGAAATGGGCATTATGGGAGCCAAATCGGTGATATTCAGAATCTCGGTTTTTTTTTTTGGCGCACTTTTCGTGCGGCTGTCCCAACAACAAAAGATAGGCGTTTTGGGATAGCGGGCATGGTACTTTGAATGTTTGGCATGGTTCGGGACACCCCGTAGGCTGGGGTGGTATTCCAGCTAGCCAGCAAGATGTTTTGGGTGAGTTTTTGGTGACCGTTTATCAGGATCCGAAAATCCGATCGTACGTCAGTTTGGTACATGACTTGAGTCACGAATATGGGTAATTAGAGGGTTTGAGCTAATTACTGGCTGGATTGGACTCGATATAGGTCCGAACAGTAGCATGAGGCATTGGCGGTGGTCGACGACCCAGGTTGTCACACCCCGGTTTCAAAGCGGAAGCCCACGGGGACGTTAACAGACCCACCGAAGGGACAGAGTTTTTTCTGTCCGCACGAAGCGGCCAACGAAACAGAAACAATAACAAAGGAATCAAAGAGTCAACATTAACGATTCTAGAGTCCACAACTAAACACAAAGTATCAGAGCGATATATGTAACACTAAATGTAGCACTTTGAATTTCGGTGCGTTGTCTCGAACTTTACTAAAGTTGATGAAGTTCGGAGAGAGCCGGTAATGGCTAGTGTGGAATTGAGTTCCGAAGGTTTCGGAACATTATGGGTACGAGTGGAAACCCGAAAATCGAAAAATTGTGAAAAAGGACCAACCAGAGCAAAACTGCTCACGGGGTCCGGACCCTGGAAGCTGGGGTCCGGACAATGAAGTCCGCGGGCAGCTGCGGTCCGGACCCGGGCAGCCACGGTCCGGACCCGAGCCGCGTGCTAGGTTGGGGTGCGTACGGGTTCCGGACCCTGATGCCAAGGTCCGGACCCGGCCTGCGCGCTGGGCGGTTATCAGTGCGGGGTCCGGACCCCATCTGCAAGGTCCGGACCCGGCTGAGGCAGAATGCCCAGTGAGGGGTATTTTGGTAATTTCGTGGGGGATAGGCTATATATTGAGGGCTGAGACTTCTCCCCTCATTTCTTCTTCATCCTCCTCACACTTCTTCTCCCTCTCCCTCACTTTCTCTCTCTAGAGATCTCTCCAAGGCTTGGAGAAGTGAAGGATTTGACCTTGGAAAAAGCTTCTAAGGTGGATTTGGAGCTTCTTGGTGCAAGAAGAAGCTTGGGAGCTAGGGCTTTGAGGTGAGTTCTTGTGATTTAGGGTTTAAACCTTGGATTCAATCCTTTAGCATGAGGTTTTTGGAGACCCTAGGCAATCTAAACCACAAAACGTGGAGATTGGCCAAGAGATTTTGTGGTTTCACATGCATGCATGTGAAACCTAAGTAGATTTGGGGCTTTTGCCATGGGAGGTTCTAAAAATGTTTGGACCTTCGGGAATTGCCATTGAGGCATAGGAAATCATGTTGGAACACATGATTTCATGTATTGAGTTGAATTTAGGGTTCGTAACGAGTAACGAACCGTTTTCTTGTAGAAGCTTGGGTTGAAACAAGAACTCAAGGCTTGGACACTTAGGAGCTTGAAGAACACAAGGATTTGAAAGCTCTTGAGGTGGGTTTGTGTTTACCGAAGTGATTAGGTCACTTCCATGTCTAGGGTAAATATCCATTTAAAGATAAAATGGTATGTGTTGTGAACCCTAGAATTTGCATGTTGGCAAAGGTAAAAATCATGATAGGATGAACAATGAGATCCTATTGCATGATGTATATTTTAAGTATAATTCAAATATTAATACTTGTTGCATGGTTGCATGTGTGGTTAAACCTAGTGTTATTGAACATAGGTTGAACATGAGGCTAAACCTAGTGTTATTGAACATAGGTTGGACATGAGGATTAAACCTAGTGTTATTGAACATATGTTGGAACATGTGAGATGGAAACCTAGTGTCATTGAACATAGGTTTGACATGAGATTGGAACCTAGAGTCATGGAACCTAGGTTGATAATGAGAAAGTAAGCCTAGTGTTATTGAACATAGGTGAGACTTAGTGACTTGAACCTAAGGTCATGAGACTTAGGTTGGCAAGTGAAAAACGTGAGACGGGATGTGCGACGATTTTGCTATCCCGGGTAGGCGACGATTTCGCTACCATGCCATGAGTTGGCCGTATTGAGACGGGATGTGCGACGATTTTGCTATCCCGGGTAGGCGACGATTTCGCTACCATGCCATGAGTTGGCCGTACCGACACGGGATGTGCGACGAGTTTGCAATCCCGGGTAGGCGACGATTTCGCTACCTCGCCTTGAGTTGGCGGTGTCGAGGGGGGATGTGCGACGAGGTTGCTATCCCGGATATGCGACGAGTTCGCTATCCATGCCATGTAATGGCGGTGTTGAGACGGGGTAGGCGATGATTTTGCTATCCCGAGTATGCGACGAGTTCGCTACTCGAACTAGGAGGTGACGAGTTCACTCCTCGAATGTTGGAATAATTATGGTGAGACGGCGATTCCGAAACCATAAGTAAATGACAAGTAAATGAACTTAGTCATTGTGAGACATAGGATGAACCTAGGAGAGAATGATAAATTATATTTCATTTGGTTGCATCCTTTATGTTTATTTACAAGCATGTAAATAATTGTTGCATAGTTATATGTGATCTAACTTATGCATATGGTGTTTCTTTGGACCTGGTGGGTCGAGCTTCTCTCTTGGGTGGCCTTACCCACTGGGAACTATGTTTATAGTTCTCACCCCACATTTTCCAGGTCCTTCCGCGAGTGAGGCGGCGGAGCGAGGCAAGGGTTTGGCCCTTTAGATAGCGGCCCTTCCATTTTGGTGATACATAGAGTTGTACCCTTATTTTTGGACTATGATAGCATAGGGAATTTTTATTCTTGTATGAATGTTGTATATTCCATAGTTTTGGAACATGATATGTGGAATGAAAAGAAAAGAAAAATTTGGACATGTATATTGTGCCATATGATGTAATAGAAGTAGAACTTCTTTATGTTGATGCTTTCCTTGTGCAACTCTTGTGCTCCGTTCCTAGTTGGAACATTGTTGGATAAGCTTGTGTTGTGACGCCTTGGGCGGATAGAAAGGACTCTATCCGTTCGGCGGGTCTGGTGCATGCGCCCGTGCGGTTATTCTTTCCACCTAGTCGGTGTTAAAGGGCCGGCGGGGCGTGACAGACTGAGGTGGTATCAGAGCATAGAAACGGTCTAGGTTGACCTAAGAACCCTAGGATGGAAAAGACCCTAGGAGTGTAGGCTCGTGAGTGACGAGATCTTTGATATGGCGAAAGATAAGTGATTGGGTTATGTCCTTATGCCTCTAGTTGGAAATAGAGGTATATTCGAGGCGTGTCTTATTCTTCACCAAGTGTGTTCATGTTGGCGGCCGACAACATGAAACCAAGTGAGGGGAATAAGGACCCTTGTGTGACTTTCGCCTAGATTGGGTTCACGTTTATTTTCGTGAAACGCTATGTTACGAATGACTTTGAAGGTCATGAAATGACCAAAGTCGTTGTATTTTCAGGAGAAAATGGTACGTGGACGACCTCCTACGAGGGCTGGGCTCGGAGGATCGAGCGCGGCTCCCGAACAACTCGGGGAGGGCGAGAACTCGGGTCTTCGTAATGAGATGACCGAGTTGATGGGCGTGGTTCGGCGACAGGCCGAAGCCATGCAACGACAGGAGGAGCAAATTAAAAAGCTCCAAGACGAGATGGCGCAGCAAGCGGCTGCGGTTAGGGAAGAGAGAACGGGAGTACCTCCGGCCTCTGCTTCGGCACCGGCCGAGGATGTGGCACCGGCGCCGGCCGTGGCGCCACCGACATCACCGATTGTAGCCGGTGGGTCGGGTACTCCTATGCCCGACTCCGAGATGGAGGATGCAGAGCGAGAGCGCGCACTTGCGGCTCTCATGAGGTTCAAAAAGTTCAACCCGCCTATCTTCAGCGGGGAGAACGTGGATCCATGGGACGTGGAAACGTAGATCGATGCTATTGAGACGCTCTTCGAGGATCTTTATACCTTGGAGAGGGACAATGTGCATCTCGCCGTTCATTGTTTGGAGCGATCGGCGAAGGTGTGGTAGAAGGGAGTCCGACGGGATAGACTCTCTAGCCTTCCGCCACCGTCGTGGGAAGAGTTTCGGGGTATGGTGTTCGCCACCTATTTCCCCGATAGCGAGAAAATGAAGCTTCAAGAAAGGTTCCGCAAGTTAAAACAAGGGAACCGTACGGTGCGCGAGTACGAGAGGGAGTTCTCGTACATTATTAATTGCGTACCGCACGTTGTCCGCGGAGAATTGGACAAGGTCGACTGTTTCGTGCGCGGACTTCGACCGAGAAATCTTTAGGGTGGTGCACGCCCTCAAGCTTCGGACCTTTGCGGAGGTCTTGGACCGTGCTCTTTGGGTAGAGCACGGGAATGCATGTGCGCGCGAGGAGCGCGAGTCTTGGGAGAAGGAAAAGGATAAGGAAAAAGGGAAGAAGCGGCCGGCGGGTGGCTCGGGTGGGCAGTCTAGCTCTAAGCGGCCCCCGAAACACTCGCAGTCGCAAAACCAATCGCGGGGGTTCCGACGGAATCGACCCGCAACCCAGTGCCCGATTTGTAGCGGCCCCCACCACCCTCAGCAGTGTGACTATCGTGAGGGCCGGTGCTACAAATGCGGACAGCAAGGGCATATGAGGTACAACTGCCCGATGGACGATGGCCGAGCACCGTCGTCGGCATCGGCGTTTGCACCACCGAGACAGCTTGCGGGCATCCCACCCGCGGCGATGTCGGCAGGCCGTGCACAGCCGCCGAGACCAGTGGAGGGCCAGCGGCCAGCGCCCAGTGGGCGGATATTCGCCTCTCAGGTGGAGGAACCTTCTGCCCAGGATGACGTTGTGGCAGGTATTGTGTTAATTAAAGGCATTCGATGTAGAGCTTTGTTTGATACTGGTGCATCGCATTCATTCATTGCTCGATCATTTGCTATTGCACATGGAATAGAAATTATAGATGCCACGCACGCAAGAACTGTGCAAGTACCTGAACACACCTTTTGTATACATCACGCGTGTGTAGATTGCCCCGTGAGGGTTGAGAACTGGATCATGCCAGCTGATTTGCTGGTATTAAATCGAATGAATGAATATGATTTGATCCTAGGAATGGATTGGCTCTCGAAGTATCACGCCACTATTGATTGTGAGAGCCGGATAGTGAGGTTTAGAGAACCCGGGCACAAGGAATTTGTGTACCGTGGGTGTAAGAGTTCGCTCTTTGCGTCGATGGTGTCCACGTCGCAAGCAAGGAAGCTTATTGCTAGGGGATGCATTGCCTACTTGGCGACGGTAGTGGATGACCGGAAGGAAGTGCTGGGACTTGAGGACATTCCTATAGTCCAAGAGTTCCCGGATGTATTTCCGATGGGATTGCCCGGAATGCCACCGGACCGAAAAATAGAATTCGTAATCAATTTGCTCCCGGGTACGGCGCCGATCTCTAAGGCCCCGTACAGGATGGCACCCGCGGAACTGAAGGAATTGAAAGCACAATTGCAAGATTTAATGGACAAGGGTTTCGTAAAGCCAAGTGTGTCGCCTTGGGGAGCCCCTGTCCTATTTGTGCAGAAAAAGGACGGTTCGCTGCGGTTATGTGTAGATTACCGCGAGTTGAACAAAGTGACCGTCAAGAATAAGTACCCGTTACCCCGAATTGATGACTTATTCGATCAATTGCAAGGGTCTCAGGTGTATTCAAAGATTGATTTGCAATCCGGTTATCACCAATTGAAGATCAAACCGGAGGATGTGCATAAGACCGCGTTTAGGACGCGGTATGGACATTATGAATTCACGGTTATGCCTTTCGGGCTTACCAATGCCCCGGCAGCGTTCATGGATTTAATGAACCGTGTGTTCAAACCACTATTGGATCAATTTGTGGTTGTGTTCATAGATGATATTCTTGTCTACTCTCGGAGTGAAGAGGAACATAAAGAGCACCTAAGGATTGTGCTTCAAGTTCTTCGAGAGAACAAGTTATTCGCCAAATTGAAAAAGTGCGAATTCTGGATCCGTGAGGTCGCTTTCTTGGGTCACGTAATTTCCGCAGGAGGAGTATCTGTGGACCCTATGAAAGTAGAGGCAGTCAAGGATTGGCCTCGCCCGACCAATGTCACGGAAATACGAAGCTTTTTGGGTCTTGCGGGATACTATCGGCGGTTCGTGGAGGGATTTTCAAAAATCTCCGGTCCACTAACGCGTCTTACCCGCAAGGGGGCCAAATATATTTGGAGCGAGGAATGCGACCAAAGCTTTAAGGAGCTAAAGGAAAGGTTGACTTCGGCTCCGGTTCTCGCCTTGCCGATTGCGGGGGAGGGCTTTGTGGTGTATAGTGATGCATCACGACGTGGTCTTGGGTGTGTGCTTATGCAAAGAGGACAAGTAATAGCATATGCCTCTCGACAGCTGAAGAGCTATGAGCAGAATTACCCCACCTACGGCTTAGAACTCGCGGCGGTGGTTTTCGCACTCAAGTTGTGGAGACATTACTTGTACGGGGAGCATTGTGAGGTTTACACGGATCACAAAAGTTTAAAATACTTATTCACTCAGAAGGAGTTGAACTTGAGGCAACGGAGGTGGTTGGAGTTGATAAAAGACTATGACTTGACCATCTTGTACCACCCCGGTAGAGCCAATGTGGTGGCCGATGCGCTCAGTAGAAAATCCGTGGAAAACTTCGCAAGTGAAATGACGGGACAAATGCCGTTGATGAAAGAAATGGGCCGATTTGATTTGGAGATCGTGGCCCCGGGCGTCCCCGCTAAACTTATGAATCTCGAGGTATGGCCGACCTTGTTGGAGCAAATAAAAGAAAAGCAATCCGGTGATCCGGAACTCCAAAAGGTGCGGGGTGCTATCGAGAGCGGGCGCGCCGGTGATTATCATGTAGATTCGAAGGGCGCAATTCGATTTCGAAATCGATTGTGCGTGCCGAAAGTTGAGGACATTCGTAGGGAGATCTTGAAAGAAGCTCACACTTCTCCCTATGCGATTCACCCGGGCGGCACCAAAATGTACAAGGACCTCAAACTACATTATTGGTGGCCGGGAATGAAACTTGATGTGGGACGCTTTGTGGCACAATGCTTGGTATGCCAACAGGTGAAGGCCGAGCGTCGTTTTCCAGCAGGAAAATTACAAGGATTGCCCATTCCGGTTTGGAAGTGGGAAAATATCGCGATGGATTTTGTCGTGGGCTTACCTCGATCGTTGGGTGGCCACGATACGATTTGGGTGGTGGTGGATCGTTTGACAAAGTCGGCACACTTTTTGCCAATCCACACCACTTGGTCGGGAGACAAGTTAGCACAAGTCTACCTGGACGAGATTATGCGATTGCACGGGGTCCCGACCTCGATAGTTTCAGATCGAGATCCCCGTTTCACATCGCATTTTTGGAAAAGCTTGCAAGAAGCTTTGGGTACACGGCTCGATTTCAGTTCAACTTTTCATCCTCAAACTGACGGTCAATCGGAAAGGACAATTCAGATTTTGGAGGATATGCTGCGAGCGTGTGTGATGGACTTCAAGGGTGCATGGCCTACACATTTGCCGATGGCTGAGTTTGCTTATAATAATAGCTATCAGTCTAGCATCGGAATGGCACCTTTTGAGGTCTTGTACGGGAGGAAATGCCGCTCTCCTATTCATTGGAGCGAAGTCGGCGAGAGAAGGGTCTTAGGACCTGATGTGTTGCGTGAAGCGGAGGAAAAGGTCCGCTTGGCACGCGAACGCTTATCGATGGCGCAATCTCGACAAAAGAGTTATGCGGACCGACGTCGACGAGATTTGGAATTCGCGGTAGGAGACCGCGTCTTCTTGAAAGTATCACCCATGAGAGGGGTGAAGCGATTCGGTGTTCGGGGTAAGTTGAGTCCCCGTTACATTGGACCTTATGAGGTTTTGGAGCGTGTGGGATCCGTGGCATATCGGCTAGCCTTGCCGCCAAAACTTGCGGGGATACACAATGTGTTCCATGTATCGACGCTCCGCAAGTACGTGTATGATCCGGCGCACGTCCTCGAGTATGTGCCTATAGAGCTCCATGAGGATATGACTTATGAGGAATTTCCTTTGTGTATCATGGATCGCGAGGTGAAAAGTTTAAGGAACCGTGAAATTCCTTATATAAAGGTACAATGGACGAATCACGATGAGCGCGAAGCTACGTGGGAATTGGAAAGCTCGATGAAGGAGCGGTTTCCTTACCTCTTCGCTGAGTCCAGCTGAGGTATGATTTAGTTTCGCGGCCGAAACTCTCTTTAAGGGGGGAGGAATGTAGCACTTTGAATTTCGGTGCGTTGTCTCGAACTTTACTAAAGTTGATGAAGTTCGGAGAGAGCCGGTAATGGCTAGTGTGGAATTGAGTTCCGAAGGTTTCGGAACATTATGGGTACGAGTGGAAACCCGGAAATTGAAAAATTGTGAAAAAAGGACCAACCGGAGCAAAACTGCTCACGGGGTCCGGACCCTGGAAGCTGGGGTCCGGACAATGAAGTCTGCGGGCAGCTGCGGTCCGGACCCGGGCAGCCACGGTCCGGACCCGAGCCGCGTGCTAGGTTGGGGTGCGTACGGGTTCCGGACCCTGATGCCAAGGTCCGGACCCGGCCCGCGCGCTGGGCGGTTATCAGTGCGGGGTCCGTACCCCATCTGCAAGGTCCGGACCCGGCTGAGGCAGAATGCCCAGTGAGGGGTATTTTGGTAATTTCGTGGGGGATAGGCTATATATTGAGGGCTGAGACTTCTCCCCTCATTTCTTCTTCATCCTCCTCACACTTCTTCTCCCTCTCCCTCACTTTCTCTCTCTAGAGATCTCTCCAAGGCTTGGAGAAGTGAAGGATTTGACCTTGGGAAAAGCTTCTAAGGTGGATTTGGAGCTTCTTGGTGCAAGAAGAAGCTTGGGAGCTAGGGCTTTGAGGTGAGTTCTTGTGATTTAGGGTTTAAACCTTGGATTCAATCCTTTAGCATGAGATTTTTGGAGACCCTAGGCAATCTAAACCACAAAACGTGGAGATTGGCCAAGAGATTTTGTGGTTTCACATGCATGCATGTGAAACCTAAGTAGATTTGGGGCTTTTGCCATGGGAGGTTCTAAAAATGTTTGGACCTTCGGGAATTGCCATTGAGGCATAGGAAATCATGTTGGAACACATGATTTCATGTATTGAGTTGAATTTAGGGTTCGTAACGAGTAACGAACCGTTTTCTTGTAGAAGCTTGGGTTGAAACAAGAACTCAAGGCTTGGACACTTAGGAGCTTGAAGAACACAAGGATTTGAAAGCTCTTGAGGTGGGTTTGTGTTTACCGAAGTGATTAGGTCACTTCCATGTCTAGGGTAAATATCCATTTAAAGATAAAATGGTATGTGTTGTGAACCCTAGAATTTGCATGTTGGCAAAGGTAAAAATCATGATAGGATGAACAATGAGATCCTATTGCATGATGTATATTTTAAGTATAATTCAAATATTAATACTTGTTGCATGGTTGCATGTGTGGTTAAACCTAGTGTTATTGAACATAGGTTGAACATGAGGCTAAACCTAGTGTTATTGAACATAGATTGGACATGAGGATTAAACATAGTGTTATTGAACATAGGTTGGAACATGTGAGATGGAAACCTAGTGTCATTGAACATAGGTTTGACATGAGATTGGAACCTAGAGTCATGGAACCTAGGTTGATAATGAGAAAGTAAGCCTAGTGTTATTGAACATAGGTGAGACTTAGTGACTTGAACCTAAGGTCATGAGACTTAGGTTGGCAAGTGAAAAACGTGAGACGGGATGTGCGACGATTTTGCTATCCCGGGTAGGCGACGATTTCGCTACCATGCCATGAGTTGGCCGTATTGAGACGGGATGTGCGACGATTTTGCTATCCCGAGTAGGCGACGATTTCGCTACCATGCCATGAGTTGGCCGTACCGACACGGGATGTCCGACGAGTTTGCAATCCCGGGTAGGCGACGATTTCGCTACCTCGCCTTGAGTTGGCGGTGTCGAGGGGGGATGTGCGACGAGGTTGCTATCCCGGATATGCGACGAGTTCGCTATCCATGTCATGTAATGGCGGTGTTGAGACGGGGTAGGCGACGATTTTGCTATCCCGAGTATGCGACGAGTTGTGACGAGTTCACTCCTCGAATGTTGGAATAATTATGGTGAGACGGCGATTCCGAAACCATAAGTAAATGACAAGTAAATGAACTTAGTCATTGTGAGACATAGGATGAACCTAGGAGAGAATGATAAATTATATTTCATTTGGTTGCATCCTTTATGTTTATTTACAAGCATGTAAATAATTGTTGCATAGTTATATGTGATCTAACTTATGCATATGGTGTTTCTTTGGACCTGGTGGGTCGAGCTTCTCTCTTGGGTGGCCTTACCCACTGGGAACTATGTTTATAGTTCTCACCCCACATTTTCCAGGTCCTTCCGCGTGTGAGGCGGCGGAGCGAGGCAAGGGTTTGGCCCTTTAGATAGCGGCCCTTCCATTTTGGTGATACATAGAGTTGTACCCTTATTTTTGGACTATGATAGCATAGGGGATTTTCATTCTTGTATGAATGTTGTATATTCCATAGTTTTGGAACATGATATGTGGAATGAAAAGAAAAGAAAAATTTGGACATGTATATTGTGCCATGTGATGTAATAGAAGTAGAACTTCTTTATGTTGATGCTTTCCTTGTGCAACTCTTGTGCTCCGTTCCTAGTTGGAACATTGTTGGATAAGCTTGTGTTGTGACGCCTTGGGCGGATAGAAAGGACTCTATCCGTTCGGCAGGTCTGGTGCATGCGCCCGTGCGGTTATCCTTTCCACCTAGTCGGTGTTAAAGGGCCGGCGGGGCGTGACACTAAACGAAACAACTACCACTATCTATACAAATATACAACCATACATTTCCAAAATAACAATATATAAGTAATGACCCTGGCCTCGCCAGTCCTGATGTACATGATACAATTCAAAACCAACTAGCTGGTGGTCCTCTATATACACGGGTTGGAGATGCTATCTATTGCGTGATCCTCTTATCTCGATGATCCGTCAGTGTAGCTGTATCTGAAAAGTAAACAACAAGAGGGCGTGAGAACTACTAAACAGTAGTTCCCAGTGGGTACGGTCGGCGACAACCACGACCTTCCCACTAGGTCTACCAGAGGCATGAATAGGAAAATGTAGTACAGTATACGATCAAATGAGTTACAGAGTGTGATAAACATAAATATACTTTTACTAACTATCATGCCTCCATACATGTATACTATTTATCATGTTTCTATGCAAGTATACTGCCTATCATGTCTCTATGCATGAAATATGCAATAATGAAGCTATCTGATATATGCATCAACTCTAATATTGATAACTAGAAACGGTACACCATACAAAGCAAATAACCATGCCATGTATCAACTAGGGTACTAATACTCAATATAAGATATCACCCACTCATACACATACAACCCAATCAACACATTGTGACCCAATCATAAACTGACCAACTCGTAGGTCACATATCTAAGGAATAGGAGGAGACAAAGTGACTAGAATATGCATTAATGTTGATACTAATAAATAAATACAGTAATAGTACCCAATCGCAACGACCGACTCATAAGTCCGGTCAAGCCTGCAGGTGCACCGTCGACACCTAGGCTCTGCCCCCAGTACGAACACCACTCCCGCAGGTGGGTCGTCTTCCCAAGGGCACACATATCTTTGCTATAGCTGGCCAACGTCCAGAGCGGCACTCGAAGGGAAGCGACCCCTACCGAGTCTAATAGCACGTTAACTCTGTCAAACTCAATGTGGCTCTGCGTGCTATGGTCTATGCAATGATTAAAAAGATCGCAAGTAACGAACTAGTGCCCTCGGCACAATCATAGAGTGTCGACTAATGCACATATCACAGTAGCACAATTATATACCTCTCAATATCCAAAATCAGTCCACTGCCGCCGCACTAGCCGAGGGTATCTACCACATATATCATAGTACGCACAAAGTAGATACTCAATGCGTAACTCACTATGTGTTCACACATAGTCGAATGATCCTTCTCGATCTAATTTAATCCATATACTATGAAGCAATATTAGAAATACGACATGCGAGGAGAATGCAATGCATTGCTTATGTAATTTATCATAACTTCATTCTCATATGCAATTGACATAATGTCCATCCTCCTATTAGTATCCAACTTTATCTTATGAACTAGAGTCCTTCCATTAGTATCCAACATGAACTTTTACATATCTCACTAAATATACAAATGATATCCAATTGCCCCTCCCGGCCTACTTTAATGTATGCAAAATATTACTTTGATTGATAATTTCTATATCATGACAATTCAACCTATTGATCATATAATTAGGTATGAATTATTGTTCACAGGCATACACTAAATAGTCCATTTTCTCTATTCAATTCCAAACTAACATAATTCTCCACCAACATATGACCACATATGTACACCTACATATGCACCATAGACATATGTATGACCTATTGCCCAATTAATCAAACCACGACTAGTGTTCACATGCAACATCCCATTTTCACATGCAACATCCTATCATAACCTCAAAACATGGAACTTGCACACATAGATAACATATACATGTACACCTATATGCAAAATAGACGTAGAAGGAAGTTCGCCGTTTTCGGCGACACAGAACCCACTTCGGATGCGAAATCAAGGATAGAAATGATTGTTAGAAGGCCGAGGTGCTCGCTGCTGCTATCTCTGGTTGCATGGCAGCTACCGCACTCCAAAATGGTTGGAAAAACCTCTCGTCGAAAATCGCGCGATTTCGGTTCCTAAATCGCATAAATCGGTTTAAAAATTCCAATTTCTCCAAAAATCCATCAAAACTTCTTTCTCTATATTATACTATCAAGAATCCATCAAAAGAATTGAAAAGAAAAGATAATCATATTATAATACTAACCCGAGTGACGAAATGCTAAAAATCGCGCGCGCGGCATTTCGATCGGCTCGTCAAACGGTACTAAAAACCCATTCCTTTCTTCTTCTTCTCCTTCTCTTTCTTTTCCCTTTCTCTCTCTATGCATGCTAGCTGAAGAGAAGGGAGCTCCAGGAAGGCTCCTAAAGACTTAGTGGAATTCCACTAACTTGTGACAAATTGCTAAAAAGCCCATTAACTTCAAGTATTATGACATTAGTCCAATTTTGATCTGATACGGCTAATTGGAGCCCTTCTGATTGTTGGTTTATGCTCAAATTTGGTAATCAAACTCAATTATAGGCAATCAGTATTAGTTTACCTTAACTTTTCAGTTTTGGATCATTTTTGGTCACCGAAAACTCTGCCGACTAAAACCTTTAACAAATTACAGTTAGGCTTCGTTTTCATTGCTCGGGCATCCGAATGGCACGAAACTTTAAATCTAGCATCAAAAAAATAGTTTCGACAAATTTTGAAATTTTCAGAATTTTTCGCCACTGTCAAATTTTTAGCTCCAGTATAAGCCATGTTCCTAAAAAAAGTCCAAAGTTACGATTTCATTCTAATCCCACAGCAAATCATTTCTAAATTATCTTTTACTACTCTAAGTCCAATAAAAATAATATCCCATACTATTTTTATCTACACTTACTTTTATATTAAAAATTCGATGTACTACATTCCACCCCCCTTAAAAAAAAAGTTTCGTCCGCGAAACTTAAATTTCTTCCTCACATCGATTCATCTAAGAGATGGCAAAACTTCTTTGTAATAATGTTGTCATAGAAAATTTAATATTGATCCAAATTACTTATCCAATAGCTTGGTGTATTCAAGAGTTTACAACGCACAACATGAGTCTTCTTACAGATCTCTTGCACCTTGAAAATCTATCACTACAAACAGGCTCAACTATCAATAAATTTCTATATCCTCTATTACCATAATGAGGTGACACCTTTATGACATGTCCACAAGCATTTGCATTACCCTTGTAATTTAACCTCCAACCCTCACTTGGCTTCAACTAGCTCAACTAGCTTCTCGTAGAATATACTCTACCCATATTAAATACCATGAGTAACATCATGTCATCCCTATGACAAATAAGTGCAGACACCACTCATATAAATCCCACTCTGACTCTGTGGTAACACCAACATACAGTCTGGTAACACTAATAATCACTAAAACACTTAGTGACTTAGATAAGCCCTTCTCCTGTATGGCCACTACTCTCAATATTTGCGTATGATATTAGCTCCATTTGCTGCTTGAGTACATTGCCAATTCACGTATTCCATATAATCGAAAGTAGTCTTCCGAGTAATGATTTATCCTTACTTGATACTTTAACCTCTATTCAAGATGCCACAATAATTGTCTCAAGCAAAAATTCAATCGTCACAGGGCGAAATTCTTACCTCGAATTTTTGTTTTCAGACATTAACAAGTAATTAAAACTCCAATGCTCCAAAATCTACAACCGGTTACTTTTCACATTTCGATAATCTTGTTTCTCACCAAACAAGATCCTTGGTCTACTAGTAACATCAAATTTCGCATATGGCCTTTTCACGCCTTCGGATCATAGCTCTGACTACTAACCTGATCAAACTATTAGCCAAGCTTGGACCTTTCAGTCCTAGGTCGCTATCACACTGAGCTAGCTACACCTGTCCTCTTAAGGGCCCTAAGCACTACAGTTACTACGTAGTCCGGGCATGGATCGTCCCTTTCAAGGCCTGATAACTATCTCTATTAGGCCCATGTACTCCTATCACAAACTGTCTGGAGCCACCATACATCAAGTGTTTACCAAGAATCTCAACTCCCAAATAAGGTAATCCTTATGGTTCGGCTCAACTGATATCTAAATCATATTCATTTACTTTGCGGTTTTGCCCCCAACGAGCAATCGAGCTTCCATTGGCCTCCTGACACCAAGAAAGAGTTACCAGCTCCCGAGCGGTCCTCGGCCACCATCACGCTCAGCCAATGCTCAAGTACTACTGTCAACGAACCCTCTTTGATTGGCCACTCAATTTTTACCCTATGAAGTACATTCCATCCTTGAGTATACTACGCATCAATTGAATCATCTTGTAGTCATTATCATGACGTAACCACACCTTGGAACACTCTACCACCTCAATGTACTTCAACATTTTGAGCCACGATCACTTCAGTGCAGACTTAACAATTCTGATATCCATGGTACTAAAATCTACAGCATTCGCGATTTGACTCTAAGGATTTTGAGGAACTATAAAATAACGAATAGCCTCGCGCCGCATATTTCCTTATATTCTTTCACTATCACTGTAGTTGGATCCCATAATTTATGCTAGTCAATCACTGAGCACATGATGTTGAAATCAATATCACATGGAGGGGTCCTCACAACCACCATAGACAAACTCCACTATCCTAGCTCACGGAAAATGGTGATACTTTCTTTACCATTGTGCTCACACGACACCTCCTGAGCCAACTTATACATAATGCCACATCTAATTATGCTATTCGTCTATAACAATAATTCCTATAACTCTCATTAACATTCCTCAAGATCATATTTTAATCATTCTCACATATTATATATACCTTCATATCAACTGCTAAAATTTTTCATACATAAACATGATAAAATGTTCGACAAATTCTTATTAAATACATCCTTCAATTCCATACCCTTAGTCATGCTTATCCTCCAACAGTTTCTTGGCATCACAAAATTGATCAAATAATGCATTGAATATTTCAGTCTCAACGTACCAGCACTCTTCCACCTGAGCTAATCTAGATCTTGGATTTCATATCTTACCAGTATCATAATTGGATTAGGTACTAATTCAATCCACCAAATTTTACAATCTTCTGTTCTGAAAATATTCAACAATAGAATCAAGTTAGCATGTAAATACTTCATACTCTAATCGCTAACCCAAACCAGCATGTTACTATAAGCCACATAGCCTTCTCTTTAGTTAACTAGGTGTAGAACGCAGCGGAAGTATGGTTCGGTTCGTTCGTACCTTTTGCGGAAGCGGTTCGCGCTAGACAGAAAAGACGTGCCAATTTTTTTTTTTTTTTTTTGAAAGCCTAGCCCGCGCCACGTACAGACCCGCCACAAATACAGGGTCCACTGTACACACGGACAGAGCCTCCCCTGTATTTGCACGGCGTACACAACATACAACAGGATCACAACCACCATTCATTCATCACAACAGCATAACAACTCAAAGAGATTCATACAGCTAACAGTCCTTAAACCTGTATGAATCTAAGCAAATCCTTAGGCGAAGGATGATGCGATGCACAAGCAACAGTCATTCTAGAAAACTGATTCTTACCCAGAAGCTTTCTTTGAAATCCTAATTTCAAACATCCAAGAATCATTTGGAAACCGTTCTCCACACGAGAACTCTTTTTTTTAAATCACAAAAGCCAAACGATCGGAAATCCATTTGAAAATTGTTTCCCACACGGAAACCTTTATTCGAAAGCGCTACCACGAGGGGTAGAAAACCAAAACGTGCGATAAAAGCCACAACGATAGAATAAAAGCATCGACATCCTCACATGGAAACTACACCAAAATCACAAGATCTAAGCATGCAAGACAATCGCATATGAATACTAAATAAATCCACAACACATAAGCATGCTAGATAACATCCAAAAGGTAACTGAACCACAATCACATCTAACAGATAAGGGTAGGGTGATAACCAAATCTGGGGGAGTAGCCTCACAAGTCGGAACCTCTAGAGCTACTATCTAGGCGTGCCTCGCAGCGTCCCGACACTCACCACCCTGCTCACCTGAAAATAACAACGAGGGCGGGGGGGTGAGAACATGTAAACATGTCTCCCCTCCCAGTGGGTACCGCAAGCCGACGAAGGCGAGGTGTACACACCGGCACGAGGGTCAACAAAAGCTAGATAAGGTATACAGTAGCACAAGTAAGTATGAGGCTGACATACAACTGAAACAACTATGCTACTGTAAGCAACTAGTATATGCTTCAATGGAGGTAACCACAAAGTAAACCCAATCCATAGCCACCGGGACGTATCCCTGGCACTATCACCTGCTCATCTCTCAGCACATAAACCTTCTGGACGCACTGCATCAAGGCTCACGGGTCGGCGCAAACTCAACGATCCTTTTCCGGAAAAGAACACCCCCAAACGGTGGATCAGACCGCGGTGTACATGAAGTGCTAGAAGAGCTGTGACGATCGATGCGAATGCTCAATCCACAGAACGGCAACGAGCCGTGAAGCAACTGATAAACCACAACGAGGATCGCTCGGAACAACAGGCGATCACCACCGACCAACTGGGTCGTCTCAAGAATCATGCAAACCACAACTACTCTACTATCCAAGCACACATAAGTAGAGTCAACGGGAGTCAAGTGAACTAAAACTGAAATGCAAGAGAAGGGATAGAAAGGTATCACCGTAGTCCACTGAACCGACTCCGGATCGAAGTACCCACCTGTCGAAAGATCAAGTCTAACACCGACGGCTCTCCGGAACCGCGACAGGACCTACGAAAGACTCACAGGGTCAAGGTCCACCAAGTCGACGCTAAACACAAAGCTCTCACATCCCGAAACCGACGGATCGCCCGGAAACCCACCGGGACGATCCCGAACCACACTAAGCTCTACAGGGGTACCAAACAGCCAACCAAGTCCCTCGCTGTCCCCGAACAAACAAAACCAAGTGACGGAACAGCGAGCACAAGCTCGGGGTGCCACGACAACAAACGCACCCGAAAAGGCTTCCCGGGTTCCCGAAAAATGCCGAATTGGCACCGGAACCCCCCGTCGCTCATCCGCTGTCCTCGGAACTTCGGGACAGCGATGAGGAACAGCCAACAAGGCTAAACGACGAAGCCAAGTCACTCACGAAGACAGCGAGTGAGTCGTACAACTAAAACCACGCGTTTCGCCGATTAATTCATCGAAAAACGCATCGGAAATGAATCCGAAACTCCGCTAAGGGCGAAGGGGTTGGACAGCCAGTCCACAGGGTCTTAAGGGTCAAGCCCTTGCTTCCCGCAGCGTCGCAACACTGCCACAATCGCCAAAGTCCACAAAAAAGCGACAATTATAAACATACAAGCACTAAACAAAGCCGTTCGAGCAAACCGTACATCCGCACGACCTTCCGCAAGCACCAGCGGATAGGTAACGATGTCACGGAGACCGTGCTCACAGCCCCACTGCGACAGGACAAGTCGCAAGCTCAGCAAGCCCATAAAAACAGCAAAACATACAATGCAAAAGCTCGACATCGGCCGAACAGCACAAAGGCTCACCCAAACTGAAAACTAAGGTGAGCATGATGATCAGCGCATCACTGCGATCTTCGTGCTCACCTTCCCAAGCTTCGGGAGGCAACAGGGAGCTCAAACACAAGAGTACGGCCAAAAACCATCAAAACAAGACCCCGGCCGGAGCAACCAGCTCCGGCCGGCTGCCGGCCGGCATGCACGGCCAGCGGCGGCCAGGGTCGGCAGAGGAGGTGGCAAGGAAGAGGGGGCTCACCTCAGCCGGCGGTGGGAAGCGGCGGCGGCGGCGCGGGGAAGAGCCCTAGCTCCGGGAAGGCTCGGCCACACCTACTCCGGCAAGGAACGGCGGCGGCGTCCGGCGGCGACGCGAGCACCGGCAAGAGGGGCCCGCCGGACGTCGGGGAAGGGGCGACCGCGACAACTCCGGGCAACGGCGGCGGCGGCCGGAAGCTCACAGCCGTGGGTGCCCTAGGAGCACAGGCGGCAACCGCGGCGGCTGCGGCGGCGCTCCGGCAGCACGGCGATGGCCGGGAAGGAAAGGACCGACGGCGGCGGTCCCGAGGGTGGCGGCGCGCACCCTCCGAGGCGGCGGGAGGCGGCGGCGGCTCGGCCTCCAGCTGCTCCTGCCCGCAAGTAGCAAGCAGGAGCCGCAGGCGGTGCACCGGCGGCACGGGGGCGGCCGGAGAAGAATGCGACGGCTGCGGCGGCCCTCCAGATGCCGGCGGGAGGTCGCTGCGGCGGCGGGAGGCGGCGGCGGCTCGGATCAGCCACCCACTGTCCGCACTCCCAGCAGCAACCAGCTGCGGCGGCGGCGGCGCTCCGGCGGCACGGCGACGGCCGGGGAAGAAGGGAGCGGCGCCGGAGGACATGAGGGTGACGGTGCTCACCCTCCCAGGCGTCGAGAGGTGGCGGCGGCTCGGGCCCACCAGCCTCGGCCCGCAGCTTTACAAGCAGGAGCTGCAGCAGCTCCGGCAGCCCACGGCGGCGACTCCCGGCGGCGGCGCACGACTCCAGCAGTCGTGCCACCTCAGGGGAAGCCCATGCATGGGTTTCCTCTGGGTGCACACTGCAGGGAAGAAGAAGAAGAAGAAGAAGAAGAAGAAGAAGAAGAAGAAGAAGAAGAAGAAGAAGAAGAAGAAGAAGGAAAAAAAAAGAGAGGGAGAGGTTGCCGGGGTTGCTCCGGCCAGGGGGTGGCCGGCGTCGGCCGGCCGAGCTCGGGGAGGTTGCCAAGGAGCTGGGGAGCTGGGGCTCTGTGCTGGGGAGGCTGAGGGAGAGAGAGAGAGAGAGAGGGGTCACATTCTCTCACAAACACACTAACACACTGTCACGCCCCGGGTTACCTCTTCCCAGGCGCATGACCAGATCCGCCGCATACACAGTATCTCTACCATGTATACGAAGCGAAACAACATCCACAATCAAAATACACAGAGCTAAAGGTATCAACAGAGCTGCTATATAATATATCAAAAGATCACTGTACATACATCATCCATAACTCTCACAAATAACTCTCACATACAAACTGATATCAACATCACATAGTATGTACAGACTCAACCATCTATCCAAAATGGGTATACCTCTAGCCAAATATCCGGGGAATAGCTCTACCCGACGGTCTCCTTTCCGCGCTCAGTATGCACGACTGGGGAAGAAGACTCTGCAAAAAGATGTCACCAATGGGTGTGAGAACTACTATCAATCAAGTAGTCCTCAGTGGGTACCGCCACCAGCCTCAGCGGTCTGCCCACTAAGTCCTCAATCTCAAGAGATATGAATAGAGCAATAAAAGAGTAGGAGATATACTACCACTACTATGCACAAAGCTCAACTGTCAGTATGAATACCAAGGAACTGAATATACCAAATGAGGACTATCATACATAATACAATACCTGCGAACCAGCTAGTACAGGAACTCCATCTGTACCTAGCTCTCGCCATACAATGCCTCTCAATATAATACCATACCATGCGGCCTGATCACGCTCAACCCTACAGGGAGCTGCTCAACCCTCCAGGGAGCCGACTAGTACAGGAAGCCCGTCTGTAACTAGCCCCTCGTACACCTCTCTGTACGGAACATGCCAACTCTAGAGTGGTACTCGTGGGAGCTACCCAACCGAGTAAAGTAAACCCATAGTAACCGCCAAGCACCCGCAGGTATATGATCGACACGACTGGGTCAACAAAGGATCAAGTGCCCTCGGCACCTCAAAGGATAGTCAACGAGTAAGACCCAATCCACTGTGCCCTCGGCACCACAAAGGATAATCAATAAGTATGACCCAATCCATGCTCTCACAAAGAACCACGTGCCCTCGGCACAATCAATGCTCACAGTGCTCACAATCATCTCTACTCTACCACAAAGAGGAGGCTCTCAACTCTACCACAAAGAGGAGGTACAACAACATAGCACGAGCCACAACATGATCACCTACACTACATGCACAACAACTGGTACAAGGAATCAACAGAATATGTGTAGGTCCAATCATGCAACAATATGATACAAAGAAATGCATGCTCATATACATATCATTAGCACATCTAAGATCATAACATGCCCATGCAGTCTATAGATCAGTCTCAACCTAACATGGCATCTCTACATAATCTTAGCATGGCATACTAACATAATCCCAATATCATAATCCAATATCCACATATCATAATCCAATCATGCTAACATAATCCAAACAACATCATATCATATTATGCTAACATGAGATAAAACACGTAGGAGGAAATCCACTGAATCTGGCAAACATCAACCCACCTGAAAAGCTAATCCAACCACGGTGGGGAAAGAACACGCCTCAGATCCAACCCTCCAAGATAAGGAACTCCGGCAGCACCCTGATCTGTCAAAACCTCCAAGGAAACTGCTAACTCCAGCAGAATAACAGCTCAGCACCAGATCAGATCAGCAGGATAGAGGAGAACAAGCTAGATCACAAACTAATGCCAACACATGGCCCTTACTCTAGCTTTCTCTCTCTAGAATCCGAAATCACGAAGTAGAAATTACATCAAAACTCAACAGGTATACGCCTATTTATAGGCTGCCAAAACTCCCACTTTCGGGCGCCCACTTCTCAATTTCCGGGCGTCCGGAAATGCACCGTACAGGTGTCGTCGCACGGCCAAGCGGCCGGTCAATAGTCATCAGGCGGTGGGGCGGCGTGTCTCTGGCGATCGACACGTGTCCTCTGTCGCGACACGTGGCCCTCCACGTCAACAGCTCAAACCGGATCCTCGTCCGGGCGTCCGAATCATGCATCCGGATCCACAACTCGTCAGCCCCAAACCGGATCGTCCACAAAATGCAAAGGGGTCCGGAACATTCGGGCGTCCACTTCGCCACTTCCGGGCGCCCGAATCCCGCCGAGTCCAGAAACCCTAAAATCTCAAGTATTACATTCTCCCCTCCTTACAATAGTTTCGTCCTCGAAACTAAGGCACTCACCTCAAGATACAAATAGGTGGGGATAAGATCTCTGCATAATAGTCTCCAACTCCCATGTCGCCTCTCTATCATCATGAAAATCCCACTGTACCTTTACATAAGGTATGACCCGATTACGCAATTCCCTCGTCTCACGAGCAAGAATTCGTATCGGTCGCTCCTCGTACTGCAAATCCTCAGAAAGCTCCAGTGGAGAAAAATCGATCACATGGGAAGGATCATGCATGTATCTCCTCAGAACAGATACATGAAAGACGTCGTGTACTCCTGCAAGTCGAAGCGGAAGGGCTAACCGATATGCCACGGGTCTAACTCTCTCTAGGATCTCAAAAGGACCAATAAATCGCGGACTAAGCTTTCCGCAAATTCCAAATCTCCGTATGCCCTTCGATGGTGAGACCTTCAAGAATACATGATCACCAGTCTGAAACTCTAGATCTCGCCTCCGAGTATCAGAATAACTCTTTTGCCTGCTCTGAGCCGTCTCAATATGCCGTCGTATCAACTTAACTTTCTCTTCGGCTTCAAGCAAAAGGTCTGGACCCAACGTCTTCCTTTCACCAACATCATCCCAATACAGAGGTGATCGACATTTGCGTCCATACAATGCTTCAAACGGAGCCATTTTAATGCTCGCTTGATAGCTATTGTTGTACGCAAACTCTACCAATCTCAGATGTCGATCCCAACCTCCACCAAAATCCAAGACACAAGCTCTCAACATATCCTCGAGTGTCTGTATAGTGCGCTCGGACTGACCATCAGTCTGGGGATGAAATGCAGTGCTAAACCGAAGCTGAGTCCCCAAAGCTGTTTGTAAACTCTTCCAGAAATGAGAAACAAACCTTGGGTCTCTATCAGATACTATTGAGATTGGCACTCCATGCAATCTCAATATCTCATCCATATACAGCTGCGCAAGTCGCTCACGTGACCAAGTAATCTGCATAGGCAGAAAATGAGCAGACTTCGTCAGCCTATCGACAATCACCCAAATAGAATCACAGCCGCTAGAAGTCCTCGGCAATCCTACGATGAAATCCATCGTAATATGATCCCATTTCCACTCAGGTATTGGAAGACTCTGTAGCTTACCAGCTGGTACTCGATGTTCAGCCTTAACTTGCTGACATGTCAAACATTGAGCTACAGCTCTACCAATATCCCGCTTCATACCATTCCACCAAAAATGCGTCTTCAGATCCTGGTACATCTTTGTCCCTCCAGGATGCACCGAATAAGGAGAATAATGTGCTTCCTTCAATATCTCTTCTCGAATCTCCTGATCTGCTGGTACACATAGACGTTCTCTAAAACGGAGAACTCCAGAATCATCACAAGAAAAACCTTCAAGATCTCCACTCCTCAGTTGATCTCGAATTTTCACCAAGTAAGGATCTTCACATTGTTTTTCTCGAATCCTATCCAACAGAGTGGGCTGCAAAATCAGAGTCATCAACCTCGCCGTCATCCCAGAAGCAACTACCTCAAGAGATAACCTCCGCATCTCTTCCACTAGGACAGGCTGTTGAGAAATACACAAACTCAAAGCTGCCACAGCCTTCCTACTCAAAGCATCGGCAACAACGTTCGCCTTACCGGGATGGTATAATATAGAGATGTCATAATCCTTCAATAATTCTAACCATCTCCGTTGCCGTAGATTCAACTCTTTCTGTGTAAACAGATACTTAAGACTCTTATGATCTGTATACACCTCACAATGCTCACCATAAAGATAGTGACGCCATAGCTTCAGAGCAAAGACTACCGCCGCCAACTCCAAATCATGAGTGGGGTAGTTCTTCTCATATTCCTTTAGTTGTCTTGAAGCATATGCAATCACTTTGCCATGTTGCATCAGCACGCAACCCAAACCACTATGCGAAGCATCACTATAGATAACAAATCCTTCGCCCATCACAGGTAGCGCAAGAATAGGGGCTGTCATCAATCTCTGCTTAAGCTCATCAAAGCATGCTTGGCACTCATTACTCCAAACATATTTAACCCCTTTCCTGGTTAGTCGAGTAAGTGGCGTAGAGAGCTTCGCAAAACTCTCCACGAATCGTCGATAATACCCGGCTAGACCAAGAAAACTTCGCACCTCAGAAATGGTCGTCGGTCTAGGCCAATCACGAATTGCCTCAATCTTCTTAGGATCAACAGCTACTCCTGAAGCTGAAATTACATGGCCTAAAAAGGCAACCTCTCTCAACCAAAACTCACACTTCTTGAGCTTTGCATACAACTTCTTCTCTCGCAAGAGTTGTAGCACTAATCTTAGATGCTCCTCATGCTCCGCATCATCACGGGAGTAAATCAGAATGTCATCAATAAAGACTACCACAAACTTGTCCAAGAAGGACTTAAAGACTCGGTTCATCATATCCATAAATGCAGCAGGGGCATTAGTCAACCCAAACGGCATGACTGTAAACTCATAATGCCCGTACCGAGTTCTAAAAGCTGTCTTAGAAATATCCTCGGCCTTCACCTTCAACTGGTGGTAACCGGACTGAAGATCAATCTTAGAAAAGACACACGCTCCCTGCAATTGATCGAACAGGTCATCGATACGTGGGAGGGGGTATCTATTCTTGATGGTCACTTTGTTCAATTCTCGATAATCCACACACAACCTAAGTGAACCATCCTTCTTCTTCACAAACAGTACAGGCGCTCCCCAGGGCGACACACTGGGTCTAATAAAACCTTTATCCATCAAATCTTGCAATTGCGCCTTTAACTCTCTCAACTCAGCTGGTGCCATTCTATAGGGTGTCTTCGAGATTGGCGCGGTTCCTGGTACCACATCAATCACGAATTCAATCTCCTATCAGGAGGCATCGAGGATAACTCAGAAGGAAATACGTCCGGAAATTCACGGACAATAGAAATATCCTCGAGTCCTGGTACAACAGTGGGCACCTCAGTCACTGTTGCTAAATAGGCCATACATCCACTATTTAACATCTGTCTGGCCTTAGAAGAAGAGATCGTCACTGCGAACAGTGAACTCTTACAACCTTCATAAATATACTCCTCATGTCCAGGCTCACGAAAGATTACTGTCTTAGATCCACAATCAATCGTAGCAAAGTATCGAGATAACCAATCCATGCCTAGGATTACATCAAAATCCTGCAACTGTCTCAATACTAATAAATCAACAGGCATGATCCAAGGTCCTACTTGCACAGGACATCCTACACAACCCTCAATCACCTGTAAATTATGGTCAGGTACCCGCACCTCCTGTGCCTGGGGTAACAATCCTATCTCTAGACCATGATGCAATGCAAATGTCCTACTAACAAAGGAATGCGATGCACCAGTATCGAATAAAGTACGCGATCTAATGCCACAATCAAAAAAATAATACCTGCCACCACTCGATCAGCTATCGTAGGATCCTCAATCTGAGCGGCATAAAACTCGCCCGCTCGCCGGTGGCTGGCGTCGATCCTGCTGTCGTGGCATAGAAGATCGCTCCTGAGAAAATACCGGGGAAGCTCCAGAATACTGCGGTGGGGTAAAGGGTACAGACGCCATAGAAGGGGCTGCTACAAGTCTGGGGCATGCCCTCCTTATGTGTCCTACCTTCCCACACTCAAAACATCGACCCTCTCGTCGATCACAAAGATAAGCAAAATGAGGTCCTCCACAAATCGCACATCGGGAAGGTCCCCTCCACTGCTGCTGCTGCTGCTGTGGTCGCTGCTGGCGATATCCTCCAGACTGCTGACGACTATAAGATCCACGTTTCTGAAAACGCGATTGCTGAGGAGGTTTAGGCGGTCGTCTGCTACTTGATTGTCCTCCATTATCAGGCGCCGGGCGCTTCCTCTCCTGACCTTGAGCTGGGTCCACACATGCTGTCCTCTCGTCACAAATGCCCCACGCTCTACCCACAGAGACTGCTCGATAGTAGCATCCAAAGTCTGAAGTCTCTGCGAGTGGACAAATGGAAAGATCTCGGGTCTCAAACCCTTCTCATATAAATAGACCTTCTGTATCTCGTCCCTCGCCGCTGAAGGAACACAGTTGAGCAACCTAGTAAATTCCCTCGCATACTCCTGCACCGAGCGATTCCCTTGCTTCAAGTTCTTCAGATCCTCTTCTATCTTCATCTTTACACTACTCGGAAAATACACTCCATACATGATTCCCCGAAATTCACTCCAAGTCATCTGTAGAGGATTCAAGGACCTATGATCACGGGTCCTCCTCCACCAGACATGTGCATCACCAGATAAACAATGCACTGCCATATGCACCTGCTCTCGTGCTGGCACAAAAAGATCCTCGAACAATTTCTCCATTTCACAAATCCAGGCTTCAACCACCCACGGTTCTATACTACTACCATTGAATCGTGGTGGATCAAACCTACAGAAGCGAGCCAATCTATCCGCCATCCGCTCCTGCTCCTCTTCAGAAAGCACTTGACTAGGCTGAGTACTTCCTTCTCCGGGTTGAGATGTAGTTGGAGTCGTCGCCGCCTGAGGTTCCATGGCTCGTGGCGTAGAGAAAGCATCACACATCTTCTGTAACAAGGCACTCTGCTGCCTTCCAACTGCAGCTATGTCTGCTAGCTGCTCCTGCAGATCGGGCCGTTCACTAGGTCCCGTCTGCTCAGGCATATCCGAAGGCGTCGGATGCGCTCGCGTCGATGGTCGTCGAGGAGGCATAGTAACAACCTGCAACAGAATACCCGATTAGGACCACAATCAACTCACGACCCAATCCAACGAAAGTCTAGAAGGACACTCCTTTTCTTCTCAGATTATTATGTCGTCTGCAGCCAACATAATTCATCCGATAAGAGAAGGCATAATCCCTCAATCACTCTTCCTACACAAGGAAGGATTCAAAAACCCGATCTTTGACTTTCGCGATTAATCACGTCTCTCACGTCATCCTTAGGTCTGTTTATCTTAGGTTTCCTAGGCCCTCTTGACCTATTCCTAAGCTCTGATACCAACTTAATCTGTCACGCCCCGGGTTACCTCTTCCCAGGCGCATGACCAGATCCGCCGCATACACAGTATCTCTACCATGTATACGAAGCGAAACAACATCCACAATCAAAATACACAGAGCTAAAGGTATCAACAGAGCTGCTATATAATATATCAAAAGATCACTGTACATACATCATCCATAACTCTCACAAATAACTCTCACATACAAACTGATATCAACATCACATAGTATGTACAGACTCAACCATCTATCCAAAATGGGTATACCTCTAGCCAAATATCCGGGGAATAGCTCTACCCGACGGTCTCCTTTCCGCGCTCAGTATGCACGACTGGGGAAGAAGACTCTGCAAAAAGATGTCACCAATGGGTGTGAGAACTACTATCAATCAAGTAGTCCTCAGTGGGTACCGCCACCAGCCTCAGCGGTCTGCCCACTAAGTCCTCAATCTCAAGAGATATGAATAGAGCAATAAAAGAGTAGGAGATATACTACCACTACTATGCACAAAGCTCAACTGTCAGTATGAATACCAAGGAACTGAATATACCAAATGAGGACTATCATACATAATACAATACCTGCGAACCAGCTAGTACAGGAACTCCATCTGTACCTAGCTCTCGCCATACAATGCCTCTCAATATAATACCATACCATGCGGCCTGATCACGCTCAACCCTACAGGGAGCTGCTCAACCCTCCAGGGAGCCGACTAGTACAGGAAGCCCGTCTGTAACTAGCCCCTCGTACACCTCTCTGTACGGAACATGCCAACTCTAGAGTGGTACTCGTGGGAGCTACCCAACCGAGTAAAGTAAACCCATAGTAACCGCCAAGCACCCGCAGGTATATGATCGACACGACTGGGTCAACAAAGGATCAAGTGCCCTCGGCACCTCAAAGGATAGTCAACGAGTAAGACCCAATCCACTGTGCCCTCGGCACCACAAAGGATAATCAATAAGTATGACCCAATCCATGCTCTCACAAAGAACCACGTGCCCTCGGCACAATCAATGCTCACAATCATCTCTACTCTACCACAAAGAGGAGGCTCTCAACTCTACCACAAAGAGGAGGTACAACAACATAGCACGAGCCACAACATGATCACCTACACTACATGCACAACAACTGGTACAAGGAATCAACAGAATATGTGTAGGTCCAATCATGCAACAATATGATACAAAGAAATGCATGCTCATATACATATCATTAGCACATCTAAGATCATAACATGCCCATGCAGTCTATAGATCAGTCTCAACCTAACATGGCATCTCTACATAATCTTAGCATGGCATACTAACATAATCCCAATATCATAATCCAATATCCACATATCATAATCCAATCATGCTAACATAATCCAAACAACATCATATCATATTATACTAACATGAGATAAAACACGTAGGAGGAAATCCACTGAATCTGGCAAACATCAACCCACCTGAAAAGCTAATCCAACCACGGTGGGGAAAGAACACGCCTCAGATCCAACCCTCCAAGATAAGGAACTCCGGCAGCACCCTGATCTGTCAAAACCTCCAAGGAAACTGCTAACTCCAGCAGAATAACAGCTCAGCACCAGATCAGATCAGCAGGATAGAGGAGAACAAGCTAGATCATAAACTAATGCCAACACATGGCCCTTACTCTAGCTTTCTCTCTCTAGAATCCGAAATCACGAAGTAGAAATTACATCAAAACTCAACAGGTATACGCCTATTTATAGGCTGCCAAAACTCCCACTTTCGGGCGCCCACTTCTCAATTTCCGGGCGTCCGGAAATGCACCGTACAGGTGTCGTCGCACGGCCAAGCGGCCGGTCAATAGTCATCAGGCGGTGGGGCGGCGTGTCTCCGACGATCGACACGTGTCCTCTGTCGCGACACGTGGCCCTCCACGTCAACAGCTCAAACCGGATCCTCGTCCGGGCGTCCGAATCATGCATCCGGATCCACAACTCGTCAGCCCCAAACCGGATCGTCCACAAAATGCAAAGGGGTCCGGAACATTCGGGCGTCCACTTCCCACTTCCGGGCGCCCGAATCCCGCCGAGTCCAGAAACCCTAAAATCTCAAGTATTACACACACACACACTAAACACAATTGTACAATGCAATTTAGTCCCTCAAACTCAGCAAAATACACCAGGGTCCCTCTCAGCCAGCACAAAATGCCCGGACACCCCTCCACAAGCAATCTCACGTGAAACGGTGCGAGAACAGGGTCCAAATCGCAAAACTGCAAAATGTGACATTCGACCTCTCGGCGAAGAAGATGGAAAATCTCTCAATCCGTCCGTTGCATGTCGAAACGAATCACGCCATCGTGTTCAGCACTGCCGAGACATCGAATCTACCATTTTGGATTGTCAGAATCGGACTCCGGATCACGCCGTTAAGTCGTTCTCTCTCCGCGACAAAAACTCAAAAACCCTAAAATCCATATAAAAACCACTTATATACATATATATATATATATAAATACCCGTATATATATACATATACAGATCAAAAACACAGTATCAGGGGAGAGGAACACAGATTCCAAATTTCCAAAAATTTGAAATCTCACAAAATCGGTTTATATTACGTTATCCTAATCTGACTAGGATTTATCTCTAATTAGCTTTCCAATTTAAAAGCGAGATTAATCCTAACCTAATTAGACAACATAATAACCGTCGGATCGAGCCCGATCATGGGCGCACCCGATTCGGTTTAACCGAATGCCAACATCTCCCACTCGCACATGACGGGATCGATGCCATCGTAACTACTTCCTCAACATTACACCACTATTGATTCTATTCATACAGGGAAATGAACAGTGCGACCACCGAGTCAACCTACATTTTGGGAGCTCTATACTAGAAACCGCATACGGCCAGCATAGAGACATCAACCCTCAAAAGAGAATATTAGACTCGTGATGCCCTAGACCATTGAATTACATTAGGTTCAGCATCTCTAATCCCTCAAAGAGCCATGCTAACCTCTATTGTGCACATCATGACACTATACTCATGATTGTTTCGCTATACTGAAGCGACACAACCTGTCGACAATGAGTCAAAGTGTCTCAATGTAATCCAACTAGTCTTCCTTGAGCGCTCATGCCACTAAGTTGAGAATTGATTGCTTTCCCAGCAATGCCCCGTAAAGCCGCATCACTCATAGCCGTAGGTAACACGCCAAAGTAGCAACATCAATTCTTTCACCTAATGACATAGTCAAAAGTCACTAAGGGCATCTAAGATATGCGAGATATCGCCTCAAAATGATGTCTATAAGAACTCACACGATGAGGAAGCAGGGACCCATTCACTCATCTTCTTCATTTGGTCGCCTAGCACATGTAGTATGAAATACATGCTATGACAGAGAATCTCAATGAGTGTATGTCTTTCTCAATGTCATACGGATCTTAGCTCAGTCACTCCCGGAGTGTCTAGCCTGAGTTCTCCATTTGCTCGCTATCTCAAGCGCCAAATGGTGAGCTCACATCCGGCTCTTAAATATACAGGCCATACGAATCGTGGGACTATTCGTATGCGGTCATGCCTATGACCTCATCTTGGTGCGAACCAAGGCGGCTTCCTTTAATGCCTCAATTTTCGCTCGCTCTCTACAGCGCCGAAAAGATGATTGCCCGTGTGAGAGGGCCAATCAGCCTGTGACATACTACAAATCTGTTCTTCAACAATATAGAATATATATGTACGTGTGCTAATCTTAACAGCCTTCCAGTGGTCCAATTCCGGATTGGACTAAAACGGCTGACCAAACCCACGGCGTAGCATATATCAGGCCGAGTACACATCATAACATACAGCAGGCTCCCGACAGTACTAGCATATGGGATCCGATTCATCTTGGTTTTCTCTTCAGAAGTTTTAGGGCACTGTTTAAGGTTAAGACTCTCACCTTTAGCAATAGGAGTGTCAATGGGTTTGCAATTGTGCATCTGAAATCGTTCTAAAACTTTTCTTAGGCAAGTCTCTTGAGACAAACCTAAAAGTTTCTCTGAACGATCTCGTAGGATCTTGACTCCGAGCACATAATTCGCTTCACCCATATCCTTCATCTCAAAATTGGAGGACAGCCACGTCTGAGTGGCGACAATCATCTTCTTATCATTCCCAGCCAATAGAATGTCATCCACATATAAGGAAAGGATTAGAAAATTTTATTTGGACCGTTTAACATACACACAGTGATCTTCTTCAATCATCGTAAACCCATCTTCAGTGATGGCTCGATGAAATCGAATGTACCACTGTCTGGATGACTGCTTCTGTCACGCCCCGCCCTCCCTTCCCCAAATAGGTGGAAGAAGCCCCGCACGGGCACGTGCACCAGACCCGCCGAACGGACAGAGTTTCCCCTGTTCGCCCAAGGCGTCACAATCAGTACAATTCAAGAGGTTCCAAACAGGAACAGAATTCATACACAGATTGCATAAGGAAAGCATCATAAACCACTATGCTATTACAAGCATTCGCAATACATTCACATATTACATTTTTTGTTCTTTCTTTCCAAATACAATCATGCAGTTATTACAATTTTTCTCTTTTCTATACTCTTAAGCTACGCTGATCCAGGGTACATCTATCTCTGGTCACAATGGCAGGACGCTAACTATCAAGCTACGTCCCTCCCTCGCGCCGCCGCGCGCTCACGTGTGGACCTGAAAAATAGTGGGATGAGAATTATCTAAAATAGTTCCCAATAGGTAAGGCCACCCAAGGGAGAAGCTCGACCCACCAGGTCCAAAGGAAGCATAAAAGCATGATTAGTACATATACATAACTTGCAAGCATATAACTCTACTATATACAAAAACAGTAAACATGCTTATGCTTCAACAAATGCGATAATGAAATCCATGCAATACATTTTTCACTTCTATTCCACTATCCATTTCATAATCAACCTGCTCCTAAGGTTCATTCACCTTAGCTAAGCCACACACGACTCACTCTCGAGTCAATCATCAACGGGTTACCACCCTCCTAAGGTTTACTTACTTTAGTCAAACCTTACTCGACTCACTCTAGAGTCAAACATTATTGGGCCACCGCCCCTCTAAGGTTTACTTACTTTAGTCAAACCTGACCCGACTCACTTTAGAGTCAAACATCATTGGGTCACCGCCCCTCTAAGGTTTACTTACTTTAGTCAAACCTTATCCGACTCACTTTAGAGTCAAATATCATTGGGCCACCACCCCTCTAAGATTTACTTACTTTAGTCAAACCTTACCCGACTCACTCTAGAGTCAAATATCATTGGGCCACCGCCCCTCCAAGGTTTACCACCCGGCGGCGAAATCGTCGCACACGCCGAACAATGGCTTCAGTCACCCGGCGGCGAATCGTCGCACTTGCCGAACAATGACTTCAATCACCAGGCGGCGAAATCGTCGCACTCGCCTCAGGTATCCAGCCACTTGGCGGCGAAATCGTCGCACCCACCAGCTGATACCAAGATCATCCACAAGTCACCAGTTCTGGGATTCCGGAATCCACTTTCCACGTCTCAAGGGTTCATCATTACCCTATGTTATCAACCTCTTCTAGGTTCATATTCTCATGTCCAAGTGGTTAGCCTACCACTATGTTTTCCAACCTATGTCCAATGACACTAGGTTCAATGTCCTGTTTAAGTGATCTTCCTATCACTATGTCTCTCAACCTAGGTTCGACGACTCTAGGTTCACACACATTACAAACCAAGTGGTCTTTCTACCACTATGTTATACAACCTAGGTTTACCCACTCTAGGTTTAATGACATCCATGTCAAGTGGTCTACCTACCACTATGTTATACAACCTAGGTTTAACGACGCTAGGTTCATTACTTGATCCAACCTATGTTTAATAACACTAGGTTTAATACCATCACATTCCAACCTATGTTCAATGACACTAGGTATAATACCATCACATTCCAACCTATGTTCAATGACACTAGGTTTAATACCATCACATTCCAACCTATGTTCAATGACACTAGGTATAATACCATCACATTCCAACCTATGTTCAATGACACTAGGTATAATACCATCACATTCCAACCTATGTTCAATGACACTATGTTTAATACCATCACATTCCAACCTATGTTCAATAACACTAGGTATAATACCATCACATTCCAACCTATGTTCAATGACACTAGGTTTAATACAATCACATTCCAACTTATGTTCAATGACACTAGGTTTAACATGCATACATCACCTTTCAAGTACATATATATATACATATATATATACATATATATATACATATATATATATACATATATATATACATATATATATATATACATATATATATACATATATATATACATACATATATATATACATATATATATATATATATATATATATATATATATATATATATATATATATATATATATACATATATATATACATATATATATATATATATATATATATATATATATATATACATATATACATATACATATATACATATATACATATATATATACATACATATATACATATATACATATATACATATATACATATACATATATACATATACACATATACATATATACATATACACATATATACATATACATATACACATATATACATATATACATATACACATATATACATATATACATATACACATATATACATATATACATATACACATATATACATATATACATATACATATATACATATATACATATACATATATACATATATACATATACATATATACATATATACATATACATATATACATATATACATATACATATATATACATATATACATATATACATATATACATATATACATATACATAATACATATATACATATATACATATACATATATACATATATACATATACATATATACACATACATATACATATATACATATATACATATATACATTACATATATACATATATACATATACATATATACATATATACATATACATATATACATATATATATATACATATATATATATATATATATATATATATATATATATATATATATATATATTATGAAATACTCGAATTCTCTTACATGCAGGGTGAGCCCATGGCTCAAATCACTTGGATATACACCCAATGCCAACATGCACATTACAGTTCTTTCTTATCCTAGTTGTCCATACGTAGGATTTCTAATTTTACATGGCCTCTAGCCCTTGTTTAACCACATGTCAAGTTCTCTAGCGTATAGAGAAAATTAGCTCACTGCTATGTCCACACCTAGGCATACACATGTCCATTTGTATCTATGTGTTCTACATGCCTATAGTTCAAATCCATGGTAGTTAATGGTATTAATTAACATCATATGATCTACACATTCATATTTAAGCACTTACCAATTAACCTACCATTACATGCATCAAGTAAAATAAATTATATTTTACTCTTTCGACATGGAAGTGACCTAAACACAAACCCACCTCACACTCTTTCGATTGCTTGTAGACACTTGCAATCGGGCTCTTTTCCTTGGCTTCAAGCTTGGTCTTCAAGCTCCTTGCCCTAACACACATGAATGATTCGTTAATCCGAGTCGAACTCATAACGATCTCATCTCTTGGAATCACTCAAAATGGAGTTGTCCCACATGTTCTACTAACCCCCAACTAGGGTTCTATGGGTTCAAACAATTTTTAAACCCCACCATTTGAGAAACCCTCTTTCAACCTAGGATTTCCATAAATATGGCCAAACCCAAAAATCACATGCTAATCCCTACAATTTGTAGTCTAGATTAGCCAAGGGTTTGATAACAATCCATTTACAAGGATTAAATCCAAAACCCTAACCTTAGATCCAAGGAACTCACCTTGGCCACGAGCTCCCCAAGCTTCTTCTTGCACCAAGAAGCTTCTTTCCCACCTTGGATTTCTTTTCCAAGCTTGAATCACTCTTTTCTCCAAGCTTTTGGAGAGGTCTCTTGAGAGAGAAAGTAGAGGAGAGGGAGAGGAGAAGTAGAGGAAGAAGAGGGAAATGAAGAAGATAAGCCCCAAACTTCCCCTCATAAGCCTACCACATGAAATGACCAAAATACCCCCATTCTGGAGCTTCTGGGTCCGTGGGGTCCGGACCTTGCATCCCGGGTCCGGAACCCGTAAGCAATTTCAGCATTTTCGCAGCTGGGGTCCGGATCCCAATCCCAGGGTCCGGACCCGGACACTGTGAACAGTGTTTTCAGCCTTTTTCATTTTCTTCTCATTTTCGCTCTAAAACTCCATTTTTCATTCCGTTTTCTCTCCAAATCAAATCCAACACAACCGAAACTCTTCTACACATAAGAACACTTCCTAAGTTGGAGAATTATAGTTTATCCCTTACGGAATAATTATATTCCAATATACAATCGTATCTCAAGATTCTCCCAACTTTCCCCTAATCATTCCAACACTCTCGGGACACAACATGGACTCACCAAATCCACTTCTAATCGTTCCGAAACTCTCGGAACTCAATTCTAAACACGTTCAACTTACTTCTGAACTAAACTTTGTCCAACTTGGCCAAAGTTCAATATGCTTCCGAATTGCGGTTCACTACAGCTTCAATCCATAGATGGATCGTCGGAGCTTGTAAACTTTATGCTCCTCACCCTCTACAATGAAGTCAGCAGGCTGATCCATATAGATCTCCTCATCCAGTTCTCCTTTGAGAAATGCAGTTTTAACGTCCATTTGGTAAAGCTCCAAATCCATATATGAGACAATGGCCATGATAAGGCGGATCGAAGCAAACCTTACAATAGGAGAGAAGGTTTCCTCGTAATCAACGCCTTCTCTTTGGGTAAAACCTTTTGCTACCAGGCGAGCCTTATACCTATCGATTGAACCGTCTGCCTTGCGCTTAACCTTGAGAACCCATTTATTCCCAATAGTTTTGCGCCCCGGCGGTAAGTTAACCAAGTCCCAGACATGATTTGACTTCATCGATTCTATTTCCTCTACCATTGCATCCAACCATTCCTTATTAGTAGGTGATGACAGAGCCTCTTGGAAAGACCTAGGCTCATCATCATCATGAGCAGCAACCATGAAAGCTTCCCCCTTAATCTCAAAACGACGACGGAGAACACCCACACGTGTGCTCCTACGAAGTTGAAGCTCCCGTTCTAAAAGTAAGTCGCTCCCACTATCCCCAGGAGGTGTTGGAGTTGCATCCTCTTCCTCAACTGAGCGAATAGAAGCGCCAGTACCAGAGTCATCCATCTCATGGAACTCAATTTCATTTCGAACCTCACTTCTATAAGGAAAATCCTCCTCGAGAAATTCAACATCTCGTGGCTCAATTTCAGTCAAACTTCTATCTGGCTACTTTCCGATGAACACGTATCCCTTAGAATGTTCAGGGTACCTTATAAAGATACACTTCTTTCCTCTAGGACCCAACTTCCCATATTTGTGAGAAGTATCGTGTACATAAGTTGCCGAACCCCAAGGACGCAAGTGTTCCAAATTTGGTTTCCTGCCTGTCCACAATTCATAAGGGGTGGAAGGTACTGTCTTGGAGGGTACACGATTAAGAATGTAGGCAGCAGTTAACAATGCGTCGCCCCAAAAAGAGACAGGCAAATTTGCTTGCGCCATCATTGACCTAACCATGTCGAGCAAGGTGCGATTTCTTCTCTCCGCTACACCATTTTGCTGCGGAGTTCTAGGAATTGTCAGCTGTCTGATTATTCCCTTTTCATCACACAATTCCTTGAATTGTTCAGATAGATACTCGCGGCCTCGATCAGTTCTTAAGGTTTTAATTTTCATATCTAACTGATTCTCAACCTCATTAATGTAATGTCTAAAGCAATCCAATGCTTCAGACTTATGGGAGATCAGACAGACATGACCGAAGCGCGTATGGTCATCTATAAATGTGATGAAATAAAATGCACCATGTCTCGCCCTCACACTCGTTGGGCCACAAATGTCGGAGTGGATCAATTGCAAAGGAAATTCTGCTCTAGAAACTTTATTAAATGGTTTTCGAGTCGCTTTTTTCGCTAAACAATGTTCACAAGTGGGCAGATCGACTTTAGTGAGCGAGCTCAAGAACCCATCTCTAACTAATCTAGTCATTCTATCCTGCCCAATATGACCAAGATGAGTATGCCATTTAACAGAAACATTGTGATCATTCTCAATAGAAGATAGTAAGGAAAACGAATCATTATTATTATTATAATCAATGTCCAAAACCATAAAAACATCTGAAATAAAACCTCTACCATAATAAACAATTCCAAGATGAATCTTAACTACATCATTCTCAAAACTAAAAGAAAAGCCTAACTGAAGCATAGCAAGAATAGAAAACAAGTTTCGCTGGATTCCTGGAGCATAAAGTACATCATGAAGGTAGCGACCACCTTGCATGATCAACTTGTACGTGCCAACGCCTAATACATCGACACTTGAATCGTTCCCCATGTATACTCTTCTGCTCCCAGTAGGCACACGACGATACTCGACGAATCCCATCCGATCCCTCGCTACGTGGTCTGTTGCTCCTGAGTCTACAATCCACACAGGGAGAGATTCAGCAACAAACATACTAGAAGAAACAAAAGAGCGAGAATCAGGATAAAGGGTACCTTCTTCGGCTCAGTGCAATCACGAGCGAAGTGTCCCTGCTGGTTGCAATTGAAACAGGACATCTTTGACTTGTCCTTCTTGCCACCTCGTTTGCTTCTCTTTCTTTTGGTGTTCTTCGCGTTCTTAGGCGCAGATCCACTGTGGCTTTGAGGCCCACTAGTCCTCTTCCGCTTAAACCCAGATGTTCTACGAAAGTTTGACTCAGCAGCATTGGCAGTTGAAGTTTTAACAGCCTCAAGGCGCTCCTCCTCCAACTTCAGATGTCGCGCCACGTCCTCAAAAGTTTTAATACTCTCATAATGTGTCAAATTCACTCGCATATGTTCCCACGAATTGGGAAGTGAGCGAATCATTGCTAGGATCTGCTGCTCATCAGTCAAGGTGCCGCCAGCCGACTTTAACTCACGAATCATGTTTGACATTATTCTTACGTGCTGTTTCATAGTCTGATCGGCACGCTTCTTATAACTGTCAAACCGCATAGTCAGACTGCGCAACCTTGTGGCCGAAGTCGCACCAAATTTAGTTTTGAGAGCCTCCCACATGTCATACGCAGTCAGGTACTGCTCATACTCGTACAAGAGATCATTCTGCATCCCGCTCAGCAACGTGATGCGAGCAAGGCGATCCTTTTTAAGCCAATTGTTATAGGCTTCCATATCTCGGCGAGCTTGGGCACTATTGCCCTCTGCGGGTTGTTCCATCTTATTACTCAAGTTTTCCAGAACTTCTTGCTCAGCGAGAACATATTGAATTTTTCGGTGCCAAATATGATAATTGTCACCATCCAATTTCTCGCCTTTGATCAAATCGGCAACAACTTGTTTGGAGGCCATTTAATCTCACTAAGTTCACACGATGCGCAGAAAAAGATATTTTAAAAAATTAGCACACGATACATATATTCAATTTTGTCGCATCTCTAATTAAATAAACTAAAAATTGGATCATAGGTGCGTAAAGGAAAATTTCGCTATGCTCATAATCACATTACACATCCTACGTCCAATTTTTAATTATTTAATTAAGTTGCACAAAAAAAATTTGGGAGTAAAAACATACAATTTACTCTACCAAAATAAAACTACCACTTGAATACCATGCATAAAAATATCATGCCAAAAATTATATCTAAGCATTATAAAATCATCACAATATTTAAATGCATGCAACATATATCTATTAAATCATCTAACATGATTAAAATAAATATTTTATTTTAATTTATTTTATTAAAAAAAATGTGCAACAAATAACGAAAAAAGGGAGGTGTAGCCTCTGCAGGTCCCTGGGGCCTGCACGCCCGCGCGCGGGCTGTGAGCCCGTGAAGCTCGCGGGCTGCGGGCGCGTGCAGCCGGCCCTGCGCGCGGGCTGCGCGTCCGCGTGCAGCTGTGGCCCTGCGCGGCCTACGGCCCCGCGCGGGCTGCCCCCGCACGGGCCCGCGCAGGCCGCGCCTGCGAAGGCCCGCGGCCCCGCGCAGGCTGCGGGCCTGCGTGGGCGCGGCCTGCAATCCCGCGCGGTCTAAGCGCCTGCGCAGGCGCGGGCCTACTCTCCAATTTCCTCCTTTTTTTTTTAGATTGGAGACGTCCTAGCAGCATCGATGCGCAGGCCTGGCCGCACGCGCAGGCATGCACGCACGCGCACCCACCCATTGGTTTCTCCCCACGGGAGGAACACCAAGTTTTTTCCCCTTTTTTTTTAATAGATGAATAAACTTGGAAAAATCATAACTTCAAACATAGAACTCTAAATTTTGCAAGAAAGGTGTCAATAGAAAGCTTGTGGAAAGCTCTACCTAATCGTACAAGTTTCACAATGGGATATGCACTACACATCAAATAAACCACCCTCAAAGTTTCGATTTAGGATTTCGTTTTCTCATAGAATACAAAACCAAATCAAATCAAACTTTGTAGATTTAATCTATAATAAAGATACCATAAGATGTGTAAAAATCATGCAAATATATCCACCCTAGAAAAATCCGCCATTAAAGCCCACAAGGTATAGGGAACAATTATGCGGAAAAAGACTTGTCAACTCAGCTTCACTTCTAACCAGTATATCTCAACTACCATAAATCACATCGGCCAACTATAGTCTGGTCTCCACTTATGCAATTGACTTATGGTGGTGCTTTCGCATCCATCACCCAACTATGCCGAGGCTAAAGTATCAACATCTACTTAGAAGTTATCATAACCCCGCGTATTACTAATCTTGGCATCAAGTCAGAACCCTCGCCTATTCCTACATACCGATGATCATTTAGTTCTCAGAAAGAGCTCTGCATCCCTGACGAGATTTAACCATAAACTTTGGAGGTTATCTAGTCCTCCTTAGACACATGTCCCACAAGATAGCTTAGCAAGACTAACTTGGGAAACCACGCACAGGTGCCTAAATGAACTATTTGAGTGAAGTTGGATATAATACATATGGTTCCGACCCAATTAGGCGAAAGTTATTAGCGAGCACTTCTTCTCAACTTTTGACATCATGTTGTGTGCACCCAACGTGACCGTCAGAAGAAGAGAAGTAGGAACACCCTTAACCGGCTTCCAATATACCATTGGAGCCATAACTCGACAAACCCAACCCAATTATAACACTTTCCCCACGATTTGTAGGTCATCGTTCTCTCACGGGCCTAAATTCTTAAGTCCTTCACCATTCCTACGATTTATTAGGTCCATAACCTATACAACTCCTGAATTCTCTGATACCATCTTAATCTGTCACGCCCCGTTTTCAAAGCGGAAGCCCACGGGGACGTTAACAGACCCGCCGAACGGACAGAGTTTCTCCTGTCCGCACGAAACGGCCAACGAGACAGAAACAATAACAAAGGAATCAAAGAGTCAACATTAACGATTCTAGAGTCCACAACTAAACACAAAGTATCAGAGCGATATATGTAACACTAAATGAAACAACTACCACTATCCATACAAATATACAACCATACATTTCCAAAATAACAATATATAAGTAATGACCCTAGCCCCGCCAGTCCTGATGTACATGATACAATTCAAAACCAACTAGCTGGTGGTCCTCTATATACACGGGTTGGAGATGCTATCTATGGCGTGATCCTCTTATCTCGATGATCCGTCAGTGTAGCTGTATCTGAAAAGTAAACACCAAGAGGGCGTGAGAACTACTAAACAGTAGTTCCTAGTGGGTACGGTCGGCGACAACCACGACCTTCCCACTAGGTTTACCAGAGGCATGAATAGGAAAATGTAGTACAGTATACGATCAAATGAGCTACATAGTATGATAAAGATAAATATACTTTTACTAACTATCATGCCTCCATACTTGTATACTATTTATCATATTTCTATGCAAGTATATTGTCTATCATGTCTCTATGCATGAAATATGCAATAATGAAGCTGTCTGATATATGCATCAACTTTAATATTGATAAAAATTAACGGTACACCATACAAAGCAAATAACCATGCCATGTATCAACTAGGGTACTAATACTCAATATAAGATATCACCCACTCATACACATGCAACCCAATCAACACACTGTGAAACTCGTAGGTCACATATCTAAGGAATAGGAGGAGACAAAGTGACTAGAATATGCATCAATGCTGATACTAATAAATAAATACAGTAATAGTACCCAATCGCAACGACCGACTCATAAGTCCGGTCAAGCCTGCGCCCGCCTAGTGCCCCGATCGCACTCCCACAGGTGCACCGTCGACACCTAAGCTTTGCCCCCAGTTAGGGCTGCAAGTCTAGCTCGCCGCTCGCGAGCCAGCTCGTGTTCGATTCGAAATAGGCTCGAAAATGGCTCGTTCGAAATTAATTTCAAATATAAAACGAGCTGAATTTTTTCGCTCGAAAATAATTTTAAACCGAGCACGAGCAGGCCTCTGCTCGTTCGTGTTCGACTCAAAATAGTTCGAATATATATATATATATAATTAAAAATTAAAAATATTAATATTATTAATAATATATATTAAATATTTTTTATTAAATATTTTAATTCAAATATACCTTTTAATGCAATCTCTATGCACCGCATAGGCACGAATCCAACTCCACATAAAATTTCGACTTATAAACGAGCCGGCTCGGAATCGACCAATTCTGATCCAAATTCGAACATGGCTTGAAACTAGCTCGAAAAAAAAACTATTTCGAGCCGCTCGAATTCGGCTCGATTTAAATTTCGAGCCGAACTCGAACAGGCCTTATTCTGGCTCGAAATTAATTAGAGCCGGCTCGAATTCGGCTCGAATCTAATACGAGCCGAATTCGAGCAAGGCCGCGCTCGCTCGTGTTCGGCTCGTTTGCACCCCTACCCCCAGTCCGAACACCACTCCCGCAGGTGGGTCATGTTCCCAAGGGCACACATATCTCTGCTATAGCTGGCCAGCGTCCGGAGCGGCACTCGAAGGGGAGCGACCCCTACCGAGTTTAATAGCACATAACTCTGTGAAACTCAATGTGGCTCTGCAGGCTATGGTCTATGCAATGATAAAAAAGATCGCAAATAACGAACTGGTGCCCTCGGCACAATCATAGAGTGTCGACTAATGGACATATTACAATAGCACAATTATATACCTCTCAATATCCAAAATCAGTCCAATACCGCCGCACTAGCTGTCACGCCCCGGGTTACCTCTTCCCAGGCGCATGACCAGATCCGCCGCATACACAGTATCTCTACTATGTATACGAAGCGAAACAACATCCACCATCAAACACACAGAGCTAAAGGTATCAACAGAGCTGCTATATAATATATCAAAAGATCACTGTACATACATCATCCATATACCCTCACATATAACTCTCATATACAACACTGATATCACAACATACTGTATGTACAGACTCAATCATCTATCCAAAATGGTATACCTCTAGCCAAGTCTCCGGGGAATAGCTCTACCCGACGGTCTCCTTTCCGCGCTCAGCATGCACAACTGGGGAAGAAGACTCTGTAAAAAGATGTCACCAATGGGTGTGAGAACTACTATCAATCAAGTAGTCCTCAGTGGGTACCGCCACCAGCCTCAGCGGTCTGCCCACTAAGTCCTCAATCTCAAGAGATATATATAGAGCAATAAAAGAGTAGGAGATATACTACCACTACTATGTACAAAGCTCAACTGTCAGTATGAATACCAAAGAACTGAATATACTGAATGAGGACTATCATACACAACACAATACAATACCTGCGAACCAGCTAGTACAGGAAACACCATCTGTACCTAGCTCTCGCCATACAATACCTCTCAATACAATACCATACCTGCGGCCTGATCATGCTCAACCCTCCAGGGAGCTGCTCAACCTTCCAGGGAGCCGACTAGTACAGGAAGCCCGTCTGTAACTAGCCCCTCGTACAACCCTCTGTACGGAACATGCCAACTCTAGAGTGGTACTCGTGGGAGCTACCCAACCGAGTAAAGTAAACCCATAGTATCCGCCAAGCACCCGCAGGTATATGATCGACACGACTGGGTCAACAAAGGATCAAGTGCCCTCGGCACCTCAAAGAATAGTCAACAAGTAAGACCCAATCCACTGTGCCCTCGGCACCACAAAGGATAATCAACAAGTATGACCCAATCCATGCTCTCACAAAGAACCACGTGCCCTCGGCACAATCAATGCTCTAGTGCTCACAATCAATCTCAACTCTATCACAAGAGGAGGCTCTCGACTCTACCACAAAGAGGAGGTACAACAACATAGCACGAGCCACAACATGATCACCTACACTACATGCACAACAACTGGTACAAGGAATCAACAGAATAGGTGTAGGTCCAATCATGCAACAATATGATACAAAGAAATGCATGCTCATATACATATCATTAGCACATCTAAGATCATAACATGCCCATGCGGTCTATAGATCAGTCTTACCCTAACATGGCATCTCTACATAATCTTAGCATGGCATACTATCATAATCCCAATATCATAATCCAATATCCACATATCATAATCCAATCATGCTAACATAATCCAAACAACATCATATCATATTATGCTAACATGAGATAAAACACGTAGGAGGAAGTCCACGGAATCTGGCAAACATCAACCCACCTCAAATGCTAATCCAACCACGGTGGGGAAAGAACAAGCCTCAGATCCAACCCTCCAAGATAAGGAACTCCGGCAGCACTCCGATCTGAGTAAACCTCCAAGGAAACTGCTATCTCCAGCAGAATAACAGCTCAGCACCAGATCAGATCAGCAGGATAGAGGAGAACAAGCTAGATCACAAACTAATGCCAACTCATGGCCCTTACACTAGCTTTCTCACTCTAGAACAGGGATCTCGGAGTGGAAAATAACCCCAAAAAACCATCAGGGCTCACCTATTTATAGGCTGCCAAAAGTCCACATTCGGGCGCCCACTTCTCAACTTCCGGGCGTCCGAAAACCCTGCCGTACAGGTGTCGTCGTGCGGCCAAGCGGTCGGTCGATAGTCAGCAGGCGGTGGGGCGGCGTGTCTCCGGCGATCGACACGTGTCCTGCGTCGCGACACGTGGCACTCCACGTCAACAGCTCAAACCGGATCCTCGTCCGGGCGTCCGGTTCTTGCATCCAGATCCGATCTCTGTCGGCCACAACCGGATCATCCACAAAGTGCAACGGGGTCCGGAACATTCGGGCGTCCACAACCTCTCTTCCGGGCGCCCGAATCTTGCCAAGTCCAGAAACCCTAAAATCTCAAGTATTACACTAGCCGAGGGTATCTACCACATATATCATAGTACGCACAAAGTAGATACTCAATGTGTAACTCTCTATGTGTTCATACACAGTCGAATGATCCTTCTCGATCTAATTTAATCCATATACTATGAAACAATATTAGAAATACGACATGCGAGGAGAATGCAATGCATTGCTTATGTAATTTATTGTAACTTCATTCTCACTAGTGTAATAACCCGCACGATGCGGCGGGCAGATATTGTTGTAGCAAAATTTTTTCTTTGGTAATAGTAGCATGACATTTTGAAAAACATCTAAATATCAAATATAATGAACTCACATAAATTTTTGGAAGTAAAAAGTAATAGTAAGAGTAGCATGACATTTTTTTCATTCCTCGCGAAATAGAAGTTACACCATAATAATAAGAACAACAACCATTTCAAGTATATATTATATAGTTTTCTCTCTTTTTTCCCCCTTGATAAGGGGAGTTGGGGAAGGTGGCGGTGGGGGCGGCGATGGGGTGCGCAGTGGCAGAAGTGGTGGTGTGGCACCGCATGCAGAGCTAGGGTGGTGGGTGAGGGCGGCGGCGATAGTGAGGGAGCTCGAGGAGCAGTGCACCATGACTATGGAGATGAATTCGGAGCTCGCCTCTCAGGGCAGGAGCAAGCTCAAAATGTTCATCAACTACGTCGGCAACCTCCCTTGTTAACTGCAGTTTAGTTTTTAGAACATACCTTCTTCACCCAGTTAGGTAGAGTAGCACTAAAAAGGAGCGTCTGAACTTTGTTGACATTCTCAAGCTCGCCTATAAACAACTCATTCATGACGAATTAGTGAATCAAGAAGACTTGGATACATTATTTGTTTTAGCCAACACTTAAATAATGATATGAAAAACTGAAGTCCTGACATTCAAATATAGACCCAAATCATAAACTTAATGCTAACCATTCAAAAAAAAAGAAAAAAAAAAGAAAAAGTAGAACCTAAAACTAAACCAAACTAATTAAGAAGTTTCAGTATCTAAATGCTAAATTTATATTATCTCAATTATTTTACTAACAACTATCTCATCGAAAAATTTAAAACCTTTACAGACAATTCATTAAGTATCTAATGTGCAAATCATGTAACTCTCAAATATGAAGTTATTTTAAAAATTGCAAAGGCTTTACAGAAAAGCTTAAAAAATCTGGTGAAAGATCTTCTTTGCTTAGATAAAAGTTGTCGATGGCTATGAGGAAGGATAAGGGCCTCATGCAACAACATGATGCTGTCAAACATTCTTCGTATGAGAAAAAACACCGAATCAAAAAGTTAAAGTATGAAATAATCTAGAGATTTGACAATTACATACTTGTAAGGAGCAAATTGAACATTAATTAACTCATTCTAAGCTTATTCAGAAGTATGAGTCTAATATTTTTTCCTTACAAAGATCAAATATCAACAATGAAAAATTGTTAGCTTTTCCTAGAGCTCCAGAGAACAACTTAAAAAATGCATCACCACAAGCTGTAGCAGAACTTAATGGACATGATTCACTTAATTTTGATTTTGAAATATAAAGAACCACATCAAAATGGCATTCTGATATAAATGAAATAATAATCATATAAAAATACTGAAACAGTGATATGTTCCCAGTTGTTGAAATCTAAATAAAGAAATGTAATCGATGTTTGCAGTCAAAATTCAAAACACAGGCCAAGTGGATACTTCTAATTACTTTTGTGCTCTTAAAGCATTATATTATAGGACGTCGCGATCTGATTATCTTCGATCTTGAGAAGGAGACACAGGCTCTCTAGCTGCAACATTTGTAGCCACTGCTTGTAGGCAAAGAGATGAGAAGTCTATATAAATAAGAGTTTCACTATATGGTACTTCCCATTGTAAGCTTTTTGGGCAGTCATTTCAGCTTTCCTGGCACGTGTTTGAGAGTGGGGGAGCGCCTCTAATAACTCAGCTCAGCTTGGATCGCTCTCACAGGGAGTTTTACTTTCTGTTGGATCATTTTGGCTTGTGCCATAACTTTGTGTACCACTACATTAATATTGATGTGAATAATCCTAAGAGAAAGTTGTTTAAAGGAAGACCATCCATTGATAGGAAGAGTAGTTGATTACAGTAGAAGCAAAAGAAATGGGGCATTTCTACATATAGGATAATATTAAAATTTTGCAATTCGTGCAAATCAAATCATAGAAAATGTAACAAACTAAGAAGCACTAATAACTTTAAAAAGAAGAAGAAGAAGAAGAAGAAGAAGAAGAAATGGCACGAAGGAGGTATAATTGACTCGTCACCTGTCATATGATGCTACTATGCTCAAAGACATGATCTACTATGCTCAACTGACTTCATCTTTTACCTCATGACCCAATCATGCCGGCTCACGCGAAGCCAAGCCAAACTCACAATACCAGGGCCCACGGGGACTATCACCAATCTAGGGCCGTCTGCTGGGTAGATACGTTAACCCATACGTGACAACTCCGGAGCTCACCGCTTGTGATGTCGCGACCCATCACAAGCTGAACAGACTATATGTGAGTACGATCCAGTCCTCTCATCTCGAGGACACCCTACTGACCAGGGTAACAACACACGGAGATATACCAATCCCTAGCATGGTCCAGAGGATCTATTTCATCCCTCGCATGCTCAACAACGGCCTAACACTAGTTGTCACACCACACATGCACTGACCCAATCCTTTTCATTGATACTAGAGTCCACTCAATTCATGTCGCGTGCATCAATGGAATATACAACCACCACACTCTGTGGACATAAGCAAATATGCAATGCTCTTAATACATGGAACTATAACAAACAACACATTAGGCTCATGCAATGACCCAAATCCACGTTCCATCACTAGGTTCACATTCACTATCACAATGACACTAGTGTTTCACTTTGTTTCAATGTCCGCACTTTGTTTTCTATGTCCAATCCACTAGTTTCTCTACTAGTTCAACACTTCACTAGGGTTCACATGGCACTAAGTTTATGTGTCCTAAGTTCCAAGTTTTCAATCTTGATTATTCACAACTAATTTAGGAGGCATGCAAGTTTCTGGAATAAGAAATAGTTGAACCCTATTACATGCAATTTCATACATATATACATATATGCTCAAAAGTAGGATTTAGACTGTAGTGTACCAGATTGTTAATATAAAAGTAAGGAAAAATTAAAAATAGTGTGAGATACTATTTTTATTGAACTTAGAGAAGTAAAATATAAGTCGGAAATGAATTGTGCTGAATTTGAAATGAAAACAGAAAATTTGAAATTTTCTGTAAGGAACGGGGCTGATTTTTTAGCAGAAAATTCACAGTGTCAGAAAATTATGAAAATTTGAGAATATGTCAGAATTATTTTTCTGAGGCTAGATTAAAAGTTTCATGTCAATCCGACACCCGGAAAGTGAAAATAAAATATAACAGCAATCTGCTAGAGGTTTTAGTCGGTAGAGCTTTCGGTGACCAAAAAATGGTCCGAAACTGAGTAGTGATGATCAGTTCTTCTGATTAACTTAAACCGAGCATGACTGTCAAATTTGAGCGCAAACGAACATTCAGAAGGGCTCCGGCGAAAAGTATCAGATTCTGAACTGAACTGAAACTATAATTTTCAATAGGTGCAGGGGGTTCCTACGAATTTGGCCACCTACGAATTTGGCCACCTATTTCCTCTTCTCCCTCAGCTGAACACACACACATGCATGGTGAGAAAGAGAGAGAAGCTCTCCCTCTCCCTCACAATCTCCTCTCTTCCCCTCTCTTGATCTCTCCCAAAAAACTTGAGATTTGGTGGAGATTGATCTCAGGAATGCGTAGAGGACGGTGAATCGTGCTCGTGCGCGCTTTGAGGCTTGATGAGCTTGCGACCCAAGGTGAGATTTTGAGGTTTAAAGGTAAGGGTTTTGCTAAAACCTTTAAGAATTGATATTTCTGGTATCCTAGATGATTTTATAGTAGTTTAATCAAGCTTCTCCATGAATTTTGGGAAAATTTGGAGAAATGTAAACCTAGGGTTAAGAATTGGGGATTTTGGGATTTTGAGGTTTTGAACTAAATTGATCCTCTGGTTCTCTAATTGAAGATTAGAGGAGAGCCCCAGACAACTTTAATTTGGAAATCGACGAGCGTTCGGTGATCAATTTCGAGCAACGAACCGAACGGGGCGACATTGGCCGTACGGGCTCGAAAGAGAGCGATTGGCCGCGAGAGTCCGATTGCAAGTGTCTACAAGCAATCGGAGGTATTGTGAGGTGGGTTTGCGCTTACCGAAGTGATTAGGTCACTTCCATGCCAAAGTGTAAAGTTTAATATTTGTATTACTTGTTGATGCATGTATGTAATGGTAGGTTATATCTTGTAATTATGAATGTATAAATCATATGTTGCTAGGTGTGATTACCTACCATTGGATGATGACATAGGCATGTGAAAACATATAGGATATATATATATATATATATATATATATATATATATATATATATATATATATATATATGTATGCTTAGGTATGAATATTGAACATAGGTCGATGAACTCTAGAAAAATTAGAGGATTCGACAAGTAGAAAATCAATGGACTAGATGTCATAGAAACTGTGAATCCTAGGTGTGGACAACTAGGATTGGAAAGAACATAATTGTCATTAAGTGTTATCGAACCTAGTGTCATTAACCTAGAGTCGTGGAACCTAGGTCTGGTAACATAGTGGTAGAGAGAGACCACTCGGATTGGAATGTGTATGAACCTAGTGTCGTCGAACCTAGGTTGGGAAACATTGTGATAGGAAGATCACTTAAACAGAAAAGCATTGAACCTAGTGTCATCGAATATAGATTGGAAACATAGTGGTAGGATAACCACTTGGACATGAAAACATGAACCTAGAGAGGTTAACAATTTAGGGTAAATGATGAACCCTTGAGACTTGGAATGAAAAATGATGTGCACATCTATGGAATATGGAATAACCTTGGCGTGTGCGACGATTTCGCCGCCAGATGGGTTTTGGTATCAGCTCAGGCGTGTGCGACGATTTCGCCGCCGTAGGCTGGATACCCGGGGTGTGTGCGACGATTTCGCCGCCCAGTGACTTGAGCCATTGTTGGCGTGTGCGACGATTTCGCCGCCAGGTGGCTAAGTCAGGTAAAGGATTACGCCGCCCAGTGACTTGAGCCATTGTTGGCGTGTGCGACGATTTCTCCGCCAGGTGGCTAAGTCAGGTAAGGCGGTAAGCTGTGGATAATTGACTCAAGAGTGAGTCGGGTTTGACCTTGGCTAAGGTGAGTAAACCTTAGGAGAGAATTGGATAAGAAATGGATAGTGAAATAGAAAGTATAAGAGTAATACCTATTTGCATAGATTTCATTATCGCATTTGCATGAAGCATAAGCATGTTTACTATTTTTGCATATAGTAGAGTTATATGCTTACAAGTTATATGTATATTGGACTAACCCATGCTTATATGCTTCCTTTGGACCTGGTGGGTCGAGCTTCTCTCTTGGGTGGCCTTACCTACTGGGAACTATTTTATATAGTTCTCATCCCACTATTTTTCAGGTCCACACGTGAGCGGCGCGGCGGTGTGAGGAAAGGGCTTAGCTCGATAGATAGCGCCCTACCACTTGTGACCAGAGATAGATGTACCCTGAGTCAGCATAGCTTAGGGGTATAGAAAAGAAAAGAATGAACGAAATGTAACAAATTGATTGTATTTGGAAGAAAAAGGCAAAAAAAAATGTATATGTAATGTGAATGCAAATGAATGCTTGTAATAGCGTAGTTGTTTATGTTTTCGATACCTTCCTTATGCAATCTGTGTATGAATTATGTTCCTGTTTGGAACCTCGCGAATTGTATTGATTGCAACGCCTTGGACGTACAGGGGAAACTCTGTCCGTTCGGCGGTCTGTTGGCGCGCCCGAATCCGACCAAAGTGGCGGTGCCGGGGCGTGACAGATAAAGTGGTATCAGAGCGTAGAAATGGTCTAGGTGGACCTAGGAGACCCTAGGAAGGTAAACCATAAGGACCTAGGCTCGCGAGAGACGAGGATTTGTGAATTGTGGCGAAAGATGAATCGATTGGGTCATGTATTGGTTATGCCTCTAATAGGATATTAGAGGTAGATTTAAGGCGTGGTTTATTCTCAGCTAAGTGTGTTCATGTTGGCGCGCGACAACATGAACCCAAGGGATGAGAATAGGCGCCCTTATGTAACTTTCGCCTGATTTGCGTTCGTAATTGGAATCATGTTTGTACTTGGCCTAGAAGGTCGAGGGATTGATCGAATTGTCGTGTTTCAGGATACGATGGCGTCACGTAGGCGATCTGCAATGAGATCGACACGGGGTGGGCCTGGTGAGGCCCCCGAGCCATCCGGGGCAAGTGGAGACCCGGAGCTCCGTGAACAGCTGGCCACACTCGTTGGAGTAGTGCAACAGCAAGCCGAGTCGACGCAGCGACAGCAGGAGGCTGCTGTGCGCCAGGAGGAGCGGATCAGGAGACTCCATGAGACCGTGGAGCAATTGGCATGCCGCATACCGTCAGGAGCCATGATGGGTACCTCGCAAGTGGATGCAGGTACCTTGGCCCCAGGTTATATGGATATGGAGGCAGAGAGAGAGCGAGCTCTAACAGCCCTCATGACCTTCAAGGGATTCAATCCGCCTACCTTCGACGGAGAGACGGTGGATCCGTGGGTCGTGGAAACATGGATCGATTCCATGGAGACCTTGTTTGAGGACTTGTACACCTTGGAGCGGGACAAGGTGCATTTTGCCGCACACTGCTTGCAAGGGTCGGCAAAGGCGTGGTGGAAGGGGGTCAAGCGAGACCGATCTTCCAGTCTCTCCCTCCTGTGACTTGGGAAGAGTTTCGGGGATTGGTGTTTTCTGCCTATTTCCCCGATAGTGAAAAGAGAAAGCTTCAAGAAAGGTTCAGGAAGCTGAAGCAAGGTGACCGCTCGGTGAGGGAATATGAACGGGAATTCTCTCGCATTGTGAATTGTATCCCATACGTGGTGCGGGATGACAAAGACAAGGCCGATTGCTTCGAGCGGGGACTTCGGCCAGAAATTTTTGTGGTGGTCCACTCATTTAAACTGCAGACTTTTGCCGAGGTGTTGGACCGGGCCTTATGGGTGGAGCAAGGCAATGCATTCGCGCGGGAGGAGCGCGAGTCCTATGGCAAGGAAAAGGAGGAAAGACGACCATCGAGTGGATCTGGTGGTCAATCAAGTTCCAGACAAGCTCCAACGTGTTCGCGCTCGCGATCACGTGCCCCAGGGACCTACCGTACTCGGTCCTCGGCGAGCTGTGTTATTTGTGGAGGCCCTCATCACCCACAACAGTGTGAACTGCGAGAGGGCAAGTGTTTCAGGTGTGGGCAACCGGGCCATACACGGGATGAGTGCCCACAGGTGGATAGCCGAGCCTTAACAATTACGACGGCCTTTTCCGCTCCGAGACAGCTCGCGGGTGTGCCACCTGCGGCAAGGTTTAGGGAGTGTGCACCGGTGTCGGGACAACCTGAGGGTTCGCATCGGGCGCCGAGTGGCCATGGATAGGCGATCTAGGCTGAGGAGCCTACGCTGCCGACGACATTGCGGCAGGTATGATTTAATTGTGCAATTATGCGCAAGGTATGTTTGACCGTAAAGCATTGCATGCATTATCATGTGGTCAATTGCCGCTATACGGGCATGCGAATGTCATAGAAGCGTGTACGCCTGCTGGAGCAGGTAGGGTGAAGATGGTGAATTGACTCTCGAAATTGAGACAATGTGAATAGCCACTTGCGAGAGCCGAGTCATGGCATTTGAGGATCCGCGAGTAGTTCGCGAACTCTGGACATTGTTCCGGTGGATCGATGGCAGTAGTGGAACCACGGTTGTGAAATTAGTAAGGTAATCGCCAAGATCAGGCGAGTAGGCTTTGTAGTACCTCAAATTGAGGTGGGTTGTGGTACTCGCGTAGTGAGCGAGCATAAGGAAGGTAGCTTAGTGCATGCGGTTAGCACGGAAAAGCATAGAACCGTAGAACGCTCTGGTTATCATATTAGTAGAGTGCAGGTTTCGTTCAGCCGAGAGGGTTTGTTGGCAGTAGCACTTGAGCGTTGGCTAAGTGTGAAGCGGGCCATGGACCGCTCGCAGGGCTGGTGGCTCGCACTAGGTGCTTAGGAGCCGATAGAGGTTTGAGTTGCTCAGTAGAGCATTTTAGTCGTGTGTAGCGACGGCATTGGCTATTGCTTGGGGACAATCCGTGCCCGGACCATGTGTGGACTGTGGAGCCTGGGGCCATATGGACAGGCGCAGTCAGCTGTGTGAGACAGCGGCCCGAGACCTACGGGTGGGGCAGAGAGTTGTGGTCGGGACGGTAGTCCGAGCTATGACCCGAGGATGTGGAATACCACATGTGAGACTGTGTAATTGATAGAACACCGAGTGTGATTGTGACCCAATTCTAGGATTGTAGAGGTTTGGGGTCTTGGTTACTCCTGGTTGGAGTATGTGTGCGAGTTCTTGAGTGAGGACTCCACCGAGTGACGATTAGGTCTGCGCTTGCGAGCGAGAGACGTTACGCGATTTTAAGACGCGAGCTAGGCGGTAGGCCTAAGTAGGAATTTTGGTCTATGGACCATTCGTGATAAACCGAAATGAGCGGTTTAGTTGGAAGCTCTTGCGGTGAGAGCATCGCTTGTGTTTAGAGCATCGAGGGTAGTGACTTAAGGAGCGAAGGCTCGGTCATACCGTTCGTCTTGAGGCTAAGTCGCCAACCGCCGAGTCTGACGGTATCGATGCGATGGAATCTAGTTCACGAACAAAGTGTTCGTGTGAGCTCGTCGTGAGAACGACGTGGTGTTGACCAGTGGTAGATGAAAGCAAGCAACGTGCTCCTTATGAGGCCTTGGAAAGGTAGAGGCCATATAGGAATTTGAGGATGTGCCAAATGTGCCATCTTGATTTGTGGCTGGAAATTCATAAGTGATAAGCCCACTTGTGATAGGTCAAGGCACCAGTGATATTGCTCTTAGGCAATGCCGGTGATCAGACCAATATGAGTTCCACAATGGAACTATGAACTTGTTGGAGAGTCGCTCGTAATAGCATAGACTCTCGAGTGGCAAAGATACCTGGCCTGCTAAGTGCAAGAGTGCGGATATGGACTACAAAAATGTAGTACGCTGAACTTCGGTGCGCTATACCGAACTTTACCAAATTAGATGACGTTCGGAGGAAGCCGATAATGGCTAATGTGGAATTGAGTTCCGAGAGTTCGGAATGTGTGGGTGCGAGTTAAAGACCCAAAAACTAAAATTTGAAATTTTTGGAGAAGTCGCACTGAAGCTGAAATGCTCTCGGGATCTGGACCCGGGCTGTGCAAAATGTCTGGAATAGGGTATTTTGAGGCCATTCGCGTGGATTGAGGTTCGTGGTAAGCCTTTTGGGCTACACGAGCTTATAACGTGCGAAGAGTCGCTGTTTGCTTCTTTGCTCGTGCAGAGGAGCCGTGGACTCGCGTGTCCCTATGTGATAGGTTTTGTGAAGCTGCCCGGACTGGGAGGACGCGATGGTGGAATGATACCCTCATCTATTTGATAAATAGATTGTGGTGTGGTCTTAGTTTCGCGGACGAAACTCCTTTTAAGGAGGGAGGAATGTAGTGTACCAGATTGTTAATATAAAAGTAAGGAAAAATTAAAAATAGTGTGAGATACTATTTTTATTGAACTTAGAGAAGTAAAATATAAGTCGAAAATGAATTGTGCTGAATTTGAAATGAAAACAAAAAATTTGAAATTTTCTGTAAGGAACGGGGCTGATTTTTTAGCAGAAAATTCACAGTGTCAGAAAATTATGAAAATTTGAGAATATGTCAGAATTATTTTTCTGAGGCTAGATTAAAAGTTTCATGTCAATCCGACACCCGGAAAGTGAAAATAAAATATAACAGCAATCTGCTAGAGGTTTTAGTCGGTAGAGCTTTCGGTGACCAAAAAATGGTCCGAAATTGAGTAGTGATGATCAGTTCTTCTGATTAACTTAAACCGAGCATGACTGTCAAATTTGAGCGCAAACGGACATTCAGAAGGGCTCCGGCGAAAAATATCAGATTCTGAACTGAACTGAAACTATAATTTTCAATAGGTGTAGGGGGTTCCTACGAATTTGGCCACCTATTTCCTCTTCTCCCTCAGCTGAACACACACACACGCATGGTGAGAAAGAGAGAGAAGCTCTCCCTCTCCCTCACAATCTCCTCTCTTCCCCTCTCTTGATCTCTCCCAAAAAACTTGAGATTTGGTGGAGATTGATCTCAGGAATGCGTAGAGGACGGTGAATCGTGCTCGTGCGCGCTTTGAGGCTTGATGAGCTTGCGACCCAAGGTGAGATTTTGAGGTTTAAAGGTAAGGGTTTTGCTAAAACCTTTAAGAATTGATATTTCTGGTGCCCTAGATGATTCTATAGTAGTTTAATCAAGCTTCTCCATGAATTTTGGGAGAAATTTGGAGAAATGTAAACCTAGGGTTAAGAATTGGGGATTTTGGGATTTTGAGATTTTGAATCAAATTGATCCTCTGGTTCTCTAATTGAAGGTTAGAGGAGAGCTCCAGACAACTTTAATTTGGAAATCGACGAGCGTTCGGTGATCAATTTCGAGCAACGAACCGAACGGGGCGACATTGGCCGTACGGGCTCGAAAGAGAGCGATTGGCCGCGAGAGTCCGATTGCAAGTGTCTACAAGCAATCGGAGGTATTGTGAGGTGGGTTTGCGCTTACCGAAATGATTAGGTCACTTCCATGCCAAAGAGTAAAGTTTAATATTTGTATTACTTGTTGATGCATGTATGTAATGGTAGGTTATATCTTGTAATTATGAATGTATAAATCATATGTTGCTAGGTGTGATTACCTACCATTGGATGATGACATAGGCATGTGAAAACATATAGAATATATATATATATATATATATGTATGCCTAGGTATGAACATTGAACATAGGTCGATGAACTCTAGAAAAATTAGAGGATTCGACAAGTAGAAAATCAATGGACTAGATGTCATAGAAACTGTGAATCCTAGGTGTGGACAATTAGGATTGGAAAGAACATAATTGTCATTAAGTGTTATCGAACCTAGTGTCATTAACCTAGAGTCGTGGAACCTAGGTCTGGTAACATAGTGGTAGAGAGAGACCACTCGGATTGGAATGTGTATGAACCTAGTGTCGTCGAACCTAGGTTGGGAAACATTGTGATAGGAAGATCACTTAAACAGAAAAGCATTGAACCTAGTGTCATCGAATATAGATTGGAAACATAGTGGTAGGATAACCACTTGGACATGAAAACATGAACCTAGAGAGGTTAACAATTTAGGGTAAATGATGAACCCTTGAGACTTGGAATGAAAAATGATGTGCACATCTATGGAATATGGAATAACCTTGGCGTGTGCGACGATTTCGCCGCCAGATGGGTTTTGGTATCAGCTCAGGCGTGTGCGACGATTTCGCCGCCGTAGGCTGGATACCCGGGGGGTGTGTGCGACGATTTCGCCGCCCAGTGACTTGAGCCATTGTTGGCGTGTGCGACGATTTCGCCGCCAGGTGGCTAAGTCAGGTAAAGGATTACGCCGCCCAGTGACTTGAGCCATTGTTGGCGTGTGCGACGATTTCGCCGCCAGGTGGCTAAGTCAGGTAAGGCGGTAAGCTGTGGATAATTGACTCAAGAGTGAGTCGGGTTTGACCTTGGCTAAGGTGAGTAAACCTTAGGAGAGAATTGGATAAGAAATGGATAGTGAAATAGAAAGTATAAGAGTAATACCTATTTGCATAGATTTCATTATCGCATTTGCATGAAGCATAAGCATGTTTACTATTTTTGCATATAGTAGAGTTATATGCTTACAAGTTATATGTATATTGGACTAACCCATGCTTATATGCTTCCTTTGGACCTGGTGGGTCGAGCTTCTCTCTTGGGTGGCCTTACCTACTGGGAACTATTTTATATAGTTCTCATCCCACTGTTTTTCAGGTCCACACGTGAGCGGCGCGGCGGTGTGAGGAAAGGGCGTAGCTCGATAGATAGCGCCCTACCACTTGTGACCAGAGATAGATGTACCCTGAGTCAGCATAGCTTAGGGGTATAGAAAAGAAAAGAATGAACGAAATGTAACAAATTGATTGTATTTGGAAGAAAAAGGCAAAAAAAATTGTATATGTAATGTGAATGCAAATGAATGCTTGTAATAGCGTAGTTGTTTATGTTTTCGATACCTTCCTTATGCAATCTGTGTATGAATTATGTTCCTGTTTGGAACCTCGCGAATTGTATTGATTGCAACGCCTTGGACGTACAGGGGAAACTCTGTCCGTTCGGCGGTCTGTTGGCGCGCCCGAATCCGACCAAAGTGGCGGTGCCGGGGCGTGACATAGACATAGGAAGAAATTCAACCATTTCGGATAGCACCCCCACCTCGTATTGATGTTTAGGGCCGGGAAACCAAGTTTCGCGATTTATCTCCGCCGAAAAGCCTCCACCCAAGCCTAACGATCCATATTCCACAAAATCTCTCAATCGGACGCCAAACCTCGTCGTAGTCCAAAACGAAGTTGTCCACCGCGTTGAAATATCCTTCAATTAAGGTTTCACAAGATCAATTTTGATCAAAACCCTTTAGAGACAAAAACCCCAATTCTAACCCTAAATTTCCAATTTCCACATGAAACCCCAAAATTCATAGTGAATATTTGCCCAAGCTTGATTAGAATCATCTAGAGATCCTAGATATCTCATTTACAAAAGATTTAATCCAAACCCTAACTTAAACCGTGAAAACTCACCATGGCAACCTTGCTCTCCAAGCTTCTCCATAATTAGAGAGCTTGCTTCACCGTTCTCTACGCGTTCCCGAGCTCAAACTCCACCAAAACCCCAAGTTTGGGAGAGATCTAGAGAGGGGAGAGAGGGGATTGTGAGGGAGAGGGAGAGCTTCTCTCTCTCTCTCTCACCGTGCGTGTGTGCGTGTGCTTGTGTTCAGCTGAGGGAGAAAGGGAGAAAGTCCCTTTTAAAAACCCTCCAACACTATTACAACTTATACTTTATTCCAGTTCAGAATCTGATCGATTCAGTTGGAGCCCTTCTGTATATCCGTTTGCGCTCAAATTTGACAATCATGCTCGGTTTAAGTTAATCAGAAGAACTGATCATCACTATCCAGTTTCGGACCATTTTTTGGTCACCGAAAGCTCTACCGACTAAAATCTCTAGCAGATTACTGTTATATTTTATTTTCACTTTTCGGGCGTCGAAATGACATGAAACTTTTATTCTAGCCTCAGAAAAATAATTCTGACATATTCTCAAATTTTCATAATTTTCTGACATTGTAAATTTTCTGCTAAAAAAAATCAGCCCCGTTCCTTATAGAAAATTTCAAATCTCCTGTTTTCATTCCAATTTCTGCACAAGTTATTTCCGAATTATATTTTACTTCTCTAAGTCTAAAAAAAATAGTATCTCACACTATTTTTATTTTCACTTACTTTTACATTAAAAATTCGGTACACTACACCTTGAATCCGTCTCTAACAATCATTAGAGACATACTAACAACTAGACTCAATCAACTTCACTTCCGCCACTAAGCATAGATCACCGTCTCTCACATGTCTAAGTCCTTATGGTCGCCATCCTAAGGGTTCCTAGGTCCTCCTAGACATCTCCTCGCTCTGATACCACCCCAATTTGTCGCGCCCTGACGCCGCCAATTTGGTCGGCTCGGACCCGCACACAGACCGCCGAATGAACAGAGTTTCCCCTGTCCACCCAAGGCGTAAGCAACATCATGTACAATGAATTTTCACCCAGGAATTCATTCACATACACAATATGCGCGAGGGCATCAACACTAGCGAGAGAGGTAAACTTAACTAAAACACTAAACATTTACACTTGATTCACTTTTACCTTCATTCAAACACTTTACATTTATACACTTTACATTCATTCATTTACTTCACATCCTTACATACTTTGCATCATTACACATATTTACATTCACACTTTCCAAAACGACATCTTTACAAGTTTTGTTCTCAAAATAAAATGTACATGTCTATAGACAAGGTACCACTAGCACACGGGGAGTCCTCTACCTAGGGCGCAACGCCCTTGCCGCGGTCCTTCGCCGAAGTACTCGGTGGAAGCTCTGCAAAACAGGGTGTGAGAACTAAACAAAGTTCCCAGTGGGTTCGGCCGCCGACCACACCGATTTTTCCACTAGGTCTAAGAAGGCGAGTCTAACTTGCTCAATGTATATCATGCTACAAATGGTATCCACTATGCCTTTACCAATATCAACATATCAAGGTTCTACTACATGCAACATATGTGAAATGCCCATCACTTAGTCCATGACCATGCCTTGACCCAATTGCACCGGTTCGCCCGTAGGTCGAATCACAACTCACCACACTACGTCACGTGGGGAAGAGGTCTTTCACTCCCGAGCCACCACCATGACCGTCTGCCGGGAAGGCACCGTCGTGACCCTCGCCCATCTCAATGTGATACTCCAGAGCTCACGGCTTGGGAGTCGCGACCTCCACAAGCCAACAACAGACTGTGTGAGTATGATCACGTCCTCCAAACCCGGGGACCTTCCACCTACCGGTGGGACAACATCCGGGGACCTCACCACATCCCAAACATTCACATGGCATGCAACGCTCAAACATTAGCTTGATACTCAACGTCGACTACACATATAATGATTCCAATTCTCATTAGTGCCCAAGGCTTACACATCTCATGCTACTATGTTCAAACTTTAGAGTTCCACAACTTACATCTATGTCCACATCTGGTTCACATTAGGTCTAGACTTCTCATAACATGACATCATGCATATGTCCATTATCATCTTATGCAACATATATATATATCTATCTTGGCATCATGCAATAAGTATACATATTGGTATCATGCAACATACATACATCTTAGTGTCATGCAACATAGACTCCATTTCTCATTCTAGAGCATATAATTACTAATTCCAAGAGCTCATATGATTCTCAAATATAGTTTCAATGCATGACGCTACATGACCAATGAATGGAACTTAGACATAGAATGAAATTCGGCTACTTCGGATAGCACCCCCCACCTCGGGTCGATGTTGTGAAGTGGGAAAACCAAGTTTTGTTTCAAAACGTATGGTTTCACTCCCAATTCTCTCAACAAACATCCAAATCATTTTCGATTGATCCGGAGTTTATCTAAACTCCCTCAAATGGCCTTAAACCACGTCTCATCCGCACATTGCCCCAATTTGGCCAAAGTTCGGGGAAGCACACCGACACCCAGTACACTACAGGCTCAACTTCAATTCAAGTAGGCAAGAACAAAGAAATTAAATGCCACTCCAACCAGGGATTATGCTGAAATACAACTTGGAGTCAAGAAAACTTAACGAAATTCCATTTCGACTTCGAGAACCCAATTAACTTCAAATTGAATTAATGTACCTCACAATTCAGCTGGGAGCAACTCAAAATTAACAAGATTTGAAGGAAAACTAGCAAGTATTCTCCAATTTCTAAACAAGAAGAAACGGAAGTGAAATATTAACGAAATTCAATAGTTATCCAATTTCAGCTCACTAATCAAAATTACATCAATTCCAATCAAATTACTCGTAATTCCAGCTGGGAGGAGGTTCTAGATAAGATCCACTTCTCCCTTCTTCTTCACACTAATCTCAATTTCGCAGAAATCCACTTTAATGAGTTGCTGCCCTAGCTGTTGTTGCTGCTGGCTGCTGCTAGACTGCATGCTGCCAGGCTGCTGCTGCTACTACTAGACTGCTACTACTAGACTGCTACTGCTGCTGCTGCTGCCGCTGACTACTGCTGTTGCTGTTGATTTGCCCACAGATAAGGAGAAGAAGGAAAAGAGCTCAGGCTGCTGCTGCCACTGCCACTGATCCATGCTGTTGTTGCTGCAATTCCTGCTGCTGTAGTTTGCTGCAATGCGCAGGGGAAAGAGGAGAAAGAGAGGAGAGGGAAGAGAAGGAGAAGAAAAAAAAGAAGAAGTAAGGGAAGAAAGGAGTAAAGATCTGCTGGTTCATAACAATCCAAAATCTCCAATTAAGGTAGGAGGTGTTAAGTTTTGCCATTAGCACCAAACAATCACACTAACTTATTCCAGCTGAATGTAACTATAGTTTCAGAATCGTTTGTAGCGTCAATTTTGCATCAAAATGATTCCAACTCCTCTCGACACTCTACAGAAGTATTGACCAGTTGTTGAAACTATAGTCATTCCGACCGATAAATTTTTGGACAGTACAAATATTTACTGCTTTTTGATAAGAAAATAAGCTTATCTTTGCTCCATTTCGCATACTAAAAGTGTAAGATTGAAAGATTCCAAAGGCAACAAAAAGATCAACCTAGTAAAATGCTCCTCTTTCTCTTTATTCTTAGAAAGTGAATGAGATGGTTATAATATAGTTATTAATTTATTGCGAATGTATGTCAAAATAAATTTTTTAATTTTAAAAGTAATTTATAGGCCTTTTTGCATTAAAAGTTCACCAGTTTTGCATTTTTGCCAAACCGGGCCACTATTTTAGATTTTGCAGATTCGGCCGAATTTTCAATATACTAGACAGAATACTCTTATTTTTTCTCTCTCTCCTTTTTCCCTCTTGTTCGTATTTTCCTCTCCAATCCTCATCGCCTTTTGCACCACCTCTGTGTCCCTCGGCGACGGTGACGAGGGCGGTGCCACCTCCTCTTCCTCCGCCTCTTTCTCGACTGGCGCCGACGCCGGGGTCGGAGGAGGAGGTCTTAGAGCTGGCGTGGGCAAGGGCGAAGCGGAAAGAGGCGATGTGGTTGTAGCCGAAGCGGTGCTTGCTATCGCCCGCGAAGGTGAGGACGAAGACGTGCCTACGCTTCTCCAAGGAGCACATCGTTGAGCCCGCATGGTGTCGTGCACTTTCTTGTCCTTTCCTCTTTTTATGGCTCGATTGAGAATTTCATGAAAAATGCTTAGATTCTTTGTACTGTTCGTGATAGACATATTGTAGTACACTGAACTTCAGTGTGTTGTACCGAACTTCTACAAATTGTGGAGTTCTTGTGCAAAGTGGCATGAGAGGCTATGTGAGTGGCTTCGGCCAAGTTTGGGACTTATACAAGTGTTTTCGGCGCAAGTGAGGCGCGAAAACGGACTTCGAAAAGTCAAATCTGCCGAACTGTAGAATTCTGCGGCTCATTCCGGTATGGATGTGTTGATACCGGAATGGCGTGGTTGAGCTGAAAATCCAGCTCTCGGGTTCTGCGGAATCAAGTGTTGAAATCGGAATAAACTCACCTAATTCCGGTATGGATGTGTTGATTCCGGTTTGGATGTGATTAGTTCCGGTATGGATTGTGAGATACTGGAATGCAGTGGGAAATCTGGAAATCCAGCTCTCGGATTTTGCGGAATTGCCTGTTGATACCGGAATAGGCGCCCGTATTCCGGTATTCCAGTGCTCATACCGGAATGCAGAGCTGCGAGATGCCAGCTTTGGCCGGCTGTGTGTAGTGATATATGAGGGGGGTAGTTTGGTCTTTTCACATGAGTGGGGGTGTATGAAAGGCTGAGACACCTTCCCCTTCTCATTTTCTTCCTCCTCTACTTCTCCTCTCCCTCTCCCTCACTTTCTCTCTCTAGAGATCTCTTCAAAGCTTGGAGAAAAGGGTGGATTGAGCTTGGAAAATGTTTCCAAAGTGGAGAAGAAGCTTCTTGGTGCAAGAAGAAGCTTGGGGAACTCGTGGCTGAGGTGAGTTCCGCATGATTTGGGTTCAAACCTTGGAATTTATCTAGTATTTTGAGATTTTTGGAGACCCTAGGCAATCTAATCCACAAAACGTGGAGATTGGCCAAGAAATTTCGGGGTTCTACATGCATGCATGTGAAACCTAGGTGAAATGAGGGCTTTTGCCACGGAAGGTTCTAAAAATATTTGGACCTTCGGGAATTGCAATTGAGGCATAGGAAATCATGTTAGAACAATTGATTTCAAGTATCGAGTTGATTTATGGGTTCATAATGAGTAACGAACCATTTTCTTGTAGAAGCTTGGGTTGAAGCAAGAACTCAAGGCTTAGTGACCTAGGAGCTCAAGGAATTCAAGACTTGGGAGCTCTTGAGGTGGGTTTGTGTTTACCGAAGTGATTAGGTCACTTCTATGTCTAGGGTAAATAACCATTTGAAATTAAAATAGTGTAAAAGTATGTAACCCTAGAATTTGCATGTTGGCAAAATGAGAATCATGATGAATTGAGCCATGGGCTCATCTTGCATGTTAATGAATTCAATTATTTCATTATTAGTTATACTTGTTATGTGATTGCATATATGAATTAGAACCTAGTGTTGTGGGACATAGGTTGAGAAGTGCAAATGGAACCTAGTGTCATTGAACATAGGTTGGAACATGAGATTGGAACCTAGTGTCATTGAACATAGGTTAGAACATGAAATTGGAACCTAGTGTCATGGAACCTAGGTTGAGAATGTAAAGTAAACCTAGTGTCATTGAACATAGGTGAGACTTGGTGACTTGAACCTAGGGCCATTGAACTCAGGTTGGCAAGTGTGAAATGTGAACAATGAGGGGGTATGCGACGATTTCGCTACCCCGGGTATGCGGCGATTTCGCTACCCGAGCGACGTGGTGGGTCCAGCTTCTCTCTTGGGTGGCCTTACCCACTGGAAACTATGTTTATAGTTCTCACCCCACGTTTTTCAGGTCCTTCCGCGAGTGAGGCGGCGGAGCGAGGCAAGGGTTTGGCTCTGTAGATAGCGGCCCTTCCATTTTGGTGTTATGTGTAGTTGTACCTCGAGTTTTGGACAATGGTAGCATAGGGATTTTTTTTTAATGTATACAACTTGTAATTCCATAGTTTTGGAACTTGATGTATGGAATAGGAATGAAGGAAAAGAAAATTTTGGCATGTATAAATGTGCAAATGTGATGTAATAGAAGTAGAACTTCTTTATGTTGATGCTTTCCTTGTGCAACTCTTGTACTCCGTTCCTAGTTGGAACATCGTGGAAATGCTTGTGTTGTGACGCCTTGGGCGGGTAGGGGAGACTCTGTCCGTTCGGCGGGTCTGGGGCACGCGCTCGTGCGGTTTGTCCTACCACCTACTTGGTGTTAAGGTACGGCGGGACGTGACAGACTAAGGTGGTATCAGAGCATAGAAACGGTCTAGATGGACCTAAGAAACCCTAGGATGGAAAAAGACCCTAGGAGTATAGGTTCGTGAGTGACGAGATCTTTGATTGTGGCGAAAGATAAGTGATTGGGTTATGTCCTTATACCTCTAATTGGAAGTAGAGGTAGATTCAAGGTGCATCTTATTCTTCACCGAGAGTGTTCATGTTGGTGGCCGACAACATGAAACCAAGTGAGGGGAATAAGAGCCCTTGTGTGACTTTCGCCTAAATTGGGTTCACGTTTATTTTTGTGAAATGTTATGTTGTAAATGACCTTGAATGTCATGAAATGACCAAGGTCGTTGTGTTTTCAGGAGACAATGGTACGTGGAAGGCCTCCTACGAGGGCTGGGCTCGGGGGGTCCAGCACAGCCCCCGAACAACTCGGGGAGAGCGAGGACACGGGTCTTTGCGAACAGTTGACCGAGTTGATGGGCGTGGTTCGGCGACAGTCCGAATCCATGCAGCAACAGGAGGAGCACATCAAGCAGCTCCAGGACGAGAGGGCGCAGCAAGCGGCTGCGGTCGGTGGGGAACAACGGCGGGCACCCCCGGCCCCTGCCCCGGGTTTGGCGGAGGGGGTGGCGGCGGCGCCGGCCATGGCACATCCCGCACCACCGACTGTGGCTGTAGGGTCGGGTGCTCCTATGCCCGATCCCGCGGCGGGGGATGCGGAACGGGAGCGCGCACTTGCGGCTCTCGTGACGTTCAAGCGGTTCAACCCGCCGACCTTCGACGAGGAGAACGTGGATCCATGGGTCGTGGAGACGTGGATCGATGCGTTGGAGACGCTCTTCGAGGATCTGTATACCTTGGAGAGGGACAAGGTACACCTCGCCGCTCATTATTTAGAGCGATCGGCGAAGGTGTGGTGGAAGGGAGTCAAGCGTGATCGACTCTCTAGCCTTCCGCCACCGATTTGGGAGGAATTTCGGGGTTTGGTATTCGCCGCCTACTTCCCCGATAGTGAGAAGAGGAAGCTCCAGCAGAAGTTTCGAAAGTTGAAGCAGGGGAACCGCACCGTGCGTGAGTACGAGAGGGAGTTCTCGTATATTATTAATTGTGTTCCGCACGTGGTCCGTGGGGAGTTGGACAAAGTCGATTGCTTTATGCGCGGGCTTCGACCGGAGATCTTTCGGGCGGTTCACGCCTTTAAGTTGCAGACCTTTGCGGAGGTCTTGGACCATGCTCTTTGGGTGGAGCACGGGAATGCATGTGCGCGAGAGGAGCGCGAATCTTGGGAGAGAGAGAAAGAGAAGGACAAGGAGAAAGAAAAGAAGCGTACGGCGGGTGGCTCGGGAGGTCAGTCTAGCTCCAAGCGGCCCCCGAAGCACCCGCAGTCGCAGAATCGATCTCGAGGGTCTCAGCGGAATCGACCCTTGGGCCGGTGCCCGATTTGTAGTGGCCCCCACAGCCCTCATCAGTGTGATTACCGTGAGGGCCGGTGCTACTAGTGCGGACAGCCGGGACATATGCGGTTTGATTGCCCGATGGGTGATGACCAGGCACCGTCGTCGGCATCGGCGTTCGCATCACCGAGGCAGCTTGCGGGCATCCCACCCGCGGCGATTTCGGCAGGCCGTATTCCGCCACCGAAACCAGTTGAGGGACAGCGGCCGGCGCCTAGTGGACGTGTGTTCGCCTCACAGGTGGAGGAGCCTTCTGCCCCGGATGACGTCGTGGCAGATATTGTGTTGTTAAATGGCATTCGATGTAGGGCTTTCTTTGATACCGGAGCATCGCATTCATTCATTGCTCGATCATTTGCTACTACACATGGAATAAAAATTATAGAAGCCACACATACGAGAACTGTGCAAGTGCCAGAACACACCTTTTGTGTACATCAAGCGTGTGTTAACTGTCCAGTGAGGATTGAAAACTGGATCATGCCAGCTGATTTGCTGGTGCTGAATCGAATGAGTGAGTATGACTTAATCCTGGGAATGGATTGGCTCTCTAAATATCACGCTACTATCGATTGTGAGAGTCGGATAGTATAATTTTAAGAACCCGGGCACGAGGAGTTTGTGTACCGTGGGTGCAAGAGTTCGCTCTTTGCATCGTTGGTGTCCACGTCGCAAGCAAGAAAGCTCATTGCTAGAGGGTGCATTGCTTACTTAGCGACGGTTGTGGATGACCGAAAGGAGGTGTTGAGGCTCGAGGACATCCCTGTGGTCCAAGAGTTTCCGGATGTGTTTCCGGCGGAGTTACCCGGAATGCCACCGGACCGGGAGGTAGAGTTTGTGATAGACCTACTCCCGGGGACAGCACCGGTTTCTAAAGCTCCGTATAGAATGGCACCGGCGGAGCTAAAGGAATTGAAAGCACAACTACAAGATTTGTTAGACAAGGGTTTCGTAAAGCCAAGTGTGTCACCTTGGGGAGCCCCTGTCCTATTTGTGCGTAAGAAGGACGGTTAACTGCGGTTGTATGTGGACTACCGTGAGTTGAACAAGGTGACCGTCAAGAATAAGTACCCGTTACCCCGTATCGATGACTTGTTTGATCAGTTGCAAGGGTCTCGGGTGTATTCGAAGATTGATTTGCAATCCGGTTATCACCAATTGAAGATTAAACCGGAGGATGTGCATAAGACCGCGTTTAGGACGCGGTATGGACACTATGAGTTCACGGTTATGCCTTTCGGGTTTACAAATGCCCCGGCGGCGTTCATGGACTTAATGCACCGTGTATTTAAACCACTACTGGATTGATTTGTGGTGGTGTTCATAGATGACATTCTTGTCTACTCTCGGAGTGACGAGGAACATAAAGAGCATCTAAGGATTGTGCTTCGAGTTCTTCGAGAGAACAAGTTGTTCGCCAAGTTAAAGAAGTGCGAATTTTGGATTCGTGAGGTCGTTTTCTTGGGTCATGTGATTTCCGAGGGCGGAGTATCTGTGGACCCTAAGAAAGTTAAGGCAATCAAGGATAGACCTCGCCCGACCAATGTCACAGAAGTGCGAAGCTTTTTGGGTCTTGCGGGGTACTATCGGCGGTTCGTGGAGGGATTTTCAAAAATCTCCGGTCTACTAACGCGTCTTACCCGCAAGGGAACCAAATATGTTTGGAGCGAGGAATGCGACCAAAGCTTTAAGGAGCTAAAGAAAAGGTTGACTTCGGCTCCGGTTCTCGCCTTGCCGGTTGCGGGGGAGAGCTTTGTGGTGTATAGTGATGCATCACGGCACGGTCTTGGGTGTGTACTTATGCAAAGAGGGCGGGTGATAGCATATGCCTCTCGTCAGCTGAAGAGCTATGAGCAGAATTACCCCACCCACGACCTGGAACTTGCAGCGGTAGTCTTCGCACTTAAGCTGTGGAGACACTACTTGTACGGGGAGCATTGTGAGGTGTACACGGATCATAAAAGCTTAAAGTATTTTTTCACTCAAAAGGAGTTGAACTTGAGGCAACGGAGATGGTTGGAGTTGATAAAGGATTATGACTTAACCATCTTGTACCACCCCGGTAGAGCCAATGTGGTGGCCGATGCGCTAAGTCGAAAATCCGTGGAGAACTTCGCAATTGAGATGACGGGACAAATGCCGTTGATCAAGGAAATGGGCCGGTTTGACTTGGAAGTCGTGGCCCCGGGCGTCCCCGCAACACTCATGAGTCTCGAGGTTTGGCCGACCTTGTTAGAGCAAATAAAAGAAAAGCAATCCGGAGATCCGGAACTCCAAAAGGTGCGGAGTGCTATTGAGAGTGGACGCGCCGGTGACTTTCACGTGGATTCGAAGGGCGCCATCCGATTCCGAAATCGGTTGTGCGTGCCTAACGTCGAGGAGATTCATGGGGAGATTTTGAAAGAAAGGTCACACTTCTCCCTATGCGATTCATCCGGGCGGCACCAAAATGTATAAGGACCTTAGAATGCATTATTGGTGGCCGGGGATGAAGCTTGATGTTGGACGCTTCGTGGCACAATATTTAGTATGCCAACAGGTGAAGGCCGAGCGTCGCTTTCCAGCAGGAAAATTGCAAGGGTTGCCCATTCCAGTTTGGAAGTGGGAGAATATAGCAATGGACTTTGTTGTGGGTCTACCTCGATCGCAAGGTGGCCACGACGCGATTTGGGTGGTGGTGGATCGTTTGACAAAGTCGGCACACTTTTTGCCAATCCACACCACTTGGTCGGGAGACAAACTAGCACAAGTCTACCTGGACGAGATTATGCGGTTGCACGGGGTCCCGACCTCGATAGTTTCAGATCGAGATCCTCGTTTCACATCGCATTTATGGAAAAGCTTGCAAGAAGCTTTGGGTACACGGCTCGATTTCAGTTCGGCATTTCATCCTCAAACTTACGGTCAATCGGAGAGGACAATTCAGATTTTGGAGGATATGCTGCGAGCGTGTGTGTTGGACTTCAAGGGTGCATGGCCTACTGTAGTACCCCAGGGGCCTAACTGACGAAATGACTGAAGTATCCTAGACTGTTCGACACTTCTGGAGAGGGTCGAGACAAGTCGGAGTCGTTTTGGCACAAAATAGACGCGAAAACGGACTCGGAGCACCGAAATAAGCCAAAATTGAAGTTTTGGGCATTTGGTACATTAGGGCGCCCGGAAGTTATGTTTTGGGCGCCCAGTTGTTGAGTGCTTATTCCTTGATTTGCTAAGTCATTTCGGATCCAGTATTCGGGCGCCCGGAAAGTGAGTCCGGAAGTTTGCCTCGTGAGTATCGATTCGTGTGACACGTGTGAGGTGGTAGGTGAGTTCCGCCGGACCACGTTAGGGCACACCAGACCGCGGGCGGAGAGTCCGAAGTGCTAGATGAGTACTGGCTGGAAGAACCGGGCGCCCACTTCTTGGGTTTCGGGCGCCCGAATGTTGAGATTCCAGCAGTGGTGCAGGTTTGCAGCTGTGTTCTTGTGGCTCTTTACATCTTTTCTTTTGCCTATATTGGTGGTGGACGAAACCCTGAAGCCCTCTTTGCTCCCTTCTCTTGGTGAACCCTGGAAAATTGCAGGGGACCCCTCCTACTCCTCCAATTTCCATCTTTTCCATTGAAGGCCTTGGATTCCTGCAGAACAGCAGCGTCGACCTGTGGCGTTTCTGCTCGTGTGCAGTGTAGGAGTGTCCAAATCCTACAAAACTTTATTTTTTGGATTGTGGACTCGTAGAGGAAACCGTGGGATCCTTCCAATCGCATTTTGGACAGGTATGTACACTGCAGTTGCTGTTGTACTGGACCCCTTGTGTTCTTAAACTGAAATTTGGGTTTTCCTTTGATCTTATGGATCCAAATCTCCTTGGAGCTGGATTTTCGAAGTGAAGATTGGTTTTCCCTCATCCCTTGCTGGTTTGGAGGTTCTTTCCACCTGAATTGAGAATTCAAAGGTGAGTACTAGCTCAGATTTTAAGAATTTAGCTTAAGTGCTGAAATTGTGGATCATTAATGGATTTCTTGGATCTTTTGAATCCAGATTTTGATAGAAGCTTTGGAGAGGATTTGGGTTGTTCCATCACTGTATTTGGGAGGTTTGTGACCCTTGTCCCTGGGCTAGATTTGTTGGAATTCCAGGAATTATGATAGAAGTATTATTTGCTTAGTTGCTGGAACTTCTGAATGCAGTTCTGGAGGGTCCAGATATGGGTCCGAATCAGTGCAAAGGCTTTTTGGAGATCGATTCGAACTCTGTTTTGGCTGAAATTTGGAGGGATTGTTCTTGAGCCCCTGCTAGTGAGTTGGGTAAATTTTCACTGCATTTGGACTTAGGATTTGGATTTTATCGCATGTTGAATCCATATTGGTCGTGCTGCCAGGCTGCAGTTCTGGGCTGATGTTCTGGGCGCCCAGAACTTGAGCATGGGGATCCGAATCCTATCTTTGGCAAGTTTGAGCCCGATTTCAGCTGGTTTTGTTGGAGGCCTTTCACTCGACTCCTAACCTTTGTTGGATAGCGTTTGAGGTGGGTTGATGTTGCCGAAAGCTTCGGAATTCCTCCTAAGTTGTAGAGTGTGGGTTGTTTTATTATCTGATCGATCATGTTAGTAGCTCGAATTCATGAATTTGCATGTGTTTATATGAAATATGAATTTGGAGCATAAATTAATAATTTATAGACATGATTTACAAGCTGAACTGGGATTTGACTTAGGAGAAAACTCGCGAATCTACAACCGTCACTTTTCGAAACTGTTATCAGATTTAGCTCTAAGAGCCGTTTCTGTTCTTGTATCACCGCTGTTAGTGCGAGGTGGATACTTAGATTGTTGTAGGACGAGTTTACACTCGTGCTGAGATGCCGAGCTTATATATACAGCAGGGTTAGGCTGTTTAGTATTACCGGGTGCCATCGGGGTTGACGGTGGACCCAGATTCTTATTTTAGTATCTGTTTGTGCTGAGGGCACGTGAGCTTGGAGTCTTTGACCCATTCGACCCTTTTTATTTGATTATAGCCTGCCGGAGCCTGATTTTTGCTCGAGAGAGATACGCTTACTAACTCGGTTGGGTAGCTCCCCCGAGTGCCGCTCCGGAGTGAGGCCTCTCATGCGTTGATGTCGCTGCAGATTAGTGGTTATGATTCCTGGACCGGCTACCTTTTTGGTAGTGTGCGGTGTGGCTAGGCTGTTGGCTGGACGAGCCTTTTTGGGCGGTTCCGTTAGATTGGGTCAGGGGTGACTATTCACTTTGTGATGCTTCTACTTTGAGAGTATGACTTGGATAGTGGTAGGGTAGTGGCATTTCAACTGTTGAGTTTGTTCCAGCTTACTTTATTATTTCTTTACCTACCATGTCACGCCCCGGATTACTCGTTTTCCCGGGCTCGCCAACAGATCCGCCGTATACATAGATTTTTCTATGTATACGAAGCGATAGCTAACCTGTAAACAAACATACAAGCCACTACAAGAGATATATAGAGCTGAAATAAAACAGACTAATAACAAAAGCCACCTGTACATATAGAGTCCAAAATACAACAGGTCCACCACAACCAAAATAGGTACAAATCCACAGTATATGTACATGGCACAACTCAAAATAAACTATCTCCAGTAGGGTCCTCCTCTAGGGACAACAGGGACAGGTAGGGATCTAGCTCGCGACTCCCTTACCTCGATCCGCGGAAACAGGCGCAGCAGCCGCAACAGAAGAAGGCTCTGCAAAAGGTGGCAACAAAGGGTGTGAGAACTACTATCAAAAGAAGTAGTCCTCAGTGGGTACCGATACCGACCTCTACGGTCCACCCACTAAGTCTACGAGACTAACAGTATAGCTGGTAGGTAAAGAACAACAAAGTAAGCTGGAATAAACTCTACAGCTATCATGCCACTACCCTACCACTATCCAAGTCAACTCTCAAGTAAGCACCACCAAAGTGAGAAATCATCCCTGACCCAATCTATCGGAACCGCCCAAACGGGCTCGTCCAGCCAACTGCCTAGCCACACCGCACACTACCAAATAGGGTAGCCGGTCCAAAACAGATCCACAATCTGTAGCGACAACAACACAAAAGAGGCCTCACTCCGGAGCGGCACTCGGGGGAGCTACCCAGCCGAGTTAGTACGCGTATCTCTGTCGAGCACAAACAGGCTCCGGCAGGCTATAGTCAAAGAACAAAGGGTCAAAAGGGGTCAAAGACTCTCAGCTCACGTGCCCTCAGCACAACCAGGAGCTAAAACAAGAGTCTGGGTCCACCGTCCACCCCGACGGCACCCGGTAATACAGAACAGTCTAACCCTGCTGTAAATACAAGCTCGGCATCCCAGCACGAGCGTAAACTCGTCCTATAACGAACTAAGTATCCACCTCGCACTAACAGCGGTGATACAGGAACAGAAACGGCTCCTAGAGCTAAATCTGATAACAGTTCGAAAAGTGACGGTTGTATGTTCGCAAGTTTTCTCCTAAGTCAATTCCCAGTTCAGCATGTAAAGTCATGTCGATAAATTATCAATTTATGCTCCAAATTCAGATTTCATATAAACACATGCAAATTCACGAATTCGAGCTACTAACATGATTTAACAGATAATAAAACAGCATGCTGCACTCTCTATACTTAGGAGGAAATCTGGCGATTTCGGTAACATCAACCCACCTCGAAAGCTATCCAACAGCGGCTAGGAGTCGAGTGGAAGGCCTCCAAACAACGCCGGCCGAAATCGAGCTCAAATCTGCAACCTCGAGATTCGGACCCACCTGCGCACTGTTCTGGGCGCCCAGATCATCAGCCCAGAACTGCAGCCTGGCAGCACAACCCACATGTGATCAACATGCGATAAAATCCAAATCCTAAGTCCAAATGCAGTGAAATTTGGTTCAACTCACCAGCAGAGGTTCAAGAACAAACCCTCCAAATTTCAGCCAAATCGGAGTTCGACTCGATGTCCAAAAGGTCCACACACAGAACCGGATTCACTTCTGGACCCTCCTGCACATGGATCCAGAAGTTCCAGCACTTAAGCAAAACACAAACACAGCAAGAATTCAGGGATTCCAATGAATCTAGCTCATAGAAAGGGGTCACAAACCTCTCAAAAACAGTGATGGAACAAACTAAAACCTCTCCAAAGATCCTCACAAAGATCTGGATCTAAAAATCCAAGAATTTCCATCAATGACCCAAAAATTCAGCACTTAAGCAATTACTCAAAATCTGAGCTAGAACTCACCTTTGAATCCTCAATTCCAGTGGGAAGAACCTCCAAACCAGCAAGGAAAGTGGAAGGATCAATCTTCACTTCGTAATTCCAGCTCCCAAGAGATTGGATCCCAAGAACAAAGGAAAAACCCAAGTTTCAGCTCAAGAACACCAGGGGTCCAGTAAAACATCAACTGTAGCTTACATACCTGTCCAAATCGCGATTGAAAAGATTCCACTTCTTCCTCTGCGAGTCCTCTATCCAACAAACCAAGTTTCGTTGGATTTGGATACTCCTACACTGCACACGAGCACGAACACTCCAGGTCGACGTTGCAGTTTCAGCAGGAAACCAAGTTCATCAATGGAGGAAGATAAAATTGGGAGAGAAGAGAGGGTTTCCCTTGCAAGCTCCGAGTTCACCTTGAAGAGGGGAGAAAAGAGCCTCAGGGGAGGTCGTCCATTGCTTTTATAGACCACTAGTTTCGGTGCAATGAGCCTCAAGAACAGAATTACAACTAACCTGTCCTCAGCAGAAAACCACACTTCCGGGCTCCCGAAACTCATGAAGTGGGCGCCCGGTTCTTCAGCCTGCACCAACTCGACCATCGGACTCTCCGCCGCGGTCCGGTGCGCCCAAACCTGGTCCGGCGGATCACACCAACCGATCAACACGTGTCAAGCCGTTCGATACTCACGAGGCAGGATTTCCGGACTCACTTTCCGGGCGCCCGAAACATGGATCCGAAATGACTTAGTAATTTTCAGAAAAGGGGCACAGGACAACTGGGCGCCCAAAACAGAGCATCCGGGCGCCCGAAACTTCAAAAGCCCAAAACTTCAGTTTTGGCTCGCTTCGGTGCTCCGAGTCCGTTTTCGCGTCTATTTGACGCCGAAACGACTCCGACTTGTCTCGACCTTCTCCAGAAGTGTCGGACAGTCTAAAATACTACAGTCATTCCGTCAGTTAGGCCCCAGGGGTACTACATCCTTCCCCCCTACGAAAAGTTTCGTCCTCGAAACTCAAACTCAAACTCATACCTCAAGAAGACAGCTCGAAAAGGTAGGGATAGGATTCCCGCATCATCGTCTCCGGCTCCCAAGTCGCCTCACGCTCCTCGTGATTACTCCACTGCACTTTCACGTACGGTATGACTCGGTTGCGCAATTCTTTCGTCTCGCGAGCAAGAATCCGCACCGGTCGCTCCTCGTACTGCAGGTCCTCAGCCAACTCAAGTGGGGTGAAGTCAATCACGTGGGAGGGGTCGAACACATATCGCCTCAGAGCCGAGACATGAAACACATCATGGACTCCAGAGAGTCGCGGTGGTAGGGCAATCCTGTACGCTACCGGCCCCACTCGCTCTAACACCTCGAACGGGCCAACAAACCGTGGACTGAGCTTTCCACGAACTCCAAAACGGCGAATTCCTCTGGACGGCGAGACTTTCAGAAACACATGATCTCCAATCTGGAACTCCAAGTCTCGTCTCCTAGTATCCGCATAGCTCCTCTGTCGACTCTGGGCGGTCTCAAGACGTCGTCGAACCATCTTGACCTTCTCTTCTGCTTCCAATAGGATATCGGGACCCAAAGTCTTCCTCTCACCCACATCGCTCCAATGCAAGGGCGAACGACACCTGCGTCCATACAATGCCTCAAACGGAGCCATCTGGATGCTCGCTTGATAGCTATTGTTGAACGCAAACTCAACCAGTCCTAAGTGTCGATGCCACCCTCCACCAAAGTCTAGGACACATGCCCTCAACATGTCCTCCAGGGTCTGAATGGTCCGCTCAGACTGACCATCTGTCTGAGGATGAAAAGCCGTGCTGAACCGCAGCTGAGTACCCAGTGCTGTCTGTAGACTCCTCCAAAACTGTGAGACGAATCGTGTGTCTCGATCAGACACAATCGACGTAGGCACTCCATGCAGTCTCACTATCTCGTCCAAGTATAACTGAGCGAGTCTGTCCCTGGACCAAGTAGTCTGCACTGGTAAGAAGTGGGCAGACTTGGTCAGTCTGTCCACTATCACCCAAATAGCGTCAAAACCAGCCTGCGCCCTCGGTAATCCCACGACAAAGTCCATGGCGATCTGGTCCCACTTCCACTCGGGTATTGGGAGACTCTGAAGCTTGCCAGCAGGTACTCGGTGCTCCGCCTTTACCTGTTGACAAGTCAAACACTGAGCCACAAATCTCCCAATATGGCGCTTCATTCCATTCCACCAGAAGTGTGCCTTCAAGTCCTTAAACATCTTGGTTCCACTGGGGTGAACCGTATAAGGTGAGTAATGAGCCTCTCTCAAAATCTCCTCTCGGATCTCAAAATCCATAGGCACACACAGTCGGTCCCTGTATCGCAGTACTCCCGAACTGTCAACACAAAAATCCCCTGTCTGCCCGCTGGCAATCTGCTCTCGAATCCTCATCAAGTAGGGGTCCACACTCTGTTTCTCTCGGATCCTATCCAACAGAGTGGGTTGCAAAACCAAAGACATAAGTTTTGCAGTAACCCCAGGGGATACCACCTCAAGCTCAAGCCGCCTCAACTCCTCAAGTAACGGCGCCTGCTGAGTGATCATCATACTAAGGCTCTGCACTGATCTCCTGCTCAACGCATCTGCCACTACATTCGCCTTGCCGGGATGATACTGGATGGTAATATCATAATCCTTCAACAGTTCCAACCACCGGCGTTGCCTCAGATTCAATTCCTTCTGAGTGAACAGATACTTGAGACTTTTGTGATCTGTGAAAATCTCACAGTGCTCACCATACAGATAGTGCCGCCACAGCTTCAGTGCAAACACTACAGCTGCCAGCTCCAAATCATGCGTAGGATAATTCTTCTCATAATCCTTCAATTGCCGGGAGGCATAGGCAATTACCCTACCATGCTGCATCAACACACATCCCAAGCCACTGTGTGATGCATCACTATAAATCACAAATCCTTCCCCCATAACTGGAAGGGTAAGGATGGGAGCAGACATCAGTCTCTCCTTCAGCTCCTCAAAGCTACGCTGGCACTCAGCACTCCAAACAAATCTAATCCCCTTCCTCGTTAGACGAGTGAGGGGTGTAGAGAGCTTCGCAAAGCCTTCCACAAATCGACGGTAATATCCAGCTAACCCGAGGAAACTCCTTACCTCGGTAACCATCGTCGGTCTGGGCCAATCCCGCACAGTCTCAACCTTCTGCGGGTCCACCGCTACTCCAGTGGCCGAAATCACATGGCCCAAGAAAGCTACCTCTCGAAGCCAGAACTCGCACTTCTTCAGCTTAGCATACAACTTCTTCTCTCTCAGAAGTTGCAGCACAAGCCTCAAGTGCTCCTCATGCTCAGCATCGCTCCGAGAGTAGATCAAGATATCATCAATAAACACCACTACAAACCGGTCCAAGAACGGCTTAAACACTCGATTCATCAAATCCATAAACGCGGCAGGGGCATTAGTCAATCCAAACGGCATCACCGTAAACTCATAATGCCCGTACCGGGTCCTAAAAGCCGTCTTGGGAATGTCCTCGGCCTTCACCTTCAATTGGTGGTAACCAGACTGCAAGTCAATCTTCGAGAAGACACAAGATCCTTGCAGCTGATCAAACAGATCATCAATGCGCGGCAAAGGATACCTGTTCTTGATGGTCACTTTATTCAAATCTCGATAATCCACACAAAGTCTAAGTGAACCATCCTTCTTCTTCACGAATAACACCGGCGCTCCCCAAGGCGATACACTGGGTCTCACAAACCCTTTATCCATCAAATCCTGAAGCTGCGCCTTAAGCTCTCTCAGCTCAGCCGGTGCCATTCGGTAGGGTGTCTTTGAGATTGGCGCAGTTCCTAGGACTACGTCAATCACAAACTCGACCTCCCTGTCAGGTGGCATCTCAGTCAACACCGGGGGAAACACGTCCGGGAACTCGCGGACTACGGAGATGTCCTCGAGCTCCGGTGCCCCTGCAGATACCTCCACAACAGTCGCCAGAAATGCGATACATCCTCGACTCATCATCTGTCTCGCTCGTGCCGACGAAATCCATGTCGCAAACAACGTGCTCCTGCAGCCTCGATACACGTACTCCTCCTGACCTGGCTCGCGAAACGTCACGGTCCTCTCGCCACAGTTGATCATCGCGAAGTAGCGCGTCAGCCAATCCATGCCGAGCACTACATCAAAATCCTGCAATCGCCCCAAGACCAACAGGTCTGCGGGCATCACCCAAGGTCCAAGCTGCACAGGGCAAGCTTGACAACAATCCTCCACACGCAAAACGTGCTCGGGAATCTGCACCTCTCGTGCACAAGGTAACGGCCCTATCACTAGCCCATGCAAGGATGCAAATGCTCGACTAACAAAAGAATGTGATGCACCGGTATCAAATAATGCACGAGCTCTAATGCCAGAAATTAAAATGATACCTGCCACCACATGATCCGCCGACGTGGAGTCCTCCAGTTGAGCCGCAAAGACTCTGCCGCTCTGCGCCTGCTGCCGTCGCTCACCCAGGCGTGGTACAGAAGCCCGATCCATCTGGCTGTGACTCGGTGGAGCTCCATAGGCCTGCTGATGAACAGGGGGTGCCGATGCGATCGATGGTACAGGCGACGTGTGAGAATCCGAATTTTGGAAATTTGAAATTCTCTGTGTTCCTCTCCCCTGATACTGTGTTTTTGATCAGTATACGTATATATATACAGGTATATATATATATATATATATATGTATATAAGTGAGTTTAGAGGATGTTTATAGTTTTGGTTTTTCGTCGCGGAGAGAGAGAGCGGCTTAACGTTGCGATCCGGAGTCCGATTTTGGCGATCCAAAATGCTTAGTTCGATGTCTCGGCAGCGCTGAACGCAATGGCGCGATTCGTGTCGGCGTGCGATGCACGGATTAAAAGTGCTGATCGCTCGAACGTTACGTTTTATGTTTTCGCGATCGAGTCCCCGTTTTCGCACCTTTTCGCGCGTTTTCGAATCTTATGGGGGGCCTGGGAGGATATTGTGCATGTGGGAGAGAGTTTTGGCTGAGAGGGAGGGGTAGGTGGGGGTTGGTGGAGGCATTTATTGAGGCTAAACCAATCCTCCCTCTTTACTTATACCACACTCCACCCCTTCTCACTCCCACACTCTCTCACTCTCTCCTCTCCACAGCCCAGGGACCTGAGCTCCCTCTCCCCTGCCCCTCAGCTCCTCTGTGGACCTTCTCCGGCCGCCGCCGTCACCCTGCTGGCCGGAGCTCCCCGGATACCCCCTCTCTCCCTCTTTTCTCTTTTCTCTTCTTCTTCTTCTTCTTCTATTTCCCGAGGGTGTGCACCCAGGGCTTACCCACGCCGGAGCCCCCTGAGGTGACACAACCCCCTGCGGCCGTCGCCCTGCCGCCGGGAGCCGCCGCCAGCCCGGCTGCGGCCACTGCTGAGCCACTGTGGGCCGAGGCTGGTGAGCCCGGAGCAGCGCCGCCTCCCGCAGCTCAGGTGGGTGAGCATCATCACCCCCGTGAGCTCCGGCGCCGCCCCTTCCTCCCCGGCAGTCGCCGTGCCGCTGGAGCGCCGCCGGAGCCGCCGCCAGGCTGCTGGAGCCACTGCTGGAGGAGCTGCGGGCCGAGCTTGGTGGGGCCGCGCCGCCGCCGCCTCCCGACGCCGGAGAGGGTGAGCCTGGTCACCTTCGGGACCTCCGGCGCCGCCTCCTTCTTCCCCGGCCGTCGCCGTAATGCCGGAGCGCCGCCGTAGCCGCCGCTTGCCTCGGCGGGGCTGCTAGGGCATCCGCGGCCGCACCTGCTCCGCCGCCGCCACCCGCCGCCGTTTTTGTCGCGGTCACCGGCCAACCGGTGTCTGGCGACCCCCTCTCGCCTGTGCTCACGTCGCCGCCGGTCGTCGCCGCCGTTCCTTGCCGCGCCGACGAGCCATAGCCAACCCGAGAGCTCCCGAGCTCCCTGCGCCGCCGCCGTCGCTCCCCGCCGCCGGCTAAGGTGAGCTCCCCCTTCCTGGAGACCCTCTCGGCCGACCCTGCCCGCCGCCGGCCCTGGTTGCCTGCCGGCAGCCGGCCGGAGCTAGTTGCTCCGGCCGGAGGGCTGTTTTTTTTGTGCTTTTGGCCGCGCCGAGGTGCCCGGAGACCCTGCTGGTCCCCGAGGTCCAGGAAGGTGAGCACGATGATCACGGCATCATGCTGATCATCATGCTCACCTCCGTTTTGAATTTGCTCGAGCCATTGTGTCGTTCGGCCTTTGTCGAGCCGTTTGTGTGCTTGCTCGCTGTTTTTATGCACTTTCCCGGACCGCGACCGGTCCTGTCGCAGTGGGGCTGTGAGCATGGCCTCCGTTACATCGTTGCCGATCCGCTGGTGCTTGCGGAAGGTCGTGCGGATGTACGGCTTGCTCACACGGCCTTAGTTAAGCTTGCTTTTGTGCGCGCGCTCACTATTTTTATGGGATTTCCCGGCTTGCGACTGGTCCTGTCGCAGTGGGACAGTGAGCACGGTCTCCGTGACGTCGCTACCTATCCGCTGGTGCTTGCGGAAGGTCGAGCGGACGAACGGGTTGCTCGAACGGCTTATTTTAGCGCTTGTATGTATGTATATTGTGCTTGTTTTGGGACTTAGGCGCATGTGGCAGCGTTACGACGCTGTGGGCAGCAAGGGTTTGGTCCTCGGGACCCTGTGGACTGGTTGTCCAACCCCCTCGCCCTTCGTGGAGTTTCGAATTCGTTTCCGACGCATTTTTTCGATGAAATAATCGGCGAAACGCTCGTTTCTAGTTGTGCGACTCACTCGCTGTTTTTGCGAGCGACTTGGCTTCGTCGTGTAGCCTCGTTGGCTGTTCCTCATCGCTGTCCCGAAGTTCCGAGGACAGCGGATGAGTGATGTGGGGTTCCGGTGCCAAATCGGCACTTTTCGGGAACCCGGGAAGCCTTTACGGGTGCGTTTGATGTTCGTGGCACCCCGAGCTTGTGCTCGCTGTCCCGTCACTTGGTTTTGTGTGTTCGGGGACAGCGAGGGACCTTGTTGGCTGTTTGGTACCCCTCGGGGGCTTTGTGTGGTTTCGGGATCGCCCCGGTGGGTTTCCCGGGCGATCCGCCGGTTTCGGGATGTGAGAGCTTTGTGTTTAGCGTCGACTTGGTGGACCTTGACCCTGTGAGTCTTTCGTAGGTCCTGTCGCGGTTCCCGAGAGCCGTCGGTGTTAGATTGGATCTTACCTACAGGTGGGTGCTTCGATCCGGAGTCGGTTCAGTGGACTACGGTGATACCTTTCTATCCCTTCTTTGGCATTACAGTTTTTTAGTTCACTTGACTCCCGTAGACTCTACTTATATGCGTGCTTGGATAGTAGAGTAGTTGTGGTTGCATGGTTCTTGAGACGACCCAGTTGGTCGGTAGTGATCGCCTATTGTTCTGAGCGATCCTAGTTGTGGTTTGCGTGGTTCTTGAGACGACCCAGTTGGTCGGTGGTGATCGCCTGTTGTTCCGAGCGATCCTAGTTGTGGCTTATTGGTTGCTTCTCGGCTTGTTGCCGTTCTGTGGATTGAGCATACGCATCGATCGTCACAGCTCCCTAGCACCTCACGTATGCCTACGGTCTGATCCACCGTTTGAGCTTCTTTTCCGGAAAAGGGTTGTGGAGAGCGGTCCCGACCCGTGAGCCTTACTGCGTTGCGTGCAGAAGGTTTGTGCCAGTTGGTTGAGCAAGTTGTGACAGTGCCCGGGGTGCGTCCCGGTGGCTATAGATTGGGTTTACTTTGTGGTTATCTCCTTTGATGCATACTGGCTATAGATTGGGTTTACTTTGTGGTTATCTCCTTTGATGCATACTAGTTGCTTACAGTAGCATGGTTATTTCAGTTGTATGTTAGCCTCATACTTACTTGTGCTACTGTATACCATATCTATCTTTTGTTGACCCTCGTGCCGGTGTGTACACCTCGCCTTCGTCGGCTTGCGGTACCCACTGGGAGGGGAGACATGCGTGCATGTTCTCACCCCCCACCCCCATTGCAGGTTTCAGGTGAGCAGGGTGGTGAGTGTCGGGACGCTGCGAGGCACGCCTAGATAGTAGCTCTAGAGGTTCCGACTCGTGAGGCTACATCCCCAGATTTGGTTATCACCCTACTTTCGCCTATTAGATGTCATTTGTGGTTCAGTTATTCTTTGAGCTTACTCTAGCATGCTTATGTGTTGTGAATTTACTCCTTAATGATTATGTGATGATAGCATGCTTGGATTGATTGGTTGTATCCTTGTTTTCCAGTCGTTTCATTTATCGAGCATTTTGGTTTTCTACCCCTCGTGGTAGCGTCGTAAAACAAGGTTTCCGTGTGGAAAACGGTTTTCAAATGGATTTCTGATTGCTCGGTTTTGTGATTTCAAAAAAAGAGTTCTCGTGTGGAGAACAGTTTTCAAAGGCTTCTTCAATGATTGAGATTAGGGTTTCAAACTAAAGCTTCTGGGTAAGGAGCAGCTTTCTAGAATGATTGTTGCTTGTGCATTGCATCATCCTTCGCTTAAGGATTTGCTTAGATTCATACAGGTTAAGGACTGTTAGCTGTATGAATCTCTCGTTGTGTTGATGTGCTGTTGGGATGAATGAATGGTGGTTGTGATCCTGTTGTTTGTTGTTGGACGCCGTGCAAATACAGGGGAGGCTCTGTCCGTGTGTACAGTGGACCCTGTATTTGTGGCGGGTCTGTACGTGGCGCGGGCTAGGCTTTTCAAAAAAAAAAAAAAAATTTAGCACGTTTTTCTGCATCTTGAACTAGCCCGGGGCGTGACACGACGCTGCTCGGGGACAAGCTGCCCGCAGATGTCCGGACTGACCACACCCAAAACACCGGCCCTCTCGCTGCTCGCACTGCCTAGGCCAATGTGGTCCTCCGCAGATGACACATCTCGGTGCTGCCCTCTGCTGACGTCCCTGCTGACGGGATCCACCAGACCTCTGTCGCCCCGAAAACCCACGACCCTGAGATCGTGATCGTGGAGGTCTCGGCGGGCGTCTGCCGCTGGTCTGTCCCCCGTCCTCCGGAGTCGGGCGCTTCCTATCCAAACCCTGACTCAGAGTGGCTGCCCGCTCACTCGCCGTCAAGGCTCCTCGCTCCACCCATAGCGCCTGCTCGATCGACGCGTCCAAGGTCTGCAACCTCTGCGCCTGAACTAAGACAAATATCTCATGTCTCAATCCTCGCTCAAACAAATAAACTCTGTGAGCCTCATCTCTCGCAGCAAAAGGAACACAGTTCAGGAGTCTGGTAAACTCTCGGGTATACTCCTGCACTGTGCGATCTCCCTGGAGTAGACTCTTCAAATCCTCCTTGAGTTTCTGCTTCACGCTGTTAGGGAAATAGGACCCATACAGCATCCCGCAGAACTCGGTCTAACTCAAATGCAGCGCATCCAGCGACCTGCTCGATCTCGTCCTCGTCCACCAGATGTGTGCATCACCTGTCAGGCAGTGAACTGCCAAGTGAACCCGCTCCCGCTCTGGCACGAAGAGATCCTCGAATAACTTCTCCATCTCGCCTACCCAGGCCTCCACCACCCAAGGCTCGATGTGGCTACCATCAAAACGGGGTGGATCAAACCGACAAAAACGAGCCAGTCTCTCGGTCATCCGCTCCTGCTCAGCCTCCGACATCTGTCCACCAAACCGGGAAGTGTCGCCAACCGGTACGGCCGGAACTGCTGCTGCTGGGGGTACGGCTGCAGCTGGAACGTCCACTGGAACAGCAGGATGTGGCTCCTGCGACTCCGTCGCTCTAGGTGCTGCACTCCACGTGTGAGTAATGGTATCACACATCCTCCGCAAAAGTGCACTCTGCTGCCTAGCTGACTCGGCTAGCGCATTCAACTGCTCACACACATCAGGGGGTGCACTAGGTCCCGCCTGCTCAGGCACCACAGAAGGCGCGGGGGTAGCCCACGTCGGGGGTCGACCTCGGTGTCGGGGAGGTGCCATGCTCACCTGCGCAACACAAGATCAGTCAACAACCACAAAACAACTCAAGACCCAATCAAGCGAAAGTCCAGAAGGTCGTCTCTTTTCCCTCGCTGCTTGACGTCGTCTGCAGCCAACGCAAGTTCGCGACAGGAAAGGACACACGCCTTCGATCACTCCCTCCACTTAAGGATGAGTTCAACAGTCAAATCGATGACTTTCGCGGTAAGTCACGTCTCTCACGTCTTGCATTCCTAAGGTCTGCCATAGCCTAGGGTTTACTAAGTCCCAACGACCTATTCCTAAGCTCTGATACCACTTAATCTGTCACGCCCCGGATTACTCGTTTTCCCGGGCTCGCCAACAGATCCGCCGTATACATAGATTTTTCTATGTATACGAAGCGATAGCTAACCTGTAAACAAACATACAAGCCACTACAAGAGATATATAGAGCTGAAATAAAACAGACTAATAACAAAAGCCACCTGTACATATAGAGTCCAAAATACAACAGGTCCACCACAACCAAAATAGGTACAAATTCACAGTATATGTACATGGCACAACTCAAAATAAACTATTTCCAGTAGGGTCCTCTTCTAGGGACAACAGGGACAGGTAGGGATCTAGCTCGCGACTCCCTTACCTCGATCCGCGGAAACAGGCGCAGCAGCCACAACAGAAGAAGGCTCTGCAAAAAGGTGGCAACAAAGGGTGTGAGAACTACTATCAAAAGAAGTAGTCCTCAGTGGGTACCGATACCGACCTCTACGGTCCACCCACTAAGTCTACGAGACTAACAGTATAGCTGGTAGGTAAAGAACAACAAAGTAAGCTGGAATAAACTCTACAGCTATCATGCCACTACCCTACCACTATCCAAGTCAACTCTCAAGTAAGCACCACCAAAGTGAGAAATCATCCCTGACCCAATCTATCGGAACCGCCCAAACGGGCTCGTCCAGCCAACTGCCTAGCCACACCGCACACTACCAAATAGGGTAGCCGGTCCAAAACAGATCCACAATCTGTAGCGACAACAACGCAAAAGAGGCCTCACTCCGGAGCGGCACTCGGGGGAGCTACCCAGCCGAGTTAGTACGCGTATCTCTGTCGAGCACAAACAGGCTCCGGCAGGCTATAGTCAAAGAACAAAGGGTCAAAAGGGGTCAAAGACTCTCAGCTCACGTGCCCTCAGCACAACCAGGAGCTAAAACAAGAGTCTGGGTCCACCGTCCACCCCGACGGCACCCGGTAATACAGAACAGTCTAACCCTGCTGTAAATACAAGCTCGGCATCCCAGCACGAGCGTAAACTCGTCCTATAACGAACTAAGTATCCACCTCGCACTAACAGCGGTGATACAGGAACAGAAACGGCTCCTAGAGCTAAATCTGATAACAGTTCGAAAAGTGACGGTTGTATGTTCGCAAGTTTTCTCCTAAGTCAATTCCCAGTTCAGCATGTAAAGTCATGTCGATAAATTATCAATTTATGCTCCAAATTCAGATTTCATATAAACACATGCAAAAATTCACGAATTCGAGCTACTAACATGATTTAACAGATAATAAAACAGCATGCTGCACTCTCTATACTTAGGAGGAAATCCGGCGATTTCGGTAACATCAACCCACCTCGAAAGCTATCCAACAGCGGCTAGGAGTCGAGTGGAAGGCCTCCAAACAACGCCGGCCGAAATCGAGCTCAAATCTGCAACCTCGAGATTCGGACCCACCTGCGCACTGTTCTGGGCGCCCAGATCATCAGCCCAGAACTGCAGCCTGGCAGCACAACCCACATGTGATCAATATGCGATAAAATCCAAATCCTAAGTCCAAATGCAGTGAAATTTGGCTCAACTCACCAGCAGAGGTTCAAGAACAAACCCTCCAAATTTCAGCCAAATCGGAGTTCGACTCGATGTCCAAAAGGTCCACACACAGAACTGGATTCACTTCTGGACCCTCCTGCACATGGATCCAGAAGTTCCAGCACTTAAGCAAAACACAAACACAGCAAGAATTCAGGGATTCCAACGAATCTAGCTCATAGAAAGGGGTCACAAACCTCTCAAAAACAGTGATGGAACAAACCAAAACCTCTCCAAAGATCCTCACAAAGATCTGGATCTAAAAATCCAAGAATTTCCATCAATGACCCAAAAATTCAGCACTTAAGCAATTACTCAAAATCTGAGCTAGAACTCACCTTTAAATCCTCAATTCCAGTGGGAAGAATCTCCAAACCAGCAAGGAAAGTGGAAGGATCAATCTTCACTTCGTAATTCCAGCTCCCAAGAGATTGGATCCCAAGAACAAAGGAAAAACCCAAGTTTCAGCTCAAGAACACCAGGGGTCCAGTAAAACATCAACTGTAGCTTACATACCTGTCCAAATCGCGATTGGAAAGATTCCACTTCTTTCTCTGCGAGTCCTCTATCCAACAAACCAAGTTTCGTTGGATTTGGATACTCCTACACTGCACACGAGAATGAACACTCCAGGTCGACGTTGTAGTTTCAGCAGGAAACCAAGTTCATCAATGGAGGAAGATGAAATTGGGAGAGAAGAGAGGGTTTCCCTTGCAAGCTCCGAGTTCACCTTGAAGAGGGGAGAAAAGAGCCTCAGGGGAGGTCGTCCATTGCTTTTATAGACCACTAGTTTCGGTGCAATGAGCCTCAAGAACAGAATTACAACTAACCTGTCCTCAGCAGAAAACCACACTTCCGGGCGCCCGAAACTCATGAAGTGGGCGCCCGGTTCTTCAGCCTGCACCAACTCGACCATCGGACTCTCCGCCGCGGTCCGGTGCGCCCAAACCTGGTCCGGCGGATCACACCAACCGATCAACACGTGTCAAGCCGTTCGATACTCACGAGGCAGGATTTTCGGACTCACTTTCCGGGCGCCCGAAACATGGATCCGAAATGACTTAGTAATTTTCAGAAAAGGGGCACAGGACAACTGGGCGCCCAAAACAGAGCATCCGGGCGCCCGAAACTTCAAAAGCCCAAAACTTCTGTTTTGGCTCGCTTCGGTGCTCCGAGTCCGTTTTCGCGTCTATTTGACGCCGAAACGACTCCGACTTGTCTCGACCTTCTCCAGAAGTGTCGGACAGTCTAAAATACTACAGTCATTCCGTCAGTTAGGCCCCAGGGGTACTACATACCAGCTATATTGTTTGTCTCGTAGACTTAGTGGGTGTACCGTTGGGGTCGGTAGCGGTACCCACTGAGGACTACTTCTTTTGATAGTAGTTCTCACACCCATTGTTGCCACCTTTTCTTGCAGAGCCTTCGTCTGTTGCGGCTGCTGCTTCCGTTCCTGCGGATCGAGGTAAGGGAGTCGCGAGCTAGATCCCTACCTTTTCCAGTTACCTAGAGGAGGACCCTACTGGAGATAGTTTCTTTTTGAGTTGTGCCATGTACATATAGTGTGGACTGGTTGTTCCTTTTGAGGTGGACATGTACCTATTTTTGGTTTTGGAGGAACTGTTGTATTTTGGATCCTATATGTACAGGTGGCTTTTGTTCTATTAGTATGATCTTATTTCAGCTCTATATCTCTTGTAGTTGCTTGTATGCTTTGTTTACAGGTTAGCTATCGCTTCGTATATATAGAAAATTCTATATATACGGCGGATCTGTTGGCGAGCCCGGGGAAACGAGTAATCCGGGGCGTGACACCTACTTATTTACCGATGGCTGAATTCGCTTATAATAATAGCTATCAATCTAGCATCGGTATGGCACCATTTGAAGCCCTGTACGGAAGGAAATATCGTTCTCCTATTCATTGGAGTGAGGTCGGCGAGAGAAGGGTCTTAGGACCAGATGTCTTGCGTGAAGCGGAAGGAAAGGTCCGCTTGGCACGTGAACGCTTATCTACGGCGCAATCCAGGCAAAAGAGCTATGCGGATAGGCGCCGTCGGGACTTGGAGTACGCGGTGGGCGACCGCGTATTCTTGAAAGTGTCGCCCATGAGAGGGGTAAAGCGATTTGGTGTACGGGGTAAGTTGAGTCCCCGCTACATTGGGCCCTATGAGGTTTTAGAGCGCGTGGGATCTTTGGCGTATCGGCTTGCCCTACCGCCAAAACTTGCGGGGATACATAATGTGTTTCATGTATCGACGCTCTCCAAGTATGTGTATGATCCGGCGCATGTCCTCGAGTATGTACCAATTGAACTTCATGAGGATATGACCTATGAGGAATTTCCCTTGTGTATCATGGAGCGCGAGGTGAAGAAATTGAGGAACCGTGAAATTCCTTATGTAAAGGTGTAATGGACGAATCATGACGAGCGCGAAGCTACTTGGGAACTGGAATGCTCGATGAAGGAGCGATTTTCCTACCTCTTCGCTGATTTTAGCTGAGGTACGATTTTAGTTTCGCGGCCGAAACTCTCTTTAAGAGGGGAGGAATGTAGAATACTGAACTTCAGTGTGTTGTACCGAACTTCTACAAATTGTGGAGTTCTGGTGGAAAGTGGCATGAGAGGCTATGTGAGTGACTTCGGCCAAGTTTGGGACTTATACAAGTATTTTCGGCACAAGTGAGGCGCGAAAACGGACTTCGAAAAGTCAAGTATGCCAAACTGCAGAATTCTGCAGCGCATTCCGGTTTGTATGTGCTGATACCGGAATGGAGTGGTTGAGCTGAAATTCAGCTCTCGGGTTCGGCGGAATCAAGTGTTGAAACCGGAATAAACTCACTTGATTCCGGTATGGATATGTTGATTCCGGAATGGATGTAATTAGTTCCGGTATGGATTGTGAGATACCGGAATGCAGGGAGAAATCTAGAAATCCAGCTCTCGGGCTTTGCGGAATTGCTAATTAATACCGAAATAAATGCCCGTATTCCGGTATACCAGTGCGCATACCGGAATGCAGAGCTGCGAGATGCCAGCTTTGGCTGGCTGTGTGAAGTGATATGTGAGGGGGGTAGTTTGGTCTTTTCACATGAGTGGGGGTGTATGAAAGGCTGAGACACCTTCCCCTTCTCATTTTCTTCCTCCTCTACTTCTCCTCTCCCTCTCCCTCTCCCTCACTTTCTCTCTCTAGAGATCTCTCCAAAGCTTGGAGAAAAGGGTGGATTGAGCTTGGAAAAGGTTTCCAAAGTGGAGAAGAGGCTTCTTGGTGCAAGAAGAAGCTTGAGGAACTCGTGGTTAAGGTGAGTTCCTCATGATTTGGGTTCAAACCTTAGAATTTATCTAGTATTTTGAGGTTTTTGTAGACCCGAGGCAATCTAATCCACAAAACGTGGAGATTGGCCAAGAATCGGGGTTCTACATGCATGCATGTGAAACCTAGGTGAAATGAGGCTTTTGTCATGGAAGGTTCTAAAAATATTTGGACCTTCGGAAATTGCAATTGAGGCATAGAAAATCATGTTAGAACAATTGATTTCAAGTATCGAGTTGATTTATGGGTTCGTAATGAGTAACGAACCATTTTCTTGTAGAAGCTTGGGTTGAAGCAAGAACTCAAGGCTTAGTGACCTAGGCGCTCAAGGAATTCAAGACTTGGGAGCTCTTGAGGTGGGTTTGTGTTTACCGAAGTGATTAGATCACTTCCATGTCTAGGGTAAATAACCATTTGAAATTAAAATGGTGTAAAAGTATGTAACCCTAGAATTTGCATGTTGGCAAAATGAGAATCATGATGAATTGAGCCATGGGCTCATCTTGCATGTTAATGAATTCAAGTATTTTATTATTAGTTATACTTGCTATGTAATTGCATATATGTAAAGTAAACCTAGTGTTGTGGGACATAGGTTGAAAAGTGCAAATGAAACCTAGTGTCATTGAATATAGGTGAGACTTGGTGACTTGAACCTAGGGCCATTGAACTTAGGTTGGCAAGTGTGAAATGTGAACATTGGGGTATGCGACAGTTTTGCTACCCCGAGTATGCGACGACTTCGCTACCCGAGCCACGTGATGGCGGAGACGAATTGGGGTATGCGACGATTTCGCTATCCCGAGTATGCGGCGATTTCGCTACCCGAATAAGGAGATGACGATTTCACTCCTTGGAGGCTGGGACCATGATGGGGATGGCGATTCCATTGCCCGGCGCCCAACACTATATTGTGTAAAGTGAAATCATTGGGGTACGCGGCGATTCCGCTATCCCGGGTATGCGGCGATTCCGCTACCCGAATAAGGAGATGACGATTTCACTCCTTGGAGGTTGGGACCATGATGGGGATGGCGATTCCATTGCCCGGAGCCCAATACTTACGGCGATTCCGCTTTGGTTGAGAACCAAATTGGTGATGCGGCGATTCCGACACCATAAATGAATGAAAAGTAGTTGAACTTGGACAATGTGAGATATAGGATGAACCAAGGAGAAAATGAAAGTTGTCATTTTATTTGGTTGCATCCTTTATGTTTATTTACAAGCATGTAAATATTTGTATGCATAGTTAATTGAAATCTAACTTATGCTTATGGTGTTTCTTTGGACCTGGTGGGTCGAGCTTCTCTCTTGGGTGGCCTTACCCACTGGGAACTATGTTTATAGTTCTCACCCCACGTTTTTCAGGTCCTTCCGCGAGTGAGGCGGCGGAGCGAGGCAAGGGTTTGGCTCTGTAGATAGCGGCCCTTCCATTTTGGTGTTATGTGTAGTTGTACCCCGAGTTTTGGACAATGGTAGCATAGGAGTTTTTTTTTATTAAATGTATACAACTTGTAATTCCATAGTTTTGGAACTTGATGTATGGAATAGGAATGAAGGAAAAGAAAATTTTGGCATGTATACATGTGCAAATGTGTTGTAATAAAAGTAGAACTTCTTTATGTTGATGCTTTCCTTGTGCAACTCTTGTACTCCGTTCCTAGTTGGAACATCGTGGAAATGCTTGTGTTGTGACGCCTTGGGCGGGTAGGGGAGACTCTGTCCTTTCGGCGGGTCTGGGGCACGCGCTCGTGCGGCTTGTCTTTCCACCTACTTGGTGTTAAGGCACGGCGGGGCGTGACAATGACAATAAAGCGGGCGGGTCGAATCCCGCACCGCAGTTAAAATCTAAAATTGAGCAGTCGGTTCCGGTAAACCCGACAAAGAAAGTCACTCGTAAGGAGTTGGAGAAAAATATTGCTTCCCTGGAAACCATTATCAAGCGAGATAGATGGCCTCCGAAGGAAAGGGAAGTTCGGACAGAGAGCGACTCTTCGGCTGAGGCAGCTAGAGGATCCGAGGAAAAAAAATAGAAAGTTCCAGAAGGGGCAAACGAAGGGAGTTCGGCTGACGTGAGTATGGTGTACGTGTTGCCATGCTCATTTAAAGCAAAAGCTACAGAGGTTGAAGAACAGCCCCATTATGGAGAAGAGATAGCAGTAGCCCAGCTCCAACTCGAAGACTTCAAGACGGCCGATGCGGTAGTATTTGAGAAGCCATCGGCCTTGTAGACTAGATTTGTCCGTCCCTTATCCATCAAGGCATTAATAGAAGGACGGCCTGTGCGCCGAGTCGTGGTTGATGGCGGGGCCATGGTCAATGTTATGCCTACGTCATTTTTCAAGCCCACTGACACAACCATTACCGATTTCACTAGAAACGGTCAATCGGCCAGAGGCGTCCTTACCACCGAGCTCACAGTCGGGTCTAAAACTCTTCGAACGGCCTTCTTTGTGGTGTACGCCAACTACCTTTACAATTTGTTGCTATGGCGTGATTGGATCCATGCCAATGAATGTGTACCTTCGAGCCTGCACGGAAAGCTGTTCCAATAGGTTGGAGAATTGAAGAAATCACGGCCGAAGGAAGGCCACAGGCGGTAGACGTCAATGTAGAGGATGTCGGCCATATCAATTGGGCCGACACCGACCCGTACCAGATTTCATTCGTTCGGGTTACAAAAGGAGTACAACTGGTACTCCTAAAAGGGGCAGAAGCATTGGTGGCCACTAAAGAGCCACTAGTATGGTTGAAATGGAATGTCAAAAGTCAGGAGCCAAGGCTCTAGATGAGCCTTGGCATAACAAGTCGACTGAGGAGGTCGGCTACTCCACAAGATCAGCCGAGGCAGCGGATGAAAAATCTTTTATTAAATTTACAGTTCAAGAAGCTGATTGGAACAAAAATGATTCGGCTCGTTGGGTCGATGGTATAATAATGAAATTGTCTAAGGACGATCAAGCTGAAACTAATGAAGGTAAATTTAAAGAAACTTCGTAGGCCAATGAGGCTGACAAGCAGTACGAACAACAATTATGTTCGGGGATTCCAATCAAGACGGAGTTCATGGAAGAATCGCCTATCAAGGTCAGCGAGAAAAGACTGGAAACCCAAGATCCGTTATTAGAAGTGAACTTAGGGTCGGACGACGACAAAAGGCCGACCTTTATTAGCACGAAACTTTCGGCACAAGAACAGGAGGAGCTGACCAGGTTGCTAAGAAAATACAAAGACTGCTTTGCCTGGAGTTATGAAGAAATGTCAGGATTAAACCTAAAAATCGTAGAACATATGCTCCCCATAAAGAAGGGGTATAAGTCTTATAAATAGCCGGCTCGTAGGTTTGAGCCGAGTATTGTATTACAGATCAAAAATAAAATTGAAAATCTTTTAAGAGCCGGATTTATCAGAGCGGCTCGTTACGTTGATTGGGTGTCCAATATAGTCCCAATACGAAAAAAGAATGGCAAACTTAGAGTTTGCATTGATTTTAGAAATTTGAATTTGGCTACACCTAAAGACGAATATCCAATGCCCATAGCTGACATGCTGGTGGAAGCGGTAGCCAGACATAAAATTCTGTCCTTCATAGACGGTCATGCCGGTTATAATCAAATTTTTATCGCCGAAGAATATGTAGCAAAAACGGCTTTTAGATACCCAGGGTCCATTGGAACTTTCGAATGGATAGTGATGCCTTTCGGTTTGAAGAATGCCGGGGCCACTTATCAGCGAGTAATGAATTTTATTTTTCATGATCTAATTGGTAAAACATTGGACGTTTACATTGACGATATCATTGTAAAATCCAAGTCACTAACTGACCACTAGGCCGATTTGGAGTTAGCTTTCGAACGCATGAGGAAATATAATTTAAAAATGAATCCTCTGAAATGCGCATTCGGAGTATCGGCTGAAAATTTTCTGGTTTCCTGGTTCATCAAAAAGGAATCGAGATAGATAAAAATAAGGCAAGGGCAATTATGGAGTTGCCACCGCCGAAAAATAAAAAAGAATTACAGAGCGTATTTGGAAAGATAAATTATTTAAGGCGCTTCATATCAAATTTACCCGGCAGAATAGGAGTATTCACTCCATTACTTCGGCTTAAGAATCAAGAGGAGTTCATGTGGACAGAAGAGCAACAAGAAGCATTTGAAAATATCAAGAAATATTTAGCGAATCCACTAGTGCTCATTCCTCCTCGACAAAGTCAGCCGATGAAATTGTATATATCGGCTGCAAAAGAGAATTTGGTATGCCTGTTGGCCCAAAAGAATGTTTTGAAAGAAGAACAGGCTATCTATTATCTCAGCCGACGCTTGCTAGATACCGAGTGACGTTATTCGGCAATAGAAAAATTATGTTTAGCACTGTACTATGCCTGTACTAAGCTACATTCTACCAGTAGAAGTGTCGATTGTTTGTAAAACCAACCTGATTAAATATATGTTATCAAAGCCGGTATTAAGGGGAAGAATTGGATGCTGGATGCTAGCTTTGTCCGAATTTTCTCTCAGTTACGTTCCGGCAAAAGCCGTTAAGGGACAAGCGATAGCCGACTTTCTGGCCAATCATCCGTGCGTTGAGATTGATGAGCCGATGCAAAACTTGGTCGATTGCCGACCTTGGACGCTCTATTTTGACAGGTCCAGAACAATCGAGTCGGCGGGAGCCGGAATAGTCATACAATCTCCTGAAGGCGAAACTTTCCAGTTCGCCTTTGAACTAGACTTCGGCTGATCTAACAATCAAGCCGAGTATGAGGCGTTAATAATCGGCCTAGAAATTTCAAAGGAGTTAGGAGCACGCTCTGTAAAAGTCATCAGTGATTCGCAGCTAGTGATAAAGTAGGTAGTTGGAGAGTACCGATACGGCAGCCCTAATTTGCAAAATTATTTGAATGAAACAATAAAATTACTTAGCGGATTTGGAGAAGTAGAATTCGTGCACCTATCAAGAGAAAAAAATGAGCAAGCCAATGATTTGGCTCGATCGGCTTCGGGGTATAAAGAGCCGAAAAGGATTAGCCGAGTCAAAATTGGAAAAAGGTTGCCACCGTCGGTTCATATACGAAAGCCGACGATGATCGCTCCCGTGGAAGTACAGGATGATTGGAGAACACCCTTGGTGGAGTTCCTCAATGATCCAAGCAGACGAGTTAGTTATCAACTATGAAAAAGAGCACTCGGTTATTGTCTATTAAACGGACAACTTTATAAAAGATCAGCTGAAAAAGTACTAAAATGTTTATGAGCTGATGAAGCCTTGATAGTTAGGGGAGAAGTCTATGAAGGTTTATGTGGAGCACATCTAGCTGGAAAAAGATTAAGGTGGACCATTCGGCACCTGGGATATTACTAGCCTACCATGCACGAAGATTACATAAAGTATGCTAGGGGATGTCAAGAGTGTCAATTTCACAGCTCGGTACAAAGAGTGTCGACTTCTGAGATGCATGCAATCATCAGGCCTTGGCCTTTTCGTGGTTGGGCTATGGACTTGATTGGAGAAATACAGCCAAACTCTTCGGCTGGACATAAATTTCTAATAGTGACCGTAGACTATTTTACTAAGTGGGTGGAGCAAAACCTACAAGATTGACCACTCAGAAGGTAGAGTTCGTGGAAGACTCCATCATTCATCTTTTCGAGATTTCTGAGACTATCACAACCGACTAAGGAACGATATTCACAGGGAAACAGTTCTCGAGATTCTTGGAGTCAAGACAAGTCAAGCTGCTTCATTCGTCACTCTATTATGCACAGGCAAATGGACAGGCAGAAGCAATAAACAAAATTATTATAAACCTTATGAAATGGCATATCGGAAAGCATCCAAAGAAGTAGAGTGAGAAGCTCTCTGAAGTATTATGGGCATGCCGAACGACTGTCAAGACAGCGACAGGAGTCACACCATTTCGACTGGTCTATGGTCACAAGGCTGTATTACCGGCTGAAATAATGATTCTCTCATTAAGAGTCGAAGGACAAAATGAACTGATAGTAAGAAAATATGAGACCTTGATGAATGAAAAGTTAGACGAAATAGACGAAACTCGGCTGTTGGCGCTTGATCATTTGCAAGCTTATCAGAGCCGAGTAAGTAGTGCATACAATAAGAAAGTCAAGGCCAAATCATTTGCAGTCGGAGATTTAGTCTTAAAATTAGTATTACCAATCAGCCGAAAAAGTCGATTATATGGAAAATGGTCTCTAAATTGGGAAGAACCGTTCCAAGTATATGAAGTTGCGAGAGACAATGCGTACTTTCTAAAGACATTGGAAGGATCGAAAAATAACAAGCCGATTATCACAAAAATATTTAAGAAAGTACTACCGGTCTATGTGGGAAGTTGAATAAAAGAGTCAACATAACATGAACAAGATAAATGTCAGAATATATTACAGCCGATATTAGAATGAAAGGCCGAATGAAAAATCAAGATAATAAGTCTTTGAGCTGATTCCATTCGGTTTTCAAATTGGACTGGGCAAGATCGGCTGCTCGTCTCCTTCGCTTTATCGTGGGATGGAGTTTATAGAGTTGAGAGAGCTGACTATGTATGCCCATCCCTTCGTCTTTCTGGGCTTGGAATTGGGTCTGTAAAGAAGCGCGCTCGTCAGACGTTTGAGCCAAGGCTTTCTCGGCTTCGGCAAGTTCTTCCCTGAGATAAGTAATGCGCTGCCAAAGGGCTGACTCCTGATCTTTCAAAATATCATCTCGCTTGTTGAAGTCGGTTAATGGAGCTGCTACCTCAATGGCCTTCGCCTTAAAAGAGCCGACTTGCGAGAAATGGTAGTCCAAAGCAAGATGTTCGGTAGAAAGTGCTTATTGCCGAGCTAGAAAAAAAGAGAGATGAGAAGATAAGGTTTATGCAAAACATCTACTTGAAGAAAGGAGATCAGGCTAGTCCAGAAGATCGAGGAGAAGCGCTCCGAGCCGATCGAATTGCACCAAGCTCCAAGCTAATGTAGGAAGACCGCTACTGTATAATCCCAGACACTCATCCAATTTTTGTTGAGTGTTAGTCGATATAGTGGTAGGGAGGTCTTCTTCTTCATTGGATTTAGGGCTCGAAGTGGCCAATTCCTGAAGAGAGACGGCCAGCACATCCGCCGGTCTGGGCGCGACGGAACTGCCGAAGTAGAAGTTTTTGCTGGAGGTTCGACAGAAGGATCTGGACCAATTTCCTCCCTCATCTTAGTTTCCTCTTCCACTTGTCTTTTCTCTTCCTCTTTCTTCTTTCTTTCTTTCTTCTTCCTTTCTTTCCCTTTCTCTTCTTTGCTCTTCTTTTTTTCTTCTCTATTCCTCTTCTTCTTCTTTTTTCTTTTCTTCTCTTCTTTTCTTCTCGTCTTCTCTTCTTTTATGTTCTTCTTCTTTCTTTCTCTTCTTCTCTTCTTCTTTTTCTCTTCGAATTTCTTCTTCTTTCTTCTTTTGTTCCCCTTCTTTTTTCCTCTCTTCCTCTTTTCTTTTCTGCTCTTCCTTCTTCCCTTTCTCTTCAGTCTTTTTTTCTTTTCTGTTCGTTTTCTCTCTTCTTCCTTTTTCTTGTCAAGACGAGCCTCCCGACGAGCCTACCTCTCGACATCAGAAATTGCCTTTCCAAGCGCCGAGACGAAGCGAGCGTGTGAGACTTTTGTTGAAGTTTTTTTCGGAGTTGTTTCTTTCAGCTGCTCGACCGAAAGGGATAACGGAGGTGACCCGACTGAGGAGTGAGAAGAAGAAGAAGAATCGATTAAGATAGGCTGAGAATTTACCTCGGCCGATTGAGGAACTTGCTCACTAAGAGTCGGCTGGACGGAGGCCGCATCAAACCAGGTTCAATAACCTCCTCGGCTGAAAAAGTGGGTTGAGCTGAGGGTGCAGTGACAGTTGACGGAACCTCTGCCGAGAGTGCGCCTTGTCGAGGCAGGGGCAGGACGAGAATGAGATCTGACTGCGAGAGTTTTGCGCCGCTTCTGTCGCGGCGAATGAATCGGAGAGTCGGATTCAATCGGCCATTTTTTTGGGCGTTGGGCCGATGAAGCATAAACGCGTACCGACTGAAAAGAATACGTTAGCCGACGACCTATTAAAAAAGAAAAATGCTCTGAGAAACGAGATATACCACTGAGGAGTGAGGCGAGGCCTCCGGATCTTTGTCAGAATCTTCCTCTGAATCCTCTTGCCCCGGGGAGTCGGGTGAAATTTCTTTACCCATAGAAGCGACTAAAAGGAACAGATAAAAAAAAAATTAAAAGAAAGAAAGAAAAACAGAACTGAATTAAAGACGAGATAAAGTACCTTCTGTATGAAGAATTTTGTGGAGAGAATAAGACAGGGTCCTGGAAAAAATCTCCTCACAAAAGTATTCCCAAGCTCCTGGAAAGTGGAGATCAGCCAGCCTCGAGTGGTTCGGCCGAAAACCCACGAGAGTAAAAAAACGTTGGAGGCGATTCCCCATAGCCGAGAGCCGATCTGCTTCGACTGCACTCTTCGTAGGAGGACGGCCACGAGCGGTATCGGCCGTAAACAACTTGGATGGGGCCGGGATCGCTTGGACGAATCCGAATTGACGCGCCACATAATGAGAGGAGTAAACTTCAGTGCTGGGCGTCAACTTGGAACGAGTTTTTAAGCCGACGTGTAGATCTCGCGGGGTCAGCAGAGAATACCAAACGTCGGAGTATTCGCTGGCGCGAGAGGAGGCCATCTGATCTTTGATGACTTCGAACCGAACAAGGAACCAAGATGGGCCAGTGGACGTTCTCCAAAAAGGGCCCATTTGATGAGGTGGCGTTGGTCCTTCTCATAAAAACTTTAAAATACGTCGGGAAGTCGACTGGTTGACCCGAAGTTAGGGGTTCCGGGCAGCCGAGGGCTAAACCATATGTGTCAAAATTGGGAGCCAAATCCAAATCTAAGGGAGTTCAGCACAAAACTGGAAAATAAATCTGCAGACAGAGTTGCAGAAACCAAAGAACACCGCAGCCGGAGCCGATCACTACGCCATTTTTCGATGGCAGCGGTTTGATCGACTCAAAAATTTCTCGATATACAAAAGAAAGAAAATATGCACCTAGTGCTAGCTTCTCGCCAATGGCCAGCACAACGGCGATAGGGACGAAATCTCGATTGATCTTCTGCAAGCGAGTGCAGAAGAGGTTGTGGCAGAGCCAGTAGAGGAGGAAGGCTATGCTCCTTCCTAGTGACTGGGGCGGGGGCCTTACCTGCGAACCGCCGCATAGAATTGGTAAAAGCAAGGTCCGCCTTCGGATCCAGGTAGGCCTCGAAATCCGCCACTCCATCGAGATAATAAGCCATAGAATGGGTGACGCCGTGAGGACGGAGACCGACGATCGCCGCTACGTCAAAAAGGGTCGAGGTGAAGGGCCCCGCCTTGAAGAAGAAGGTGTTGGAGATTGGGGACCAGAAACATAAAGCCGCAGCAAGAAGAAGACTGTCGGCTTGAGGAGGAACCTTCGAGAGTTAAATGGCCTCATAAATTCCGATTTCGCGCCAAAGATCGGCGTAAGAATCCTCAACTCGGTTCAACCAGGTAAGATAAGCGTCTGAAATGCTGAGCCAGGTCCGGAGACTTTTCCCTGATGACTTCAATGTGGACCAAGAAGGGAGGTGGATAACGTCAACCATCAGGGGAAGACCATCATCCGAGAAAGGGAAATCGTCGGGTGCAGGAGGCTCCATGAAAGAAGGACCAAGCACAAATCGAAAAGGGTCCGATTCGACATACTGCATGAGGAGGGTATAGTCGAGAGATGGAGGTGAAGGAAGAGAGAGAATCGGAGCCATTGAGGGAAGCTTAGAAGCAAAGGAAAAGAAAAAAGAAGGTAAAAAAGAGAAACCTCAGAAGAAGGGGAAAAGAGAATAGAAAAGGAGAAGATGAAGAGGCGCGAAAGGAAAAGAAAGAAGAAGTAAAGAAGAGAAACCTCGGAAGAAGGGGAAAAGAAAATGGAAAAGAAGAAGATGAAGAGGCGCGACAGAAGCGAGGCCGTCGGAGGGAATTTCGAAAAGAAAGCTTTGATGATGAGGTGGCGGCAGCCATTAATGACCTAATTAATGCCCTAGATAAGACAAAAGAACGCGAGAAATCATAGCCGTCAAAGGACAAAAGGAAAGGTAAAAGTATGGCTAAGAAGAATGAGCGATGCAGGGCAATCACAGAAGTTGAAACGACGGCCTTGTAATTTGAGCCGTTGAGCAAAATGACGCTAGCCACCGGAACAAATGTTCGAGAGCTGCCGAGGGGGCATTGTTGGCGCCATAAAAATTGCACCACGTGGTGAGCCGAGATACACCACGAAGAGGGCTCCCAAAGCCAAATATAAAGCGACATGTGGTGCGCCAGGATCTGAGAAGAACGCACCCAAAATCGAAAGCGGTTGGACGTGATGCAGTTAAGATCGGCCAGGAGTGGCCCGCAGAAATAGGGACATGGCGGAAACATACCCCGTAGTGGAAAATAACTGAATAAACAACAGGCGAGATTATAAATAGACAGAATATGCCTGCCAAAGGGGTCTTTTTCCTCCGAGAACAAGAAGACCATTTTATTTCCTGCACCTTTTCGCTTTTTAGGAGTAGTCTATTTGTAATCTTTACTTCTTTCCTTACAATTTTCGCTTTCTAGGAGTAGCTTTAAGTTAGATTTCCTTGTGAGTAAGAACGATAATGGAGCCTATTTTTCTCTAAACATCTTTTCTCTTTTGCAATACATATTGAAATTATTCGGCTCATTTCAGCCGAGTATACAGTAGAGTATTTGAACTCGGCTGATCAGATCCCTAATCAGCTGATCACTTGATTCAGTCGTGGGCCCAAACTTTGAGGGTCACCGTCATAAGCCGTTCCGCCTTCCTGCTCGCTTTCTGTAGCAGGCTACGTGACCGGGTCAATGGTCCAGTAATTCGGCTCATAACAAAAGGAAAGAAAAAAAGAATAAAGGTATTTTGATCAGTATATAAAAAATTCGGATCGAATCTGTAAAATTAAGAATAGTGGCCAACTTTTACAAAATCTTAAAACCAGTGAATTTTTTATATAAATTGGTCTAATTTATATTCATATAGTTTAGACTTATCACTCTTTCATGCATCAACAGGGAACTAAAGCTAATATGTTTAGTATTTAAAAATTGGAGCTATTAACTTTAATTACATCAGTTGTAAAATGAAGGAGCGTCAATTTTGAAAGATACTCCAGCTCTCCATCTCAAAACAGCTAGCCCATTATCGAGGGAGCTGTAATGATGTTTTGACCTAATCCCGACAGCGCCCAAAGTAACCAAAAAGGTAAATTGCATCGACGGCCCACAAGCTATAATATTGGTGACGTTTTAATTTTTAAACTATAATTTATAATAATTTTTATTTTTAGTTTCAAAATTTATTATAATTAAATTACATAATTTAATTTAATTGATTAAATATTTGACATATCAGTGATAGAAAAATAATATGATATCTTAATTACTCTGTTACATTATATTTATGTTAGCGATACTTTAATATTTAATAAACTAAATTAAATTATAAAATTTAATTATAATAATTTTAAAAATTTGAATGAAAAAAAATATAATAACTTAAACTTTGGGGGAAAAAATCAAAGTATCGCTTAATATATATATAGTTTGAGGAGTTTACGAGAGGCGGATCTGGAACCTACGGCCTCCTGATAGACTAGTAGCAACTACTCGGAGTGAAGCAGTAACAATAATGCGACCGGGTGCACGGAGCGGGTCCAGGCATTGTTTTCTCGTTCTTGGATGGACTCTTGGATGGATGCGTGTGTTTCTCCTTTTTAATTTAAAAGGGTGGGCTAGAGGGTGAGTAAACCCGCTTTCCCAGTTTTGAGAAACCAGCGGCGGCACCGCCAATCCGCGGTTCCGCCTTCCCAACCAATCAACCCAACTTAATTATATACCCACCCAGGTCTTCCAACCCTTCCTCTTCCCCTCACGTCACCGTCCTCCCTCCAATCGACGCGTGCGTACGCCCTCCCTCGAAGAATTGTTGGAAGGAGTCGAGCCAGCCCAGCCCAGCCCAGCCCAGCCAAGCCCAGCCACTGACGGCCGGTAAAGATGAGGATGAGCTGCAATGGGTGTCGGGTGCTGCGGAAGGGGTGCACGGAGGACTGCAGCATCCGGCCGTGCCTGCAGTGGATCAAGAACCCGGAATCGCAGGCCAACGCCACCCTCTTCCTCGCCAAGTTCTACGGCCGCGCCGGCCTCATCAACCTCATCAACGCCGGCCCCGCCCACCTCCGTCCCGGTAAGTAGTTGTTGTAGTACAGTTGCTGCCTCCTCCGCGATCCGTCTAGCTAATTCCGGATTCTTAAATTCTCAATAATCGATCGTATCTTCCTAGCGATATTTGATTTGATTTGATTTGATTTGATTTGATTTGATTAATCAACCACCCACCCATCATGAATTGGTTTCATTTTTTCTTTCTTTTTTCTTTCTTTCTTTCTGTTTGGTGCGCGCAGCCATATTCCGGTCGCTGCTGTACGAAGCGTGCGGTCGGATCGCGAACCCCATCTACGGCTCGGTGGGACTGCTGTGGTCGGGGAACTGGCAGGTGTGCCAGAGCGCCGTAGAGGCCGTGCTGAAAGGCGCTCCCGTCAAGCCCATCCCCTCCGTCGAATCCGCCGCGGCGCCATTACTGTCGCCCTCCCCGCCCCCTCTTACTGCCGCAGCTGCCGCCGCCGCCGCCGCCGCCGCTGCCGCTGCAAATAGCAAGCCTAACAACAACAACTATAACGACATCCGCCACGTCTCCAAGAATACCAAGAATCATCACCCCCAAGCAGCGGAGCTCCTCAGGGTCTCCGCGAAGACCCGCGCCCGGTTCAAGCGCTCCGCCGGCGCTAAGCCCCGCGCAGCATCAACACCTGGTCCGGTTTCCGACTGCCGGCAGCGGCGCCAGCAGAGCCCCGACTCGTCCGCCAGCCGCGCCTCGGATGATGACGAGAGCGGCGCGGCGCCTCGGGCCGACGATGATGTCGAGTTCCGTGAGAGCGATCGGCTCTCGGTCGACACGGTGGAGGCGGGGTCGCACGTGAGCCAGGCCGAGCCAAGCCCCGCCGTGGAAGGAGGAGCCGACCAGGAAGATGAGACGGAGGAGGAGGAGCCGGTGGTGGCTCTGGAGCTGACCCTGGGGTTGGAACCGCTTTCCGGAACCACCCGGCCGCCGCGCCGCTCACCAGCCACGGAAACCCGCTGCGCCTTCAGCTCCGATTCATTTCGACTCGATCTCGGCCTTCAGTTATCTGCTTAAACTAATAAAGCATGTACAACCGATATACATAGTAGATATTAATAGAAAAAAAAAACAACGGAGAACGGAGTTTGATACTTTCCGCGGGAGTTGTGGGCGCGTTGGGTGTGTAGAGATGGATAGATAGGAGGTGTAGAGGCTACAGTTTTGTAGGTTTTTTAAGCAATTTGTTCTCTCCAATCCGTCGCTGTAATCTTCGGTCTCTTGCTTTCTCTTGTTTGCAGGAAAGAATGAAGAAAAATAATCTAATTCCAGCTTATGTAGAAAACTCTCTTGTACCCAATGTTGTTTTTTTTTATGTATAATAAGTTTTCACGATACTTGTTTATATTGAGAAAGAAAACGACCGTCGAGCTTGTTGGTTCTAGTGCCTCAAGGTTCCTAATTTCTTGGCAGTCTAGGTTTTCTCTGTTATTTATTTATTTATTTATCTATTATTATTTTTTTCAGGTTGGAATCGTACTATGGGCTTGCTTGGTAATTAAGGAACAAAGAATCAAATAAAACTATGAAAAGAAATACTTCAAATGCTACCATCCTTGATCAGTTAACTCTCTACTTGATGATTGGTACTTAAAATCATTAGTTGAAAGACTAATTGTTTTACATTTTTATTAAATTCATTTCTTAAGACATGCTATCATTCTATCTCAAAAAAAAAAAAAAAAAGAAAAAACCCTGCCAATCTTATGACCCATGTAATCTTAGTTTTAGTTTCTCTCTAAAGACCTTTTATTAATTATAATAAGTTAGATGTAAATTATGAGATTACCAACTAAATGGAAAGAAAAGTACCATATACGCATTTCTTTTGGGGAGTAAATGATGAAAGCTTTAAAAAAAGACAAACTCTGGCAAGGCATTTTCTAGACCCTACGAGCATACTAGAACAATGTTAATTAAACTGAGGACCTGTTTGGATGCACAGTAAAAAAATATTATGGAGTCTAAATATCGTAGTTTTGGTCTGAATGAAATGCGGAATTTTATAACTCCAAAAATTTTTCATTGAATAATTTTAAAAGCCGTTTGGATACAAATTATACAATTCCATAGAATTTCTCACAATATTTAAAAAATTAGCTATTAGAAACTTAAAATTTAAATTATTAACTATTTGGATTCACATAGTACGATTTCAAAAGATTTCTGCAAACTAAAAAATTAAAAAATTAAAAATTAATTTTAAATTTTAAAATTTTTAAATTAAAATTTTTTAAATTTAAAATCTAAATAAAATTTAAATTTAAAATTTAAAAATTTAAAAGTTATAATTCTAAATTTTCAAAAAAAAATTTGAAATTTGAAATTTGAAATTTGAAATTTTAAGAATAAATTTTATAAATAATTTTGAAATTTTGAAATTTTGAAATTTTAAATTTGAAATTTCAAATTTGAAATTTGAAATTTGAAATAAAAAATTTAAAATTTAAAATTTAAAATTTAAAATTTGAATTTGAAAAATAAAATTGATAATTGAAAATTAAAATTTGAAATTTGAAATTTGAAATTTGAAATTTGAAATTTGAAATTTGAAATTTGAAATTTGAAATTTGAAATTTGAAATTTGAAATTCAAAAATTATATCTAAAAGTTCAAAATTTATAAGTTATAATTCCAAATTTTATAATTTGAAATTTGAAATTTTAAATTTAAATTTTAAATTTTAAAATTTAAAATTTAAAAATAAATTTATAAATTTATAAATTTGAAATTTGAAATTTGAAATATGAAATAAAAAATTTAAAATTTAAAATTTAAAATTTGAATTTGAGATTTGAGATTTGAGATTTGAGATTTGAGATTTCAGATTTGAGATTTGAGATTTGAAAATAAAAAGTTTAGAATTTTAAATTTGACGTTTAAATTAAATTTTTAAAATTTAAATTTTTGATATTTAAAATTTAGAATTTAAAATTTGAAATTTAAAACTTAGTACATTTTTTGGGTGAGAGAGCTAGCCCAATAATTGTGAAATTTTTTTTCTTTGGTTGGATTGGATTATAAATTTACTCAATTTTTTGGAGTAAAGTCTAACTATACTCCAAAAATTACTTTATTTTTTTTGCTTCCAAACGCTTCGCAGGAAAGTTTTCCTACGAGCGTAGCATAGTTTAATTATGCTACGTTTTTAGGTCCATCCAAACGGGGCCTGAACAATAACAGTTGCGGCACTAAATGCAAAAATCCAAATTGCATGCTAGTAAAATAGAAATTTGCTAAGAGTGTATCTGGTTGGCTGTAAAATACATCAAAATTAATTTTTTATATAAAAAATTATTTTTCGTGTGTTTATTTAGTCGTAAATTTTTTTTTTGGAAAAATTACTTTAACAGATTTGAGAAGAATGGAGTGTCTTTATTTTTCGCCGATTTTCAGTAGAAAATAAAAATTCAAGCTTTGTAAATTTTTTTCATTCATTTTTTTACATCAAACCAAACAAATATGGATTATTTTTCTTTCAACCAAATAGATATTGATGAAAAATTATATATTTTTTCTACAAACCAAGCATTACAAAATGGAGTGTTTTTATTTTCCGCCGATTTTCAGCGAAAAACGAAAATTTAAGCTGCATGAAAAAAATTTCATTCATGTTTTTCGTCGAATAAAATAAATGTGAATTTTTTTTTCCTTTCAATTAAACAAATGTGGATAGAATTAAATTTTTTTTTTTTCTGCAAACCAAACACTACAAAATGTACAAACGTTTTTAACCGAAAAATTTTTCTGCGGAAAATTATTTTTCACGGTTTTATATACAACCAAACACCCCTAAACGACCAAATTAATTATTAGTCCTTCTGCCCAAAGATAAATATGATCTTGTTTTCTAGTGAGAATACAACTAAATTTTCCTCGGAAACTGTGTTTCGTTTTACCTCCTATGTCATTATACTAAATTTGATCAACACTGCTATCTTATTTTCTATTAAGAATAAAACTAATTTTCCTCCAAAATAGTATTTCATTTTACCTGCTATGTCGTTATACTAAACTTGATCAACACTGCTATTTAAGTGATTAATTATGTATTTATTATTGATTTAAATTGGCAACTTGAGGCTTTTTGTTATATATCAATTTAAATTGGAAACTTGAGGCGCTTTCTTCTTGGTAGCTCATATTCTAGCATGGAGGTAGACTGGTATATCAAGTCAACACAGTTTTGTAAAAGTTTTTTTTTTTTTTTTCTTTTTCTAGAAACAACTTTCCAAAATTAGTAGATCAGATAATGGACTAACGCAGGACAAATATCTGTTTATAAGCTATAATTGCCGGTACATTTCATACACCGCACTACCAAAATCTTGTTACGCACGTAAATCTTAATATCAAAATCTAATCAATCGTTTATGTTTCTATGATATATTTCAAAATTCCAAATATCATAAATAGTATAAATTTCAAATGGCATTGTCTTATGAATCCAAGTTACTCTCTATATATATTCTTAAATCTTCGGACTACTTGATGCCATATAGTAGATTTTCGAAACTTATAACTTTTTATACTCTTATCCCTTTTGATTACATGTATCATCAGATTTGATTTTGATGAAAGATTACTAATGTAGGCATGAAACATTGGGGAGCTGAGAATTATTTGGCTGATTTTCATGGGTGCTTTTTACTAACAAATACTAAAGTGATGTTTGGTTTGGTATAAAAAATATTAAAAGTACTTTGAAAGAGAATATTTGATGTAAAAAAATATGCCTATTAGTCTTTGAATTGGCTTAAAAAGGAAAAAGTTTTTGTGGCATGCGTTTTTAAGGGCAAAGCCAAAGTTTGATATAAAGGGGGCCAAACCGCGCGACGTGCGTAACTAAATTATAGTTTGCAAAATAAATTTATTTTCTTGTATTAGTTTCGAATTCAAAAAGAAAAATCCACTATCTATTTAATTAAAATGCAAGTTATAAAACTTCATATTTTCTCCATAGTTAATACTAAATAAAAACAAAAAAAAAATTGATATTTTTTGACTTGGAAATAAAATCAACTAAAAGATTAACATGCGTGGCAATAATAGAAACTTCTCTTGCTTTCTCTCAAAGCTTCTTTCATAATTGAAATAACTATGGGGTTGTTTGGCCTAAACTCTAGAAAAGAGATTTTGCAGACTTTATTTCGAGAATTTATTTTGCTTAAAAGCTGCAGATTATTTGGCGGAGTCTATCAGAAATATAATTTTTCTAATATAATTTTATAAACTTTTGCAAATATTATTTTTTTGCTAAATTTTATTTTAAAATTTGAATTTGACTTTAAAAATTTAAAATTTTGAATTTAAAATCTAAACCAAAATTTAAAATTTTTTATTGAATTTAAATTCCAAATATAAAATTTAAATTTTAAAATTTTAAAATTTTAATTTAAAATATAAATTTAAAATTAGAAAATTAGAAATTAGAAATTTAAATTTAAAATGAAAATTTTAAATTGAAATTTTAGAATTTAAATTTTAAAATTTAAATTTTGAATTTAAATTTTGATATTTAAAAATTTAAAAATTTTAAACTATAAAGTTTTAAATTTTAAATTTTTTTATAATATAAATTTGAATGTTGAAATTAAAACTTAAAAATTTTAATTTTAATTTTAAATTTTTAGTTTGAAATTTGAAAAATAAAAATAAAAATTTCAAATTTAAAAATTTAAAATTTAAATTTTATGTCACACCTCAGGGCCTTAATGGAAGGTGCATAGGCCAGCTGTATACGCAAGAACATCCTCATGCAAACGAAGCATCAACAACCAACTAGTTTCAACAATTTTTAACACAGCATTATATAAAAGATGAAATCCAAGTTCATAGGTATCCAGAGCATGAACATCAATAATTACTAAACTAGAAATAGTTTATATTCAAACATCACTCCTAAAATAGATTCATAATTTTTCTAATCAACCCTCAAATTTAATATATGAACTAGCTAAAATCATAATTAATATATTGTCATATTAACATAGCTCTCTAAAATATAAAATGGTGAGTGCATTATACCACTAGGACAATCGAGGCATCAATAGTATAAGAAAAACTGGAAATAATAGCTGTAGTAAAAGAAGCATGAAATAAATATAACTGCTGTGTGAAAATCACAAGATTCGAATAATATTACTATGCCTTTATGCTGCATGAAGTAGAAAGAATCATGTCTCAACTTTTAACTATGTATTAGTTTGGTTTATGATGTCCCATTACCAATATTTACTCAATCTCTTGAGGACCTACATAAAGTATGGTCCAAACTTACGTTGTGCCTTATGGACCGTTTTCAGCACCCACATACGGAGCTGTGGCTTACACACGTCGCCCAATCGACATTCAAAAAGCAAGGGTAAGCCTGCTCATAATGGCTAATCTCCATAGTGCCTTGGCTTTAGGGAGTGACTCTCACAAGCAATATACTAATTAAGCTCAATTTGGTTTATGCAAGCTTTAGTCTCATGTATAATGCTCAAAGATCATAAATCACAAGTACTTGACCCATGATTACATGAGAGTCCTCAACTCTAATATTATGCCTCAACATATCATTTAGGGATTGTATGAACAAATAATCTTAAGATGTCCATGTCTAGTAAGAGATTCATTCATCTCTACTCGACCAATATGATGTAGATAGAAAGTAAGCAAGTAACTACTAAGTAGATGTCCATGTCTTCCAATGAAGTTTAAGTATCTTGAGTATATTAGCATGCTATTTGGAATAGAGGACAACCAACATATGTAGAAATTATGCTCAACATATGCTATATGAGGCATGTATTATGGAGTCACTACAACAAAATTAGGGTATAGCGACACTTTTAAGTGTCCCTGAAGCCTAAAAAAAGTGCTGCTAGCAAAAATACCGACACTAATTATAGTGTCGCTATATGTGCAGTCCCTAGGATATATAGCGACATATTATTAAGTGTCGGTATATCCCAAGAAAAGTGCTGCAATTTAGCAACATTTTTTATTGTTTTTAGTGACACACATAAGTGTCCCTAATTTAGAAAAAAATAATAATATCCTTCTTGCATAGCGACACTTTATAAGTGTCCCTATTGTCATTAAAAGTATAATGTTTTACTTAAACATCTAGTATTAAATTTTAGTAATCGCATACAGAAAAAAGCAACCAACAAAATTTCTCAAATTCTTGTCGAAATGATAAAACTAAAATTCAATATCCATACGTCACGACAATAATATCCATTTACATATCATAGCAATCGAAACAAACCAAACTCTCTAATTGAGAAAAGAAAAATACAAAAAAAATCAAAAATTGTATGACAACAAAAATTAAAAAGTGCATAAACGCATTCTGATCCACTCCACAACTATATACTTGGACCTGCACATTGAATAACATTTGAATTAATTCAAATTTGTGCAACATCCTTCATTCGTCGGAGCATCAAAAAAGAAGAGTGCACTGCCTATGTTCTGTAACAACAAAATGCAACAAAATTTAGCAAGAAATTGAAACAAATCATTTTTCATTGAAATCAGTACCAAAACAAGAAACCAACAAACACGAACCATAGTAGTAGAAGAATGCACAATTATGTGCCAAAGGATAAACTCCACATAAAACAACAGGACTTACAAATTTAGTCATGAAATATGACCCGAGTTTCGATTTTGTGCTCAAAGTCTCAATTATAAAATTTATTCTCTAAAGTTTGACCCCGATTTCAATTCTGTCTCTAATTTTCAGTTTTACCCTTAATATTTGAATTCAATTTTGTCCTTCAACTTCGGCCTAAATTTCAGTTACGTCCTCAGAGTTTCAATCGTTAACAATAGAATTCCATCATCATACCAACGCTGATTTTGCACTTTTCGGGACAATAGACCAAATAAAGGTCTTATAATAAACTTCATACCATATTATTACCACAAATGGGCATAGTTAGGGCCTGTTTGGTACAGAGACCCTGCAATAAGTTTGGGCCAAAATAAGTTTGGGCGAAAGCACATAGAAATATATTTCTCTGTTTTCCAGTTGGACCGAAGAAACCATATCTTCGCCGAACAGGCGCAATCTATGCAATGTGTTATCCCTCACGGAAACAAAGGATATATTTTTCATATCGCACTCTCTCACCCTACATGTTAAGGATATTCCCCACACAAACTAAGCCTTTGACGAAGTATACATTTGCCCCAAGTTACACACTAATGAAAATGAAACTGATTCCAGTTTTGGATAGCTCAAAAACTCGAAAAAATCACGGCATTGGCAAAAAACACCTCTGGATCATCAGAACCTAACTTAATCTACTTAAATAAACACAAGTTGGTAGAAATTATGACCCTAAAGGTAGATTTGAAGCTGGAAAAAGAGAGAAGAGAGCACCTGAAGTGGAAAATAGCAGCCAATGTCGCGATTCCGCTGCTCCTCAGCATTATCTCTCTCTCTCACGTGATCAAAAGAGAAAAACCCTAATTTAGATCGAGATGATGAAGAAGAAGAAGAAGAGGTCGAGAGAGGAAACTGATTTCCCACGGCGCCGTACCTTCTACTTCATGTGAAATATAAGATATAGTTTAAACAGAAATATAATGCATCAATTTTGGGAGTTTAACAAACATTCATTTCATACCTTCAATATTCACTTCATCTCCTTCTTGATTTATATTTGTAGAAGACTTCGAATAAGTAGAACTTTCTGCATGTTCATCACATTGTGCTTGCTGATTGGAATTAGATTGAGGCTCCGCCCAATATTCATCTTCACTTTGAGTTATTCGGATGCGTTTGCGCTTTGTCATCTCTTTCAACAAAATCAAACAAAAAGAGCCTCTTAACTAAATCATCTATTAACCAAATTGCCTTAAATTTTTGAGAAACTGAAGTATAAAGCATCAAAAGCAATTAAGATCTACAATGTTATACTACGCATGGATAAGTTGCATCGAGAATGTCAAAAGATGAAAAAGAGAAACAGAATTTAGCCACATTGAGGAATAGTAAACAACTTCACCATTTGTAGTATGAATGGAATTGTTTCAAAAGCAAATTGTATAAGCTATCAAAAACCACTAACTGATGCAAACTTAAAAATATCATGCTAGATTTTGGATACATTAACTATAATGGGTCTCAAACAATTATCTGTGAATTTAATAGCTGCATCACATAAAACTGTCCACACTACTTGCAGGAAGTAGTATAATATTATTCTCTACTCTTAGACATAGATGGAGCACTCACTATGCGCCACTTTAAAGAATTGAATATAACGAAGCACTCAATACTCTTTAATATGTTCAGGAGATAGATATCTATTTATGCAACTTCATTTGGAAATCTTATAAGCACAATCAATTTAACATATTAGCAAATCAGCAATTAAAAAGTTCAATTGAATGTATAGAAATGAAAGGAAAAGGCCAATCTCAAAAAGATGCATGCAATCTTGTCTATAGTATCTTCAGTTTCAAATTAGAAACACCTCATAAAGCAACCAAACCCATCAAGTAATGTCAAAATTTACCTCTCCAAGTTCAACAGTGATGATATGTGAAATAAATGAAACCCCTTAACATCCTGAAAATCAGGAAGAGCAGCAGTAAGTACTTGGTTTAGATTTGAATTTGGGGCAAGAAAAAAATCATTGGAAAAGGAACAACCACATATGGAAATCAGAAACATGAAAAACCTCTCAAAAATTGCAAGTGCAAATGCACATGAACAGCCAACCTCCTCCTCTCCCCCACTTTACCTAACACATATACAAATATTTAGATTACACTCCTTACAGTAATAGAAGTGGAAGAGCACAACAATCATTCTTACAATAATAGAAGATTATCAATTAGCTGTTCTTTGATTGTTTTATTTTTGCCTAATTAGATTACATTACATCATGAGCAGTGAGACTAGCTAGCGTGGAGTCAAAGATTAGACCTAAATATTTAGATAGGGAATCCATTAAATTAATTTAACCAAGATTAGGAACGAAAGAATATGGTTGCATCTACAGTAGAAGTTATAGGCTCACTCTATTATTCTAACTATAGTGCTATACTTTGACTTAGAAATTTTGGAGCCTCATTCGGTTTGTTTCCAAATCCAACTGCATTTTTATGTATCTGATTGGATCTGGATCCAAAGCATATCACATATTTTGAGCATACAAGTTATATAGGGCCTAGAAAATAGAATAATGTGTATTCAATTTATAAACTGAACTTCGCAGTAAAGGTTTCAGAATACTTTATTTTTCTTCTATTGCAATCAAAGAACCAAAAAAAAAATGTAGTAAAATCTATCTAGAAACCTGCAATCTTCAATGCCAAAAATTTTTGCTTCTAAAATGCAAGGGTCGTCCTAAACCACATGAAAGAAAACAGATCCAATGGCAATTTTTGTTCAACCTCGCAAAACACTAGTAGCTTACTTCTTCAATATGAATTTCACCGTTTCCTTGTTGTTCTTTCATTTTATTCCTCCACCAATTTTCCTCACTAGCTTCCAGTAGGAGATAAACTTAATACGATCATGCAACATTTTTGCAAAAAGACTGAATGCATAAAAACCCCTAAACATTTTCGCGATTGGCATTTTGTACCTCTAACATTAAAAAATTACACATCTTACCTTTTCAGTGGTCAAAATGGTTCTATTACCTTCCTAGTGTCTGTACGATCTCGTTTTTACCTAAAAGTGACCACGCTCCTCAACAGGATTAGCAAGTTGCCTCATACCTGAATACATATAGATAGAAAATTTACCATCAACAAGCACAATGTGGTGTTTCAGCTGGTAGATAAGGACTATTTGAAAAACCCATCCTAGCTTCTACATGGTGAAAATTATCTTATATCCATTAAATTAAGTTCATATTTTAAGCATCAATAGCAAAAGGGCTTGGCTGTTAGTGTTCAAGTTCGCAAGTTTGAAGAAATATAAATTGTTTCACATTTTTAGCTAAGTTTATTTTCGACAAAAAAGAAACGAATGACATACTATTTCTCTCTTCCTCTCTCTCTCAAAAAAAAAAAAAATCTTAGTTTTCTAAATCTTGAAGACCTGTCAATGAAACACTGTCATAGGTGCAGAGTTTTGAGGTGGTTGTTGAATGTTTGTTTCCTCAATAATATTTTGTGATTAATACTACTACACAACAAATCCTAAAGTGTCTTTATATAATAATTTATTGTACCTCGTGATTTACACCTTGTTTGGACCATTAAGTACCAAAGTTGAACAGCAAATTAACACTACTCAAAATTATTCAAAGTAGTGGTTATGTAGGCAAGCTTTATCAGCTAAACTTACCTAAATTAGATGAATCTCTCCTCTAATTAGAAGCAAAATTTTTAAGTCTCTGCATTTTTTTTCCTTTTAAAGCACACCAAAAACTTTGTTGTGAATATGTTAGGAAATTGGTCTAAGATCATTTTCCATTTATAACCAGGACAACTTTTCAGATTGGGAAAAGAAAGTAGAGATATAACATATTTTTCTAAGAAATACACATGGATATAAGATAATTTTCTCGCAAATTAAAGCAAAAGTAGGGCAATAAAACCTAATCCGAACCCTAAAACTCTCAAACCCAACCGAAATCACCCCTCCAAACCCCAGATATAGAGCTCATATCACAAAAAAAAGCGTCAAAGAACCCTAAAAATCGGCAAGAGGGAGAGCAGCGGATCGATCGGGACCTACAGGTAGAGCCCGTAGAGGAGGAGCGCGACGTCGTTCTGGATCCTCGAGATCGCTCCACCACCACCGCCGTCGCCGTCGCCGTCGCCGTCGCCGTCGCCGTCGCCGCCATCGCCGCTGCCGTGCTCGTGGAGGAGGAGGCCGAGGGCGAGCTCGTAGGGAGAGGGGGAGAGCTCGAGCTCGGATGGAGAAGAGGAAAGGGAGAGAATGGGTTAGGATGGAGTGGGTTTGGGTTTTTTCTTTTTCCTTTTTCCTTTTTGCAATTGGGCTTTTATTTGGGCCTGGCTTTTTTTCTAATTTAGAAATTTTTAAATATATAGTTGGAACACTTACACTAAAGTGTCCCAAAAATGTGTCCCTAAAACTTAGTTTTGTTGTAGTGAGTGTACAACTTATTTGAATATAATGGAAATGACATGCTTCAAATCAACAACGAGAGTTTCTAATGACATGTTTATCAAGGAATTAAGATCAATTGAGAAGTATATGACATTGAAGGAGTTCATTTACCGACTTCGGTTAGGTCGAACCCACCGGATATTCGGCAAAATCCTTTCATTTCTCCAAGCCATGTTGTCCCATTCTCTCTTCTAACTTAAGCGATTTTTTCAACTAATGAAAACCTTCAAAAATTCTCACACCAAATTATCTAAAAGTTATATGAAAAATAGGTGGAGATTACCTTAACTCGGTGAATCCTTATAGATACTTCAATTGAAGTTGTTGGGACTTCAATTCCAACCTACATGAAAGGTTCACACCCATCAAGTTCACCTGAAAGCCCCACAATAAAAAATTTCCAATTTAAACCTTATTATCTAACATTCAACCAAAATCTTCATATTTTTCAAAAGATCTCCATACACAATGTTAGAGTACTAGAACTCACCTATTTCAAGAACTAATTCCTTGATTCAAGCCTTAAAATCTAGGGTTAGGGTCTTCAAGAACTCCTCTACCATTTCTCTTGATCCAACTTCAAGCTTGATGGTAATAGAAGCTTCTAGTGAAAGAAGATGACTTAGGTTGTGGAGAGAAAGAAAGAAAAGAAAAGAAGCAGGGGTCGACGAAGAAAAATAAAGAAGAAAGAAGGATTAGCGCTTTTTTCCTTAGGGGAGAAGTTGGTGAGGAACAAAGGTTGTGGGAGCTTTAAATAGAGTTTTAACAATTGCATGCAAACCCTCAAATAAAAAGAATTAGCACCACTTAATAATTTCAGCCCGCGACACATTTTGGGCGCCTGCAAGAACTTTCAGGCATCTTAAAGTTTATAGCAGTACACTGTCAGAACTCTCAGGTTGAATATCCAGAATATGTTTCGAGTGCCCGCAAGAGAGCTTAGAAGTGTCGGATGCTCAAAGGAGAGCCTGTAAGATAGCCGAGAAATTTCGAATGCATGTTTCTGGTGCCAATAAAAGGGCCCAGAAGCTTTGGATGCCCACAAGATAGCCCAGAAGCTTCAGATGCATTTATTGGGCATCTGGAAGAGCATCCAAAAGTTGATTTTTTTTTTTTTCATCCTTTCTTATATTTTCCTTTATTTTCACTTTGGAACTCTGATTTTCATTCCATTTTCTCTCCAAATCAAATCTTACAAAGTTCAAGCTCCTCCAAGATGTTTTAAACACTTCAAATACCTTTCTATATCGGAGCATTGTGATTTAACCTCATTAAAGGATAAGGCTTTAGAGAACCATTATTGTTTCGAAATTTTTTCTTTAAATCCAACTCTTTTCTAATGCATTCGTCATCTCTCGAGATCTCACCAAATTACTTTCAATACTTTTTAATCCTTTTCCATAGCCTTCAAACGCTTTAAATATAATCTTTAGTCACCATTACTGCTATTATTCTAAAGTTCAGTGGATTCCACTGAATTAAAAAAATTCTTACTTTTGGGGTCCATTTTCTCAATTACTTATCTTTAACTCTTCTGGACATGAGTTTCTCTAAATTGTTTTACCAATTACCCCTCATTGGGAGTCCGCTCATGTGGCTTGGGTTTCATATGTTATATTCCTCCCTCTTTCAAAAGATTTTCATCTGCAAAATTTAAAGTCATACCTTACATGGCAATTACAACTCACACATAAGTCTCTTTTCATCAAAGCCACAGACCGTTCTCCCATAACATTGATTTTACTAATCCCTGGAGTACAGGGACTAATTCCTTACTCCCGTTTATGGAGAATGGTCATATAACCGACAATTCCCTTGCCTCTAACACAGCTTTTCTCATTATACAACTAATTCATCAAACTTTTGATTTCAACCATGATAGGAAGTAACCTAATATTCCAAAATTTCACAAAATCTAACACTCTTATACTTTTCGTTACTATCTTTCACACACACGGGATCTGCAACTCTCTTAGGCGGTCAAACTTTATACGTGGCATCCTCACGCCTGTGAGTCACAATTTCTATGTTCAATCTAACTAAATAGTTTCGACCAAGCCTTAACTTATAATCCAAGGCTGCTATTATAAGAAGCTAACTATGTCATCCCTAAAAGCCCTAGGCTCACCAATTACTATGTGGTCCAAGTACGGATCGCCCCCAGCAATGTCGACATCTATCGCTATGAGGGCGAGGTGCTCCTGCCATCCCCCACCGCCCAACTTCAGGTACTCCAAAAGTCTCACCTCACTAGTAAGCACCTACTATGGTTTGTCTAACCAAATACCTAAGTGTCAACCTTTCATGTGAGACCCCAGGTAATCCTATATATAAGATATAATAGGGCTAAACTCTTAGGCGGTGGCTAGGCCCGAGAGGTTAAGAGAATTAAGCGTGCTAGGACTAGAGTAGTCCTATGATGGGTGACCCCCTGGGAAGTTGGGACGCTACAGTTGGTATCAGAGCCAATTACCAGCCGGAAGTGTGAGATGAGTCTCGGCTGAGCCAGGATTGTACAGCGGGAAGAGCGAGGCTCTAATGCTGTTGACTATTGTGGGTAACTCCCTGGGAAGTTGGGGCGTCACATTTCATGTTATAAATTCACCCCAACAAGAAACCAATCCTTTGATCGGCTTCCAAGCATCTAGGAAATTGCTAGCCCATAGAGTGGTCCTTGGCCCGTAGCGTTTTCAAATAAAGGTTTCCGTGTGGAAAACAGTTTTCAAATGGGTTTCCGATCGATCGACTTTTGTGATTTCAAAAGAGAGTTCTCGTGTGGAGAACGGTTTTTCAAATGATTCTTGAATGTTTGATATTAGGGTTTCAAAATAAAGCTTCTGGGTAAGGAGCAATTTTCTAGAATGATCTGCTGTTTGTGCATCGCATCATCTTTCGCCTAAGGACTTACTTAGATTCATACAGGTTTAAGGACGGTTAGCTGTATGAATCATGTTTTGTAATGTGATTGTTGTGTGGTGAATGAATGGTGGTTGTGATCTTGTTGTATGTTGTGTACGCCGTGCAAATACAGGGGAGGCTCTGTCCGTGTGTACAGTGGATCCTGTATTTGTGGCGGGTCTGTACGTAACGCGGGCTAGGCTTTCAAAAAAAAAATTTGGCACGTATTTTCGCATCTAAAACTAGCCCGGGGCGTGACAGAAGGCTGATCCAACCATCCTATTATTGAGTAACGGTACCCCCAACTTCAATACCGATACACCAAGCCAAACTACAGTTTGCAGATGTTGGTCTCCCGAGTCCATATTCACGCCTTTTACATGTCGAAAACCCTTGCATGCTCCTCAAACTCAACCAAAATTATTTGAACATAAACAAATACTATTTCTCTCACTAGAATTCCACAATTTGTAAAAGTTCGGTGTGCTACAACGTAGGGTAAAATCATGATGCAAGTTGCAACATTCTGGAAGTGTCATTTAGGAGATACTAATTCATCTCAGCTCCCTACTTCATATCGGGAGATGCCGATTACCCTTGACTCTCTACATTCTTGGTAATGCCGATTTCGTTCAACACCAAGTGCCTATCGATTGGAGGGATGCCGATTGCCTTTGACTCTCTATGACGTGTATTGTAATTTGTGAAACCAAACCTTTTAAAGATAAGAGATAGTTTGAGGCAAACATATAAACCAATGACATACGGCATATTGTGTATATTTGGGCTGCGTTTGGTTCGGGTATAAGTAAGAACTGCTATTCCAGGGATAGGTACAAGTTGAGGTATAAGTAGGAACTAGACCAATTTTGCGTTTGGATGAAAATTGGGCTATTTATGGGAATAAGATAAATAGTGTTTGGATTGTTAGATTGGAACAATAGGAATAAGAGTTATACTTTTAAATCAAAAATATTTTATCTAATTAATTAACATCAAAATATTAATTAAAAATAAATTAGTAAATTAATAAATTTATTAGCTATGAATATTGTATAAGATAATAATAATATATTAATCAATTAATTAAATATAAAAATAATTTAACTTTTTAATTAGTTAGTAAATTATTTTAGTTAGATAACTAGTAAAAAATTAATTAAATTAATAAAAATATTAATGGTTGATCAATATAAATATTAGTTTATGAATAAACACATTAAATTATTAATAATTAATTAGCTAACTAATAATAAATAATAAATTAATTAATTATTTTATTATTTAAGCAATGGATAATGATTTAAATATATTAATTAAATTAATTAATAATCTAATACCATAATTAAAATTAAATTTAAACTTCAATTAAGCTTGTTCCCACTTGGGAACAAGCTTGTTCCAGGAAAAGGGTGGAACAACAGTTCCAGGCTTATACCAGCTTGTTCCAGAGAAAGAAGAACAGTTGTTCCCACCCTCTAATTTTGTGTTCGGGGAACAAGGGTGGAATAACCCCTTATTCCACCCCTTGTTCCCCAACCAAACAGGGCCCTAGCCTTTTTTGCATTTCTATTGTAAAAATAGTTGTTTCATTTATTATTATTATTCTACTAATGTCTTCTTTGGACCGAGTGAGTGCAGAGCATCACTTTCGGCGATTGTACCCATTGAAAACTTATTTTAAGTCCCCACCCTATTGTGTTGACATCTTTTTCAGGCCATCTATCACCAACGAGGCACGGGATCGCAGCAAGGGCATCACGATTTAGCTAGATTAACTATGAGTTCGTCTAGAGTGTACCTTTTTGTGTAAGCTAGAACTATATAATATTGTGGAGATTTAAGAGTTCTAAACTTTAAAGAAGTTAAATTTGTAATGGTTCTAATTTAGAGGTTCATTACTTTGATACTTTATTGTACCCATATCTTGTATATGTTGTATAGATTGGTATATGTTTTTGCTTCTTGCGGGTAGAAAAATTCTTGCCCGTTCGGCGAGTCTATTGCACGTGCTCTAGCATGACCTTTGGGTAGGTCTCGGAGCGTGACAAGTACATGGAGGCCAGTATTTATACTCAACCTGAGTTTTGCAAAACCTGAACGTTCCTCCTGCGAGAATTTCTATTAAGTACAGGTACTCAAAATTTCAGTATCAGTACTAAAAAAGGGAATTGTCTCAAACTACAAGTTGGCTCAGGAACTTTGTTTTTTGTGCCATTTTCAAGCCAAAATAGTTCCAACTTATCTCAAACTCTTTCCAAACCTCCCAAATGGAACCTTTGGCCATTTTACACTAGACTTGTCATGCCGCGAGAACACAAAAGAAGCTAATCCCGGGCATGTGCACAGATCCGCCGTGCGTAGAAGGATGCCCTCATGCACAGAAAGTGTCAACAACCAACTAGTTTCAACAACTTTCATGCAACATTATATAAAAGATGAAATCCAAGTTGATAGGTATTTAGAGCATGAACATCAACAACAAATAAACTAGAAATAATTTGCATCTAAACATCACTCTCAAAATGGGTTCATAACTTTTCCTATCAACCCTTAATTTAATACATCAACTAAAACTATAATTAATACATTATCATATCAACATAACTTCTCAAAATATAAACTCTTTGGTCCAAAAAGGGTGAAAGAGTTCTAGCTATTACGAGACTCCCTTTCCACGATCCCATGCCTCCCTCGCAATTGAAGGCTCTGAAAGAAAGACACCAAACAATGGATGTGAGAACTATAAGATATAGTTCCCAGTGGATACCATCACTAAGAGGGGCGCACCACACCACTAGGTCAATAGAGGCATCAGTAGTAAGAAAAACTAGACATAATAGCTACAGCAAAGGAAGCATAAAATAAATGTAACAGCTGTGCAAAAACAATAAGATTGAAATAATATTACTATGCCTTTATGCTACATGAAGTGAAATGAATTTTGTCTCAAATTTCAACTATGCATCAATTTGGTTTATAATATCCAAATATCAATATTTACACAATCTCTTGAGGACCTACATAAAGTACGGTCCTAACTTGTGATGTGCCTCATATACCATGTTGAGCACCCCATATACACGGAGCTGTGCCTTGCTCACAATGGCTTACCTTCGGAGTGTCTTGATTTGTAGGGAGCGAACCTCACAAGCAATGTACTGGTTGAGCTCAATTTGGCTCTCGTAAGCTTTAGTCTCATGCATAATGATCAAAGGCCATAAATTTTAAGTACTTTAACCTATGGTCACATAAAAGTTCTCAACTCTAATACTATATCTCAACATATCATTTGGGGATTGTGTGAATAAGTAATCTCAATAGATGTCCATGTCTAGTAAGAGATTCATTTATCTCAACTTAGCCAATATGATCTAGATAGGAAGTAAGCAAGTAACTACTAAATAGATGTCCATGTCTCACAATAAAGTTCAAGTATTTTGACTATATCAACATGCTATTTGGAATAGAGGACAACTAAATTGCATAAGCATTATGCTCAACATATGCTACATAAGGCATATATTATGGAATGTACAGCTAATATGAATAAAATGGAAATGGTATGTTTCATAGCAATAATGAGAGTTTATAATGTTATATTTATCAAGAAATTATGATCAACTGAGAAGTAAATTACATTGAAGGAGTTCATCGATTTTGATTAGGTCGGACCGACCGGATAGTCGGCAAAATTCTTTCGTTTTCTCGATCCATGTTATCCCATTCTCTCTTCTAATATTAAGAGATTTTTCTAAGTGATGAAAACCTCCAAAAGTTCTCACACCAAAATTCTCCAAAAATTATATAGAAAATAAGTGAAATTATCTTTGCTCGGGAAATCCTTAGAAATACTTCAATTGAAGTTCTTGGGGCTTCAGTTCCAACCTACATGAATGGTTCATATCCAACAATTTCATTTAAAAGCCCCACAATTAAAAATCCCCAATTTAAACCCTAATATCTAACATTCTACAAAAACCTTTGTATTTTTTTAAAAATCTCCATACACAAAGTGTTGGAGTACTAGAATTCACCACTTTCAAGAACTAATTTCTTAATTCAAGCCTTAGAATCTAGGGTTAGGGTCTTCAAGAACTCTCCCACCATTTCTCTTGGTCCTACCCGAAGCTTGATATATGGAAGCAAAATCTTCTAGTGGAAGGAGATGATTTGGGTTGTGGAGATAAAGAAAGGAAAGAAAGATCGAAGTAGAGGAAAGAAAGAAAGGTTGTGGGGAGTTTAAATAAAGTTACAACAATTGCATGCAACCCCTCAAATAAAAAGAATTTGCACCACTAAATAATTTCAGCCCGCGACAGGTTTCAGACGGCCGCAAGAATTTTCAGGCGTCCTAAAGTTCACACCAGTACACTACTAGAACTCTCTGATTGAGCGTTCGAAATATATTTTGGGTGCCCGCAAGATGGCCTAGAAGTATCGGATGCTCGAAGGAGAGCCCGTAGGACAGCCGAAAAGTTTCGGATGCATGTGTCAAGCGCCCACAATAGGGTCCAGAAGTTTCAAATGCCCGAAGGAGAGCCCGCAAGACAGGCTAGAAGTTTCGGATGCATATTTCGATCATCCGGAAGAGCATTCAGAAGTTGATTTCTTCAGCTTTTCTTATATTTTTCTTTATTTTCACTCCGAAACTCTGATTTTCATTTCGTTTTCTCTCCAAACAAATCTAACAAAGTCCAAACTCCTCCATGATATTTTAAACACTTTAAAAACCTTTCTATAAGGGAACATTGTGATTTAACCTCGTCAAAAGAATTAGGCTTCAGAGCACTACTATTGTTCCGAAATTTTCGTTTTAAATCAAACTCTTTTCTAACGCATTTGTTTTCTCTTCAGATCTTACCGATCACCTCAATTAACAAAGTCTTTTAGCAAAAGTGGTATCTAATTGAAAATATAGATTAATGTTAGAAATTTTTGACCCTTCAAGAGGGGCTATAGCCCCTAGAGCTATATTGGCATTGCGTTTGCAACGTGTTCTCTTCAAAGCAACGACTGCAATAGAGAGTAACGACTGCAAGAGAGAGTGAGGAAAGGCAACCAGTTCTTAGTTTTAGACTTAAATATTTATTTATGGAAAAATAAAAATAAATATTTTTAAATATGTGAAAAAATTAATAAAAAATGATCTATGTTGAATTAAATATTTTAAAAGATATATTTTAATATAAAAATTGTGTCTAGATCAATTCTAAGAGTAACTAAATAAACCCAAAGGGTTGCTTGGTTCTTCTGAAATGCATGGAAGACTTCTTTTATGATAAAAAGTTTTCATGAAAAACACTTTTTTTTTTTCATATTTTTCGTATTGCGGATAAAAAATTTAAAAATCAAAATTTTTAATAAAATTTGAATTTTTTATAAAACTTTTTTTTTTAAAAATAAATGGTCGAAAAATATTTTTTCACTTAAGCAATTATTTTCTGGAATATTATCTGAAAAGCCAAACAGTTTCTCAGTAGGCGAAATTAAACTAAGTGGCTGGAGAGAAAAATTAATTAATCAAGTGGCGGGGGCAGTTCCGTTCTATTTCGTTTTGTTTTGTTTTGTTGAACGCAAAAGCATGGCCGGCCCAGTGGTGGGGGCCACTCGTGGTTTGTAAGAAAAGGATGGATAAGTACGGGACAGCTGGTAGCGGCGTGTGCCCACCAACCTTAGGTGCGAGATTCATGGAACTGACGACTGCTGAGGAGACGGCGGAGTCACGGCTCATGAGAGAGAAAGAATTTATGAGAGAGAGGTAGAGCCGTGTAGCGACAGAGTGATTAATAAAAAGAAGTTAGGCGCCCACAGTATATGCAGCACAACCCGCATTCGGTTTTTCCATACCTCTCGCAACCTCCGGGCGCGCTATTCTTTCCTTTTCATTTAATTAGAAGATTAAAAAACACAGCACAATACTTTTCATACACTCTTAAAAAAATATATGATATGTATCTTACGATTAATTGCATATAGATCCCCGCAAATATAAAAATGAATTATAAATATAATTCTGTAAAGTTCAACATTCATAAGTTATTCTTGCAAAAGTCTTAATATTTTTAGATATGTTCCTGCCGTTAGGATCCGTTAGAAAAATTTAGTTAACCATAGGTTAAATACTTAACCTTGATTAATTTTTGACATTTCTACCCTCTTATATTATACTGTTATGACTTTTAGAGAGACATATTTATGATGACAAAATTGAAAATATAAATAGTTCTCTAACGGTTCTCTAACGGTAACAAACTAGAGGGACATATATAAAAATATTAGGACTTTTGTAGGAATAACTTATGAAAGTTGAACTTTGCAGGGATATATCTGTAATTTATTATGTTTGCGGGGACCTCTATGCAATTAACCTATATCTTATTTATTTAGAATAGTATCTAATATATTTTTTATAATCTTAAAAATACTTAATATATTTCTGGTTGATCAAAATATTTTTATTAATTTTTAAAAAAAAATTAAAATACTCTTAGGATTTACTAAATGAGATTGGACTTTAGAATAGTATTTTAAAAATAGAAGGATAAGTTTAAAAATTTTGAATAGTAATCAAAAGTATCTAAGTAAAAGTCCCTATTTATTTTGGATTGGAGAATAAATTTTTAATCGTATTAATGTGATCAATAAAGATCATTTCATTTAAGGATGAATGTGATGTAAGATGAACATCTCTTTAGGTGTGTACAAATAATGTTTTTTTTTAAAAAGAACCATTACATTGAATTAGCCTTTCCACTATTGTCGTTCTCAAATTGGCATCACCATTTTATTTTTTCTATTTATACTATTTTAACTTCTTATTTATGTGATTTTACTCAATTATATAAATAATTTTAATATATTATAAAATTTAACTAATTTTTACTTTAGAAAACTAAAACAATTAATTATTAGCTGCCAGTGTAGCCATTAAGTTAAAAACTACTCAGTATAGCCAATTAGAATAACTTAAATAACTTGAAGATATGTAAGTACCAGGGCCTGTTTGCTGTAGATTCTGCAAAATTAATTTCTGCAGAATTGATTTTAATTTGAAGAATTGATTTTGGCTCAAAGCTGTAAATCGTTTAGCTGAATTTAGATATAAAGCGATTTTTCTGAAGTGATTTTGTAAAGTTATTCGGTAAATTTTTTTTAATGTTGGCATATAATAATTTTTTTATTAAATTTTATTTTAAAAAATTTTAAATCTAAAATTTAAATTTAAAAAATTTAAAATTTGAATTAAAATTTAATTATTAAAATTTAAAATCTTAATTTTCAGAAAATTTTAAATTTTGATATTTTAATTAAAAATATAAATTTAAAATTTGAAAATTTAAAATTTAAAATCTAAATTTTTAAACATAAATTTAAATTTTCAATTTCAAATATAAAATATAAATTTTCAATTTGAAACATAAATTTAACATTTAAAAATTTGAAAATTAAAATTTGAATATTAAAAATTTAAAATTAATAATTACAATTCAAAATTAAATTTAAAATTTAAAATTTTAAAAATTTTAAATTTGAATTTCAAAAAATTGAAATTTAATTTGAAGATCAAAATTTATAATTTTAAATTTTAAAATTTTAAAATGTAACTTTTAAATTCTAAAATTTAAAAAAATTATATTTTATCTTAACTTTTAAATTTTAAATTTTGAATTTTAAAATTTAAATTTTGAGATTTGAAATTTCATATCTAAATTAAACATTTGAAATTTTAAAATTTAAAATTTAAAATTTAAAAGTTAAAATTTGAAATTTAAAATTTAAAATATATATTGAAATCTTAAAATTTAAATTTAAAATTTGAAGCTTAAATCAAAATATAAATTTGAAGTTCGACTTCAAAATCAGAATCAGATTTCACGAAGCAGGTTTTAACTACTTCTGATTTTAGGCCTCCAAAATTAAAAAAATGATTCTAAAAATCTGAATAAGATTTTGAAAACTAGATTGCCAAACGCTCTATTGAGCCGAAAATCACTTTTAGATCCAAAATCACTTTTCAAAAGTTAGGCCAAACACCCACCTAGTTGAAAAGGCTAAAAGTTGAGGAGATTAATTCAAAAGGGCCCTTAATTGAGAGAGTCTTAGTAGAGTTTGAAGGGTTTTTTTTTTTTTTCCCCTGTATTACGCATCGAAAGTATTTGTTCGTACATTTTACGGAAGCAATAGCGCTAGAATGCGATAAGTCCCGGATCATGAAGGTTGATTCACGTATTCTCAGATCGCCCAAAAAGGTCTTCTGACGCTCCAAACCTGCGGTAGATCGAGCTATGGACGAGTTAAATCTATAATCCACCGTTCAAGATCTTCTAGAAATAATAGGTTAATGGAGAATGTAGTTTTTCTCTCTCAAGATGGCTTACAAATTATTCACGAATTTATGAGTATTTTTTTTTTTTCTATTTTTGTGTTCTTATTTTATGAGAGAATCGCTCGTATATAGGCCGAATCAGTTCTTGATTGTTATCCTTATATGGCTAAAATATATCTCTAATTAGCTTTTCAATTTAAAACCGAGATTAAGTCTAGTCCAATTAGACAATATAATAACTGTCGGATTGAGTTCGATCATGGGCGCACCCAACATATCCCACTCGCACATAATGGAATCGATACCATCGTAACCACTGTTGGCCTAGTGGCCCTAACTATCCATTAGATTTTTGATGATAATAAATAATTATGATTATTAAGCTAATTCTTTATATTGAGTTTTGTGTTTAGACTTCTCTATCTTCAAATGGGACTCAGGATGGGCAATCTTCTAACACTAAGCTTCACTACTTGAAGCTACCTTTGTTTCCTTTGTCAAGTAGAGAAACTCTCTCTCTATTCTTTAATTTGATAGGTTTAGAGTGAGAGATATTGAGCTAAAATTGATTTATTCTTTTTATCATCTAACAGCACACTTGAACCAAAGATTTATTTGATCCAACTTGTGATAAGTGGATTTTACCCGAGGCTCTTTTTATAAAATACATGGGACTTTAAAGTATTCAAAATCTACTAAAAATCAGTTTTCTGTTAAGAGACTATTTTGGACTCTGTTCTAGGTGCCCCAAAGTGGATCCGAATCTCCTTTGTTTTTGGATCCTACCTGTTTACTGTTCGGACCGCCCAAAAGCTTCTAAAACTGATCTGAGGGCCCGAATGTTAGTTTAGGGCATCCAAATTATTTGACTTGACAAGTTGCGCGTTTCAGACAATACGGTGCTACAGCCCGAAAGTTTTGACAGCGGCGCGCGTGCCTGAGAAAGTGGCGCCCGCAATTGATTTCTAGGCACCCGAAAGTTCCTGCTCAGAGAATTTGGTGCGCCTGGTTTGGCTAGTGTCCGAATAGCAGACGCATGTGCACAATGAAGTGGGCGGCCATAAATATTTTCTGGGCACCCGTTTGTGCGGATCTAGAAGAGTGGCGCATGTGAACTGACAGGCCTCTGAAAGTGCAGTGCGCGTGTTGTACTTCTGGGCACCCGAATTGTGTTTAGGTTGCCCGAAAGTGGGATTTCCTGCAGCTGGCCGAGGATATAAATTTATGGTTTGAGGCCCTTTTGGGCTGAATTTTTTTGGGCTGATTTTTTTTGGACTTCTTGGGCTTCAGAAATCTCAGTGTTTAATATTCTTACCTATCTACTCTCTATCTAAGCTTAAGTGTAATTTGTAGGGAGATATAATCTTGTAAAAGAGAGGAAGAAATAGTGTTGAAAATATAATCCTCTTGAAAAAAGAAGGTATTATTGTGAAGGCTTGGTGCTTGCCCGCAAAAGCATTTTCTAGTAGAGATCCAACATTCTCTTGAGTTGAGAGGTTGGTGGGGACGTAAGTAAAGTGCCGAACCTCGAAACAAATCGATTGTGCGCTTTTTGAGTTTGCATTTCTCGAATTCTTCACTTCTTCTTATTTTATTTGATTCGGTTTTTTAAATTGCTTGATTATTTGCCGTTTATTTTAGAAACTGCTGCGAGCCGAAAATCGGGGGCGGGGTGTAGTGTACCGAACTTCTACAATTGTGGAGTTCTAGTGGAAGTAGCTTAAAAAGCTATTAAAATAGTTTCGGCGAGGTTTGGAGAGTATTCGTGTGTTTTCGGCGCAAAACGAGCGCGAAAACGGACTCCGGAGGGTTAATTCTGCCTAAGTTGCAGAATTTGTATTGAGTACCGGTACTGAAAACTGGGTATGGGTACGCAATACAAAATGGTGAGGAATTGGCTCTTGGGTTCTGAGGAACTGAACCCGAGTACCGGTACTGAAAAACTGTGTACAGGTACTGAAATCTGGGTACTGTGGTACGCAATAGAAAAGCTGAGAATCCAACGTTCGGGTTCTGAGGAACTGAAAATTGGGTACCGAAACTAAATGCCCGAGTACCGGTACGCGAACCCGAGTACCGGTACGCAGTTCCGCAGAATGCAATTTTTGAAGGGTAATTTGGTAAATTCAAGTGGGAGCCTATATAAAGGGGAGCTCTCTCCCCTTTTCTCAGTTAACCCCACACGCACACACACAGGGAAAGAAAGAGGAGAGAGAATCTCCTCTCCCTTACTCTCTTCTTCTTGTTCTTCTTCATCTTCTTCTTCTCCAACTCTTGGAGCTTGGAAAATCAAGCTTGGAGGAAGGATTTGGAGGTGGAGAGCTTTCTTCTTGAGCAAGAAGAAGTGGAAAAGCCTTGGGCAAAGATGAGTTTCTTGGAGTTTAGGGTTTGGGTTTTGGATTTAAACCTTATAAATGGATTTTTATCAAACCCTAGGCTAATCTAGGCTACAAATTGTAGGGATTAGCATATGATTTTGGGTTTTGTAATTATTTTTGGGAAACCCTAGGTTGAAAGAGGAATTTTCTTAGGGAGGATTTTAAAAATATTTTAACCCTTTAAAACCCTAATTGAGGGTTAGGAAATCAAGTGGGGCAACTTGATTTCTAGAGGAAAAATCATTTAGGGATTCGAAAGTGGTAACGAATGGATCTCTTGTATAGGACAAGGAAAGCTTGGGAGCAAGCTTGGAGATCCAAGAGTTTGGCCCAATTTTAAGTGTCTACAAGTAATTGGGGGTACCACAAGGTGGGTTGTGTTTCACCGAAGTGATTAGGCCACTTCCACGTCGAAAGAGTAAAACTTAATATTATTTTACTTGATGCATTTAATGGTAGGTTAATTGGTAAATATGAATGTGTGAATCATATGTTACTAAAATAATTATCTACCATTGGATGAAAATAGTTGGCATGTGAAACATATAAGTGTGTATATATATATGTATGCCTAGGTGTGGACATTGAACATAAGTCGATGAACTCTAGAAAAATTAGAGAATTCGACAAGTGAGGAATCAAGGACTATATGTCACATGAATCATGAATCCTAAGTGTGGACAACTAGGATAAGAAAGAACATGATTGGGTATTGAACCTAGTGTCATTGAACATAAGTTGGAAAATATAGTGGTAGGAAGACCACTTGGATTGGAAAGTCATTGAACCTAGTGTCATTGAACATAGGTTGGAAATATAGTGGTAGGTTGACCACGTGGACATGAATGACTCGAACCTCGAAAGGTTGACAATATAGGGTAAAGCCAGTGAACCCTTGTGACTGTGAAAGAAGGAAGTCCGGAACTCCTAATAACCCGATGGCCGGGGTGGTCGACAATCTCATCACCCGATGCTATGAGGATGGCGGTGCTCCGCTCAATGAAAAAAGGATGGCGGTGCTCCGCTCTATGCTAAAAGGATGGCGGTGTTCCGCTCTATGCTAAAAGAATGGCGGTGCTCCGCTGATGATTGAACTCGCTACCATCAATTCCAACGGTCGGGGGTGCACGGAATGGCACCTAATACCAAGAAATGGAGCGACTTCACCAAGATAAGGATGGCGGTGCTCCGCTGATGATTGACTCAAGAGTGAGTCGGGTGGTATAGCTTGGCTAAGGTAAGAGAACCTTAGGAGCGGATTGGAAATGAGATGGATAGTGAAATAGAAAGTAGAAAAGGTAGATCTACTTGCATGATTTTCATTATCGCATTTACTTGAGGCATAAGCATGATGTTTTGTTATTTGCATATAGTAGAGTTATATGCTTACATAGTTACATGTTGTATACTAACTTGCTTATGTTATCTCCTTTGGACCTGGTGGGTCGAGCTCTTTCTTTGGGTGGCCGTACCCACTGGAAACTATGTTTATAGTTCTCACCGCCATATTTTTCAGGTCCAAACGTGAGCGGTGCGGCGGCACGAGAAAATGACGTAACTCAATAGCTAGCGTCCTGCCATTGTGACCAGAGATAGATGTACCCTGGATCAGCATAGCTTAAGGGTATAGAAAAGAAAAGAGAAAAATTGTAATAACCATCTGATTGTATTTGGAAAGAAAAAATGTAATATGTAATTTGAATGAGACGAATGCTTGTAATAGCATAGTTAATTATGTTTATGATGCTTTCCTTATACAATCTGTGTATGAATTCTATTCCTGTTTGGAATGTTTTGAATTGTACCGATTGTGACGCCTTGGGCGGACAGAGAAAACTCGGTCCGTTCGGCGGGTCTGGTGCACGCGCCCGTGCGGGGCTCCTTCCACCTATATAGGGAAGGGACAGCGGGGCGTGACAGACTAAGGTGGTATCAGAGCGTAGAAACGGTCTAGATGGACCTAGGAGACCCTAGGATGGTAGACCATAAGGACCTAGGCTCGTGAGAGACGAGTATTTATGACATGTGGCGAAAGATGAATCGATTGGGTAATGTATTTGATATGCCTCTAATAGGATGTTAGAGGTAGATTCAATGTGTGATTTATTCTCAGCCGAGTGTGTTCATGTTGGCGCGCGATAACATGAAACCGCGTGATCAGAATAGGCGCCCTTGCATAACTTTCGCCTAATTGAGTTTGGTTTTTAAATGTCGTCTTGTATTGACCTTGAAGGTCGAGGACTTGACCAAGGTTGTTGTGTTTCGGGAGGTGATGGCATTGCACGGGCGACCTCCTATGAGGTATGTGCCGGATGTGCCAACCGATGTACTTGTGCTGCCCAAAGTGGGCATGAATCAGGGACTACGCGACCAGATGGCTGCGTTGGTCGGGGAAGTCGTGGATCCACGGATCATAGGAACATGGATCGATCCCATGGAAACTCTGTTTGAGGATTTGTATACCCTAGAGCGGGACAAGGTGCACCTAGCCGTACATTGTATGAAAAAGTCGGCGAAGGTGTGGTGGAAAGGGGTCAAGCGAGACCGATCCCCCATTCTTCCTCCGGTCACTTGGGAGGAGTTTCGAGGATTGGTGTTCTCTGCTTATTTCCCCGATAGTGGAAAGAAGAAGCATCAGAAAAGGTTTAGGAAGCTATGGCAAGGAGAGACCGCATGGTGAGGGAATATGAAAAGAAATTCTCTCACATTGTGAATTGTATCCTGTATGAGGTGCGGAATGACAAGACAAGGCTGATTGCTTCGAGTGGGGACTTCAGCCAAAAATTATCATGGTGGTCCACTCGCTCAAATTACAAACGTTTGCCGAGGTGTTGGACCGGGCCTTGTGGGTGGAGCAAGGCAATGCATTCACGTGGGAGGAGCGAGAAAATCTTATGGCCAAGAGAAGGGGGAAAAGGCGATTAATGGGCAGTTCGAGTGGTCAATCAAGCTTTAGGCGACCCTCGAGACATTTACAATCGCAATACCAAACCCCGGAGATGTCTTCTATTCAATCTTCCACGGGGTGTGTTATTTGTGGTGGTTCTCACCAGGTGCGGCGGTGTGTGCTGCGGGCCGAAAATGCACTCGATGTGGGCAATCGGGTCACATGAAATATGACTGTCCTTTGGGTGATAGCCGGGCCCTACCGACCGCAACAGTATTTTTTTCTCCGCGATAGTTGCGGGTATGCCACCTGCGACAAGGTCTGGAGAGCATGCGCCGATGTTAAGGCAACCGAGGGGTTCGCGACGGGCGCCAAGTGGCCACAGGTATGCGACCCAGGTTGAGGAGCCTACTGCTACCGACGACGTCGTGGCGGGTATGATTTAATTGAAGAAATCATATGTAGAGCATGATTTGACATGGGGAGCATTGTATGCATTTATCATTTGGTCAATTGCTGCTATTCATGGATAAATATAGTAGGGACCAAAGATATGGGTAGGTGTAGGTACCCAGGCATGCTCGTGTCATGAAAGTGTATCGCCTGCTAGAGCAGGTTGGGAATTAGATTGTACCAGCGAATTGCTGGTGATGAGCCGAGGGTAGGGCTCAAGATAGTGATGATAATGAGTGGACTGACTCTCGGGACAAGATGAGTAGCCAATTGTGAGAGTTGAGTCGTGGCACTCGAGGACATCCTAGTAGTCCAAGAGTTTCGGACGTTGCTTCGGCAGATCGATAGTGAAAGTGGACTCATTATTATGGAATTAATAAGACAGTCGCCAAGTTCTGGCGAATGGGTCTAGCAGTACCTTAATTGAGGTGGGAGAATCGTACTCACATAGTAAATTAGCATAAGCAAGGTTGCTTAGTGCTTGTGGTTAGCATGGATACATAGTAGCGTAGAACGCTCGAGTATAGGTACTGGTGGAGTACAGGTTTTGTTCAGCCGAGAGGGTTTGTTGACAGTAGCACTTGAGCATTATTAAGTGTGAAGGAGGCCATGGACCACTCGAAGGACTGGTGGCTCGCCCTGGGTGCACAGGAGCCGATAGAGATATGTGTCGCTCGGTAGAGTGTGTTAGTCGTGTGTGACGACGGTGGCGGGTATTGCTTGGGGACGATCCGTGCCCGGACCTTGTGTGGACTGTGGAGCCTGGGGCCGTATGGATAGGCGTAGTCAGCTGTGTGTGACAGCAGCCCGCGACCTGAGGGTAGGGTAGAGATTTATGGTCGGGACGATAGTCCGAGCAATGACCCGAGAGCGTGGAATGCCACGTGTTATACTGTGTGATCGATAGTACACCGAGGGTGTAGATATGACCCAACCCAGGGATTTGTAGTGGTTCGGGGTCTTGATTGCTCCTGGTTGGAGTGTATGTGCGAAGTCCCAAGTGAGGACTCCGGCAAGTGATGATTTGGGTCTGCGTATGCGAACGAGAGATGTTACGCAATGACGAGACAAATTTTTGGCAGTAGGCCTATGTAAGAATTTTGGTCTGTGGACCATCCGTGATAAACTGAAGCAAGAGGTTTAGTCAATGGCTCTGATAGTAAGAGAGCATGGGTTGTGGACAGGAGGACTGAGGGTGGTGACCAAAGGAGCAAAGGCTCGGTCATGCCGCTCACCTATTTGGTGGAGTCACCAACTGCCGAGTCTGGCATTATCGATAAGATAAAATTGGATTTACGAACAGAGTGTACGTGTGGACTCATCGCGAGAATGACGTGATGTTGTCCCGTGGCTGATGAAAGCAAAGTGACGTGCTCTTTATGACACATTGGAATAGTAAAAGCCACGTGGGGTTTGAGGACTATGCTCTCGAGTGAACTGGAACTTGTGGATGTGCCGAATGTGCCATCTCGCTGTAGAGCTAGTAAGTCCATGTATCGTAGGACTACTCATGATGGGGCGATGTACCAATGATATTGCTTTTAAGCAATGCCGGTGATCGAATCAGGGTGAGCTCCGCAATGGAACATTAAATGTGAGGGAGGGTCGCATGTGATGACATGGACTCTTGAATGGCCAAGATACCGGGCCTACTAAGTGAAAGGGGGTGGATATCGCCAACTTAGGTCGTTGGCGGAATGCGCCGACGATAGGAAGTGTTGGGACAGGGTAATAGAGTGACACCCTGTGGACCCTTGTGGGAATCGAGGAGGTCTACCCGTATGCAATGCATAGTGGTGGTGGATCATCCAACTTGTCAGTTCGTTCTTGTTCGATCCACATCACGAGAATGAAGGGTAGTCCTGGCCTCGGAGGAAAGTAGTATCCACTGGATTAATAAAGTATGTGGTCTATTCATGGCGGTTATTGATGGTAAGGTCCCGATAAAGAAAGTTATGTGGGCGACCGTCAGTTGAGTAGGAAAGTGTGCGGTAGATTACCGCAATTCCTTTAAAGTGCCACCTGGGAGAGGGGTGAAGTTGGATTGAAATACGGGGCAAGATAAGTCCTAGATTTGCTGGACCGTGAGAGGTGTTGGAGCGTTTAAGGTCATTACATATCGACTTACGCTGCCATCGAGACTTGCGGGAGTTCATAATGTGTTTCATGTATCACATTCCACAAGTATGTTTATGATCGGACCCATGTCCTTCATTATGAGCCGCTTGAGCAATCACGAAGATTGTGAAACTGCATAGGAGTAGGAGAACTCGATATTACCCTCATCTATTCGACAAGTCGAATTTAGGTGTAATCTTAGTTTCGCGGACGAAACTCCTTTTAAGGAGGGAGGAATGTAGTGTACTGAACTTCTACAATTGTTGAGTTCTAGTGGAAGTAGCTTAAAAATCTATTAAAATAGTTCCGGCGAGGTTTGGGGAGTATTCGTGTGTTTTCGGTGCAAACCGAGCGCGAAAACAGACTCCGGAGGGTTAATTCTGCCTAAGTTATAGAATTTGTATTGAGTACAGGTACTGGAAACTGGGTACGGGTACGCAATACAAAATGGTGAGGAATTCACTCTCGGGTTCTGAGGAACTGAACCGGAGTACCGGTACTGAAAAACTGTGTACCGGTACTAAAATCTGGGTACCGGTACTGTCACGCCCCGCCGTGCCTTAACACCAATTAGGTGGAAGGAAAAACGCACGGGCACATGACCCAGATCCGCCGAACGGACAGAGTTTCCCCTGTACGTCCAAGGCGTCACAATCAGTATAATTCAAGAGGTTCCAAACAGGAACAGAATTCATACAAAGATTGCATAAGGAAAGCATCATAAACTACTATGCTATTACAAGCATTCGCAATACAACCATATGTTACTTTTTTCTGTCTTTGTTCAATCTTTCCAAATACAATCAATTTATTATTACATTTCCATACGCTCGAACACCCCTATACTACGCAGTAAAAGGTTACTTCTATTCTGGTCACAGTGGTAGGACGCTAACTACTGAGTTACGCCCTTCCCTCGCGCCGCCGCGCCGCTCACGTGAGGACCTGAAAAATAGTGGGATGAGAACTATATAAAATAGTTCCCAGTGGGTAAGGCCACCCAAGAGAGGAGCTCGACCCACCAGGTCCAAAGGAAGCATACGAGCATGGGTTAGTACATATACATAACCATAAGCATATAACTTTACAATATACGAAAGTAAACATGCTATGCTTCAACAAATGCGATAATGAAATCCATGCAATATATTTTTAACTGCTATTCCACTACCCATTTCATAATCAATCTGCTCCTAAGGTTCATTTACCTTAGCTAAGCCGTACGTGACTCGCTCTCGAGTTCATTATTAACGGGTTACCACCCTCCTAAGGTTTACTTATTTTGTCAAACCTTCACCCGACTCACTCTAGAGTCAAACATCCTTGGGCCACAGCCCAGCTAAGGTTTACTTATTTAGTCAACCTTCACCGACTCACTCTTGAGTCATATATCCTTGGGCCACCGCCCAGCTAAGGTTTACTCATTTAGTCAAACCTTCACCGACTCACTCTTGAGTCATATATATCCTTGGGCCACAGCCCAGCTAAGGTTTACTCATTTAGTCAAACCTTCACCGACTCGCACTTGAGTCATATATCCTTGGGCCACAGCCCAGCTAAGGTTTACTCATTTAGTCAAACCTTCACCGACTCACTCTTGAGTCATACAGTGGGCCACCGCCCAACCTGACTTTACCACCTGGCGGAGAAATAGTCGCACTCGCCGAACAATGGCTTCAGTCAACCGGCGGCGAACCGTCGCACTCGCCGCACAATGGCCTCGATCACCGGGCGGCGAACCGTCGCACTCGCCACTGGTATCTAGCCCCTGGCGGCGAAATCGTCGCACCCACCAGCTGATACAACGATCACATGTCATCAGATCTGGGATTCCGGAATCCACTTTCACATCTCAAGGGTTCATCATTACCCTATGATACAACCCTCTTCGGGGTTCATATACCTGTATTCAAGTGGTCAACCTACCACCATATTTTCCAACCTATGTTCAATGACACTAGGTTCGATGTCATGTTCAAGTGATCTTCCTATCACTATGTTATCTCAACCTAGGTTCAACAACTCTAGGTTCACATACAATCCAACCTATGTTCAATAACACTAGGTTCATTACACATTCAACCTATGTTTAATAACACTAGGTTATGTACCATCACATTCCAACCTATGTTTAGTAACACTAGGTTATGTACCATCACATTCCAACCTATGTTTAGTAACACTAGGTTATGTACCATCACATTCCAACCTATGTTTAGTAACACTAGGTTATGTACCATCACATTCCAACCTATGTTTTAACATGCATGCATCATCTCTCAAGTATCTCAAGTATATATATTATTATGAAATACTTAGATTCTTTTACATGCAAGGTGAGCTCATGGCTCAAGTCATTTTGATATACATATATATCTATGCCAACATACACATTATGGTTCTTTCTTATCCTAGTTGTCCATATCTAGGATTCCAATTCACATGGCCTCTAGCCCTTGTTGGACCTCATGTTAAATTCTCTATCATGTAGAGAAACTAGCTCCCCACTATATTCACATCTAGGCATACACATGTCCACTTGTAACAATGTGTTCCACATGCCTACAATTCCAATCTATGGTAGGTATGGTATTAACATCATATGATCTACACATTCATATATATATATACCATTTGCCAATTAACCTACCATTACATGCATCAAGTAAAATAATTATACTTTACTCTTTCGACATGGAAGTGACCTAATCACTTTGGTAAACACAAACCCACCTCACACTCTTCCGATTGCTTGTAGACACTTGCAATCGGGCTCTTTTCCTCTTGGCCTCAAGCTTGGTCTTCAAGCTCCTAGCCCTAACACACATGAAGGATTCGTTAATCCGAGTCGAACTCATAACGATCACATCTCTCCAAATCATTCGAAATGGAGTTGTCCCACATATTCTACCAACCCCCAACTAGGGTTCTAAAGGGTTAAAACATTTTTAAAACCCTCCACAAGAAAATCCCTCTTTCAACCTAGGGTTTACATGCATGCATGTAATAGCCTAAAATCATATGGCCAATCCCCACCATTTGTGGTCTAGATTGCCAAGGGTTTCCAAAAACCTCAAAACAAGAGATTAATTCCAAGGTTTAAACCCAAATCATCAAGAACTCACCTCTTGCCCAAGCTCCTTTAGCTTATTCTTGCTACAAGAAGCTTCTTTCCCATCTTGGATTTCTTTTCCAAACTTGAATCACTCTTTTCTTCAAGCTTTGGAGAGCTCTCTAGAGAGAGAAAGTAGAGGAGAGGGAGAGGAGAAGTAGAGGAAGAAGGGGGAAAATGAAGAAGATAAGCCCCCAACCTCCCCTCATAAGCCTAACACATGAAATGACCAAAATACCCCTATTCTGGAGTTTCTGGGTCCGTGGGGTCCGGACCTTGCATCCCGGGTCCGGAACCCGTAAGCAATTTCAGCATTTTCGCAGCTGGGGTCCGGACCCCAATCCCACGGTCTGGACCCGGACACTGTGAACAGTGTTTTCAGCCTTTTTATTTTCTTCTCATTTTCGCTCTAAAACTCCGTTTTTCATTCCGTTTTCTCTCCAAATCAAATCCAACACAACCGAAACCCTTTTACACATAAGAACACTTCCTAAGTTGGAGAATTATAGTTTATCCCTTACGGAATAATTATATTCCAACATACAATCGTAATCTCAAAATTCTCCCAACTTTTCCCTAATCATTCCAACACTTTCGGGACACAACGTGGACTCACCAAATCCACTTCTAATCGTTCCGAAACCCTTGGAACTCAATTCTAAACACGTTCAACTTGCTCTTGAACTAAACTTTGTCCAACTGGGCCAAAGTTCAATATGCTTCCGAATTGCGGTTCTCTACATTCCTCCCTCCTTAAAAGGAGTTTCGTCCGCGAAACTAAGATCACACCTCAAATCTATTTACCAATTAGATGAGGGTATCCATTTTTCATCGCGTTCTCTGGTTCCTGTTTACTCAGGAGTACACTCCATAATTCGCGGGGTCTTATCTTCCCGACATTCCATAAGGAGTATGTCCCGTTGCTTTTCCTTACGGTGTCAACATCACATCACCTTCGCGATGTTTCCGCTCGAACACTTTGTTCGCAAACCCGATTTCACTTCACCGACAAGGCCAGACTAGGCGATTGGTGACTTCACCAATCAGGTGAAAGTTATGACCGAGCTTCTGCTTCTCAGGTCACAATCATAATTCTCTTATACACGACCAATGCTCTTATACTCCCAGAGCCGTCGGTCAAACCGCTTATCTCGGTTTACAACAGATGGTCCACAGACCAAAGCTCTCACGTAGGCCTACTGCCTAAACCCGTCTCAACGTCGCGTAACATTTTTTTGCTCGCAAACGTAAATCCAATCGTTACCCAGCGGAGTCCTCACCTAGGACTTTGCGCACATACTCCAACCAGGAGTAACCAAGACCCCAAACCTCTACTAAGTCCTAGAGTTGGGTCACACCCACACTCTCGGTGTACTACCATTCATATGGTCTCACAGGTGGCATTCCACATTCTTGGGTCATCGCTTGGACTACCGCCCCGACCATAAGTCTCTGCCCTACCCTCAGGTCTCGGGCTGCTGTCACACACAGCTGACTGCGCCTGTCCCTAAGGCCCCCAGGCTCTACAGTCCACAATGGTCCGGCCACGGATCGTCCCCAAGCAATACCCGATACCGTCGCTATACGTGTCCCGCACGAAAGTCAATTTAGATCTAAAACCTCCAATTCCGAAAAAACCATTAGTTCTAAACCTAGAAATCCATTTCTCCAAATACAACCCAATTTTTCGCAATGTCTTTGATTATTTAGGTTAGAATCATCTTGGGTTCTAAAAAATCTCAATTTTCAAAAGGTTTAACCAATCTCTTAGGGCCAAAAACCACTTGTCTTATCTTAGGGTTTCAAGTTTTACAAGAAAACCTCATTAATCTTGATAATTCCTTAATCAAACTAGTTTAGAATTATCTAAATAACCTAAGCACATCAATTTTAAAGGATTTAATCTAAATCCTAACTCAAATCACAAAACTCACCATGGCCCCCAAGTCCACTAAGCTCCAACACTTGTTCTTGAGCTTGATCTTCTCCTCCAAGCTCTTCCAAGCTTAATCTCCTCCAATTTCTTCTATTTGATGGAGAGATTACAAGAGAGATAGATATTAGAAAAATGAGGGAGAAGGGTGTGAGAGGAAAGAAACTTTTCACTTGTGTGGGAGAGAATGAGAGGAAGAGAGGGTGGTTCGGCTGGCGGAAGAGAAAAGAGGTTAGGTTGGTCTAATCACAGGAAAACCCCTGCACCTATTAGAAATTGCAGTTTTAGCTCAATTCAAATCTGATACTTTCAATTGGAGCCCTTCTGAATATCTGTTTCTGCTCAAATTTGACAAACAGGCTCAAATAAAATCAATCAGAAGTACGTGATTTTAACTTTTCAGTTTTGAACCATTTTTGGTCACCGAAAGGTTTACTGACTAAAATCTCTAGCAGATAGCAGTTAGGTTCCGTTTTCACTGCTCGGGTATCCGAATGACTCGAAACTTTATATCTGGCCTCAGAAAAAAGTTTCGACAAATTCTTAAATTTTCGTAATTTTCTGACACTTTGAATTTTTCAGCTGAAATATTAGTCTCGTTCTTTACAGAAAATTTCAAATCTCATGTTTTTATTCCAATTTCACCACAATTCATTTCTAAATTATCGTTTTACTTTTCTAAGTCCAATAAAAATAGTATCTCACACTTTTTTTATTTACACTTGCTTTTATATTAAAAATTCGGTATACTACATTCCACCCCCCTTAAAAAAAGTTTCGTCCGCGAAACTCAGATTCATATCTCAACTCGATAGATTGAAGAGGTGAGGATACCACTCCTATATTGAGCTTTTGAGTTTCCATGAGGCTTCTCATTCCTCAGGGCTACTCCATTGTACCTTAACGTATGGAATTCTACGATTCCGTAGTTTCTTCTCCTCGGGAGCTAGAATACACACTAGAAACTCCTCACATGAACTACCCTCTTGCAGCTCACACGGCCTAATCAAGAGTCTACATCACACAGTGCGACTCTTCTTTCCATTTAACGTTCCATTGTGGAGCCCATTGTGGCCCGCTCACCGGCACTGCTCATAGGCAATACCATTGGTGCTTCCCTTTCATCATAAGTGGCTCTTTTCGGCTCTCACTATATCAACATCTCACAAGGAGCACGCTTCTTTGCTTTCATTTGTCACGGGTCAACATCACGTCATCTCTCGTTCACATGCATAGACCCAATCATCACTTGGCGGAGTCCTCACTTGAGACTTCGCACACATACTCCAACCAGGAGCAATCAAGACCCCAAACCACTACAAGTCCCCGGGTTGGGTCATATCTACACCCTCAGTGTACTATCGATCACACTGTCTCACACGTGGCATTCCACGTTCTCGGGTCATAGCTCGGACTACCGCCCCGACCATAAATCTTTGCCCTACCCTCAGGTCTCGGGCTGCTGTCACACACAGCTGACTGCACCTGTCCATACGGCCCCAGGCTCCACAGTTCACACATGGTTCGGGCACGGATCGTCCCCAAGCAATACCCACCACCGTCGTCACACACGACTAACATGCTCTACCGAGCGACACGTATCTCTATCAGCTCCTAAGCACCTAGTGTGAGCCACCAGCCCTTCGAACTGATCATGGCCTCCTTCACACTTAATAATGCTCAAGTGCTACTGCCAACAAATCCTCTCGGCTGAACGAAACCCGTACTCCACGAGTACCAATACTCGAGCGTTCTACGCTTTTATGCTTTTCCATGCTAAGACAAGCAATAGGCAATCTTGCCTATGCGCACCAATTACACAAGCACAAATTTCCTACTTCGGGTTGAGATACTACTAGACCCACTCGCCAGAGCTTGGCGACTGTCTTACCGATTCCACGACAGTGATTCCACCTCTTTACTGTCGATACGCCCGAGCGACATCCGAAACTTTTGGACTAGTAGGATGTCCCCAAGTGTCACAACTCGGCTCATTCAATTGGCTACTCGCATTGCCTTGAGAGTCAGTCCACCATTTCCATCCCTACCTCGAGCACTATCCTCGGTTCATTGCCAGCAATTAACCGGCACTGTCACATTACCTACCTGCTTCGGTAGGCGATAACTCTTCCATGACACGAGCATACATGGGTACCTACACTTACCCATACGCCGGTCCCTACTATATTCATCCTGATTAGTAGGAAATGACTATATGACAAATGCATGAAATGCTTCAATGTCAAGTCATACTCTACACATGATTCCAACAATTAAATCATACCTGCCGCGACGTCGTCGGTAGCAGTAGGCTCTTCAACCTGGGTCGCGTACCCATGGCCACTTGGCGCCCGACGCGAACCCTCCGGTTGCCTTGGCATCAGCGCACACTCCCCAGACCTTGCCGCAGGTGGCATACCCGCAAGTTGCCTCGGAGAGGAAAATGCTGTTGCAGCCAGTGGGGCCCAGCTATCACCTAGGGGACAGTCATACTTCGTGTGACCCGGCTGCCCACATCGAATGCACTTTCCTTCCCGTTGACACAGTGTCGTGCCCAATGAGGACCACCACAAATAACGCATCCTGACGAGGAACGGGTGGTAGATGACTTCGAGGCTTGAGATTGCGATTGCGTATACTTCGTGTGTCGCGTGGGACTCAATTGACCACCTGAACCGCCTGATGGTCGCTCTCTCTCCTCTTCTTCGCCATAAGCCTCGCACTCCTCCCGCGCGATGACCATGCCTTGTTCTACCCACAAGGCTCGATCCAGCACCTCAGCAAAGGTTTGCAATTTGAAAGGATGCACAACCTTGAAAATTTCCAGCCGAAGTCCCCGCTCAAAACAATCGGCCTGTCCTTGTCATTTCGAACCACATACGGAATACAATTGATAATGTGAGAGAATTCCCTCTCGTACTCTCTCACCGAGTGACTTCCTTGTCTCAATTTTCGGAATCTCTCTTCGAGCCTTTTCTTCTCACTGTCGGGGAAATAGTTGGAAAACACCAATCCCCGAAACTCCTCCCACGTAACCGACAGAAGGCTAGAGGATCGGTCCCGCTTCACTCCTTTCCACCAGACCTTCGCTGACTTTTCCAAGCAATGTGCGGCTAGGTGTACCTTGTCCCTCTCCAAGGTATACAAGTCCTCGAAGAGTGTCTCCATCGAGTCGATCCAAGTTTTCACGATCCACGGATCCACCATCTCTCCGTCGAAGGTAGGCGGATTGAATCTCTTGAAGGTCATGAGGGCCGCCAAAGCTCGCTCCCTCTCCGCCTCCAACTCTACATAACCAGGGGCCAAGGTACCTGAACCCACTTGAGGAGTACCCATCGTAGCTCCTGACGTTACACGGCGCGCTGCTACTTCCTCAGTCACATTAAAGGCACTGACTAGAGGCACAGGTGGCTCTTGACCTGTCCGGGCTGTAGCCGCTTGTTGTGCCAACATCTCCTAGAGCTTCTTGATCCATTCCTCCTAGCGCAGGGCAGCCTCTTGCTGTCGCTGCACCGTTTCAGTTTGTTGTCTCACCACTCCAACGAGTGTGGCCAACTGTTCACGGAGCTCCGTGTCTCCACCCGCCCCGGATTGCTCAGGGACCTCTGTCACGCCCCGGGCCCTAGTGAGAGCCTACCAGGTACGTGCACAGACCCGCCGTGTACCCCAAAACAACACACAATGTACACAAGGTGTCTACAATAACAACAATCAAGAAGAAGAAGGAACACATCCTAAACAATGTGATCAGAGCGAGAACATAATTCTACAACTAAAACAAGATCAACACAACTATAGTCTCAAGATATATAATAAAATTTATACATCTTATGTGCTAACAGATCAACCAACTAACATATCTATACACCTTTCACTCAAAATACAACGAAAGGTATCCATGGTATGTCTATAATAACATCGTAGAGGCTCTAGCTAGCTGCTAACCCCTTGCCACGATCCCAAGCCTCTCCTACTGCGGAAGGCTCTGAAACAAAAACCCAACAACAATGGGGGTGAAAACTATTAAACAATAGTTCCCAGTGGGTAAGCTGCCGAGAGTGGCGAATTACACCGCTAGGTCAACTGAGGCAAGATAGTATAAGCTGAAACATAAAGCATAAAACATTAAATGTTAAACAAATAGTTCTACTACTATCATGCCTCCAAATGACTAAATCATCTACATGAGCATGAACATGTTCCTACTGTCATATGCTTAACATTTATTCATATCAGTTTACATGCATGTCAAATTAATGCCATGATTATGGTTAAAAGAATCTTTCATCTTAATACCAAGCCACTATACTAATCATCATAAGTATAGGCTAATGCCACTATGGATGTCCATGCAAGTAATGACTAATACAAATGTCCAACTATGGTGCATGCATCCAAATGATGTCAAGCTAAGTAATGCCACACAATGCAACTCACTACTATGTCCATATGCTATATGCATATACATCAACCATCTGTGATGTACTATGTCCAGTTTACTTAGCATTTACCCAATCAACAAGGGGACTTACACAAGGTAAAGTCCCAGCTGTGCCCTGCCTAGTGGCCCCGTGGTAGTCAACATTCTCCCGTGGACAATGAGACTTCCCCACGGCAATCCATTTCGGCGCTCTACATCGCACGGCGACCTACAATCGCAAAGACCAACTCCGAAGTGTCAGCTTGTAGGGAGCGACCCTCACAAGCAAGCGCGGAAGAGCCCAAAGGCAACAAGTCATAATCAACCACAATGTCATGCTCGTCATGTCTCTAACATGGAATAGCCAACCAATGTCCAAAGGATCTAACATTATATCAATAATGTCAACCTAGTTATTCACCTAAGTGAAATATAATATACTTAACCTCACACTATGTCAAAACATGCCATATCATGTTTATTACATTCAATAGCCAATATGCTAATTGTCAACAATATCATGTTGTACACAAAATGTCCGTTGGTATGTCCTTACCAATATGCACATGTCTCTAACATGTAAATGCTCACCTCTCAGTTTACTATGTTCATAAATCATGCATTATTCTAATGCCATGTCCAATGCATTGTACTAATGCTATAACCAATACATTTCAATGTCGTAGCCGATGCATTCTACAAATGCTATAATCCATGCATTATTCTAATGCTACAATTCATGCATTCTACGAATGCCACGACAATGCATTCTACGATGCCAACAAGACCATAATCCATGCCATGCATGAACTACACCAACCTCTACTACATAGAGTATAAAAGTCATCATGCAAGTGTTCATTTAACCAATTGAACTCATGTTTAGCCAATTACAATTATCAAATACAAAGAGAATCCCTTTCCTCATGTCTTAAACATGGAATCATTCCACGACCAAAAGGTCGAGCCCAATGTCAACAATGCACGTCAAAGTTGCTCACCTAGATGAGGTGTAACATACTTATTTTGCATTTGTCATATCCTTTCTTTTCTCTATACAAGCATACTTTAGTATGCGAAGAGAATTCACTAGTCCATCAACCAAGTAGTGTCTCATATGACACTCCTTTCTAGCATGCATATCTTAATTAGCATTTCATAAATGCATCATTACACCACTAGTGCAAATACTCTAGCATGCATATTATTCTCATAATGCCATACTATATGGAAAATGCACTTTTCATATACAACATATCTACCCCATGCAATCACAACTTCCATCATGTCATAATTATCATAATTATGCATCTAATCAATCCTATAACAAGATAGGAGACATAGGGGGAGTTCACCCATTTCGGTGAGGTCAGACCCACCGGATAACCGCCGAAACCTCGCAGTACTTCAAAACGAAGTTGTCCCCCGAGCTTCACATACCCTAAGATAATTTTTCAAGGGGTTACAAGTTTTGAACGAACAAATTCGAAAACTACCAAAATTCATGAGGTAAATGGGTGAAAAAATACCTTGAGCAAGTAGAACTTGTTCTAAGTCTCAAATTGAGGTTAGGGATCTTCAAATCCAACCTACAACAACATTCTACACCCATCAAAACAACCTCAAGAGCTCACAATCACGAAACCCTAATTCAAACCCTAGTTTTCATGAAACTAGGTCTTCATCCCAAATCCAAGAGGTAAACGCAATTAGGGGAGTTGTAAGGTAGCCACTCACCTCACAAGAGCTCCAAACCAAGAAAAAAGAGACTAGGGTTGGAGATTCATCCACCAACAAGCTCTCTCCATCCATCCCGAGCTCTCCACAAAGCCTAGAAGCACTCCTCCATGAAGAAAATGGAGAGAGAAGAGATCAAAACCAAGTTTCTAGGGTTTGGGAGCAAGAAAATCTAGAGAGAGAGAGGGAGAAACCTACCTTCTTCCTCTCCCAAGCCTCAGCCACCACAGCAACATGAGATGGGTGAAGGGATACTTAATCCCGTGCAACAAAATCCACTTAGACCCCTCAAAAAGCCAAAATCGCAAAACTGCACGAATTGCAATCTGCAGCTCTGTATACCGGTATACGCACAGGCATACCGGTATACTGCACAAAAATTGCAAAGCCCGAGCCTCGGCCAAAAAGGCCACGCAACAGTATTCCGGTATGCAATCCTCAGTACCGGTACAAAAGACTTCAGTACCGATACGCCAACATCAGTACCGGAATGCCAGCCTATTCCGGTATCTGCTGCCGAATTCTGCAGAACCCGAGAGCTGCGCAAAACCAGTTCTCACTGGATTCCGGTATCCCAAAGTCAGATACCGTTATGCAAATGCAAAATCTGCACTTTTGTAGATTTTGACTCCCGGAGTCCGTTTTCGCACTTTCCAAGTCCCGAAAACACTCCCGAGCTCACCAAACTCAACCCAAAACTCCAGAATAGTATAAGCCACTATTCTCTCACTAGAACTCCGCAATTTGCTAAAGTTCAGTGTGCTACAACCTCACTCATTGATCTCGTTGGAGATCGCCTATGCGGCGCCATCGTTTCCTGAAACACGACAATTTTAGTCAAATCCTCGACCTTCCAGGTCAAGTACAAACAATTAATACAGACACAGACTCAAATTAGGCGAAAGCTATACAAGGGCGCCTATACTCATCACTCGGTTTCATGTTGCCGGCCGCCAACATGAACACCCTCGGCTGAGAATAAACCACACCTTGAATCTACCTCTAACATCTTATTAGATGTATACCAACGACATGACCCAATCGACTTATCTTTCGCCACACATCACAAGTACTCATCTCTCACGAGCCTACGTCCTTATGGTTTACTATCCTAGGGTCTCCTAGGTCCATCTAGACCGTTTCTACGCTATGATACCACCTTAGTCTGTCACGCCTCGTCGTTCCTTCCCCAAATAGGTAGAAGGAGCCCCGCACAGGTGCGTGCACCAGACCCGCCGAACGGACATAGTTTCTCCTGTCCACCCAAGGCATCACAATCGGTACAATTCAAAAAATTTCAAACAGGAATAGAATTCATGCACAGATTGTATAAGGAAAGCATCATAAACATAAATAACTACGCTATTACAAGCATTCCTCACATTCGAATTACATATTACATTCTTTTTCTTTCCAAATACAATCAAATTGTAATTATAATTTTTCTTTGCATTTCAATACCCTTAAGCTATGCTATCCCAGGGTACATCTATCTTCGGTCACAAAGTGGTAGGGCGTTATCTATCGAGCTACGCCCTTTCCTCACGTCGCCGCGCCGCTCACGTGTGGACCTGGAAAACATGGGGGTGAGAACTATAATCATAGTTTCAAGTGGGTACGGCCACCCAAGGGAAGAGCCCGACCCACCAGGTCCAAAGAAGGCAACATAAGCAGGTTAGTCCAATGAATAAACATATATATCAATGAAAGCATATAACTCTACCATATGCAATTAATAAAACATCCATGCTTATGCCTCAACTAAATGCAATAATAAAATCCATGCAAATAGATCTACCCTTTCTACTTTCTATTTCACTATCCATCTCATTTCCAATCCGCTCCTAAGGTTCTCTTACCTTAGCCAAGCTATACCACCCGACTCACTCTTGAGTCAATCATCAGCGGACTACCGCTCTTGTCCAGGCCTGAGGAGAGGAACGTGCCACATGCACCTCAGCCTTAAATCCACTCGACTATAGGTCATCCGTCGGGTGAGGAAATACCACACATACCCTTGACCATATGTCGCTTACTGGGCGAGGAGAACCACACATCCCCGCAATCATGATTCACTTGTCGGGCGAGGGGAACCACACGTACCCACAAGTGTAAACCGCTGCCGGTCGGGGAATACCACACATACCCGCAGCCACAAATCACTTGCCAGGCGAGGAATACCACACATACCTGCAAGTATCAGTTAGGGATTCCGGAATCAACTTTTCAAGTCTCAAGGGTTCACTTTTTACCCTGTAATGTCAACCTCTCTAGTTTTCTTATTTTTATGTCCATGTGGTCTTCCTACCACTATGTTTTTCAACCTATGTTCAATGACACTAGGTTCAATGACATTCCAATCCAAGTGGTTTTCCTACCATAGTGTTTTTCAACCTCTGTTTAATGACACTAGGTTCAATGACAATCCAATCCAAGTGGTTATCCTACCACAGTATTTTCCAACCTATGTTCAATGACACTAGGTTCAACATTCATATTCTTGAGTCAAGTCTACTACTCATTTGAGAAGAATGTCATAATGTCCAATGAATCGACTCAATCAATCTTAGCTTTCACCTTGTCAAACTTTCTAGGTTCCAATGTTACACAAGTCCAAGTGATTGTCCTATCACTATGTTCTCCAATCTATATCCATACAACTAGTTTACTCTACTAGTTCATTGCATCTCTAGGTTCACATGGCACTTTACTCATACATGCTAAGTTAGTAACTTGCATCAATAATTATCTATTACATAGATCAAGTAGCATGCAATTTACATGGCAATAAATATTCTTGAACACTCACATGCATAATTATACACATATATATACATATATATACATAGGTCGACACACGTAATTAATCTTGTACAATGGTAGTCTCTCATTTAGAATCACAAGCTCTATAATTGCACAATTACTAGTTGAACTACCAATCAACATGCATCAATTATATATATAAAATACTCTTTGGACATGAGAAGTGACCAAATCACTTCGGTGCAACACAACCCACCTCGAAACGCTCCCAATTGCTTGTCGACACTTGCAATTGGGCTCCCAATGACGATTCGCCACGCTTGAAGCCTAACGAACCCAAATCTTCAAGAATTGGCTCGTTTCCTCTAATTGATCGCCGAGACTAATTAAAATTGTTGGGCGTGTTCTTCTAACCTTCAATTAAAGATTTATAAAGTCAATTTAGATCTAAAACCCCCAATTCCAAAAATCCCTTAGTTCTAAACCTAGAAATCCATTTCTCCAAATACAATCCAAATTTTCCCAATTTCTTTGATTATTTAGGTTAGAATCATCTTGGGTTCTCAAAAATCTCAATTTTCAAAAGGTTTAACCAAATCTCTTAGGGACAAAAAACCACTTGTCTTATCTTAGGGTTTCAAGTTTTACAAGAAAACCTCATTAATCTTGATAATTCCTTAATCAAACTAGTTTAGAATTATTTAAATATCCTAAGCACATCAATTTTAAAGGATTTAATCCAAACCCTAACTCAAATCACAAAACTCACCATGGCCCCCAAGTCCACCAAGCTCCAACACTTGTTCTTGAGCTTGATCTTCTCCTCCAAGTTTTTTCCAAGCTTAATCTCCTCCAATTTCTTCTCTTTGATGAAGAGATTACAAGAGAGGGAGAGAGATATTAGAAAAATGAGGGAGAAGGGTTTGAGAGGAAAAAACTTTTCTCTTGTGTGGGAGAGAATGAGAGGATGAGAGGGTGGTTCGGCTGGTGGAAGAGAAAAGGGGTTGGGTTGGTCTAATCGCAGGAAACCCCCTGCACCTATTAGAAATTGTAGTTTCAGCTCAGTTCAAATCTGATACTTCCAATTGGAGCCCTTCTGAATATCCGTTTTCGCTCAAATTTGACAGACAGGCTCAAATAAAATCAATCAGAAGTACGTGATTTTAACTTTTCACTTTTGAACCATTTTTGGTCACCGAAAGGTTTACCGACTAAAATCTCTAGCAAATAGCAGTTAGGTTCCGTTTTCACTGCTCGGGTATCCGAATGACTCAAAACATTATATCTGGCCTCAGAATAATAATTTCGACAAATTCTCAAATTTTCGTAATTTTTCGACACTTTGAATTTTTTGGCTGAAATATCAGTCTCATTCTTTACAGAAAATTTTAAATCTCCAGTTTTTATTCCAATTTCACCATAATTTATTTCTAAATTATCTTTTTACTTTTCTAAGTCCAATAAAAATAGTATCTCACACTATTTTTATTTACACTTGCTTTTATATTAAAAATCCGGTATACTACAGTTATTCAGTTAATCTCATCGTGGGAATGTTATTCGGCCACATATCTATTCCTTTGCGTTATGTCTCGGTCGTTTTCCCCACGTCCTCTGTCTCGCCTAAACCCGCCTTTCTGTGTCAGGCGCACGCTTCCTAGCTCCGGGTGCACGATGTGTTGCTTTATGTCTGGCTCTTTAAATATGTCCACGTGGCTCAGGCTGTTTTACCACGTGGCGCCATATTTATAGGGCCAACAATGCCCCTCCGTCAGCTTCCGAATAAACGTTTCGAGTAGCTGACGTCGCTCTGGCTGACGGCCGAGATAGTATGCCGTGGGCTCCATGGCTGAGATCTGCCATCCCAAACGATCATATCGCCAATTCTATCTGATGGCTTCAATTAGCTGTGCCTTCAGTCATCTCGTACTTGATTTTATTCTTTGACGGCTATAACTTCTTGCGCCCTTTTGTCCTATCTAGTGTATTAATTAGGGCATTTGATAGCTACCGTCACCTCGTCATTATCAAAACCCTATTTTAAAATTTCCTCCGATGGCTTCATCTTCCTTATGTCATCTCGCTACTTCTTCTTCAGCTCCTCTTTTTTGTCAGAGAATCCTATTTTCCTCCAGTGGCTCGGATTTCTCCTCTTTCTTTATCCCCAAATCTCAACTTCACTCCCTTGAAGCTTTTTGAGGTTGACCCTTCTCGCTTCGTCCTCGTTCTTGCTTTTGCAGCGTCACCTGCAAATAACGTCTTTCCTTTTTCTGCAAAAAGACTTCCCTTAATGGCCGATACTATTCATCTCCATTCTTGATCTTCCTCGAGATCATCGAAAAAAAGTCTTAGTACCGAGCTCAGTGTCTCGGACACATACCTGGCCTGGTTGAATCGAGTCGAAGAATCCTACACCAACCTTTGGCGTGAAGTTGGGATTTACGAGGCTATCCAACTCTTGAGGACTCCTCCCCAAGCCGACAACCTTCTTCTTGCCGCAGCTTTGTGTTTTTGGCCTCCAGTCTCCAATACCTTTCTCTTTAGAGTAGGGCTTTTCACCCCAACCCTCTTCGATGTGGCGGCGATCCTTGATCTCCGCTCCCATAGCGTCATTCATCCATGGCCTACAACTCCGATGGAGTGACGGAGTTTGAGGCTCTTTTGGATCCAAAAGCGGAACTAGTCTATAACAAGTTTATCGGCGGTTCACAGGTCAGGCAGGCCCCCGCTCCAGTGACTAGGAAGGAGCACATCGCCTTCTTTCTCTACTGGCTCTGCCATAACCTTTACTGCACTCGCTCGTGGAAGATCAATCGGGATTTCATCCTCATCGCCGCACGCTGGCCAATAGAGAGATCTTCGAGTCGATCAAGTTTTTGCCGTTGAAAAACGGTGTGGTGATCGGCTCAGGCTGCGGCGTTCTATGGTTTTTTCAACTTTGCCTGCAGCTTTACTTACCGGTCTTTTGCCGAACCCCCCTCGTCTAGGATTCGGCTCCTTAATTTGATACCAATGGATTAGCCCTTGGCTGCCTAGAGCTCTTTATCTCAGGACAGCCTACCGACTTTTCGATATATTTTTTGATCTTCTACAACAAAGACCATCAACATCTTATCAATTGGGCCCCCTTTGGAGAATGACTGACCGGTCCAATCTGGTTCCTCGCATGGTTCGAAGCCATCCAAGATGTCACGCCCCGCCCCAATGCACAGCGGAGGCTACGCGAGCGCGTGCACAGACCCGCCGAACGGACAGAGTTTCCCCTGTCCGCCCAAGACATAAAAAAAATCAATACATCGAATTTCACCCAGGAAAAACAACATATCATAGTTTTGCACGAGGGCAGATCACAAGAGCATGAATGTAACCTAACTATTACAACACTCCATTCATCCACATTTACATGCATTTTTCAACTTTAATACATCATACATGTCATTTCCCTCAAATAAAACTTTCGCTTTCAATTACATTTTCTTTTTAGAATACCTTTACATTCTTTTCTTTTACATGGGTGACCTACACTTGGTGACCCCGCTATCTAGGGCGCAACGCCCACGCCTCGGTCCGGTTGCTGCACCGCTGATGGTTGGCTCTGTAAAAAGTCATGGCTCTACAAAATAGTGGGGTGAGAACTAAAAGAAGTTCCCAGTGGGTTCGGCTGCTGACCTCGCCAACTTTCCCACTAGGTCTAATCAAGGCATAAGTAGATACAATAACCAAGGAGTAGTAAACAACTACACTATGCATAAGCTGAAATGAATACAACACTACTTTGCCTTTACAACAGGGAATGAATTTCAAGATACAACATGCGCAACAATGCTCAACAATGCTCTTTTACTCACCCTCGACCCAATTCATTCTCGACCCAATTAGGGGCTTTCCACAAGATCAAGCCCAACTCGCCCCCCTCAGCCACGTGGGGACTAGCGCCACCACTCCGTCACCCACCAGGGGCTACTCACAAGGTAACATGATCGACCCGTCACCAACATGTGACTTCACTATACTCACTCTCTACACAGGATGCAACACATGCATAGGGTACAAAACACAATATGGTCAATCAACCAGTCTCTTTCATCTTGGACCCAATCGCACCGGCTCACCCGTATGTCAAGCCACAACTCACCACACTAAGTCACGTGGAGAAGAGGTCTTTCACTCATAAGCCAGCCACCGTGACCGTCTGCCGGGGAGGGCTCCCTGGGGCCCTTCACACCTATGTTCGGGGAGGGCTCCCTAGGGCCCATCACACCCGTGTTCGCGTGACACTCCGAAGCTCACGGCTTGGGAGTCCCGACCTCCACAAGCCAACAACAGACTGTGTGAGTATGATCTGCCTTCCAAACTCGAGGACCTTCCACCTACCGGTGGGTCAACATCTAGGGACTTCACCAACACGTCAAACTACATATGCAAAGTCTCAATAGTGCCCAAAGCTTACATAATTCATACCATACTATGTGAACTTAAGCAAATATGCAATGCTTCATGATACATGAAACTATGGCAACACAGTTGAGGCATGCAATGACCCAATTCCATTGTTCCATCACTAGGTTCATATTCAACATCATAATGGCATTAACATTTACGTTATTCCAATGTTCACTCTTTATTTTCTATGTCCAATCCACTAGTTTCTCTACTAGTTTACTACATCACTAGGGTTCACATGGCACTAGGTTCATGCTTCCTAAGTTCCAACTTTTCAATCATGATTATTAACAACTAATTTAGGAGGCATGCAAGTTTCTAGAATAAGAATTAATTGAACCCTATTACATGCAATTTCATACATATATACATATATGTTCAAAGAGTAGGATTTAGTCATAGGGAGAAATCCAACCATTTTGGAGAGCACCACCCACCTCGTATCGATGTCTAGGGTCGGGAAACCAAAGTTTCGCGATCTATCTCTGCCGAAAAGCCTCGACCCAAGCCTAACGAATGAAAATCGGCAAAATCTCCCAATTGGATGCCGTAACCTCGTCACAATCCAAATCGGAGTGTTCCCTCGCATCGAACTTTCCTGCAATTAGAGATTTATGAGATCAATTTAGTTCCAACTCTCTTAGGGACAAAATCCCTAATTCTAACCCTAGTGTTTCAAGTTCTACAAGAAAAGCCCAAAATCCATGGTAAATCGAACCCTAGGTTTAGAATTATCTAGAGATCCTAGATACATCAATTTTATGCTATCATCTCCCTCTATCAACATATAAATTATATATATATCCGTATGCCTACAAAGAGACGTAGAAAGAAGTTCGCCGTTTTTGGCGATTCGGAACCCACCTAGCGTGTGAATCCAATGAAAAGAATGATCTTCGAAGTGGAAAGATGTTCCGCGGCCTCCACCTAATCCGCATGGGAGCCACAACACTCCAGAAGTCATGAAAGTCCCTTGACGAAATGGTCGCAAAATCGGCTTCTAAATCACATAGTAATCAATTTCTATGCGTCAATTTTAACGAAAAATCCATCAAAACGACCTCTCTTAAGATCCAATATTAAGAATGCACTAATAATCCTATTCAAAATTATAATAATAAAATACTAACCTCACAGTCGAAACGTCGAAAAAATCCAACGCGTGCGGAGGCTCGATCGGCTTGCGCGTCGGAAAAATCTCCTATTTATTTATCTTCTTCTTCTTCTCTTTTCTCTCTCTTCCCTTTCTTTTCCTTTCCCTCTCTCTCTCATGCGTACAAATTGAAGGTGGAGAAGAATGGAGAAGGACCTGGCAGCCTAGTGGAATTCCACTAAGCATGCAACAATATGCCAATAAGTCCATAAGTCCTCAATATTCTCACTTTACTCCAATTTCAATATGATACGCTCAATTGGAGCCCTTTTGAATGTCCGTTTGTGCTCAAATTTGACAGACATGCTCAATTAAAGTCTATCAGAAGAATGTGATCTTAATTTTTTTAGTTTCAAATCATTTTTGGTCACCGAACACTCTACCGACTAGAATTCTTAACAGATTGCAGTCAGACTCCGTTTTCACTGCTCGGGCATTCGAATGACATGAAACTTTAAATCTGACCTTAAAAAAATATTTCCGACAAATCTCAAATTTTTATAATTTTCTTACATTGTGAATTTTTCAGCTGGAATATCAGTCTCGTTTCATACAGAAAATTCTAAATCACATACTTTCACTTCAATTTCAGCACAGGTCATTTTCGACTTATCTTTTACTTCTCTTAGTTCAATAAAAATAGTATCTCACACTATTTTTATTTACACTTACATATATAGTAAAATTCAGTATACTACATTCCACCCCCCTTAAAAAGTTTCGTCCGCGAAACTCAGATTCACACCTCACCTGGACAGATCGAAGAGGTGGACAACAGGGCAGATCCTCCCCTATTCCATAGGGCCCCTAGGGTGTTACTTCACACCCCACACCAAGCTTCCGTCTCGAAGGCGAACTATACCCACGGCTAGCACTGGTGCTACTCATACCGACAACTCCAAATCCTTCTACTTAACAGGCTCGTCAATTTGGCCTCTTAAAGAGTCTTCATTATTCACTACGACTCCTTCTTTACATCCACCGCTCTATTCCGGAGCCCAGTTTGGTCAATTCCTCGATATTTCTCATAGGCAATTCTACTTGGTGCTTCCTTTCACTACAAGTGGATCCTTCCACCTATAATCCTCAAGCTCTATAATGGGATGGCACATCTTTCATCACTTACTCATTTCTGGACATAGTCCCTATTTCGCACGTGGCTTCTACTATCCAAGCGTCTCACAAGGAGGACGTTGCTCAGTTTCCACATGCCACATGTTGGCATCATCTCGTTCTTACTAAGAGCCTATACTAACACTATATTCGTAATTCCGATTTTGCTTCCGCGATGATATTAGACTCTACGGTCTGGTGCGTCAATCGATCCGGCGAGTGACATGACCGAGCCTTTGCCCCGTTGGGCAATACTGTAGCACTCTGAATTTTGGTGCGCTGTATCGAACTTTACCAAATTTGATGAAGTTCGGAGAAAGCCGATGATGGCTGGTGTGGAATTGGGTTCTGAGGGTTTCAGAACGTTTTGAGTGCGAGTGGGAACCCAGAAATTAAAAATTTGATTTTTTAGAAAAGGACCAACTGGAGCAAAATTGCTCACCGGGTTCGGACCCGGGATCTGGGGTCCGGACAATGAAGTCCGTGGAGCAGCTGGGGTCCGGACCCGGACGCCACGGTCCGGACCCGGCCTGTTACCACGCGGAGATGCGCGTACGGGTTCCGGACCCGGACGCCAAGGTCCGGACCCGGCCTGCGCGGTGGGCTGTTGCGCGTACGGGGTCCGGACCCCATTTGCAAGGTCCGGACCCGGCTGAAGTAGAATGCCCAGTGAGGGGCAGTTTGTTAATTTCATGGAGGAAGGGCTATGTATAGGGGGCTGAGGCCTCTCCCCTCATTACTCCTCCACTCTCCTCATACTTCCTCTCCCTCTCCCTCACTTTCTCCCTCTAGAGATCTCTCCAAAGCTTGGAGAAGTGAAGGATTTGACCTTGGGAAAAGCTTCTAAGGTGGATTTGGAGCTTCTTGGTGTAAGAAGAGGCTAGGGAACTTGGGTGTAGAGGTGAGTTCTTGTGATTTAGGGTTTAAACCTTAGATTTAATCCTTTGATATGAGGTTTTTGGAAACCTGTGAGAATTCAAATTTTGGAGATTTGAAATTCTGTGTTCCTCTCCCCCGTTACTGTGTTTTTCATCAGTATACGTGTATATATACAGGTATATATATATGTATATGTATATAAGTGGTTTTTAGTGGTGTTTCGTGCTTTTGAGATTTTGTCGCGGAGAGAGAACGGCTTAACGGCACGATCCGGAGTCCGATCCTGATGATCCAATATGGTAGATTCGATGTCTCGGCAGTGCAGAACGCGATGGCGTGGTCCGTGTTGGCATGCGACGAACGGATTGAGAGTTTTTCTATCTTCTTCGCCGAGAGGTAGAATGTCACATTTGTTGTTTCGCGATCTGGACCCCGTTTTTCGTACCGTTTCGTGCGAATTTGAATGTGGAGGGGTGTAGGGGCTTTTTACCTGCTGTGGGGGGGAAAACCGAGGGCTGAGAGGGGGTAGGTGAGAGTTGGTGAGAGTAGGTGAGAGTGATTAATGAACCACTCTCACCCCCTCTTTTCCCCTCTCACACTCAACCTCTCCCTCACTCTCCCTCTCTCTTCCTCAGCCCCAACCGAGAGCCCTCTCTCCCCCTGCCCCTTGGCTCTGCCTCCAGAGCCTCTCCGGCCGCCGCCGACCACCCTCTGGCCGGAACTGCTCCGACCATCTCCCTCTCCCCCTTTTTCACCTTTTCTTCTTCTCCTTTTTCTTCTTCTCCTTCCCGGAGGTGTGCACCCAGGGGAAACCCACGCCGGAGCTCCCCTGAGGTGGCACGACCCCCGCCGCCGTCGCCCTGCCGCCGGAGGTCGTCGGGAGCCGCCGCCAAGCTCCTGCGGCCACGGCTGGAGCCGCAGCTGGCCGAGGTTGGTGAGCCCAGGCCGCCGCCTCCCGCCGCCTCGGAGGGTGCGCGCCGCCACCCTCGGGACCTCCGCCGCCGGTCTTCTCCTTCCCGGCCGTCGCCGTGCTGCCGGAGCGCCGCCGCAGCCGCTGCGGTTGCCGCCTGGGCTCCTAAGGCACCCGGGGCTGTGAGCTTCCGGCCGCCGCCGCCGTTGCCCGGAGTTGTCGTGGTCGTCCCTTCCCCGACGTCCGGCGGGCCCCTCTTGCCGGTGCTCGCGTCGCCGCCGGCCGCCGCCGCCGTCCCTTGCCGGAGTAGGTGTGGCCGAGCCTTCCCGTAGCTAGGGCTCTTCCCCGCGCCGCCGCCGCCGCTTCCCGTCGCCGGCTGAGGTGAGCCCCCTCTTCCTTGACACCTCCTCTGCCGATGCTGGCCGCCGCTGGCCTTGCATGCCGGCCGGCAGCCGGCCGGAGCTGGTTGCTCCGGCCGGGGTCTTGCTTAGTGGTTTTTGGCCGTATCTTGGTGTTTGAGCTCCCCGTTGCCTCCCAGAGTCCGGGAAGGTGAGCACGATGATCGCGGCGATGCGCTGATCATCATGCTCACCTTAATCTCTGTTTTGGGTGAGCCGTCTTGCCGTTCGGCCTTTGTCGAGCTTCATTTGTGTTTGTGGCCCTGTTTTTATGCAATTGTTGGGCCAGCGACTGTTCCTGTCGCAGCGAGGCTGTGAGCACGGTCTCCGTGACATCGTTACCTATCCGCTGGTGCTTGCGGAAGGTCGTGCGGATGTACGGTTTGCTCACACGGCCTTAGTCATGCTTGCTTTTTGCATGTGCTCACTGTTTTTATGGGTTTGCTGACCTTGCGACTTGTCCTGTCGCAGTGGGGCTGTGAGCACGGCCTCCGTGACATCGTTACCTATCCGCTGGTGCTTGCGGAAGGTCGTGCGGACGTACGGTTTGCTCTAGCGGCTCCGTTTATTGCTTGTATGTATGGAATTGTGCTTGTTTTGGGACTTTGGCGTTTGTGGCAGCGTTGCGACGCTGTGGGCAGCAAGGGTTTGGTCCTCGGGACCCTGTGGACTGGTTGTCCAACCCCCTCACCCTTCGTGGAGTTTCGGATTTGTGTCCGACGTGTTTTTCGATGAAATAATCGACGAAACGCACGTTTCTAGTTGTGCGACTCACTCGCTGTTTTCGCGAGCGACTTGGCTTCGTCGTGTAGCCTCGTTGGCTGTTCCTCATCGCTGTCCCGAAGTTCCGAGGACAGCGGATGAGTGATGTGGGGTTCCGGTGCTAATTCGGCATTTTTCGGGAACCCGGGAAGCCTTTTCGGGTGCGTTTGATGTTCGTGGCACCCCGAGCTTGTGCTCGCTGTCCCGTCACTTGGTTTTGTGTGTTCGGGGACAGCGAGGGACCTTGTTGGCTGTTTGGTACCCCTCTGGGGCTTTGTGTGGTTTCGGGATCGTCCCGGTGGGTTTCCCGGGCGATCCGTCGGTTTCGGGATGTGAGAGCTTTGTGTTTAGCGTCGACTTGGTGGACCTTGACCCTGTGAGTCTTTCGTAGGTCCTGTCGCGGTTCCCGAGAGCCGTCAGTGTTAGGCTCTAGCTTCCTGCAGGTGGGTACTTCGATCCGGAGTCGGTTCAGTGGACTACGGTGATACCTTTCTATCCCTTCCTTTGCATTACAGTTATTAGTTCACTTGACTCCCGTAGACTCTACTTATATGCGTGCTTGGATAGTAGAGTAGTTGTGGATTGCATGTTCCTTGAGACGACCCAGTCGGTCGGTGGTGATCGCTTGTTGTTCTGAGCGATCCTAGTTTTGGCTTGCATGTTCCTTGAGACGACCCAGTTGTTCGGAGGTGATCGCCTGTTGTTCCGAGCGATCCTAGTTGTAGTTTATTGGTTGCTTCTCGGCTCTTTGCCGTTCTGTGGATTGAGCATATGCATCGATCGTCACAGCTCTTCCCGCACTTCACGTACACCGCGGTCTGATCCACCGTGTGGGGGTGTTCTTTTCCGGAAAAGGGTCGTGAATTTCTACCGACCCGTGAGCCCCGAGCATTGCGTCGGGATGGATGGTGCCGTTGGATTGAGCAGGGTGACAGTGCCAGGGCCACGTCCCGGTGGCTATAGATTGGGTTTACTTTGTGGTTATCTCCTTTGATGCATACTAGTTGCTTACAGTAGCATAGTTGTTTCAGTTGTATGTCAGCCTCATACTTACTTGTGCTACTGTATACCATATCTAGCTTTTTGTTGACCCTCGTGCCGGTGTGTACACCTCGCCTTCGTCGGCTTGCGGTACCCACTGGGAGGGGGGAGACATGTGTACATGTTCTCACCCCCCGCCCTCGTTGCAGTTTCAGGTGAGCAGGGTGGTGAGTGTCGGGACGCTGCGAGGCACGCCTAGATAGTAGCTCTAGAGGTTCCGACTCGTGAGGCTACTTCCCCAGATTTGGTTATCACCCTACCCTTTGTCTACTAGATGTGATTTGTGGTTCAGTTATCCTTTGGCTTACTCTAGCATGCTTATGTGTTGTTGATCATTCATTATCATTATGTGATGATTGCATGCTTGGCCTAGTTGGTTGTATCCATATTTTTCGATCGTTTCATTTATCGAGTATTTTGGCTTTCTACCCCTCGTGGTAGCGTCGTGAAATAAAGGTTTTCGTGTGGGAAACAGTTTTCAAATAGATTTCTGGTTGTTCGTTTTTTTTTATTTCAAAAGAGAGTTCTCGTGTGGAGGACAGTTTTCAAATGATTCTTGGATGATTGAAATTAGGGTTTCAAATAAAGCTTCTGGGTAAGGAGCAGCTTTCTAGAATGTTTGTTGCTTGTGCATCGCATCATCCTTCGCTTAAGGATCTGCTTAGATTCATACAAGTTTAAGGACTGCTAGCTGTATGAATCTCTTGTGTTGTTATGTTGTTGTGATGAATGAATGGTGGTTGTGATCCTGTTGTAAGTTGTGGACGCCGTGCAAATATAGGGGAGGTTCTGTCCGTGTGTACAGTGGACCCTGTATTTGTGGCGGGTCTGTACGTGGCGCGGGCTAGGCTTTCAAAAAAAAAAAATTTGGCACGTATTTTCCGCATCTAGAACTAGCCCGGGGCGTGACAAAACCCTAGGCAATCTTGACCACAAATGGTGGAAGATTGGCCATGAAATCTAGGGTTTGTCTTGCATGCATGCAAACCCTAGATAGATTTGGGGCTTTTGCCATAGGAGGTTCTAAAAATATTTGGACCTTCGGGAATTGCAATTGAAGCATAGGAAGTCATGTTAGAACCATTGATTTCTAGCATCGAGTTGATTTATGGGTTCGTAATGAGTAACGAACCATTTTCTTGTAGAAGCTTGGGTTGAAGCAAAAACTCAAGGCTTGGCGACTTAGGAGCTCAAAGAATTCAAGGAATTGGAAGCTCTTGAGGTGGGTTTGTGTTTACCAAAGTGATTAGGTCACTTCCATGTCTAGAGTAAATAACCATTTGAAAATAAATGGTGTGAAAGTGAGTAACCCTAGAATTTGCATGTTGGCAAAATGAGAATCTTGATAGATAGAGCCATGGGCTCATCTTGCATGTTAGTGAATTCAAGTATATTCTTATTATCTATACTTGTTATGTGATTGTATGTATGAATTAGAACCTAGTGTTGAGGAACATAGGTTGAAAAGTGCAAATGGAAGCTAGTGTCATTGAACATAGGTTTGAACATTAGATTGGAACCTAGTGTCATTGAACATAGGTGAGACTTGGTGACTTGAACCTAGGGCCATTGGACTTGGGTTGGCAAGTGTGAAATGTGAACATTGGGATACGCGACGATTTCGCTATCCCGGGTACGCGACGATTTCGCTACCCGTGCCACGTGTTGGCGGTGATGGATTGGGATACGCGACGACTTCGCTATCCCGGGTACGCGACGATTTTGCTACCCGTGCCATGTGTTGGCGGTGTTGGCGGTAATGGATTGGGATACGCGACGATTTCGCTATCCCGGGTACGCGACGATTTCGCTACCCATGCCATGTGTTGGCAGTGATGGAATGGGATACGCGACGATTTCGCTATCCCCGGTACGCGACGATTTCGCTACCCGTGCCACGTGTTGGCGATGATGGATTGGGATACGCGACGACTTCGCTATCCCGGGTACGCGACGATTTTTCTACCCGTGCCATGTGTTGGCGGTAATGGATTGGGATACGCGACGATTTCGCTATCCCGGGTACGCGACGATTTCGCTACCCGTGCCATGTGTTGGCGGTGATGGAATGGGATACGCGACGATTTCGCTATCCCGGGTACGCGACGATTTCACTACCCGTGCCATGTATTGACGGTGATGGAATAGGGTACGCGACGATTTCGCTATCCCGGGTACGCGACGATTTCGCTACCCGAACAAGGAGATGACGATTTCATTCCTTGGAGGTTGGGACCATGATGGGGATAGCGATTTCATTGCCCGGTGCACAACACTTGCGGCGATTCCGCGTTGGTTGAGAACTATTATGGTTATGCGGCGACTCCGACACCATAAATAAATGACAAGTAGTTAAACTTGGTCAATGTGAGATATAGGATGAACCTAGGAGAAAATGAAAGTTGACATTTTATTTGGTTGCATCCTTTATGTTTGTTTACAAGCATGTAAATAATTGTTGCAAAGTTATTTGTGATCTAACTTATGCTTATGGTGTTTCTTTGGACCTGGTGGGTCGAGCTTCTCTCTTGGGTGGCCTTACCCACTGGGAACTATGTTTATAGTTCTCACCCCACGTTTTTCAGGTCCTTCCGCGAGTGAGGCGGCGGAGCGAGGCAAGGGTTTGGCTCTGTAGATAGCGGCCCTTCCATTTTGGTGATACATAGAGTTGTACCCCTAGTCTTGGACAATGATAGTATAGGGGTTTTCATTAAATGTATGCAACTTGTATATTTCATAGTTTTGGAACTTGATGTATGGAATAGGAATGAAAGAAAAGAAAAATTAGATATGTATAAATGTGCAAATGTGATGTAATAGAAGTAGAATTTCTTTATGTTGATGCTTTCCTTGTGCAACTCTTGTACTCCATTCCTAGTTGGAACATCGTGGATATGCTTGTGTTGTGACGCCTTGGGCGGGTAGAAGAGATCCTATCCGTTCGGCGGGTCTGGGGCATGCGCCCGTGCGGTTATCCTTTCCACCTAGTTGGTGTTAAAGGCCCGACGGGGCGTGACAAATACCCTCAACCTTCTCGCACGCCACTAACGAGAGTCCTCGACTGATCTGTCTAATTCGACTTGCCACGGAGGGTCCACCGACTAACGATCCTTCATGACCTATGGCCTAAAGTCTGACGCGACATCGTGCAACGTCTCTCACTCTCAGGTGCGGACCCAATTATCACATGGTGGAGTCCTCATTAGGGACCTCACATCGACACCCCAACAAGGAGTAATTACATCACAAGTCATCGTAATTCTATGGCCAGTTCGCATCTACACTCTAGGTGTACTAACAAAATCACAGTTCTACATGTGGCACTTCACATCTACGGGTCATCACTCGGACTACCGCCCCGACCATGAATCCTAGCCAAGCCCTACCCTCAGGTTCAAAGCTGCTATCACGTGATACCGACTGTGCCTGTCCATAAGGCCCCAGGCCAACAGTCCAATCATAATCCGGGCACGAGTAATCCCCAAGCAATGCCCACTAACCGTCGCCACGTGACCAAGGCGCTCCCGGCGCAATATACTTTGGCCGTCCAACACTTAGCTATTCACCTGAAACTTCACCTCACAAGGAGGATTTTCAACACAATCTGAACACTCGCATACCGAGCTCGTGTTCCCTTATCCCGAGGCTCCGCTCCATCAAGCACACATCCACTAGCAACTAGGCACCCAGAAGGAACTACCAGCCTCACGAGCGGTCCTCGGCATCCTTCACACTTGGCCAACGCCCGAGTGCTACTGCCAACGAAACCTCTACGTCTGAACCTTCAGTCCGTGCCCCACAACAACTCTACAGTCGAGCGCACTATACCTCTACTTTAACCCGTGTTAGCCATAATCTCTAAACCATTCAGCTTCATCATCCTTTACGAGCCATAAGTGCTCCCTCATTTTGAGCCACTACACCTCATGGCTAACTCATCCAGATCTAGTAATCATCGCACCAATTCTATGACAGCACAATTATTCCCATCACCAACCCGTCAAAGGGTTCCGATTTAGTGTACGACCCTAAGTCGTTACTTCTTCATACGCGGTCACTACCGTATCCATGAAGGGTTCATATCCCTCGTTCACTTGCCCTTCACCAGTCATTTGAGATTATCATCTCAAGGGAGGGTTCGCTCAACCACCATAACCTATCTCTATTACCATGGCTCCAAGGCTATTGCACACGTCCATCACACATCCAAGTGCTTCTGAGTTCATGCTCAGCCTAGAGCTCTCAGATCATCACGTTCCACCTTAGGATCGAACTTGGGTACAATGCCACTACTTTCATATGCTAGATTTTGTTCTAGGCTAAATACCACGGGTATTCTAGCCAGCTTCCAAAGCCCACATGTCATTACATGTACGTAATTTATCCATTTTCATACAAGCGGGTTACAACCCTAACTTCTCCTGGCACACAACCGAATCATATTTAGCTTAATTTTTAGCCACAACATATACTAATATCTCAAGAAACTAAGGACAAGGGAAGATCAAACCACTTCAAAAGCATTCCCTCTTCTCTTCTTGAATCTTCCTCAAGATCGAATTAAGATTCGGTCCATCTGAACAAATCAATCCAATAGTGCCCTATACATCATCAATAGCATACTCCATATTTCATTCTCAGATCACTGGCACTCTTCAACATAACCTAATTTAGGTGTGCTATAAATATATCTCATTGGCACAAGAACTGGGTTAATTACTCTATAAGCCTACTCGGCTACTTCATTCTCGTCATTCGATCATATTTCGGTTTTACCTACGCCATTTCCCCGTGGGTCGTGCCTTTGCACCCATCATCAAGGATCGTGCACCACATCCATCACTCTGGGTCGCGCATTGCATCCATCATCCATCTTAGCCGGGGCAAACTTATTCATATCCTCCAAGACAGGAATTATCAAACCTTCACAACTACGAGTCTAGACACCAAGTTAGGGCATGCATCGGCTCCTCAAGACCATGCATCTCGACCACAATAAGAGGCCTTACGCCCTTAGCAACACTTAGTCTCTCAACATCGGAGGGCTATCCAGTCCTCCGCAACATTCGTCCCACCAAGTTACTTACTATTGTCACTAGAGGGATAACACGCTTACCTAGGCGATCAAACGATCGAATACGATTCGCCACACACAATAGCTGACCCAATCGAGCGAAAGTCATAGAATGGCACTCCTACTCCACTTTCGACATCATGTTGTCTGCAGCCAACATGATCATCTCAAGAGAATAGTTACAATACCTTCAATCTGCCTCCAAAATGCTATTGGAGACACATCTTGACCCAATCATTTCACTTTCGCCACAAGTTCCGTCCACTCACGAGCCTAGGTCCTTACGGTTTTCCAAGCCTAACTTTTCCTAGGTCCTAATAGACCGTTTCTACGCTCTGATACCACCTCAATCTGTCACGCCCCGCCCCAATGCACAGCGGAGGCTACGGGAGCGCATGCACAGACTCGCCGAACAGAAAGAGTTTTCCTTGTCTGCCCAAGGCGAAAATAAAACCAATACATCGAATTTCACTCAGGAAAAACTGTGAGTTATGATTTCCCAAGGATCTAATAGGTAAACACACACCTAGAGGGGGGTGAATAGGTGTATACAATAAAACACTCTCCTCGATGCAATAAAACAATAAGTGCGGAAAATTAAAGCAACACACCGAGAATTTTACGTGGGAAAACTCCAAAAGGAGTAAAAAACCCACGAGACCAATCACACGAAGAAATCCACTAAGTAAAAAGGAGTACAAGGTGATTTACCGAATCCACGACTCAACCTTTACCCAAAACTCGAAGTAGACCCCCTTCGTTGGTCCTAGATCAATCGAACTCCTCCGATCGATCTCGCTGCGACTCCTCACAGCAACAACGCTCCGTCTCCAGGAACGTCCACCGAATCCACGGCCACACGCGAAGCCCTCGCGCAATCGCTCCGTCCGGAGCCCTGAAAATGATGGTTGATGGTGATTTCAATGCTTAGAGAAGCATAGATTATGAGAGGAGAACTTTCTAAGCGACCATCGACTTAGTTCTCAAATGAGAAACAGAATTTATGCCCTAAGAACCATGTCGACACAAGAGAGAAAGAAACTTGACATCAAAAGATGAACCGACGGCTCCAAGACAAGTTTCTAGGGTTTCAAAAGATAAATCTCTCTTAGGCACGAATTAGAGAAGCCCCTCATAACATACTTATAGGTTTAGGAGACTTAGAATCAGAGTAGGATTGAAAAAACAAGTTTCCAAAAAATCACGACGGGTCAGGGTCCGGACCGTGGGTAGCCAGGGGCCGGACCAGGAAGTTTCCTTTTTTTTTCATTGTCCGGACCTCAGCGTCAAGGTCCGGACCCTCCCTGCGAAACAGCCAAACAGGCTTACGGGATCCGGACCTCAGCTCCCAGGGTCCGGACCCGACCAGGGAAAAACATGTCACGCTTACGGGTTCCGGACCGCAGCTCCTCGGGTCCGGACCGTACCAGCGAAAACACTTTATCAAGCTTACGGGCTCCGGACCGCAGCTTCCAGGGTCCGGACCCCGTAGCAATAAAAACTCTGATCCCCTTTTTTAATCAATAAAAAACTATTTTAAAGTCTCCAAACGCTTAAAGTAAGTTTGTAAATCATCATTAACCATATCAAACATACCTTGGGGGCAGAGAGCTTCACAGATGAATCTTCGAGCCTTAGAACTTGACGTCGTCTTCTTCGACACTTCAAGACTCCATACAACTCCACAAAATTCGCCAATCAAAAAGCCGTAACAATCTCCCCCTTTGGCGATTTCGTGACAAAACAAAAAATACAGATTCGAAGCCCATCAAGCTACAAAACAAAAAGTAAAAACAGAGTTTGTCGCAATCACCAAACAACAAACTCCTCGCATGACCGATCCAAGAAGTTCAAAAATACATCTAGTCAACTCCTAATACAAACTCTATGACTTAGACACGACCGGGAGTCTTGAAGTCTTCAGCTTCCTGCAAAAAACAAGTACTAGACAAATATAGCATTAGAATCATGAATGCACCAGCATAAGCAAGAAATAAGCAGGAAGAAGAAGAAGATACTTCCTAAGTCACCATAAGCAAGTACATCCTAATCAGCAAGTACATCCTAATCATCATTAAACACTAATCAACTCCTAAGCCTTCTAAGCCTAAGTCAAAATCAATCTCCCCTTTTTTGTCACAAAACGACCAAAACGCAAAAAAAGAGAACACCATGCGAAGAAGAAAGACAAACATGAACAAAAGAGAGCACGAAACCCGTAGCCAAGATGTCACGCCCCGGGCCCTAGGGAGAACCTACCAGGCACGTGCACAGACCCGCCGTGTACCTCTAAAAAACACAAAGTACACAAGGCGTCTACAACAACAACAATCAAGTAGAATAAGGAATACATCCTATACAAGGTGATCAGAGCGAGAACATAATTCTACATCTAAAACAAGATCAACACAACTAAAATCTCAAGATATACAATGAAAATATACATCTTAACAATACTAGGAGATCACTCCCTAGAAACAACTATACACCTTTCATATAAAATACAATGAAAGGACACCATGGTATGCCTACAACAACACCGTAGAGGCTCTAGCTAGCTGCTAACCCCTCGCCACGATCCCAAGCCTCTCCTGCTGCGGAAGGCTCTGAAATAAAAATCCAACAACAATGGGGGTGAGAACTATTATACAATAGTTCCCAGTTGGTAAGCCGCCGAGAGTGGCGAATTACACCGCTAGGTCAACTGAGGCAAGATAGTATAAGCTTAAACATAAAGCATAAAACATGAAATGCCAAACAAATAGTCCTACTACTATCATGCCTCCAAATGAAATAATTCATCTACATGAATATGAACATGCTTTATTGTCATAAGCTCAACAATTAATTTCACGGTTTACATGCATGTCAAATTAATGCCATGATCAATTACATATGCTTTGATGTCATAAACTCACTATATGTCAAGTTTAACTATTACATGTATGACTTGTCTCCAACTACAAGTATGAAATGTATAACCAATTTCCCACGACATATATGAACCATATGACTTGTTATGTTCACTAACCACTAGTGTGCCAAGTCATGTTAATGTCTCACTAAATGTAATGCCACAAGGTCACCACCCTATGTTATGTCCATCAGCTACATCTATATGTACCGATTAACTAGGGTGTCAAATGTCACATTCCTCACGATATTTTCTACCATAAAGGACTTTTCAAGTCTCGGCTCGTGCCGTGCCTAATGGCCCCGTGGTAGTCAACATTCTCACTAGAATGAGCCTCCCCCACGGCAATCCACTTCGGCGCCCATATAACCTGCACATAAGCGATCGACGTCGCGAAAGGCCCACTCCGGAGCTGCCGGCTTGTAGGGAGCGACCCTCACAAGCATGTGCGAATGAGCACAATGGCATAACAAGCATAGTCAACAGCATAGGAAATACGTTCGTCATGTCTCTAACATGAAATAGCCAACCGATGTCCAAGGGTCTAACATTATGTCATAATGTCAACCTAATTATTCACCTAAGTGAAATACAATATGCATAACCTCACACTATGTCAAAACATGTCATATTATGTTTACTACATTCAATAGCCAAGATGCTAAATGTCAACAATATCATGTTGTTCTCAATTTGTCCGTTGGTATGTCCCTACCAATATGCACATGTCTCTAACATGTAAATGTTCATCTCTTTGTTTACTAAGTTCATAACACATGCATTATTCTAATGCCATGTCCATGCATTATACTAATGCTACATATCATGCATTCTACGAATGCTAAATCCATGCATTCTACGATGCCAACAAGTCCATAAACCATGCCATGCATGAGCTACACTAACCTCTACTGCATAGAGTATAAAGCTATCATGCAAGTATTTAATTAACCAATTATCCAATGCAAATAGAATTCCATTCCTCATGTCTTAAACATGGAGTCAATCCACGACCAAAAGGTCGAGCCCAAGGCCAACAATGCCCATCACAGTTGCTCACCTAGTTGAGGTGCAACAAACACTCGTCATATTCTTCCTTTCTCTATACAAGCATACTTAGGTATGCAAAGAGAATGTACTAAGCCATTACCCAAGTAGTGCCTCATATGACACTTCTTTCTAGCATGCATATCTTAATTAGCATTTCCTAATGCATCATTACACTATTAGTGCAAATACCCTAGCATGCATGTTATTCTCATGATGCCACACTATATGTACTATGCATTTTTCATACACAACATATATGTCTCATGCAATCACAATTTTCATCATGTCATAATTATCATAATTATGCATCTAATTAATCCTATAACAAGATAGGAGACATAGGGGAGTTCACCCATTTCGGTGAGGTCAAATCCACCGGATAACCGTCGAAACCTCGCAGTACATCGAAACGAAGTTGTCCCCCGAGCTTCTCATACCCTAAGATAATTTTCCAAGGGGTTAAAAGCTTCGAACGAACAATTTCGAAAACCACCAAAATCTATGAGGTAAATGGGTGGAAAATACCTTGAGCAAGTAAAACTTGTTCTAAGTCCAAATTGAGGTTAGGGATCTTCAAATCCAACCTACAACAACATTCTACACCCATCAATTCCACCTCAAGAGCTCACAATCAAGAAACCCCAAATAAAACCCTAGTTTTCATGAACTAGGTTTTCATGCTAATCACAAGCAAAAATCACAAATAGAGGTTGTAAAAGAGTTTACTAACCTCAAATCAAGCTTCCAACCAAGCTTAAACATGCTAGGGTTGAAGCTAAGCCCACCAACAAGCTCATCTCCTCAGCCCCGAGTTCCCTCCAAGCCTAGGAGTACTCCTCCATGAAGAAAATGGAGAGAAAGGAGATCAAAACCATGATCTAAGGGGTTGGGAGCAAGAAAATCTAGAGAGAGAGAGAGAAGGAACCTTACCTCCTTCATTCCCAGCCTCAGCCAACAATGGCTGTGAATGAGGGTGAAAGGGTACTTAACCCAAGCAACAAAATCCACTTAGGCGCCTCAAAAAGCCAAAATTACAAAACTGCACAAAATGCACTCTGCAGCACTGTATACCGGTATGCGCATGTGTATACCGGTATACTGCACAAATTTTGCAAAACCCGAGCCTCGGCCAAGCAGGCCACGCAACAGGATTCCGGTATGCCACTTCTCAGTACCGGTACTAATCACTTCAGTACCGGTACGTGAATTGCAAATACCGGAATGCCAGCCCATTCCGGTATCACCAGCAGGATTCCGCAAAACCCGAGAGCTGCGCAAACCAGTTCTTCACTGGATTCCGGTATGCCTAGACCAGATACCGGTATGCAATTGCAAAATCTGCACTTTTGCAGATTTCGACTTCCGGAGTCCATTTTCGCACTTTTCAAGTCCCGACAACACTCCGAAGCTCACCAAACTCAACCCAAAACTCCAGAATAGTACGAGCCACTATTCTCTCACTAGAACTCCGTAATTTGCTAAAGTTCAGTGTACTACACAAGATCACTAATCGGAGTCACCATCGGGCGGAGGAATATCAGCACGACAACATCCAAGCTTGTCAAAGATTGCTTGCATAATCCGCTGAAGCTTGCTCAGTTTCTTAGAGATCTTGACTTGCTCAGTACCCAGACGCTCTTGCTCATATGAGAGACGATGAAGCTCAGTAGAGATGTGTTCTTGCTCCGAAGAAAGACGCTGCTGCTCCCTGTAAATAGATGTCACCGAGACATCCTCCTCAGAAACACGCTCAGGCTGTGGTGGCTGAGAAGAACTCGGACGCGGACGAGATGAACCGGTAGGGCCGACAGCAGGTGCAGGACGACCAACAAGCCTCGATTTATTAAGCGTCATTTCATTGATTTGACCAAGACTATGTTCATAGGAGGCACAATGAACATCAACTCCTTTTTGTTGCAAAATCCGCATAATGATGAGCGGATAAGGTAGACGATCGACCTGAGCGGAAGTCTTGATCTCCTTAGCCATGCGATGCCAGATCAGAAACGGTATGTTCAAATTAAGACCCCTTGCAACGGCCTCGGCGGGATGACCAACAAGATACATATATAATAACCGTTCCCAACGAACCACCTTGGTGTTCATAGTGGGAAGAATGTTGTAGACGATGATGAAGTTGAGAAACCGATATTCTGGTCGCAGCTCCTTGGACATAACAGAATTCCCCGCCGACTGCGTGTCAGGAAAGCACACTCCATTAACAACCTTTCGCCAGTCGCGAAGGGAGTCTAGTCCACCCCTCAAATAATCAACACCGTCAGTGCGAGCCTCCATTGCAAGAGGCATAGCGACCGTCTCGGGAGTAATATCCAAAGGAACCCCACGCACAGTAGTCAGAAACGCGTAAGGGCCACCTTCAGCGTCCTGAAGATAGCCAGCGTGCATGTAGAAGTCCCGAATCAGCTCCAAACAGTAACCCTTCTGCTCAGGAAACGAACAAATAGCGGCAAGATTTCCATTTTCATACAATTGAGCAAAGAGAGGTGCTTCCTCAATGAGTTTCCGTACTGCAACGTTGCGCTCCCCAATACAGACTTTAGCAGAATACATCGTGGCGCGCTGAGAGGAAACAGATTGAACATGCGGTGTACGACGCGGAGGTGGTGCAGAAGTCGGTTCACGAATATCAATGCCACCAGTGCGCCTAGTACCCCGCTTAGGAACCAACTTTTCTTTTCCTTTTCCTTTAACAACTGCTGGCTCCTTACCTTTCCTCCTAGGTATAACCTCCGGGGAACATGGATCAGACGCAGTTTCAGACCCTTCGGAGGCGCGATACTCGCTGCCCTCATCATCTGGGGAACGACCGCGTTTATGTGCCATAGACTTCCTACGCCGTCCGCCCCGACCAACACCACTCATAAGCACAACCATCGCCAAGAGCAATGGAAACGTCATTTTAAAAAAAAATTCCCTGTTAATCATATAACATAATAGAATTGAAATGAAAATATTAAGTTAGAAAATTGGAAAAATCACATCTAGAGGTTCCTAGGGCCATAAGTATGCATGAGACACCACTTACAACAACTACTGTGAATCAAACAGCGTAAAGATGTAGTTTCAAAAAAAAAAAACAGTTTCTAAAACTGAGTCGACGCAGAATTGAGCAAATGACACCTTCACAATCATGCCAAAAGTCATTAAAAGGTTAAGAACAACGAGTAGAACCAAAATGACGCAAAAATCGCATGATAAAACAAGGTATTGCACAGATGATGCATAAATTTGCAAGAGATAGACAAAAACTCCAGGTTTGCAAGAAAAGAACCGGACAAGGAATCCAAAATACTCACCATACGTCGGACGAATCCGAGGAAATGAGGAGGGGAAACCTTCTTTCTAGAGAGAGAAGCTCATGAGAGAGGAGTGAATTGAAATAAAACGCATAACTCAAACACAATCTGAAGCCCTATAAAACCTGGATCGCGCGCGGGGTCCGGACCCTAGCAAGCACGGTCCGGATCCCGTACACAGATTTTTTTTTTTTTTTTTTTTTTAATTTAAAAAAAAACAAGGCAACACAATAACAATAAAGAAATATTTCATGATATCCAAATTTTATAGAATTACTATTGATATATCAAAAATTGTTATATCACCTTTTGAGAGTAAACTACTCAAAACAAATTCTAGAAACTTAAACTCGTTATTTGTAACATATCAAACAAGATCAAAAGCACACGAGAGCTATCAAAAACAGCATGTTGCAGAGGACAATTTGAGTAGAAAAGTCATACAGACGGGAAGACTCAAGATAATACATCCAAGAAGAATTATGCACCGAGAAAACCTGGGGAGTGGCTCTTTGAGCATCTTTTTATCTAAGCACCTTATATCCCCTGGAGAGTGGCTCTTTGAGCATCTTTCATCTAGACGTTTTATTTTTCCTTTTAGGTATATAAACAAATGCAATAATCTCATGAACATGTGGTAGCTGCACACACTTCTCGGACGACCGAGGTGGTAGCTCTTTCCTCTATGTGGTGGTAGTTTTCACACTCCCTCATTGGGATGTAACTCTTTCCACATCTTAAAAAGCAGGGAAACAATATGAAAAACTCCCCCTAAGAATGTGCAACATTCGATTCGAAAGATTATCGAGTAACCAATCAATAATAAAATTGCTACTCACATTCTCTTCAACATCCTAGTAAGATAGAATAATAGTATCTAAAGGTCAAATAAGATAGGTCCAAAATAACTAAAATAAGTAGAGAGAATTTGTAGAGAGTGTTGTCTCAAAAGAACAGAACATATCATGATAGACAAATAGTAATCAAATAAACTAAGCATATCATGAAGCTATTAAATATATGTCAAGTGAGTTGCTGAAAATGCAAAGTTGTACGGAAAGGTCCAAAAACAGCATTTAACAGAAGTATATGAGTCATGCAATAAGAAAAACCAAAGGATGTGCAAGGAATAAACAAAATGCATGACAATGGCCCGAAGAACTTACCTAGATAGAGGGATTCATTCCAATTGCTTTTCGTAAATGTTGAAAACGTTTTTGATCCAAAGGTTTAGTCAAAATATCAGCTAGTTGATCTTCAGTGGAAATATAAGTGAGGTGAAGAGTATTTGATTCAACTAGTTCACGCAGAAAATGAAATCGAAGTTCAATATGTTTTGTTCGAGAATGTAGAACAGGGTTTTTCGAAATATTTATGGCGCTGGTATTGTCACAAAGAATAGTGATGGTACTAGAGGGGATCCGGTAGTCGCTCAATAAGCTTTTCATCCAAAGTAATTGAGTAGAGCAACTTCCGGCGGCAATGTATTCCGCTTCAGCAGTGGATAAGGCAATACAATTCTGCTTCTTACTATGCCACGCAACCAGACAATGACCAAGGTAGAAACATCCGCCACTTGTACTCTTCCGGTCATCCACAGAACCAGCCCAATCAGCATCTGAAAAACCAATCAAATCAAGGGATGATCCCATGGGGTACCAGATACCGTGATTCACTATACCCTTCACATACCGGATAACGCGCTTGACAGCTTTTAGATGGCTCTCTTTGGGATTTGCTTGATAGCGAGCACAAACTCCCACACTAAACGCAATATCCGGACGACTGGCAGTCAAGTAGAGTAAACTTCCAATCATACTCCTATAAAGCTTTTCATCAACACTTTTCCCAGAGGCATCCAATCCAAGACCCTTGTTACTTGTGCCCATTGGAGTAGTGAAGTCCTTTGCATTCTCCAAACCAAACTTCTTTACTAATTCTTTCGCGTACTTTGATTGACATAGATGAATCCCTTTATGAGTTTGTTTTACTTGCAATCCTAGAAAGTATGTAAGTTCACCCATCATAGACATCTCAAACTCACTTGTCATGACCTCAGCGAACATTGCGGCATCCTTATCTTTAGTTGCACCAAACACAATATCATCAACGTAAATTTGTGCCACAATAAACTCATCAGTCAAATGTTTCACAAATAGAGTTCTATCTGCTCCCCCGCGGTTATAGCCCTTATCCAGCGAATGTTTAGTTAAGCGTTCGTACCATGCTCGCGGAGCTTACTTGAGTCCATAAAGTGCCCTTTTCAAACGAAAAACATGATTTGGATGATGTAGATCGATAAAACCTTTTGGTTGTTCAACATAAACCTCTTCATTTAACAAACCATTTAAAAATGCACTTTTCACATCCATTTGAAATAATTTGATTTTAAAATGGCAAGCTATCGCGAACAAAATACGAATTGATTCAAGACGGGCAACCGGGGCAAACGTTTCATCAAAATCAATCCCCTCTATTTGTGAATACCCCTGCGCAACAAGTCGTGCCTTGTTTCTGATTATAGTACCTTCCTCATTTTTCTTATTCTTAAAAATCCATTTGGTACCAATAACGTTTTGTTGCTTAGGACGTGGCACTAATTCCCAGACGTCATTTTGAGAAAATTGACTAAGTTCTTCTTGCATTGCATTTATCCAATATTCATCTAGAAGAGCTTCATCAATATTCTTTGGTTCAACAGAAGATACATAACATGCCAATTCACACTCAAGTTGTCTCCTTGTTCGCACCCCACGATGGGGATCTCCAATCACATTTGTTAAAGGATGATCTTTGGAGATACGTGACGTTTGAGGATCAGTGGATATGCTAGGAGCTTCGTGTGGTAAAGATGTGTCGTGTGATGCAATTGACTCATGAGATGCAGTAGAATCATGCGATGCAATAGTTTGATCAATAGAACCATCATCATGAACGTTTGTTGTTAAAGGGGAAGCAACATCATCATTCAAACGCAAATTAGTTTTAGATTCATTCAAAAAGCTAGCAGTGGAGAAAGCTTCATCTACTTTGACATTCACGGACTCTATCACAGTCTTAGATCGCAAATTGTACACACGATAAGCGCGACTAGTATTGGAATAGCCTAGAAAAATTCCTTCGTCACTTCGGGAGTCGAACTTGCCAAGATTTTCACGGTCTCTAAGAATATAACACCGACTCCCGAAGACACGAAAGTATTTGATATTTGGCTTTCTACAATACCACAATTCATATGGAGTGTTCAAAGTACCCGGGCGTAAATAAATTCTATTGATTATATAAACAGCCGTGTTAACTGCTTCAGCCCAGAAGTGTAGTGCAACTCTCTTGCTATGAAGCATAACACGAGCCATCTCTTGCACAACCCGGTTCTTACGTTCAACCACTCCATTCTGTTGTGGTGTGTAAGGAGAAGAGAATTCATGTTTTATACCTTTAGAAACACAGAAATCAATGAATTTAGAATTTATGAAATCAGAATTTATGAATTCTCCCCCTTGATCACTTCGAATGCGTACAATTTTCTCATTACGTTCAGTCAGAAGACGGTGACAAATTTCAGAAAAAGAGTCAAAAGTATCGGCTTTCTCACGTAGAAAAGCACACCAGACAAAACGAGTATAATCATCAACAATAAGAAAAATGTATCGTTTTCCACCCAAGCTTTGTACTCTAGTTGGCCCCATCAAGTCCATATGAAGTAATTCAAGAGGTTTTGTTGTCCCTATATGATTCAGTTTCTTATGTGGTGTTCTAGTTTGTTTTCCCAATTGACACCCCCCACAGACAGAGTTCTCTTTGAAGCTAATCTTAGGGACTCCTCTAACTACTTCCTTCTGAGTAATTTTAGATAGCTCCTTAAAGTTGATGTGACCTAGCCTTTAATGCCATAGTGTTTCAGTATCTAAAGTCGCTAGATTACAATGCTCATTTGAAGTGCAAGGAACTATGTAGCAATTATTCTGTGATCTAATACCTTTTAAGAAGAAAGCATTATCACTCCAGTCACAGTGCACTCCTCAGCAGAGAATTGCACCGAGTATCCATTGTCACACAGTTGACTAATACTTATGAGATTCGTCTTAAGCCCTTCAACATAAAGAACGTCATTCAAAGTAGGGCCATCCGGAATAGTGATTATTCCCTTTCCAACAACTTTAGATGACCGTCCATCTCCGAAAACAACTAGACCTCCAGAGATTTTGTTTAAGGAATTAAAATAACTTTTATCTCCAGTCATGTGTCGGGAACATCCACTATCAAGATACCAAGACGAATTATCATAAGCATGCAGTGACGTATGAACAACGTGACAAGGAAAGAGATCACCTTTGCGCACCCAAACCTTACGTGTTTTGGGTTGCGTTGGTTTATAGAAATTTGACACTCGGTGAAGAGAAGCCTTCATGAAATTATGCTCCTTCGGAATGTGCTCTTTTGGTGACCATGCTTCCTTCCACGGTTCAACTCTTGATCTTTGTTGCGGGTTCATGCGACGCGGCCCTAGGTGAGGTTGAGGAAAAAATTTCTTCAGCTTTTGAGATTGTCGCAGTGAAGCTTCAGTTGTTTGAGCTAATCGTTTCGTTGTTGTGGCTTGCTTCAACCCTTGTTTGCAATTTCTTTTGATGTGACCTACAATACCACACAAATGGCAAGCTTTGTTAACAAATTTATTCTTTTGTGTAGAAGTCATACCTTGGTTTGGAGCAGAGGATTGTGTCAAGTCCTTTGAAGCTGATTTCGTGACTTGATCAACATAAATCCGTTCATAGCCAAGGCCAAATCTGTTAGTTTGACCAAGTCCCAACATTTTATCAAGTTTAAAAGTACTAGATGAAAACTTATTGAGATCATTTTTGAGTTGAAAAATCGTTTTAGTCAATTCCAAATTGGATTCTCTAGACTCAGTGTACTGCTTGGAAAGGAAATTTATTTTATCTAAATGGGATACCTTTCCCTTTTCAAGTAGGTTACACTTATCTAGTAAGGAGTCTTTTGACTTGATCAAACTTTCTCGCTCTTCCTCAAGAGACTTAGAAACAGTAGCGAAATTCTTATTTTCTTCCTCAAGTTCAAGCAGTCTTCTCCTCAATTTCTTGTTGTGTTTTGCCATCTTTTTAGATTCCATCAATAATTGATGATAGCCAGCAGCAATATCGTCTTCTCCTGACTCCTCATCGCTTGTGTCGATCTCCGACGCAGATTTTTCATGCAAGAAAGATAAGGAGGAACAATCAGTAGAAATAGAGGCTAAACACATAAAGGAAGAGTTAGTTGCAAGTAAAGCAGTAGCATTAGTGTCCTCATCACTAGAGGTGGATTCATCCGATGATGAATCATCCCATGTAATAGCTTGCATAGCCTTCTTTTTCGACGATTTTTTATGAGGACAATCCGAGGCGATATGACCAAAACCCCTGCACTTGTAACATTGGATTTGACCTTCGGAGCTCTTCTTCTCCTTGGAAGAACTCTCGGTTTTCCTAGATTTGAAAAAGTTACTCCCTTTAGACTTTGATTGCTTTGACGAAGATGTCGATTTGTTTGCTTGTTTCTTTCTAAAGTTTCGTCGGAACTTCTTCGTTAGGAGCGCCAATTGTTTTTCAAAGTCCTCCAGAGTAGTGTCCGAATCTGAATCTGAGGTAGACGTGTTTGAATCTTCTTCCCGTGTGGATCTTAGAGCCATTCCTGTACCTTTGGAAGAAGACTTGGTAGAAGACGGGTTAGTGGGAAAAGTCATCTCATACGTTTGTAGAGCACCAACTAATTCTTCTACTTTTAATTCATCAGGATGTTTCATTGTTTCAATGGCCGCAACCTTTGGACGAAACCTCTCCGGAAGGGTTCTTAATATTTTGCGGACAACTTTGGATTCAACAATTTTCTCTCCCAAGTTAGCACAAGTATTAACAATATCTTGTAAACGAGTATAGTACTGTGTAAAGGTTTCATGTTCCTCCATGTGGATAGAGTCAAATTTGCTCGTTAGCATTTGGAGTTTTTGAACCTTTACTAAACTAGTACCCTCATGCGTTACTTGGAGAGTATACCAAATTTCCTTTGCCGTTTCACACGCTGAAACGCGTGAGAACTCGGTTTGCGTTAACGCATTAAACAAAGCATTAATACCCTTACCGTTAAATGACGATTGATCAATTTCATCTTTCGTCCATTTATTTCTAGGTTTCGAGACGCTAACATTCTCGACTACATGAATTGGATGTGTCCATCCAAATTCAATAGATTGCCATACACGCTCGTCGATGGCTATTAGAAAGGCTCTCATACGAACTTTCCAATAAGCATAATTAGTACCATCGAAAAGTGGAGGTCGATTAATGTTACCGCCCTCGGCCATGAGAAGTATACCTATTCCCGCTCTGATACCACTTGTGAGTTATGATTTCCCAAGGATCTAATAGGTAAACACACACCTAGAGGGGGGTGAATAGGTGTATACAATAAAACACTCTCCTCGATGCAATAAAACAATAAGTGCGGAAAATTAAAGCAACACACCGAGAATTTTACGTGGGAAAACTCCAAAAGGAGTAAAAAACCCACGGGACCAATCACACGAAGAAATCCACTAAGTAAAAATGAGTACAAGGTGATTTACCGAATCCACGACTCAACCTTTACCCAAAACTCGAAGTAGACCCCCTTCGTTGGTTCTAGATCAATCGAACTCCTCCGATCGATCTCGCTGCGACTCCTCACAGCAACAACGCTCCGTCTCCAGGAACGTCCATCGAATCCACGGCCACACGCGAAGCCCTCGCGCAATCGCTCCGTCCGGAGCCTCGAAAATGATGGTTGATGGTGATTTCAATGCTTATAGAAGCATAGATTATGAGAGGAGAACTTTCTAAGCGACCATCGACTTGGTTCTCAGATGAGAAACAGAATTTATGCCCTAAGAACCAAGTCGACACAAGAGAGAAAGAAACTTGACATCAAAAGATGAACCGACGGCTCCAAGACAAGTTTCTAGGGTTTCAAAAGATAAATCTCTCTTAGGCACGAATTAGAGAAGCCCCTCATAACATACTTATAGGTTTAGGAGACTTAGAATCAGAGTAGGATTGAAAAAACAAGTTTCCAAAAAATCACGACGGGTCAGGGTCCAGACCGTGGGTAGCCAGGGTCCGGACCAGGAAGTTTCCTTTTTTTTTCATTGTCCGGACCTCAGCGTCAAGGTCCGGACCCTCCCTGCGAAACAGCCAAACAGGCTTACGGGATCCGGACCTCAGCTCCCAGGGTCCGGACCCGACCAGGGAAAAACATGTCACGCTTACGGGTTCCGGACCGCAGCTCCTCGGGTCCAGACCGTACCAGCGAAAACACTTTATCAAGCTTACGGGCTCCGGACCGCAGCTTCCAGGGTCCGGACCCCGTAGCAATAAAAACTCTGATCCCCTTTTTTAATCAATAAAAAACTATTTTAAAGTCTCCAAACGCTTAAAGTAAGTTTGTAAATCATCATTAACCATATCAAACATACCTTGGGGGCAGAGAGCTTCACAGATGAATCTTCGAGCCTTAGAACTTGACGTCGTCTTCTTCGACACTTCAAGACTCCATACAACTCCACGAAATTCGCCAATCAAAAAGCCGTAACAAAAACAACATATCACAGTTTTGCACGAGGGCAGATCACAAGAGCATGAATGTAACCTAACTATTACAACATTCCATTCATCCACATTTACATGCATTTTTCAACATTAATACATCATACATGCCATTTCCCTCAAATACAACTTTCGCTTTCAATTACATTTTCTTTTTAGAATACCTTTACATTCTTTTCTTTTACATGGGTGACCTACACTTGGTGACCCCGCTATCTAGGGCGCAACGCCCACGCCTCAGTCCGGTTGCTGCTCCGATGATGGTTGGCTCTGTAAAAAGTCATGGCACTGCAAAATAGTGGGGTGAGAACTAAAAAAAGTTTCCAGTGGGTTCGGCTTCCGACCTCGCCGACTTTCCCACTAGGTCTAATCAAGGCATAAGTAGATACAATAACCAAGGAGTAGTAAACAACTACACTATGCATAAGCTGAAATGAACACAACACTACTATGCCTTTACAACAGGGAATGAATTTCAAGATACAACTTGCGCAACAATGCTCAACAATGTTTTACGGATTTTATATTGGCATATTTCGTGAAGTGAGTCGGAGTCTTGAAGGTTCAAAGAAGAAAAGACGAAGATTGAAGACTCGAAGACTCACCGTTTGAATTCACGATGCTTGGTAAGTTTAAATAATCTTGATGATGATTTATAAACATTTACAAGTGTTTGGAAGACTTTAGAATGGATTAAAATTGATTTAAAATATAAAAAATGAGTTTTCCAACTTCCGAGGTCCGGACCCTGAGGATGAGGTCCGGAACCCGTACGTCTCCCTGGCTGTCACGCAGGGAGGGTCCGGACCCTGAGGATGAGGTCCGGACCCTGAGGGCGGAGGTTCGGACCCTGAGGGCTGAGGTCCGGACCCCAGGCTGTTTCGCAGACCGGGTCCGGACCCTGGTGGCTGAGGTCCGGACAATGAAACGCCTGGAGAGTGTCAAGGTCCGGACCCCATACCCGCGGTCCGGACCCCGACCCGTTGCGAAGTTTTGGAAAGTTATTTTTTCTATCCTACTTTGATTCTAATGTCTCCCAAACATGTAAATAAGATGGTAGATTCCTTAAAATATCTTTGCAATCCTAATTTGGTTCCAAACCTTTCTAAAATCAGTTTTGCAATCCTAGTCGAAATCGGTTTGCTTCCAAACCTTTCTAAAAACTGTTTTTTAATTCTAATCAATTTCGGATTGCTTCTAACCTATAAATAAGATGTGGGTGTGTCTCTAAAATGTGGTGAAATATAGATTATCTTTTAGAAACCCTAGAAGCTTGTAGGTAACCGTTTTTCTCATCTTCTACATCAAGCTTCTCTCAAATTGATTCATGGTGCCCTAATTTCTAATATTCTTTTAGAATCAATTTGAGAATTGCTTAGAGACTATTCCCACAGATCTTTCATGATATTCTAAGCAATAAACCATCATCAACTTTATTGTTCTTGCTCCGGATGGAGTGCGCTCGTGGATTCGAGTGAGCGCCGTGGATTCGACGTGTTGAAGGCTTCGTGGATTCGAAGTTGGGCGACTCGTGGATTCGAGGCGTGGCGTTCGTGGATTCGGACGTGGGGCGTGGACAACCCGTTGGTGCGCGTGATCCGCTGAAGTGAAGGGAGAGGTTAAGTCTGTGGAGTCGGTAATCACCTTGTAATTCTTTACTCTTAGTGGATTATTTTTTCACGTGTTGGTCCCGTGGGTTTTTCTCCAAGGTGGAGTTTCCCACGTAAATCTCGGTGTGCTGATTTTATTTTCCGCATTACTTTATCGCATTGAGATTTGTGATTTTTGTTTATACACCTATTCACACCCCTCTAGGTGATTGATATACTCTAGATAGATCCTAGGGCACCCCCTATCTTACACAATGCTCTTTTACTCACCCTTGACCCAATTCATTCTCGACCCAATTGGGAGCTTTCCACAAGATCAAGCCCAACTCGCCCCCCTCAGCCACGTGGGGACAAGCGCTACCGCTCCGTCACCCACCAGGGGCTACTCACAAGGTAACATGAACGAGCCGTCACCAACATGTGACTTCACTATACTCACTCTCTACACAGGATGCAACACATGCATAAGGTACAAAACACAATATGGTCAATCAACCTGTCTCTTTCATCTTGGACCCAATTGCACCGGCTCACCCGTAGGTCAAGCCACAACTCACCACACTAAGTCACGTGGGGAAGAGGTCTTTCACTCATAAGCTAGCCACCGTGACCGTCTGCCGGGGAGGGCTCTGTAGTACCCCTGGGGCCTAACTGACGAAATGACTGCAGTATCCTAAACTGGTTGACACTTCTGGAGAGGGTCGGGACGAGTCGGAGTCGTTTTCGCATAAAATAGACGCGAAAACGGACTCGGAGCACCGAAATAAGCCAAAACTGAAGTTTTGGATGTTTGGTACTTTAGGGCGCCCGTAAGTTAGGTTTTGGGCGCCCAGATGTTGAGTGCTTGTTCTTTGAATTGCTGAGTCATTTCGTGTCACGCCCCGGGCCCTAGTGGGAACCTACCAGGCTCGTGCACAGACCTGCCGTGTACACCAAAAACAAAACCTCAATGTACACAAGGCGTCTACAACAACAATAATCAAGTAGTAGCAAGAGTACAACCTACACAAGGGAATCAGAGCAAGTACATAATCTACTGCTATTACCAGATCAACACAACTATAATCTCAAGATATACAATAAAATTCACTTAAAGTACATCTTAAATGCTACAAGGTCGGCCAACAAAAATACTATACACCTTTCACTCAAAATAAAAGAAAGGCATAAGGGTCCATCTATAACATCATCGTAGAGGCTCTAGCTAGCTGCTAACCCCTCGCCACGATCCCAAGCCTCTCCCGCTGCGGAAGGCTCTGAAACAAAAACCCAACAACAATGGGGGTGAGAACTATTAAACAATAGTTTCCAGTGGGTAAGCCGCCGAGAGTGGCGAAATACACTGCTAGGTCAACTGAGGCAACGATAGTATAATGCTGAAATATAAAGCATAAGTAGTAAGTAGCAAACGGTATAACTACTACTATCGCCTCCTCGTGACAATATCATCTGCATGATTAAGATTTCAACTATCATATGCATAAATATTTCATTCATAGATCATACTACCAGGGCATGCAGTTATCTCATGTATGACGCTTATATGTCCAACTAGTATTAATATGCACCAATGTAAGCCTTTTAAATGAAAGAAGTTTAATACCTTATATGCACCTTCCTCTTTATGCAATCAATACTAACTAAAGGAAAATCCTTTATTACCATCATGTAATCGTGCCACTATGCTAATCAACATATATATAGGTCTAAAAAAACCTCTATGGATGCCAATGCAAGTAGTGACTAATATGAATGTCCAACTTCAAAGTATGCATCCAAATGGTGTCAAGGTAAGTAGTGCCACAAGGTCACAACCCACTACCATGTCCTGTCAACTACATCTATATGCATCAATTAGTTATGATGTCTAATGTTACATTCATCACGATATTTCCTAACATAATGGACTTCTCAAGTCTCGGCTTGTGCCGTGCCTAATGGCCCCGTGGTAGTCAACATTCTCTCGCTAGAATGAGCCTCCCCCACGGCAATCCACTTCGGCGCTCATACAACCTGCACACGGGCGAACATACTGTATCGCGTAGGCCAACTCCGGAGTGCCGGCTTGTAGGGAGCGACCCTCACAAGCTTGTGCGAATGAGCACAATGGCAAACAAGCATAGTCAACAGCATAGGAAATACGTTCACATGTCTAAACGTGGAATCACGACATCGACTCGAGGGTCGGAATCATCACACATATGCCATACCTGTCTCAAGTTTCTCGTTGGTATGTCTCTACCAATGTACTACATGTCTCTAACATGTGAATGTTTAAGTCCCACATTACTCATGAATACAGACCTATGTTCTACTCATGACCCCAATGGGTTACAATCATATGCCAATTCTAAGCCATATGCAATGCATCATACCAATGCCATTATACATGCATTCTATCAATGCCACTTATCATGCATTATCCTAATGCTATATATCATGCATTCTACAATGCTAACTAAATCATTATTCATGATTTACATATGTCATACTACATGAACCTCCACTTTATGGAGTATAAGTCACCATGCAAATGTTCGATCTCTCATTTAACCAAGTAAACACATGCTTTAGCCAATCACAATTATCAAATACAAAGAGAAACCCTTTCCTCATGTCTTAAACATGGAATCGTTCAACGACCAAAAGGTCGAGCTCAATGTCAACAATGCCCGTCATAGTTGCTCACCTAGATGAGGTGCAACATACTTGTTTTGCATTTTGTCATATCCTTTCTTTTCTCTATAGCAAGCATACTTTAGTATGCATAACTAAATTCCCTCATCCAAAAGCCAAGTAGTGTCTCACATGATACTACTCCTCACTAGCATGCATATCTTAAATAGCATTTCATGAATGCGTCATCACAATACTAGTGCAAGTACTCTAGCATGCTTATCATTCTCATAATACTCTACTATATGGAGTATGCCACTTTTCACATGCAACATGTATATATATCATGTGTTTACAATTTCTACCATGTCATAATTAGCACAATTATGCATCTAATCAATCCTATAATAAAATAGGAGACATAGGGGGAGTTCACCCATTTCGGTGAGGTCAAACCCACCGGAAATCCATCGAGACCTCGCAGTACTTCAAAACGAAGTTGTCCCCCGAGCTTCACAAACCCTAAGATAATTTTCCAAGGGGTTAGGGGCTTCGAACAAGCTCACCACGAAATTCACCAAAATTCATGAAGAAAATAGGTGAATAATACCTTAATCCAAGCAAAACTAGTGCAAACTCCAAATCGACCCATTGGAGCTTCAAATCCAACCTACAAGAGTGTTCTACACTCATCAATTTAACCCCATGAGCTCACAATAGAAAAGCCCCAAATAAAACCCTAGTTTCATCATACTAGGTTCCTCTACCAAAAATCCAAGCAATACTCATAGAGAGGTTGCAAGAGAGCTACTCACCTCTAAAAGAGCTCTAATCAAAGCCCAAAGATGTTAGGGTTGGAGATCTAACCACAAACAAGATCTCTCCTTCACATCCAAGCTTCCCTCAAAGCCAAGAAGCAAGCCTCCAAGAAGAAAATGGAGAAAAGAGAGATCAATCCAAGCTTTAGAGGGTTGGAGAAGAGAAAATCTAGAGAGAGAGAGAGGGAAACCTACCTCTTCTTCTTCACCACCCTCAGCCAACAAGAGGCAGTGAAGGGGTGAAGGGGTAAGTTATAATAGATGTAACAATATCCCCAAAAGACCCTCCAAAGTCTAAAATTGCAAAACTGCTCAAAATCACATTGTGCAGCACTGTATTCCGGTATACGAATAGGCATTCCGGAATCTGCCTCAAAAATCCGCAAAACCCGAGCCTCGGCCAAAAATAGATTTTTATACAGCATTCCGGAATGCCAAAGTCCATTCCGGAATACATTAAATCTGTTCCGGAATCCAGATTCCAGTACCCGAATGCAATACAAATTCTGCACCTTTTGCAGAATTTGATCTTCGGAGTCCGTTTTCGCCCTTTTTAAGCCACGAAAACACCTCAAAGCTCTCCAAACTCAACCCAAATCTCCAGAATAGTATAAGGCACTATTCTCCCACTAGAACTCCGCAATTTGCTAAAGTTCAGTGTGCTACATTTCGGATCCAGTGTTAGGGCGCCCGGAAAGTGAGTCTGAATTTTCACTTCGGAAATATCGATCCTTTTGACACGTGTGAGGTGGTAGGTGAGTTCCGCCGGACCACGTTAGGACACACCAGACCGCGAGGCGGAGATTCCGAGGTGCTGGTCAGTACTGGCTGGAGGAAGTGGGTGCTCGGTTCTTGCATTCTGGGCGCCCGAATGTTGGATTTTCTGCAGGTACAGGTTACAGCTTGTGTTCTTGAGGCTTTTTGTATCTTTTCCTTTGGCTATATTAGTGGTGTACGAAACCCCTGAAGCTCCTTTGCTTCCCTCTCTTGGTGAGCCCTGGATAATTGCAGATTAGCCCCTCAAATCTCCCAAGTTCATATTTTCCCATTGGAGGCTTTGGATTCCTGCATAACAGCAGCGTCGACCTGTGGCGTTTCAGCTCGTGTGCTGTGTAGGAGTCTCCAAATCCCACGAAACCTGGTTTGTTGGATTGTGGACTCGTAGAGGAAGGTGTGGGATCCTTCCAATCGCATTTTAGACAGGTATGTATGCTGCAGTTGCTATTTTACTGGACCCCTTGTGTTCTTGAACTGAATTTGGGTTTTCCTTTGATCTTATGGATCCAAATCTCTATAGAGCTGGATTTTTGAAGTAAGGATTGGTTTTCCCTCATCCCTTGCTGGTTTGGAACTTCTTTCCACCTGGATTTGAGAATTCAAATGTGAGTTTTAGCTCTGATTTAGAGGTTTATGCTTGAGTGCTGAAATTATGTGTTGTTGATAGATTTCTTGGATTTTTGAATCCAGATTTCGTTGGAAGCTTCATTGAGGGATTTAGAGTGATCCCTCACTGTATTTGGGAGGTATGTGACCCTATTCCCTGGGCTAGACTTGTTGGAATCCCAGGAATTAAGCTAGAAGTGTTATTTACTTAGTTGCTGGAACTTCTGGATGCAGTTTTGGAGGGTCCAGAAGTTGGGTCCGAATCCGTGCAAAGGCTTTTTTGAGATCAATTCGAACTCTCTTTTGGCTGAGATTTGGTGGGATTATTCTCGAGCCCCTGCTGGTGAGTTCGGTGAATTTTCACTGCTTTTGGACTTAGGATTTGGATTTTATCGCATGTTGAACCACTGTTGGTCGTGCTGCCAGGCTGCAGTTCTGGGCTGATGTTCTGGGCGCCCAGAACTTGAGCAGGGAGGATCCGAATTTTGGTTTGTCCGGTTTGAGCCCGGCTTCAGCTGGTTTTGTTTGGAGGCCTTCCACTCGACTCCTAGCCTTTGTTGGATAGCTTTTGAGGTGGGTTGATGTTGCCGAAAACATCGAAATTCCTCCTAAGTTGTAGAGAGTGCAGCATGTTGTTTTATTATTAGATTTCTCATGTTAGTAGCTCGAATTCATGAATTTGCATGTGTTTATATGCAATCTGAATTTGGAGCGTAAATTAATAATTTATAGACATAATTTTACATGCTGAACTGGGATTTGACTTAGGAGAAAACTCGCGAACCTACGACCGTCACTTTTCGAAACTGTTATCAGATTTAGCTCTAGGAGCCGTTTCTGTTCTTGTATCACCGCTGTTAGTGCGAGGTGGATACTTAGATTGTTGTAGGACAAGGTTACGCTTGTGCTGAGATGCCGAGCTTGTGTATACAGCAGGGTTAGGCTGTTTTGTATTACCGGGTGCCGTCGGGGTTGACGGTGGACCCAGATTCTTGCTTTAGTATCAGTTTGTGCCGAGGGCACGTGAGCTTGGAATCTTTGACCCATTTGACCCCTTTTTATTTGATTATAACCTACTGGAGCCTGATTGTGCTCGACAGAGATACGCTTATTACTCGGTTGGGTAGCTCCCCCGTGTGCCGCTCCGGAGTGAGGCCTCTCGTGCGTTGATGTCGCTGCAGATTAGTGGATATGATTCTTGGACCGGCTACCTTTTGGTAGTGTGCGATGTGGCTAGGCTTTTGGCTGGATGAGCCTTTTTGGGCGGTTCCGTTAGATTGGGTCAGGAGTGACTATTCACATTAGTGATGCTTATACTTTGAGAGTATGATTTGGATAGTGGTAGGGTTGTGGCATTTCAGCTGTAAAGTTTATTCCAGCTTACTTTATTGTTTCTTTACTACCAGCTATACTGTTAGTCTCGTAGACTTAGTGGGTGGACCGTTGGGGTCGGTAGTGGTACCCACTGAGGACTACTTCTTTTGATAGTAGTTCTCACACCCATTGTTGCCACCTTTTCTTGCAGAGCCTTCGACTGTTGCTGCTGCTGCTTCTATTCCTGCGGACCGAGGTAAGGGAGTCGCGAGCTAGATCCCTACCATTCCCTGTTGTTCCTAGAGGAGGACCCTACTGGAGATAGTTTTATTTTGAGTTGTGCCATGTACATATAGAGTGAACTAGTTGTTCCTGTGGCGGTGAACTTGTACCTATTTTGGCTTTGGAGAAACTCTTGTATTTTGGATCCTATATGTACATGTGGCTTTTGTTCTATTAGTATGATCTTATTTCAGCTCTATATCTCTTGTAGTTGCTTGTATGCTTTGTTACAGGTTAGCTATCGCTTCGTATACATAGAAAATTCTATGTATACGGCAGATCTGTTGGCGAGCCCGGGAAAACGAGTAATCCGGGGCGTGACAGGCTCCCTGGGGCCCTTCACACCCGTGTTCGGGGAGGGCTCCCTGGGGCCTTTCACACCCGTGTTCGCGTGACACTCCGGAGCTCACGGCTTGGGAGTCCCGACCTCCACAAGCCAACAATAGACTGTGTGAGTGTGACGCCCCGGACTTCCCAGGGGGTCACCCATCCTAGGATTACTCCCGTCCTAGCACGCTCAACTCTCTCAACCGCTTGGGCCTAGCCACCACCCAAAATGCTGAAGCTGGGTTGAGAGGTTAGCCCTATTATATCTTTTATATAGGACTAGCTGGGGTGTCACAATCTCCCCTCCTTTAAGCCCTGACGTCCACGTCAGGCTCCGACTCACAAGTACCAGGCGGTGTGAGACTCATCTCGCTAGCCTAAACCGGGGGAGCCGCGCTCTACCCATAAACCCTGGGGAGCCATGCTCTACCCATAACTACACCTGGCTCAGCCGAGACTCATCTCACACTTCCGGCTGGTAATTGGCTCTGATACCAACTGTGACGCCCCGGACTTCCCAGGGGGTCACCCATCCTAGGACTACTCCCGTCCTAGCATGCTCAACTCTCTCAACCTCTTGGGCCTAGCCACCACCCAAAATGCTTAAGCCGGGTTGAGAGGTTAGCCCTATTATATCTTTTATATAGGACTACCTGGGGTGTCACAATGAGTATGATCTGCCCTCCAAACTCGAGGACCTTCCACCTACCGGTGGGTCAACATCTAGGGACTTCACCAACACGTCAAACTACATATGCAAAGTCTCAATAGTGCCCAATGCTTACATAACTCATACTATAATATGTGAATCCAAAGAAAAGAATGATCTTCGAAGTGGAAAGATGTTCCGCTGCCTCCACCTAATCCGCATGGCAGCCACATCACTCCAGAAGTCACGAAAAAATCCCTCGACGAAACGCTCGCAAAATCGGCTCCTAAATCACATAGAAATCAATTTCTAAGCGTCAATTTCAACGAAAAATCCATCAAAACGACCTCACTTAAGATCCAATATTAAGAATCCACCAAAAATCCTATTCGAAATTATAATAATAAAATACTAACCTCGCAGTCGAAACGTCAGAAAAATCCAACGCGCGCGGAGGCTCGATCGGCTTGCGCGCCGAAAAAATCTCCTATTTATTTTTCTTCTTCTTCTCTTTTCTCTCTTTTCCCTTTCTTTTCCTTTCCCTCTCTCTCTCATGCGTACAAGTTGAAGGTGGAGAAGAATGGAGAAGGACCTGGCAGCCTAGTGGAATTCCACTAAGCATGCAACAATATGCCAATAAGTCCATAAGTCCTCAATATTCTCACTTTACTCCAATTTCAATCTGATACGCTCAATTGGAGCGCCCTTCTGAATATCCGTTTGTGCTCAAATTTGACAGACATGCTCAATTAAAGTCTATCAGAAGAATGTGACTTAACATTTTAGTTTCGAATCATTTTTGGTCACCGAAAACTCTACCTACTAGAATTCTTAACAGATTGCAGTCAGACTCCGTTTTCACTGCTCGGGCATCCGAATGACATGAAACATTAAATCTGACCTTAGAAAAATATTTACGATAAATTCTCAAATTTTTATAATTTTCTTACACTGTGAATTTTTTAGCTGGAATATCAGTCTCGTTTTATACAGAAAATTCTAAATCACATACTTTACTTCAATTTCAGCACAGGTCATTTTCGACTTATCTTTTACTTCTCTTAGTTCAATAAAAATAGTATCTCACACTATTTTTATTTACACTTACATATATAGTAAAATTCAGTATAGTACATTCCACTCCCCTTAAAAAAAGTTTCGTCTGCGAAACTCAGATTCACACCTCACCTGGACAGATCGAAGAGGTAGACAATAGGGCAGATCCTCCCCTATTCCATAGGGCCCCTAGGGTGTCACTTCACACCCCACACCAAGCTTCCGTCTCGAAGGCGAACTATACCCACGGCTAGCACTGGTGCTACTCAAATCGACAACTCCAAATCCTTCTACTTAACAGGCTCGTCAATTTGGCCTCTTAAAGAGTCTTCATTATTCACTACGACTATTTCTTTACATCCACCGCTCTATTCCGGAGCCCAGTTTGGTCAATTCCTCGATATTTCTCATAGGCAATTCTACTTGGTGCTTTCTTTCACTACAAGTGGATCCTTCCACCTATAATCCTCAAGCTCTATAATGGGATGGCACATCTTTCATCACTTACTCATTTCTGGACATAGTCCCTATTTCGCACGTGGCTTCTACTATCCAAGCGTCTCACAAGGAGCACGTTGCTCAGTTTTCACATGCCACATGTTGGCATCATCTCGTTCTTACAAAGAGCCTATACTAACCCTATGTTCGTAATTCCGATTTCGCTTCCGCGACGATATTAGACTCTACGGTCTGGTGCGTCAATCGATCCGACGAGTGACATGACCGAGCCTTTGCCCCTTTGGTCAATACCCTCAACCTTCTCGCACGCCACTAACGAGAGCCCTCGGTTGATCTGTCTAATCCCACTTGCCACGGAGGGTCCACCGACTGACGATCCTTCATGGCCTATGGCCTAAAGTCTGACGCAACATTGTGCAACGTCTCTCACTCTCAGGTGCGGACCCAATTATCACATTATGGAGTCCCCATTAGGGACCTCGCATCGACACCCCAACAAGGAGTAATTACATCACAAGTCATCGTAATTCTATGGCCAATTCGCATCTACACTCTAGGTGTACTTAACAAATCACAGTTCTACGTGCGGCACTTCACGTCTCCGGGTCATCGCTCGGACTACCGCCCCAACCATGAATCCTAGCCAAGCCCTACCCTCAGGTTAAAAGCTGCTATCACATGATACCGACTGTGCCTGTCCATAAGGCCCCAGGCCCACAATCCAATCATGATCCGGGCACGAGTAATCCCCAAGCAATGCCCACTAACCATCGCCACGTGACCAAGGCGCTCCCGGCGCAATATACTTTGGCCGTCCAACACTTAGGTATTCACCTGAAACTTCACCTCACAAGGAGGATTTTCAACACAATCTGAACACTCGCATACCGAGCTCGTGTTCCCTTATCCCGAGGCTCCGCTCCATCAAGCACACATCCACTAGCAACTAGGCACTTAGAAGGAACTACCAGCCTCACGAGCGGTCCTCGGCATCCTTCACACTTGGCCAACGCCCGAGTGCTACTGCCAACGAAACCTCTACGGCTGAACCTTCAGTTCGTGCCCCACAGCAACACTACAGTCGAGCGCACTATACCTCTACTTTAACCCGTGTTAGCCATAATCGCTAAACCATTCAGCTTCATCATCCTTTACGAGCCATAAGTGCTCCCTCATTTTGAGCCACTACACCTCATGGCTAACTCATCCAGATCTAGCAATCATCGCACAAATTATATGGCATCGTAATTATTCCCATCACCAACCCGTCAAAGGGTTCCGATTTAGTGTACGACCCTAAGTCGTTACTTCTTCATACGCGGTCATTACCGTATCCATGAAGGGTTCATATCCCTCGTTCACTTGCCCTTCACCAGTCATTTGAGATTATCATCTCAAGGGAGGGTTCGCTCAACCACCATAACCTATCTCTATTACCATGGCTCCAAGGCTATTGCACACGTCCATCACACATCCAAGTGCTTCTGAGTTCATGCTCAGCCTAGAGCTCTCAGATCATCACGTTCCACCTTAGGATCGAACTTGGGTACAATGCCACTACTTTCATATGCTAGATTTTGTTCTAGTCTAAATACCACGAGTTCTAGCCCGCTTCCAAAGCCCACATGTCATCACATGTACTTAATTTATCCATTTTCATACAAGAGGGTTACAACCCTAACTTCTCCTGGCACACAACCAAATCATATTTAGCTTAATTGCCAGCCACAACATATACTAATATCTCAAGAAACTAAGGACAAGGAAAGATCAAACCACTTCAAAAGCATTCCCTCTTCTCATCTTGAATCTTCCTCAAGATCGAATTAAGATTCGGTCTATATGAACAAATCAATCCAATAGTGCCTTATACATCATCAATAGCATAGTGCATATTTCATTCTTATATCATCGGCACTCTTCAACATAACCTAATTTAGGTGTGCCATAAATATATCTCATTAGCACAAGAACTGGGCTAATTACTCTATAAGCCTACTCGGCTACTTTATTCTCGTCATTCGATCATAGTCGCTTTTACCTACGCCATTTCCCCATGGGTCGTGCCTTTGCACCCATCATCAAGGATCGTGCACCACATCCATCACTCAGGGTCGCGCATAGCATCCATTATCCATCTTAGCCGGGGCAAACGCATCCATATCGTCCAAGATAGGAATTATCAAACCTTCACAACTACGAGTCTAGACACCAAGTTAGGGCATGCATCGGCTCCTAAAGACCATGCATCTCGACCACAATGAGAGAGGCCTTACGCCCTTAGCAACACTTTGTCTCGCAACATCAGAGGGCTATCCAGTCCTCCGCAACATCAGTCCCACCAAGTAACTTACTATTGTCACTAGAGGAATAACACGCTTACCTAGGCGATCCAACGATCGAATACGATTCGCCACACACAATAGCTGACCCAATCGAGCGAAAGTCATAGAAGGGCACTCCTACTCTACTTTCGACATCATGTTGTCTGCAGCCAATATGATAATCTCAAGGGAATAGTTGCAATACCTTCAATCCGCCTCCAAAATGCTATTGGAGACACATCTTGACCCAATCATTTCACTTTCGCCACAAGTTCCGTCCACTCACGAGCCTAGGTCCTTACGGTTTTCCAAGCCTAACTTTTCCTAGGTCCTAATAGACCGTTTCTACGCTCTGATACCACCTCAATCTGTCACGCCCTGCCCCAATGCACAGCGGAGGCTACGCGAGCGCGTGCTCTGCCGAACGGATATAGTTTTTTCTATCCGCCCAAGTCGTAAACAAAACCAATACATCGAATTTCACCCAGAAAAAATAACATATCACAGTTTTGCACGAGGGGAGATCACAAAAGCATGAATGTAACTGTAGTACAATGAATTTCAGTGCATCGTATTGAACTTCTACAAAATTGTAGAGTTCTAGTGAGAAAATGGCATAAGAGGCTATATGTGAGGCTTTGGCCAAGTTCGGGACTGTGCGAAGTGTTTTCGGCGCAATTGAGGCGCGAAAATGGACTTCGAGAAGTTAAAAACTGCGAACTTGGGAAGTCTGCACTGGATTCCGGTATGTGAACACCAATACCGGAATTGGAGCTTGGTATACCGGTATGTGAAATGGTATACCGGAATGCCATGTTGAAACCGAGAAACCCAGCTCTCGGGTTTGCGGGATTTTTCGGGGTATACCGGTATGTGAAATGGTATACCGGTATACGATGGTCGAAACAGTGAACCTAGCTCTCGGGTTCTGCGGAATCCCTGAGGTATACCGGAATCAGCACCCGTATACCGGTATGCAAATGCACATACCGGTATACAATGTCCAGATTTTTGGCTGGTTGTTGTGTTGTTTGTGGAGAGGGGCATTTTGGTCTTTTCACATGCGTGGGGGTATTAGAAAGGCTGGGAACACTCCCCTTTCTCAGAGATCATCTTCTCCACTTCTCCTCTCCATCTCTCCCACTTTCTCTCTCTAGAGATCTCTCCAAAAACTTGGAGAAAAGGTGGATTGATCTTGGAAAAAGCTTCCAAAGGAGAAAAGAAGCTTCTTGGTGCAAGAAGGAGCTTGGGGATTTCGTGATTAAGTGATTAAGGTTAGTACCTCACGTTTTGGGTTCAAACCTTGGATTTAATCCTTTGAAATGAGGTTTTTGGGAACCCTTGGCAACCTAAACCACAAATGATGGGTGTTTGGCCATGAAATCTAGGGTTTGGCTTGCATGCATGCAAACCCTAGGTAGAATGAGGGCTTTTGCAATGTGAGGTTCTAAAAATATTTGGACCTTCGATAATTGCAATTGAGGCTTAGGAAATCATGTTGGAGCACTTGATTTCATATATTGAGTTGATTTTAGGGTTCGTAACGAGTAACGAACCGTTTTCTTGTAGAAGCTTGGGTTGAAGCAAGAACTCTAGGCTTGGACACTTAGGAGCTTGAAGAATACCAAGATTTGAAAGCTCTTGAGGTGGGTTTGTGTTTACCGAAGTGATTATGTCACTTCCATGTCTAGGGTAATTATCCATTTAAAAATAAAATGGTATGTGTTGAGACCCTAGCATTTTGCATGTTGGCAAAGGTAAAATCATGATAGGTAGAACAATGAACTCCTATTGCATGATGGATATTTCAAGTACAATTCAATTATTGATACTTGTTGCATGGTTGCATGTGAGATTTAAACCTAGTGTTGTTGAACATAGGTTGAACATGTGAGATTGAAACCTAGTGTTATTGAACATAGGTTGGAACATGTGAGATTTAAACCTAGTGTTGTTGAACATAGGTTGGAACATGTGAGATTTAAACCTAGTGTTGTTGAACATAGGTTGGAACATGTGAGATTGAAACCTAGTGTCATTGAACATAGGTTGGACATGTGATTGGAACCTAGAGTCATGGAACCTAGGTTGGCAATGAGAAAGTAAGCCTAGTGTTATCAAATATAGGCGAGACTTAGTGACTTGAACCTAAGATCATGAGATTTAGGTTGGCAAGTAATGTGAAGAATGGGATGTGCGACGATTTTGCTATCCCGGGTATGCGACGATTTCGCTACCATGCCACGAGTTGGCGGTGCCGACATGGGATAGGCGACGATTTCGCGATCCCGGGTAGGCGACGATTCGCTACCGCGCCACGTGTTGGCGGTGTCGAGGGGGATGTGCGACGATTTTGCCATCCCGGGTATGCGACGATTTCGCTACCATGCCATATGATGGCGGTGTTGAGACGGGGTATGCGACGATTTCGCTATCCCGAGTATGCGACGATTTCGCTACTCGAATTAGGAGGTGACAAGCTCACTCCTTGAATGTTGGAACAAATATGGTGAGACGGCGATTCCGAAACCATAAGTAAATGACAAGTAAAAGAACTTAGTCAATGTGGAACATAGGATGAACCTAGGAGAGAATGATAAATTATATTTCATTTGGTTGCATCCTTTATGTTTATTTACTAAGCATGTAAATAATTGTTGCATAGTTATATATGATCTAACTTATGCATATGGTGTTTCTTTGGACCTGGTGGGTCGAGCTTCTCTCTTGGGTGGCCTTACCCACTGGGAACTATGTTTATAGTTCTCACCCCACATTTTCCAGGTCCTTCCGCGAGTGAGGCGGCGGAGCGAGGCAAGGGTTTGGCTCTTTAGATAGCGGCCCTTCCATTTTGGTGATGCATAGAGTTGTACCCCTATTTTGGACTATGATAGCATAGGGGATTTTCATTCTTGTATGAATGTTGTATATTCCATAGTTTTGGAACATGATGTATGGAATGAAAGTGAAAGAAAAGAAAAAATTTGGACATGTATATTGTGCCTTGTGATGTAATAGAAGTAGAACTTCTTTATGTTGATGCTTTCCTTGTGCAACTCTTGTACTCCGTTCCTAGTTGGAACATTGTGGATAAGCTTGTGTTGTGACGCCTTGGGCGGGGTAGAAAGGACTCTATCCGTTCGGCGGGTCTGGGGCATGCGCCCGTGCGGTTATCCTTTCCACCTAGTTGGTGTTAAAGGGCCGGCGGGGCGTGACAGACTGAGGTGGTATCAGAGCATAGAAACGGTCTAGGTTGACCTAAGAAACCCTAGGATGGAAATGACCTAGGAGTGTAGGCTCGTGAGTGACGAGATCTTTGATGTGGCGAAAGATAAGTGATTGGGTTATGTCCTTATGCCTCTAGTTGGAAATAGAGGTAGATTCGAGGTGTGTCTTATTCTTCACCAAGTGTGTTCATGTTGGCGGCCGACAACATGAAAACCAAGTGAGGGGAATAAGGACCCTTGTGTGACTTTCGCCTAGATTGGGTTCCCGTTTATTTTCGTGAAATGTTATGTCGCAAATGACTTTGAAAGTCATGAAATGACCAAAGTCATTGTGTTTTCAGGAGATAATGGTACGTGGTCGGCCTCCTGCGAAGACCGGGCCCGGAGGATCGGGCGCGGCTCCCGAACAACTCAGGGAGGGCGAGAACTCGGCTCTTCGCAATGAGTTGACCGAGCTAATGGGCGTGGTTCGGCAACATGCCGAAGCCATGCAGCGACAGGAGGAGCAAATTAAAAGGCTCCAGGATATGATGGCGCAGCAGGCGGCTGCGACTGGGGAGGTGAGGACGGGAGTACCTCCGGCCTCTGCTTCGGCACCGGCCGAGGAGGCGACACCGGCACCGGCCGTGGTGCCACCCGCGCCACCGGCTGTGGCCGAGGGGTCGGGTGCCCCTATGCCCGACTCCGAGATGGAGGATACGGAGCGAGACCGCGCGCTTTCGGCTCTAATGAGGTTCAAAAAGTTCAACCCGCCTATCTTTAGCGGGGAGAACGTGGATCCGTGGGACGTAGAGACATGGATCGACGCTATCGAGACGCTCTTCGAGGACCTTTATACCTTGGAGAGGGACAAGGTGCACCTCGCCGTTCATTGTCTAGAGCGGTCGGCGAAGGTGTGGTGGAAGAGGGTCCGACGTGATCGACTCTCTAGCCTTCCGCCACCATCGTGGGAAGAGTTTCGGGGTATGGTGTTCGCCACCTATTTCCCCGATAGCGAGAAAAGGAAGCTTCAAGAAAGGTTCCGCAAGTTGAAGCAGGGGAACCGCTCGGTGCGCGAGTACGAGAGGGAGTTCTCGTACATCATTAATTGCGTGCCGCACGTTGTCCGCGGAGAGTTGGACAAGGTCGATTGTTTTGTGCGCGGACTTCGACCGGATATCTTTCGGGCGGTGCACGCCCTTAAGCTACGGACCTTTGCGGAGGTCTTGGACCGTGCTCTTTGGGTGGAGCACGGGAATGCATGTGCGCGCGAGGAGCGCGAATCGTGGGAGAAAGAAAAAGATAAAGAGAAGGGAAAGAAGCGACCGGCGGGTGGCTCGGGGGGGGCAATCTAGCTCTAAGCGGCCCCCGAAGCACTCGCAGCCGCAAAATCAATCCCGAGGGTCCCGACGGAACCGACCCTCAACCCCATGCCCGATTTGTAGCGGCCCCCACGGCCCTCAGCAATGTGACTATCGTGAGGGCCGGTGCTACAAATGCGGACAGCAAGGGCATATGCGGTACAACTGCCCGATGGATGATGGCCGAGCACCGTCGTCGGCATCGGCGTTTGCGCCACCGAGGCAGCTTGCGGGCATCCCACCCGCGGCGATGTCGGCGGGTCGTGCACAGCCACCGAGACCATTGGAGGGCCAGCGGCCGGCACCCAGTGGACGAGTATTCGCCTCTCAGGTGGAGGAGCCTGCTACCCAGGGGGACGTCGTGGCAGATATTGTGTTAATTAAAGGCATTCGATGTAGAGCTTTGTTTGATACTGGTGCATCGCATTCATTCATTGCTCGACCATTTGCTATTGCACATGGAATAGAAATCATAGATGCCACACATGCAAGAACGGTGCAAGTACCTGAACACACTTTTTGCGTACATCACGCGTGTGTAGATTGCCCCGTGAGGGTTGAAAATTGGATCATGCCAGCTGATTTGCTGGTATTAAATCGAATGAGTGAATATGATTTGATCCTAGGAATGGATTGGCTCTCTAAGTATCATGCTACTATCGATTGTGAGAGCCGGATAGTGAAGTTTAAAGAACCCGGGCACAAAGAGTTTGTGTACCGTGGGTGTAAGAGTTCGCTCTTTGCTTCAATGGTGTCCACGTCGCAAGCAAGAAAGCTCATCGCTAGTGGTTGCATTGCCTACTTGGCGACGGTAGTGGACGACCGTAAGGAAGTGTTGGGGCTCGAGGACATTCCTATAGTCCAAGAGTTCCCGGATGTGTTTTCGACGGAGTTGCCCGGAATGCCACCGGATCGGGAAATAGAATTTGTGGTAGATTTGCTCCCGGGTACGGCGCCGATCTCTAAGGCCCCGTATAGGATGGCACCCGCGGAACTGAAGGAGTTGAAAGCACAATTGCAAGATTTAATGGACAAGGGTTTCGTAAAGCCAAGTGTGTCACCTTGGGGAGCCCCTGTTCTATTTGTGAGGAAAAAGGACGGTTCGCTGCGGTTGTGTGTGGATTACCGCGAGTTGAACAAAGTGACCGTCAAGAATAAGTACCCGTTACCACGAATTGATGACTTGTTCGATCAGTTGCAAGGGTCTCGGGTGTACTCAAAGATTGATTTGCAATCCGGTTATCATCAATTGAAGATCAAACCGGAGGACGTGCATAAGACCGCGTTTAGAACGCGGTATGGACATTATGAATTCACGGTTATGCCTTTTGGGCTTACCAATGCCCCGGCAGCGTTCATGGATTTAATGAACCGTGTGTTCAAACCACTATTGGATCAATTTGTGGTTGTGTTCATTGATGACATTCTTGTTTACTCTCGGAGTGAAGAGGAACATAATGAGCATCTAAGGATTGTGCTTCAAGTTCTTCGAGAGAACAAGTTATTCGCCAAATTAAAAAAGTGCGAATTTTGGATCCGTGAGGTCGCTTTCTTGGGTCACGTAATTTCCGCAGGAGGAGTATCTGTGGACCCTATGAAAGTAGAGACCGTCAAGGATTGGCCTCGCCCGACCAATGTCACGGAAGTACGAAGCTTTTTGGGTCTTGCGGGGTACTATCGGCGGTTCGTGGAGGGATTTTCAAAAATCTCCGGTCCACTAACGCGTCTTACCCGCAAGGGAGCCAAATATATTTGGAGCGAGGAATGCGACCAAAGCTTTAAAGAGCTAAAGGAAAGGTTGACTTCGGCTCCGGTACTCGCCTTGCCGATTGCGGGGGAGGGTTATGTGGTGTATAGTGATGCATCACGTCGTGGTCTTGGGTGTGTGCTTATGCAAAGAGGACAAGTAATAGCATATGCCTCTCGACAGCTAAAGAGCTATGAGCAAAATTACCCCACCCACGACTTAGAACTTGCGGCGGTGGTCTTCGCACTTAAGTTGTGGAGACACTACTTGTACGGGGAACATTGTGAGGTTTACACGGATCACAAAAGCTTAAAGTATTTATTCACTCAGAAGGAGTTGAACTTGAGGCAGCAGAGATGGTTGGAGTTGATAAAAGATTACGACTTGACCATCTTGTACCACCCCGGTAGAGCCAATGTGGTGGCCGATGCGCTGAGTAGAAAATCCGTGGAGAACTTCGCGATTGAGATGACGGGACAAATGCCGTTAATCAAGGAAATGGGCCGGTTTGACTTGGAAGTCGTGGCCCCGGGCGTCCCCGCTTATGAGTCTCGAGGTGTGGCCGACCTTGTTGGAGCAAATAAAGGAAAAGCAATCCGGTGATCCGGAGCTCCAAAAGGTACGGGGTGCTATCGAGAGCGGGCGTGCCGGTGATTATCATGTAGATTCGAAGGGCGCAATTCGATTTCGAAATCGATTGTGCGTGCCGAAAGTTGAGGACATTCGTAGGGAGATCTTGAAAGAAGCTCACACTTCTCCCTATGCGATTCACCCGGGCGGCACCAAAATGTATAAGGACCTCAAATTGCATTATTGGTGGCCGGGGATGAAACTTGATGTGGGACGCTTTGTGGCACAATGCTTAGTATGCCAACAAGTAAAGGCCGAGCGTCGCTTTCCGGCGGGAAAATTGCAAGGATTGCCCATTCCAGTTTGGAAGTGGGAAAATATCGCGATGGATTTTGTTGTGGGCTTACCTCGATCGCTAGGTGGCCACGATGCGATATGGGTGGTGGTGGATCGGTTGTCAAAGTCGACACACTTTTTACCAATCCACACCACTTGGTCGGGAGACAAGTTAGCGCAAGTCTACCTGGACGAGATTGTGCGGTTGCACGGGGTCCCGACCTCGATAGTTTCAGATCGAGATCCCCGGTTCACATCGCATTTTTGGAAAAGCTTGCAAGAAGCTTTGGGTAGACGGCTCGATTTCAGTTCAGCATTTCATCCTCAAACTGACGGTCAATCGGAAAGAACAATTCAGATTTTGGAGGATATGCTACGAGCGTGTGTGTTGGATTTCAAGGGTGCGTGGCCTACTCACTTACCGATGGCTGAATTTGCTTACAATAATAGCTATCAAGCTAGCATCGGTATGGCACCTTTTGAGGCCTTGTATGGAAGGAAATGCCGCTCTCCTATTCATTGGAGTGAAGTCGGCGAAAGGAGGGTCTTAGGACCGGATGTGTTGCGTGAAGCGGAGGAAAAGGTCCGCTTGGCACGCGAACGCTTATCGACGGCGCAATCTAGACAAAAGAGTTATGCGGATCGGCGACGACGAGATTTGGAGTTCGCGGTAGGAGACCGCGTCTTCTTGAAAGTATCACCCATGAGAGGGGTGAAGCGATTTGGTATTCGGGGTAAGTTGAGTCCCCGTTACATTGGACCTTATGAGGTTTTGGAACGTGTGGGATCCGTGGCATATCGGCTAGCCTTGCCGCCGAAACTTGCGGGGATACACAATGTGTTTCATGTATCGACCCTCCGCAAGTATGTGTATGATCCGGCGCACGTCCTCGAGTATGTGCCTATGGAGCTTCATGAGGATATGACTTATGAGGAGTTTCCCTTGTGTATCATGGATCGCGAGGTGAAAAGTTTGAGGAACCGTGAAATTCCTTATGTAAAGGTACAATGGACGAATCACGGTGAGCGCGAGGCTACATGGGAATTGGAAAGCTCGATGAAAGAGCGGTTTCCTTACCTCTTCGCTGAGTCCAGCTGAGGTATGATTTTAGTTTCGCGGCCGAAACTCTCTTTAAGGGGGGTGGAATGTAGTACACTGAATTTCAGTGCATCGTACTGAACTTCTACAAAATTGTAGAGTTCTAGTGAGAAAATGGCATAAGAGGCAATATGTGAGGCTTTGGCCAAGTTCGGGACTGTGCGAAGTGTTTTCGGCGCAATTGAGGCGCGAAAATGGACTTCGAGAAGTTAAAAACTGCGAACTTGGGAAGTCTGCACTGGATTCCGGTATGTGAACACCAATACCGGAATTGGAGCTTGGTATACCGGTATGTGAAATGGTATACCGGAATGCCATGTTGAAACCGAGAAACCCAGCTCTCGGGTTTGCGGGATTTTTCGGGGTATACCGATATGTGAAATGGTATACCGGTATACGATGGTCGAAACAGTGAACCTAGCTCTCGGGTTCTGCGGAATCCCTGAGGTATACCGGAATCAGCACTCGTATACCGGTATGCAAATGCACATACCGGTATACAATGTCCAGATTTTTGGCTGGTTGTTGTGTTGTTTGTGGAGAGGGGCATTTTGGTCTTTTCACATGCGTGGGGGTATTAGAAAGGTTGGGAACACTCCCCTTTCTCAGAGATCATCTTCTCCACTTCTCCTCTCCATCTCTCCCACTTCTCTCTCTAGAGATCTCTCCATAAACTTGGAGAAAAGGTGGATTGATCTTGGAAAAAGCTTCCAAAGGAGAAAAGAAGCTTCTTGGTGCAAGAAGGAGCTTGGGGATTTCGTGATTAAGGTTAGTACCTCACGTTTTGGGTTCAAACCTTGGATTTAATCCTTTGAAATGAGGTTTTTGGGAACCCTTGGCAACCTAAACCACAAATGGTGGGTGTTTGGCCATGAAATCTAGGGTTTGGCTTGCATGCATGCAAACCCTAGGTAGAATGAGGGCTTTTGCAATGTGAGGTTCTAAAAATATTTGGACCTTCGATAATTGCAATTGAGGCTTAGGAAATCATGTTGGAGCACTTGATTTCATATATTGAGTTGATTTTAGGGTTCGTAACGAGTAACGAACCGTTTTCTTGTAGAAGCTTGGGTTGAAGCAAGAACTCTAGGCTTGGACACTTAGGAGCTTGAAGAATACCAAGATTTGAAAGCTCTTGAGGTGGGTTTGTGTTTACCGAAGTGATTAGGTCACTTCCATGTCTAGGGTAATTATCCATTTAAAAATAAAATGGTATGTGTTGAGACCCTAGCATTTTGCATGTTGGCAAAGGTAAAATCATGATAGGTAGAACAATGAACTCCTATTGCATGATGGATATTTCAAGTACAATTCAATTATTGATACTTGTTGCATGGTTGCATGTGAGATTTAAACCTAGTGTTGTTGAACATAGGTTGAATATGTGAGATTGAAACCTAGTGTTATTGAACATAGGTTGGAACATGTGAGATTTAAACCTAGTGTTGTTGAACATAGGTTGGAACATGTGAGATTTAAATATAGTGTTGTTGAACATAGGTTGGAACATGTGAGATTGAAACCTAGTGTCATTGAACATAGGTTGGACATGTGATTGGAACCTAGAGTCATGGAACCTAGGTTGGCAATGAGAAAGTAAGCCTAGTGTTATCAAACATAGGCGAGACTTAGTGACTTGAACCTAAGATCATGAGATTTAGGTTGGCAAGTAATGTGAAGAATGGGATGTGCGACGATTTTGCTATCCCGGGTATGCGACGATTTCGCTACCATGCCACGAGTTGGCGGTGCCGACATGGGATAGGCGACGATTTCGCGATCCCGGGTAGGCGACGATTTCGCTACCGCGCCACGTGTTGGCGGTGTCGAGGGGGATGTGCGACGATTTTGCCATCCCGGGTATGCGACGATTTCGCTACCATGCCATATGATGGCGGTGTTGAGACGGGGTATGCGACGATTTCGCTATCCCGAGTATGCGACGATTTCGCTACTCGAACTAGGAGGTGACAAGCTCACTCCTTGAATGTTGGAACAAATATGGTGAGACGGCGATTCCGAAACCATAAGTAAATGACAAGTAAAAGAACTTAGTCAATGTGGAACATAGGATGAACCTAGGAGAGAATGATAAATTATATTTCATTTGGTTGCATCCTTTATGTTCATTTACTAAGCATGTAAATAATTGTTGCATAGTTATATATGATCTAACTTATGCATATGGTGTTTCTTTGGACCTGGTGGGTCGAGCTTCTCTCTTGGGTGGCCTTACCCACTGGGAACTATGTTATAGTTCTCACCCCACATTTTCCAGGTCCTTCCGCGAGTGAGGCGGCGGAGCGAGGCAAGGGTTTGGCTCTTTAGATAGCGGCCCTTCCATTTTGGTGATGCATAGAGTTGTACCCCTATTTTGGACTATGATAGCATAGGGGATTTTCATTCTTGTATGAATGTTGTATATTCCATAGTTTTGGAACATGATGTATGGAATGAAAGTGAAAGAAAAGAAAAAATTTGGACATGTATATTGTGCCTTGTGATGTAATAGAAGTAGAACTTCTTTATGTTGATGCTTTCCTTGTGCAACTCTTGTACTCCGTTCCTAGTTGGAACATTGTGGATAAGCTTGTGTTGTGACGCCTTGGGCGGGTAGAAAGGACTCTATCCGTTCGGCGGGTCTGGGGCATGCGCCCGTGCGGTTATCCTTTCCACCTAGTTGGTGTTAAAGGGCCGGCGGGGCGTGACAGTAACCTAACTATTACAACATTCCATTCATCCACATTTACATGCATTTTTCAACTTTAATACATCATACATGCCATTTCCCTCAAATACAACTTTCGCTTTCAATTACATTTTCGTTTTAGAATACCTTTACATTCTTTTCTTTTACATGGGTGACCTATACTTGGTGACCCCGCTATCTAGGGCGCAACGCCCACGCCTCGGTCCGTTTGCTGCTACGCTGATGGTTGGCTCTGTAAGAAGTCATGGCTTTGCAAAATAGTGGGGTGAGAACTAAAAGAAGTACCCAGTGGGTTCGGCTGCCGACCTCGCCGACTTTCCCACTAGGTCTAATCAAGCCATAAGTAGATACAATAACCAAGGAGTAGTAAACAACTACACTATGCATAAGCTAAAATGAACACAACACTACTATGCCTTTACAACAAGGAATGAATTTCAAGATACAACATGCGCAACAATGCTCAACAATGCTCTTTTACTCACGCTCGACCCAATTCATTCTCGACCCAATTAGGGGCTTTCCACAAGATCAAGCCCAACTCGCCCCCCTCAGCCACGTGGGGACTAGCGCCACCGCTCCGTCACCCACCAGGGGCTACTCACAAGGTAACATGATCGACCTGTCACCAGCATGTGACTTCACTATACTCACTCTCTACACAGGATACAACACATGCATAGGGTACAAAACACAATATAGTCAATCAACTTGTCTATTTCATCTTGGACCCAATCGTACCGACTCAGCCGTAGGTCAAGTCACGTGGGGAAGAGGTCTTTCACTCATAAGCCAGCCACCGTGACCGTCTGCCGAGGAGGGCACCCTGGGGCCCTTCACACCCGTGTTCGCGTGACACTCCGTAGCTCAAGGCTTGAGAGTCGCGACCTCCACAAGGCAACAACAAACTGTGTGAGTATGATCTGCCCTCCAAACTCGAGGACCTTCCACCTACCGGTGGGTCAACATTTAGGGACTTCACCAACACGTCAAACTACATATGCAAAGTCTCAATAGTGCCCAAAGCTTACATAACTCATACCATACTATGTGAACTTAAGCAAATATGCGATGCTTCATGATACATGGAAACTATGGCAACACATTTGAGGCATGCAATGACCCAATTCCATTGTTCCATCACTAAGTGTAAGTTAGGGGGTGCCCTAGGATCTATCTAGAGTATATCAATCACCTAGAGGGGGGTGAATAGGTGTATAAATAAAAATCACAAATCTCAATGCGATAAAGTAATGCGGAAAATAAAATCAGCACACCGAGATTTACGTGGAAAACTCCACCTTGGAGAAAAACCCACGGGACCAACACGCGAAGAAACAATCCACTAAGAGTAAAGAATTACAAGGTGATTACCGACTCCACGGACTTAACCTCTCCCTTCTCTTCAGCGGATCACGGGCACCAACGGGTTGTCCACGCCCCACGTCCGAATCCACGAACGCCACGTCCCGAATCCACGAGACGCCCAACTTCGAATCCACGAAGCCTTCAACACGTCGAATCCACGACGCCCACTCGAATCCACGAGCGCACTCCGTCCGGAGCAAGAACAATAAAATTGGTGATGGTTTATTGCTTAGAATATCATGAGAAATCTGTGGGAATAATCTCTAAGCAATCCTCAAATTGATTCTAAAAGAATATTAGAAATTAGGGCACCATGAATCAATTTGAGAGAAGCTTGATGTAGAAGATGAGGAAAACGGTCACCTACAAGCTTCTAGGGTTTCTAAAAGATAATCTATGCTTCACGTTTTAGAGACACCCCCACATCATATTTATAGGTTAGAAGCAATCCGAAATAGATTAGGACTAAAAAATAGTTTTTAGAAAGGTTTGGAAGCAAACCGATTTCGACTAGGATTGCAAAACTGATTTTAGAAAGGTTTGGAACCAAATTAGGATTGCAAAGATATTTTAAGGAATCTACCATCTTATTTACATGTTTGGGAGACATTAGAATCAAAGTAGGATAGAAAAAATAACTTTCCAAAACTTCGCAACGGGTCGGGGTCCGGACCGCGGGTATGGGGTCCGGACCTTGACACTCTCCAGGCGTTTCATTGTCCGGACCTCAGCCATCAGGGTCCGGATGTCACGCCCCGGGCTAGTTCTAGATGCGGAAAAACGTGCCAATTTTTTTTTTTTTTTTGAAAGCCTAGCCCGCGCCACGTACAGACCCGCCACAAATACAGGGTCCACTGTACACACGGACAGAACCTCCCCTGTATTTGCACGGCGTCCACAACTTACAACAGGATCACAATCACCATTCATTCATCACAACAGCACAACAACTCAGAGAGGTTCATACAGCTAACCGTCCTTAAACCTGTATGAATCTAAGCAAATCCTTAGGCGAAGGATGATGCAATGCACAAGCAACAGTCATTCTAGAAAACTGCTTCTTACCCAGAAGCTTTATTTGAAACCCTAATTTCAATCATTCCAGAATCATTTGAAAACTGTTCTCCACACGAGAACTCTCTTTTGAGATCACAAAAACCGAACAATCAGAAATCCATTTGAAAACTATTTCCCACACGGAAACCTTTATTTCACGACGCTACCACGAGGGGTAGAAAGCCAAAATACTCGATAATGAAACCATCTAAAAACAGTTATATAACCAACTAGTCCAAGCATGCAATCATCACATAATGATAATGAATGATTCAACAACACAAACATGCTAGAATAAGCCCAAAGAATAACTGAACCACAAATCACATCTAATAGGCGAAGGTAGGGTGATAACCAAATCTGGGGAAGTAGCCTCACGAGTCGGAACCTCTAGAGCTACTATCTAGGCGTGCCTCGCAGCGTCCCGACACTCACCACCCTGCTCACCTGAAACCTGCAACGGGGGTGGGGGGTGAGAACATGTACACATGTCTCCCCTCCCAGTGGGTACCGCAAGCCGACGAAGGCGAGGTGTACACACCGGCACGAGGGTCAACAAAAGATAGATATGGTATACAGTAGCACAAATAGGTATGAGGCTAACATACAACTGAAACAACTATGCTACTGTAAGCAACTAGTATGCATCAAAGGAGATAACCACAAAGTAAACCCAATCTGAAACCACCGGGACGCACCCCGGGCACTGTCACAACTTGCTCAACCAACTGGCACAAACCTTCTGCACGCAACGCAACGCAGTAAGGCTCACGGGTCGGGACCGCTCTCCACAACCCTTTTCCGGAAAAGAAGCTCAAACGGTGGATCAGACCGTAGGCATACGTGAGGTGCTAGGGAGCTGTGACGATCGATGCGTATGCTCAATCCACAGAACGGCAACAAGCCGAGAAGCAACCAATAAACCTCAACTAGGATCGCTCGGAACAACAGGCGATCACCACCGACCAACTGGGTCGTCTCAAGAACCATGCAAACTACAACTAGGATCGCTCGGAACAACAGGCGATCACCTCCGACCAACTGGGTCGTCTCAAGAACCATGCAAACCACAACTACTCTACTATCCAAGCACGCATAAGTAGAGTCTACGGGAGTCAAGTGAACTAAAAACTGTAATGCAAAAGAAGGGATAGAAAGGTATCACCGTAGTCCACTGAACCGACTCCGGATCGAAGCACCCACCTGTAGGTAAGATCCAATCTAACACCGACGGCTCTCGGGAACCGCGACAGGACCTACGAAAGACTCACAGGGTCAAGGTCCACCAAGTCGACGCTAAACACAAAGCTCTCATATCCCGAAACCGACGGATCGCCCGGAAAACCCACCGGGACGATCCCGAAACCACACAAAGCCCCAGAGGGGTACCAAACAGCCAACAAGGTCCCTCGCTGTCCCCGAACACACTAAACCAAGTGACGGGACAGCGAGCACAAGCTCGGGGTGCCACGAACATCAAACGCACCCGTAAAGGCTTCCCGGGTTCCCGAAAAGTGCCGATTTGGCACCGGAACCCCACATCACTCATCCGCTGTCCTCGGAACTTTGGGACAGCGATGATGAACAGCCAACGAGGCTACACGATGAAGCCAAGTCTCTCGCGAAAACAGCGAGTGAGTCGCACAACTAGAAACGTGCGTTTCGCCGATTATTTCATCGAAAAACGCGTCGAAAATGAATCCGAAACTCCATGAAGGGCGAGGGGGTTGGACAACCAGTCCACAGGGTCCCGAGGACCAAACCCTTGCTGCCCACAGCGTCGCAACGCTGCCACAAAAGCCAAAGTCCCAAAACAAGCACAATTCCATACATACGAGCAATAAACGGAGCCGCTAGAGCAAACTGTACGTCCGCACGACCTTCCGCAAGCACCAGCGGATAGGTAACGACATCACGGAAACCGTGCTCACAGTCCCACAGCGACAAGACTAGTCGCAAGCTGGGAAATTTCATAAAAATAGTGAGCGCGCGCACAAAAGCAAGCATAACTAAGGCCGTGTGAGCAAACCGTACATCCGCACGACCTTCCACAAGCACCAGCGGATCGGCAACGACGTAACGGAGGCCATGCTCACAGCCTCACTGCGACAGGAACGGTCGCAGTCCGGGAAAGTGCATAAAAACAGAGCTAACAAGGCAAAAAGGCTCGACAACGGCTATGCGGCAAAATACTCCACCAAAATGGAAAACCAGGGTGAGCATGATGATCAGTGCGTCGCCGCGATCATCGTGCTCACCTTCCCGAGCTTCGGGAGGCAACGGAGAGCTCAAACAAGCGCGCAACACCAAAAACACCACAAAATGACCCCCGGCCGGAGCAGCTAGCTCCGGCCGGCTGCCGGCGGACAAGCATGGCCGGCGGCGGCCAGGGCTGAGTGCGGGGGAGGTGAGGAAGTGGGGGCTCACCTCAGGTGGCGGCAGGAACCGGCGGCGGCGGCGCGGGGCAAGGTAGGCCGCGGCTGCCCAAGGTGCCTACACTGAGCCCGCGGCGGCTCCGGCGACTGTCCGGCGGCACGGCGACGGCCGGGAAGGCAGGGGGCGGCGCCAGAGGACCCAAGGGTGGCAGCCCTCACCTCAGACGGTGACAGGGTGCGGCGACGGCGGCGTAGGGGAGAGCCCTAGCTCCGGGAAGGCTCTGCTACGCCCACACCGGCAAGGAACGGCGGTGGCGGCGGCCCGGACGGCGAGCACCGGCAAGACGGCGTCGCCGGACGTCGGGTAGGGGGCGGCCGCGACAGCAACAACTGGCGGTTGCGGTGGCGGAGCTAGCACAGCCGCAGCTGCCCAAGCTGCCAAGCCGAAGCTTGCGGCGGCTGCGGCGGCGCTCCGGCAGCACGACGATGGCCAGGGAAGGAGGAGGCGGCGCCGGAGGTCCCGAGGGTGACCATGCTCACCCTCTCCGGCGTCGGGAGGCGGCGGCGGCGCGGCCCCACCAAGCTCGGCCAACTGCTGCTCCAGCAGTGGCTCCAGCAGCCTGGCGGCAGCTCCGGCGGCGCTCCGGCAGCACCAGCAGCTCAGTCACCTCAGGGGGCTCACGCGTGGGTTCCCCCTGGGTGCTCAACTCAGAGAAGAAGAAGAAGAAGAAGAAGAAGAAGAAGAAGAAGAAGAAGAAGAAGAAGAAGAAGAAGAAGAAGAAGAAGAAGAAGAAGAAGGAGAAAAAGAGGAAAATGGGGAGAGAGGGAGCTCGGGGCAACTCCGGCCAGAGGGTGGTCGGCGGCGGCCGGAGAGGCTCTGGAGAAGAGCCAAGGGGCAGGGGAGAGTGTGCTCTCAGTTGGGGGCTGAGGAAAAGAGAGAAAGAGTGAGGGAGAGGGAGAGAGAGAGATGGAGTGTGAAAGGGACAAAGAGAGGGGGTGGGTGAAACTCATTAATACACTCACCAACCCTCTCACCAACCCTCACAGCCTATGTCCCCTCTCCCACAGCAAGAACAAAACCCCTTACACCCCTCCAAATTCGAAAATGCGCGAAACGGTGCGAAAAACGGGGTCCAAATCGCGAAACAATAAACGTGCCATTCGAGCACTCAGCGAAAAAGATGCAATATCTTTCAATCCGTTCGTCGCACGCCGACACGGATCGCGCCATTAAGCCGTTCTCTCTCCGCGACGAAAAACCAACAACTAACAAAATCCTCTAAAATCACTTATATACATATATATATATATATATATATATATACCTGTATATATATACGTATACAGATCAAAAACACAGTATCAGGGGAGAGGAACACAGAATTCCAAATTTCCAAAATTCGAATTCTCACAACGGACCTCCGCCCTCAGGGTCCGGACCTCATCCTCAGGGTCCGGACTCTCCCTGCGTGACAGCCAGGGAGGCGTACGGGTTCCGGACCTCATCCTCAAGGTCCGGACCTCGGAAGTTGGAAAACTCATTTTTTATATTTTAAAACAATTTTAATCCATTCTAAAGTCTTCCAAACACATGTAAATGTTTATAAATCATCATCAAGATTATTTAAACTTACCAAGCATCGTGAATTCAAACGGTGAGTCTTCGAGTCTTCAATCTTCGTCTTTTCTTCTTTGAACATTCAAGACTCCGACTCACTTCACGAAATATGCCAATATAAAATCCGTAACAATCTCCCCCTTTGGCAATTTCGTGACAAAATCCAAAATTACATAAAACACTCACGATGCTTATCTCTCCAAAAAAAATGAAATTCATTGCTATCACCAAAATAATGAACTTCTCGCGTGAAAGATCCAAAATTACAATTTTGTAACTCCTAAAAACAAACTCTATAACTTAGACAAACATGGAGTCTTGAAGTCTTGAAAGATCTGCAAAAAATTTACATTCTCCACGAACAAAGTTAGTAGAAAAAATATATCTAAATCTCTCCCCCTTTGTTCATGCAATCTCTCCCCCTATGTTTATGCGTCTAAGTCATCATTACCTCTCTCCCCCTTTTTGTCAAAAATTGCCAAAAGAAAAACACCAAAAATAGAGAGAAGTTCGAGAGAAATCAATCAAAATACAAGTTTAAAGCTTTTTCAATTTTGAAACCACTTGTGATAAAATTTCAAGCAATGTTAGTGCATGAGAAATATAAATTCACATTGACTTCTTTTAATCCCTATTAATTTCATAAGAATTAAGAATTTTACTACACACTCACCAAGATGTAGATAAAATATTACACGATTTCTTAATTCATATAAACTTCAAAATCAAGTCATCAAAAATAATCTAAAGGCTCAAAAGCTATCAAAATGTAAACGGATTATGAAGATGACTTAAGGGATTCATCAAAGAGACAGAAATTTGTTGCATAAACATTCAAATTTGAGATAAACTTTAATTACAAGGGGTGGCTCTTTGAGCATCTTACTTGTATGTGGACCACCTTATAACTCCGAAAAATAAAATTTTGTGATATTTTCCTTTTGCATCCTTTTGCACTTATATATATTTTTCGGATATGCAATTCAATTCTCATGTGGTAGCTGCACACACTAACCGGACGACCGGGGTGGTAGCTGATATTTTCCTTTTGCATCCTTTTGCACTTATATATATTTTTCGGATATGCAATTCAATTCTCATGTGGTAGCTGCACACACTAACCGGACGACCGGGGTGGTAGCTCTTTCCTCCATGTGGTGGTAGTTTTCACACTCCTTTAAGGATGTAACTCTTTCCACATCTTTCAAAGCATATGAGCATTTTATAATAATAACTCCCCCTCGCTTATGCAATCTCTTAGTTGAAAGAACATGTGACAAATTTTAGTCTATAAGAGAATGACTATCCATCAAATTCAACACACACAACCGAGATAGGTTAAGTTCCTAGAGATTACACATGATTGCCTAAATTTGATGAATATAAGTATTAAGAATTCTCATAATAAATTATCTTCAAATATAATGAAAATAAAGTAAAACCGATAATTAATATGAGATTAATTAGGAGTGAATGAAAGTGAACCTATTGATATTCAATGCACTATTTAATGTTCTAATCATTCAAAGAATAAAAAATTCGTAACAATGAAAGCACCAAAACGTGTAATGCAATAAACGAGAGATATGCAATAGAAACCGATCAAAGCACTACACAAAGTCAAAAACAAATTAAGACTTTAGAGAAGGAAAGATATCACCTTTCCGAATCCAAACTTGTTGGATTGTTGCTTGTCTCGATTTGTTGACGTTAGGCACGGTTTGTTTTGACTTTTGATCAACCGTGGGTCTTACCACCGCATTCCGCTTTGGAGTAGTTGGTTGTTGTGGCTTTGACTTTTGGTTGACCTTGGGTACTCGACCTTTTGGATGTTGCTTTTGAAACCGTGGGGGTTGTCGAGTGATGGAAGATGCCGATAGATGCTTAGAAGATGCCACTTGAGTTTTCTTTTTATGGCATGTTTTCTTGATATGTCCTTTCTTTCTGCATCTATGGCATACTTTGTCTTTTACACTTGTTGAGAGTTTGGGTGCTGAATTTTTAACCTTCTCAACATGTTTTTGCTCATATCCAAGTCCAAGTTTATCCGTTTGACCCAAACCGAGCATACTATCAAGCTTTTTCGATCCGGAGGAGAATTTTAGTATGTCGGACTTGAGTTGATGGACTTGTTTGGTCAAGACTTGATTAGAGACATGAATTTCCTTATATTGTAGTTCGAGAAAGCCAACCTTTTCTTGATGCGATTTGATCGTATCTCCGATTGGTTGAGCTTCTCTTGAAGGATTTTGTTGTTCTTCAATATGTTTTCCCTTTCCTCCGCAAGAGCTTTATTTGAAGTACTCAATGTCTTTTTGTCATCCTCAAGCTCCAAAAGTCGCTTCCTCAACTTCTTGTTGTGCTTAGCCATCTTCTTCGATTCAAAAAGTAGTTGATTGTAGGCATCGGCTAAACTTTCATCATCCGACTCTCCTTCACTTGTGCCATTGTCGCTTGACGTTTCATTGAAAGAAGAAGAAAGCATATCATTAGAAATAATAGATGATAAACAAAAAGTAGAGGGAGAAGGAGAAACATGTGAAGAAAAGGCAATTGCATTATTGGTTTCCTCTTCACTAGAACTCGATTCATTAGAAGTTGAATCATCCCAAGTTCTAGCTTGTAAAGACTTCTTTTTATAAGACTTTTTAGTGGGACAATCCGTGGAGATGTGACCGTAGCCGCGACTCTTGTAACATCGGATTTCCCCTTCAATCTCATCCTTATCTTTAGGGAACTTCGCAAGCTTCTTCTCTTTAGAAGATTTAGAATGTGAAGATCCGTTAGAAGAAGGCTTGGATGTAGATCGATTTGACTTATTCTTCCGGAAATTCTGACGAAATTTCTTCGTGAGACGCTCCAATTGATGTTCAAAATCAGCGAGCGAAATTTCTTCGTCGGAATCTGAGTCGTCGTCTTCCTCCTTCGTAGATTTTAGTGCAATACCTGTACTCTTAGAAGAAGACTTGGAAGAAGATTCATTAGTAGGAAAAGTCATTTCATATGTTTGTAAAGCGCCTACTAATTCTTCTACTTTCATCTCGTCCGGATGTTTTATAGTCTCAATGGCCGCAACCTTCGGACGAAATCTTTCGGGAAGAGTTCTCAAAATTTTTCTTACAACTTTAGATTCTGAGATTTTCTCTCCCAAATTTGCGCATGTATTGACTATGTCTTGAAGACGAGTATAGTACTCGGTAAAGGTCTCATGATCGTCCATGGAAATTGAATCAAATTTACTTGTAAGCATTTGAAGTTTTTGGACCTTTACCAAGCTAGTTCCCTCATGCGTAATTTGGAGAGTATCCCAAATCTCCTTAGCCGTTTCACACGCCGAGACGCGTGAAAACTCGGTTTGAGATAAAGAATTAAATAAGGCATTAATTCCCCTACCGTTGTAAGAAGATAAATCAATCTCTTCCCTACTCCATTTATTTCGAAGTTTAGGGACGCTAACATTATCGACGATTTGAGTGGGATGAGTCCATCCAAATTCTATGGATTGCCACACTCGTTCATCAATGGCTATTAGAAAAGCTCTCATGCGAACTTTCCAATAAGCATAGCTCGTGCCATCAAAGAACGGAGGTCGATTAATGTTACCACCTTCACCCATTATGAAAGATAAAGTCTAGATCCCGCTCTGATACCAATTGTAAGTTAGGGGGTGCCCTAGGATCTATCTAGAGTATATCAATCACCTAGAGGGGGGTGAATAGGTGTATAAATAAAAATCACAAATCTCAATGCGATAAAGTAATGCGGAAAATAAAATCAGCACACCGAGATTTACGTGGGAAACTCCACCTTGGAGAAAAACCCACGGGACCAACACGCGAAGAAACAATCCACTAAGAGTAAAGAATTACAAGGTGATTACCGACTCCACGGACTTAACCTCTCCCTTCTCTTCAGCGGATCACGCGCACCAACGGGTTGTCCACGCCCCACGTCCGAATCCACGAACGCCACGTCCCGAATCCACGAGACGCCCAACTTCGAATCCACGAAGCCTTCAACACGTCGAATCCACGACGCCCACTCGAATCCACGGGCGCACTCCGTCCGGAGCAAGAACAATAAAATTGGTGATGGTTTATTGCTTAGAATATCATGAGAAATCTGTGGGAATAATCTCTAAGAAATCCTCAAATTGATTCTAAAAGAATATTAGAAATTAGGGCACCATGAATCAATTTGAGAGAAGCTTGATGTAGAAGATGAGGAAAACGGTCACCTACAAGCTTCTAGGGTTTCTAAAAGATAATCTATGCTTCACCACGTTTTAGAGACACCCCCACATCATATTTATAGGTTAGAAGCAATCCGAAATAGATTAGGACTAAAAAACAGTTTTTAGAAAGGTTTGGAAGCAAACCGATTTCGACTAGGATTGCAAAACTGATTTTAGAAAGGTTTGGAACCAAATTAGGATTGCAAAGATATTTTAAGGAATCTACCATCTTATTTACATGTTTGGGAGACATTAGAATCTAAGTAGGATAGAAAAAATAACTTTCCAAAACTTCGCAACGGGTCGGGGTCCGGACCGCGGGTATGGGGTCCGGACCTTGACACTCTCCAGGCGTTTCATTGTCCGGACCTCAGCCATCAGGGTCCGGACCTCCGCCCTCAGGGTCCGGACCTCATCCTCAGGGTCCGGACCCTCCCTGCGTGACAGCCAGGGAGGCGTACGGGTTTCGGACCTCATCCTCAGGGTCCGGACCTCGGAAGTTGGAAAACTCATTTTTTATATTTTAAAACAATTTTAATCCATTCTAAAGTCTTCCAAACACTTGTAAATGTTTATAAATCATCATCAAGATTATTTAAACTTACCAAGCATCGTGAATTCAAACGGTGAGTCTTCGAGTCTTCAATCTTCGTCTTTTCTTCTTTGAACCTTCAAGACTCCGACTCACTTCACGAAATATGCCAATATAAAATCCGTAACACTAAGTTCACATTCAACATCATAATGGCATTAACATTTACGTTATTCCAATGTTCACTCTTTGCTTTCTATGTCCAATCCACTAGTTTCTCTACTAGTTCAGTACATCACTAGGGTTCACATGGCACTAGGTTCATGCGTCCTAAGTTCCAAGTTTTCAATCATAATTATTCACAACTAATTTAGGAGGCATACAAGTTTCTGGAATAAGAATTAATTGAACCCTATTACATGCAATTTCATACATATATACATATATGTTCAAAGAGTAGGATTTAGACATACGGAGAAATTCAATCATTTCGGAGAGCACCACCCACCTCGTATCGACGTCTAGGGTTGGGAAACCAAAGTTTCGCGATCTATCTCCGCCGAAAAGCCTCGACCCAAGCCTAAAGAATGAAAATCGGTAAAATCTTCCAATTAAATGTCGTAACCTCGTCACAATCCAAATCGGAGTTGTCCCTTGCATCAAACTTTCCTTCAATTAGAGATTTATGAGATCAATTTAGTTCCAACTCTCTTAGGGACAAAAGCCCCAATTCTAACCCTAGGGTTTCAAGTTCTACAAGAAAACCCTAAAATCCATGGTAAATCCAACCCTAGGTTTAGAATTATCTAGAGATCCTAGATACTTCAATTTTATGCTATCATCTCCCTCTATCAACATATAAATTATATACATATCCATATGCCTACAAAGAGACGTAGAAGGAAATTCGCCGTTTTCGGCGACTCGGAACCCACCTAGCGTGTGAATCCAAAGAAAAGAATGATCTTCGAAGTGGAAAGATGTTCCGCTGCCTCCTCCTAATCCGCATGGCAGCCACAACACTCCGGAAGTCACGAAAAAAATCCCTCGACAAAATGCTCGCAAAATCGGCTCCTAAATCACATAGAAATCGATTTCTAAGCGTCAATTTCAACGAAAAATTTATCAAAACGACCTCTCTTAAGATCCAATATTAAGAATCCACCAAAAATTCTATTCGAAATTATAATAATAAAATACTAACCTCGCAGTCGAAGCGTCGAAAAAATCCAACGCGCGCGAAGGCTCGATCGGCTTGCGCGCCGAAAAAATCTCCTATTTATTTTTCTTCTTCTTCTTCTCTTTTCTCTCTTTTCCCTTTCTTTTCCTTTCCCTCTCTCTCTCTTGCGTACAAGTTGAAGGTGGAGAAGAATGGAGAAGGACCTGGCAGCCTAGTGGAATTCCACTAAGCATGCAACAATATGCCAATAAGTCCATAAGTCCTCAATATTCTCACTTTACTCTAATTTCAATCTGATATGCTCAATTGGAGCCCTTCTGAATGTCCATTTCTGCTCAAATTTGACAGACATGCTCAATTAAAGTCTATCAGAAGAACGTGATCTTAACTTTTAGCTTCGAATCATTTTTGGTCATCGAAAACTCTGCCGACTAGAATTCTTAACAGATTGCAGTCAGACTCCATTTTCACTGCTCGAGCATCCGAATGACATGAAACTTTAAATCTGGTCTTAGAAAAATATTTTCGACCAATTCTTAATTTTTTATAATTTTCTGACACTGTGAATTTGTCAGCTGGAATATCAGTCTCGTTTCATACAGAAAGTTCTAAATCACATAATTTCACTTCAATTTCAGCACAAGTCATTTTCAACTTATCTTTTACTTCTCTTAGTTCAATAAAAATAGTATCTCACACTATTTTTATTTACACTTACATATATAGTAAAATTCAGTATACTACACAAGTACAGAGGGCCTCATCTAGTGCCAACGAATACTCCGAGGTTTGGTATTCTTTTTTAGCCCCGCGGGATCTTCATGATGGCCTGAAGACTCGCTACAAGTTGACGCCGAGTGCAGATGTCTACTGTACTCATTACGTGGCGCGTCAATTTAGTTTGGTACAAGTGCTCCCAGCTCCGTCCAAGTTTTTTACGGCTAACACTGCCCGCAGCCGTCCTCCTACGAAAGGGGCAGCCGAAGCAGATCGGCTTTCAGCTATGAGGAACCGCCTTAAGCGCTTTTTTACCCCCTGTAGATTTTTGGCCGAATCACACGGGATTAATCGAAGCCCTTTTTCGGCGTTCTTGGGCCAGTTTTTGTGAAGGTATTTTGGCCAAGCCTCCGAGGCATCCTCCATATAGAAGTTATCTTTATCTTCTTCTCGGTTTTTCTTTCCTTTGCACCTTTCCTTTTAATATATTTTGTTTGCTTTAGGTAGTACTTGCAAAGGCAAGGAAGTCGCACCTGACTCCCCGGAACAAGAGGATTCGAGAGAGGGTTCTGACAAGGAGGCGGTCGTCTCCCCTCACCCCTCAGCGGTACATCTTGCTTCTTATGGCGTATCTGCTTTTTACTGTATTTTCGGCTCATTCTCTTCTATTCTTTCCAACCGCTACTTGTTCCTGATCCATCGGCCAAACTATCAGAGAAACGTCCAGCCGAGACTGCTTCCTCGACTCCCCTGCCACGGCAAAAATGGCGAAAATTGGTTGTGAACTTGCCCCTATGTCAACCGATTAATAACGACCCCCTGAGGTCGAGGAGCCGACCTTTGGTGCAATTCCCTCGACTCAATCTCCTTTTGTCGCCACACCTCCCATCGCAACCGAGGAAGGATTTGAGTCGGCCTCGTTAGAGACTCCTTTTGAGCCGACCCCCTACTAAAGAGGGTCGGCAACAAACTCCATCATTGGCTTACATTGGTTCTCAACCCATTTTAATTGATTCTCCTTCTCCTCCTTACTCTTCAATTGAATCGTCCCCATCGTACGGCCCGACGGCCCAACCATTGCAGGAGACGGCCTTCGGCAAGGCTCTCGCAAAGATCTCCCATACTAAGTTCACCTCGAAACTAAAGGCGGAGCTCCTTCGCTAGGATAAGCAGGCTTGTCGGGAAGCTCGCGAGGGAAAGAGATGGGTGGAAGAAGAAAGACGGAAGGAGAAAGAGAAGAAAAAAGAAGAGGAGGAGAAGAAGCAAGCCAGAGAGGAAAAGAAAAGAGGAGAGGAAGAAAAGAAAACAAAAGAAAATGAAACCAGGATAAGAGAGGGGAGCAGTCTGGACTCCCCTGGCGAACCTCCGATCGAAACTTCAACTTCTGTTGTTGCGCCTGTCACGCCCCGCCGGGCCTTTAACACCAACTAGGTGGAAAGGGGAACCGCACGGGCGCATGCCCCAGACCCGCCGAACGGATAGAGTCTCTTTTACCCGCCCAAGGCGTCACAACACAAGCATTTCCACGAGGTTCCAACTAGGAACGGAGTACAAGAGTTGCACAAGGAAAGCATCAACATAAAGAAGTTCTACTTCTATTACATCACATTGCACATTTATACATGCCCAAAATTTTCTTTTCTTTCATTTTCATTCCATACATCATGTTCCAAAACTATGGAATATACAAGTTCTCATACATGAAATGAAAATCCCCTATGCTATCATAGTCCAAGACTAGGGGTACAACTCTAGGTATCACCAAAATGGAAGGGCCGCTATCTAAAGAGCCAAACCCTTGCCTCGCTCCGCCGCCTCACACGCGGAAGGACCTGAAAAACGTGGGGTGAGAACTATAAACATAGTTCCCAGTGGGTAAGGCCACCCAAGAGAGAAGCTCGACCCACCAGGTCCAAAGAAACACCATGTGCATAAGTTAGATCACAAATAACTATGCAACAATTATTCACATGCTTGTAAATAAACATAAAGGATGCAACCAAATGAAATATAATTTATCATTCTCTCCTAGATTCATCCTATATTCCACATTGACTAAGTTCAATTACTAGTCATTTACTTATGGTTTCGGAATCGCCGTCTCACCATAATTGTCCCAACATTCGAGGAGTGAACTCGTCACCTCCTAGTTCGAGTAGCGAACTCGTCGCATACTCGGGATAGCAAAATCGTCGCATACCCCATCTCAACACCGCCATCACATGGCATGGGTAGCGAACTCGTCGCATACCCGGGATAGCAACCTCGTCGCACATCCCATCTCGACACCGCCAACTCATGGCGTGGTAGCGAAATCGTCGCATACCCGGGATAGCAAAATCGTCGCACATCCCGTGTCAACACCGCCAACTCATGGCATGGTAGCGAAATCGTCGCCTACCCGGGATAGCAAAATCGTCGCACATCCCGTTTCAACACCGCCAACTCATGGCATGGTAGCGAAATCGTCGCCTACCCGGGATAGCAAAATCGTCGCACATCCCGTTGTTCACATTTTTCACTTGCCAACCTAAGTCTCATGACCTTAGGTTCAAGTCACTAAGTCTCACCTATGTTCAATGACACTAGGTTTACTTCTCATTCTCAACCTAGGTTCCACGACTCTAGGTTGCAATCTCATGTCCAACCTATGTTCAATGACACTAGGTTTCAATCATACATGTTCCACCCTATGTTCAATAACACTAGGTTTCAATCATACATGCAACCATGCAACAAGTATAAATAATTGAGTTATACTTGAATTCTATATCATGCAATAGGATCTCATTGCTCTTTCTATCATGAATTTACCTTTGCCAACATGCAAGATCTAGGGTTCACAACACATACCATTTTATTTTTAAATGGATAATTACCCTAGACATGAAAGTGACCTAATCACTTCGGTAAACACAAACCCACCTCAAGAGCTTCCAAATTCTTGTATTCTTCAAGCTCCTAAGTGTCCAAGCCTTGAGTTCTTGCTTCAACCCAAGCTTCTACAAGAAAACGGTTCGTTACTCGTTACGAACCCCTAAATCAACTCAATACATGAAATCAAGTGTTCCAACATGATTTCCTATGCCTCAATTGCAATTCCCGATGGTCCAAATATTTTTAGAACCTCCCAAGGCAAAAACCCTCATTTGATCTAGGTTTCACATGCATGCATGTAGAACCTCAAAATTTCTTGGCCAATCTCCACTATTTGTGTTTTAGATTGCCTAGGGTTCCCAAAAACCTCATAATAAAGGATTAAATCCAAGGTTTGAACCCAAAACGTGAGGAACTAACCTTAATCACGAGTTCCCCAAGCTTCTTCTTGCACCAAGAAGCTTCTTTTCTCCTTTGGAAGCCTTTTCCAAGATCAATCCACCATTTTCTCCAAGTGTTGGAGAGATCTCTAGAGAGAGAAAGTGATGGAGATGGAGATGAGAAGTGGAGAGGAAAACAAATGAGAAGGGGAGAAGGTCTCAGCCCTTCATACACCCCCAATACATGTGAAAAGACTGTTTTACCCCTCTCCACAAACAACACAAACAATCAGCCAAAACTAGAATTTCGTAATATTGTATACCGGTATGTGCATTGCATACCGGTATACGGGTGCTATTCCGGTATACCCCGGAGGATTCCGCAGAACCCGAGAGCTGGGTTCTCGGTTTCAACCATGGCATTCCGGTATACTCATCACATACCGGTACTAATCACTTCAGTACCGGTATGGAGATCCACATACCGGAATCCAGTGCAGACTTCACAAGTTCAGCAGTTTTAACTTTTCGAAGTCCGTTTTCGCGCCTCATTTGCGCCGAAAATACTTCTCACAAGTCCCAAACTTGGCTGAAGCCTCACATATAGCCTCACATGCTATTTTCCCACCGAAACTCCACAATTTGTAGAAGTTCGGTACGATGCACTGAAATTCAGTGTACTACAGCGCCAGTAGAGACCCTACGTCTATTGGCGGATCGGAGGATGTTCTGACGATCTCTCTTCAAGAGCTGGCCGCTTCGAGTTTTATATCTAACAAAGAGGAGGACCTACCCATCACTGTATCCACTAACACCCAACGAAAATTAGACGAGTGGTTGCAACTATACAGTAGTGGTCTTCCTACTTTGGCTCGGAGTCTAGTTTAGTTTGATTGGCTCAGGTCTCTGCTTATTGACCTCCTCGATCAACCTGATTTACCCCCTTCAGGGTGATGCTTCGTGGAGGCACTGTCCGCTCATCTCTTTTCTTCCTTGGCTCGACAACGAGCACTCTCTGCCGAATATGTTCCTTTTGATGCTCACTTTTTGTTAGTCGGCTTTTGCAAGGCAAAGGCTACTGAAGTGGTGGCTCTAACCGATTTCAATAGGCGGAGCGATGCCTTGAGGGATCAAGAGTTGGCTCTTTGGCAGAGAGATGCTCACCTTAAGGAGGAACTTGCCGAAGGGGAGAAAGCTCTGGCTCACACATCTCAAGAACTCACCTCTCTCCAGACCGCTCTGGCTCACACGTCTCAAGAACTCACCTCTCTCCAGACGTAGTACCAAGCCAAGAAGTATGAGGGGGTGGCAATTTACGATCAACTTTCCCACCTCTACAAGCTCCATTCGACAATTAGGCGGAGGAAACGCACAGCCGATCAAGCTCAGTCTAACATAGAACCAAATGGAATTAACTTAAGGACTTGTTGTCTCACTCTTTCGGCTTTTATGCGTCTTCGTCACAAAATTACACTCTTAGGGCATAACAGAACTGCCTTATGAGGCTTCAATTTTGTTTGTTTGATTGTGAACAACTATTTGCTGAAATTTTACACTCTTTGAGCATAACAGAACATTTTTCCGAGGGTTCAATTTTTGTTCGTTTGAATGTGAACATGTATTCGTTGCAAATTTACACTCTTAGGGCATAATAGAACCGTCTTATGATGCTTCAATTTTTATTTACTTCAATGTGAACATGTATTCGTTGCAAATTTACACACTTTGGGCAAAATAGAACTATCTTATGAGGCCTCAATTTTTGTTCGTTTGAATGTGAACATTTATTCGTTGCAAAATTACACTCTTAGGGCATAATAAAATCGTCTTATGAGGCTTCAATTTTTGTTCGTTTGATTGTGAACATGTATTCGTTGAAATTTTCAACTCTTTGGCCATAGTAGAACAGTCTTTGGAGGCTTCAATTTTTGTTCATTTGAATGTGAACATGTATTCGTTACAAATTTACACTCTAAGGGCATGATAGAACCGTCTTTTGAGGCTTCAATTTAGGTTCGTTTGAATGTGAACATGTATTCGTTGCAAATTTACACTCTTAGGCAAAATAGAATCGTCTTATGAGGCTTCAATTTTTGTTCATCTAAATGTGAATATGTATTCGTTGCAAATTTACACTCTTTGGGCATAATAGAACCGTCTTATGAGGCTTCAATTTTTGTTCGTCTGAATGTGAACATATAGTCATTGCAAATTTGTACTCTAAGGGCATAATAGAACGGTCTTACTAAGGCTTCAATTTTTGTTCGTTGTAATGTGAACTTGTATTCGTTGAAATTTTACACTCTTAACATAATAGAACAATCTTATGAGGCTTCAATTTTTGTTCGTTTGAATGTGGAGATGTATTCGTTATGAAATTACACTCTTAGGGCATAATAGAACAGTCTTACGAGGTTTCAATTTTAGTTCGTTTGAAGGTGAACATGTATACGTTGCAAATTTTTATTCTTAGGGTATAATAGAACCGTCTTATGAGACTTCAATTTTTGTTTGTTTGAATGTGAGCATATATTCGTTGCAAATTTACACTAATAGGGAATAATAGAACCATCTTATGAGGCTTCAATTTTTGTTCGTCTGAATGCGAATATGTATTCGTTGCAAATTTACACTCTTTGGGCATAAAAAAATCGTCTTACGAGGCTCCAATTTTCTTTCGTCTGAATGTGAAAATGTAGTCGTTGCAAATTTTCACTCTTAGGGCATAGTAGAACAGTCTTATGAGGCTTTAATTTTTGTTCGTTTGAATACGAACATGTATTCGTTGCAAATTTATACTCTAAGGGCATAATAGAATAGTCATATGAGGCTTCAATTTTTGTTCGTTGTAATGTGAACTTGTATTCGTTGAAAATTTACACTCTTAGGGCATAGTAGAACAGTCTTATGAGGCTACAATTTTTGTTCATTTCAATGTGTACATTATTCGTTACAAAATAACACTCTTAGGGCATAGAACCGTCTTATAAGGCTTCAATTTTTGTTCGTTTGATTATGAACATGCATTCATTAAAAATTTGCACTCTTAGACATAATAGAACATTCTTATGACTCTTCAATTTTTGTTCATTTCAATGTGAGCATGTATTTATTGCAAATTTACACACATAGGGCATAATGGAATAGTCTTATGAGGCTTCAATTTTTGTTCGTCTATTGTGAACATGTATTCGTTGCAAATTTACACTCCTTGGGCATAATGGAACCGTCTTATGAGGCTTCAATTTTTGTTCGTCTGAATGTGAACATGTAGTCGTTGCAAATTTGCACTCGTAGGGCGTAATAGAATAGTCCTAGGAGGCTTCAATTTTTGCTCATTGTAATGTGAACTTGTATTCGTAGAAAATTTACACTCTTAGGGCATAATAGAATAGTCTTAATGAGGCTTCACTTTTCGGTCATTTGAATGTGTACATGTATTCTTTGCAAAATTGCACGCTTAGGGCATAATGGAACCGTTTTATGAGGCTTCAATTTTTGTTCGTTTGATTGTGAACATACATTCATTGAAAATTTGCACTCTTATGACACAATAGAATTCATTTGAAGGTGAACATGTATTAGCTACAAATGTACACTTTTAGGGCATAATAGAACCGTCTTATGAGGCTTCAATTTTTGTTTGTCTGAATGTGAGCATTTAATCGTTATAAATTTACACTCTTAGAGCATAACTGAACCGTCCTATGAGGCATCAATTTTTGTTCGTCTGGATATGAACATGTATTCGTTGCAAATTTATACTCGGAGGGCATAATAGAACCGTCTTATGTGGCTTCAATTTTTGTTCGTTTGAATGATTGCAAATTTATACTCTTTGGATATAAAAGAACTGTCTTATGAGGCTTCAATTTTTGTTTGTTTCTATGGAATCATGTATTTGTTGCAAATTTACATTCTTAGGACATAATAGAACCATCTGATGAGGCTTCAATTATTGTTCGTTTGATTGTAAACATGTATTCGTTAAAAATTTAGCCTCGTAGGGCATAATAGAACAGTCTTATGAGGCTTCACTTTTTGTTCATTGTAACGTGAACTTGTATTTGTTACAAATTTACCCTCTTGGGGCATAATAGGAACAGTCTTTTCAGGCTTCAATTTTGTTCGTTTGAATGTGTGCATGTATTCGTTTCAAAATTACACTATTAGGGTGTAGTACCCCAGGGGCTGAACTTACGAAATGACTGCAGTATCCTAAACTGTTCGACACTTATGGAGAGGGTCGAGACAAGTCAGAGTCGTTTTGACGCAAAATAGACGCGAAAACGGACTCGGAGCACCGAAATAAGCCAAAACTGAAGTTTTGGGCGTTTGGTACTTTAGGGCGCCCGGAAGTTATGTTTTGGGAGCCAAGTTGTTGAGTGCTCATTCTTTGTTTGTTAAGTCATTTCGGATCCAGTATTCGGGCGCCCGGAAAGTGAGTCCGAAAGTTTGCCTCGTGAGTATCGATCCTCTTGACACGTGTAGGGTGGTAGGTGGGTTCCGCCGGACCACGTTTGGGTGCACCGGACCGCGGGCGGAGAGTCCGAAGTGCTGAACTTGTGCAGACTGAGAGAACGGGGCGCCCACTTCTTGGGTTTCGGGCGCCCGAATGTGGGGATTTCTGCTGAGGAACAGATTAGCTGCATTTTTGTTCTTGAGGCTCATTGCACCCTAACCCTATGTCTATAAAAGATTGGGGACGACCCCCCTAAGGCCTTTTCTCCTCTCCTTCATAGTGAACCCTGGATTTTTGCATGGAACCCCTCCAAGTACACCACATTTTCATCTATTCCATTGAAGACCTTAGATCCCTGCAGAACAGCAGCGTCGACCTGTGGTGTTTCTGCTCGTGTGCAGTGTAGGAGCGTCCAAATCCCATGAAACTTAGTTTGTTGGATTGTGGACTCGTAGAGGAAACCGTGGAATCCTTCTAATCGCATTTTGGACAGGTATGTACGCTGCAATTGCTGTTTTACTGGACACCTTGTGTTCTTGAGCTGAAATGTGGGTTTTCCTTTGATCTTATGGATCCAAATCTCCTGGGAGCTGGATTTTCGAAGTGAAGATTGGTTTTCCCTCATCCCTTGCTGGTTTGGAGGTTCTTTCCACCTGAATTAAGAATTCAAAGGTGAGTTCTAGCTCAGATTTTGAGAATTTGACTTAAGTGCTAAAATTGTGGATCATTGATGGATTTCTTGGATTTTTGAATCCAGATTTTGTTAGAAGCTTTCGAGAGGATTTGGATTGTTCCACCACTGTTTTTGGGAGGTTTGTGACCCTTTTCCCTGGGCTAGATTTGTTGGAAATCCAGGAATTATGCTAGATGTATATTTTACTTAGTTGCTGGAACTTCTGGATGCAGTGCTAGAGGGTCCAGAAGTGGGTCCGAATCAGTGCGAAGGCTTTTTGGAGATCGATTCGAACTCCGTTTTGGCTGCAATTTGGAAGAATTGTTCTTGAGCCCCTGCTAGTGAGTTGGGTAAATTTTCACTGCATTTGGACTTAGGATTTAGATTTTATCGCATGTTGAATCTATGTTGGTCGTGCTGTCAGGCTGCAGTTCTGGGCTGATGTTCTGGGCGCCCTGAACTTGAGCAGGGGGATCCGAATCCTATCTTTGGCAGGTTTGAGCCCGATTTCAGCTGGTTTTGTTGGAGGCCTTCCACTCGACTCCTAACCTATGTTGGATAGCGTTTGAGGTGGGTTAATGTTACCGAAATCGTCGAATTTCCTCCTAAGTTGTAGAGAGTGCAGCATGTTGTTTATTTATCTGATTCTTCATGTTAGTAGCTCGAATTCATGAATTTGCATGTGTTTATATGAAATCTAAATTTGGAGCATAAATTGATAATTTATATACATGATTTTACATGCTGAACTGGGATTTGACTTAGGAGAAAACTCGTGAACCTACAACCGTCACTTTTCGAACTATTATCAGATTTAGCTCTAGGAGCCGTTTCTGTTCTTGTATCACCGCTGTTAGTGTAGGACGAGTTTGTTGTAGGACGAGTTTACGCTCGTGCTGAGTTGCCGAGCTTGTATTTACAGCAGGGTTAGGCTGTTTGGTATTACCGGGTGTCGTCGGGGTTGACGGTGGACCCAGATTCTTGTTTTAGTATATGTTTGTGCTGAGGGCACGTGAGCTTAGAGTCTTTGACCCATTCGACCCTTTTTATTTGATTATAGCCTGCCGGAGCCTGATTGTGCTCGACAGAGATACGCTTTTTAACTCGGTTGGGTAGCTCCCCCGAGTGCCGCTACGGAGTGAGGCCTCTCATGCGTTGATGTCGCTGCAGATTAGTTGGATATGATACTTGGACCGGCTACCTTTTGGTAGTGCGCGGTGTGGCTAGGCTGTTGGCTGGACGAGCCTTTTTGGGCGGTTCCGTTAGATTGGGTCAGGGGTGACTTTTCACTTTGGTGATGCATACTTGAGAGTTTGACTTGGATAGTGGTAGGGTAGTGGCATTACAGCTGTAGAGTTTATTCCAGCTTACTTTGTTGTTTCTTTACCTACCAGCTATACTGTTAGTCTCGTGGTATAATAGAACCATTTTATGAGGCTTCATTTTTGTTCGTTTGAATGACTACAAATTTACACTCTTTGGGCATAAAAGAACCATCTCATGAGGCTTCAATTTTTATTTCTTTGAATGGGAACATATATATTCATTGCAAATTTACCCTCTTAGGGCATAATAGAACCGTCTTATGGGCTTCAATTTTTTATCATTAGAATGTGAACATGTATTCTTTCCACATTTATACTCTAAGGGCATAATCGAACTGTCTTTTACGGCTTCAATTTTGGTTCGTTTAAATGCGAACATGTATTCGTTGCAATTTTGCACTCTTAGGGTATAATAGAACCGTTTTATGAGGCATCAATTTTTATTTGTTTGAACGCGAACATGTATTCATTGTAAATTTACACTCTTAGGGCATATTATAACCGTCTTATGATGCTTCAATTTTTTTTCGTTGAATATGAACATGTATTTGTTGTAAATTTACGCTCTTAGGGCATCGTAGAACCGTCTTATGAGCCTTCAATTATTGTTCTTTTGAATGTGAACATATATTCGTTGCAAATTTACACTCTTAGAGCTTAAAAGAACCGTCTTATGAGACTTCAATTTTTGTCGTTTGAATTTAAAAATGTATTTGTCGCAAATTTGCACTCATAGGGCAAAGTAGAACAGTCTCATGATGCTTCAATTTTTGTTCGTTTGAATGTGAACTTACATTCGTTGAAAATTTACACTCTTTGGGCAAAATAGAACTGTCCTATGAGGCTTCAATTTTTGTTCGTCTGAATGTAAATATCTATTCGTTGCAAATTTACACTCTTTGGGCATAATAGAACAGCCTTATGAGGCTTTAATTTATGTTCATTGTAATGTGCACTTGTATTTGTTTCAAATTTATACTTTGGGGCATAATAGAACAGTGTTAAGAGACTTCAATTTTTGTTCGTTTGAATGGGTACATCTATTCGTTGCAAACTTACACTCAGAGGACATAAGAACCGTCTAATACGGCTTCAATTTTTGTTCGTCTAAATGTGATCATAGTTTAATAACAAATTTACACTCTTTGGGCATAATAGAACCGAAAAATGTATTCGTCGCAAATTTACACTTATTGGACATAATAGAACACTCTTATGAGGCTTCAATTTTTGTTCGTTATACTATGAACTTGTATTTGTTCTAAATTCACACTCTTGGGGCATAATAGAACAGTCTTATGAGGCTTCAATTTTTGTTCCTTTGAATGTGTACATGTATTCGTTGCAAAATCACACTCTTAGGGCATAATGGAACCGCCTTATGACGCTTCAATTATTGTTCGTTTGATTGTGAACATGCATTCGATGAAAATTTATACTCTTAGGGTGTAATAGAACAGTCTTACGAGGCTTCTATTTTTGTTCGATGTATTCGTTGCAAATTTATACTCTTAGGACATAATAGAACTGTGACGCCCCAACTTCCCAGGGGGTCACCCATCCTAGGACTACTCCCGTCCTAGCACGCTTAACTCTCTCAACCTCTTCGGCCTTGCCACCACCGAAAATGCTTAAGCCGGGTTGAGAGTTTAGCCCTATTATATCTCATATATAGGACTAATCTGGGGTCTCACAAGAACCGTCTTATGAGGCTTCAATTTTTGTACGTCTAAATAGAAATATGTAGTCGTTGCAAATTTGCGCGCTTAGGACATAGTAGAACCGTCTTATGAGGGTTCATTTTTTGTTCGTTTGAATGCGAACATGTATTCGTTGCAAATTTGCACTCTAAGGCTTCGTTTGGTTCGGGGTTAAGTAAAAATTGGTTATTCAAGGGATATAGGGTTAAGCCTGGAATAGACCAATTTTGCGTTTGGATGAAAATTGAGTTGTTCCCGGGATTAAGAAAAATAGCGTTTGGATAGATTAGATGGAATAAGAAGAATAGTGGGTAATTATAAATAGAAAATAATGATTTGGCCCTAATTATTATATTTGAAATTAAATTTTTTATTTTATATTTAAAATTTCAAATTTAAATAGTTAACTTTTATAAAATTAAAAAATTCAAGTATAAAATTTTAAATATAAAATTTCAAATTTAAATTATTAAAAATAAAATTTAAAAATTTAAAATTTAAAAAATATAAATATATATTCTAAGATTACAAATTATAAATTTTGAAATTTCAAATATAAAATGTTAAATTTAAAATTAAATAATTAAAAATAATAATTTAAAATTTAAAATTTAAAATTAAAATTTAAAATTTAAAATCTAAAATTTAAAATTTAAAATTTAAAATGTTAATTTTAAAATATTAATTTTAAAATATTAATTTTAAAATATTAATTTTAAAAATATTAATTTTAAAATTACAAATTTAAAAATTTAAATTTAAATTTTAAATTTATATTTAAAAATTAAATTGGGGTGGGATTAACTTTAATCCCACCTTAATCCCACCCCAATTCTAGGGGGGGTGGGGTTTGTTAACCCCACCCATCATGGGGTTATCCTGGGATAACCCCAAGGGGTGGGATTAACAAACCCCACCCCCTCTTTTTCTTGTTTGGGGTTAAAGGGGGGTTAACCCCCTTAACCCCCCCTTTAACCCCGAACCAAACGGTAGCTAAGGGCATAATTGAACCGTCTTTTGAGGCCCCATTTTGGTTTGTTTGAATGTGAACATATATTTGTTGCAAATTAACAATCTTAAAGCATAATAGAACGGTGTTATGACACGTTAATTTTCTTTTTTTTTAATGTGAACTTGTATTTGTTGCAAATTCACACACCAAGGGCATAATAGAACAGTCTTTTGAGGCTTCAATTTGGGTTTGTTTGAATGTGAACATGTATTCGTTGCAAATTTACACTTTTTGGGCATAATAGAACCGTCTGATGACGCTTCCATTTTTGTTCGTTTGAATGTGAACAGTATTCGTTGCAAATTTACTCTCTTAGGGCATAATAGAACTGTCTTATGGGTATCGATTTTTGTTCGTTTGATGGTGAACATTTATTTATTGCGAATTTACACTTTTAGAGCATAATAGAACCGTCTGATGGGCTTCAATTTTTGTTCCTTTGAATGTGAACCTGTATTTGTTGCAAATTTACACTCTTAGGACACAATAGAACCATCTTATGAGTCTTCAATTTTTGTTCATTTGATTGTGAACATATGATCGTTGAAAAATTTCACTTTTAGGGTATAATAGAACTGTCTTATGCAGCTTCAATTTTTTTTCATTTGAATTTGAGCATGTGTTCGTTGCAAATTTACACTCTTGGCGGATGGTAGAACCGTCTTATTAGGCTTCAATTTTTGTTCAGGTGAATGTGAGCATGTATTCGTTGCAAATTTACACACTTTGGGCATGATAGAACCATCTTATAAGGCTTCAATTTTTGTTCGTCTGAATGTGAACAAGTATTCGTTGCAAATTTACACTCTTAGGGCATGATAGAACAGTCTTCTGATGCTTCAATTTTTGTTCGTTCGAATGTGAACATTTATTAGTCGCAAATTTACACTAGGGCACATGGAACAGTCTTATGAGGCTTCAATTTTTGTTCGTTTCAATGCGAACCGGTATTCGTTGCAAATTTATGCTCCTAGGGCAAAGTAGAACCGTCTGATGAGGCTTCAATTTTTATTTGTTTGAATGGGAACATGTAATCTTTACAAATTTACTTTCTTAGGGCATAATAGAACTGACTTATGGGCTTCAATTTTTGTTCGTTTGAATTTGAACATGTATTTTTTGCACATTTATACTCAAAGGGCATAATTGAACCGTCTCTTGCGGCTTTAATTTTGGTTTGTTTGGATGCGAACATGTTTTCCATGCAAATCTACACTCTTTGGGCATTATAGAACCGTCTTATGAGGCTTCAATTTTTATTCATTTGAATGCGAACATGTATTTCTTACAAATTTACACTCTTAGGGCAAAGAAGAACCGTCTTATGAGGCTTCAACTATTGTCCGCCTGGAAGTGAACATGTATTCGTTGCAAATTTACACTCTTAGGACATCGTAGAACCGCCTTATGAGGCTTCAATTATTGTTCGTTTGAATGTGAATATGTATTCATTGCAAATTTACACTCTAAGGGCATAGTAGATCCGTCTTTCGAGGCTTCAATTGGTTCGTTTGAATGCGAACATGTATTCGTTGCAAATTTACACTCTTCGGTCATAATACAACCGTCTTAGGAGGCTTCATTTTTTGTTCGGTTGTATGTGAACATGTATTCAGATGATAACAATTTTAAACTATTGTAATTTAAATGCCCGTACCTCAAATGCCATAATCCTGATTCTTCTTTAAATTCAGAGTGGTAACACCTTTCAATTTATGATTTTATGTTTATAGGAAATATTCGATTCTTCGACATATGCACTTTCGCAATCATTTTGCCATTCTTATCTTTCAAAGTCAAAGTAGAGCCTTCCATATGAATGATATATCCTTTCTCCATCAGTTGTCCGATACTCAGTATGTTTCTCTTTAATTCTGGTACATAATATACATTGGAGATGAATTCTTCTTCACCACTCTTCGATTCGAACATAATTTTTTCTTTTCCTTTAACCGGTACTTTTGATGAATCACCAAATTTTACATTGTCATCAACATTCTCATCAATTTCAACAAATAGTTCTTATCTTCCACACATATGATTTGAAGCACCGGAATCCAAAAACTATACATATTGTGGATCTTTAACTTCGTCTTGACATGCAAGTAGTAGTGAAGTTTCTGCTACTTTATCTTCTAAAGTATTGTCGATGTAGTGATTCACTCCTTCAGTATTTTTATACCAGCAATCTTTGCTGTAGTGACCATACTTTTTACAATTATAACATTGGATGTTCGATCTTGCACCACCATAAGACCCTGCGTGATTGTTATTACGTCCTCCTCTTTTTGGTCCATATCTATGTCGTGAATTGTGACCACTGTTGTTGCTACTCGGTAGATCATTGTTATATCTCTTTTGATTCTTATATTTATTATAGTTATATTCTCCACGATTTTTGCCTTTTCTATTATTAAGTTTCAATTTTGACTTGAGAGCCTGCTCAGTCGACTCGTCTTCAAATACCTTTTGTAGTCTTTCCTCATGTACTTGGAGGGGTCCTGTAAATTGGTCGATAGAAAGAGTACTGATATCTTTTGACTCTTCTATGGCGACAACTATATGCTCAAACTTTGACGTGAGGGAACGAAGAATCTTTTCTACAACTCATTCATCATCGAGTTCTTCTCCATTTCGCTTCATTTGGTTTGCAATTACCAAAATACGAGAAACATAGTCTGCGACACTTTCGGACTCCTTCATTCGGATTGCTTCAAATTCTGCTCAAAGCTTTCGAAAACAAATCCGCTTCACTTTGTCATCTCCTTTAAAGACGGCGGCAAGAATATCCCATGCTGCTTTGCTCGAAGTTGCTTCGGCAATTTTCTCAAACGTCAACTCGTCTACTGCTTGGTAAAAATAGAAGAGGGCCTTTTTGTCCTTCTTTCTTGCTTCCTTCAAATCGTTTCGTCGGGCTATAATTAATGCAGCTTCTTCTTGCTCTGTGTATTCTTGGTACCCAGTTTTGACTAATTCCCAAAGATCTTGAGAACCAAGTAGTGCTTTCATTTGAATGCACCAATTCTCATAATTATCTTTTAATAGTTTTGGGATTGGGGTTTGGAGAAGTTGTGTGGCCATTTTTCAACAGAGTTTCTTTCTAGCTCTGATACCAAATGTTGGTGGGCTATTAAATTAAAGAAACTACAAAAGTATTTAAAACTAGAATGTGAGACCCCAGATAGTCCTATATATAAGATATAATAGGGCTAATCTCTTAACCCGGCTTAAGCATTTTGGGTGGTGGCAAGGCCCAAGAGGTTAAGAGAGTTAAGCGTGCTAGGACGGGAGTAGTCCTAGGATGGGTGACCCCCTGGGAAGTTGGGGCGCCACAGTTGGTATCAGAGCCAATTACCAGCCGGAAGTGTGAGATGAGTCCTGGCTGAGCCAGGATTATATAGCGGGGAGAGCGAGGCTCTCATGTTGTTGACTGTTGTGGGTGGAGCGCGGCTCACCACAAGGTCGGTTTAGGCTAGCGAGACGAGTCTCACATCGCCTGGTACTTGTGAGTTTGAGCCTGACGGGGACGTCAGGGCTTAAAGGGGGGGAGATTGTGAGACCCCAGATAGTCCTATATATAAAATATAATAGGGCTAATCTCTTAACCCGGCTTAAGCATTTTGGGTGGTGGCAAGGCCCAAGAGGTTAAGAGAGTTAAGCGTGCTAGGATGGGAGTAGTCCTAGGATGGGTGACCCCTTGGGAAGTTGGGGCGTCACATAGAATAACCAAATTTATTAAGTAAAACTGAACTTCAGTACACAAGAACTTTGTAATACAACTTGATCCACACAATAACACAACAAGTAACATGCTCTCTATTTATAGAGCACAAAATGACGCAACATATCACGAAAACAAGCATCCTTTCACTAAACGACACAACCCTAAACAAGAAGATACAACCTTAAACAAAGAGACACAACCTTACGAAGGGACAAAACCTTTCATAAGGTACACAACCTTTTATCAAAAGAAGTAAATAACAAACTAATAAACAAACTTATAATCTAACAAGAAAGAGCCCCATTGCTTCCGTGCGCACATGATCAGTCAAATTCTACAGGATTGCTGCTGTCTAACATACAGTTCGGTAATCGAGTCCACAGACTAAAAAAATGATGTATGTACGTAATGAATTTGATTGATTAGTTGTAACTATAACGAATAGTAATATTTATTTTAGCGACATGCAGGCCGATATAGTAATTTTTTGGAATATTTTGTAAATATGTTGACAAGTTTACAAGAGAGTGACGTCATTCATTTTATGCATATATTGTGGATTTTGTGTGGATAGTCAATATTCTAGTACATTGTATGTTCGTTCATATTTAAACTATTTCATATTTCACTATATTTGTCATATTGTATCATGCTAGTCCTTATTTTATCGTATTGTGTTTTATGTAAGTTGTTGACAAGATTCTGGTCATTTTCGCAAGTTGATGTAATGTGTCCATCTTTTGTGCATCTTTTATCGTATTGTGTTTTATGTGAGTTGTTGACAAAGTTCTACTCATTTTCGCAAGTTAATTGTATGTTCATCCATATTTAGTATGCTCTTTATTGCATTCTGATTGTTCGACTTTGTCTTTTATGGTGCGATATGAGTGTTTCTGCCAAAAGTTCTCGCCCCGTCATCTTTTATGGTGGAGTATGGGTGCTTCTACCATATTTGTTTTATGGTGCGGTATAGGTGTGTTATGGGTGTTCAGAACTATTATAGCTAAAAATAGGTACAACTGTAAAGGCATAATGAACATATACACTTAATATGGTTACGGCTGTAATCGTGGACAGCACACCTATGCATGATAACAGTAGCACTTACGGGCTATCCATATATTCATTGCAGAAGATTGTGATGGTTCCAATAGATGAATTTATATACGAACGTCTATACTACCATTGGGAACACCTTTACGAAAAATAGTGTACAGGTATAAGGTCGCAAGGAACACCTATACGACTTGGTTTTCGCTAAATTTTACAGAATAAGAGATGTCCAGGACAAGATTATTTCAGCACTAGAAGATGAATTTTGATACATTATAAAGACATACAGAATAAGTATAACTGATATTCAGAACACTTATAATTTTATACGCGACTACCATATATGCAATACAAAAGATTATGCGATTACCAATAGATCAATTTAAGCACGAACGTTCGTACTGCCATGCTAAATGTTACAGATATCTAAGTTGGCGAATTCTTCCAGCACACATCATTTAGTAAGTTTTGCAGTGTTCAGTGTAATTTAATTTTATATTGATAACTTTGGAAGTGCTATAGATTTGAAAATTTTGTCTTAAAACTTAAACTGATGTAGGGTACAGCTACAAAATTACTGGAAACACATGTACCAAATTTCGTTACAGTCACAGTGGCACACGTATGGATGTCCAAAACTATTATAGCCGAAAATAGGTACAACTATAAAGACATAATGAATATATATACTTAGTATGGTTACGGCTATAATGGCGGACAGCACACCTATACATGAGAATAGTAGGACTCATAATGGCTTATGGGCTATCCATATATTTATTACAGAAGATTGTGTCGGTTCCAACAGATGAATTTATATACGAACGCCTATACCATTCAGAACACCTTTACGGAAAATAGTGTATAGGTATAAGGTCGCGAGGAACAGGTATACGATATTTGGTTTTCGCTACAGTTGACAGAAGAAGAGATGTCCAGGACAAGATTATTTCAGCACTAGAAGATGAATTTTGATACCTTATAAAGACATACAGAACAAGTATAGCTGATATTTTGAACACTTATAATTTTACACACGACTAATATATATGCAATATAAAAGATTATGCGATTACCTATAAATCAATTTATGCATGAATGTCCACACTGCCATGCTGAATGTTACAGATTTCTAAGTTGGCGGATTTTTTCAGCACATATCATTTAATAACTTTTTACAATGTTCATTGTGATTTATTTTCATATTATTAACTTTGGAAGTGCTATAGATTTGAAAAAGTTGTCTTAAAACTTAAACTAATGTAAGGTACAATTACAAAGTTACTGGAAACATCTATACGAGAAGTAGTGTACAGGTATAGGTTCACTAGGAACACCTTTACTGATATAGTGATTTTATTTCATATTAATAACTCGGAACACATTTACGAGTAGTAGTGTATAGGTATAAGTTCACTAGGAACAACTATACTAAATTCGGTTTTCGCTACAGTGTACACAACATAATGTTCAAAATAAGTAAAAAAAATGATAAGACAAAGAGCGAAAATTAATATTAGATTAATAGTCACGATAAAACATGCGACGCATGTATACAGTACATTATGGGCTATCATTTAGAGAGCAAGCTTTCTGTGAATCAATCTCAACAGTAGTTATCCATTCTCTATTCCCCGGATAGAGTGTAACATATTTCAGTATGATGTGAGGATCAATACAATTTATCAAAAGACGATAGTATTTTAAATTCTCACCACGACGGCTGTGGTCATCCCCACAGATGAAACGTCCAAAGCTTAAAGCAATGGTTTTTAACTCTTGATACTGATGACAATAGAGCGGTAGATTATTTAGGCGAATCCATACATAGTATTGAAATGTTGGAGTGCTTATACCATGATTGGCTTCCCATGGAGTTAGGGGTAAAAACGGATAGGATATTATCCGAAAATATTCGTATCCATATTCGATAATATCCAGATCCGAATAGAAAATATCCGGATTTGGTCGAATACGGATACAGATATGGTTTTAGAGAGTTAAATTTTTTTGGATATAAAAAAAAAACGGATATGGATGTGGATATCTGGACTTTAGTATTATTATGTTTATATTCTTTATATTTTTTGATCCGCCCCGCCCAATTTCGCCCTCCCGCCCTCTCCCCCCAAATCCCTTTCCTCCTAAGTCAATCTTTCTTGTCTACTCCTCTAATTCATTGCCAATCAAGAGAGATGATTAATACATGTTGTAGAAAAATAAGATGATTTTTTATATTATTCGATTATTTTATAATGAGTTATATATTAAAATTACATATTTTATATGTGAAGAAATATAGTTAGAAAACAAGGTAGGAAAATAAAGTAATTTTTTGTGTATGTGCATATTAATATATATTATTATTTGAATACATATTCGATCCATATTCAAATTCGAAAAAATATCCCACCATATCTGAATCCGTTTTTAGCGGATATGGTAATAAAAATTTAGCATCCGACATATATTCGTATCTGAATCCGTATCCGGAAAAAATATATGGATGCGGATATGGTTTCGTCAAATATCCGACCATATCCGATCCGTTTTCACCCCTAGATGGAGTGACCGTAATCATAAATATGTCATTTTGAAATGGGGAACGATGAATAGCTTTTTTTCGGCTTTTTTCATTAGGAAAGAATACTATATAATTTCTTACTGAACCTTCTGCAAATTGAAAATTCGAGGGTCGGCCACCTATCCCATGAGCAAGCAAAGCAGTTACGGCATCCCATGAGAAATCATTTTCATTTTCGTACCTATCGACAACTACCTGTGCTGCACGATCCAATAAGCTATTAGTATCTAAATGGTCAGTAGCACGGGGAATGAAGCAATAGTTGTTGCTTGGACGGGAGTTAGAGTTAAATATGAAGACTACTTAGATATAAGTGAATAATCGAACTGTATGGGAATAGGGTGTGGAGTAACAAGGTTATCTATATGGCAAGCATATAAGTGTCCCTGCATATTTCAAGGTGTTCATTCACTTATATAGGTGTTGCCTACATATTTTTTTGTGTATATTAGCTTATCTATAGGTGTAGCTTTTTATACAAGGCAATTCATCGAGCATTGTGCCTTATCTGCGTGATGCCTCAATTAAGCAAAACAGGTCCTACCCTACAAGAGGGGACATATCACTGGCAACTCGCTTAGATGTACCTTGGCTACTCTATAGCTGATTCTCTTTTTTATAACATGACAAATTATTTACTAGTGCGCTATATTGTCCTCACGAAAAATAGATCCTACCCTGCAAGAGGGGACATATCACTAGCAACTATATGGGTGTTTCCTACATCAGTTTAGATGTAGCTTGGCACCCTTATAGCTGTCACTCCTTTTTATAACATAAATGTAGGTCCTGAGTTAGATGGATACTTCAGTAAGACATACAATAGTAAATCACTTGCTTTTCATTCAAATGGAACACTTGGTCTTAGAACAACTTTACATATATATAGAATATTGGAGGTAGGAATTTTCTCAGAATACACATATATAGTTCAACACAAGAATGACATATGCCTTTACGCCATAAGTTGTAACATGATAGTACAATAAAATGTAGAATATAATGCAACATAACTATTTGGACGCAAGACATGGATATATTGTTAAGTCCACCAAAAAATAGTACCACAATATTTTTATATATATAATATTATGACATATATATATATATATATATATATATATATATATATATAATATTATGACAAGCGACATGATAGTCATTCACCCTTGCCACACAAGTTATAACATGATGATAAAAAAATTCCACTTACAATCCAATACATTATAATAAAGGTCCACCCCCATCTTCTTTTCTTTGCAGCAATTGCAGGTTCATCCCACATCTTATTGTTGCTTATTAGTAAATCATTAACCATTGAGATACTCCGGCTCGTAAACTGTGGGTCGTACCAACTAAAAAAATTACACGCGCCATTCTCCTGCAATTGGGAGGTAATATAATTAATACATCAAATAATTATGGTGGATGAAGAAATATTATGTACTATATAGCTTTACCCCATATCTTGGACAGCCGTGAAATCTCCATCCCAGATTGTTCTGCGTCCAAGATGTCTTAATGACGCAAAGCAATCCACAATGGCAAAAAGGTGTAGTTCGGTTGTTTCGATTGTTCGAGGATGTAAAGCTCGAATCTATCTAACTTACAACATTAGTACTATAAGAAATGCATACAAACTGACGCAATATTACCACAGCTATGAAGCAGAAAATGGTTCATAGATATGGAAGATAACATCAATTAATCCAAAATTTTGATTTGACAGAGTTATATGTACATAACGTCAATTCCGAAGTTTATCGTCTAATTTACACATATATAGGTGGAGGATAACAAAGTCATCATTACTATCACAGCTAACGTTTATCCTAATCATTCATGGTTCACGCCTCACAGTCCTCTTCCCTCTGAATATTATATGGTCTCTTGGTGGTGGATCAACAAAATCATCATCGCTGTCAATGGTATCATATATTAGGAACTGACAATGTCATTTGCCTAATGGCTGACATGTCACATTCTAATATATAGATACGTACACTAAAGATCAAGCTACAATTATGAAGGGCCAATTCACACAAACAACAAAAGATAACATGATAAACATATATATCTGGAACATTGCAAGATTAAGTGACTATCAGGGTGAAACTTCTCCTAACTGAGAGGCAAAGAAAATAATACAAGCATTTGATTATAAAATTGCAAGCAGAGAAACTAATCACACACTTAATATTTACTTTACTAAATTTTACTTTCATACAGTATTAAATAACTAAAACAATAAAAAACTTTATATCACTATAAAAGAGAGAGTTGAAGACCAAATCATGGAGGGAAACTACTAGGTGAAATATCAAAGAAATTGATGGATTCCATAGTAGTCCCCTTTAGATAAAAGAAAATTAAATTTAAGAAAATTAAGAGGCACAATAATCCATGACCTATACATCCACCTATCCAAGAAAATTCTATTAACACCAAAAAAATTGCTAAGAATAAAAAAATACAATAAAAGAGAATTAATAATAAAGAAAAGATCGAAAAAAATGTGTCATCTATTAACCAATTGATTATAGTCCAAATCAGTAAGAAATTGCTAAAATAATTCTCTAATTGAAAAAAAAAGGTAGTAACTCACTGAAAATGTTAAAAAATATTGAAAAAAAAAAATAAAACAATGAGTTCAAATGAAACAATAAAGAAAAAATTTAAGATTTTACTCACGACTCATAGGGGAGGCATGTAGTACACCGAACTTCTACAAATTATGGAGTTCCGGTGGAAAAATAGCATGAGAGGCTATATGTGAGGCTCCGGCCAAGTTTGGGGACTCGTGCGAAGTATTTTCGATGCAAATGAGGCGCGAAAACGGACTTCGAAAAGTTAAAACTGCTGAACTTGTGAAGTCTGCAGTGGGATTCCGGTATGAGGAATCCATACCGGTACTGAAGTGATTAGTACCGGTATGCGATGTGATATACCGAAATGCAATGGCAGAATTCGAAAATCCAGCTCTCGGGTTCTGCGGAATTCCTCGTGGTATACCGTACGCCAACCCGTATACCGGAATACAGTGTGCAGAATGCTGATTTCGAAGGGTAATTTGGTAATTTCACTGAGGGGGGGCTTACATAAAGGGGAACCCTTCCCCTTTCTCCTCTGAAAATGTACACACACACAGGGAGAGAGAAACTCCTCTCTCTCACTACCACTTCTTCTTCTTCTCCTCCAAATTGGAGATCTTGGTGGAGATCAAGCTTGGAAAGCTTGGAGGAGTGAAGAATCGAGCTCGTGCATGCATGGTAGCTTGGTGAGCTCGCGGATCCGAGGTGAGTTCTTAGATTTGGTAGTTAGGGTTTCGGATTTGAGGCTAAGAAATGAGGTTTTGGAGACCCTTGGCTAATCTAGACTACAAATTGTAGAGATTAGCAAGAGATTTTAGATTTTGCCATGAGTTTTGGAAAACCCTAGGTTGAAAGAGGGATTTTCTTGTGGAGGGTTCTAAAAATGGTTTAACCCTTTAGAACCCTAGTTGGGGTTAGTAGAGCATATGGGACAACTCCATTTTGAGTGATTCTAAGAGATGAGATCGTTATGAGTTCGACTTGGATTAACGAATCCTTCATGTGTGTTAGGGCTAGGAGCTTGAAGATCAAGCTTGAGGCCAAGAAAAAGAGCCCGATTGCAAGTGTCTACAAGCAATCGGAAGAGTGTGAGGTGGGTTTGTGTTTACCGAAGTGATTAGGTCACTTTCATGTCGAAAGAGTAAAGTATATTTATTTTACTTGATGCATGTAATGGTAGGTTAATTGGCAAGTGGTATATATATATATATGAATGTGTAGATCATATGATGTTAATACCATTACCTACCATAGATTGGAATTGTAGGCATGTGGAACACATAGTTACAAATGGACATGTGTATGCCTAGGTGAGAACATAGCGGTGAGCTAGTTTTCTCTAAATACTAGAGAACTTGACATGTGGTTAAACAAGGGCTAGAGGTCACGTAAATTGGAAATCCTAGCGGTGGACAACTAGGATAAGAAAGAACTATAATGTGCATGTTGGCATTAGATATATATATATATATATATATATATATATATATATATATATATATATATATATATATATATATATATATATATATATATATATATATATATATATATATATATATATATATATATATCATGATGATTTGAGCCATGGGCTCACCTTGCATGTAAAAGAATCTAGGTATTTCATAATAATATATATACTTGAGAGATGATGCATGCATGTTAAACCTAGTGTTATTAAACATAGGTTGGAATGTGATAGTACATAACCTAGTGTTATTAAACATAGGTTGGAATGTGAAATGAACCTAGTGTCATTGAACATAGGTTGGAATGTATGTGAACCTAGAGTTATTGAACCTAGGTTGAGACAACATAGTGATAGGAAGATCACTTAAACAGGACTATCGAACCTAGTGTTATTGAACATAGGTTGGAAAATATAGTGGTAGGTTGACCACTTGGACACGGCAATATGAACCCAGAAGAGGTTTGCAACATAGGGTAATGATGAACCCTTGAGATGTCAAAGTGGATTCTGGAATCCCAGATCTGGTGACTTGTAATCTTGGTATCAGCTGGTGGGTGCGACTATTTCGCCGCCAAGGGGGCTGGATACTTGTGGTGGGTGCGATTATTTCGCCGCCAAGGGGCTAGATACCAGTGGCGAGTGCGACGGTTCGCCGCCCGGTGATCGAGGCCATTGTTCGGCGAGTGCGACGGTTCGCTGCCGGTTGACTGAAGCCATCGTTCGGCGAGTGCGACTATTTCGCCGCCAAGTGGTAAAGTCAGGTTGGGCGATGGCCCACTATATGACTCAAGAGTGAGTCGGTGAAGGTTTTGACTAAATAAGTAAACCTTAGCTGGGCGGTGGCCCAAGGATATATGACTCAAGAGTGAGTCGGTGAAGGTTTGACTAAATAAGTAAACCTTAGCTGGGCGGTGGCCCAAGGATATATGACTCAAGAGTGAGTCGGTGAAGGTTTGACTAAATAAGTAAACCTTAGCTGGGCGGTGGCCCAAAGATATATGACTCAAGAGTGAGTTGGTGAAGGTTTGACTAAATAAGTAAACCTTAGCTGGGCGGTGGCCCAAGGATGTTGACTCTAGAGTAAGTCGGGTAAGGTTTGACTAAAGTAAGTAAACCTTAGGAGGGTGGTAACCCGTTAATGATGGACTCGAGAGCGAGTTGAGTACGGCTTAGCTAAGGTAAGTGAACCTTAGGAGCAGATTGGTTATGAAATGGGTAGTGGAATAGCAGTCGAAAATATATCGCATGGATTTCATTATCGCATTTGTTGAAGCATAGCATGTTTACTTTCGTATATTGTAAAGTTATATGCTTATTGGTTATGTATATGTACTAACACATGCTTGTATGCTTCCTTTGGACCTGGTGGGTCGAGCTCCTCTCTTGGGTGGCCTTACCCACTGGAAACTATTTTATATAGTTCTCATCCCACTATTTTTCAGGTCCACACGTGAGCGGCGCGGCGGAGCGAGGGAAGGGCGTAACTCAGTAGTTAGCGTCCTACCACTGTGACCAGAATAGAAGTACCCTTTATTGCGTACTTTAGGGGTATTCGCATGAATGGAAATGTAATAATAATTCGATTGTATTTGGAAAGAAAGAACAAAGACAGAAAAAATGTAATATGTGGTTGTATTGCGAATGCTTGTAATAGCATAGTAGTTTATGATGCTTTCCTTATGCAATATTTGTATGAATTATGTTCCTGTTTGGAACCTCTTGAATTACACTGGTTGTGACGCCTTGGACGTACAGGGGAAACTCTGTCCGTTCGGCGGATCTGGGTCATGCGCCCGTGCGTTTTGTCCTTCCACCTACTTGGCGCTAAGGCACGGCGGGGCGTGACAAGGCAGCTATCATGGGCGGCGTACGCATAGATGGGGCTAAGGATCCCAGCTGAAAATGGAGAAGGAGAACGTGCGAATGGCGGCTAATCGGGGAGGAGAATGTGCGGATGAGAGCTAAGAATCACAACCGAAAATGGAGGAAAAAAATGCATAAGAGGAGAAGCAAGATATCCACGATGGCCGCAACGCACGAGTTCGGCGAAGAATGGAAGAAGAGAGAAATGAAGTGAATATGGAGAAAAAGAGAGAGAGAGAGAGAAAGAAAAGTCTGGAGGAAAAGAGAGAGAGAAAAAAAAAATAGAAAGGGAAGTTATCAAGTATTTTTTTAATAAAAAAGTTTAAATTATTCTCAGCCATTAGATTACAAAGTTGTAGAAGTACATCCTAGATTGGGGTGTACCTGTAGCACTGCTCTTATATATATCAGAACTAAAGCTGCTCAAATAACATACGCCACATTGCGTTAGTTCTTTTACTTCGAAAAAAAAAAAAAATAGAGATAATTACCTATATACCCCTTCAAAACTTAAAAAATATCTTATTTATCCCTACTTTTTTTTTTCTTTCCAATATACCCTCATACGTTCCTCCGTTATTCAAAAATACCCCTACAGTTACCATCCGTTAAGTTAACTTGATTTAAACGTGAATTAAATATCTACCAGAGTTAAAAAAATTAAAATACCTCTTTTATCCTTAACTTAAGAGCAAATAAGAAAAATTGGTAATGATAGAAATGTCACGCCCCGCCGTGCCTTAGCACCAAATAGGTGGAAGGAAAACGCACGGGCACATGATCCAGATCCGCCGAACGGACAGAGTTTCCCCTGTACGTCCAAGGCGTCACAACCAGTATATTTCAAGAGGTTCCAAACAGGAACAGAATTCATACAAAGATTGCATAAGGAAAGCATCATAAACTACTATGCTATTACAAGCATTCGCAATACAACCATATGTTACATTTGTTTTTGTTCAATCTTTCCAAATACAATCAATTGATTATTACATTTCCATACGCTCGAACACCCCTATACTACGCAGTAAAAGGGCACTTCTATTCTGGTCATAGTGGTAGGACGCTAACTATTGAGTTACGCCTCTCCCTCGCGCCGCCGCGCCGCTCATGTGAGGACCTGAAAAATAGTGGGATGAGAACTATATAAAATAGTTCCCAGTGGGTAAGGCCACCCAAGAGAGGAGCTCGACCCACCAGGTCCAAAGGAAGCATACGAGCATGGGTTAGTACATATACATAACCTTTAAGCATATAACTTTACAATATATGAAAGTAAACATGCTATGCTTCAACAAATGCGATAATGAAATCCATGCAATATAATTTTAACTGCTATTCCACTATCCATTACATAACCAATCTGCTCATAAGGTTCATTTACCTTAGCCAAGCCGTACTCGACTTGCCCTCGAATTTAATATTAACGGGTTACCACCCTCCTAAGGTTTACTTACTTTAGATAAACCTTAACCGACTCACTCTAGAGTCAACATCCTTGTGCCACCGCCCAACTAAGGTTTACTCATTTGGTCAAACCTTCACTGACTCACTCTTGAGTCATACATTCTTGGACCGCAGCCCAGCTAAGGTTTACTCATTTGGTCAAACCTTCACCGACTCACTCTTGAGTCATATATAACTATGCAACAATTATTTATATGCTTGTAAATAAACACAAAGGATGCAACCAAATGAAATATAATCTATCATTCCCTCTTAGGTTCATCCTATGTCTCACAATGACTAAGTTCTTTTACTTGCCATTTACTTATGGTTTCGGAATCGCCGTCTCACCATATTTGTTCCAACGTTCAAGGAGTGAGCTTGTCACCTCCTAGTTCGAGTAGCGAAATCGTCGCATACTCGGGATAGCGAAATCGTCGCATACCCCGTCTCAACACCGCCATCATATGGCATGGTAGCGAAATCGTCGCATACCCGGGATAGCAAAATCGTCGCACATCCCCCCTCGACACCGCCAACACGTGGCGCGGTAGCGAATCGTCGCATACCCGGGATCGCGAAATCGTCGCATATCCCATGTCAGCACCGCCAACTCGTGGCATGGTAGCGAAATCGTCGCATACCCGGGATAGCAAAATCGTCGCACATCCCCCTCGACACCGCCAACACGTGGCGCGGTAGCGAAATCGTCGCATACCCGGGATCGCGAAATCGTCGCCTATCCCATGTCGGCACCGCCAACTCGTGGCATGGTAGCGAAATCGTCGCATACCCGGGATAGCAAAATCGTCGCACATCCCCATATTCACATTACTTACTTGCCAACCTAAGTCTCATGATCTTAGGTTCAAGTCACTAAGTCTCACCTATGTTCAATAACACTAGGTTTACTTTCTCATTCTCAACCTAGGTTCCATGACTCTAGGTTCCAATTTCATGTCCAACCTATGTTCAATAACACTAGGTTCATTACACATTCAACCTATGTTCAATGACACTAGGTTTCAATCTCGTGTCCAACCTATGTTCAATAACACTAGGTTCCAATAGTCTTGTTTAAGTGATCTCCCTATCACTATGTGCCACAACCTAGGCTCAATAACTCTAGGTTCGCATACATTCCAACCTATGTTCAATGACACTAGGTTCATTACACATTCAACCTATGTTTAATGACACTAGGTTTAACATGCATGCATCATCTCTCAAGTATAAATATACATTGTTATAAAATACTTAGATTCTTTACATGCAAGGTGAGCCCATGGCTCAAATCATTTGATATATAAATCTATGCCAACATGCACATTACAATTCTTTCTTATCCTAGTTGTCCATATCTAGGATTTTCCATTCACATGACCTCTAGCCCATTTTGGACCATGTCAAATTCTCTATCATGTAGAGAAACTAGCTCCCCGCTATGTTTACATCTAGGCATACACATGTCCATTTGTAACAATGTGTTCCACATGCCTACAATTCCAATCCGTGGTAGTTAATGGTATTAACATCATATGATCTACTCATTCATACACATATACCATTTGCCAATTAACCTACCATTACATGCATCAAGTAAAATAATTATACTTTACTCTTTCAACATGGAAGTGACCTAATCACTTCGGTAAACACAAACCCACCTCACACTCTTCCGATTGCTTGTAGACACTTGCAATCGGGCTCTTTTCCTTGGCCTCAAGCTTGATCTTCAAGCTCCTAGCCCTAACACACATGAAGGATTCGTTAATCCGAGTCGAACTCATAACGATCTCATCTTTCCAAATCATTCGAAATGGAGTTGTCCCACATGTTCTACTAACCCCAAACTAGGGTTCTAGAGAGTTAAAACATTTTTAAAACCCTCCACAAGAAAATCCCTCTTTCAACCTAGGGTTTTCCAAAACTCATGGCAAAAACCCAAAATCTCTTGCTAATCTCTACAATTTGTAGTCTAGATTAGCCAAGGGTCTCCAAAACCTCATTTCTTAGTCTTAATCCGAAACCCTAGCTACCAAATCCAATGACTTACCTCGGATCCGCGAGCTCACCAAGTCACCATGCATGCACGAGCTCGATCTTCACTCCTCCAAGCTTCCCAAGCTTGATCTCCACCAAGATTCCCACTTTGGAGGAGAAGAAAGAAGATGAAGAAGAGAAGAGAGGGAGGAGAGCTTCTCACTCTCTCTCTATGTGTGTGTATTGCTGTGTTTTCAGAGGAGAAAGGGAAAGGGTTACCTTATATGCAAGCCTCCCCACGTGAAATTACCAATTTACCCTTCGAAATCAGCATTCTGCACACTGTATTCCGGTATACGGGTTGGCATACCGGTATACCACGAGGAATTCCGTAGAACCCGAGAGCTGGTTTTCGGATTCTGCCACTGTATACCGGTATCTCATATCGCATACCGGTATACGAACTCCAATTCCGGTATTCAATTTCACATACCGGAATCCCACTGCAGATTTCACAATTTCAGCAGTTCTAACTTTCCAGAGTCCGTTTTCGCGCCTCATTTGCGTCGAAAACACTCGTACGAGTTCCGAACTTGGCCGGAGCCTCACGTATAACCTCTCATGCTATTTTTCCACCGAAATTCCATAATTTGTAAAAGTTCGGTGTACTACAAGAAAGGTATATTTAAAAAAATCAAAAATCAAAATACTTCTTTTGCCCGATTTGAGGGCAAATAAAAAAAATTGATTATGATCGGAAGGTATATTTGAAAGTACAAAATAATAATTGTATAGAAATAACGACTATTGCTAACAGAATTTAACTTTAAGAGTATATTAAAAATATGTTGAAACGTAAAAAAAGTATTTTCAATATTAACCTCATAAGAGGGATAAATTAGAAAATCGAAAACTTTTCAAGCATATATAAGCAATTGCCCCAAAAAAATAATAATAGCTTTGGTCACGAAGTCATGCTGCAAAGCCAATACATCAACCATATCGAAGCTCACGTTGAGAACTATGCACAGCACTTCCTATTTTTCAGCAAGCAATCATTTTCAACAGATTAAGACCACTTCCACACTTACACTTCACCAATTTCTGCACTATTGTACATCATATACCTAGTTTTTCAATAAAAAGAATCAATTAAATATTACCGCATAACACAGCACATCAACTGCCCTTAATTCATTTTAATCTACATTTATAAAATTACTAAAATACAAATGGTAACATTTGATTAGACTTATCGTAGCTCACAAGTGGAATTTAAGCATTAGTTTGAATATTTTCTCCCTACATAAACATAAGCTTTTAATCGAGTCCCTTCATTCAATTTCCTTTGAGAAAGTTCATAGAATAAGCACATATACCATACAACAACATTTCTAGAAGCATACGAGAACCAACCTCACTTACGACAAGAGAATAACAGCTATATTATACATATAATGTATATTATCAAAACGAGAAAACCTTAGACTACCAAACACTACTCAAACAAAGTATAACATAAACCCGTGATATGAAAGCCGAGACTAATCGATAGAAACCGCCGTTAACTAATTCCAATCTAATACGGCGCGCACAAAGAAAAAGATAGAACAGGGAAAGAGAGAAAGACCAGTAAATTCCTCCTACATTTTCTCCTCTCTATTTGGCCCATGCCACTGCATCAATCTCAGCTTGGGCGCTTCTGTAAAGCTCCAACCTCTTTGCAAGGGAAGCTCGGCGCTCCATGACTGCTGGGTCCTCGTCTAACAGTGACGATAGCTGCTTTACCTGCAATAACAGAAACTTTAAAGATCAGAAAATGTTCCACTCACATAATTTGCCCATTGATGCAAGATGAGTAGCGCGAGTATTTATTGCTCTTTATTTCCTGACAATAGAGAGAAATCACCAAAGAATTACAGAGAAAACACAGATGGAAATGAGGGCGCATCTCGCCGCCTATCGAAATTCCATGTAGGAACCAAACCCTACCAAAAGTATTAGAACATTGAATGAAGTAATCAAAAGGAATGAGACCAACATGGGCGGCCCAAATGCAGTTATCACCATTTACATTACAGTTTACTGAAGCATAAAACAATCTTGCATGGTTTTTCTCTGATTCATACACACTAATTTATACACAATCAATCTAGACCTTCACAAAATGATATGCAATTGCACCCAACAAAGTTAAAATAATAAACAAGAGTTTTTCTTGCTACAAAAGTTAATACACTGAGAACTACGGATGAATCATTCTCACTGTAGCATTAATTGTAAATCAAACTAGTCCATTGGCAAACCTCTCACGGGAAAAATATTGAGTTATTTAAGTCCTAAAGGAACCTACACTTATGCAACTCCGCCCAAATCAGCTTACTTTGGAACCTGGTAAATTATATAAAACAACCGTTTATCTTTAATAGCTTAAGCTACCAGAGAACAGTGTTTTTAATATTTATATTCAACACTCCCACTCACGTCTGGTCTCGAGACATTTTTGATAGCCCAAGGCATGGACTTAAGTTAAATAAGAGGAAATTAAATGAGACTAAAGGCCTGGGAAATTCGAACTCAGGATCTCCTGCTCTGATACCATATTAAATTATATGAAATACCTATTTCTCTCTAATAGCTTAAGCTCAAGGATCAAAGTGCCGCCCCGTGTCGTACGGCACGGGGCGGCACGTATACAGGGGGGGTCTCAGACCCCCCCTCTGTGCCCCGGCACGCGGCGCCGTGCCGCACGAGACAGAGCGGCACAGCGCAGTGTGCCGCGGCACTCTGCTGTTTTTTTTTTTTTTTTTTTTTTTGCTTTTTTTTTTCTCCTTTGTTTTGTTCTTTGGGATACCCGAAGCATTCTGGATACCCCACACCTCAAAGATATTGCAAATTGAAGATCTACTTGTTAGGCAAGTCGAAAAAATTATAATTTAATTTTTTTTGTTTATCAATATACGGGCAAATTATTAATTTATATATCCTATCGCCCGAGCCCGCCGCTTCCACCACATACATCCATTTTTCCTTCACAAATTATTTTTTCAAAATTTGTCGCACCACGAAACTTTTGGCGAATTAGGGGAACAAAATCGAACTCAGTAAACAAATTTTGAGGCACATCAAACATAAAATTTTATTTTTGCGCTACAAGATTGAAAATACTGATAAAATTAAAAGCTAAATTAAATCAATTGATACTTAAATTTATTTAATTTATTTCTCATATAATTTATTGCTTAATTTTTTTGATAGATCTACTAGTTTTTTGAAAAAATTAATTAAAAAATAATTTTTTCAAATATTTCTAAAAATTATTTTTTTGTATTTTATAAAAGAAAGACTGTAATATGGTTAAAAGAAAGAAAGAAAGAAAGAAAGATGTCTTTGCATTTTAAAAATTCTAACCTGTAAAAATTTCTATTCTGCATCAGGTATAGTTGTACTTTACATACAAAAAAGCTTATAAGTATGTTAATTGATAAGTATAGTAAGCTATACATAGCAAATATTCATAATTATTTGATTAAATCTTTCAAAATAACATTATAAGAGCTTATTGGAACCAAAAAAACTGAAATAAGTCTGTGCCGAAGCGTGCCAGTAGGAGATCATGCGTATCCATCGGCACGCAAGCGTAACATGTGTCGGCACAGAAGCGTGCCGGTCCGGTGCCGTACCGTGCCAGGCAGACAGCAGCACGCCCCCATGCCACGGCACTTTAAACCTTGCTTAAGCTATCAGAGAACGGTGTTTTTAATATTTATATTCATCAGAACCATTGTATCGAAATTGCAACTTAGATTATTTTCCTAAATTTCTTAACAACAGATCTGCTCCATGCCATCTTTGTTAAGCAAATAGTAGACCAAACTGGTAGCATTCAGGTAAGGTTTGTACGTTTTTGCCAGATATTTACTACACAAGGCAAGAACTTATACGCAATTAAGTAAAAGGTATTAACCAAGTTTAAAAAGCATCAACCTACTACCAACTGTTCTCCCAAATCACACTAGATTTTCAGAAAAATCTTTACCAATTTGTGAAAAAGTAACAACACAATTAGAAATAAAGCAGCTTCTCCAAAATAAACAGGTAACAAATATATATCAGGCATTGACAGCTTATAAATTTACTCAAGGCAACAATCTCACCTCTTTTGACCCCAATTCAGTGAAGAAATGATCAAGCAATGAGCGCTTTGCCTCACGTACTTGGCAGTATACTATAGACTTCGGTATGGAGTTCCGTAAAGTTGAGCATACCATATTGACGTACGCTAGAACGGTACTCCCTGTTCATTTACCAAAAAGAAAAGAGAACTCTGGTTAAATATACAAGAGTTATAGAAGGGCTTTTTCATAATAATCTTTAAATTTTAATATTTGGTGATCTAACTGTCTGCAAATTTATTTGGGAAACCAAAACTTATTTTTACCACATCAGTGTAATGTAGGGACTAGTTTGGAATTATGTATAATGGGAAAAAAGGGGTGAATCACTGGCTGCTTTCTTTCTGAAAAGCGGTAAACGATTCATCACTTAATCAATATTTCTATCTTTTTTATAAAATCTGAGAACGGTGAATAGTTCACTGCCTTTAGCATTCTGAAAATTATAACAAAGGTGGTGAATCGTTCACTGCTTCTAGAGTTCCTCTCTCTCTCTCTCTCTCTCTCTCTCTCTCTCTCTCTCTCTCTCTCTCTATTTTCTTCTGATAAAGGTGGTGAATCGTTCACCATTTTTACCGTTCCTCTCTTTCTCTTCTTTCCTCTTAGGAATTATGATAAAGCTGATGAATCATTCACCACTTTCATAAAAGTAGTACATGATTCACCGTCTTAATAATTTTCTCCAATCTCCACCCACATGACGCTAACGTGGTGAGAAGATGGTTAAATGCCTAGATAAAATTTTTTGAAGCCAAATTTAAATTTTTCAAGGGCTTTAAAAACAACATTATAGAATAATATCATCAATTTAAAAGTCAAAATCAGGATCCTTGAGAGCAGATGTATCATGAAAACAGAGAAGGATGAAAAGTAGAAGTCACATTGAGAGGGCAGTCTTATAATCATAAGTGAAATCTACTAGTACCTATTCGTCTGAGGTACGAGTCATTATATCTATCAAAAATAGAATGTGTTGGATTTCCGCCTTTCTCAACATCCTGAGGAAGCTTCCTGAAGAAATCTACTGTTAAGTAACTACACTCCATATCAACAAGTTTAAGTGTGGCTTTCTTGCTTTCTTCTCTCATTCTGTCCAATGAATCAAAAGCTGCATTTCCAACCTCCACTCGAAGGCTAGGGTATTGTTTTAGCTCCTGAAGAAAAAACAAACAAAACTTAATAATTTGCTCCTGAAGAAAAAACAAACAAAACTTAATAATTTGCTTTGAAAAAAGAAAACCTGATGCAAATAAGCTGCAGAAATAGCGAAATCAAATATAGGCAGAGTCATGAAGTGAAACGAAGTTCCTTCTGCTTTTTCAAAGACACCAGTGATGTTAAAAAAACTCAGGGTTAGTGATGATAAAGCTATGCCAACATTTTCCAGCTATAAGTTTCTTTTTTTCATTTTTTTTGCTGGTATCCTGAAATCTTTTTTTTTTTGGCTGGTATTCTAAAATCATGTCGACATGAATACTAGAGAAACAAGAGAAGTGATGATTTTACTTTGTCAACCTAAGATTTTGTATTACATCAAAATATTCGCTTAACAGTTTCTATCGACCAGCCATTTAAGTTCTAGAGGTGGATCAAAACCCACAATCATAGAAAATGAAGACAAGAAAGGATTTGTAGGAAACAATAGGATCAATTGGTAGGAAGAGTTCTCCAGCTGGCGCAGCTAACTGCATGTTTGAATTTGCCTCACACCAAAACAAACATGCCCTAGGGGGTGTGGAAAAAAAAAAAAAAAAAAAAATACATAGAATTTCATCTAGAGTTTAGGGTTTAGGGCCTGAATTTGTGATTTTTCTCCATTTGTGAGGCACAAAGTAGCCTAAGAAGGGGGGGGGAAAGAAAAGAATCACAAGCACATAGCAAGGGGATTGGTTCCTTGGTGTCTACTAATAACAACTGCAATAAATCAAAGTTAGTAACACAGCACAGTATGAGCATTGGGAGTCCTTGACTAAAGTAAGAAATTTATAAAAAATAAGATCAAGAAATCAATTAGTGCAAGAAGTCAAGATCAAGGACAAAAATTGAATCACAGAAAGATTTTTGCTTCATTACTTATGGAAGAGAGGAAGAAGGAGCAGGGGAGGGTTCATCATACAGGAGTTGGATGTTGCAACACCTCGTACGTGAGGGGCAAGGCCTCCAGGTCCTTAAAAGGCCTGAATGTGAGCCCCACAGGCTACCTTTTTCTTATTTTCTATTCCGTTTTCTCCTATGAACTTTTCAACGACGCAAATGGCTTGATGCAAGAAGAAAAAGAAAAAAAAAAGGGGGAAATAGAAAGAAGAAAATGGGAAATTTACGGGCTGGCATCACACATAGTAAAAGAAGATAACCAAGGAATTGAACCCCAAACTCTCAGTTTTCATCAACAAAAACTCTGAATAGAAAAATTAGCAAGTTGGGCTTTATTTATAGGTAAAGAAAAGGCTAAATCCTAACTATACTAGAACTGGATCCAAATACTCCGAACAGAAGGTAACAAAACTCTTTCAGTAAATATCAATTTCCAAAATACCCTGTTTGGATGCACAATAAAGTAGAGTATAATTTAACTATACTATGCTTCTAGAAAATTTTTGCTATGAGGTGTTTAGATGCTTTAAAAAGAGACACAAAAAATAGAGTATAGTTAACCTATCAGCCAAAAAATAACGTGCAATTAAAATCCACTTAAACCTGAAAAAAAAAAATCGTTATTTTTTCCTCGATTCATTTCCTCCTCCCTCCCAGTTCCCACCCTCTCTCTTATCTCTCTCCTCTCTCCCACCAACCCACCACCCCCTCCCTCCGGCGACCTCCCCCTCCGTCACTCCCTCCATCGCCACTCCCTCCTCCGTCGTTGCTGCCGCCACTCCCCTTTCCTCCGTCGCAGCCCCCTCCTTTGCCGCCAACCTCCTCCGCCGCCAGCACTCTTCGCCGCCTCGTCGTCCTCTGCTACGCCCCTTCGTTGTCATCGCCCTCTCTTCCTCCTCCACTGCCGCCTCCACCGCCACTGCCGCCCCCTTCTCTGTCGCCACCCCTTTCTCGAACTAGATCAAAATTACTAAAATAATAAACTTAAATTTTGTATTAGTTTTGCTTTTTATTTTGTTTATTTTGTTTCTTATTTGTTAATTCTTATTACTAATAAAATGGTATACATCTAATTTAATTTAATTAATAATTTAATTTCCATTTGTTAATTTTTAGATAGTAATTTTGGTTAGTAATCTTTTGATTGGAAAACAATGTCTAAGTGTGGTTTAATTTAATTTAATCTAATTAGTAACTTTGATCTCTATTTGTTTGACAAATTTACAATTTTTTTATTTGATAGAATTACTGTGAAAATCTACAATTGGCATCCAAGCAGAGATAAAATAGAGTTGAAATTCCTATAGGATTACATTGAATCCCTGAATTCAAAAAACTCTTATGGAGTTTTTTAGCTAGTGTTGAAGATAAAATAATTAAAACAACGTTCTCTGAAAGCTTAAGCTATTGGAGCACAACGGTTGTTTCGCATAATTTAACATAGTATCAAAGTACGAGGTGCTGAGTTCAAATCTAATCAAGCCCTAATCTCATTTAATTTCCTCGCAATTAATTCAAGTTCACGTCTTGGGCCTATCAAAAAATTGATGTGAGAAGAAGTGTTGAAGATAAAATATAAAAATCTCGTTCTCTGGCGGCTTAAGCTTTTAGAGAACATTGGTTGTTTCCTATAATTTAACAACTAGCAATCCGAACAGGACCTAAATAACCTAAATATTCATCTAATCCAAGAATTGAATGTGTACTACTAAACGAAATCATTGCCATTTTGTATATAAATAAAAAGAGTAAAAGACAATCGAAAAAGAATAAGCGTAAAGTTATTAAAATATAAAAGGAACCTACAACAGTTTCATTGATAGCCTTGTGAACGAGCTCCTTCAATATAGCATGAACCTGTAAAAACATAGACAGAACACATATCAAGACTTTTAAAATAAAAAGTTCCCAAATAATGGATGCACAAAATGCCAAAAATTATTAGAATTTAATATCAAGAACAAATAAGGATGTAAAAAGTCACAACATTTAATAACTTAAAAAGAGAAAAATTTAAAGTCAGGGAAAATAGTTCATTATCCTGAAAAGAAGTCAAATTACATGCTTTATAGAAAGGATTTAAGCGATCCGGCGCGAGGTTGTGCCGAGCACTTGCCGACACAGTATGACATAATGCTGTGTTGTGCCGTGTTGATGTGTGTTGTTGACACAACACCTGCATGCCGACACACTTTGGCATAAAAAAAAAAAATTTCTTTGGCAGCTACTATACTCTTATGAGTACAATCGCCTTCGTACTCCTAAGTCGTTTTCAATGATAGAACTTTCGAATCAACGATCCACACCGTTAAATATGATTTAGAGCATTTGAAACTTCTAGAAATCAAATTTCATAATTTTTCGACATCATTTACCATACGAACAAAAGATCTCAAAATTGATAACTTTTAACGGCGGGTATCACATACTTGCTAGTTTAACAGTGTAAAAAATTAAAATTGGTTGAATTTCTGACAGAAAATTCTATTCACTATATAGATAAAGATCAATAACTCTGATCTTAAATTGATGGATCCGATCATCCATTTTTAGGATGTCGTTCAATTTGACCGTTCTTTTATGCCCGCTTGATAGACTTTATTATAATTTCAAATAATTACGAAATTTGTTTTCTAGAAGCTTCAAATACTCTAGATCATATTTAACGGTATAGATCATCAATTCAGAAGCTCCATCATCAAAAATAATTTATGAGTACAAAGAGCTCTATACTCATAAGAGTATCGTAGCCCTACTATATATATATATATATATATATATAGAGTTGAGCTAGAATACTATCGATAGCAAACGGGCACTTTTGCCACCCATTTGTTTTCGATGACGGAGCTTCCAAATGGACGATCGGCACCGTTGAACATGATCTAGAGCATTTAAAGTATCTAGAAACTAAATTTCATACTTTTTCGACATCATTGGCCTAATGATCCAAGGGTTTCAAATTTTGTAATTTTAATGGTCGATATGAGACGTTTTCTTGTTTAACGGTGTAAAGATATCCAAATCAATTGAATTTTTGTTAGAAAATTCTTTAAACTATTTAAAACAAGATCTATACTCTTGATCTTGATTACAAAACTCCTATCATCACTTTTTAAAGGATATTTATTTTCAACCATTCATTTTTGTGTCCACTTGATGGACAAGAAAATAATATCGAAAAAGCATGAAATTTGATTTCTAGATACTTTAAATGCTCTAGATCATGTTCAACGGTACCGATCGTCGATTTGGAAGCTCCATCATCGAAAACAAATGGGTGCCAAAAGTGCCCGTTTGCTATCGATAGTATTCTAGGTCAACTCTATATATATATATATATATATATATATATATGTAATTATGTATGTATGTTAATCAAATAGTTTGTACTGTATTGATTTAATTACTTGCTAACTTCACTTCAAGAAAAGAGGATTTTGGGATGTGTCATCGACACAGGGGTCATATTGTGTCTATAACTTGCCGGCGCAGCATGGCACAGTGCGCACGGCCCATGCCTATGGGTGCTTAAAACCTTGCCTTATAGTAATGGTTGACTAGTAGAATAAGTCAAAAACACCAATCACTACACATAAATAATTTTTCTCACAAAGTAATGAAGATTAAACTTCCAATGCAATGGGAACTACATCAATTAGTTAGGACAGATCAATTATTATGGTCAACTAGCAAATCTTGTAATCATCATATACGTTGCCTAAAAACTTCTGTTCTTTCTATAGTTCTTTCATATTGCTTTCTGAGTTCAAATTTTAATTGCTGAGGGAATTTTATCCTCTTAGCATGTCATATGCCCTAAGGCTGAAAAGTAGTGTACACCAAACCCAAGTTTCAAAGATCAGATCAAACAAACTTCAACAACCAAACAACAAAAGAGAAAAAAAAATTTGAAGGTATGATTTGACTGCTGCACGTTATTCATTTGATAATCAAGTACAGCCAACAAAATTAAAGAGAATTGCCAGAAACAATTAGATAAGAACATATAAGAAGGTTAAAACTTAAAAGTTTAGAAAGATGTAATTTTGAGATGATCGAACAGATCTATCACTTTTAACAATACATGGATATGGGAAAAAAGTAATCAAGTTATAATTGACTTTTGTTGCATACCGCATCAACAGCTGCCTCAGCAGGACCTCTGATAGAAACTAAGCAAGATTCTATGAGGCGACGGTATCCTTGCTCAGGAGCAATCAAGTGAGGTTGATATCCATCGGCTTCAGTAATAAGCTTTCTAACATTCTCCATGGAGAGATGCTTGTCAAATTGTAACCTTTTCAGAGCTGCAGGGAATTGGTTGTCAAAAACATTATAGATCTTCTCACCACCTGGTCGCCTGCAGAAAATAACAAGACATATATATTAAGCAGACGTACACACTAAATATGTCAATAGTAAATAAAGAATGGCAGAATGACAATACTTACAAAAAGAAAAATAGCTGAAAAACTACAGTATGCAGAGACTACTATCTTTCTCGTATAACTGAAGTATTATCTTGGTCATGAAAATGGAATACTTCACCAACTGCAATTTTCTACATGATGTGTCTCTATTTGAGTGCATAGTTGACTAGCTGTATAAGTTAACTTGTGTCCAAACAGGCGAGAGATAATATGAATACATTGTGAATATATAACATTTGCCTGAAAAAGTTCTTTTTTACCTTTTCACTTTTGAATTACGAAAGCTCTTTGCCAAAGTATCATTTCAACAAGGTTCCTTTGCAAAAATATTGTTTACGAATATAAATATATATAGTGTCTCTTCGCCTAAGTAATCATTTCAATATAGTTTTAAAATGAAATAAGAGAACTTTTAAACTGTATTCGTATAAAGCAAAACTAAATCAACAACAATTAGTTTAATAATGAGGTTTATAACTATCTTCATCACTATCATAAATATATTCGTGAGGATTGTTTTAACAGTAAAGCATGCCGTATATTAACAGCTTAGATCTTTGATCCGCATTAAACAATGCAAAAACAGTACTAATATGAGAGTCATGAATCAAACATCAATTATGTAACAAAAAGATTGAATACAAGATATTGCAAGTGAAGCCTTCTGTAACAGTTTAACTATGCAACATTTGTGTATTTCTCATTGGACAAAATGACATTCCGCATCTAAATTTTAATACTCCTATAATTCTTGTACAACAGGATGCACACCTCCAACAGAGAATGTCGCAGAATCTATGATAAATAAATCTGACAATTTGATTCAAGGTCATATCCCAATGAATATATAAATTTGGTTTTACTCTGGGATGCATGAATAAAGGGCTCACACACAAATTTTTATTGCAGAAAAGGTACTAGTTTCCCAACTTAAATCATTCCAACATATTAAGTAATTATTCAAATGAAGAGGCAATGCCACTTCCTCGAGCTCTACAATTCATGAATAGTAATATTTGCAGCTTCACTATAAGTTATCAAATATCACTGGTCAAAGGATGCCTTTCTTTCTCAAGGAAAGAATACCTACACTCATTCCTATATGCGTATACTTCTATAAGTGCATGGCATGCCTACGGAGGTTCAGAAAGTTTTATCTACTGAGGTAAGACAGCACAAGAAACTAGTTGCATTTAAAATGTGAACGCAAAGTTTAGACAGTCAAATGAAGAAACCAATTGATGAAGAGTACTATAGGTGCATGGGTAGCATACTTAATACACAACAATGGACTTTGGCAAAATGATCAAATACAAAAATTGGTAGATAACAATCCAACAGCCTATTAAGTGATTAGTGGATTTTGCCTAAACGACAGATCTTAGTGGCACTAACAATTTCGAGTGTAAAAGAGATTAGCAAAAATTTCCTGCCATCGTTGGTAAGTTAAATAACCATAGTGTCAGCTGAAGAGTCTACATTTGTACTTTCACACATACGAGTTGACAATTTAATGTTACAGATGCTGTGCATTGCATGCCTGAATAAGGAGAAAAAATGTTACAGAAAGCATAGAACAACGGAGTTTTTAGGCTATTAAGTCTATAAAAATTTTTAAATACAAAAATAGACCTCTAAAATTTTTATTTGTAAAATTAGACCTCTAAAAGCGGTGAATGATTCACCGCTTTTAAATGCGGTGAATCATTCACCGCCTTTACCCTAATTTATATCTTTTCATTATCCAAATTTCAAAAGATATATGGTATTAGATACTAAAAATAGTTATTATTCTTTAAAGAAAGCGGTGAATGATTTACCGCATTTAGAAAGCGGTAATTCATTCACCGCATATACCTAGTTTCATAAATAATTTTTTTAGAAGACTACTTTTGTAATTATAATATTTCTTAAGTCTATTAATAAAAAAAATTCTAGAACAACTGTTTGTCTTTACGGTTAGCCCAGAAGATAGAGATATAAATGCAAGCAGTGGCTACTAACGATGAGAACTGATGGATGTAGAACCTACTAATGGAGTCATTTATAATACCGTTCACTAATAATGGACTAAACGGATTTGAAGTTGATAAACATTCAATTAAATATTTAAATAGTAGGTAATTTTGCAAATTTAAGTTTGGTCTACGATGCAGTTAATGCCAAGATCAATGATGCTAAAAGTTTTCAAATTGTCAGATGGTATAAATTTTGAACTCTTAATATTACATTCTTGATTCAAGAAAGAAAAAAGAGACATCAGTGGATCAAATTTCAATAGGAGATTGAAAACAATCTATAAGAGAATCACAAACTTCCAATATGACAAATATTAATGTATTCAAAAATTGGTAAACGAAAAGGAAAACTTTTCTTAATGAAACATATTTAAACATACGCACACGCCATCAAGATGCTCTTTGTAAATCTGATCAAAGATACGAGATATCTCCATAATCGCGTATAATTTACCCTGAAGATAACAGAAAAAACATAAAAAATTCTGTTAATTATGTAATACAAAAGGATGATACTGTTAAATAAAATATAACATATAGGACGAAAATATCTAATGTTTTTGCACACATGGTCTGCCATCGTTTCTACTTTAGCACAAGAAGAAATGGAACATAAGTGTAGCACAATTAATAAATATAGGGAAAAAAAAAAAAAACTTCAGATGCCAAGAAACAAGAGGTTATGAACAGTAGATTAAAACAGTAAGCCGTGGTTATTCAACTGACACTGAGCGAACCAATATCAGTAACTAGAAACAAACATGTTATAGCAAAAGAGGGAATGAAAAGATCTAGAGAGGGAATTTATCACTGAGATGGCACTCTTTAAGAATCAATAGATCTACAAAGGAAAAAGAAAAAGAAAGAAACAAGCCTACCTTACAATCAAAAGGTACAGAACTAAGGATACAATTAAATAGTAAAGAGACTTCACTCACCCCAGCATCAGCAGCAATTGGTTTCCCGAGACGATTAAGTTCACCTTCAATTTCAGCAATCGTCTTATTAATGAGAGATTGTATACCTGGGATTCTCGATTTGATAACTTGTTCCAAATGCTGCACATTAACAAGAATTTGTAAAACAGTGTAATGACCACATCTAGATAAAAGAAATGTTATCGCAATCTAAAGTTTATAAAATAAAGAAGAAAAACAGAAGTGAATATAGAAAGGTAATACAGCAAATGAACCTTTGAAAGCATCTTTCCTAGATGCTCCGAACCCATCCTCTGAGCAAGATGCTTGTACTCTGGTGTATTTGCAAAGTACTCTCGCTCTCTTCGCCTTGCGGCAATCATATCAACACTCTTGTTAATATCTGCTTGGGAGCGATTAACAACACCAATCCATGGAAACTGTAGCCGAAACGCTCTTCCTTCCAAAATCTATACTACACCCGAAAAAACTAAATTAGGAAGAAAATATTCATTATTAAGGCATTGGCAAAAAATATTAGCCACACAGATGGGAACATTCTACAAAGATAGTGCTAAAATAAAAGGATGTTTAAGGTATAATGAGAATATAGAAAAACACATTATTCAACAACTTAAAAGAATTAAGCAAAGAAGACATGACACAATTGAACTAAAATAATTATGACCTCAGCCAAGAAAGCCCACTGCAAATGATTAAATCTATGCCGCTAATTACAGAAAGACATGATAACATATGATTTCCAAGCAAAAGATATCACCCAAAGACCTTAGCATCAATGACTACAGAAGATTTCTAGGATAAAACAATAGCAGTTCTGTATAACAGTTATGTACATAAAAAAGGATCTGGACTTACATCTACGGCATCAGTACCCTTGTCCATAAGATCTATCTTAGTTAGCACTCCAAATGTTCTCTCTCCTGCATTAACAAAGAAATTTGTTAACATTCAACAAAGGGTCTGTTTATTCGCCCGTAATTAATTTTCAGTTTGAAAATGATTTGAACTAAAGTTTAGGTGAAAATTATTTTTCCACCGCCGTTTGCTTGATAGGAAGCCAGTGGCTTTGGAACTGCAGTTACCCCATTCTTTTGTTTATTTTATCAAAAAATTTCACAAGGGCGAAAAAAAGTTACAGCGGTTGATTTTTTATTATTTATCTCTTTCTCTCCCATAATTGACTTCGCTGCCATTCCAAGGCGAAGTTAAATATGGCGCTTTGGGAAAGTGGAGTTATGAGCGGGTTTAATTTACGGCAAAGCAAACAACAAAAGTTGGCATTTGCGGTCAAAAACAACTTCAGCCCCACCACTTTCGGTAAAACAAACATGCCCAAAATATCTAAGCAGTACAAACATGCCCAAAATGTTTAAGTGGTTACACTCTGATCAAGAAACCATATACTATTAAAATGTGGCTTGAGCAAGCATGCTAAAGAACCTGATGAATAAGAATAACAATCAAAGCTGATGGGCTTAAGGCAACAGTAGTGCATCTATTAACTAGTTAAATAATACTACTTTATAAAAGAGAATTTCATAGGTGCCCTTCTTACACAGTTACACTACATAATTTGATCAATTTCATGAACACCCTTTCAAAGTTGATGGTATCACATACGCCCCCTTTGATAGTTGAAACTGTTATAATGTACCCTTCAATGGTAAGATTCCTTCCAACCCGACCAAACAATGACCAAACAACAATTTTACCCGTCAGACTACATCATTGATTCCCCTTTAAATTCCATCATTTAATCATTAAAAAAATTTATAGGTATCCTCTCAAGTCTCAAATGCCACAAGGTAACTTCGGAGAACAAATGCCACTAGATAAGCATCCTTCGTTGTTTTATGTAAACTACAGAAACATACCTTTAGGGTCTACTTCACGAGCAATTTTTATTGCATCAGAGGTAGCAAGATCCTGATTGGCTGGAGATATTGCCAAAATGATACAATTAGGCTGAAAATCAGAGAAAATAGTTAGATTCTCTTCCGAATCTCATTGATATGATGCATCAGTCATGCAAATATAAAACAGAAATGATGATCTCACTATCAGTCAAAGAAAGACAACAAAACAAAAGGAAAAATGAAATGTGAAATTCAACTTAAAGCATAAATTATGCATACAAACAAAAAAGCATATGCTCAGATCAGTACTGCAAAAAATTAAAAGGAGATCAAGAAGAAATTTCATGTCCTAAGCTTGATGGACGAATAGCTGAACATGTGTGAAACTCAAGAGCGATTGTAATAATAAAGGACCAAACTATGATTTTAATTTTTGTTTAATAAAAGCAAGCCAAATTCAATGATTAAGTTTTTTTGGTCTCTGTGGGTCTCTAGTGCTCATGGGCAGTTGTTTATGAGGCCCAATGATCGTTCTGGTGCATTTTGGGGATTTTGAAGTTTTCTGGTAAAACCGAGAAAATTAGGAAATCGATCACCTCGCAATCAAGTTGTCATTTTATTTGAATTTTTACACAGTTTTTGGAAACGAAAAATCCTACGTGCAAGAAAACTCAGAGACGAACGTTTAAAGCCAAGTTTCGTTGAAATCGGAATTTCGAGCGTGAAATAACGGGTTTCCAAAGTCAGCAGAACGCATGCAGTCTGCTGCAGAAAACTGACCACTATGCATTCGGAATGCAATTTCTTGCAGATTATTTCACGAAATTCAGAAGTTAAGGACACTATGGACATCTACACTCAGAGACGAACGCGTTGGACCAAGTTTCGCTGAAATTGGACTTTTTGTTGTGAAACAGCGGCTTCCTGAATTTGACCCTTCGCGTGCAATTGGAGGACTGCAGCCAAACTTGATGAATTTTGAGGGCTTTTGTTCATTTTTTCCACGGGATGAGGGGCTTGCTTCGCCGTGAAAGGGGACAAATCCGAGGGCTGTCATGCTTTTGTCGCAGCCCAAACCCTAGTTGTGACAGACTCAACCAACCATCAACAACTAAACCCAAAGTCAGATCCTCCCTCGATCTTATGATCTCTCTCTCCCCCCCTCTTTCCCTTCGACCTCTCTCCCTCTCACAAACCCTCCCGCTCCTCCGTCGTCCTCTCCTCATGCCTGGGTTGTCTCAGACACCACCGGCCAACACCGTCCAACCACCACCTTAGAGAGATCAACCTGGAAACCGAATCTCTCTCCTTTTTTTTCTCCCTCTCAATCTCCTCTTGGGTCGAGCACCACACAAGACACAACAACGGACCTCATCGCCGGCCAACTTCTTTGGCGACCTCCCTGCACCTCCGGTGATCTCCTTCAACCACGAACGAAGCCTCTTCCCTGCTCTCTCTTCGCTACGGTCGAGATCGAGGAAATCGGCTTGAACTTCTCCTACTTGCCGAATCTCGAGTTCCAGTCATCGACGACCCTTCGCATGCCTCCCTTGCTGTCCATAGACCCATGCCGAGTCTCCTCCACGTGCGCTAGTTGGTCGCAGCAACAAAATTACGGCAACATTCCCGAAGTTTCATCAATTTTAATTTTTTTTCATAATTCTTCGGTTTTTTTTGTTGTAGAACACAATCGGATGGCCGATTAGCATCAGATCTGGCCGGAAGTCCCGGCCAAGATCTTGGCTGGTCAGAGGTGTGCTAATAGAGTCTAACGGCCATAACTTGCCATGTCGAAAGCCTTCAAAAATCAGTTTTGGGCTGATGCTGCTCGGTACTGAAGTTCGGTGTGAAAGGACGATTTTTTAGACTTCCAAGGTTGATTCGGGTGAGCCGCTGCTCTTGGCTGGTTGGGGGAGCATTTCATGTTGTCCCATAGTGTCCCACAAGTGCTAACTTGGCATTGATTAAGGCAAGGATTTAAGTGCCCATCGGCACAGGTCGTATCCACCGTGCCATATCGTGCCAGCAAGATATCGGCATGATTGTAATATACTGAACTTTAGCAAATTGCAAGGTTCTAGTGTAAGATTAGTACTTTATACTAATCTGGAGGTTTTGGCTGTGTTACGAGAGCTTGGGAGTGTTTCGGGACTTAGAAAGTGCGAAAACGGACTCCGGAAGTCAAAATCTGCAGTTTTGACATTGTATACCGGTATGTGATTTTGGGATACCGGAATCCAGTGAGAAACTGGTTTGCGCTGCTCTCGGGTTCTGCGGAATCCGGCGGCAGATATCGGAATGAGATGGTATTCCGGTACTGATATGCACATACCGGTACTGAAGTCTTTTGTTCTGGTACTGGGTGTTGCATACCGGAATACTATTGCGTGGCCTTTTTGGCCGAGGCTCGGATTTGCGGGATTTCTGGCCGGATACCGGTATGCCCATACGCATACCGGTATACAGTGCAGAAACTGCAACTTTGTGCAGTTTGCAAATGTTGAGTTTTGGAGGGGTGTTAGGGCAATTGTTACAACGTGTAACTTAACCCTTCACACTCCCTCACAGCCCTCATTGTGCTGAGGACTTGGAGAAGAAAGGTAGGGTTTCTTCCCCTTTCTCTCTCTAGATTTCTTGCTTCCAAGGTTATGGAACCAAGGATTTGATCTCTTTTCTCTTCTCCCTTGCACTCAAGCTTGCTAGCTTACCCTTGGAGGAACTTGGAGGTGGAGAAGAGAGCTTGTTAGAGGTTTATCTCCAACCCTAGCTTCTTTGGACCTAGATTGGAGCTCAAAAGAGGTGAGTAATTCTCTTGTAAACCCTCTTTTGTGGTTTATTTGGATCATTGTTGATGAAACCTTGAAATGGTAAACCTAGGGTTTATTTTGGGGTTTCTTAATTCAAGGCTTTTGGATGGGAATTGATGGGTGTAGAATGTTATGTTAGGTTGGATTTGAAGCCTCCTAACTTCGATTTGGAATTTGGACAAAGATTTCTTGGTCTAAGATAAATTCCACCCTTTTTCACTCTTGTATATGTCGATTTTCGAAAGTGTTCGTTCGACACTTGTGACCCCCTAGGAATTTTCTTTAGGGTGCTAGAAATCAAGGGGACAACTCCGTTTCGACGTACTGCGAGGTCTCGAAGGAGTTCCGGTGGGTTTGACCTCACCGAAATGGGTGAAATCCCCCTATGTCTTCGGTTTTGTTAAAAGCTCTAAATTGTGCATTTACATGCTAAATGTAGCATTATGACATTGTTGGAATCATGACATATAGGTATCATTCATAAGAATTGCATGTACCTTGTAGGGGTTGATAACATGCATGGAATAAACTTGTGTAATGGTTTTGTAGCATTTTATCTTATTATATGTAGAAATGCATGTTGGATAAGTGAGACATCATGTGGGATACTAGATGTATAGTAGAATATGAGATTCATTCATGATGCTTATATATTGGCTCTTAGTAGCATTAGTCATGGCATATGACAAACCTTTGAGAATGTTAAACTAAGTATGTTGCATATTACTTAGGTGTATAACAAGTGGACATTATGACATAGTGTTGGACTCTTGGTCACTACTTGGCATTCCATGTTTTAGACATGATGAACGTGACACTTATGCAGTTGATTATGCTTGTTGGCCATTTGTGCTCATTCGCACATGCTTGTGAGGGTCGCTCCCTACAAGCCGGCACTCCGGAGTTAGCCTTGCGACATTGATCGCCCGTGCAGGTTTGGGCGCCGAAGTGGATCGCCGTTGGGGGAGTCTCATTCTAGTGAGAGAATGCTGACTACCACGGGGCCATTAGGCACGGCACAAGCGGGACAACATCGTCCCTAATGGATTGGGTATCTATGTTACATGTGGTAGTGGACATGACATGGCATATAGTGAGATTATGACATTAGAACATGTGTAGCTAAAATATTGCATATTTACACATGTACATGAGTAGAAGATTTACTTGCATTGTAACATGATCATGAATAGAATATTACATGTTCATAACTTTATGGTAGAGGCATAGTAGAGTGGAACTTTTAAATGTACGCATATTTTTATACTTATCCTACTTTTGCCTCAGTTGACCTAGTGGTGTATCCCGCTCCTCTCGGCGGCTTACCCACTGGGAACTATTGAATAATAGTTCTCATCCCCCTGGGGTTTGTTGTTTTTATTTCAGAGCCTTCCACTGCGGGAGAGGCAAGGGATCGAGGCAAGGACGTCGCGACTAGTTAGCTCCTGAGAAGATAGTCGCTTAGGTGGTTACCTTTCTTTTGTATTATATGAAAGGTGTATGTACTTTTGAGTTAGTAGTAGAGTTCACCCTATGTAGTGGATGTATTATTGGTGGAACTTGTATCACCTTTATTTTGTGTACTTTCCTTTGTGCACCTTATGTATACTCTACCTTGTCATGTTTATTGTTCTTAAATCTAGTATGATTATGCTCTGATAACCATGTTAGGATTGTTATTATTCCTTTCATTGTATACTTGTTGTAGACGCCTTGTGTGCACTTGGGCGCCTTGTGTACACGGCGGGTCTGTGCACGCGTCCGGGTGTGCTTCCGCTTGGGCCCCGAGGCGTGACAATGATACAGCCCTTGTGCCGATGGCACAGCTCAAAACCCTCTATTCTTTAAATTAGTAAGTAATTTTCTCAATAAAGTACAAAATATTTGATAAAAATACATAACAAATAGTTGGAGTATTTTGTTGCTAAAAAAAAAAATAGTTCATGCCATTATGTGTCGGCACACTTGTATTTTTTGTGACCGGCACACATCGGCATGATCCGGCACTCACCGTGATGTACCGTGATAGCAAGTTTCCGGCAAAACCCTGTGTCATGGCACTTAAATCCTTCCATTAAGCCCAAAGGGGCTGATGTGCACTTGTGCTGTCCCGAAAGCAAAAATCAGTGAATTTCGGGACTTCTGCGGCTTTCTTTCGTAACGGCCGTCCAGCATCACTCCGTGTGCGAGTGGGATTATTATGTCGCTGTCTCAGCTCACTAAAATAGTAGGCAAGGGAATATGAGGGTTGATTAGAAAGTTACCGCATTCCCGATGCCAAAACGAAAAAATTTCGAGAAAATTGGGACTGCTTTGGGTGTGCCACTGATTGCGGTTGCACAAGATGATGTCTTGCTGCCTCAACATGGTTACAGAGTGTGTTGGAAGCCCCATGGGGCTAAGCGTGGGTTTCGTACACCAAAGTGGTGCCGGAATACCGATTTCAGGCCGTTATGGCCGAAGCAATTAGCATAGGGGCCCCAGCCGTGTTTATTAGTGGTTGAGACTTTGTTAGTATCGTGCTACATGAAAATTTAGTCCCTCAGGGCTGAATGTGAGTTGCTGTCCGGAAACTGTAAATAGTAATTTCAGAGCTTTTCGAGGCTTTCCGAAACTTTTCGCGGCAAAAATCTCGCCACCGCGAGGCATTGAAAATGCACTCGAACTTCCGAACTCATTTGAGATTCCCCAGAGGGACCTCGCTGGTCACAACCAGCAGAGAGATGATTTGTGCGGTGCCACTGATTCCCACACCAAAAATGGCGAAAAACGAAACCCGTTTCGACGTAGTTTGACTCCGAAAGGCTTTGTCGTCGCGTACTTAGTGTACGGCCGCCCCAACTCCCAAATAGGCATTTTTTGGGATAGTGTAGGGGTTGTTTGGACAGCGGGGACTTAGTTGTTCGGCTAGTGGTTGCGGAGCTCACGGATAGTTTCGAGGGTCGTACTACTTTAGCGATGCCCACACCGTGATTAGTCATTATTGGTTAGATCCAGGTGACTTGTAGTGGTTGTGGACTTGTGACGAGTCAAGGGCTTCACTTACTTTAGAGCATAGGTGAGTGCTCTCAGTCGAATGTTGGTACAGTGTTACTCCTTTATTTTGCTTGGTTTCACTCGCACTTTTCTTATTACTCCTTTATTTTGCATGTTTGAGTAGCTATCATACTGATTCTACTATTCGGCTTCTAATATATCTCGATAGACAATTCACTGAATTATAATCACAAGACATAATTGATAATTACTCTACTTATGACTAGTCACCTACCTCTAGGATGATATAACCTCTTTGACACAACTGATTCACGATCTCTACACACGGTATTATTGTTATTGAATCTTGACATATTCATGAGATTGACTCTATTTGGATCCTTAATACTCCATAGTCCATTGGAGTATTTGGGGCTTTTTGCCATTGCTAATTAGAATAGCTTGAGCATGATCGTATTATGATCACCACCACTCGTTGCGCATTTTCACGTACACCAACAGTCTAATCAACCGCATGAGTGTTCTTTTCCGGAAAAGTAGTCAAACTCCAAGCCGTAAGCCCTTCCGCGTACCAACAATGGCATAGCCTGAGGTACAGGTTATATGCCAGACTTATTGAGCTCAGACGTGGTATTAGCCTGAGGTCCTCGTGAACAACAGTGGCACGGATTTGGTAGATATATTTGGTGACATATTCACAGTTGATGCATATTTTAAATTGAGTAGTTTAGTATTTACTGTTCATTCCAGTTATTTATATCATGCTCTTTTCAGTTACCTATACTTCATCTTCTATTTAATCATCTAGTTGTTACACTACTTATTGTTACCCCTTTTTTAGTTAACCCGTTGGTACGACTCGCCTCCATTAGCTCGTTGTACCCACTGAGAGACGTTTTATACGTTTCTCACCCTACCAATTTTACAGGTAACACTAGGAGCACCGTTTAAAGTATCGCCCTATACCGGTCGGCATGGGGCTATACATACTGTGCCCCCAATTAAGAGGCACGGTACATGGGGGGTCTCTCTTGGAACCTCCATTCCGCGATACTCAAAGGGTATCGCGACACAGTGCCGCTGCATGCCTATAAAGGCACGGAGCGTTTTATTTTTAACCCTTTTTTCGCTTTGGGCCTATTTTTGGATATATTTTTTTTGCCCCACACACATCCCTCTCTCATTCTCTTCTACCTTTTTCTTCTCCTCAAATCGTTTTTTCAGTCTTTCAGTCTTTCAGTCATTATGTAGTCCGACTTTTAATTATTCTAGATAAATCTAGCATTAGATATGAGATTTACGACAAAAAACTTTTAACTTCGAAAATTCAATTTTTGGATTTAGAAGATGGAAAATACTAATAAAATAGAAAACTAAATTGAAGCAATTGATATTTAAATTTGCTTAATTATTCGTCATATGATTTATTATTAAATTTCTATGGATAGATCTCATAAATTTTCTTAAAAATTTTAATAAAAAAAAAATTCTTCAAATTTTTAATAAATATTTTAAAAGATTCAAAATTAAAAGAAATTATTGGAGCAATTGTAGTGCTATTCTAGTTAATCTAGTCATCATGCGGTCTCTCATCGAATCAATAGAGATGAATCTTGCAAATTACATTAAAATTTAAAAAAAAGATAATTTTCTCTAATTTTGTATTTTATAATTTTTTAAGTTTTGAAAAAAAAAAGGTAAAATCAAAAGAATTTTCAAAGTTAATCGATTTTTAATTTTTATTCTCTATGAGCTATAATTATATTTTACTTTATATATACAAAAAAAACTATCATTATGATAATTGCTTAGTGTAGTAAGCTATACATCGCCAATATTTATAATTATTTTTCTAAATCTATCAAAATAGCATTATAAGAGTTTATTGAGAACAAAAAACACTAAAAAAATCGTGCCAAAGCATGTCACTAGGAGGTCATGCGTATCTTCGGCACACACACTGTTTAAAAAAATGCGCCTTAGGCGCGCGCCTAGGCGCTAGGCTAAATGGCCAGCGCCTAGGCCAGCCCTAGGCGGGCGCCATTAGCTAGGCGGGAGCCTAGGGTGCCTAGGCGCGCGCCTAGGGCAAGGCGCAAGGCGCCAATGAGGCGGGCCTAGTTAATATTGGATCCAAAGATGCCAAACGGGTTTGGATCTTAGAAGTATGTTCTCTAATGGTTTAAAACATGTAAAATAAACCCGAAACCCTAAACTAACATGATCCAAACCCTAAAAAATTCCCAAAATCTGTCCGCTCCCCATCCCCTCTCTCCGCTCGTGGCTCTCAACCCTCTCTCTCGCTCGGCTATCATCTCCGGCTGTTCCATTGTCTTCGGCTGTGCCTCTCTGCTGCTTCTTCAACTCGGCTCACCCTCTCCTTCCAAGGTATTCATCTCTTCTCCCCTCCTCTTTCTAGTTTTTCTCTCAATCTCTTATATATATTTCTCTATTGTTTTTTTTTTAACTTGTGTTTTTGATGTCTTCTTTTAAAGTAGAGTTTTTCTCTGTTTTTATTTTAAAAGAAAACACATTTTACTTTGATAAATGATGTCTTTTTTGAAGTAGTTCTTCTCTATTTTAATGCTTTTATCAAAAAACAGCATTTTAGTTCAATAAAATGATGTCTTTTTTGAAGTAGTTCTTCTCTGTTTTAATTTTTTTGTTAAAAAACAGCATTTTACTTTGATAAAATGATGTCTTTTTTGAAGTAGTTCTTCTCTTTTTTAATGCTTATATCAAAAAACAGCATTTTAGTTCAATAAAATGATGTCTTTTTTGAAGTAGTTCTTCTCTGTTTTAACTTTTTTGTTAAAAAACAGCATTTTACTTTGATAAAATGATGTCTTTTTGAAGTAGTTCTTCTCTGTTTTAATTTTTTTATTAAAAAACAGCATTTTACTTTGATAAAATGATGTCTTTTTTGAAGTTCTTCTTCTCAGTTTTTATTTTTTTTATTAAAAAACATCATTTAAACATCATTTTACTTCGATAAATGATGTCTTTTTTGAAGTAGTTCTTCTCCGATTTAATTTTTTATTAAAAAACAGCATTGTACTTTGATAAAATGAACTTTTTAAAAGTAAAAAAAGTCCTTGAAAACAAAAAATAATCTTACATATTTGCCGAATTGCAGTTTAACTTTTTGATGGATTCGAAAACAACCGAAAGAGATCCTGCATGGAAGTATGTACATTTAGCAGATAATAAGATCAAAAATGATCTTACTTGTAAATTTTGCGGGAAAGTAACAAAAGGAGGGATTTACCGAGCGAAGCAACATATTGTTGGAGGTTTCCGAAATGCAAAAACATGCACGAGATGTCCACCGCAAGTGAGGGAGGAAATAAAAGATTTTATGATGAAAAAAGTGACGGAGAAAGAACAAAATGAGTTCATGCCCGATTTTGAAGATGTAGATCACTTAGTTGATAATGAAGAGGGAGATGATGTTGCGGAATTGAACTCCGAAGGAAAAAGAGTTCAAAGCAAAAGTAGCGGATGTAGTATTGGTAGTAGTAAAAGTGCACCCAAGAAACCAAGGCAAAAGGGACCAATGGATTTGTATTTCACTCCCAATGCAGGGAAGGTAGTTCAAGATAGAAAGAGTGGAAAAATGAAACAAACGACGATTAATGAAGTTTGTAGAAAAGAGTTGAGAGAAAAAGTGTGTAGAGAAATTGCTAAATGGTTTTATGATGCAGGAATACCTTTCAATGCTGCTAGTTATGATAGCTTTCATGTGGCACTCGAATCTGTTGGACAATACGGCCCTGGTTTTAAGCCACCTTTTATGTACGAGTTACGAACTCCTTTTCTTCAAAAGGAGGTTCAAGAAACAAAGAATTCAATGAATGGGCACATGGAGGAATGGGCAAAGACTGGATGTAGTATAATGTGTGATGGATGGACGGACAAGCGACAAAGGACTCTTATAAACTTTCTTGTAAATTCTCCAATGGGGACTGTATTTATCGAATCTATTGATGCCTCCAATTACGCTAAAACTGGAGAAGAAATGTTTAAGTTATTGGATAACATGGTGGAGCGCATAGGGGAGGCACATGTCGTTCAGATTGTGACTGATAGTGCATCAAATAATGTGTTGGCTGGTAAGAAATTATATAAAGTATATTAATTTTGTTTCTTTATATACTTCAATTTTATGTTTTTATATAAAATATTTCTTTAACTTGAAATATATGTGTGAAATCTTAATAGGAAAATTATTGGAGGCAAAGCGACCAAATTTATATTGGTCACCTTGTGCAGCCCATAGCATTGATTTGATGCTTGACGATATTGGAAAGATCCCCGAGGTGCATAGAACAGTGAAAAGGGCAACAACATTGAGTGGTTATATTTATGCCCGCACAGGTGTGGTCAATATGATGAGGCGTTTCACAGCCCAAAGAGAGTTGCTTAGGCCTGCTGTAACAAGATTTGCAACGGCCTTTCTTACCCTTCAACGGTTACATAAGCAAAAGAGCAACTTTAGAAAGATGTTCACATCTGATGATTGAACCAAAAGTAAATGGGCAAAAGAACAAGCGGGCAAAAATGCAACTAGTATTGTATTGATGCCCACATTTTGGACTAGCATTGTTTATGTTCTTAAAATTTTTGGTCCTCTTGTTCGTGTGCTTCGACTAGTTGACGGTGAAAAAAGGCCAGCAATGAGTTATATTTACGAGACTATGGACAGAGCAAAGGAAGCAATTGCAAAGTCTTTTAAAGAAAGGGAGGAGAAATATAGTGAAGTGTTCAAGATTATTGATAATAGATGGCAATGCCAGCTTCATCGCCCTTTGCATGCAGCCGGTCATTTCTTGAACCCTGAATTTTTTTATTCAAATTCAGAAATTTACGGAGATGAGGAGATTATGACCGGTTTATATCAAGCTTTACAAAAATTGGTTGCAAGTGCTCAAGAACAAGATAAGATATGCGATCAACTAAGTGTATATCGTGAAGCACATGGCCTTTTCGGAACTAATATGGCAATTCGTCAAAGAAAAACAAAGTCACCGGGTATGTTAGTTCTATACTACTTAGTACTTACGAAATACTAACAGTATAGTAATATATAAATCTATGCATTATGCATTTTGCATTATACTCGATACATCATTAGTTATTAACTTATTATTAATACAACATTTATATGAACAGCTGAGTGGTGGAAATTGTTTGGATCATCAACACCAGACTTGCAAAAATTTGCTATTAGGGTTCTTAGCCTCACTTGTAGTGCTTCCGGTTGTGAGCGAAATTGGAGTGTATTTGAACATGTAAGTTATTAATATTGACTCATTTTATACTACTATAGTTATGGTATTTCAATATTTGATAGTTTTAAGTTCTTAATTTAATAAAGTTGCTCGTTTCTTTTGCAGCTTCATAGTAAGAAAAGGAACAGGCTCACGCAAAAACGCTTAAATGATTTGGTGTATGTGAGGTACAACAGAGCATTGAAGCGGCGATATAAATTGCGTGACACCATTGATCCTATCTCAATGAGTGAAATTGATGACAGTAATGAATGGTTGATTGGAAAAATGGATGAAGACGACGACGATGAGAGGGAAAATAAGGATAATGTTTGGGAAGATGATACATTGACATGGAGTATGGTGGCTAAAGCAGCATGGGTGAATCAGCCTACCCATCATACTAGATCACGTAGTTCCACCAAGTGCAGTGGTAAAGGAAAGGCAAAAGCTCCATCTTCTCAATCGCGGAATATTAGTAACTTTATAAATGATGAAGAGCCTGATTTTGATGAGACTCTCGACACAGAAGATGAAGAAGAAGAAGAAGACATTGGAGATGACAAATCTGACGAGGGAGAGGAGTATTCTTCATCAAGTGATGAAGATGATCATTGAGGAATGGGAAATGGGGATTGAGGACTAATTAACATTTCTAACATGACGTATTTTGGCTTGTAGTCTAGAACAATTATCTTTCACATGATCATGATGCTTTTTTAATGATCGTTGGCTTTGAAACTTGAAACTTTTATGCATATTACTTTTTTATGATCTTGTGCTTACAATTATATGCTTTTCACATCAAAATTTTCTATATGCTTGTGAATTAATAGTTACCTCTATGTTGGCCTTTATTTGGAGATAAAAAGGTAATTTGTTCTTTACTTTTATCTATGTTATTTTCTTTTCAAAATTGTCATATATGTTGTTTGGCTTGCTTTCTTTAAATTTATTGTGATAATATGATTTTATAGAGTATATTTAGTTCTACTTAACAATTATTAGAAAGTATAGTAAAAAACTTCTTGGTCGTGATATTTATTTCAAAATTCTATGGAAGTGTGCGCCTAACCTCACTCAGGCACGCGCCTGCGCCTTGCGCCTTGTGCCTAGGCTCCAACGGCCCTTTGCGCCTAGGTGCGTCTTGGGCTTTTTTAAACACTGGGCACACAAGCGTGCCACGTGTCGGCACGGAGACGTGCCTGTGTCGTACCATGCTAGGCGTCAACTGGCACGCCCCCGTGCCACGACACTTTAATCCTTGACTGGGAGTGTCGCTCGGGATGCGCCGTGAGGACATTTAGATAGTTATATGGTCCAGTTTTGGCCTTCTTCAGTACTCGAGTAGTTCACTAGATAGTCGAACTATTTAATAACATTGTGGTTGAGGATGTTGGATAACTAGTTCATTAGTTAAATAATTGTAAGATGTCTCAAATAATTTTATATTGAACTATGCTTAATGTTTCTGATGATGCTAAAGACTTTTATAAAGCAAAGGTTTCAATATTTTCTTATGAGGAATAAGGAATGTTTAAAATGAAAGTTTTATTTGATATATGCTTGTGAGGAATAAGATGAAACTTCATCTTGTTTATCATTTTCATGTTTCGAATGTTGTTTTGGGTTGAATGTTTTGTTGTTGTTGATAGATTTGTATGGCTTTGATTGTATTGTAGCCTGACGCCGTGCATTACAAAGAAGGCTCTATTCATGTGGACAGAGAATCCTTTATATGTGTGGGGTGTCTATCCTGCCTAGATTTTCGCAAATCCTGAACTTCAAAAAGAAAAAAAAATGAGCCCTTTTTGGAAAAAACTCCCTTTAAATTAGGCCCGGGGCGTGACAGTGATCCACCAAACAGAGAATGCAGAGGTGAAAATTGTAGGGCACAAAAATGAAAACTAGATTTGGCCGATCCCAAGCAAGTAGGTAATAGCACGTGTTAGATTTTAATAACAGTACCTTTTCGATGTATGAGCGAACCATGTTCTCTATATCTTGAACAATGCCATCAGGTTGGCCCTCTGAAAGAAAAGGTTAGTTACTTCGCATTAAACAAAAACACCTTGGAAGGAGAAAATCCAAAAGAAGAAAAACTTGAACATGACAACTAATAACTTACCAACAGCTACCTTTGTAAGTCCAGGAAGATCAATAAGTGTCAAGTTCACAACTGTCAAATTCAAAGTTATTAGCATGTGGAAAGTACAAACATGAAGGAGAAAATATAGGAGAAAATATACAGTGAGTTCAAAAAAAAAGAGTAACAGCAATTTAATAACAACTGGTGGACTGTTTGAATTTTCAGACAACTTATCCAGCATATCTCCTCTTGTTTACTCGAGGAGCAATTGTTATTCAGCATGAAAAGATGCCTAAAAGTGAATAAGAATGCATTAGCTACCCAATTTTTTCCGACATGATAATCACCTTGTAGGTGGAATGCAACAATCGTGACTGTTAGGACCTCAAAATGAACTAAAGTCAACCTTTATGTAATAATCACTGAAGTAAACTCCCATCGACCACAAGTCATCATTCTATAACTTGTTCTGACACCGAAAGAGGCCCTTAAGTATTGGTCATACATACATTGATTATCAAAATTGGTAAACTACATCAAAAAGTATAGAAGAATAGACATTTTGAATGGTGAAACACCTTTAATCGACATACTGGCCCTAATAGTAGGATAACATCTTCTGGTTAGGAACATCAGCAAAAGATTAAAATGTAAAATAAATTTATGGCACTGCAGATTATATGAGACTCATATGACATAGATATTTGCCAACTAACATGCAGCTAAGGCTACAAATAAAATAAATATTAAAGTAAGAAAGTTGTATATGCAAATGTATCAGGGTTTCGAAACACTTTCTCTGCAAATGTAGCTCTGCACGTGAAACAAAATTTGTATTACTACAGCTAAAAAATGGAAGACCTTACATATCACTAAAATGAAAGCAATAAGATGAAAGTTACTTTATGGACCAGCTTCATTATCTCACCATTTGGGGAATATATACTTAGATGGATAGGAACAGGAGAAATTTGCTTTGTGCGACCAGTTTCTCGATCAGTCTCATCTTGAATTTCCTTCCTGACAAGTGCTGCACGAAAAGGACAAAGAATATCACCCATGATGGTATGAAAACTAATAGGCAAATAGAAGTAAATAGACACATATACAAGCAGAACCAAAAAGTAAACCAGAGACAAGACATAAGTATCAAAACAAATAAACAGCACTTAAATGATCTGCAGACCAGACACATGATTGACGATAAGACATAATTAAAGATATAATGAATCAGATAAAAAAATTTCCATATTTTCAGACAAAGTGAAAACATAGTATTTATGAAATTTACAAAGAGCTAACAGAAAAAGACCTAATGCCAATAGGGCTGGCAAATGAGCGAGACGGCTCGTGTTCGACTCGCGTTCGGCTCAATATTCGGCTCGCTCGAGCTCGGCTAGAAATTAAATGAGCCGAGCTTGAACAGAAAAAAATAACTCGAAATTTATTTCAAGCCGAGCTTGAGTATTACTGGGCTCGCTCGAATTAGGCTCGAAAAGCTCGAATATATACATATATATATAGTCCGGCTACTATACTATCGATAGTATCAAACGCTTGGTGCTATCAAGTTTTCCACCGTTAGATCTACCCCTTTGACCATTTCCACCCGTTAGATCATAAACCAACCACCCACTCAACCCTAGAGGACCACTATCATCCTAACCGCACATCCCTTCATCCAAGGGCCGAAAACCTAATAGCACCAAGCGCTTGGTACTATTAAACTATACTCTTATGAGTATAGACTCCTTTGTACTAATAAGTTTTCGGCCGTTGGATGAAGAGATGTGCGGTTAGGATGATAGTGGTCCCCGGTTAGGATGATAGTGGTCCCCTAGGGTTGAGTGGGTAGTTGGTTGAATAGTATGATTTAACGGGTGGAAATGGTCAAAGGGGTAGATCTAACGATCGAAAACTTATGAGTACAAAGGGGTCTATACTCATAAGAGTATAATAGCCGGACTCTATATATATATATAGATATATATATATCTATATATATATATATATATCTATATATATATATATCTATATATATATATCTATATATATATATATAACTATATATAATATATATTTTAATTATATATAATAATATATATTATGTATTTTAATTATATGTATATAGAGTTTAGGTTATTGGGCCCATAAAATCAAACTAGCAAAACCCTACTCTAATTGCTCTCTCTTTTTTTCCTTTGCTCGCAAAGCCACTTCCCCTATTTTTTTTTAAATATTATAATATCGTATTTCATGCATTCATTTTGTATGTTGAACTATTGGACATTTTTTGTATCAAATTTTAGATAATGTTTTATAAAAATTAAACTATAGATTGCATAATATTAAGAATTTCAAGCGGCTCATTTAGGGCTCGAGCTCGCTCGACTCGAAATTAGGCTCACTCGAGCCTAGCTCGATGCGACGCCCCAACTTCCCCGCCGCAACTTCTCAGGGGATCACCCATCCTAGGACTACTCCCATCCTAGCACGCTTAACTCTCTTAACCTCTTGGGCCTAGCCACCACCCAAAATGCTTAAGTCAGGTTAAGAGTTTAGCCCTATTATATCTTACATATAGGACTACCTGGGGTCTCACAATCTCCCCATTTTTAAGCCCTGAAGTTCTCGTCAGGCTCAGACTCACAAGTACCAGGCGATGTGAGACTCGTCTCGCTAGCCTTGTCATTCCGACCCTCACTCTGCCAAGACTCATCTCACACTTCCGGCTAGTAATTGGCTCTGATACCAACTGCGACGCCCCAACTTCCCAGGGGGTCACCCATCCTAGGACTACTCCCGTCCTAGCACGCTTAACTCTCTTAACCTCTTGGGCCTAGCCACCACCCAAAATGCTTAAGCCAGGTTAAGAGTTTTAGCCTTATTATATCTTATATATAGGACTACCTGGGGTCTCACAATCTCCCCCCTTTTAAGCCCTGACGTCCTCGTCAGGCTCAGACTCACAAGTACCAGGCGATGTGAGACTCGTCTCGCTAGCCTAAACTGACCTTGTGGTGAGCCGCGCTCCACCCACAACAGTCAACAGCATGAGAGCCTCGCTCTTCCCGCTGTATAATCCTGGCTCAGCCGAGACTCATCTCACACTTCCGGCAGGTAATTGGCTCTGATACCAACTGCGACGCCCCAACTTCCCAGGGGGTCACCCATCCTAGGACTACTCCCGTCCTAGCACGCTTAACTCTCTTAACCTCTTGGGCCTAGCCACCACCCAAAATACTTAAGCCAGGTTAAGAGTTTAGCCCTATTATATCTTACATATAGGACTACCTGGGGTCTCACACTCGAATTAATTTCAAGCCGAGCTTGTGCCTAAATTTAGGCTCGAAATTTATTTCAAGCCAAGCTTGAGCTGAGGTAAGCTCGCTCAAGCTTGGCTCGTTTCCACCCCTAAATGCCAACTTAGCAATGCTTTCATAGATTTTACTACTGTCAAAGCAAAACTATTCAAATCATGCATTCTGATACAAGTACATAAATAACAGTCAACAATACATAAATAGCAATCAACAACTCCACTTTACTTTCTGGAGAATTATTCCACTAAGAAGAGCTTAGCTTCTTCCTCCATGCACTAGCAATTGTAATATTGCCTTTTTAAATACAGTATGTGCATAAGATGTGCAGCTTTCAACATATCTACAAACTAGCAATCTCAATAAGCAGATAATTACCAAAATCTGTGAACCTCTTCCTTGGGAGGTGCATAAATTCTGCATACTCTCTCCCTTCATCAATCTTATGGAGCTGCAATACAAGGGGACGACGAGTAACAATGCCTGGGAAATTTGATCAAGATAATCAGTACTCAAATACAACTAAAAAGAAAATTACCAAAAGAACATATTAACCATTAGCAGACTCCCCTAGAGTTTACCTGAACCCCTCGGTAGAAAGTCCTTCCCTACGATGCTTTCCAACACTGAAGACTTACCCGAGCTCTATTTCGCAACAAAGATTAACCAAGGCAAAAGCCAAAAATAGAATCAAATGTTTGTAAAAGTTTCAACAAACTTCAAGAATTTTCATGCTAAACATAAAAGTTCGAAAATGAAACACCACATAAATAATATTTCAGTGTTCATCCCAAACTAGGTCAAAGACATTAAAATATATTGAGAAAAACACCAGGCCAGGTTCTGTTCTTTCGGGACTGTATTTTAGCTTAAAAATTAAAACTAAATCGAAGTAGTAGGCAACCAGATATTTAGCAGATGGATCAATACATAGAATATGTACTAATAGCCATATTGTCTTATCAATGTTTTGTTCAAACTAGTAGCTTGATGCATTAGTTTGACGTGCTAATTAGCTGACTAATATATTAACAAATGACTAAAACAAGGACAAGATACAGGTGCTTTGCAGTTATACCTAACTTTCACGAACAAAAGGAGTGAGAAAGCAATTAATATCCCCATTTTTCGATCATTCAAATGAAAAAAAAAAAAAAAGATTCCAAAATAGACGACAATAGCAAAACTGAAATATGTGCAATCTAAGAAATATAGATAAGAAACATAAAAAGGAGAATTAATAAACTCGACATCTGTTGATCAACAGGAGAAAAAAAAAGGAAAGTCCCACTATTTAACAGCTACTATGCAACATTCAATAGAAGACCAAAACACTAACTTTACTCTCAAATCTCGCATTTACACCACCAAACCGATGATCTAGCAAATTTCTCACGTAGATCGCCACCAATACGAACTAAAACAAGTCAGATCTATAGAAATCGATTACGGATTAGGGTTTGGCGATGCCTTACTTGTCCTCCGACGACGGCGATAGCGGGGAGCGAGTCCCAGAGCGTCGGAAGCGCGCTCTCCTCGCCGTGGTCACCGAGGGCAGTGCACGCCCTCTGGAGCTTGTTCACGAGTGTGATCAAACTCTCCATGGATCCCTACTCTTCTTCTCCCTCTTCACCACACTAAAAGGAGACAAAAAGGGATCGAATCGCTCGCCAAGGATCGTAAATCTCAGATCTCGTTAGGAAACTTGGGGAGGATTCTACAAATTTGAGGGTTTGAAGATGTAAAAGCGAGAGGACGGAGAAGATGCCGAGGTAGGGAGAGGAGGGAAAGCGATGGGAGAACGAACCGCGTCTCGATACGGCAATATAAATTTTCGATTTTGAAAAGATGCTCTATCTCACGCTCTTTTTAGTCTAAATTACGAAAAACACCCTTATACTTTACTACTTGCTCAGTTAATCCCCTGTTTCAAAATGTTAACAATTATCATCCTATACTTTGGTTCTATCTCAAAATGGGTCCGGTCCGTAAATTTGAGATGCTTAGTAAATTAGATCGTAAAACTTCACCTAAATAAGTTCGCATATCATATTAATCCATTTTTCAACATCTATCTAATTTTTAATTAAACAAATCAATAATGAATTAAATTAAAGAGACTTACTATTTTGTTAATACTATCAAAATTAATAGTATATTGAACAATTTTTTTAAATTTTATGATCATATCATCATATTAATTATAATTAATGTCACGTCTCGAATTACAACGAAAGCTTCCGGATACGCCAACAGACCTACCGTATGCACAAGGACGAATCTCGTGCATACGAAGTATATATACAACTAACATGTCCAAATCATATACAAGAAGTATATGTTAGGATTTCCATAAATGTGGTTCAATTAATCATATTCAAATTAGAATTTACTATAAATAAAGGTCAATCCTAATAGATATAGAACTATTTGATATGGTATATCTTATTCCGTTTCTATCTATTTAAATTAAATAGAATCCTAATCAGATTTTGATGGGAAGTCGATTTCGACTTTATATAAAAGGGTATTGGTCCTGCCACATTCTCATACACATTCTGGTAAAAAATTACCATCTGTTCTACACCATACGAGAGAGTGCATGAGATAGGAGAAGAAACCAAACTATCCAAGTTCGGTTGGTGACTTTCAGATTATAGCCGAACTTTTCGCTTCCGCTGATTGATCAAAAATTTCTTCTATATGGCGCTCTGTGAGTTATTTATTTTATTTTATTTATGATCCTGAATTTTGGTATATATTAATATATTGTTTTATATATCTATAAAGATCTATCAATTAGTATCAGAGCGTTGGTTGATAATATTAATTATTCTATGCATAATATTGTATGCATAATCTTTCTACTTAATTGAGGCCGTACTGTTCATTGTCTTCTTCCTAATGCATGCTTCACTAAAATAAAAAGGGTGCGTACGGCATGCTTAATTAAATGCCGATCAAGCTTCTCAGTCGGCGCCTTAGCGACTCGTGGTCGTATGAAGTGGACGCCGACCCTACTTCGATAGGATTTGAGACGTTCCGATCGCATGGCTCTTATAAAGATTGCAAAGGGGCCAAATTATTTATGATGACATGGACCATGATTCGGATTGCGGTATAGACCGAGACTCGAATCTCGGCGGCATGCATGGTTGTTGACCCGAATCTGCACCGTGTGCGACTCCGATTCCGATTATCGCGACCGTCGATCCGGATTAGCACGGTCGTGCGATGAGCATGGATGAGAAGCACACGGGATCAGATCCCAACCCTTAATTTATTTGAGCATGGTTATTATGGACCTAAGGTTCATATGTGATTAGTTTTTTTTTTGGGGGAAGAAGATGAACAGTAGCTTTATTTATTAGGCTTATATGCTAACCCTGGTTACTTCGGTTTCCAGCTTAGGTTGGTGCCTTCTGGTTTTTTGCTTGCATAGAAAACTTAAGGGACTAATTTGCAAATTACAGATCATATTTGTTCTTTGTAATAATTTTGCTAATTAGTCATTTATTATTCGACATTAATTATTTTGACCCCTGACCTTTATGAAGTGCTGTGAGTATAAAGTTTTGCTCACATGAATTCTTGTTTTGCATACAATGTTGACTTATTATAAAGTACCTTGTGTTTGTGGTCAAATTAGAATATATAAAGTTTAAATTTGATTGTGATATTATATTATCGCATCTATATTCTTATTTTGACCGAATGAAACATGAAAAATTAAATAATCATATTTATTTTAGATTATTTAAGATTCGGCGCTAAGTTAAATTGATTTATTGTTTCGATTGGTTAGGTGCAAGCCAAAGCGGCCCTAACTAAAAGAAATAATAATTTAATTTACTTTAAAGCAGCGCTTTCGGATAATTTTCATGTTAATTATGCAGCACTAAATCAGATTAATTTATTACTTCGACTGTTCGGGTGCAAGCCAAAGCGGCCCCGACCAGAAGAAAGGGTAAATCAATTGCTTTAAAGAAGTGCATGCAAAAATTACACCCTAATATTATATTTAGTCTACTCCCAATGAGGTCTAGACAAGATACATGGGTGGTGTAGGATGATAATTTTCTTGTAACTCGTTTGGAAAAATTTGCCTGGCCAAAGCTGACAATTTCTTCATATGGGAAATTTGAAATTGCCACGACCTGCAGAAAGTTTAAATTAATCTCTGATAAAGAGATTGCATATTTATGCTCGTAACTCTGCTCCCAAAGGAGGGGTTATGATGTCATATAAAGCATATGCATAAAGAAAGAGAAATATTTATGCTCATAACTCTGCTCCCAAAGGAGGTGTTGTGATGTCATATATGGTGTATTTTCTAATTTTGGTGTGGTAATTTTTGATGTGGTATTTTATTGATAAGACATGCAATTTAATTTTCAGCTATGACTTCCTCCTTTGTTCCAATTGGTGATTCTATTCCTATGCTTAATGGTTTTAATTACTTGGAGTGGAAAGAACAGATCATGCTTACATTAGGGTGTATGGATCTGGATTTGGCTTTAAGAGAGGATAAACTTGCTTCTCTTACAGATAAAAGTACGCCAACTGAAACAGTATTTTTAGAAAAGTGGGAGCATTCTAATCGGCTTAGTTTAATGCTGATGAAAGCGCGTGTCGGTAAAAACATTCGGAATTCATTTCCAGAATGTAAGACAGCCCGCGATTTCTTGAATACTGTGGAGCAACAGTTTTTAAGCTCCAGTAAAGCTTTGGCAAGCACCCTAATGAATAAACTGTCTTCCATGAAGTACTCCGAAAATGGCTCGATTCGCGAGCATATTATGGAAATGCGAGATATTGCAGCGCAGCTCACTGCACTTGAAGTAACCATCTCTGATTCATTCTTAGTGCACTTTATTTTGAACTCTTGGCCATCTGAATACGGACCATTTCAGATCTCTTATAACACGCATAAAGATAAATGGTCGATTAATGAATTATTGACCATGTGTGTGCAAGAGGAAGGCAGACTGATGCAAGAGAAATAAAATGCAGTTAACTTTGTTTCTCGAAAGAGACAAATAAAGCGTGCTAAGAATGATAAGGGCAAGAATGACTCGAAAAGTAAGAACAAGGAAGTTCCATCTGGTTCACAAAGCCAATCAAGTAATTGGACTCACAAATACTTCTTTTGTAAGAAAAAGGGTCATATGAAGAAGGACTGCCAAAAAGTAGCAGAAATGGCTCCAAAAGAAGGGTAAGTTTCTGGTTTTGATGCATGAGTTGCATTTAGTTACTGTTCCGTCTAATAGTTGGTGGATTGACTCTGGTGCTACATGCAACGTGGCGAATTCCGTGCAAGGATTTCAGAACTGCAGAAAACCCAGTAAAGATAAAGCCACTATCTATACAGCTGAAGAAAATCCAACTAAAGTAGAATTTGTAGGAACATTTAAGATCAGTTCTTTCTACTGATCATATTTTGGACTTAGTTGACACTTTTTATGTTCCAAATTTTGGTAAGCATTTAATTTTTATTTCGAAACTTGTTGGATTGGGATATAATTTCAATTTTAATAATAAAGTTTTTTCTTTATCCTACAAATCTCAGATAGTTGGTTCTGGTGTTTTAGAAAATAATGTATATAAAGTATCGTTAAATCGTTCATATAGTGAAATCCTTCTTACCATGCACGAAAATGTTGGATCAAAACGTGTCATTAATAATGAAAGGTCATCCATATTATGGCATAAGAGGTTGGGACACATCTCGAAACAGAGAATCCAAAGGTTAATTAGAGAAGGCATTTTAGATGATCTCGACTTCTCTGACTTTGGAACGTGTGTGGACTGCATAAAGGGAAAGCAGACCAAGACCTCCTCTAAAGGTGCTAAAAGATGTGATGGAATATTAGAGCTGATTCATACCGATATATGCGGACCTCTTCCTCTCTCAATTACTGGCCATAAATATTTTATCACATTTACTGATGACTACTCTCGATATGGCTATCTCTACTTGCTTAAAGAAAAATTTGAAGCTAAGACATATAAAGCTGAAGTAGAGAATCAACTCGAGAAAAGGATAAAAATAGTCAGATCAGATAGAGGTGGTGAATATTTTGGTAGACAAACAGATAAAGGCCAAGTTCCTGGGCCTTTTGCTAAGTTTCTCGAGCAGTGCGGAATTGTTCCATAGTACACCATGCCAGGGACACCTGATCAGAATGGTATTGCTGAAAGAAGGAACCGCACATTAATTGATATGCTTAGGAGCATGATCAGTAATTCTACCCTTTCGATATCATTGTGGGGTGAAGCACTCAAAACTGCCCTATATATTCTTTAATCGGGTCCCTACTAAAGCTGTCTCTAAGACTTCTTTTGAGCTTTGGACAAGTAGGAAACCCAGTTTAAGACATTTTCATACATGAGGTTGTCAAGCTGAGGCCAAATTGTATGACCCACAAATAAAGAAATTGGACCCTCGAACCATATCAGGATATTTTATTGGTTATTCAGAAATGTCCAAAGGGTATAAATTTTACTGTCCATCGCTTCCTATAAAGATTGCAGAAACTAAAACAGCACGGTTTATTAAGGATGGTACAATTAGTGGGAGCTCTAAACCTCGATTCATTGAATTTGAGAAAAATTCAAGAGCATTCAGATTCTGCACAGGACAGACCCACTATTGTTCCTCACGATTTGATGGTTCCCGTTCCAGTGGAACAACAAGTTATTTTGGAACCACAAAGTGATCGTGAACCTATCATCGATAATTCACATCAAAATGTACAAGTGGATAATTCACATCAAGATGTACAAGTGGATAATCCGCATCCAGATGTACAGGTGGATAATCAGATAGATTTAAGAAGATCCTCAAGACAGAGAAGACCAGCTGTATCTAGTGATTATATTGTCTATCTTTATGAGAATGGCCAGAGCCTAGATGATCCTCTTATTTTTTTCGAAGCCATAAATAGTAGTAATTCTACGAAATGGTACAATGCCATGAAGGATGAGATTGAATTCATGAACCACAATAAGGTATGGGATCTTGTTGAGTTACTTGTAGAAGTTAAAACCATAGGGTGCAAGTGGGTTTATAAAACCAAATGGAACTCCAAAGGTAACATAGAGAGATACAAGGCCCGTCTTGTGGCAAAAGGATTTACTCAGAAAGAAGGCATTGACTATAAAGAGACTTTCTTTCCAGTATCCAGAAAGGAATCTTTCCGTATTATTATGGACTAAAGAAACTTAAAGAAATCAATATATGGACTAAAGCAGGCCTCCCGACAATGGTATTTAAAGTTTAAACAAACCATTTTAACCTTTAGTTTTAAGAAAAATATTGTTGATCAATGTATTTATCTGAAGGTTAGTGGGAGTAAAGTAATTTTCTTAGTCCTTTATGTTGATGATATTTTGCTTGCCAGTAATGATCTTAGGCTATTGCATAACACTAAAGAATTTCTTTCCAAAATTTTGAAATTAAAGGAGATAGGTATAAAGGTTTACTTGGTCTATCTCAAAAGGCCTATATAAAGAAAGTTTTGAAAAAATATATTTAGAAATGCATAATTGTAAGCCCAGTGTTGCTCCTGTCCAAAAAGGGGATAAGTTTAATACTTTTCAATGTTCCAAGAACCAATTAGAAATTGAACAGATGAAAAGCATACCCTATGCCTCTGCAGTTGGTAGCCTTATGTATGCACAGACGTGCACACGTCCGGATATTGCTTTCGTCGTTGGATTACTTGGCAGGTATTAAAGTAATCCAGGCATAGAGTATTGGAAGGCTGCTAAGAAGGTTAGGAGGTATTTGAATGGAACTTTGAATCATATGCAGAGTACATTGCATGTTATGAGACCACATCTCAGGCTATTTGGCTTAGGAATTTTATCACAGACTTAAAGATTATGGACTCTATTGCTCGTCCAATAAAGGTTTTCTGTGATAGTTCAGCTGCGATTTCCTTTGCCAATAACAATAAGATTATAGTGGGGTGTAAACACTTGGACACCAAACATCTTGTTGTGAGAGAGAAGATAGAATAAGGTTATGTTACAATTGAATACATCAGTACCAAGTGTATGATTGCAAACCCAATGACCAGGGGCTAACACATATACCAATTGCTTAACCAAAATGTAATAAAACTTTGTCTGCCCCACCGGGCCCAATATGTACAGCTAGCTACATGTCCCAAGGGTGGTCCTCCTTTAGTACTCATCCTGGTAGGAAATGTTATCTAGCCTGCGATTATTTTACCTCGATCAACAGCCCGCACTAAGAGTTCTGAAATGAAAACAAAAATAGGAAGGCATGAGAACTACTGAAAAATAGTTTCCAGTGAGTACAGTCAACGACAACGATGACCTACACCACTAGGTCTATTAGAGGCATCAATAGTATAAGCTGAACTGAATAAATGATCACATGATATACTGAACTAAAAATGAGTGTCTACAGTCATGCCTCTATGAATAAATACTGAGAACGGTAAATCATATCTCACATGCATCAACTAAGCTATCTGCTAATAATAAATACCATATCACCCAATCACACTGACCAACTCATAAGTCCGGTCAAGCCTGCGTCGCACCCCATGTCTAGCATCAACCGCCCCAAGGGCTGTGGATCGCACCTATTTAGGCACTAAACAACAAGATACCACAAACTGTCTCATAAGACTACCACCTTCGGAGGGATATCTCACTGGGGTTCTACATCACACGAGTATAAACTAACGCATATGTCGTTAAGTCCAATTCAGCTCTTGCAGGCTAAAGTCATATATAATGATCAATAAAATCACAATTCACATTGCTCCTTTATCTATCATACTATTTACTTGCCTCTTGGCACTTTTGTGTATATTCACATGTCGCTCGCCCCTTGGCACTTTCATATTTTCTCACATACCATTTGCCCCATGGCACTACTAATTACATGAACACATGTCCATTATCTCATATGTACAAATCACAGAATATTTCTACATGTCATTGTATAGTGTATATCTTAGAAATAGCATATGTCTCATGGAATTGAACTGTGAAAATTACTGACATAAGGCTTAGCATGCTGACGGCGTACTACTCACTATATTAACATGATCTCCACCAAGTAATAATCCTTCCAACATATCTATAAAATATAACGAATTCGCAGTTCGTGTGTGAGGTGGCACGCTCACGTTGATTTGGAGAATGTGGGCCTGAATCACTATCCCCTGTGAAGCTTCACCATTGCCTTAGCCGCCTTTTATTTATGTGTCCACACTACGATAGTTGCATCGGCCAACTTGCAATTAATGTGTTTGCACGATGGTGCATCCCCCCTCTTGCCATCCTATCGCCATTGCATCACCGACAAAGCTTCTTCGTTGCTTCCGTCCATATGACGGTTGTCCCGCCGCCCACCTTCCAATCGATGCGTTCGCACTATAGCCGTTGGCCTCCCATCGAGGTACTGGTAGTAGTTAGGTGGTGTTAAGAGTGGGGAGTCTCTCTGTTGAATTGTTGGTTAGTATGTCGGAGATAGAGCTCCTTTCCATCCCTCTTTCATCATGGCTGCCATATATATTGCAGTCTCAAATCTAATCGAAGGCCAAGATGACCTTGTAGTTAAAGCTCCAAACTATGGGTTTTGGACGATCTCTCTCTCTCTCTCTCTCTCTCTCTCTCTCTCTCTCTCTCTCTCTCTCTCTCTCTCTCTCTCTCGTTTTCTTTTGCATTCGTCATGTCTCTCTCCCTCTATCTTCGACTCCTCTGTCGCAACTGCTGAGGCCATTGCTGTCGTCATATCTAACCCTAGCCCCGTGCCCTAAACTGTCCTTCCCCGTTGATGGCCAATGGCAGGCCCTCGATTTCTCCCTCTGCTACAAGAAATGCCGCATGAAACCCTAGCACCCGCACACACCACTGAGCTCAACAATGGCGGAGTGGCGTATCCTCTTCTCCCACGCAATTGAGTATGCCTCTGTAGGAGATTTTAGCCTACTAACCCTCTCGAAAATTTTTATTGTAAAAATAAACCCATAAAACTAAAATTTACAAAAATAGGCCTGGAATTGACACCTGGCGAGTGGGTTTGGGATTCACGTAAAGACGTGAACCGTTTACCGCTTTCAAATGAAAGCGGTAAATGGTTCACCGCTTTCATAAAATTTTAAAATCCTGAGAAGGCGGTGAATGGTTCACCGCCTTCTTGTTTAAATAGCCAAAGTGCGAAAAAATAACGCGGAGTGCGAAAAAATAACGCGGACCGTATTTAAAGCGGTGAATCATTCACCGCATTTAAATGCGGTGAACCATTCACCGCCTTTAGATGCGCTGAATGGTTCACCGCATTTAAATACGATGAATGGTTCACCGCCTCTCTAGTTTTCCCATCCCACAGCAGTGCAAACTTGCAAAAATCCCCACATTTTACAAAGTAAAATTTTGGCCAAACATTACAGCACACTTCAATATGAATAAACTGAGATAATGCTATAAAAAAGTCTACATGCAAAAGATCAAAAATATCAAATATACATGAGAATTCAAAAAATTACAATAAAATCAAAATCAAGCCCTCTCGATGCCTCTCACATGCCCTCGCCCTCGTCCCCTGCCACGTCCATGTCCGCGTCCTCGACCTCGTCCTCGAATATGCATATCATGCTCTATCTCAGGATGCACGGGCTCAATGCCATGCATCTGATCAATATGCTCGATGGCGATGCCCTCAACAATCGGCTCTATCTCTTGCGTGTCAATGGCTGATGACACTATCGGAGGCTGCGACTCAACTATAAGCTCAGTGGCAATATGAGCCTGTCGTCGTCGTCTACGTCGATATACAATATCATCGCGAGGAACCTCCGATGTGGATGGAACATCGGAGGGTGGGATAAACGTGAATGGAATATCAAGACAGGGTACCTCCGACGTAGATGGAATGTCCGATGTAGGTAGAATGTCCGACGTAGATGGGATGTCCGATGTAGGTAGAATGTCCGACGTAGATGGGATGTCCGATATAGATGGAATATCACATGGAGGGATAGAGGCTGATGGAATATCAAACTGAAGTTCCGATGTCGAGAGGACGTCAGATGGATGAGCAGGGCCGGATGTCGATGGAATATCACCGCGGTCATGAAAAGTCGGAGAAGGAATATCTAGATGCCCTGTCACTGGTAATGTCGGAAGGCTCTCTAACACACTCTCGAGATCCCATCTCACATGTGCTAGAGCATCCATCATTCTAAATGGCTCCGAAGGATCATCTATCAAATGTCCAAAACGCCTAACAGTATGCCGCATAGAATCCACCTATATAAAAATACATATTTATATATATTAGATATCTTGATATTAAAATAAATGATAATATAAAATTATCTTACCAATGTTCGCTCAACATGCCCGCGCGGCAGAAAAGAGAGTGGAGGCCGCTATACAGGACGAGAAATCCACCTCCTCGTGATTCTCCAGTACCACTGCATGTATACAGAGGTGGCTCGTACTGGATCTAGATCGACGAAAGCACTCTGCTCTGCAATATGCTCCAGACGATCTGCCCACTGCTGAATATACGGAGCATGAAAAGCTGCCCAGTTCTCGCCTGACCTACCCTGCGATGTGATCCTCTGTACAGCCTCTACGGGCTCCGGTATATGCTGCAGCAACCCAAACTGGCGCAGTACTCTATCAGGTACATGTAGCTCCACAATATGGTAGCATATCAAGTAAGTTCTCGATCGCCAGACTGCAGAGCCCTCAAGACAAAAAGCAGGAAGACCATTCAAAACATCCTCCGTATAAGGCATCCATGTAACCTATACAAGTGTATAAAATAAGATAAAATAAAATGAATATAAAATTTTAAAATGAATGTGAGTGTATTTAATTCAATAAATTTGTACGTACTTGCGACTCTCTCTGCTGATCCAGCTCATCGCGGTAAAACTCAATGTCAGTCGTCCTGACATTTCCACGAAATCTCAATCCCGTGTTCCACCTGCAAGAAGTGATTAGTAATATATATTATTATTTTGTAATAAATCGATAAAATAAATTTTTTTACAAATGTTATATTATATTTAAATATATAGCATACCGACAATCCAAAGGACAATCATGGAGATCTGGTGGAGCTCCAACTCTATCGGGACGTCCAATGAGTATATGGTCCCACGCCCAGATCTAAAAAGAAAAAATAGTCAACTAAAAACTAGTAAAATAAACTAAGTTTAACATCTCAAAAACTAGTGAATTAGTCATTTTACCTGTAATAGTGTACCAAAAGCACAACACTCGGCCTTTCCCTTCATAGAGGCATTCCCTAACGCCCGATAGACATGGGCCAAGATAGCTGCACCCCAAGCTAGACCTCCGCATAAGTCGAAGTCCTCAAGTAGCGGTAGCCACTTCAGGTGAACTCGATATCCGGTGGGGTTCGGAAATAAACTGCATCCAATTTGAAATAAAATGTACACTCGTGCAGCTGCTGCAACCACGGCCGGTGGAGCATCCAAAGGGACATGATGGAAATGCTGATACAACCAGTCCAAGCGGATTTGACCGGCGACGACATCAACTGGCTGTATCCCGAGCAGGACCTCACACGTATGTACCAAATCAAATGAAACACGTCCAGTGACCGGCTCCCCATGCACTCGAAGTCCAGCTATAACGGCCACGTCACGTAGCATAACCGTCATCTCTCCATGACGTAGATGGAATGTCTGTGTCTCGCGCCTCCATCGCTCCGTCAACGCCCCTAAGAGAGCCTGATCAAGCTGTACTCGTCTGAGTCGGGAGACGTAAAAAAATCCAGCATGACGTAAGTGCTCTATCACCCCCGGATGCTCGACCGTCCATGTGCTCAGTTTACGGTCATGCTCCGTAAACTGAACTGGCGCATATCCCTGTAAGATTACTTTTACTTTTTAAATTAGTATATAAAGTAGCATGTAAATTATGAACTTAACTATGCATGCATAACTAGCTATACCTCTGCGCGCACGAAGCTCGAACGATGCCTAGCCTAGTTTGATGGAACTGATGGATCAACTGGCCCGGGCTCCTCGTGATCGTCCATCTACGAAATAATGTATACAAATTAGTGACCATTAATTTAAACATTAAAGGATAAATTTAAAAATAAAAACATTGTCGGTAGTCAAATATACGCAAACAACCTAAATCTCTACGTCTACGGCCTTGATTTGTTCTATCTTGATTACTTGGACATGTCGTCCTATAATGTCCTTACTGTTTACAGATAGTGCATGTATTTCTTCGCATTCCTTCTCGCTCGTCCATGGCGTTTCGAATACGAGTGGATCTCGGACGGCCTTTCTTTCTCCTGATAGGTGGGGGCGCCAGTGGTGGTCCTTGAGGGCGTGGCCAGCTTCTTTTGTCAGGAACATGGTGAAATTGAGGGGTATAAGCACCACGATAATACTCACATGTATATCATTCAGAACACAGACTATAGTAGTCAATGTTCATTTGACCATTACTGCATACAGCTAGAAGATGTGAGCATGGTATCCCAGTGAGTTCAAACTCTCGACATGAACAAGTCGAGCTTCTCCCATCAAGAATCACTTCATATTCTTCATTTCCAGTAACAACTTGAAACTCGTTTACTTCGAAGCGCAGCACACGGTGTCCTCTTGCGATTGTCATACAATCTCTAATTAGTGCATCCTGTTTTGGTGCCAACACTGTTGAGTATGTCTCACCCTTCTCACGACGCTTTACAAAATAATTGTTCACCTTATAAAATGTAGCGGCCACAAATGCCGTAATACGTAAACCACGTACACCTTTAAGCACCCCATTTAAACTCTCTGATCGATTTGTCGTCATTGTCCCAAAACGTCGGCCTCCATCAAATGCCCAAGCCCAATATTCCCTTTCTCCTTGGAGCTCGTGCACCCAATGCCAAGCTCCCGGATGCATTTCTTTCAACTGATCCTTATGCTGATAATATTCTCTTGCAGTTGCAGCACTTCCTATGCCCGTATAAAATTTATTGAGCACGTTTTCATTTTTAAATCCGGCTTTTTTCATATTTGCCTTCATATGGCGGAGGCACCAACGGTGAGCATGTCCCTCGCTTCTTGGAAACTCCTCTGCAACAATCTCTTTTAACCCAGGAAAGCGGTCTGAAATAAGACAAATAGATCGATCACGTGTCACGAATACCTTTAAATGTCGTAAAATCAACGCCAACTAGCCGCATTCTCTCCCTCGCAAATAGCAAAAGCCAACGGATAAAGGCCATTATTTGCATCTACACCCGTCGCGATCAACGCATGCCCTTGATACTTTCCATACATATGAGTTCCATCAATGCTCAACAATGGTCGACAAAAAGAAAACCCATTAATTGACGGCCCGAATGCCCAAAATACTCGTCCAAACTGCCGAACGCCATTCGGTAGTATTTTTGGATCAAGACGCCATTGAGTCCCAAGATTCACGCGTTCTAGTGTAGATAGGAAGCGACCGCCGATCCCTGCTGTCCCGGCCGTCGCCTTGCCGTCGGAACGTCGCCGGAGCCGCCGCTAGCTCGGAGGAGGCAGCTAGGGCAGAAGCTGTTCACCTTGCTCCGCCGTCGCCGTCGCCGGGGCATTTTTGTCGCGGTCACCGGCCAACCGGTGTCCGGCGACCCCCTCTCGCCGGTGCTCGCGTCGCCGCCGGTCGCCGCCGCCGTCCTTTGCCGCGCCGACAAGCCCTAGCCAACCCGAGAGCTGCGGGGTTGCCTGCGCCGCCGCCGCCGCTTCCCACCACCGGCTAAGGTGAGCCCCCTTCCTGGTGACCCTCTCTGCCGACCATGGCCGCCGCCGGCCTTGCATGCCGGCCGACAGCCGGCCGGAGCTAGTTGCTCCGGCCGGGGTCTTGTTTATTGGATTTTTGGCCGCGCCGGAATTTCTGGAGCTCCCGTTGCTCCCCGAGGTCCGGGAAGGTGAGCACGATGATCGCGGCAATGCGCTGATCATCATGCTCACCTCCATTTTGGTTTTTCTCGAGCCGCTTCGTCGTTCGGCCTTTGTCGTGCCATTTGTATGCTTGTGGCTTTGTTTTTATGTAATTGCTGAGTCTGCGACTTGCCCGATCGCAGTGGGGCTGTGAGCACGGCATCCGTGACATCGATACCTATCCGCTGGTGCTTGCGGAAGGTCGTGCGGATGTACGGTTTGCTCACACGGCCTTAGTTATGCTTGCTTTTGTGCGCGCGCTCACTGTTTTTGTGGGATTTCCCGGCTTGCGACTAGTCCTGTCGCAGTGGGACTGTGAGCACGGTTTTCGTGACGTCGTTACCTATCCGCTGGTGCTCGCGGAAGGTCGTGCGGACGTACGGTTTGCTCTAGCGGCTCCGTTTATTGCTTGTTTGTATGGAATTGTTGCTTGATTGTGGACTTTGGCTTTTGTGGCAATGTTGCGACGCTGTGGGCAGCAAGGGCTTGGTTCTTAGGGCCCTATGGACTGGTTGTCCAACCCCTTGGCCTTTCGTGGATATTCGGATTCGTTTCCGACGCGTTTTTCGATGAATTAATCGGCAAAACGTGTGTTTCTAGTCGTGCGACTCACTCGCTGTTTCGCGAGCGACTTGGCTTTGTCGTTTAGCCTTGTTGGCTGTTCCTCATCGATGTCCCGAAGTTCCGAGGACAGCGGATGAGTGACGAGGGGTTCCGGTGCCAATTCGGCATTTTACGGGAACCCGGAAAGCCGTTTCGGGTGCGTTTGGTATTCGTGGCACCCCGTGCTTGTGCTCGCTGTCCCATCACTTGGTTTTGTGTGTTCGGGGACAGCGAGGGGCTTTGTTGGCTGTTTGGTACCCCTGTAGAGCTTAGTGTGGTTTGGGATCGTCCCGGTGGGTTTCCCGGGCGATCCGTCGGTTTCGGGATGTGAGAGCTTTATGTTTAGCGTCGACTTGGTGGACCTTGACTGAGTGAGTCTTTCGTAGGTCCCGTCGCCTTTCCCGAGAGCCGTCGGAGTTGACTTGAGCGCTTCGTTAGGTGGGTACTTCGATCCGGAGTCGGTTCAGTGGACTACGGTGATACCTTTCTATCCCTTCTTTGCATTTCAGTTATTAGTTCACTTGACTCCCGTTGACTCTACTTATATGCGTGATTGGATAGTAGAGTAGTTGTGGTTTGCATGGTTCTTGAGACGACCCAGTTGGTCGGTGGTGATCGCCTGTTGTTCCGAGCGATCCTAGTTGTGGTTTATTGGTTGCTTCTCGGCTCGTTGCCGTTCTGTGGATTGAGCATACGCATCGATCGTCACAGCTCCCTAGCACCTCACGTATGCCAACGGTCTGATCCACCGTTTGGGCTTCTTTTCCGGAAAAGGGTCGTTGAGTTTGTTCCGACCCGTGAGCCTCGATGCAGTGCGTCGGGAAGGTTTGTGCCGGTGGTTGAGCAGGTTGTGACAGTGCCCGGGGTGCGTCCCGGTGGTTTCAGATTGGGTTTACTTTGTGATTATCTCCTTTGATGCATATACCAGTTGCTTACAGTAGCATAGTTGTTTCAGTTGTATGTCAGCCTCATACTTACTTGTGCTACTGTATACCATATCTATCTTTTGTTGACCCTCGTGCCGGTGTGTACACCTCGCCTTCGTCGGCTTGCGGTACCCACTGGGAGGGGAGACATGCGTGCATGTTCTCACCCCCCACCCCCATTGCAGGTTTCAGGTGAGCAGGGTGGTGAGTGTCGGGACGCTGCAAGGCACGCCTAGATAGTAGCTCTAGAGGTTCCGACTCGTGAGGCTACATCCCCATATTTGGTTATCACCCTACTTTCGCCTATTAGATGTCATTTGTGGTTCAGTTATTCTTTGAGCTTACTCTAGCATGCTTATGTGTTGTGAATTTACTCCTTATGATTATGTGATGATAGCATGCTTGGACTAGTTGGTTGTATCCATATTTTTCGATCGTTTCATTTATCGAGTATTTTGGCTTTCTACCCCTCGTGGTAGCGTCGTGAAATAAAGGTTTCCGTGTGGGAAACAGTTTTCAAATAGATTTCTGATTGTTCGGTTTTTGTGATTTCAAAAGAGAGTTCTCGTGTGGAGGACAGTTTTCAAATGATTATTGGATGATTGAAATTAGGGTTTCAAACTAAAGCTTCTGGGTAAGGAGCAGCTTTCTAGAATGATTGTTGCTTGTGCATTGCATCATCCTTCGCTTAAGGATTTGCTTAGATTCATAAAGGTTTAAGGACTGTTAGCTGTATGAATCTCTCGTTGTGTGGTTGTGCTGTTAGGATGAATGAATGGTGGTTGTGATCCTGTTGTTTGTTGTTGGACGCCGTGCAAATACAAGGGAGGCTCTGTCCGTGTGTACAGTGGACCCTGTATTTGTGGCGGGTCTGTACGTGGCGCGGGCTAGGCTTTCAAAAAAAAAAAAAAATTGGTTCGATTTTCCGCATCTTGAACTAGCCCGGGGCGTGACAATTACTATGTGTTCAAAATTTTACAATTTTTTAAACAGTAGAGGCAAACAGTATAACTGCAAAAACTTCAAGGTTAGCCTAGACGGTTACAATCAGAATGAATAGTACTTAGAAGGACGAGTTGATAAGAGAAAAAAATCCCAAAGAAATGCTTCTCTCCCTCTTTTCAATATCTTTGGAATGAATTTAACTGGGAGCAAGTGTATGGCAAACACCTATTTCAATAAAAATGTGTTTGTGAATTTCAAGCATGGGTATGATGTCTCACAATTTAATTAAAGCATTAAAACATCAAACGACCTGCAAGTCCTAGATAGATGAAACATTGAACTGTAAATTCTTTATGCACCTCAAGGTCCAACTTACAAGATTGCAGAGTATCCAAAACTTATTTTCTCCCTTACTTCAAAATTAAATCTTTTGACAATAAAAAAAGCACAAAAGTTGGTATAACTCTAATTACCAAGAGTGATATTTTTCAAAAGAGATTTGTGCATATAGGTTGCTTACATTAGGCCCGATAAAGTTGATCCCATGCTCCTTGCATATATCAACAAAACCAGCATTTTCAGCCAGGAAACCGTAACCTGGATGCAACATTGTGCATCCTCGGCTAACAGCAGCTGATAAAACATTTGGAATGAACAAATACCTGTCAAAGAAAGGAATATCAGATAAAGCATTTTTCTATGGTTTAATAAGTTATTAAAAATATAGACAAGCCGTAAAGGGATAGAACACCAGCTGATACTTTTATGTATACAATTCAATTTTAAAAAAAAGAATGTTGAGGAGGAAAAGAAGGGCAACTATATTAAGAGTTTATTTGGCTAGGCCGGAGCTTCTATAAAAATGTTAGTTGTTCAAAGATGCACGGACAATATTTGTGTTAAAATCTTCCCCAATAGCTACCAAGCTGTAGCAAAAGCAAAAGATCCATGTTGGAGCTTCTGCTTTTTGAGCTCAAAAGCTCATTTCAACTACCTACTACAACTAAACTCCAGGCATTATTTTTGCCAAATGCCTAGCTCCTGTTTACTGGGATAGGCGCTAATTAGTTTGAATTCGCTTATTTTTGCTGACCAAATGGGAAGCATCACTTACGATTGACTGCTCGGTGCTTCGCCAATACAAACAGCTTCATCTGCAAGCTTTACATGAAGTGCATCCTGATCTATTGTTGAGTGAACTGCGACACACGGAATCCCCATCTCGTGAGCAGTGCGAATCACTCGGACTGCGATTTCACCTCGATTTGCTATAAGTATCTTCTCATCCCTGCAAGTCGCACTCAGAGCTCCTCCACATTTTCTCGACCTAGTGGTCGTTCCGGAAGCCCTTTGTCTGGGAAGGCTTATCTTGAGAAAATTTGGAGAGTTTCCCACCATCAAGCTACATTGTGAGCTCCTAATTCCTCTAGCAGGTTTGACGAATAAACCCTTTTTCACAAAAATACCATGAATTTAGACCCACAGCAGATAACATAACAAATAGTAAACCATAAATCACCGATCTAAGGTTACTGCAGAGAAATTCCAAAGATAAAGAATGCACCGGACAAAAATGAAGCTGCAGCTATTCATGACATCATAATAAAGGACAGCAAATATTGTAACCAAAGATTTACAGTTTATCAACATTTTTCCCTCTAGCCACCTAGACCCATTTCCAGCATCATTTTATGGTTTTTCTGATCTTGGATATCTAAAAGCTAATAAATTCATGAAATTAATTTATTAAGAGCACGAACCAAGAAAACAGTTAAAACAGATGAGAAAAGTTCTCAAAAGCATGACTCATAGAAATCTACAGTTTTCAAGCTGATTATGTCAGGGAAGGCCAGTTCGTAAATACCTTTCACATGATAATCAAAAAGCGTATATTTACCACGAATAGATGGCATTACGGAAAATATAATAATAAAGACCCAATTGGAGGGGAAAGCAAAAGAAATTTAGTGCTTACATTGGTAGCCAAAGAATTCTAAGAACTAAAGGAATGATGCATCAATGTAATTTAACTTCCAATCCACGAGCAACATTTCTCACTGCTCCTTAAACCAACTCAATTTATGCAGCACTTATATCCAAATCAATCAAATCTTTAAGCATTTTAACTTAAGCAGCAGAGAAACCGATAGGAGACATAGATGCCTTCTTACATGTACACCAAATCTTAAACCAGATCTTTCCCCACATCACCATTAGAAGATCTCAACCACAATAGCATGCACAATTAACTCAAATTCCAATTCACGCTCACTAAAATCACTTTGTGCACCAAAAAAAATTAACTGAATTAGCGGAATCTGAGTGATTAAGCATCACTTACAGGGGGAGAGCAAGCGGATTTGCACACGAGCATCGCGTCCATAGTAGAACCAACCCTAAAGCCATAAAAAACGAGCCAAAAAAACAAAAAACAAAACAAAACATCATACTCGATCCATTTTAGCGATTAAAACGCGATTAAAGAAGAAATTAAAGGGAACTGGACGAGGCGGAGAATGAACCTGGGGAAATGAGGCGGAGAGAGAGAGAGAGAGAGAGAGAGAGAGAGAGAGAGAGAGAGAGAGAGGGGATTAAGAAGAAGAAGAAGAAGAAGAAGAAGAGGGAGAGGGAGAAGAGGATCGATGGAATCGAGGAGAGGGTGCGATGCGTGGGCTCGTTGGGAGCTCCGCCCTGTTCACTCCCGAACAAATTATTCGGTGCACCTGGTGTTACTTCACAACCCATGCACCGCTTGGGGCATGTTTGTTTCACCGAAACTGGACTTTGGGTTGAAGTAGACTTTGGGTTGAAGTGGAGTTCGGTAAAAATTATTTTTTTTCCGCAGTTTGTTTCGTAGTTATAAAAGTGAAGTTTCATTAGTTCTGCTGTTTGTTTGGTAGGAAATGTATGGTGTAAAACTATAATTTATATATAAAAAATAAATAATTTAATAAATAAAAATAATATAATTATATTTTTATATAATTAAAATTTAATTATATAATATTTTTTCTACACCTCTCTTCACCATAATTGACTTCGGCCCACGGTGGGCCGAAGTCAATTATACCGTTTCAGGTTAACTCGAGTGTCGAACGTAACCTTTTTACTACGAACCAAACGACGGAAGTGATCGTTTTTTGCGAAAACGACTTCCCCTCTCCACTTCCACCCCACTTCCACCCCACTTCCACCATGCCTTTGACTGGCACAAGTGTTGGTTCACGATGCACCGGTTTCATTCGATAGTTTGTCTTCTGGAAGGTTTATCGGTCCGGTCCGTGGGATGGTCGTTAAAATGGGCCGAATATGGGCCTTATTTGTAGAATTTCCAACGGACCGGGCCGATATAGGATCCCCGCCAATAAGAAATGGATAAATTACCAAATAATAATAATAATAATAATAATGATCTGTAATTTCCCGTTTGTTGACGTGAACGAGTGGTTTCTGGACTGTGCCTAATTTCGAATCAATTTTTCTTTTTAGCCAAAAATAATCAATTATTTTTTAAATGCTAGCCCAGTCCAAAGATCACGGAGCGGGCCGAGTCGAGTCGGATCAAGAAATCTCGGACCATGCTCGTTCATCACCAAAATGTAACAAACTCTCAGGCAAAAATATTATCACATAATATATTTATACAATCACGAAAAAAGGGGAAAAAAAATAAAGGACAAAATGTGCTTAATAAAGCTCAAGTATATATATATATATATATATATATATATATATATATATATTTAGAATGTATATAGTGCCAATCCACAAGCAAATTAACATTACGCACATGAGATCAAAAGTTATACATATGGAGATTATAAGGAATACATGGCACTCACACTAAACTCAAACTGTACTTGAAAACGAATGAAGTTGATCTTAATTATTTCTCCTTTTGTTCTTCGTTCCTTGTAAAATTCAAACTAGTCCAATTCGTCCAATTTTATGCCGAAATCGGCCGAAAGGCGATGACGGAGTGCTTCGCGATGTGCAAGCTGAACTGCCCGCCTTTCTCGCTCACGTCGATCTTGTCCACGCCCGGCGGCGGCACCAGCTCAAATTAAGTTCTTGACCAGTCGCCCGACGATGAGCCCTACGATCGGCAATGCGAGTATAATCCCGGGACAGCTCCTCCGACCGACGCCGAAAGGCAGGAACCTAAAGTCGACTTTGCCACCGACGAGCGCATCGACGCCTTGTTCCTCTTCCATGAACCGCTCGGGCCGGAACTCCTCCGGATTGTTCCACAACTCGGGGTTGTTGGCGAGCCACCACGCGTTGACCACGACTTTCGAGCCCTTCGGAATCGTGTATCCCCCTAACTTGGCCTCCTCCAAGTTCATGTGGGGGACTAGGAGGGGAATTGGCGAGTGCAGCCTCAGTGTTTCCTTCACGACGGCCTGTAAATACGGTAGCTTGTGCAGGTTCGACTCGGTCACGGGTTCGACGTTGCCGAGCACATCGTCGATCTCCTTCCGAATCTTCGATTGGACCTCCGGATGGTTCACGACCTCGGCGATAGCCCACTCCATGGACCACAGTGTGGTCTCTATAGCTGCACACAAATGGTCGATCAATTCGAGTCACGTACGTCTCACGCATGTTAACCAAAACTAGCTATATAAATATATATATATATATATATATAATACACAAATTTGAAATTAAAATTTGAATTTTACCCGCGACATTGATGTTCTCGACGATGTAGATCACGTTCTCGGAGCTGATCTCGCCGTTCTTCTCCGCTTCGAGTACGTGATCCATGGCGCACCGCAGCTTGCTCCGACCGCTGTTCTCGGCCAAATACTTCCTGCAGTTTCAACAATTATATATATGTATATATGTATATGCAAAAATATAATAAATGAAGTGATCCAGTAATTACTGAACAAAGAGTAATACATACCTTCTTTTGTCCACGTAGTTGTTGTTGAAGAAAGCGAGCCTTCTGGTCTGCAGGTCGCGGCACTGGTGCAGATAACCGCGGAGGAAAGGGCGGAGGATGGGAATGAAGTCGCCGTAGTTGTATTCGAAGCTCTGCGCGAGGCGGCTCCGCTCGGAGTTGAACTTGGTGGCCTCGAGGAAGAGGGGGTCGGTGTCGGACGTGAACCTGGCGTCGAACATCATGCGGTACATGATGTTGTAGAGCATGAGCTGCAGGCGCCGCCGCAGCACCATCCCTTCCTGCTGGGCGCGGCGGTTGGCGCGCAGGTCGACGACGACGGCGGCCATCTCCTCCTCCCACATGGGGCTGTACTGCTGCACCACCTTGTTGGTGAAGAAGGGGAGGGTCATGATCCGCCGCATCCGCCGCCAGTGCTCCCCGTACTCCGTGAACACCATGTCCTGCCCGTTCGCCGTGAAGATGTCGAACACCACGTTCCGCGGCCGCGACCCGAACTCCACTCCCTGCTCATTAATTGTTGCAAAGAGCTAGGGATTCAGTACATATAACTTAGCACAAACAGTTTAAATTGTAGTGTTATTTAATTTCTTTTCCCAAGTACATACGCATTAATTAATTGCTATTTTTCTCAAAATACATATCCGATTCATATCTGAATTCTGATGCATTAATTGCTATACATTGCTGTTTGTAAGACATATATATATATATATATACCTGTGTGTGGAGGACCTCAGTGGCGAGGCGCGGGTCCGACACTACCACAAGATTGTGAACGCCGAGGCGGAGGAGGAAGACGGGGCCGTATTTCGAGGCCATGCGGGCGAGGAAGCGGTGGTTGAGATCGTTGCCGACCTGCAGCCAGTTTCCGAAGATTGGAATTGCGGTCTGACCCGGCGGAGTGTTAGAACCAGCATTAGCATTACCGGAAAAGAGCATGAGATAAGTGAGGGTGAATAAGAGGGGGATGAGGAGCGGAATAAATGGTTGGGATGGGAATAAGGACTTGGTTATCCACGCAAGTGCAATGGACAACAGGGTGGATATGCCCACATCCTTGGTGGAGAAAGCCATTCTCATCAAATAATCTCTTGCTCAAGTGTGTTTTCGATTTTGGTATGTATGTAATGGATAGGGAATAAGAGAGGGTGTGTGTATATATATATATATATATATATATATATATATATATATATATATGTGTGTGTGGCGGAATATATTAAGATGGTGGAGATTCATTTGGTGGTTTTGTAGGGGAAATCCATGGGCTAGAGAGTGAAACAAGTTAGGAGGGAGAAAATGTGTGACAAATTTAGAGCAAATAATAAAAAATATAGATAGGTTGGTAGGAGGGGGTGGTTGGTTATGTACAGGTCAAACTAACCTACTTCTTATGATCTGGTCATAAACCTAGTTTTGTACATTTATTCTTGGAGGAAAAGTTTGCCCTTGAGAAATTTGTTACATTAGTTGGAAACTTAAATTAGGATTTCTCATGCATGAATGGCATAGTGTTGTCAAAGTATTAAGAGTAGTAGTAGCTTGTAAGCTATTTGTTTTAGGACTCCTGCATTCAGGAGAAGTGCAATAGCATATCAACGATTTTACACTAGATAGCCACTATATAATTGGCTTCTCTACTCAAGAAGTAAAAATTAGATAACACAAATTCAATGTAATAAAAATTTAAAAATTTTGCGAAAGCGCAAGTACTCTTCAGATCCCCAAAATATGAGTCAGGTGATACTTTGATCCTTAAATTTTAGATGCTCGTATTATTTTGTTCAAATTTCTCATATTATTATTACAATTAAGACGGAAAGTCTAATCTAACATATAATTGCAGATCATCTCTAAATAGTGCCAAATTAAGTAGCTACTGTTCTTGAGAAGAGACATAGTACTACAGTAGTGCCAAAATTTTAGAAAAGAAGAAAAGTTGGAGGAGTAAAATAGCAAATGGGGCGGCTATGAGTCCAGTAGCCGAAAGCATCACTAGCTTATAAGTTGATCACATCACTATCCTCTCTTACCTTCCCGTATGGGCCTGTACCTCTTCGGCGCCCACGGTTTTCTGACAAAGTGTATTGACCTTTTTGTAATTAGAAATTCCTCTCTGCAACACTCTCTCACCAAACCTTAGAACTAAAGGGTTCTATTTAATATAAAATATTAATATATTTTTGTACAAATATTTATGACCATCCGTAACAATTTAACATCTATTATATTAAGCGGTACCTAACAAAAGGATCCTAGTGTTTCCATTGCTTTTTTGAATATGTCAACATGATCCAGGCGAGTGATTTGCGAACGTGCATATTTGACGTGGGCCCTCGCTTTAGTTTCACTTTTGAGCCACGGGCCACAATAGTTGGAGTTGGTGATTGGGTTAGGTCATTTTATAGAAGTTGTAGTGTAAGCATAGTTTGCCAAGTCATCTGTGGACCAACCAATCAGAATCTCGCAGGAAGTACCTACATGTTAAGACTTAAGACTACAGAGAAACTGAGAAAGTCATTTTATATAAGAACAATAATAATGTCTAAATACCGACCGTCCCTAGCGCAAGTGGTAAAGGACTTGGTGGTTGGTACCCGAAGTCCCGAGTTCGAATCCTAGTTGATTCACATTTCTAGCTAAGTTTATTTCTATAAGAAATAAACGAAGCGGGTAGCATGCTACCTTTCTCTCAAAAAAAAAAATAATAATAATAATGTCTAAATTACAAGAACAAGTATTTCACATAGTATTTATATCCGATTAATGTTCATCGAGTTGTCTAAAAAAGAGAAGATCTAATCAAGAATGTTATAATAACCTTACAACAAAACAACCATGAATAAAATAATAATAATTATAATAGAAACTTAATTGAGTAGGCCCATGATTTCCAATGATTTTCAAATAGCTTACGGTGACGCCCCAACTTTTTAGAAAGTCACCCATCTTAGCACGCTTAACTCTCTTAACTTCTTGGGCCTAGCCACCATCCAAAATGTTTAAGCCGACTTAAGAGTTTAGCCATATTACATCTTATATATAGGACTACCTGGATTCTCACAATCTCTCCCCCTTTAAGCCATGACGTTCTCATCAGGTTCAAACTCACAAGTATCAGGCGATGTGAGACTCGTCTCGCTAGTCTAAACCGACCTTGTGGTGAGCCACGCTCCACCCACAACAGTCAACAGTATAAGAATCTCGCTCTCCCCGCTGTATAATCATAGCTCAGCCGAGACTAATCTCACACTTCCTGCTGGTAATTGGCTCTGATACCAACTGTGACGCCCCAACTTTCCAGAAAGTCACCAATTCTAGAACTACTCCCGTCCTAACACGCTTAACTCTCTTAACCTCTTGAGCCTAGCCACCACCAAAAATACTGGGTTAAGAGTTTAGCCCTATTATATCTTATATATAGGACTACTTGGGGTCTCACACAGTCACACTTATAATTCAGGGATCCTAATATAATTTTACTGGTGAAAAAAAAGAAATAGCAGCTCAAATATATGACTTTGTAGCATGGTAGCAGAGAGTGAAAATACTGGAGCTTAGCATATGGCTCAAGAACTAACTCTCCACACATATTCTTGAATAAGATCAAAGAAGAAGAGAGATTCTTGGGGAGGACACGTTTTCTAGCAGAACAATCCGATCGAAACAATTTAGATACTCTAAAGAAAGTAGGCACAAAGGTTCTCCAATTTTCTAAGTTTTACTTTCCAGCAACGGTTTGAATTTTGGAAACTTTACAAGGGCATGGAAAGCAGGAGTATATTACATTAGAGCGGCGATCTGTACTGCAATAGATTGCAGGAAAATGCTGACAAATAAAAATAAGCTTTTAGCTTTCCTCTAAGCTTGAACATCCAACTACATTTTTAATCATCGACCCTCGTGTGTTATACCCAGAGACTACAAATATACACATCAGGAATCTATGATGTCAACCGACGAATGTAGCTAATATATAGCTATATAAAAGATGGAGAAAATAAATGGATTGCAGAGCTCAAATTACTCACCCAAGCTGTCCATCTCACATTCGATCAGTGAAGACCGAGACAGCAAGTTGTTCTTTGCATCTTGTCTTGATCCCGGCCATTTTTAAGTTGCATCACCTTTGGGTTGAGAAATGATTGTGAAAGGCACCTGCTAGGGCTGAAACGATAAGTTTATTGCTGTGCGAGGAGGACTTGGTTAAAAAATTAGAAGTCATTCCAATTGCTCATAGGATCCGGCGGAAGGGTTGTTGTGATCATATTGGGGGCCCCTCCAGGCATTTCCGCCATTCTCCGAGCTGCTGCACGCTTGGTTGGGGAGGATGTTGTTGTGTCGGAATTCGCCTTCTAAGCTCATTTGTTGAACTTCTTGTGGGGACAGTATCTTGATGAACCGCACGCAGTTTACAAACTCCCTGCACAACAAACCCATTCGAATTTGATAAAATCATTATGTATTTCCATATTACATGCATGATTTTGGTGATTCTTTATTAAGTCAACAGCCAGATGATCCTTTGATTGAGTGTTTTCAATTTATTTCCATATGAGTAATATGCGCGTTTGTAGCACAGATCCCTTACGATAGCCAAATCATTCAAAGCAAATAACTGGCCTGCATGTTTAACCTCATTTACACATTAGTTTTGTTTCTATAATCATTTCTTGCGCAATATGCACGATGTATAACTAAGCATTAAGCAAGATAGCTTTAGCAACTTAATGAAATAAAGTAAACTAATGGCAGCTTCACTTCAAAAAGTAGTTTGCATCATATTTAACAGGGTTCAACTTACTCCCAAGGGTCGTCTCCAACAAGTAGAACATCCTCCTCGTGATCAACATACACTAACTTCCAGCCAACTCTCTGTCGATCTTCAAGCTGCCCCTCAATACTGAACATGCGGGCAAGATCTTGTTTCAGCTCGTCATATCCGGAATAGCGAGTGATGTCAATAGATCTACCTACAGCTCCACGCTTATGAACCTAAAGACACATGGAGTGGGTTAGTCCAGATGGAAAGTGTCATTTACATACATTTATACAATGGAGATTTTCATGCTAAACATCCTAAAGTGCCGTCTCTGCCAAAAAGCAAATTTTAATTGCACATTTTGCACTCCTCAAAAACATAAAAAATTCACGCATAACCCTCAAAAGTTTAAAAATATCATAGTCGCCTTGTAGAGATACATAAGTACTAAAATATACCCTTTTCGGAGGACCTTCACAAAAATAACAAGTGCATTTCAGAGGCACTTATGATATTTGGAAGAACATTTCTGAATTCCTTATATATATATATATAAGGCCATTTATGATATTCCTAACTTTTGAACAGCATCAATGAAATTTTGTATATGGAGGGTCTGACCGTAATTTTGCCAGAAATCACCCTTATCTTAAATTGAGAATCTATTCAATTCATTGAAGTTAAGAGCACAAACCTTGGTATAAGTCCGCATTCGTTGGAGTGGAGGAGCCGGTTGCCATGAATTCCTATTCAAAAAGCTGTTGTCCGTGATTGTAGAATCTATAGAATTAAATGCCACGTCAGCAACCCCAAAAGGTTGAGAAACCATAGACGACGATAGCTCTTGCTGAGCATCTCTCTCGAGGTGTTGTAATTGGCAACCACATTTCCCGGCACATTATTCTGATACTTTCCCGATTCAATGCCATTCGTAAGTAAAGCATCTGTAGTTAGAGGCAGGCCCAATGGACCATCAATGTTAACCCCAAATAAAACATTGTTTCTTGGATCAGCCACCTGGGCCTCACTCTCTGGTGGCACATCTCTGTACATATTTGGCTGATTGAAAGAAGAAAGAGGGGAAAAGCCTTGTTGCAAATGCCCATCGGGCTGAGAAAGGCACACTGATGTAGCTGAAGAGGTCGTGTCCAGGTAATCAGTTTGAGGGGTGTTGTATATGTGTTGTGTCTGTGGGCCAACAGGCCCGTGATTCTGAATCTTCGGAAGGGGCGTGCATGGCTTTATGTTACTATTAAGTGGCTTCGGTGGCAAGTCCTTAGTGATGGTAGGGCTTCCTGCCACAGCTTCCATGGGGTTAGAGCTCAAAATGGTCACAGCTGATTGGGATGTCTTCTCTGTGGTATTTATCATACTGCGGGGTTGGGTCCTATTTAAAATGGACTGAGCTAGAACACCACCATTGTTTGTTGAAGGAGAAGTTGAGCAAGAAGGAATGTCGTCTGTGAGCACCGAATGTTGAGCCCCAACTGCATTCGACGAGTTGCCACCCGTCGAGATTATGTTGATCATTGAATTTGACGAAGGAAGAACTGTCCCAGGCAATTCTGGAAGAAGAACTTGCTGCTGTTGAAGCTTTTGCTGCGACTGCTGCTGCTGCGGAAGAAGCTGCTGCTGCTGCTGCTGCGGAAAAAGCTGCTGCTGCTGCTGCTGCGGAAGAAGCTGCTGCTGCTGCTGTGGAAGAAGCTGCTGTTGTGGAAGAAAATGCTGCTGCTGCTGCTGCGGGAGCCTCATGGCTTGAGAAGAAGCACTTTTTGTGCACTGTTGAGAAGCTGCTTGATGAGGAGGAACCGAGTGGGTGTTAGATAATTGTTGTTGCACGTCGAGTAGTATCTTCTGCTGTTCCTGCAGCAATAAGGACTGTTGCTGCTGCTGTTGTATCTTCTGTAAAAGCTGCAATTGTAGCTGATGATCGGATAACTGCAACTGCTGATTCGTTTGATTAAGGAGTTGGTTTGGTATCAGCTTCTGCTGTTGAAGAAGTTGCTGCTGCAGAAGAACTTGCTGATTCTGAGGCTGGTTTTGTAATGTCTGTTGCTGGTTCTGTATCATAGGTTGTGGCTGTTGCTGGATTTGAGACTGTACCAATACTTGATTTTGTGCAAGATTGGTCTTATTTGTGTTCAGCGGCAATGGCTGGTTCACGGGTTGATGCCTCGCTTCACAACTAATATCTTGTATTTCTGGGTTCGGTCTAGAAACAGTACCCAATTGGTTCAATGGGAGTGACACCTTACACAGGTGATCAATTTGTTGCTGGGTTTGCTGAGGTAACCGAGAGGCGTTGAACTGTACATTATTCTGCTGCTGCAGCAGATGATGGGCCTGTAGGCCCAATTGCCTGGATAGATCAGTTGGGCCTAGGTTCGACCCAACAGGCCCAGTCAAGGAGCGGAGATAGTCCGTTTGCATGGTTGCGTTGGAAAGCGAGGACCCATTCTGTTGCATGTTCATCCATTGGACCAAGCTGAGGCCAGGCATTATAGTGCTCTGGGTTTGAGGGTCCTTGATACATATTTCCTCACCAAGCCAAGGCATCGCCCTCTTGAAAAGATTTTCCATTTCTGACGACTCATCATCTGCAAAACCCTCGCATAAAGTCAGATAACTACTTAAAATAGGGGTTTTAACATATAAATCCCTGAAAAGTCATGTTACATACTGTAGTACAATAGGAATTCCTACAACAAGTCATTAAGGCAATAAGCTATCCAATTCATAGGAGGGAGTTGGTTTTGGATGAGAAGTCCTCTAAAAACGGCATTTTTCTAGGCACCAAGTGTATAGGTGTATAGGTAAGAAAAATATGTTTTGAAGAATATAAATGGAAATTCAGATTTTCAGGAATATACATGTGTAGATAATAAGGGGCATAAATGTTAATATTTCCAATCTATGATCAGAGCTGGGAAGTTGTAACCTGGCATCCCAGGTTGTCTTGGCCGCTTGGTTCTGAAAAATGGAGGGGGACATATAAAAAAAGGAGCAGCAACTGGTTCAATCTCCCATAGAGAAACCCTGTTGCGCCTCTCACCAGCCGCAGACTCATCCCATCCTACCTGTCAACAAAAACAGGGACTTTTTACTAATCAAAAGAAAGAAATTTGATACTGATGAACATGCTCATCATATTAACTTGCGGAATCCAACCTGCAAATTACGCCATTGCGAGTTCTTCCACCTTACGGAATCCAGATCACTAATGCCTGTTATAGTACCCATGTACCTGCAGAATATACAAGTTGTCTAAATTTCAATACTTGCAGTAATATTGATTTACAAATGAGAAGTTTGATTTACAAATCTAATTATTAAACAAAGAACAGGTCATAAGAAATGCACACCTTCTCGTTCCTGATTCTTCGGTTTCAAACATCATCCTAAAACGCATTCCAAGTGATATTTGATTGCCGTACACTGCTTTTTGGTACTTGGCAAAAGGAACTACAAATTCCGATGGACAGACAACTTTCATGTCAAACTTAACGAATACTCTAATAGAAGAAGTAAACGCTAAACTCCAAAAGAAATGGGTTGGTACATACCTAGGGTTATAAAAAACTGTAAATGGGCTGTGGTTTGCTGCAGCATGGGCTGCTGCAGCAAGAATCCCTATATGCATGCTATCACTTGATAGGACAGATGATGATATGTTAGTAGGTTGCCTATTAGCACGTCTAATTCCCAATAGAAGCTGCTGCTTCTCATCCCTGCACATTAAAGTAGAAGAAAACAACATTAATTTTAGCGTTTTCAGATACATAAGTATCTGATCTTATAGAAGCTTTGGCAGACGTGTTGTTTGAAAAAGCACAAATAACAGCCTTTTCATCTAAAATCCCTCCAACAGCTTCTTGCTACAGCAGAAGCAGAAGCTTCAGATGGGAACTTCCGCTCTTGGTGCCTAGAAGCTCATTTCAGCTTCCATACAACAAAATCCCAGGTTCTTTTGTCCGCAAAAAGCCAAGTAGCTTCTTTTCTAAGTAGAGAAGCCGTTCTAGTACTTCGCTAAGAAGGCAATAAATGTTAAAAATATGGAGGATCAAAATAAGATTTTATAACAATAGGCATATAAGCAATGATGGACACATTTAAGCAAGAGAAATGATTAAGAAGGAAAAGCACTCGACTCTGGAAACATTTGATTCTCTTAAAACTTGGATACTTCAGGATAAGTCAAGCAAGAGAAATATTTAAATAACTTTTACCTTATAAATAAGACCGAGTCACCAGCTACAAGCCTCTTTCCATTCACAAATAGGCTCCAACCAGTTGTCAGTAAGTGCCTTTTAGGCTGACCTAATGCAACAAAAAGAAAAACAGATAAGTCTTTCCATAACTTGCTCGATTGCCACTGCTACATGTATTAGTATTAGTAATTTTCAAGACATTACTTGTCTTTTTTTTCCCCTGTTTCTGAGATAATTAATTAGGCTTACCTCGATATATATGGCGGAAGGTCCATAAATTATCGTGCAAGTCCCTGGCCTGCAATTCCTGAGCAGGAGGCTGCATTGAAAAATCCTACACAATGCAAAAGAGTAGAAATTGATACCCTAATTCAGGCGCACTATAAGGCTTATTATGATTACAAATGGTAAAGTATAGAAATATGCTTACAAGAGGAGGAAAGATCTTCTCTGCAGCACGACGAGGCACAGAGAAACCCCCATGAGTGCTTGTATCGCTTGCTGTCAGTGTTTTACAAAAGAATTCTGTTTGTGGCTTAGTTTGCTTTAGTGCGAGCTCTGATAATTGTAATGCCTCCTTATCATACTAGCACTCGTACCAAAAACGAAACAAGAACAAAATGAGAAAAATAGAGAAGAAATGGAGAAAACAGATAGTTGAGAAAAACAGACGGTTAATACTAACTGTGTTGACTGGCTGGAGAGTCATCTGAGCATACACTTCATCCGTCTCTGGATCAGCCTAGAAAATTGTGAAAATAAATATACTATTTCTTAGTTATGTTTACTGAAGTATGTGGTATTCTTAGCATCCTTCTATTAAAAGAAAATTAGGAAACCATAGATTACATGCAAAGTGACATTGTGAAGGAGGCATATCAACTTCGACGGGAGATTTGGATAATTTGGAACATGCGCATCGATATCCTTTTGCATAGAAGCTGCAACCTGAAATAATTAAATGCAATATAAGTCAAAGTGTACTGGAAAAGGTACAATCAACTAAATGTTAGTTTAGAAAAAACAATCACCAAAATGATCATTGCCCGCAAAATTCCATTCTTCAAAGTACTCACCAAAATGATCATCCATATGACTTACTTAGACCAAGTACAAACAAGACCAAACACAAAATCTTAATCTTTATTTGTTCTTTTATAAATCATGAAAATTTAATGGAAATATTTACGGATATTTTCCTTCTCTTTTTGCGGTACCGACCACAATTTCTCAAAAAGACTTGGTTCCAAAATGGTACCTTTTTTTTCAGAGATCAAACTCATCTCATCTACAGAGAAAACAAAAGAGTTATGCAAACTGAAGTTCTGACAAATCTTTATTCCAAAAGCAAACTATTTTTGGTGGTAATTGCACAATTACTGTAACAAATACCACCTACATTTTCTGGGCACTTTTCAAGCAATCAGCCACGAAGAAGCAAAGAAAATGCACAAAAAGAAATAACATTTGAGATTAAAATACGTATTTGCGAAGAAGTTTACTACAATTAGATGAAGAAACAAAAGAAGATCTACTGGGGAATACAAAGTTAATAACTTGGCACAAGTACACCAAATAAGAGTTTGGGATTAGGCTAATTCAATCCAAGTTTTCTAAAAACCTTCTCACACTGCTGTTTCTAACAGAAAATCCAAGTACCATTCAACAACATTCTAGCATTAAATGCAAACTATTAGACCACGTATCCCCTAAAACTCCTCTAAGAAGAAAGGAAAAAACCAACTTTTTACAGATTCCGCTTAAAGATGCAGCCATTAAAATAGTTAAATCCGAGCCCTTAAACCAAAAGGTTACAAGTTTTCTCGCAACCAAAAGCACCAAAAAAGACATAAAAGACGAACACGACGAAGAGGGTAACGCAAAGCAAACCGCAGCAAAGCGTACACACCCCGCCCAAAATCGAAATGCGACCTTTTTACCGCAATTAATGCATCAAAAAAAACCCCCGAACAAAATCCCCCAAAAAATCGGCGTAGGGGCAATAACCGAAACAACCCATTAATTGAAGGGAAACCGAGTAGTACAATGATTAGGAATCGTCGTTCCTCGGCGTGTGATTCGTACTACATGCGTGCATCATATATTAGATATGTATCTACCTGTTCGCTGTGGCCTTGGGGGAAGTAGACGACGAGGCTCCCGACCGGAGGAAGGTTCACCAGCGGCCCCGCGCACGCGTACCACAGCTCCGCGTTTATAGCCCTCCTCTCTACTACCATAACGCCACGGGTTAGATCCCCCACGGGACCATAGATTCACAACCAAAGGGCGAGGGTTTCGGAGCTCTTACCTTCGCTTCCGCCCCCCGCCTCCGCGGCGGAGCTCGCGGGGCCCTTCATGGCGCCGCCCTCTTCTTCGTCCTGTTCGGCTCCGGCGACTTCTCACCTCCGCCGCATGGTGGGATCGGAGGAGGAGGAGGAGGAGGAGCGGAGATTCGGGGGAGCTTGTCGGAGGGGGAGGGCGCCGAGGAGCGGAGAGATCGGGGACGAAGAAACCCTAGGGAGGGGAGAGAGAGATAGAGAGAGAGAGAGAGGCGAGGGTTTGGGAATCGTGAGGGGACAAGAGAGGGACCAGAAGCGAGCTACACTACACTACACTACACAAACGAGAAGAAGAAGAAGAGGAAGAAGAGAGAGAAAAGAGTTTTAGAGAGAGAGAGAGAGAGAGAGAGAGAGAGCTAGAGAGCTAGAGAGAGAGGGGGCGAGGCAAGCGTGTGCGCCGCGGACCAAAGAGCGAGCTCCCTTTCTCTCTCTCTCTCTCTCTCTCTCTCTCTCATTCAGTATTGCCACATTACTTTATTGATGGAAATTGTTGCGGCTTTTTATTTATTTATTTATTTTTTCTTTTCTTTTTTACTGGGAACGATGATGGGGAGGTGGGACATTTGCAAGAAAGGCCGTAAAAAGAATCCTTTTTGTTAAAGATCTCCAGGATGTGTAGAAATACTAGTGGATTCCCGATGCAAAATATTATATTGTTGTTTAGACAGATATATAATATAATATAATATTTTAAAAAAAATCTAAGACTGTAAAATTTAGTAAAAAAAATATCACTTGTTAAGTCACGCACGCAGACTTTTAAAAAATTGAGCCAAAAGTGGACTCAACTCTAGTGAATTTATTATTTGCCAGTAAAATTTGATCATTTTACTTTTTTTAACTCAGCAAAATTCAGAAAATTTATTGGATAAATCAACCTTTTCAAGTTGAGATAAGTTTCTAATTTTTAACATTTAGAAGGGAAGGGTCAAAATGCAAATATGCGACCTCGTAAGTGGAGCTGAGGTTACTGGTTATTAGAGAGTGGAAGGAGTGTTATTGTTGCTAGCGGGGCCGTTCGCGATCCCATCAACGGTGGAGAAGAGGAATCGACCGGGGGTAAAACGGTAATTTCGCCTTACATCTCCTGTTCCCGCAACGAGCCTCGTCCGTAGTCGGCAATGCGAATGGGAAAGGACCCGCACGCCGCAAATACCGATGGGTAACTACCCGCCCCCCAGTCCCGAGCTAGTCTATCTTATCTAGGCACATTAATTTGAGCATTTGGTTTACTCAAACGTTATGATCAATTTCCTTTTTTTGCTGTAGTTTATAAGTCAAATAACTCCAATGCATACAACAAAGGTGAGAATTAGAATTATCTAAAGGAACAAATTATTGGAATTACTAGTTCAAACAAAATTCGAGTGTGGCGACAACGTGCGCCACTAAGCTAGGCGGCCCTTAGAAGAGGATAAAAAAATATGGACCATTACTAACTTTTGTTCGTTTTGAATTTAATTCTTTTAATTGAATTGGACAATTAATTTTGTTCCTCATTTAGCTGGGATTATTATAACTACAATATCAGGGCAAGAACTTGAATTGAAAATTAACAAAAGTTAAAAAGATGTCAATAAAAAAGATTTGGATGGTCTACTTGTAAAATGACCAATAGTTTTTATTTTTGTGACAGGAAAAAAAAAAGGGTAAATTACACCACTAGTCCCCAACCTTTTTTCCAATTTTCAATTAGGTCCCCAACTTTTTTTTTTTGTCAATTGAGTCCCCAATATCAATAAATAATTTCAATTGGGTCCTACCGTCTACATTGCCGTCATAGTTGACAGAAATGGACACGTAGGCGCCAGCACAGTGCAGATCTGGCAAGCATGGAAGAGAAATAACCCATTTGCCAAACACGTGCACAACCCACTTGCTAAGCTCCTTGATAGTAAATTAGAAAGGAAAAAAAATTGGGGATTTTGTCCTATCTCGCATTAGGGTTTCACTTTTTCTCCCAATCCATGGATTGAAGCCCTAATTAATGACGGCGACCACGGCAAGGGGGACGGCTCCAAGATCTAATCTTGCATGGAGTATAGATCTTCTTAAGCATGAAGTATAATTAGGAGGAAGAAGACAAAGAAGGGTAGAAAATGTGGGTTTTAAGAGAGAAGGGTGACCCACAACTTGAGTATAGTAAGTTTTTTTTAAAAAATTTTTATCTTTGTGGTCCCAACCTAGTTATCTCTGCCATATGGGAGGGTTTTCTGAATAATTTTTTATTACCCTTTCTGTACATATATTTTATTGCAAAATATTTTTTCTTTGTATTCTTTTGCATTGAGTAAAACAAAAGTTGATAATAATTTTTAATTAACTTATTTCTTTTATTTTATTTTTTCTGTGTATGTTCTACAGCACAAGACAGTGATTACTTTAGTATAGAGTATTACCATGGCGGTACTTTTGTGCAAACACCACTAAAAGGTTATATTGGTGGTAGTGTTGACTACTTTGATTTATGTGAGTCTGATGAGATGTCTTTGTTAGAACTAAATGATATTGGAGAGAAGTTAGGATATGTTGGTAAACATGATTTTTTTTGGAGGAAAAAAAAAAAGAATTTAGATGATGACTTTATTCATATTAAGAGTGATAAAGAGTTACTTGATGTAATTGGCAAGCTTTGTTGGGGGGAGTTGTTACAAATATATGCTGTTAAGAAAAGGTCTAGGCAGAGCATAAATTCTGCCAAAGATGTGGATGAAGTTGGTAGTGCAGATGATGTTCCCACCATGGAGGATATTTTAGCTGATATTGGATTTAATGACTCTGAAGAAAGTTTAGATGCAAATGACGAGGAATGGGCTCCTAGTGATGGTGAGAACAATGAGAAAAAATCTAAGGAAGGTTTTAGAATTGCTACTAGAAGGCATAACAAGTTAACCAAAAAAACTGTTGAGAAAGAAGATGAATGTAATGAAGAACTTTATGACAGTGAATATGAAATTTCTGATGATGAAGACTTACATGAGGTCAATGTAAAAATTGATAATAAAGATAAGTCTGCAGAGAAAAAACATATAGATGTTGAGATGGAAATAGATAATACGGGGGAGCATAATGAGGTGTCATCAGATTATGATTCAGGAGAGGACTTAAAAAGCTTATCAAGTGACAATGAAGATGGAGAAAAAAAGCAAAGATTTTCAGAGTTTCATGCAGAATCTGACATGAGAGATCCACAATTTCAAGTGGGAATGAGGTTCCAATCCTTCAATGAACTGAAAGAAGCAATAAGACAATACTCAATTAAGAATAGATTCAAAATTAAATTTGCAAAGAATGACAAAAGAAGAGTCAGGGCAGTATGTAAGGAAGGATGTGATTGGTTTATTTATGCAACTGTTATGCAAAGTGAGCCAACAGTACAAGTTAAGTCATACCAACCCAAGCATCAATGTTCCAAGGATTTCATTAAAAAGCATGTGACATCTACTTGGTTGGCTAAACATTACTTGGAAAGGATCAAGTCCGACCCTTCTTGGAAACTACTTGCCTTTCAAGATGCAATCAAGAATGAATTGTGCGTGAATATCTCCATAGCAAAGTGCTTCAGGGCAAAAAGAAAGGCATTAAAATATTGAGGGTATTGATACTGAACAATATGCCAAATTACCTGATTATTGTGCAGAGATAAGAAGGACTAACCCAGGTTCAAAATTGATACTAAATCTAAGCAATCTTATCTTTCAAAGGATGTTTATCTGCCTAGATGCTTGCAAAAAAGGATTTCAAGCTGGTTGTCGGCCTATTATTAGTGTTGATGGATGCTTTTTGAAAGGAAAATATCATGGACAGCTCCTTGTAGCAGTCGGCATTGATGCAAATGATTGCATCTTTCCAATAGCATATGCTGTAGTGGAAGTTGAATCAAAAGATACATGGTCTTGGTTCTTTCAGTTGTTGGCAGAAGAACTTAACATCAGGAACTCCTATTCATGGACTTTTATGTCAGATAGACAAAAGGTAACTTTATTATAGCTTATGCTTGTTTATCCAAAACAGTTAATTGCCAAATTAATAGATATTTATGCCAAGATTAGGATACTCTATTTCTATTTATACTTGTTTATGTAAAAAAATTAATTTATATGCTAATAAATTGATTTTTTTTTTTTACAGGGTTTGATTCAATCAGTGGAAACTCTTTTTCCTAATGCAGAGCACAGATTCTGTGTAAGACATTTGTATAATAACTTTAGTGCACAATTCAAAGGCAAGTTCTTAAAAGACTCTCTTTGGGGTGTTGCTAGGAGTAGTCATATGGAAGAGTGGGAAAAATACATGACTATTATTGCTGACGTCAACAAGGAGGCACATGATTGGTTGAAGAAAATCTCTCCAAAATGTTGGACAAGATCATACTTTAGTGAGTTTCCTAAATGTGATATGCTTTTGAATAATTTGTGTGAGTGTTTCAACAAATTCATTCTAGATGCTAGAGACAAATCAATCCTCACTTTGATTGAGATGATTAGATGTAAATTGATGAGAAGAATCTGTAAGAAAAGAGAAGAAATTAAGAAGTTGAAAGGTCCAATATGTCCAAAAATACAAAAGAAGCTTGAGAAGATAAAAACTGAATCTGCTACATGTTGGCCAATTGCTTCAGGTGGACCTATGTTCCAAATAGGGGCACCTAATGGACAATTTGTTGTTGACATAGAGAAGTATACATGTAGTTGTAGAAAGTGGCAATTGAGTGGGATTCCATGCTCGCATGCATGCTCAGCAATATTTCACAATTTAGATCAACCAGAGAATTTTGTCCATAAATGCTATAGCATAGAGACCTACAAGCATATTTATAGTGAAGTCATCAATCCGATAAATGGGCAGTTGATGTGGCCAAAGACAGGGCACCCAAAAGTGATTCCTCCAACAGTTCATAAGCAACCTGGAAGGCCAAAAAAGAAGAGAAAGAGAGAAGCCGATGAAGTAAATAATCCAACAAAGTTAAGCAGAAGAGGGATGCAGATGACTTGTAGAAAATGTGGACAAACAGGTCATAACAAAAATACTTGTACAATTATAGAACAATCATTCAAGGTAAGTAAGGATGTTACTATGACCATTAATCCAAGCCAGGAAGTGCATACTGTGAGGAGGAGAAAAATTCTTGTGAGTAATTACATCAATTTAGTTTTATTGTTTATGTTATACATTAATATAGTTGCATTGTTTACTTTAAACATTAATATATTTTTGTGAGAAAGATTCTTGTTTATATTAATATATATATATATATATATATATGGCATGTAAAACTAACACGCTGTATTTATTCATTTAGGTAAGGAGGCGACCTACTCAAAAGACAGTAGAACAAGGATTATCAGAAAATGCTCAAGGATCAGTATCAAAAGAAGAACTGGTACAACCTGCTTATGAACTAGTACAACCTGCACAAAAACCATCACTACCAATTGAAGGATCATTTTGTACACAACTTTGTACACCATCAACTAGTAGATGGATACCAAATATAAATTTAGTCTAATTAATAATATCCTGCTATTAAATTTCAATTTTTGATGTAAATACATCACTAAACATATTCTTTGATACAGGAAAAAAGAGCTTTTGACTCTCAAACTCCTACCACATTACCAGAGTCACTGGCCACTAGTAGCAGATCCCTCCAGGTCTAACTATTAGTAAATTTCATTGTTGTTCTTAAATTACACTATTTTACTTATAACATACTTAAAGTACTTATTACTCTTATTAAATCCTAACCTAGGTCCAAACTACTAGAGGACAAGCAATATTTCAGACATATATGCATCAACCAAGGTGGAGCCAAGTTGGAAGCCAAGCTGTGAGAGGGCCGATAAGTGTGCAACCTGGAAGAGGACAAATAGATGTGCAAATTAGGAGAGTAGAAGCATGGCGTTCAGCAGGGAGAGGACAAGCATGGTTTCCAACTGGGAGTAGTCATGCTTGCTTGAATCCGACAGTTAATTCTCAACCAAGTAATCAACAAAGAAGGGTGCAAGTTGTTAGATGGATGCCACCAAAACAAAACACTTTACATCCTACTACCCAACGAGGGAACTAGACAAATGAAGGCAATTAGAAGTTTATATTCTCAACAAATATGATCTTTTTGGTTCATTTTGTACTGTGATGTTGTGCCATTTTGGTGATATATGAGGCAATGGTGATACTTTTATTATCTTTAATGCATTTGGTTGAACAATATAAACATTGTTAATTTTTGCTTTTAAATGGTGTTTCTTCTGTTATTCTGATATATGCTGTGATGATATTATGGTTGGTGTGGAGTTTTAATGGTTTCTTGTGTGGTACTATATTGTTCAACTATTTGAAATAATAAATTGCAGAGTCTTTCACTTCAAATGGATTTTGAATAGGTCATTATCTGAGAATGTGCTATTCAAATTATAAGCATACACTTTGCAGCAGCTTTATTAGAATTGAATATTGGATTTCAATAAAAATACTAATATCCAGTTTATTCTTTTAATGTAATAAAACTTTCATTTGAAAGAGAAATGCACAACTGCTAGTTATAATAGTTTCATACAAAATACAAGGACCATATACGTTAGACATCAAGATCGTAACATAATTTTAAATATTACAAAATAAGAAAGAACAATTTAATACTAAACAAAGAACATTTACAACAAAAATTGCTCCTTGTTTTGCTAACTAAGATAGAGATTTGCTAGGGATTCGTAGTTAGTTGAAACTTCTTCTTCATATCAAGTTCCAGCCAACAAACATGATCCAAGAAATAATTAGTATCCATGTTAGCCGCTTAATCTTTTTCTTTAGAGTGTTCAGCTCATCCTCCATTGCCGATCTCTTTCGCAAAAGACCAATAATGACTTGGCGAGAGCGATAAGTTACAGGGGGATCATGCCAAGAAAAATATCCACAATCGCTAGATCTCTGTAGTGATCGCTGTAAACAAAAAAAAAAGGGTTAGGACCCAAATGAAAAATCGTGAAAAAGGTTGGGGCCCATTTGAAAACGAAGGAAAAGATTAGGGACCCAATTGAAAATTCGAGAAAAGGTTAAGGATCGGTGTTGCAATTAATCCAAAAAAACACAAATATGAAATTTTCACTATCTTAAAACCTCAAAAATGAAGGAAGAAGATGAACAAAGAAAAAAAATTACCTCATAGTGTCTGCAACCGAAAAATTTCCTACCAGGATTAGCTTCGGTCCATGATGTCTTTAAAGTAGCTGCGACGCCACAGTAACAGAGAGGAACATTATGGCTTTCGGTGGATATTTCAGACATCTTCTCAAAATTGGGTGATGCTCAAGAGAAGAAAAAATTGAATTATTACAGTTAAAATCCTTTTCTCTTAGCTAGTTTTTTTTTTCCCTACACATAACGTCAAAAAGGAAGAAAGAGTTATGATCATTTTATATTTATATTTCTAAAAATAATTGGTCAAAGGTCTTTATGACCTAAGGCGGGAAAGTTTCCCTCCAAAAACACACCCACGTTTCGCCACATTGGCGCCTACGTGTCAGTTTCCGTCGGGTGTGACGAAAATATGGACGGTAGGACCCAATTGAAATAATTTCTTGAAATTGAGGACTCAATTGACAAAAAAAAAAGGTTGGGGACCTAATTGAAAATTGAGGAAAAGGTTGGGGACTAGTGGTGTAATTTACCCAAAAAAAAAAGAAGAAAAAAAAAGGTGATCTACATAGTGGAGGGGGTCTCAATACATTGTCACCAACAAAAAGACCACACATGGAAAGGTACCCATCAAGCCTCCTATAATTTAGCAACCATTTATCTTTTATCATCTTGTTAATCACTATGCCCACATCACATGATTAAGGGTTTTTCTCTTCTTATTTTACTATTTTTTTTCTTTCCTTTTCTTCTTTCTAACACTTGGACCACTCTAGCCTAATCAAAATCAAATTTTAATGGTCACTAGAAGTTGCGTACGAGCACCATTGATTCTCTTTACATCTTGGCTAAATCTTGTAGGTAAATGCTAATTGTGAGCTTTACTTTTAGGCTATAGGTATATAAGTTTGAGAAGAGAATGAAAAGCTCCCAATGTAATAGTTTTAGGGTGTTCTTCCTAAACCTTAAATTGAGTGTTTTCAATCATTAGATAAACTATTATGGATTTCAAATCGGCAATCGTCACTTAATAGCTCACAAACTAGTTTTAACGTTCAGCCGTATCTAAAACCGAAAAGTGACTTAGATATTTGCCAAACGCCTTGCTGTTGCTTCTTGAAGTATAAAAGCTATTTCAGAAGTTAGGCTAACAGACACAAAATCAAGTGCTAATAAGGAAGCTTTCCACTAATTCGGGCTCATAATTAGGCTCCCGATTAAGGGCCCAAAATGACTTCAATAACAAAACAGCGCTGTATCGAGGATCTGGATGCCCAATTCCATCTTTTGGGTACCCGAAACTTTCAAAACTTTAGTTCTGACTAGTTTCAGTACTCCGAGTCTGTTTTGGCATTCAATTTGATTAAATTGAAAAGGGGGAAAATGTAAAGAAGTAAATTTTAGGGTGTCATTTCAGAATAGCCTATAATCAAGGGGTTTAGCTAGTATTTTTCGTTAGTTTTGAGTTGGTAAAAGTGCATAATTTTTTTTGAATTGAGTTTTTTTAATAGTTAATTAATTTAAAAAAATGTTAAATTTCGTAGCTTATTTAACAATTATTAGTCAAATTATTCAGTTTTATTCGCTATAAAATTATATAAACTTTTAAATTTGATTTAATTATCAAATTAATTCAATAATTTTTTTAAATTATTTGGATAAATTTATTTTATTCGAAGAAACTTAAGCTTTGAGTAGTCTCAATAAAAAGGAGCGTTTCCTTATTTACTGATTAATCACTTTTTAAAATTTTTAAATTTATCATAAAATTATCAAAAATATCCTTCTAAATTCTAAATCTCATTAATAAATCAGGGGTTTTGAAAAATTAATAGGGACATTTTGATCAACCAAGAGTATATTTGATATTTTTGAAGTTTGGAAGGGTATATTAGATATTATTTCTAGATGGATCATGGATGAGGTGTATATTAAACGCCTTCTTTTGGGGTGTATGTAGGGGTGTCAACGAGCCGAGCACGAGCGAGCTGGGGTCGGCTCGTGTTTGGCTCGTTTCATAAACGAGCCGAAAACGAGCCGCTCGTATTCGGCTCGTTTATTAACGAGCCGAACACGAGTTGGCTCAGAAACAATAAGTTAAAATGATTAAAAAAGATATATATATATAAATAAATTTATGAGATCTTATCCATTAGACTTTGATCTAATGGTTAAAATTTTACGTATAAATTGATTTTTTATAATTGAGTTGGACTTTAATTTAGATTGGACTAAAAATTAAATAATAAAAAAAAATATTTATATATATATTATATAAATATTAAATATATATATATATATATTCGAGCTGTTATCGAGCCGAACACGACGCTCGTGTTCGGCTCGTTTATTAAACGAGATGAAAAATTCAGCTCGTGTTCGGATCGTTTACTAAGCGAGCGAGTCGATCTCGAGCTCATTTCGAGCCGAACACGAGCCGGCTCGCGAACAGCGAGCTGGATTGCCACCCCTAGGTGTATGTATAGCATTGAGGTCCCAAGTTTATAATGACTATAGTTGAGGGGGCTCGTTTCATATTAACCTTACTTTTTCCCTTTTTCTAGGGGAAAAAAAAAAAGAAGAGGAAGAATTTATGTAAATTTTGTGCGGCGAATCCCAACGAATCCCACCATTTCGCTTTCCCCCCTTCTCTCTGTCTCTCTTTCTCGAGATTTTGATTGAGAGTGCCGTTTGAGACCGCTTTTGGAGTGTTTTTGAACCCTAGAAATTGAAATTCCCCCACCCCAAAATTCTCCCCCAAATCCAATCCCTTCTTCTTCTTCTTTCTCGTCGTCGTTGTAGTGCTCTTCCGGGTCGGAAAACCCTAGCCTAGTTGCCCCTCCTCCTACTCCTAGGGTTTCGGATCCTCCGGCTCCTCGGTCGCTCCTACCATGGCGACGGCGCCGCAGCCGGTGCCGTCGAGGGTTGGGTGCGGCGGCGACGGGTGCGGCGTGCGCGAGCCGTGGCCGCTCCACCACGTTCGCCACCGCAGCGTCTTCTGCCTCCTCTGCACCTCCTGCGTCCTCAGGTACCACCATGGCCTCTTCTGCTCCTCCTGCTTCGACCTCCTCGACCCCCCTCATCCTCATCCTCCTCCTCCTCCGCCGCCGCCGCCGCCGCCGACGACGACGACGACGACGACCTCCTCCGCCGCGGCCGCCGCGGAAACCCTCGTCCACTGCTCCAAGTGCCCCTCCGTCGCCCACCGCGCGTGCCTCGCCGCCGCGGACCTCGCCGCGCAGTTCCTCTGCCCTAGCTGCAAGAACCCCGAGGGCTTCTCCTACTTCCCCGTCCCCGGCGATTCCCCCAAGGGCAAGGGCCCGGGCGAATCCGACCGGCCGCCCATTAATCAGCCCTCGGCGAAGGTGCTTCTAGCCGCAGCGCAGCTGTCGGCGACTTCCATGAGCAAGGCGGCAGCGGCCGCGAGGGCGGACGCCGAGAAGAAGGTGAAGGAGGCCGCCGTGGCGAAGAAGCGGGCGAGGGAGATGCTCGAGGGGCTCCTCGTGGTCGCCAAGAGAGAGGAGAAGGTGGACGGGGCCAAAGGTTCGGTTACTCCTATTCCAGTTCCGGCTCCGGAGGCGGTGGAGCCGAAGAAGAAGGCGCCGAGGCCTAGCAGTACCGTGTCGGCGCAGAAGAAGGTCCAGAGTAGGGAAAGAGAGAAGTGGATGAGATTTCATGAGTTTCCGTCCGTGCAGAGGCCTGTACCGGGGAATTCGGAGAGTGATAAGTCGAAAGGGCTTTCTTCCATATCCTCTATGCAAAACAATGTTGGAGTTGATTCCAAGGATAGGATGGGGAGTCTATCTCGCCTTCCGAAACAGGCGGAGTGTCAAGAGAACGAGAAGAAGGGGCTCTCTTTAGGGTCTCAAGGTCGTATTGCTGTTAAGGAGGAGGATAAAGGTTTCTTGCCTGATGCGGATAAGGCTCCCAGGATACCTCAAACAATTCAAGGTGAAGAGCAAAAGCCTTTTGTTCCTACCTGTGTTTGAATTCTAGTGGAAGGATCCTCTTTATCATGTTCCTTTTTATGCTTTTCACGGTTTTGCACCTTAGAAAATTTTATCTGTACAACTAGTTGTTTCAAATATATGGTTCGATTAATAATTTCTATCTTCACTTGTCTTAACTTAATGCAGATGCATCGATCCCTGTAAGTAATTCGAGAGCTTTATTGTCAGGCTCCCCGAGTACAGCAAGCTTGCATTTGTGAGTTGCTTTTGTGGGTACAATTTCGTCTGCTCCTCATTATGTTTGTTTTTTCTTCTCCCTGAGGCATGACTTGAATCATTCTGAGATGATCGAGAGGATTTTGTATGTTCTCCGACCTTTTATCTGGCGGAATTGATGGCATTACAGTCAATTGTAAGATCAGAGTAAAGCAGACCTGCCTTGCTAATTTGTAGTTTATGTTCCTTTGACTATTGCAAAGATGTTTCTTCTCTATCAATTTTCTAAGTTAGTTCTTTTTTTTTTTCCTTTTCCTTTTTTCATGCTACCATGCATTGTATGCCATATAGCTAGTTAAAGGCATAGATATTTAATATGGTAGAAATTTTTCTTTAAGAAGAGTGCATATGCATAATGTATAAATTGTGTTGACTACTTGGATGCTTTGGGATGAATTGTTAATGACTTAATGTCTAGGTAGATAATCAACCTATATGCAAGTAAGAACATGTTATCTTCTTATTTTTGAACACATTATATGGAATCAACAGTTCCACTGGAACGATGAAAATTATGACATGCACCAACTAACTGGATTTGGTGGATCATGGGAAGCGGCGAGGTTTTGTGGATGGGTCAACAGGGATTTTACCTTTTGTTCTATTTTAGCAGTTTTCTGCTATAGTCTTTCCTTTCTTCTCCTGTCATATAGGAAAATGTGCTCTAACAGTATTATATTGGTTGTCCAACATGGTTTCAACTTTAAATGAAATGATTATTGATCATATAAACCTTCTTGGTCTAGTGATTATACATTGTTTAAAAAGCATCATAAATTGTTTATGATGTAATGAAGACCGCCGGGAGTATCGTTTTATATATTGTTTCGTTACGTTTCATCAAATTGTCAGAAAACACTAGGTCATTTAATAATTCATTGTACTTGTGAATTTTTTCCTTGGGTTTTTTTATTGTGTCTTATGATATGGAATTCCAGTGCCCCGAAACTTGCATTTTACAAGTAGATAATTTTGCTGCTGATGCATACCCATTATTCTTTGTTGAACCGGTGAACAATTTATTTTAATCACTTAGCAAATTATTATGAGCATGTCATAGATGTAGCACAATCTGTAACTCGGTGTCATGATTTACTTCTCCACTCATGATACACTACGAGATCTGCAATCAATAACTTGCAGATATTCTATTTCAGATTCTCTGTTTTTTATTATTTGAGGTTTAGCAAGACCGTGTTCCATGAGAATATAATATTGCTGCTTATGCATGCGCTCATTCTGTGCCTTGATCATTTAACTAATTGCTGTGAAATGTCAGAGATGTAGCTGTAGTCTGTAACTCGATGTTCGTGTGTACCGTGAGATCTGCAATCGACAACAGAAGATATTCGTACTTTGAAATTTCAATTGTTTAACATTCTGAAGTTTAATGATACCATGTACTTTCTTATTATCATGTAATATCCACTTATTCCATTTTAGTTCTTTTTGGTGTTTGGTTTTTCTTTATCTTGTGGGCACTTAAGTCCTTTGCCCTTGGACATCCAGATCAGTCTTTTTTGAGTGTGTTATTTTATCATTTATGGTTTTTACCTCCAATTAACCATGTATTGCTCATTAAATAATATCATCGATGACGCTAATAATCTGTTTAAGGCCTAGTCTAAAATCTAACTATCTTTTGTGATCTTCGTAGTTTCTAATAGCCCAATAAGTTGATTAGTATAATTACGGTCACAGTACTTTATTTTCTTCTAACTTAAGGAGTATTAAGCAAATACAGTAAATGTGAAAAGAAACAGTAGGTATTGCTTTCTTCTAATTCAGGTTTGATGTTTTGTTAACCATCTTCTCCTTGATAAAATTTTGATTTGACCAAAAGGAAGTTCACATCTTGCTATTTCTTGGCTAATTACGCCGTTCATGATATTAATTTTATTTCTTATATGTTTGGGGGTCAGGCTTCCATGAAGTCTCACCCATATAGTAGCATACACTGCCAGAGTAGGAGTAAGATGAACTGACAACAGTGTGAAGGATGTTTCCTGGTCACTTGTGTAGTATGCATTCATAGAACATTGATAGACTTAGAGCACTCTGATAATTTGTTTCTGAAAAACAGCTTTCTTATCATTTTCTGTTGAGAAGTGAGAAGTGCTTCTCATGGCCTAGATTTTGTTGTTTTGTCTGTTGTATATTATATTTCATAGGTAAAAATGTATGGAGACCTTCAACTATAGGCCATGTAGAAATAGACCCTGCAACTTTATTATGACATTACCAGTTAAGTGGGTTCGGCAAATCAAGACTCATGATGTATGGCAAATGTTCGGGGATGGGTCAACATGTTCTTTACTTTTTGTTCTTGGCGGTTTTCTTGCATATGTTTTGTTGACTTCTCCCTCCACTAACGTTTATGTAACAGCTCAAAATGGTGGTTCAACATGCTCTCAACTTTATATAGAAAGATTACTGATGATGTCAACCTTATTAATCCATTAATTATATTATTCTAAAAGCATCATAAATCGATGTAAAGAAGATTTTAAAGGAATTCCTGTTATATATTAATAAATCTTGTTGTATTGAATCAAATTGTTAGAGATCACTAGGTCATTCAATGGTTCATTGTACTCGTAAGTTTTTTCCTTGGATTTTGTTTGTTGTTTCTTACGATAAGGTACCCACAACTTTGAATACTTACATTTTGCAAATCAATTATTTTGCTTTTTATGCATGTACTCGTTCTACCTTGTTGAGCCAATACCAATTTATTTCAAACATCTAACAACTTATTATGAAATTGTCACCGATGTAGCTATAATCTGTAACTTGATGTCAGTATACATTTGGTTTTATACGACCACATCCTTTCATAAATAATTCTTTCATGTATTATCTACTCATGCTATTTTTTTTTTCTCATTCTCCTTTATCTCTAAAGGGTCAGAAAAGGTAGAGTTATGATAGGTTAGTTGCCTGGATAAGCTCAGCCAACTATTATGACCACAAACACAAGAAAGAAATGAATTAGGGCATGCGTAGTGAGAGACAAACCACATGATAGTCTAGCTTTAGCAAGAAATATATAAAATTTTGACTGTTGCATAGGGCGCTGGATATAAGGACAACAACTGCACTATGATCTTGCCTGCAGTGAAGAATGATATGGATTAATTTGGACTTGCTCGGAAGGAACTTAATCGTCACACACATTGGGAAGATAATTTTGATTTTACTTATTTTATTGGAAAATTGTTCGTATAGAAATTAGTCTATGAGAGTTGATTTTTCCTATGGTTTTGAATATAGGGTCTGTAACAATGGCTTAATGGGCAGTGCTAGATATTGATAAACTACATTAGGAGTTTAGTATTTTGATATTACAATTAACGTGAGAGGAGAGTATATGGGTTAGAAAGTGAAGAATTCTGCTGCGACAAGTTATTAGCTTTATTATATACTAAGCACAGTGGTGATTATTATAAATGTTAAAGTCTAGAGATTAGATATAATAATGCCAATGTGGTTTTACTTGTAACTAGTGTTCGGAGAAGATATGATTATGTTATTGGTGAATACACATTAAAATTAGGTTAATGATGCTTGCATGAAGCTCTTGTATATACATTTGAATAAGATTGTGTCGGATATTTCTATTGCAATGAAGGCATTTACTATTAGATATTAAATGTGCATGTAAAAAAGGATAGAAGAAATATAGAAGTGCATGTTGGGAATATATATATATTTTTTAAACTATGGTGATAGAAATGAATTGAGGAAGGCAACAATAGAATTTTCTTTAGTTTATGATTTGCTTGATGCTTATTAGCAGCTGGTGCAGGAAGAAGGGGCCCTGAGTCATGCATACTTTTGCATCAATCCTAATAGTTAGATTGGCATCCTCTTTGCTGAGTGTGTTGTAAAGTTGATATCGAAAGATATTAGTAGAAAGGTGACATGTCCTGATAGGTGTTTGCATTTTAACTAAGAGATGGAAGCGAGCGAAAGAATTACTGGCTTTAGGTTAATTTGGAGTATAGAAGTATAAGCGAGTTACGCCGAAGATATTGATCATTCAATCTAGTTGTTATTTGTGGTTGCTAACTCAACGCAATAGATGAATCACTGCTGTTCCACTCTAGTGAGAGAAGTTTCAGGCAAATTGAAGGGAAATATACTTAATTGTGAGGAACTTGGTTGAGATTGAAGGATTCGGGAAATTATAGACATAGATAAATGCTACAGGGAGTTGTCCAGTATTAGGATTAGTGATGGGTATTAGATAGGGGTGAAAATGTTCAAATACAGTTGGATTTTTGACAAAACCATATCGACACCCATATTTTTCTTCGGATACGAATTCAGAAGCGGATATGTATCGAATGCTAAACTTCCGTTACCAAATTCCAAATTGATTGAAGCCATGAGCAGGCTGCTGGACTAAGGTTTGATAGATGTAGTGGAGGGGTGCAATGGTATTCCTGACTGAAAATTGGTACATGCAAAGCTCAAAGTATATGTTGTTGAATAGCTGCCCCTCTCTATGTGCTATGAAACTAATATTGGGCTATTAAGAATGTCGTGTAAGTCGAGTTGTAAGGAGATGAGAATGCTGACTTGATCAGTTATAGCAATAACGCAATGACAGATGGAGGGACAATCCAAGCAGGTTGACAAAACCAAGAGAACTTGCATGGATAACCGAAGATATGAGAAGTTGTGTGGGGATGAAATGTTTCAGTTGGATATAAGATGTTTGCTTTAAGCAATGGATAGGCATTGGAGAAATTTTGCTGCTACTGAAATGAGTAGACTTGGATATATTCGTTGGAAAGGTTTAGTTGCATAAGCTTTATAAGAGAAGATCCTCTAGTGGGAAAGGGAAGATTCATATGATGATTGTACTGAAAATCATATTTGAGATGCTGTTATTGACAGATATAACCTTTATCTATACAATAAAAGTTCAACTTACGATATAATCTTATTTACGAAACTTCAAGCAAAATGACCTATGCCTTTAGCTGTTTAGAGTTAAAATGTTAGCTCAACAAGTAATTTTTCATTAGGGTAAAACTTCAAATTGCCCCCCGTGGTATAGCATATTTTCACTTCGCCACCCCGTGGTTCAAAAAAGTAGCACTTTGCTCCCTTTTGGTTAATTTTTACTTCACCAAAAAATTCTATGTCAGATAGGGCGACAGAGTAAATTTTTTTTGAAAAACTACAGGATGGCAAAGTGAAAAATGCGCTAAACCATAAAGTAGTTAAGTGTAACTTTTTGAACCACGGGTGACAAAGTGAAAATGAGCTAAACCACAGGGAGGCTAAGTAAAAATGCACTATACCACAGGGGGGCAATTTGAAGTTTATCCTTTTCATTATGTTTTCATGGTTTTTATGTATCTACATTATGTTTCATGATCTCGGAACATGCTTGGTAGCATTTTATTTTCTTCTAATATTTATTTTTAAATATATGCAGACGTTGAAACTAGAGATCGTCAATAGCTTTTCGTAAGCAGCTTCAGTTAGCCATTTTATTCTGCTACTTCATATTTTGTTTTCATTTTCTCCTTGACATACATTGTCCCTGTATTTTCACTTAAACACTTTAATCCTTGAACTTTCTACATATATTGCACTTGATCCCTTGGCCATTAAAAAGATCTGTTTTTTCTTTATAAAATGAGTATCCTACCCGTTCTTCTTTGAAATCACTTACTTATTTTAATTTAATTTACATAGGGTTCAAAAGTAGTCATTTTACAATAAAAGCCATTGTTAGTAGTCAAGGACTAAAGTGCAATGTATGTGAAAGTTTGGTGGACTGAATTGTTTAAGTCAAAAGTGCAGGAAACAAGTTGCATTAGTACAGGTGACTACAACATACATTTTATCCTTTTTACGAATCTGAAAAAATTTCATGCCTAAGGAATGCAGATTCTTTAACAGTTGTTTTGTTTTTGTTCTGTTTTGTTTTTCCCTGAAATAAGGTTCAGATGGCGACATATTTGAAATTTTTGAAGACCTAGCTTAGATCGAAAGGATTTTTGTAACTTAGGAAGGTAAAAATCGGTAAAGTCGAGTCTCTCTGTGTTTCTTTTTATTTATCCTTCTGAAAGAGAAATTGATGTTAAAAGCTTCTATGGATGCATTTTTTCTTATTCTTTTTTTTTTCTTTTCTTTTTTGGGCATATTTTCTCTTCGTATTCAGTTGATAAAACTATATTTGGTGTTTTTTCCCTTCTCGCAAACAAAATGATGTAAATATGTTAACAAATTAGCTAGAAAAAATGCCTACAGGCTGAAATATAAAGGAGAAACAAGAACAGCAGTTAATGTTTTTCATCTTGTTGATATCGCTGTGCTGACTAATCATCTCACTTTCTAGGTTTGTGCTTGGTTGTTAACAGAATTCAAGTTTACGTTGAATTTGGAGGTTTCTTGAATTTTTCTTCGTTTTTCTTCTCGCCTTGTACTCTTATACACGACTTCCTTCATGTTATTTGTTTGTGCCGTCCACTGTGGTATGGTTCCTTTCATTTTTCTTTTTTTTAAAAGGTTTGAATTCAAAGGTTAAGATCAATATTTCTTTGGAGATTGCTTGAATTTTTGTTTGTTTTGGTCTTACTCTTTTTAGGTGTTTGTTGTTGTATCTGGTGGAATTCCTACACACCTTACTATTCTTTCTTAAGAAAAATCTTTCTGTAAATGTAATTCTGGAGGAAACTTTTGTGTTGTGGATTGTGATATCGATGAGCTCTAAAATAACATAAAAATTTCGTAGTGTTTAAATCTGGAGACCGCAGGGTTTTAGCCTGCAAAAAAAAAAAAAAAAATAGTGTGTGTTATTGAAGTGATACTCCTCCATATCTTCAACACTTGATGTTCTTGTGTTACAATCTGGGTTTCGACCTACTCATGGCACTAGTGAAGTGATTTTGTGAATTGCAATGATTCTGCCTAGTTGATATTTTAAGGGCTTGAAACAAGTGATCTAGTGGTAACTACTGCAGTTGCTGCATTTGTAGTTTTGGTGTTTGATTTTAGGGATAACTTCAAATACCACCCCTGTGGTTTCGTGCTTTCTTACTTTAGTATTATGTGGTTTAAAACGTATCATTTTAGTACCATGTGGTTTGGTTATTCTCTTTTTTTGTTATCTTTTCGTTAATTTTTTCGTTAAATTATACAGAAAAACTTCAAATATCTCACCTATGGTTTATCGAATATTCACTTTACTATTCTGTAGTTCTAACTTTTTTATTAATTTAACAAAAAAATTAGCGAAAAGATAACAAAAAGAGAATAACCAAACCACAGGTACTAAAGTGATACGTTTTAAACCACAGGGCACTAAAGTGAGAAAGTATGAAACCACAGGTTTGAAGTTATCCCTTGATTTTATTTAGATCCTCCTATAATTGAGATTGCTTATAATAACCCGTTGCGCCCGTGTGGTGGTGGTGATTTAACATATTTTGAGGGGGGGAAAATGTCCTAGAATGTATGCATAATATAGCTATAGATTAGAAATAATCATTAGTTGGCTAAGATATTTTCAATTTCTAAACCGTGGATAAATCATATACATAGGAATAATAATCCCTTTATTATTGTTGTTGTGTTTTAACCTATGAGCTTGTATGTATGTTTGGTACTGTTTGAATGCTTCAGCTGTTTGATCATCTTGTAGACACACTCAATTTGTTAATTCAGTTTATTCCTTTTTTTTTTTAATTCTAGTTTTCAATTCACAAAACCGAACTGAATTATAGTAAAACTAAACTGAATCAATCGGAATGAGTAGCCATTTTGGTTAATTAGATAATTAACCAATAATAATAAAAATAAAAATAAAAGGTTGAGCAAGATAATTATGCATGCAAAGTGGAGCAATTGTAGCTACAAGCTCATTGTGGATTTAGATTCAATTTATTTTGCAGGGATTCAGAAGAGAGAATTAAGCGTTGATGTCTTTAATGCTTAGTTTTTGAAAAAGTGATTTCTGCAGAATTGATTTTGATTTGGGAAAGTGATTTCTGTTAAAAGCTGTAGAGCGTTTGGTTGCTGAAGTGATTGTAGAAACCTGTTTGGCAAATTTTTTTTACTGAAGTGATTTTGTAATACTGTTTAACATTAATAGTTTTTAAAAATAATTAATATTATATGACACAGTTTCTAAGTTCAAGCATCAAAGATTTTTAAGTTCAAACATCAAAGAAGATTACAAACAAAATATTATATTAATTTATTTATATATATTAATAATTAAAATGTTTAAAAATTATATTTTTTTATATATAAAATATAATTTTAATACAAATGTAAATTTAAATTTCGTTGAAATAATTAAAATGGCCGGCAGGACGGATCCCGCAGGATCCATCCTTGCCGAATCCGTGCCGGGGTGGCCGGATCCGTCCAGATCCGGCCTGATTCGACCGGCGTGGATCCGGCAGGATCTGTCCCTGCCGGATTCCGCCGGCGCGGATCCGGCTGGAGCCGGGGGGAGAGAGATCTGTAAAAAAGAAGAAGAAGAAAGTGCCTTGGAGGTTCGCCGGAAAGAAAAGACTTGCCAGAGAGAAAGGCGTCACCGGAGAGGATGAGGGAGAGAGATGGAGTTAGAGAAGAGAGGAAAGTATAAAAAAAAAAAAATTTGTTGGAGAGGAGTTGGCTGTGGAAAGAGTGAATGGGAGAGAGAAGAGGGTAGTTGGAAATGTTAATTGAATATAAAAGGTTATAGTAGAATTCTGTTATTTGTTTAGGAGTAGTTTCGGTATTTTTCATAAAAATTTTAAGCGGGAAAACTGATTTTGCGGGAATCAGTTTTGGAGAAGCAGCTTTTTTCTGTTTCTGATTTCGGAGGTTGAAAAATCAGTTTTTTTATTCTGAAAAGTAAAATCAGATTTTAAAAAATTTGTTGCCAAACGCTCTAGTGAGTCCAAAAACACTTTTGAGCTCAGAATCATTTTTAGAAAGCTAGGCCGAACACCCCCTAATTATTGCTGGCTTACATCAGCATAATGTGTATAACATGAATCCTCTCTCAGGTTAGTCTCCCTCTCTCTCATTTGTAGTAGTAATCTTCTATAAGATATATAATTTGAGGGTTGGGTCACATCAACAAACCCAACCCTCGTGAAGCTACGTACTCTCCTTAAGTTAGTGGCCAATGAGAGATTGCCACATCCCTAATAAATATTTCGATGTGCCCATTCCACTATAGACCATTTCTAAAATATGTATCAAAAATAAAATTACGATAGTATAATAAATTATTTTAAATATTTTATATCATATTTTATTTTATAATATTAATTACCAAATACTTCATAAACTATATAATATTCTAGATGGTGTATAAAAAAATTAATACGCACCATATGCAAGCAAAGATTTCTTCTCTCTTTTGAAATTATATGTGCACCTAATTAAACATTCTATGCATCGGGTGCATAGACTATATGCTCAACATCCTTTAGTAGAGATTTTAAAATTAATTCATTAAATATAATTTAAATTATTAGACTCTATAAAAAAATTATATTTACTAAATTTTTGATATTGAAACATTAGTCATCTAATATAAGTTGAAGGTTATGGAGTATTAATATGCATCAGGTGCATATAATAGTTGTTTCTTCTTTAATCAATTTTACCAAGAAAAAGACACTTTCACTTATTCTTCAATTGAAAATAAGCCCTTCAATTTTAACTTTTTATTTACAAAAAAAATTATTTATAAAATAGTTATCAAGACTATAAAATTTGATTAAAGTTTTAAATAAATTATTAGAATAATTCAACTCTGTAAATGAAAGATAAGAAAACATTAATTAAAAAACTTATTTTGTATAATGTACATAAGACTATTTTATAGATTTTTTTTTATTTTTTTGATATAATTTTTTCTTTGTAAAATTTTATTAACTATATATATTTTAGTTTTAGTTGAAATATTATCTACCCGCTGCGAAGCACGGGTCTTTACTAGTTTTTAGTCTATTTGTTGTTCTTTTGATTGGAAGTAGGAAATTTTAAATTTAGGCGTTTTTTAGATGTTAGATAAATTATTCAGTATGAGAAATTTTTTTTGTGCGACAGCGAACAAGGATTTTGGATTTTGTTCTTTGAAAAATCTTGATATCTATGATATAATTAAATAGCATATTTTATCTGCGAGGCATAGCATTCCATTGTAGATGCGTGATCACACTACTCGTCTAGCACAAGTGACGCGAATAAATTAAAAAGATATGCAAAATAATATAATTGTGCATCCAAATAGGGAGATTTTGGGCGATTAATCTTAAGGAATTTTTTAATTGTATGAATAGATATTCAAAATTTTTATTTATAAAATAAGGTTTAAACGGTGAATGATTTACTGCATTCACCGCTTTCTAAAAACGGTAAATTATTTATCGTTGTTACCAAACGTACATATTTTTTATATTCGAACTCCAAAAGATATACAGTATTAGAAAGTGGTAAATGATTTATCGTATTTAAAAAGTGATGATTTATTCACCAAATTAGCCTAGTTTTGTAAATAATTTTTAAAAAAATTATTTTTATAATTATAATATTTTTTAAGTCTATTAATTATAAAAAAATTCTCCAAATAGGGTTTTAATTTTCGCTCTTTAAAATGTTTTGGTATTCGGAATATGTTAGGATATCGTATTTCGCTAGTATGTTATGTCATTTTTAGATACGTGATCACACGCTTTATTTACTAAATACTATAAAATCCTTAAGGCTTCGTTTGGTTCGGGGTTAAGTAAAAACTAGTTATTCTAGGGATAGGATTAAGTTCAGGGTTAAACCTGGAATAGACCAATTTCGCGTTTGGATGATAATTGAGTTGTTTCCGGAATTAAGAAAAATAACGTTTGGATAGATAAGATGGAATAAGAAGAATAGTGGGTAGTTATAAATAGAAAATAATAATTTCGCCCCAATTATTATATTTGAATTTAAATTTTTTTATTTCATATTTAAAATTTTAAATTTAAATAGATAACTCTTAAATTTTAAAAATACAAAATTAATATTAAAATTTTTAAATCTCAAATTCAAAAATTGAAAGTTCTAAATTTTAAATTTAGGATCAAATCTTAATTTAAAAATATCAAATATCAAATTTTAAATTTAAATTTTAAAATTTAAAATTTAGATCTTTCAATTTCCGAATTTAAAATTTTAATTCTTAATTTTGAGATTCCAAATTATAAATTTTTAAAATTTAAAATTTAAATTTAAATGTAAATTAAAAAAAAAAAGGGGTGGGAGCTATCCCCACCCCTATTCCCGGGGTGGGGTGGGGTGGGGTTTGTTAACCCCACCCGTAACGGGTTGGGGTTTGTTAACCCCACCCCCCAAAATTCTTGTTTGGGGATAAGGGGGGGATAACCCCTTATCCCCCCCCCCCTTAACCCCCAACCAAACGGGGGCTTAGGGCCTGTTTGGCAACCGAAGGAATTTAAAATAGAGTTTTATATTTTGTTGTAATAGATTGGTACAAAAACTTCAAAACTCTATAATTTTATACACCGTTTTTTAGTGTTTGGTTCAAGTCCGGAAAAAAATAATTTGATGTAAAAAAAATAAATTTTTGGTGTTTGGTGGAGGGCGGAGGGCGGCTGTGGAGGACGGCGGCGGTGGCGGCGGAGGAGGGCAACGTTGGCGGAGGGCGGCGGCGGCGGAGGGCAACGGCGGCGAAGGGCGGCGGTGGCGACGGAGGAGGGCAACGGCGGCGGAGGGCGGCGGTGGCGGCGGAGGGCGGTGGGACAGTGGCGAAGTCGAGGAGAAGGAGGTGGTGGAAGATGTAGGGGGCAAGAAGAAAGAGGTGAAATGAGTTCTCTGGAAGAAAAAAAAAAAAAGTGGTTTGTGCTCTTTTTTTTTCCTCCAGAAAAACTCCGTTTTGAGTCTATTACTCTGTTTTTTCTACAATTCCAAAAGTCATCCAAACATGATCATTGTAATATTTCAAGAATTGTAAAAAATACACTGTAAGTTGAACTATTACTCTGTTTTAGGGAATATCCAAAGTGATTTAAGTGACTCAAAGGTCACATATGATATGCTATTTTAGGTATATGATTACACATCCCATAAACCAAATATAATAAATTTTTAATTAAATTTTTTTAAAAAATATAATATCATAATAAAACATTTATACATTTAAAACTATACGAGAGCATACGCTTCTCACCTAGGGATGCAAATGGTTTCGGATTGGTCGAGCTCCTATCCCGATCCACTCAAAATGGGGGCGATAAGTGAGAATAAAAAATATAGAAAAATATAATATGTTCGAATCTGTTAAGTAAATAGAGCGGAAAGTGGGAGATCCCTTTCTTTCTCTGATTTGTTACGATCCGTCAAAAATTCGCCAAAAATTCATTCCCGTTTCGATCTGTTTCGAATAGAATAATAAGTGGGATCAAAAATATAATTAAAATTAATCTGTTTCGAATCCGTTCCGAATAGAATGATAAGTGGAGTCAAAACTCAAAAATAAAATTAAAATTAATCCGCACCGAATCTATTTCGACCTGACAGGAAAAGGATTCTTTCAGGTGGGAGACCCCTGAAAAAATCCGCCAAGTTTGCATTCCTATGCGAAGTTTATTTATTAATAGACTTATAAATTTTTATAATTATAAAAATAGTTTTATAAAAAAATTATTTACAAAATTAGGCATATGCGGTGAATGAATTACCGCATTCTAAATGCGGTAAATCATTCATCGCTTTCTTCAAAAAATTATAACTATTTTTAGTATTTAATATTTTATATCTTTTAAAGTTTGGATATAAGAAATATATAAATTAGGGTAAAAGCGGTGAATCATTCACCGCATTTAAAAGCGGTGAATAATTCACCGTTTTTACTGGTCTACTTTTATAAATAATAATTTTATGTCACGCCCCGGGCTAGTTCAAGATGCGGAAAAACGTGCTAAATTTTTTTTTTTGAAAAGCCTAGCCCGTGCCACGTAGGCACCAACAAACACCCGACACTCAACAGTGTCCACTCAGTCTAGTACACGTCAGTTCGACGCCAGAACTAGCCAATGGTCGAAAAACCAACACTGACGATGCCACCAGCAAGACGTCAGAGGGGTAGGCTCCACAGCCCTACCCAACAAAACAGAGGGGATAACACCCAAAATGCGGTCGAAACAGCTCAAAGCACCGTCTCCGTAGAGACGCTCGCAGAGGCCCTCGTGCTCAACACGGAAAGTGGGGACAGGGCGAGAACAGCCCCACAACAACACAGATCCACCAAGTGACGTTTCCCAAGCCCACGAGGGCCACCACTCACCAACGAGTGGTTACACAAAGGGAAAAACACCCGGCCACTTGGGATCTGTCTGGTACTCCACCACCATTACCAGAAACAGCACGAGCCTGCGAACTAGGGCAGATCAAACACAGGAATTCCGTCCAACACGCTTGAGTGTGACCACCGCCCCCAAACACGGGGTCGGCGTCCACGCGCGAAACAGCCGACAAAGTCGCTGTCATCGTCACGGTCGTCGCACATCGGGGTGGGTGCCACAGGAGGGTCTGCAGTCATCGGGGTACACGGCGGAGTAGGAGGGGCTGGAGCGGCAGCTGCCGTGGCCTGTTGCAAAACCACCGGAACAAGCCGGAACATGCCGGAGAGGGTCGCCAGCAGACCACTCGCCTCGGCCCCAAGCACACAGGGCACGGTCTACACCAGGCTGTCCGCCTCCTGCCAGCTCCTCACTCGAACCGGCCACAACGGCCCGAAACAGAAAACCAGCAGACAGCTCCACAGGCGCATGCCCACCACCACGACCCGGACGAGGAGGTCTACCAAGACCACAAGCCAACTGCAAAAAGCAGAAACCAGCGCAAGAGAAAAGGGGTCGGCAACTCCCACAAAACACAAGCCGAAAACAAACCCCTCGAGCTCGCGCGCCTATACATCCTAGGTCTTCCTATGGGTCAGCCTAACCAGTGGTTCAGTTACAAGTTGATGAATGAATGAGTGTTTGTTTCCTTTACTCTCTGATACCATCTTAATCTGTCACGCCCCGGGCTAGTTCAAGATGCGAAAAAACGTGCTAAATTTTTTTTTTTGAAAAGCCTAGCCCGTGCCACGTAGGCACCAACAAACACCCGACACTCAACAGTGTCCACTCAGTCTAGTACACGTCAGTTCGACGCCAGAACTAGCCAATGGTCGAAAAACCAACACTGACGATGCCACCAGCAAGACGTCAGAGGGGTAGGCTCCACAGCCCTACCCAACAAAACAGAGGGGATAACACCCAAAATGCGGTCGAAACAGCTCAAAGCACCGTCTCCGTAGAGACGCTCGCAGAGGCCCTCGTGCTCAACACGGAAAGTGGGGACAGGGCGAGAACAGCCCCACAACAACACAGATCCACCAAGTGACGTTTCCCAAGCCCACGAGGGCCACCACTCACCAACGAGTGGTTACACAAAGGGGAAAAAAACACCCGGCCACTTGGGATCTGTCTGGTACTCCACCACCATTACCAGAAACAGCACGAGCCTGCGAACTAGGGCAGATCAAACACAGGAATTCCGTCCAACACGCTTGAGTGTGACCACCGCCCCCAAACACGGGGTCGGCGTCCACGCGCGAAACAGCCGACAAAGTCGCTGTCATCGTCACGGTCGTCGCACATCGGGGTGGGTGCCACAGGAGGGTCTGCAGTCATCGGGGTACACGGCGGAGTAGGAGGGGCTGGAGCGGCAGCTGCCGTGGCCTGTTGCAAAACCACCGGAACAAGCCGGAACATGCCGGAGAGGGTCGCCAGCAGACCACTCGCCTCGGCCCCAAGCACACAGGGCACGGTCTACACCAGGCTGTCCGCCTCCTGCCAGCTCCTCACTCGAACCGGCCACAACGGCCCGAAACAGAAAACCAGCAGACAGCTCCACAGGCGCATGCCCACCACCACGACCCGGACGAGGAGGTCTACCAAGACCACAAGCCAACTGCAAAAAGCAGAAACCAGCGCAAGAGAAAAAGAGGGGGGAGGCTTGGCCGGGGCAGCTCCGGCCAGGCGGTGGCCGGCGGTGGCCGGCGCTGCACAGGGAGGAGGCCAAGGGGCAGGGGGAGCTCGGGCTCAGCTCTGGGAGCAGTGGGAGAGGAGGTAGAGAGAGGGAGAGGTTGAGTGTGAGAGAGGTGGAGTGTGCAAGTGGCAAAGAGAGGGGGGGTGGGTGAGCCTCATAAATGCTCCCACCAACCCCTCTCAGCCAAGCCCCCCCCTCTCTCACAGCAAGCTACAAAATACCCCCAGGCCCCCCGCGATTCGAAAATGCGCGAAACGGTGCGAAAACGGGGACCCGATCGCGAAACATAAAACGTGACATACGACCTCTCGGCGGTCAAGATGGAATAACTTTTTATCCGCTCGCCGCACGTCGACGCGGATCGCGCCATCGCGCTCAGCACTGCCGAGACATCGAACTCACCATTTTGGTTCGTCAGAATCGGACTCCGGTTCGCGCCGTTAAGCCGTTCACTCTCCGCGACGAAAATCCGAAAACACTAAAATCCTCAAAAACTCACTTATGTACATATATATATATAAATACCTATATATATATATACGTATACTGATCAAAAACACAGTAATGGGGGAGAGGAACACTGAGAATTTCAAATTCCCAAAATTCGGATTCTCACATTTTAGATGCATAATTTTACATTTAAATTTTTTGGCAGGTTTATTAGCCCAAAAACTCTTTCCTATGCACCTCACCTTCTCTTTCCATATTACCGTTAATCCCAAACCACCATTCAAAAATTCAAATTGAGCCATTCACGCCTCTCTCTCGAATGTACCCATCTCCTTCCCCATCCCCATCCCCATCCCCATCATCATCATCATCATCATCATCATCATCATCTCCACTCGAAACCCTAGCGCTCCGTATCGAAACCCTAATCCACCACCCCTCCTCCTCCTCCTCCCGACTCCTCCAAATCCACGCCCTCCTCCTCAAATCCCCTCTCCACCGCTCCCGCCCCCTCCTCCGCCGCGTCCTCCTCCTCCTCCTCCCGCGCTCCCTCGCCCACGCCCGCTCCCTCTTCGACCGCGTCGACGCCCCCGACCCCTTCCTCTACAACGCCCTCATCCGCGCCCACCTCCGCTGCGGCGCCCCCTCCGAAGCCCTCTCCCTCTTCCGCCGCATGCGGCTCCAGCGCCATCCCACCATCGTCGACACCTTCGCCCTCTCCCTCGCTCTCCAGGCCTGCGCGCGCTCCGGCGAGCGGCGCACCGGCGAAGCCATCCACGCCCACGTCGTCAAATTCGGCTTCGTCGCCGATCTCTTCGTGCGCACCGCGCTGGTCGAGATGTACGCCAAGGCGGGGCCCGAGAGAGACGTGTTGGCGGCGGCGCGGAAGGCGTTCGACGAAATGCCCGAGAGAGACGTGTTTTCGTACAACGTCATGCTGGCGGCGTACGTCGCGCGCGGCGACGTCGGCGGCGGGCGCCGCCTGTTCGACGATATGCCCGAGAGGGACCTCGTCTCGTGGAACACGATGCTGCACGGCTACGCGATGAGCGGCGACGCGGACGCCGCGAGGGCGGTGTTCGACGCGGCCGACCGACGCGACGCCTTCTCGTGGAGCTCGATGATCTCCGCGTACGTGCGGAGCAAGCGGTCCGGCGAGGCGTTGGAGCTCTTCGAGGCGATGCGGTCGGCCGGGGTGGCCCCGGACGCGGTCGCGATGGTCGCCGCGCTCTCCGCCTGCGGCGACGCGGGGGCCCTCGGCACGGGGTCGGCAATTCACGACATGATCGAGCGAGACGGGGTCGAAGTCGACCTACGGCTCGGAACCGCCCTCGTCGACATGTACGCCAAATGCGGCGACATCGACCGCGCGTTAGGAGTCTTTCGCGCGTTGAAGGCGAAGGACGTGCTCGCGTGGAGTTCGATGATACTAGGGCTCGCGAACCACGGGCTCGCGAAGCTCGCGCTCGAATTCTTCTCTAAAATGGTCTCCGAGGGAGTCGAACCGAACGGAATCACGTTCGTCGGGGTGCTCAGCGCGTGCGTTCACGCCGGGCTTGTTCGCGAAGGGCGGGACCGTTTCGACTCCATGGAAAGCGTGTACGGGGTCTCGCCCGCGGTCGAGCACTACGGTTGCATGGTCGACCTCTTGGGGAGAGCCGGGCAGATCGAGGAGGCGAGGGAGCTCGTCAGAGACATGCCGTTCGCGCCGGACGCCGTCGTGTGGAGGGCGCTCCTCGGGGCGTGCAGGATCCACAGGAATGTCGAGACGGCGGAAGAGGCGATCGCCAACCTAGTTAAACTGGAGCCCCACGCCGACGGCCACTACGTCTTGTTGTCGAACGTATACGCGCAGGCCAACAGGTGGGACGGCGTCGCGGAGATGAGGAAAACGATCAAGCGGAACAACATTCGGAGGGTTCCCGGAAGCAGCGCGATCGAAGTCGGCAAAGCAATTCACGGGTTCGTCGCAGGAGACAGGTCGCATCCGAGGTGCGACGAGATCTACAGGACGTTGGGCGAGATGATCGAACGGCTAAAAGAGGCCGGATACAGGCCGATGACGTCGCTGGTGTTGCGGGAGGGCATCGACGAGCGATCGAAGGAGCGGTTGCTAGCCGAGCACAGCGAGAAGTTGGCGATTGCGTTCGGGCTTTTGGCGACGCCGTCGGAGTCGACCGTCAGAATTACGAAGAATCTCCGAGTGTGCGAGGATTGCCATTCTGCAATCAAGCTCGTCTCTTTGGTATATAATCGGAAACTGATCGTCAGGGATCGAAACCGATTCCACCATTTCAGCGAAGGGGAGTGCTCGTGCGGGGACTACTGGTGAAAACATCTAGAGCTCTCTCCGATTCAGGTCGACAATGTCGCGAGAAAGCTACTCTGATCGCGAAAACTGAAAAATCGTTCGAATCAGGCGATCGAATTCTGAATCACCTGACGAGGTGGGAAATTTTAGGCGGGCTTGCGATTTGTCGATGTCTGGTAACCGGAGCGGTGATGGTGGGAAAGATGGCGAGAATCGTCTTCGAGGTGGGCATCGTCTTCTTTTTCGAGATGAGTACGCTGGCACGGAAGCCGCAAAGCGCCCGACGGCCGGTCGGCGGAGCATCAGAAACACTGAACTTCAGAGTAGCTTATTTTGCAAACTATTTGAGGATTATTTATGGAACGTTTACATCTTTACAACTTATATTTCCATTCAATTTCAAACTTGTAGCCCTCAGTTTGCTCACAATATGAGATCAAATAGCAGTGCTTGCCTTTTCTGATTCTAGATCTAGCATTATTAGCAAGTTCAAATTTGAAAATTTTAAACTTTCGCATAGCGATCAACTTTGAAACAACTTGATAAAAGAAAGGCCTCTGTCCTCCTAAGAGGATAGTAGCTGGATTACATATTCAATAAAGATCTTCATATATAGGAGATGTTTCCGGCTTAACAAATTTAGATATAAATGTTGTGGTCAAATAGGCCTATTCTGAGAATCTAAAAATACTTTAAAAAACTCTCCTATACCAATAGGGATTACTAGGATTAAATTATGGTGAGCATTCGTGTTCCAAATATTCGGGACCTTTCAAAATAAGCCTTTATTTGGCTCGCCTTATAAACATTCTCTAAATAGAAGGGGAATGTTTGCCTATCAAAAATCTAAGGCCCTTTTTTTTTTTTTTTTTTTTTTTTTTTTTTTTCCCTAAGCATCAATTTTATATGATTGGATGCATCAGAGGATGAACTTCTCTTCTCTTGTTATTGCGGGTTAGATGTATCCTGGATTTTGTGTTTGAAGGAAGCAATTAAAAGTAATAATAATACCAAATAATGCCTTGGAATTTTTATCACAAAATTTTGATACAAGCTCTTGAGGAACAAGCGAAATATTCCACTTTAAAGTTTTATTTTCGGTAACAGAATTTATCAAGAGAATTTTAATAAATTTAAACTATATGTAAACAACACTTTTGTAAAAATTTCTGGACAAAATTCTAGTTTAATTTTTCAAATTTCACTAAAGCAGTATATTTGACTTTGGGTTGGGTTTTGCAGCAAGGACTAATCCTAACAGAAGATTTGAGTAAGGTACTATGAATGAAAATATGCCGAGTCTTTTTTTTTTTTTTAATACTGTATCCGAACAACACTTTTGCAGAAGCTCTCCAGAAACAAGCCATAAGAAATAAGAATCGCAATTCCAATTCAACTTTCAGATTTTCACCGACGATGCGACGGTAGAATTTGACTTTTGAGTTGGATAGCACCAAAAGGCATTAATGTTGCCTCAGGTTTAGAATGATCATGCCCAGGTAATAGACATGCAGTGGTCAATCTTACATTTATATAGGTGCGCGCGCGCACACATGTATGAACATTGCAATAATATTTATTGTTCTCGAACTATGGTAGGTTCGAGATCTGTGATGGACAATTAGAAACAAGATTCAGGAATGAGTAACTTCACAAGTCTCCAGATAAAGATACTCAAAAAAGAGCAAAGCAAATCCTTTACTTTCTGCTCTCATTCTCCAATACATAAAGAGTTTTATTGGAATACCTACAAAAGATAACCTAACTAGATCTGATGCTTAAGATGATATACAAGCTAAGTATCCAATAGCATCCCATTAATTTTGCACAAGCAACACCCCCTACATAGTCTTCGGTATGACGTAAACTGAAGAGCCGACCTATCAAAAGTTCCAGTGATGTCCCATCTATGAAGGGTGATGGATACAAACATTTGCTAAACTACTTATTATCTAAACGCATATCCCTCATCCTGAAGCTGCAGAAAAATGAAACTTAGGCGATACTGTGATACAAACTACGACCAATGTTCTGTTTTCAAATTACGTCTCAAACAAATGAGGGCGAGCCATTCTGGTTTTCAACAAGAACCCCGACACCCACACTAGAAATGCAAATGCTAATGGGGTTTGCTCTTGGAATTAGTTGAGAGTGAAGGCGGGAAATAAATGATAGTCTTTTATTTACAATTGCTATTGGATATACAATACAAGAATGAACAAGGTGTGTGGACTCAAATTCTACTAATTTTGCAATTTTACGGTAGATATATTGAACATACAATTTGAACTTGTACAAGGTGTGCCAACTAACCTCATATAATCATCTGGCGGCATTTAGTAGATCGCGCAAAGTGATCTTCCCAGTATTGTTGGTATCAAGCTTGTTGAACTGGTTGCAGATTTGCAGTATATCTTTCTCACAAATCCGGCCCATCTCCTTCAACTTGTATATAACATATTCTGATTGGCTGAAATTTCAAAAAGAAAGAGCATGAATAAGGACATTGGAGGACAATATATGATGATCAAAAAGCAAGCAAAAAAAATATAAGATGGGGAATAAATGTTTCACGAAGATAGGTAAACAAGATTGTTTCAAACGATAAATGGATTTGGTATGCATGCAACACGACACATTCAAAGTTATTTTTTCCGCACCAAGGCAAATGAAAGAACCGAAATGCAATATCTGCCTATCACTCAAGACAGAACACTAAGGAATACAGTAAGAAAAGCCATATCTGTTTAAAGTTAACTAATAATAAATGTGCATAGTGCTATTTATGTCTATTGGGCAGTGAAAAATAAGCTATCACCAGTGGTTCGAACAATTTCGTACAACCCACTATGCTTTACATAATTCTCTATTTCAATGGATAGGTACTTGATATTAGTACAATTAGCATTCAAGCGAAGATTCTCCACTCCATAAATTCTAATATTGCACAGAATACAAAGAGATGAGTTTTTAGAGGATCTGGCTATTTTTACCACACAGTACAACCTTAGCCCGTAGTAGAACCGTCCATTCACGCAGGGACTATAACTTGCTTTCTTAATCTCGGCAGAGAGACTGATATGCTTAGAAAAGCTAAATTGGATAACTTCTCTATAAAGCATTAAAAGCTAATGTTATAAGATTTTCCATTCTGGGAGTTCTCTAATAAGCGACTAATGTTACTGCGCTGTTCACAAGCTACATGTGCCCATTTTGCAAAAGTTTCAAGGTTTTCATAATCGCCAATGTGGTGCCCATTTTGCATCATCATAAATTGTACAAGAATACGAACATTTTTACCCAATCATATATTAAATTCATCAAGTAAGATATTAGCCAAAAAAAGAAGAAGAAAAGACTACTATGTCATTACCCCCGAAATCACAATGTAAAAGATACAAAATGTGTCAATATAATTAAGACAAACAAAAGTATCTCATGATAAGATTCTTAGACACCCAATATGTCACACCTCAATAGTCACATATCGGATACAGAAGGGGTATGCATGGGTGTGTAAAATACTAGCACTCTAACTCTAGTATGAAAGCTTGGGCTTAAGCATTTTCAGCCACTTGTTTAGATCCAACAAGTTACGAATACTAGTGACTAGTCAGGTCATCACAAAATCTAATAATCTTCTAACGAAGATGTGTTCTCGTATCCTCTTGTCTCTGATCTTTATCAGTTTCATGTTGTCCTCATAACTTGCCTTCTTACCAAAGAAAACTAACACCTCCTACAAACACTGAGCTCAAATAGTTGAGATCTGAATGGGAAATCCAGGTATTAGCCACTGCAATAGACAAGGCTCTACTAAAAAGTACCTAAATAGCTGGCAGTGAGAGGATCTATGCAACCATAGTGAACTAAAGGAGTCCAATATCGAATCCATGCTCTCACGCCCTAGTTGCAGAGGATCCACAACAAGAAATGTAATTGATTTGCAATACCTTATTGCCTCTTAAATTTTGCTTTCTTGCTATTTATGAGCCTTAATAAACAAAGTAAGACAGAGGAGAAGAAAGTAAAAGAACACTAACTAGAGTTGAATGAATTTACTTATCAGATGAAAATAGAGCATTCCAATTCTTAAAGAATTTTCTCATTGCATCCAGCTTTTAATATTGACACTGAGCCATCATTACATCACAAATTTCTAAAATAATCAGATATTTAGTATTAACTATTTTTAATGCAAACTCTCTATGTTATTGTATGCCTTCGCTTTGTGTTGCCTCATCCATGAGCCTCAAAAGTGTTTGCCATAGTTTTGCCTCAAGGCTTCAGCATCAGAAGCCAACAAACCTTTTATAGATACAGGGCTCAAAAATAATTTAATTGTTGCTGTAGGTTTCCTCCTATATTCTAAATCTACCTACAAATATTTACAAGGCACTTATGAAAGCTTATAAATTTGTCCCCTGTAATGACCATAAGGAGAAAACAACATGCTGTTGAAGAATGCTGTGAAAATGAATATGAAATTAAGTTAACTTAGAGAAACTAATATAGCTAGCACGGGATGAGCATTTTGTTTATAGATTAAAGTGTACGGAGGCCGCCTCAACTATCGGGCATTTTAAAATGATCCTTTAGCTTCTTTTTTTTTACTTTTTTTTTTTAATTTTTTTAAAAATTTGAGTGCTTTTTATCTATTAGCTTGATTTTTTTTTTAATTCAACGTTAATTTTCTTAAAATTGAAAAGTTTAATCACTTTCCACCAACAAACTAAAACAATTGGCAGGTTCTGCAAACATTGCTCTGCTAATAGAGCTATTAAATCTGACAAAATTCTCAACTTAACAGAGTATATTAACTAAAATCGAAAGAACTAGAACTTGAGGCGGTGTCAATAAAAAAATTATATAAAGTTTAGGGGTTAGCTTCAAAATGGCCTATAGTTTTCGGCACAAATTTACCTTGTCGATACAGGAGGATATATTGGAGTTTTTATCACTAGAAAACAAGGTTTTAAGTGCCGCCCCGTGCCGTATGGCACAGGGCAGCATGTATCGTGCCCCCAAGATGAGGGCACGGTACAGGGGGGGTCTCGCAGGCCCCTATGCCGCGGTACCCCTGCAGGTATCGCACGAGACACCGTACCAGGCAAGCAGCGACATGCCCCCGTGCCACGGCATTTTAATCCTTGCTAGGAGAAACCCTTAGTAAAATCGGTGTTTATATCTATCAAATGAATAAGTGAAAACGAAAGATATACTGTAATGTGGTCCTCACATGTCGTCATAGGTGTCTGACACATTCATGCTTAACGATTTTCAACAAATTGAAAATCAAAAGAACAATCACGTAAGAAATTAATCTTCTTGGCATCATAATCATCGCATTGCAGGCAGACATGCTATCGATATATTGTGAATTGGCCCTCAAACTTTCACTAAACGAACTTGTCCGGTATTCTTCTCTAAATTTCATGTGCCATCATTGAATTTGCTTTTACTCTTAATCCTCAATATCTGCTAAGGCATCTGTCCTGCACATGGCGGTACAAACCATAGCGATGATTTTTCCACAATTCACTAGTCAATTTGAATCATAGCAAAATGACACTTGATATGATAACATCCGTGTGCAATACGTAAGAGTTCAAATTTGGAATTTGTCCCGATGAACCAGAGTAAAATTATGTACCAATCTTTCTAAGCAAAATGACCGAATCACATTAGATATCATCTACCCCTAATCTGAAAAAGGTTCTCTAAGAATAGTTTCCAAGTATACCCTGCTTGATATTAAGAATTGGAAGCTATGATAGATGCATATCAAATTACAAGTTGCAACACAAGATTGAAAAGTGGTCACAGAAATGAGAAAACCGACCTGATGAAGCCATTCCGATTGAGGTCGGCGGCGAGCAGGTCCTCGACGGTGAGGTCGCGCTGGAGCACCCACTTGACGATCCTGCGGTGGCGCTTGTCGATCCGCGCCTCGGCGAGGAAGAGGAACGCGCGCGCGACCGCGAGGGTGGAGACGAGGAGCCAGAAGGAGGCGAAGAGCCTGCCGGGGAGGGTCTTGAATGCGCGATCGCCGTAGCCGACGGTGGTGACCGACATCACGGAGAGGTAGAAGGAGTCCATCCAGTCGAGGTGCTCGATCCAGTAGAGCGCGACGGTGCCGGCGCCGACGCAGAGCACGACGACGGCGACGGCGAGGGCGACCTTGAGGCGGATGCGCATGCGGCCCTTCTCGGCGTCGAAGATGTAGCCGCCGGGGTTGGCGGAGGCGGAGGCGGCGGCGGCGGCGATAATGGCGGACTCCTGGAGGTCGAGGAAGTAGGAGACGGCGCCGGAGAGGAGGGCGTCGACGAGGCCGAAGCCGACGAGGACGAAGAGGCAGGAGAAGGCCTTGGTGAGGGGGGTGAGGGGGGCGATGTCGCCGTAGCCGATGGTGCAGAGGGTGACGATGCAGAAGTAGAGCGCGTCCACGGCGGGGTGCGTCTCCGCGCCGGAGAACCCGCGGGGTGCGGCGGAGTAGACGACGACGCCGAGGCAGAGGTACAGCAGCAGCAGCAGCGCCGCGGTGCGGAGGATCGACCCGGACGATCCGAGATCGCCGGGCGGGAGCAGCTTCTTCTTCTTCTCCTTCTCCTTCTTCTTCTTCTCCGCGTCGTCGTCGTCGTCGCTAGGGTTAGCGTTAGGGTTCGTCGACGACGATGGGAGGAGGTCGCGGAGCACGGCCATGGCTGGTGCTGTGCGGGCGCGGTGGAGCCCCGATTTGCGGCGGAAGCCATGGGAGCAGGTATCGTCCTCCTCCTCCGCCGCGGCGACGGAGGGCGCGGCGGCGGCGGCGACGGCGGAGGAGGAGGAGGAGGCGGTGGAGGGGAGGAGGATCTCGTCGGAGAGGGGGAGGGGAGAGGAGAGGTGGGAACGGAGGAGGGGGAGCAAGGGCTTCTTCTCTTCTTCTCCCATTCACTGTGTCGTAGCAAGTACTTGTTGGTGTGCGTGTGTGTACGAACCACGGAGGGGAAGAGAGAGAGAGAGAGAGAGAGAGAGAGAGAGAGACTACTGCAGAGGGGGGGAGGAGAGGCACGGTCGGGTTGATGATGACCGGGAGAAGGGCGAGGGGCGGGGGCGACTACGTTTTCCGAGGCTGGTCCGGGATTTCCTGCAACCCCGGTCCTACGAATTTAGTACGAACCAACTACTATTTATGGAGAGAAAAAAAAAATACTATATTAAGCTATGTATTTTATAATTAAGTATACTAACATAATGAATTGGGCTGGAATACTAGTATTTGAGCTCTTTTGCTATTGAGTTTTTAACCCTTGGATGAAAAATTATAAGGTTGGGATGATAGTGGTTCCTAAGATTTAGTGGTGGTTCCTCTAGAATTGAGTGGGTGGTTGGTTGAATAGTATAATTTAAAGTGTGTAATTGATTAAAGTGTAGATCTAACGACTAAAAAATCGATAGCAAAAGAGCTCAAATACTATTAAATAGTGTTCCAGCTCAACTCTATATATTATATATATACGATTGAGCTTCTATGTTTTTAAAAGCACCAAGTCACTGTTGTTTGCAAGTTTTCGGTCTTTGGATGGAGATTTATAGGGTTGGGATAATAGTGAGAGTTTAGTGGGTGATCGGTGGAATAGCATAATCTAAGGGGTGAAATTAATCAAAGAGATAGATTTAACATGTGAAAAACTTACAAGCACCAAGCACTTGGTGCTTTTAAAATATATAAAATTAAGCTTCTATGCTTTTAAAAGCACAAGTTACTGATGCTTGTAGGTTTTTGGCCTCTGGAGGAAGAATTGTAGGGTTGAGATAATAGTGGTCCCAAGAGTTTAGTCAGTAGTTGGTGGAATAGCATAATCTAAGGATGAAATTGGTCAAAGGGATAGATCTAATGGTGAAAAACTTATAAGCACCAAGTGCTTGGTGCTTCTAAAAGCACCATACCCGGACTATATATATATGACTAGGGCTACTATACTCTTATGAGCATAAACCCTTTTGTACTCATAAATTTTCGGCCGTTGGATGAAGGGATGTGTGGTAGGATGATAATGATCCCTGGTTAGGGGTCCCCTAGGGTTGAGTGGGTGGTTGGTCGACTAGTATGATCTAACAGGTGGAAATGGTCAAAGAGATAGATCTAACGGCCAAAAACTTATGAGCACAAAGGGGTCTATACTCATAAGAGTATAGTAACCGGACTCTATATATATATTTATATATTTTTTATATAATAAAAGTGAAAATAACAATTAAATATCCGATATCACTACTTCATCTAGTAGCTGATCCATAATCTACTGACTGAACTAGTGATCATGATCCAATAATATTTTCGGGTTACTATTCGAACCATTTTCTAAAACATTAGTTATGTGTGGTTGGATTTATATAGTTAAATTTTGAAGCTTTTTCTAATTTATCCTATACAATTATTAAAAAAATATTAAATTTATACGGGCCTTTTTCGCAATTGGCCCCCTAAAAAATTTATTTTAAAAATAACCCGACAAATTTATAATTACAAAAATGATCATATTCCTGCCACGTAGGTGCCATACAGGCGCCACGCGGGCGGATGGGCGCCGGGTTGGCAAGTTGAACACGGTGAATCATTCACCGTGTTCAAATACGGTGAATGGTTCACCGTGTTCAGTTACTTATACTGTCCCGAAAAAATAGTATAGATCAATCCGCGCGAGTATAAAAGAAACACGGTGAACCATTCACCGTGTTTGAACACGATGAATGATTCACCGTGTTCAACTTGCCACCCCACCTCCCAGCCCGCCCGCGTGACGCCTACGTGGCGCCTACATGGCAGGGATAGGACCATTTTTGTAATTATAAATTTTTTGAGGTTATTTTTAAAATAAATTTTTTTCAGGGGGCATTTGCAAAAAAAGCCTAATTCACCATGTTCAAACACGGTGAATGGTTCACCGTGTTCAGTTACTTATACTGCTTCGAAAAGATAGTATAGATCAATCCGAGCGAGTAATAAAAGAAACACGGTGAACCATTCACCGTGTTTAAACACAGTGAATGATTCACCGTGCTCAACTTGCCACCCCACCTTCCAGTCCGCCCGCGTGGCGCCTGTATGGCACCTACGTGACAAAAATATGACTATTTTTGTAATTATAAATTTATTGAGACTATTTTTAAAATATTTTTTTTTCAGCAGGCCATTTGTAAAAAAAAAAAGCTCAATTTATACTGAAACTATTAGACGTATAATTTGCTATGCGGGAGGCCGCACAGCAGGGCCGTTGGTGCGGTGGAGCAGGTGAAAGCGTGTACCGGACGAAAAAGTCTCCTCTATTATTTTGGTTGGAGTGACAAAAAAGTTTTGTGTACAAATAATGTGGAGTCACTCGAAACATCTCTTCTTTTGTATTTGCTAAAAGCCAAAAAAAAAAAAAAAAAAAAAAAACGGCTAACCCGAATATTGCAGGGCCCACAGTTCTAGGAAAAATTCTAGAACGCACCGGGTATATCGGTGACGTGGCGTTCCAAACCAATCAAATTTTTTCTTTTCGAAATATATGTCCCATCATGATTATAAAAATATATTTTTATTATATTTTTTGAAAAGAAGAGATATGATTGACTTGTTATTGATGACGTGGTGTAAGCGTGACACAGTAAACTTCCTCCAGTTCCAGAGGTGTCAACGAGGCGAACACGAGCTGGCGTAGGAATTATAAGTTAAAATAATTAGAAATGATATATATAAATTTATGAGATCTTATTCATTAGACTTTGATCTAATGGTTGAAATTTTACATATAAATTAATTTTTTATAATTGAGTTGGACTTTAATTTAGGTTGGGATAAAAATTAAATAATAAAAATTTATATTTATATATAATTATTTATTTATATATATATATATAAATTATATAAATTATATAAATATTAAATATATATATTCGAGCTGTTATCGAGCCGAAAACGAGCGAGCTGACCCCAGCTCGTGTTCGGCTCGTTTATTAAACGAGCTGAAAAATTCAGCTCGTGTTCGGCTCGTTTACTAAACGAGCGAGTCGATCTCGAGCTCACTTCGAGTCGAACACGAGCTGGCTCGCGAACAGCGAGCTGGATTGCCATCCCTAGGGCCCACCGATTACACGGCCAATAATAAAATTGGACTAAATTTTGAAATGTGATGTTAAAATTAAAAATGATTTTTTAATAGAACGTTTGATAGTCTATTTTTTAAAATTTAATTCTGATTCTTACAATCAATTTTTTAATTTTAGAGTTCAAAATTAAAAGCAGCTAAATTTGTTTCTTGAAATCTGATTATGATTTTGGACTCAAATCTCAAATTTAAATTTCGTGTCATCTGAAGTCTATTTCAATCTGATATTTGATATTTATAATTTAAAATTTAAAATCTTAAAATCTTAAATCTAAATCTAAATCTAAAATTTCAAAATTTTAAGTTAAAATAGATTTCGAATGAATCCAAAATTAAAATTAAATTTTAGAACTTGAATCCAAAATCAGAATCAGAATTCAAGAAGCAGGCTTTAGCTGCTTTTGACTTTGGTCCTCTAAAATTAAAAATTGATTTTAAAAATCAGAATCAAATTTTGAAAAAAAAAATACCAAAAGCTTTATTGACGGAGAAATTACTTTTGGCCTGAAAATAACTTTTCAGAATTTAGGCCAAACATCTACTAAATGACGTAAAAACTGGAAGTGTAAGAGATGAATTAATATTTTTTTTATTTTTTCTATAATTGACTTCAGTACAAGATGGACTGACGTCAATTACAGTATTTTAAAAAATTTGAATTTTGATTAAAAAAAAGTTACGACAAACCAAATAATAAAAATAAAAATTTACGGTTAAAAACGGCTTCACCCCTGGGGCGAAACAAACTATTAAATTATATAACTCACAAACTATTAAATATGGTGCATGATACACATGGTTCAAGCAATAATTCTACCAATAATAACGCAACGTTTGATGTAAGCTTTAGGAGATGAGCCACGTCAGCAATTTTTTTTTTTTTTTCCTTTTTTATCTCAAAGTAGAATGGTAGGCCTTTTTGTCATTTATGGAAGTAGTGGGGCCCACTTAATAAATATATACATATATGATCGCGACCACAAATTTTTTTTTTTTAAAAAAGGGTCAAAATGCATGAAGACCCCCTCAATTTTTTACTAATACAACCAAGTCCTTGAACTTTTAATTTTGACTCTTTTCACCCTTTTAATAGCACACATTGTACATAATTTTATATAACTTTCAGAAATAAAAAAAAAATTTAGCTTTCCTCTTCTAATAATAATAATAATTATACATCTAAATTTTAATTACTTTCTATATATTAAAATAATAAAATAAAATATTTGTGTGTTCTTAAGCTTTATAAGATTATATACAATATAATGATTAAATATAACTACGTAATAAGTAACTCAACTGAGAATAAGAATTTTCTAAAATATTTGACAAAATTTAAAAAGTCTAATTATCAAAATTTATGATGTCAGATGCTCCAAAAAATACGACAGATGGTGTGTATAAAATAAATGATAGTAAATATGGATGACGATATTAAAAGTGACGAGATTGCGCTTAATGCGATGGAGATGCACGCAGGAGAAAATATTACGGAGCGAAATGAAAAAAGAGTAAAGGTTAGGGACTAATAGCACAATTTATTCTAAAGATTAATGATCTAATTGCCCAAAAAAAGGAAAAAAATGAGAAGCAAAATGAAAATCGGGAAAAGGTTGGGGACCTTAGTGCAATTAACCAAGAAAAGAAAAAGCTGACGTGGCAGGGTCATTGTTAGGAAAAAGAGTACACCCTGGCGACCAATACTAGAAGTCACGTGCACGTCACCAGATATCAGGAGCCGTCCATTCGTGATCGGACGGTTGGGATTTATTAACCCAAAAAAGCGCTTAATTTTCTTGGGCTCAGTAAAGCGCCCCCAACACCTGCTTCTTTTTTTTTTTTTTTACTTTTTCATTTTTTATTTTTTTTTCTTTTTGGATTCTTTTCTCTCCAAATTTAGTAAGGAATATATCTTTGCTTGTCTCCAAACTCAACTAAGGATGCAAATGTGGCAGATCCGAAGTTGGGAGGGTAGTGTTCACAGTTTGATTTCAAACTAAAAATCAAATTAAATCAAATTAAATAAGACAGTTTTGTTCTATGTATCACGGACGCGGGGTTTACCCCCGCGCGTCTGCGTCCGACTCGTGTCGGACGCGTACGGGGCATGGACGCGCGTGTGACGCGCGTCCATGCCGCGTCATGTGATCCGGAGAATTTTGCTTAATTAATTCCTAATCAGTTAGGATACTTAATATTGCCACATCATAATAAATTAATTAAATAATATATAATTTGGAAAAAAGTATTCTATAATTTTAGAAAAAAATATAATTAAAAAGTTATATAGTCCTATTCCTAATAAAAAAATTTATCTAATTCTATTCCTAACAAAAAAAAAAAATTTATGCTTACTAAGATGTGGGATATCGCTGGTGATAGTTTTGACTCTTTTAACGATATTGGCATTTTTGAGTTGGCGAATCTCTCACTTGATGAACCAGAATTAGAGAAATTTTTTACTTACTGATGAAGATCATGAAAATGAAGATGATGGAAGTAGATAGGAATATATTTTTTTATTTTTTTATTTTTTGGGCATAAGCAATGTTGATGCTAAACATTTTGGCTTTTTTTTTTTGGATGATCTAAATAAATTATATTTAGTGGAGAATTTTAATTTTAAAAGTATTATATTAACTTTCATTCTAAAATATAGTTTTGTTTGCAAAATTAGTATATTATCTATAATGAATATGTATTATTATACTGGAAAAAGTTATATTTTATTAGCCGTGTCCGAGTCCTTATATTTTGAGCTTTGCCGAGTCGTCGTGTCCCGTGTTCCGTGTCCGTGTCCGTGACACATAGGTTTTGTTCGGTTTATATAGTTTTCAGTTCAGTTTGGTTTTGAAAATTGCTAAAATTTGATTTTCGATTTCAGTTTCAATTTAAACACTTTTAAAAATCAAACTGAACTGAAAACTAAATAGTAATATTACTATCACTTTTTGTCTAAACCATATGTTTGAAATTTTACTTTTACGATTAAAAATAATTTTGGAATAATATCTACTATGTCATTCAAAACTTTAAAAATATCTTATTTAACCCTGAAGGATCAAAATACTTTTATTGATTTTTAAAAATTACTTCAAATATCCTCATTTTCCCTAGAGCTAACTAATGAGATTGGTTGGATTTTAGAAGGTTATTTTGGTAATTTTACTATAAATTTAAAAACTTTGAAACTGAAAATTTTGATTCGGTTTGAGAATTTTCTAAAAATCGAGCCAAACTGAATCGAGTCCCATTGTCGTCGGATTCGAGACTGATTGATTTAGTCCCATTGTCGTAGGATTCGAGACTCATTGATTTTATCTTATCTTTTGCTCCTACTTTTTGCTCTATACAAAATAAGCTAGGGTGGAACGATTTTTAACGAATTTTTGGCACATCGGAGCGATCAAGGGATGGACGATGTCCTCCGCCTCTCGCTCCATTTTTTTTTTAAGAATAGGGACGAATCCAGAGCGAAATACTTTCTTTTTTATTTTTTTTTTGCCCCACTTATCGCCTCATTCAGAATAGATCAGAGCAGAAGGTACATCAACCCAAATCTATTCTGCATCCCTACCTCAACCTCTGTCTTTAAAAAAAAATAAAAATTTAAAAAATAAAGAAAATAAATAAAGAAAAAGCTCAACCTCTATCTCAAAAGTCCAATATATCTTAAATAAAAAATGTGATCTATCTTTTCCACATTTTGTATAACTATAAAATTTTATTGAATTTTATGTTATTATAACATTATTGGATATAAGAGTTTGTGTAATTTATTAAGAGTGTAGTAAAATTTACTTGAAACACCCTCACCTATAGGCGATTCTGAAATTGGCCCCTGAACTTTGAGAGAAAAGTATTATTTCATACAATATCAGAACAGGAGGTCCTAGATTCAATTTTATCAAGCTCGCTTTCATTTGATAATTTTTTTTATTTAGTAATAACTCATGTTTGGATATATCAAAAAGTCTCGAATAAAAAGCACTAAATATAAGATATTAAAATACTATTTTCTGATAGCTTAAATTTTTAAATATAAATGATGATTGTTTTACGAGCTTTCTTTTTTATTGAAATCTATAAAGCTTCTAAAGTTTTTTTGATTCGAAATATTTTAGTTGGTAAATTTAAAATTTTATTAAATTGAGTGACTCTATTAGCTATTTGATCTTAATTCTTCTAATTTTATTTCCTAAAAATTATGAAAAACATTAAATTTGATACAATTTCCAGCTATTTTGATATTTTTTAAAATTTAATTAGCTAAATTAAGTCAATTCTAAATATTCAAAAGTAAAAGGGATTTTCAAATAAAAAACCAAAGTTAAAGGGGCCATTTCAAAATGGCCTATAGTTGAGGGGGCCTCCACACACTTTTACCTAGTCTATAATACATAATGCACTATATAATATACAATTTATGTTATAAAAAATGCCTAATAATAGTTTATTTTATTAAAAAAAATACAAATATAAGACCATATACAAAATAATATTTTATATTTTCATCTACACAACTTAACTTTTCCTTCAAAAAAAAAAAATCTTATATTTTTTTTTCTTCCTGTTTAGTGGTCCCCAGCTCAACTTACCTAAATATATTGTAATATATCTTATAATTTATATATTATTATATTAGTTTCCACACAATAAAATAATAATATAAAATATTTCTGTAATATATACTGTCTAGTTTACATCAAATAATGCATTATATTAAATGAAATTAAGATCATACTATAAGTACATAATATATCATATTATTTTATACAAATTTGAGATCATATATAAAGATAATATTTTGTATTCCATCTAGCACAAAAGAATGCACAGAAAAGGTGAAAGAAATACTATGACTAGTGTTAAATATCATGAAGTAAAAATATGATCCTATGAACATGTCATCAATTATTTATTTATTTTTTTTGTTTTTGTTTTGGACATTCTCTTATTTCCCGAGAACAAAAAGTTAATCTTAGCAATAACAGAAGTCCAGGCAAGAATTTAAGTGTCCATCAGCACGACCTGTGCAGCCGTATCCATCAGGTCTTATGATACTTACAAATATCGATAAGAAACGATCCCGTACCAACGACACGGTTTAAAACTTTTTTTTTTCCCTTTAACATTAGCAAGTAATTACAGTAATAAAGTGCAAAAGATTTAATAAAAACGTATAATAAGTAACTAAAATACATTAGTATTAAAGAAAATAAATATTGCATGACATAATGTGTTGACACAGGCAATTATATGAATGACACATGATCCTCTGTCACGACACTTAAATTCTTGATTATAGAAAAATGTTAGCAAAGTGATTCCCAAGTTATTCCAAAACAACCCAACTTAAACAGAAGATATTCTTGAACCAAACACTATCCAAATGATAAATCTTGGCAAAATCTAACATTGGATTATTATTTCTTTCTTTATTCCAAGTTAGGAAAAGAAGCTTCAAGAAACCTCTTAGAAATCTCATCAAAACACAAGTGAAAAGCAAAAAGAAAATTGTTCACACATTGCTTTTTTAGTAAATCATTTCTCATCTACTTAACTACCTACTAAAAAGTGTTCCCTTGTGACCTGCATATGATGTACTTGAATCACCAAATGAAGCTTTTTTTTTGCATATACTAATCCATCTTTAGCATTAAGTCCTCAATTACAACTCAGTCCAACTTTGTGTTAGATTTCTACGACAGCTTAAGTTTTTGAAGAAAAATAGTTGTTCCATATCTTATAACATAGTATCAGAGCCAAAGGCTCTGAATTTGAATCTCACCAGGTCCCTAGTCTCATTTAATTTCCTCCTATTTAATTCAAGTTCGCATCTTAAGCCCAAACATGATGGCGAGTGTAAAGTGTAAAAATATAAAACACTGTTCTCTGGTAACTTATAACACTGGCCTAATCAAACATCCAATTGAACTAGAGCGACCGGGTTGGGTACGAAATAGAATCAGCCGGGTTGCGCTTCGTCTTATACAGTTTGTGGCGTCAAAAGGATAACGAAAGCTAACCCTTGATATTGCTATTAGTTGGATAACAATTAAAAAATAACAATAATGTAAATATAGTTTTGAAAAGTACAAGGTCAAAGAGACAATTGAGTTATAATCTACAAAACATCGATATAATACAATTCGAAAGTATACGAAGGTCAGGTTCAGGTTGGGTTAGGTTTTCGGTCAACCCTGGCGCAACTGAAGTTCCAAACTGAACAATCCAACAAGAAGAAGAATTCAGTGAGAGATTCTCCGATTAAGAAACGAGAAACACGCATGTCACAGGATTACAATTTTGGTAAAAATAGATCTGATCAGCAACCAGATGAATGAAAGGACACGAAAAAGAATCATGGTAAGATCTACTCGTACCAACAGATTGGAGGAACTTGATGCAGGGAGGGATGTCGAGCGAAGAATTTGTTCAGGTCTCGAAGAATCGAAGCTCCACCATGAACTCCTTGTGTCTGGGGGAGTACCAAGCTGTGGCCTTTGCCGACCCAAGAACCTTCAGAGCCCAGTCGAGCGCAAAAATCGACTCATCGATGCGGGGGATATGATTCCCATCTTTTAGGTCAAGTACTATTTTGGAGTCAACTCGGAAGCTTATAGGTCCAGCTATCTGTAATAGTATTGGGAAAAAAAGAAAAAGAAACTCCGCTTATGTAATAATCATATCAAGAAATTCTACCGTTGCTTTAACTTTTGAAACACCATGTAAAATTTTGAACTGTAGCTGTATTTTGGTCGATCAATCACTGTCTCATTTTGATTTCCAACTTCCAAGTGTTAAATTTAATAAAGTACCAAATAGTTCTTTTGTGCTCAATTGTCGCATATCCTAAGCTTTGGCTACTGAACCCACTTTATAAGTAGATTTACGTTCAGCAGTACCAAGCATAAAATAAATGAACAAGAAAATTCTGATGTAAGTATAGTCTCAGATAGATGGTGATAGATTAACAAGCAAAGATACCAAACATACTGCAATTAGAGACTGATAACAAGCGCACATAATGCTATAATGCTTTAATGCAATGTTGAAATGTAAAATGATAAGGAAATCTACAACTTTCCTTGAAGTCCTAAAATGATAAGCGTAAATTTCCTCGCGTATCCCCAAATTAGTTCCCGTAAAATGGTTGGGAGCATACTACTGTAGCTGCTCAATACTGAGACTCTAGAACTCGTGAGGTTTTCAAATGTTAACCTTTATGATGTCTAAAATCACATCAAATGGCATAAATTTTGGTCTCATGCCCCTGATGCTTGAATTTATCATTGACATATAACTCTGAAGTTTTATCTCTCCAGTGTAAGTAGCTAAGTACTTAGTTGTAGCATTAAAACATCTACAAAAAAGCATATTTATTGGTGCCAAAAAATTTTAATTGATCTACAAAAAAGCATATTTATTGGTGCCAAAAAATTTGAATTGTTACCTGTTGCTGAAGAGAAACCAACATGTCGGGACAAACAGCTTGGATAGCCCTTAAATCTGGTCGCCGAGAGTAGTACACATCTTGAGCGAGACGAGTCGCACCGGTTAAAAATTGTGAGCCCGAAGGGAAATCGAATCTGGCACTTAACCTGGTGAGATCGAGGAAAAGCCTCTGGAAATTTCCATGTTGTGCCGTGCAGGAGACAGAAGCAAAGAGATCAGCAAAGAGACCAACTTTATCTCTTTGAGCACATAACCTGAACGCATTCAATCTATTTGACTCTTCTTCCTCAGATAGTCTCGCTGAACAATCTCCGAGCGATGCACTGGCGACTGCACCTGAAAGGACCAAAAGATATAAATATATTGCTTACGCCAGAGAGATTTTTTAGTCATAAACCAGCAAGCAAAAAGGAAAAAAAAAATTTAGAGGAAAAAAACTTAGCTAATTTTCAAGGTTTAAAGTTCACTATCAAACCATTAATAGACGGCAAATTAGCGTCCATCATCCCCATAGCGATCTCCAAAAGTGGCTTAGAAACCGGCTATCTCTATCTAATATAGTCTAATTCGGCAATAGCAAGTCCAAACATGCTGAAAAAAACAACTTGGCTGCTTACTCACCTGTGACTGTTTTCTTAGAGATAAAGATGGTTATCACTGATTTGTTGGTAAAGCGTGGTAACATTTTACATCTAGTCGGATAAAAGATTCTTATAAAAGTACAAAAACAAGCATACCTTACCATAATGCATTTTGAAACAGGTACCTAAACTTTCAACAGTTTTGATTTCATACAATTCCGTTAAGTTCTATTAGAAGTTAACAGCTTCTGTCAAAGAAGTTACAGAATATTTCGTCAAGTAATGAAATGTTCCATTAAAATTGTAGAATACTCCCGAAAGAAAATTTAAAAATGTAGATTAAATTTTGACAGGGAGTTAGTTCAAATCAAATTTACTATAAGATTAGGTAGCAAAATCAAATTTCTAGAGTTAAGATACCAGTTTCCAAATTCAGTATATTTCAGGTGACGACTCCACAATTTTTCCTAGAGGAATGGCGAGAAGAGAAAGCAGCGATCAGTATCATTACACAATCCAACAACAGCTTTACTCCATTCTAAGAAATCTAGTTTCTTCATGGGACTGGAAAGTATAGTTTGATGTTTACCAATTGTCCCCGAACCCGAAACATGAGGATCCGAGAGAAAAAGGTCATAAGGTTGGACCATCTTTAGCTTTCCCTCTTTCTTTCTCCAAAATTCTACATCTTTCCTGAAGGAAAAAGCCGCTTTCATACATAACCCAGGCAGCAAAGCGGCTGGCACACTATCAGCTTGACAGCCGCCAACGTGCTTTGGATATCCACTGTTCTGCTGTAAGCATAAATGATAACTGAGGCCAGAAGTCGAAGAAATAGAAGCAAGATCAATTGCCAATGACAAAGGCACGTCCCAGTATGTTCCTTTCTTATCAATAAATAGTCCGGGCCATGCTGCCTCCAATGTTAAATTGTGTTGAGGAAGCTGCACACAGTAACAAATGCATACCCTAATAAGGAAGCATAATTATTGTTTAAAAAAAAAAAAAAATCTGGTTGCATGGACTGTAGAACACGTGGTCAATAACAAAGAATGCGCAAGCAACAATACAGTGCAAAAAGTAATTGTATTCATTCAAGAATCCTTTCAGATAAAAAAGAAACCCATCGGAATTCGTGCAAAGCTAAGTGGCTATTTGGCTCAGCTTCTAAGAACATTTCTTTGCTTGAGAAGGGAAAGCTCGTATCTGATAATCAAATAAGGCTCGACCAGGAAGCAAAAATTTGCTTATAGATCACTAGATCTTAAAAGAAGAAGATTTAGGGCCAGTTGTGCAGTGTAATGGTGTTTGATGAAGTGACGTTAAAGAAGAGCTACTAGGAACAGCACTAATAGCCTTTTCATTCAGAAACACCCCAGCAACTTTCCTCCAGCAGAAGCAAGAGACTCCAAACTGAAGCTTCTGCTTTTAGGCCTTGCTTCCCGCTGCAGTAGAAGCTCCAAATCATTTACTAAAAGCAGTAGTAGAAGCTAGGCTAAATGGGCACCGAGTAGAACGCAACGGATGCTCGCAGGGCATTGATGAAAAGTGGGAACTTCAGAGAGTTGCACAAAGCTTGCCTTGTGATGATAGATTGCTTTGACTCGATTCTCCTTCAAAACATTGTATGTTTCAACTAGTACAGTTGAATCCGGTGTGATTAGTAGTTCCGTACCGAAACCTAGAGAAAGTACGTCATGCATGTGTTTCTTTATGATCTCATGCCACGATTTTTCCTCTACATGGTTTGACAAACCTCCTTTCAGGAATGATAAAATTTTCTGTACATGGAACTGCGCCAGGATAGTTGCAGACCTGCACGATTTATATATTTGTTAAGAGCAAGTAGTAGAAAGTGAAAATTTGGACTTTCGATAGAAAGACTAAAAAAGTGGATTTAACATTTCCTACTCAACTAAGACTACGGACTTGCACATTCGAACGCTGTTAATTTAGTGACTCGGTGGAGATGGCACGTTTTCAAATACAAAATGTGCAAACGTTAGGTCTCACCAAGAACCTAGTTCTCCTCATTGTTAATATGTCATTAATTTGCACCCTGGTAGCGTCTCGGCACTCCTCCACAGTAAAGCAATTCAAACAAACTCTATAATTGCTTATTTTCTTGATATTCAAAGCCCAAGAAATTCTGAGAAACAAAATAAGGCATCAATAAGCATCAACGATGTCTCAGATTCTCATGCAATCGTACAGAGAAGAACAACTTTTTCTACAACCATGGTGTAACAAACCCCCTCCAAATACTCATCCACTCGCCCAATCATATGTTGATTTGGTACTTTCAGAAAACCATCACGTGAGGAACTGAATAGTTCGCTAGAATTAGCAATGTGCCGGGCCCAAGCCACCGGCCATCAAAATGTGTAATCCTGAGTTACTATTATTAATATGCTAGTCATATATGTGGCGCTCAAACTCTTCCACATTATCCAATGTTGGAGTACTAAAGAAATCATTATCAGTCTAAGTCATGCGATAAACCAGCTTATAATCTTTCAACCACAATTCTACCACACTAGAAGGCGAACTAGGACTTCAAATGACAAAGGATATCCAAAAACATATTAGATGGCCCTCCGACACCCACTAATCCTCATACATGGCCCTCAAATTCTTCAACAATGTCCAATGCCGGACAATGGGGGATGTCATAGATGGAATCTTCGAAAGACCTCCTAATCAATTATTTGGGCAACAAGCTAGCCTTGTTAGGATGTTGAAATAAGTTATCCAAGGATAACTTACTCAGTACGAAAATTTTCTTCTAGCACGATTTTAAGTAGGAACTTTGTTTTTCTGCTTTCTGAAAGGTATTATTATCCATAATTTGGTAGGATAGCATATTTCACCTGCGAAGTGATTTATCTTATTCTGAAAAAATTGATTTGAAGGCTGAACATGATATTTCATTCTAAATATTTGATATCGCCCCTTATCTACCAAATGTACAAATTTCTCGAGTAATTCAAGAGGGTATACCGAACAAAATATTCATGCATCCAAACAGGACCTAAAGATTGATCCTATACTCTAATCCATGAAGCTATCTCAATTGGTCTCAAATTTACAACCATCCAACATCCACTAATCCTTATTCCAAAACTCATCGAAGAAAATTTCAAAGATTTAGATAAAAATGGATGACAATGAATATTAGTGTAAAGTTAAAATGGATGATATAGTTTAGGAGTCCGGCTATGGTGCCGCTTTTAATAGTACCAAACACTCGGTGCTACCAAGTTTTCCACCGTTAGATCTACTCCTTTGACCAATTCGATCATGTTATTCCACCAACCACCCACTACGGGGATCCTAACCCTACAAATCTCTATCCAAATGGTGAAAATTTACGAGCACTTCAGGTCTAATTCGTAGTTTAGATAATTTTTAAACAATTTTCTCTAAGAGAATGGGTTAGTTTACCAGTTGTGGCAGAGGTGGAAGGTGTGGGCGCGGTGGAGGAGGGGGCCGGAGCGGGGGGAGAAGGAGGGGAGGAGGGGGAGGGACATGAAGCGGTGCATGAAGTCGAGCTGCTTGGGGCGGGTGACGCGGGCGCCGCGGGAGAGCCCCAGCGGGAGCGGGTCCCCCGGCACGGCGCGCGCCGTCCCCTCCATCGTCGCCGCCGACTCCGCGTCCGCCTCCCACCCCCCTCCTCCCCCGTCCGTCGTCCACCGCAGCCGACCCACCATCATCGCCTGCAGCCCGCAGCCTGCAGCCTGCAGCACCACCCCCTCCACCCCCCCTACCCTCTCTCTCTCTCTCTCTCTCTCTCTCTCTAGCCGCCCAAAGGACAAGTGCGAAAGTTGGAAAAAGTTTTTCACCGTAAATATTTACTCTTGCTGTGTAGTTTTAAATTTTTTAAAAACTAAAAATACAAAAAAATTTCTTATAAATACACGTTCTTTTATTTTTTCTCTCTAATTTTTAAAAATCTATATTTTGTCCCCCTTAAAATTTTAGAAATATTGTCAGGAAGCACTGTGTTAATGGAGAGAGCAAAATGACTAAATTATCCTTACTTCTTCTATAAGAAAATTAATTTTTAATATATTTTTATCATTTTGACGGATATTTTCAGCATAAATTATAAGATGTGGACGGAATAGTAATAGAATCCTGACGGAGGGGGGCTAAATGCAACAACTTGAAATGTTGAGGGAGTAAAATATAGATTTTTGAAAGTTAAAAAAAAAAAGTAAAAAAGCGAGTATTTGTAAGAGAATTTTCTATAATTTAGCTTTTTTTAAATAGCATAATTGGCTTTAGTCCATCCAAAGCTAAAAAATAATCAAATATTAATCTTTCTCTCCTCTATCTCCCCTTGCTTTTATTCCCTCCTTCTAGATGCTCAAGAACAAGTTTGTTTCACTGGAGCTTCCGGGTGTAGAAACCCTTCAGTGGGAAGCTCCCAACGACGTCTTTTTATTAAGGAGTCTCGATCTGTTGTCACTTGTCATTTTTATCTCTGTTTAAGGGTTATAATTATTTTTTTCTAGTGTTTAAAATTTTGAAAAAAATACTTTAGCCGATAGCTCTCCAACAACGTCTAGTTAAGAAGTCTCAATCTATTACCACGTGTCACTTTTATCTCTAAACAAGCATTATAATCCTTCTTTTTAATAGGGTTTAAAATATTTTTATTTTTATCCAAGGGTTACAATCCTTTCCTTTAGGGTTTAAAAATTTTGGAAAAAAAACTTCAGTAAGCTCTCCAATGATGTTCATTAAGGAGCCTCAATTTATTATCACGTGTCACTTTTATCTATCCAAGCATCATTATCCTTCTCTCTAGGGTTTAAATTTTTTTTTATAGATTTTAGTATTAAAAAATACCCAATGAATTATTGGATTGAGACAAAACTAACACCTGACAGCGGATCGGAGGCTCCCACAATGAAGCGTCGTTGGGAAGCTTCCCACTGAAGTTTTATTCGAGCTCTTAGGTGTGTTTCTGTTTGTTTCATCGAAAGAAAGTTGAGAGGGGGTGAAATAGTTTTCGGCTGTAAATGTCCATTTTTGCCATTTACTTTACTGTAATTTTACTTTCGGTTGGAAACTCAAAATTTTCAAAATAGCAAAATTAACTTCAGCCTACCCAAAGTTCAAAAATAATTAAAGATTAATTTATCTCTCCTCTATCTCCCCCTTCACTCTCTCTAGCCACCCAAGGGCAAGTTTATTATCCTGGAGCTGTGTTTCTGTTTGTTTTATCAAAAGAAAGTTGAGATCGGGTGAAGTAGTTTTCGACCGTAAATGTTCATTTTTATTGTATAGTTTACCGTAATTTTACCGTATAGGTTGCTATCGTTTGACAGTACTAATACTTAGACTCTAGATACGGGTTTATGTTCGGTACTGATTGACTGTAGTAATTTATACGGGGAGGCATGTGAATGCAAAATAAGGAATCTAACACTCTCAATGATGAGGGATAACGTCCTATGCAATCTATCAATCTCAACTCGAAAAATCCCTGGCCAGGATACATGGTATGTGAAAAGAGTTTTCAACTGTATTACCATATTAAGTTGATTTCAGATAATTTAGTCATACGGTCGAATGATAAGGTTTGACGAGTAACCATGACCTTAGTTCGATTGGGATATTGTATGTTGGAAGGAATTAATCACACGACAACTGTAAGCAGAAAGGTTCATACTTCATCACCATTCTGGAGTGCCGTGATATATTGCTAGGTGTCACTCACGGACGGTGAGAGAATATGAATGATTCGAGTTGAATTGTTCTTATTTATCGATTAGAAGAGTTCTAATTCAATATTAAAGAATTTTATATTGAATCTCACTGCCGAATGGTAATGGACCTATGCGGTCACACACAAATTGTGTACATCCAATAGGAATTGTGTACATCCAATATGACGAGATGAGTTTAATACACTAAACAGTTTAGTGGATATGATGAAAAATTATAATTTTAATTTGAATATTTTTATGAAAGATTTAATCTCTAATTAAATTAGAGAATAATTAAATATTCATGAATTATTATGAGATAATATTCTAATTAGATATTTAATTATAATTTAATGGATAAGATCCAATTAAATTGAATTCATTAGAGAGAGATGACAATTAATTGGATAAGCTTCAATTAGTTACTAATTATCCTAAGAGTTAATTAGTTACTAGATTGATGCTTATCCTTGAGGCTTAATTAGTTACGTTCCCGCCAATGTCAAGGAGATATTTAATTTACTCTTAGGGCATGTTTGGTTCATGATTGGAATTGAAAAGGGAAATGAAATTGGATTACTTTGGAATGGAAAATGGAATGACGAATCATCCAAAAATGTTTGGTTCATTATTGGAATGGAAATCGGAATGAGCCTCTACGATTTTGATGAGGGGTTTTGGTTAAGAGAGATGAAGGGAGAGAAGGAAGGTGTTTATAAGAGATGATTTTGGGTAATTTACTTTGGAATGGGTCAATCCGGGGTTCAAAGCCGGATTGGGCCATAAATGGATTTGGCCATTCCTATTCCGGAGTGGAATGGGAATGGGAATCCGATTCTTGTGAAACAAACAACAACTATCGGAATCGACGAATCCCATTCCGATTCCATAGTCTAAAGTAGGTGAACCAAACATGCTCTTAGTGGCGTACGGTTGGATGTAAATTAATTAAGTGGCCGCATGATTCGGCCGTGTGAAGATTCATGGATACATATATAATGTATATACAAGATCTTCAAGGTGAAAAAAAGAGATTAATTAGTTAGTCTCCCGAAGAGTTGTGAGATCTTCTTCTCTCTATACATATATCGTCTTTCGTAAAGTTCAGATTATTCCATCAGAAGAGAACGTATATACCAGAGGACTGCTAGCACCGTCTTCGTAGTCTACGACTCATCCGTTCCGTGCGACGGAAGACATTGGACTGCATCAATTCTGTGTGGATACGCGTAGAGGTCGGGCATGTGCGCGGCTACATCGGAACCTCAGTTTGCCAAAATCAGTTTCAACCGTACAGTAGATCAAGAGATCTTAACTGGTCCACGGTAAGATCTCTAAACATAAAGAGTTTTGTTTAGATTAAATTTTTGCATAATAACATGAGAATGATCCGCCAGCACTGGATTGATTTATTGGTTTTCGGTTTTCATATGTGATATGTATTTGGCTTCCGAAAAATTTTTAAATGCAAAATTATTTTCCGCTGCGTTTTTTCTTTTGTGCCGGTTAATTTACTAACAGTCACCCATCCTAGGACTACTCCCATCCTAGCACGCTTAACTCTCTTAACCTCTTGGGCCTAGCCACCACCCAAAATGCTTAAGCCGGGTTAAGAGTTTAGTCCTATTATATCTTATATATAGGACTACCTGGGGTCTCACAATCTCTCCTCTTTAAGTCCTGACGTTCTCGTCAGGCTCAGACTCACAAGTACCAGGCGATGTGAGACTCGTCTCGCTAGCCTAAACTGACCTTGTGGTGAGTCGTGCTCCACCCACAACAGTCAACAGCATGAGAGCCTCACTCTCCCCGCTGTGTAATCCTGGCTTAGTCGAGACTCATCTCACACTTCCGGCTGGTAATTGTCTCTGATACCAACTGTGACGCCCCAACTTCTCAGGAGGTCACCCATCCTAGGACTACTCCTATCCTAGCACGCTTAACTCTCTTAACCTCTTGGGCCTAGCCATCACCCAAAATACTAAGCCGGGTTAAGAGTTTAGTCCTATTATATCTTATATATATAACTATCTGGGGTCTCACAAAAGCAATCAAATAGTTGTGTTGAGAAACCAATAATAACAGAGATAAAATTGTGGAGTGCAAGAAATGAGGAACTGTTGGGGGAAAGCTGTACTGAAAAATCCGATTGTGATTTTAATCTAACTAATTTTGTGATAAAATAAATAAATCAAACTTACAGATAAATGCTAAACTCCAAATAAATAATTGACTGATTCGGAAGCGTGCGAGGCACTGCCCTAAGGCGTATTCCCGTCTTTACGTGCGGGATTAACCGGGAACAACACCCCAAGGTACGACCGGAATTCTCCTTCCTGTGAGCACGATCGTGGAGGAAGTTGACAAAGCTTCTTTCAACACTCGGCGAAGAAATAATCAAGTGGAAAAATGAAATATAAAATAAACATAAAATTATCTCGTAAATAATATTTTATTTCTCACTTTTATATTGTTCACCGCATCTTGTGCTTCAACTGTAGACGAGGTACATATATATATAAAGAGGACCGAGCATCAGAACGTTGGAGCCCAACGTTCGCATACACTAATTATCCTCCTTAATTATAGCACAGTGGATCGTTCGCATGAGCGCACGATCTGCTCACCGCACGGAACGGCCGCAGAGAATCCGGCCGTTTCGTTTATTAAAAATCTACATTTTGTCCCCCCTTTAAAATTTCAGAAATATTGTCAGGAAGCACTGTGTTAATGAAGAGAGCAAGATGACTAAATTACCCTTACTTCTTCTATAAGAAAAATAATTTTAATATATTTTTATCATTTTGAAGGGTATTTTCGGCATAAATTATAAGATGTGGACGGAATAGTAATGGAATCCTGATGGAGGGGGGCTAAATGCAACAACTTGAAATGTTGAGGGAGTAAAATATAGATTTTTGAAAGTTTAGAAAAAAAGTAAAAAAGCGAGTATTTGTAAGAAATTTTTTTATAATTTAGTCTTTTTTTAAATAGCATAATTGGCTTTAGTCCATCCAAAGCTGAAAAATAATCAAATATTAATCTTTCTCTCCTCTATCTCCCCTTGCTTTCATTCCCTCCTTCTAGATGCTCAAGAACAAGTTTGTTTCACTGGTGCTTCCGGGTGTAGAAACCCTTCAGTGGGAAGCTCCCAACGACGTCTTTTTATTAAGGAGTCTCGATCTGTTGTCACTTGTCATTTTTATCTCTGTTTAAGGGTTATAATTATTTTTTTCTAGTGTTTAAAATTTTGAAAAAAAAACTTTAGCCGATAGCTCTCCAACAACGTCTAGTTAAGAAGTCTCAATCTATTACCACGTGTCACTTTTATCTCTAAACAAGCATTATAATCCTTCTTTTTAATAGGGTTTAAAATATTTTTATTTTTATCCAAGGGTTACAATCCTTTCCTTTAGGGTTTAAAAATTTTGGAAAAAAAACTTCAGTAAACTCTCCAATGACGTTCATTAAGGAGCCTCAATTTATTATCACGTATCACTTTTATCTCTATCCAAGCATCATTCATTATCCTTCTCTCTAGGGTTTAAATTTTTTTTTATAGATTTTAGTATTAAAAAATACCCAATGAATTATTGGATTGAGACAAAACTAACACGTGACAGCGGATCGGAGGCTCCCACAATGAAGCGTCGTTGGGAAGCTTCCCACTGAAGTTTTATTCGAGCTCTTAGGTGTGTTTCTGTTTGTTTCATCGAAAGAAAGTTGAGAGGGGGTGAAATAGTTTTCGGCTGTAAATGTCCATTTTTGCCATTTACTTTACTGTAATTTTACTTTCGGTTGGAAACTCAAATTTTTCAAAATAGCAAAATTAACTTCAGCCTACCCAAAGTTCAAAAATAATTAAATATTAATTTATCTCTCCTCTATCTCCCCCTTCACTCTCTCTAGCCACCCAAGGGCAAGTTTATTATGCTGGAGCTGTGTTTCTGTTTGTTTTATCAAAAGAAAGTTGAGATCGGGTGAAGTAGTTTTCGACCGTAAATGTTAATTTTTATTGTATAGTTTACCGTAATTTTACCGTATAGGTTGCTATCGTTTGACAGTACTAATACTTAGACTCTAGATACGGGTCTATGTTCGGTACTGATTGGCTGTAGTAATTTATACGGGGAGGCATGTGAATGCACAATAAGGAATCTAACACTCTCAATGATGAGGGAGAACGTCCTATGCAATCTATCAGTCTCAACTCGAAAAATTCCTGGCCAGGATACATGGTATGTGAAAAGAGTTTTCAACTGTATTACCATATTGAGTTGATTTCAGTACTTTAGTCATATGGTCGAATGATAAGGTTTGACGAGTAACCATGACCTTAGTTCGATTGGGACATTGTATGTTGGAAGGAATTAATCACACGGCAACTGTAAGCAGAAAGGTTCATACTTCATCACCATTCTGGAGTGCCGTGATATACTGCTAGGTGTCACTCACGGACGGTGAGAGAATATGAATGATTCGAGTTGAATTGTTCTTATTTATCGATTAGAAGAGTTCTAATTCAATATTAAAGAATTTTATATTGAATCTCACTGCCGAATGGTAATGGACCTATGCGGTCACACACAATAGGAATTGTGTACATCCAATATGACGAGATGAGTTTAATACACTAAACAGTTTAGTGGATATGATGAGAAATTATAATTTTAATTTGAATATTTTTATGAAAGATTTAATCTCTAATTAGATTAGAGAATAATTAAATATTCATGGATTATTATGAGATAATATTCTAATTTGATATTTAATTATAATTTAATGGATAAGATCCAATTAAATTGAATTCATTAGAGATAGATGACAATTAATTGGATAAGCTTCAATTAGTTACTAATTATCCTAAGAGTTAATTAGTTACTAGATTGATGCTTATCCTTGAGGCTTAATTAGTTATGTTCCGGCCAATCTCAAGGAGATATTTAATTTACTCTTAGTGGCGTACGGTTGGATATAAATTAATTAAGTTGGCCGCATGATTCGGCCGTGTGAAGATTCATGGATACATATATAATGTATATACAAGATCTTCAAGGTGAAAAAAAGAGATTAATTAGTTAGTCTCCCGAAGAGTTGTGAGATCTTCTTCTCTCTATACATATACCGTCTTTCGTAAAGTTCAGATTATCCCATCAGAAGAGAACGTAGATACCAGAGGACTGCTAGCACCGTCTTCGTAGTCTACGACTCATCCGTTCCGTGCGACGGAAGACATTGGATCTGCATCAATTCTGTGTGGATACGCGTAGAGGTCGGGCATGTGCGCGGCTACATCGGAACCTCAGTTTGCCAAAATCAGTTTCAACCGTACAGTAGATCAAGAGACCTTAACTGGTCCACGGTAAGTTCTCTAAACATAAAGAGTTTTGTTTAGATTAAATTTTTGCATAATAACATGAGAATGATCCGCCAGCACTGGATTGATTTATTGGCTTTCAGTTTTCATATGTGATATGTATTTGGCTTCCGAAAAATTTTAAAATGCAAAATTATTTTCCGCTGCGATTTTTCTTTTGTGCCGGTTAATTTACTAACAGTCACCCATCCTAGGACTACTCCCATCCTAGCACGCTTAACTCTCTTAACCTCTTGGGCCTAGTCACCACCCAAAATGTTTAAGCCGGGTTAAGAGTTTAGTCCTATTATATCTTATATATAGGACTACTTGGGGTCTCACAATCTCCCCCCCTTTAAGCCCTGACGTCCTCGTCAGGCTCAGACTCACAAGTACCAGGCGATGTGAGACTCGTCTCGCTAGCCTAAACTGACCTTGTGGTGAGCCGCGCTCCACCCACAACAGTCAACAGTATGAGAGCCTCACTCTCCCCGCTGTATAATTCTGGCTTAGTCGAGACTCATCTCACACTTCCGGCTGGTAATTGTCTCTGATACCAACTGTGATGCCCCAACTTCTCAGGGGGTCGCCCATCCTAGGACTACTCCTATCCTAGCACGCTTAACTCTCTTAACCTCTTGGGCCTAGCCATCACCCAAAATACTTAAGCCGGGTTAAGAGTTTAGTCCTATTATATCTTATATATATAACTATCTGGAGTCTCACAAAAACAATCAAATAGTTGTGTTGAGAAACCAATAATAACAGAGATAAAATTGTGGAGTGCAAGAAATGAGGAACTGTTGGGGGAAAGCTGCACTGAAAAATTCGATTGTGATTTTAATCTAACTAATTTTGTGATAAAATAAATAAATCAAATTTACAGATAAATGCTAAACTCTAAATAAATAATTGACTGATCCGGAAGCGTGCGAGGCACTGCCCTAAGGCGTATTCCCGTCCTTACGTGCGGGATTAACCGGAAACAATACCCCAAGATACGACCGGAATTCTCCTTCCTGCGAGCACGATCGTGGAGGAAGTTGACGGAGCTTCTTTCAACACTCGGCGAAGAAATAATCAAGTGGAAAAATGAAATATAAAATAAACATAAAATTATCTCGTAAATAATATTTTATTTCTCACTTTTATATTGTTCACCCCATCTTGTGCTTCAACTGTAGACGAGGTACATATATATAAAGAGGACCGAGCATCAGAACGTTGGAGCCCAACGTTCGCATACACTAATTATCCTCCTTCATTATAGCACAGTGGATCGTTCGCATGAGCGCACGATCCGCTCACCGCACGGAACGGCCGCAGAGAAAACTTCTTGGGGCCGAGAAGCACGCCGGCGAGAGAGGGGAAAAAAATATAGTTTCACTCCGGCGAGGAATGGATCGTGAAAAAAAAATTTATAGAGAGAAAAAAAATAAAAAATAAAAATAAAAATAATATTTTTTTCTACAGGAAAGACTAAAAATCATACAAAAAGGAAGAAAAAGAAATTACACTGTTAAGATAAAATTGCACCGTTTTAAAAGAATTGCACTGTTTTAAATGAAAGTTGCACTGTTTTGAAACAGAAATTACACTCTTTGGAAAGAGAGTTGCACTCTTTAGGCCAACGTTGCACTATTTAGAAAAATTTACACCATTTTTTTTTCTTTCTTCTTTCTCGTTGCATCATTTCTCCTCGTTGCACTATTTCTCTGTACTCTTTCTTCCTAACCAAACTCGATCCGGTCACCTCCCTTTCCGGGCCGCGCGGCGCGGGGCGGATCTCGAGAAAGCACTCGGAATTCGGGGGGAGGCGGGGAGGAGGAGCACGACGACGACGAGGAAGCCTCAAAGGAGGAGGAGGAGGACAAGGACGACGACGACAACGGGCGCAGGGGGCGCGGAAGCGGGCGCGGCCGGCGGGGGCGCAGGCGCAGGGGGCGCACCTGCGCCCCCTGCGCCCACTCTGGGGCGTCCCCAGAGTGGGCGCGGGCGCGGGGCGCAGGGGCCGCGCCCCCTGCGCCCCTGCGCCCGTCCGGGCCCCCCCCGCGCCCCGCCCGCCCCATGCGCCCACCCGGGGGGGCTGGCGGGGGCCCGGGCCCGGGCCCGGGCCGGGGCGAGGGCCCGGGCGGGGCGCGGGGGCCCGGGCGGGCGCAGGGGCGCAGGGGGCGCGGCCCCTGCCCCCCCTGCGCCCCGCGCCCGCGCCGACTCTGGGGCGCCCCCAGAGTGGGCGCAGGGGGCGCAGGTGCGCCCCCTGCGCCTGCGCCCCCGCCGGCCGCGCCCGCTTCCGCGCCCCCTGCGCCCGTTGTCGTCGTCGTCCTTGTCCTCCTCCTCCTCCTTTGAGGCTTCCTCGTCGTCGTCGTGCTCCTCCTCCCCGCCTCCCCCCGAATTCCGAGTACTTTCTCGAGATCCGCCCCGCGCCGCGCGGCCCGGAAAGGGAGGTGACCGGATCGAGTTTGGTTAGGAAGAAAGAGTACAAAGAAATAGTGCAACGAGGAGAAATGATGCAACGAGAAAGAAGAAAGAAAAAAAAATGGTGTAAATTTTTCTAAATAGTGCAACGTTGGCCTAAAGAGTGCAACTCTCTTTCCAAAGAGTGTAATTTCTGTCTCAAATAGTGCAACTTTCATTTAAAACAGTGCAAATTTTTTTTTAAACGGTGCAATTTTATTTTAACAGTATAATTTCTTCTTCTTCTTCCTTTTTGTATGATTTTTAGTCTTTCCTGTAAGAAAAAATATTATTATTATTATTTTTTTATTTTTTTTCTTTCTATAATTTTTTTTTTCACGATCCATCCCTCGCCGGAGTGAAACTATATTTTTTTTTCCCCTCTCTCGCCGGCGTGCTTCTCGGTCCCAAGAAGCACTTCTTTTTCGTCGCCGGCGACGGCGGTGGGGACGGCGGGTGGAGGAGGATCGGAGAGGGGAAAAAAAAATCGCGGCGCGGTATGGCCTCGGCGGGGTCGGAGGCGAGGAGGGCGGGGGTGCGCGGGCGAGGGCGAGGGCGTGAGGGGCAAAGGCGAGGCGGGCCATTTCCGCCTCCGCCTCCGCCGCCTTCTTCGGAGAGGAAAAAAAAAGAGCAATAAAAAAAAAGGAGAGAGAAAAAAAGAGGAGAGAGAAAAAAAAGAGGAGAGAGAAAAAGTAACAAGGGTATTTTGGTTAGTTTGCTGAAAATTCGGACCGAATCTGCAAAATCGAAAAAAGCGGCCCAATTTTGCAAAAGCCCAAAATTAGTGGATTTTTTATGCAAAATGGCCTTAAATAAATAACATTAAAAATAAATAAATAATAATTAAAATTATTGAATTTTCTCCAACAGGAACAACAGACTGTGTAGACAAAGTTAGAGGACGCTGCGCTGCTGCTGCCAAATGCTTCAGTCGCAAGTTGAGCTGCAGAAGAGGCTGGCTCTATTAAGGTTTCTAGACTGTAAGAGGGCAAATTAAAGTTTATCCAAAAAATTTGTGGTGAAAATGGTTCCTCAATTTTTATGTTGAATCTTCCTATTAGTTTCTCACCTTCTCTCCTATAGTAGTTTATTTGCTTTCCAATCATCTAAAAATGTCAATAGTTGCATTAACAAGCTATTTTAGATATTATAAACATGTGCTCTCTAATTTCAACAGCTATATATATTTAATTAAGATGCGTCCCACTGATTACATAAGCCTAGTGAAGTGAAATGCCAACCATACTAAATAATAGGTTAACTATATATATGTACTATCAAAATACTCTGTATAGGATTTATGTCTTACGCCTCATCATTTAATGATTTAAAAACTCATTTTAAAATTTTATTTTAAAAAATTAATAAGGCAAACAAGTAAATTTAGACTACAGAGAAATTAGGGTGTAAAATCTAGGCCAATTTGCATAAAAAACTCACCGGTTTTATATTTTTGTAAAAATATGCTATTTTTTTGAATTTTATAAATTAGGCTTGAATTTTTGATAAACTGGCCAAAATATTTTTATTTCTCTTTCTCTCTCCTTGCTCTCCCTCGTTTTTCTTTTTCCTCTTCGTCTCCCTCCTTTTTGCCGTCACTTTCTCTCTTTTTTCTCTCGCTATAGTTTTCTTGTAATATTTTACTATTATAGAACAGATTTTTAGTATTGTATGACGTACCAGTACTTTTTCAAAAAAAAAGAGAGAAAAAATATATAGAGACCGCTCACTATAGGCCATTCTGAAATAGTTCCCCTCAACTTTATTTTTTTTATTAACATCACTTTATCTTCTAATTTTTTTAAATTAACTTTTTATAGTTAGTTAATTATTATTTTTAACTTTTATGGCTCAATTAGCTATTAGCAATTAATTAGTTTAGTTTTATTCAGTATAAAATGTTGGCTTAAATGTGTCAGTATCTTGCCCTGTGGCGGCCTGGCGGGAGGCCATGTTGGGCCGAGTCATGTTCGAAATGGCATGAGACTGAGTGGGCCGAGTCATGTTCGAAGTGGCGTGAGGCTGGTTGAGTCGAATTACAATCGAGATCCGTGTGCGATGTATCTGTACGTTTTAAGTGAATTTGTTGCGTATTTCTAATAGCTCGAGCTTTTGGAATTAATGGTTAGCGCCGACGATCCGACAAGTGGTATCAGAGCCAGTGGTCACGGATTCGATTCCCGCATGTTGCGAATATATGCAGGTGCTGGAGGGGGGATTGTTGGCTTAAATGGGTCAGCATTCTGCCCTATTTTAAGTGAATTGGAGGGGAGATTGTTGGCTTAAATGAGTCAGCATTTTGTCCTGTGTTAAGTGAATTGGTTGCGTATTTCTAACGTTTCGAGCTTTTGAGATTAATGGTTAGCGCCAACGATCCGACATAAAATAGTAAAACTATTAAATTTGATGAAATTATAGATTGATTTGGTAAAATTCCTAATTTATTTTGCTAAAATCAATTGATCCAAAAAATTAAATATTCGAGTGGGCTGTTTCAAAACGAGCTATAGTTGAGGGGGGATCCATACATTTTTACCAAAAATATGTATATAAAAAAACAAGCATATTCCTCTTTCTCACAAAGTAGGTGCGAATGTATATTCCCATCCACCGAATTGAATTTCTTGCAGTTGCTGTAGCCTTTTCTAAATTATTTTTAAACTTTTTGGGTTAAAAAAAAAAGAGAGTAAACTGTATGGATGGCCCCTGTACTATCCCAATATTGCATGTTGGTCCTAAACTTTTTTTAAGCACTGTGGACCTTGTATTCTGATCTGTACTACAATTTCATCCCTCACCAAAATTTTGTGGTTCTTTCAAAAATTCTGTAAATTTTTTTTTTGTTATTTAGAAACAAAATTACATTGTATAAGAAAGTGCTCAATATAAAGTATTAAAATATAATTTTTAATAGTTAAAAATTATAAAGATAAATAATTATTCTTTGTGGTATTAGAGAAAGTGATTGTGAGTTCGAATCTCATTATACTCCTAATTTTATTTATTTTTTTCTTTAATTTAGTCTAGAAAATATTAAATGCAAAAAGGAGTACTAATACTTTTGATACGCGTAAAAATAGAGGTAAATATTACACTTTCTTTATTCACGCGCCTATTTTTAATACTAGCCTTGTCATAAGATTTGTCTAAAATTTTCCATGGTTTGGATATAAAATTTACATTTAATTTTTGGATATACAAGTAACATTTCTCAGTAATAAAATAACCTTCTCTAAAGGGATTATCTGTATATTTACAGCAAAATTGCACTTTTGGTTCTCAAACTTTGAGCCTCATGACACTTTGGTTCTCAAACTTTAATTTATTATAATTTCTGACTCAATTTATTTAAAACATCTATTAAATAATAATGTATCAGTAATGTGGTACTGATGTAATAGTACTGTAATCAATAACGCGATAATTACTCAGATGTTATATCAATATAGCATCAATAAAATATCAATATCCAGTCAACTAAATTAGATTATAAAATTTAATTGTAATAATTTAAAAAATTTAAGTTAAAAATTGGGTTAATTTCATACAGGTCCCTGTAAACATAGTGAATAGTAAATATATCCCTACAAAATTCAACTTTCATATGTTGTCCCTGCAAAAGTCCTGATGTTTTCAAATTTATCCATGCTGTTAGAATCCATTAGAAAAATTTAGTTAACCATAGGTTAAATACTTAATCCTAATTAGTTTTTAATATTTTTACCCTTCTTATATTATACTGTTATGACTTTTGGAGGGACATATTTGTGAGGAAAAAATTGAAAATATAAACAGTTCTCTAACGATTCTCTAACGGTAACAAAACAGAGGGACATATTTAAAAACATTAGAACTTTTATAGGAACAATATATGAAAGTTGAACTTTGTAGGAATATATTTGTCATTCACTATGTTTACAGGGATCTGTATGAAATTAATCCTTAAAAATTATAACAAATTAAATTTTGAAAACTAAAGTGTTACATAATAAAAGTACAATTTACCCCTAGTAAATATCATCATAACCACAATAATAATAAGAAATTTGCAGTTTAATTTCCAGAAGCTGCTGTCTCTTTCCATCCCATCTTTATTGCTTTATTGCTTGACTGGTGCAGTGCAGCTAACCTTCTTTGCCCTTCCATTGATTTCTTCCTTTTTTAATTTATTTTTATTGCTTAATATCTCCTCCATCATCCCCTATTGACTTCCCCCACCACCCCCTCTCTCTTCCTTGGTATCTCAGTAATCCAAAAGGTTTAAGCTGATCCTCATACTTTGGAACCACACCCACATGTTTTTTTTTCTTTTTGTTTTTTAATCACTTGTTTACAGGCATAATCTCTCTCTCTCTCTCTCTCTCTCTCTAAAAAGTAAGGCATGAGTTGAGCCCACATGTTTTTTTTGATCACTTGTTAGGATATGTAATCTCTCTCTCTCTCTCTCTCTCTCTCTCTCTCTCTCTCTCTCTCTTAAAGGGGTTTCCACATCTTAGTAACTTGCTCTGTATGATTCTGTATTATTCCATCTTGCTTCTCTATTTAAGAAATATTGATGTGTTTCATTTGAGGATTTTTTTTTTTTTTTTTAAGAACTTGTCTGCAAAGTAGGTTCTATTGATTGTTGGAATTTAATCTGTTTGTTTGATTATTAGCAATTAAAGTTGTTCCCAAATCATCCACTATGTACCTTTTTACTTATAGATAGTAATCTCTTATTTGTTGTTCTTCTTGAGTATCTGTTCAGTATCTACTTGAGATTTTGAGAGGGTTTGTTAGAAATCATCAAGTGTTTGTCTTTTTTTTTTTTTTTTTTTTTTTTGTGTGTGGGTTGTGTTCTATAATTTGTTTGTATTTGTCATGGGCCATATGATTACTTAGGGGTGGGTATTTGGTTCCCCAGGTGAAAAAAAAAAAAAATCCCAGAAAATAGTTTTCTGGATGGAAAAGTACTATTCGTCGAATTTTTTTTTCGAGATTTCGTGGAGAAGTCTTCTTTTTGTTCTCCAGATTTTTTATCCGGAAAATAAAAACTCGCGGAAAACATTTTTGGTGAAAAATCACGATTTTCTCGGAAACCAAACAAACACACCCTTTATTGCTTGATTGGTAGTGGTAGTTGCTACCTAAGCATTTAACAGAGACAGGATTTATAGCTTGACATTTTTGAATAGTATTATTCAATATCATTTTTATTATCCTTTATATTATTCTAGTTATTATTATTATTCTTATTCTTATTATTTTTTACCACTGCAAAAGTAGGATATGTTATTTCCCTTATATGGAACTGCAAATTCATGTGTGTCACTTATGATTCTTATTTTCTTGCGGTAATTTCCTATTTCTTATTTAAATTCTCAACATTAAAACCATTTTCTCGTTCTTCGGCATATCTGTTATCTAATTTCCTCTCGTTCTATTCATTTCTTTCCTGCAGTCGCTTTGCGACAATGGAACAGAAACTTCTTTGGTTCAGTATATGTTTGTGGACTTTGTCGTGCTCGTTGCTTCTCGATGCCGCCTCTGACGGGTTACTCAGAATCAATGTAAAGAAGATAGCTTTGGATATCAAAACCTTGAGTGCGGCACGATATGCGAGGAGAGAGCAAAATCGCGTTAAATATGGCGGTGATTTCGGTGGTTCGGATGTCGACATTGTGCCTCTTAAGAACTATCTTGATGCTCAATACTTTGGAGAAATCGGCGTTGGCACTCCGCCGCAGAATTTCACCGTTATTTTCGACACCGGAAGTTCTAATTTGTGGGTACCGTCGTCAAAGTGTTATTTCTCGGTAAGTTCTCTTTTCAAAGTACAAACATGTTCCATTTTTACGCGAAAATGTACAGATCTTACCTGAACTATAGTGCACTTTTAAAATGGATATCTGTATACTTTCATTTTTAGTGCCGAAACTTACAATTGTTGTTTGACTTCGAGAAAATGCCGTCAAATTTGGCTAGAATTTAATGTTTCGCAAAGATTTCTTAGATCAAAATACGTGCAAGGTTAGGAAGGAAAATGAAAATTTATTTTTCGAAGTTCCATACCCATACCGAAATGTGTTGTAGTTGAAGGGTTTCTGCAATTTTACCTTCCTTTTTATCGCTTCCATTTGGATGCATATGGAAAAGAAATATAACTTTGAGAGCAACTACTTCGCAGATTGCTTGTCTTTTCCACCACAAGTTCAAGGCTAGCAAATCAAGCTCTTACACGAAGAACGGTAAGACGTCGTATTCCATTGCTTGCTATCCTTGATCAGATAATGGCATTTTGCGACAGACTTGTTCATGGATTAGATCTGTGTAGTCAAAACAATGAACCTCCCATTATCTCGTTACTGTCAATTCGAGCTCTCGATCTCTTTGCGATGGCGCGAGTAATTTCGCCAGTAGAATAAGCTCTTATTTGGTTGGAAGTCGTCTATTTCTCTTTTGTTTTGATTTATTAATATTATTAGGTGAAAATGTACAGAACTTATCTGAACTATAGACCATTCTGATTCTACTACCAAACCTTTCAATTTGTTTGATTTGAGTCAGTCAACGCCATTTTGCCTTCAGGTTTAGTAAGTATACTTCATGTAATTCTCGCAGCTATAAATTCATTAAAATAAGTAATTAGCTTAAAGTTTGAACTCAAAATACCACTAACCGACTCAAATCAAACAAATTGAAAGGCAAAATTTGAAAAGCTAGATAGCCGATTCAAAATGGTCCATAGTTCATATTAGTTCTGAGCGTTTTTATCATATGATTATGACGTTTATGCAACGGTCCTGTATCTGAAGAACGAATACTTTGACATTTGTAGCTTCTTTTTCCACTTTACAGGAGAATCATGTAAAATTACTTACGGTTCTGGGACGATCTCCGGCTTCTTCAGCCAAGACCATGTGCTAGCTGGGGATCTTCTCATTAAAGATCAGGTGAGCCCCCTTCTTTCAAATTATGCTGCATTTTGCGAGCTGCTGTTATTATATCTTTTCATACTCCAGGTTTTCATTGAGACGACGCGAGAATCGAGTCTCACTTTTGTGGTGGCGAAGTTTGATGGCATTCTTGGACTTGGCTTCCCAGAAATTTCGGTTGGGAGCGTTCCGCCTCTTTGGTACTATTTCAAAATTTTATTAAATTGTCATTTGACTATAAATTTATGTGAAATATTTCAGTCCATGATATATTATGCGGAAACATTATCGTCACATATACATCTCCAACAATCTCTAATTGCTCAAAATACCGTTGTGAATATCGAAAAATTCCCCTGAAAATGCGCGCGCAAGTTGTAATTTTCGTAAATGCCCTTCGAATTGGGCATTTGTGATTGTTCAAATTTCAAACATTCGAGGATTAAAGTTGAAAATTATTAGTTTTGCCAAGTATATTTGTATTTTTGATTGCAGGTATAGCATGGCGGAGCAAAAATTAATAGACAAGAAGGTCTTCTCTTTCTGGCTTAACAGAAACGAAGACGACGACAATGGTGGTGAGATTGTGTTTGGAGGTGTTGATAGTAAACACTTTAAAGGCGACCATACCTATGTCTCGATCACTCGGAAGGGATATTGGCAGGTAAATTAATTAAAAGAAACTCTTTCTGCAAACAATTAGCGAAGAATTTTCAAAAATTTCTATTTGTACTGGCTGTGTGACGACTCAGCCCGCCAACACTAATAACTCGTCGGGCCCAAACCACTAGCCCAAAATGCTTAAACTCAGTTATTAGTTCTAATGCGTCAGTCACATTTAAGCTCCTTGCACTCTCCCCTATTATCTGATGTGGGACTATTGAGGCGTCACAGGCTGTTTATTAACTTTTTCTTTCTTTTTACAGTTTGAGATGGGAGATTTTCTAATTGACGGCCACTCAACAGGTAATTCTATATCCCTGTCTAATAATAAGCGCCTTTTAACTTTCATCTCCTGTGATTAAACATTCCTAAGTCCTTGTACATTTCAGGCTTCTGTGCTGGAGGCTGCGCTGCTATTGTAGATTCCGGAACTTCCTTGCTCGCCGGTCCAACTGTATGTGCCTTCAATTGAATGTTACTACTATTTTTGGCGGCGTGACTAGGCTTATAGTGTCATTTGTGAAAAGAGTAGGAACTAGAACGCTCTAAATTATGTGTTATGCTATTCTGAAATATTGGTCAACTTATTCTTCCATTCATGTTCCCTTAAGATCTGCTTTTGACGGCAAAGTATGAGCTTGTGGCAAGCATGTGCACTACTTCTTTTTAATTAACACTCCTAAAATTGATATTAATTAGCACTTTTGGACTGCGTTGTGTTGGCTTAAATGGGCCAGCATCCTGCCCTATGGCGGGAGGCCACGTTAGGCCGAGTTACGTTCGAAATGGTGGAAGGCCGGGTTGGGCCGAGTCATGTTCGAAGTGGCGTGAGGCTGATTGGGCCGAGTCACAATCAAGACCTTTGGAAACTGTGTCTGTACGCTTTAAGTGAATTAGTTGCGTATTTCTAACAGCTCGAGTTTTTGGGATTAATGGTTAGCGCCAACAATCCAACACGTTGTACAATTTCAGGGTTTATTACGATAGTGCTATAAAACTCTTTGTTCCTTAAACCTCGATTATATTGATTCTAAAGAACAACGGCCGATTAACCTCGATTACTATGATCTTTGAGATACTTATAGCAATAGAATGATATGAATACATGTAATAATATTCAGCTTCAACGGTATTGCAAACTATTCCTGGTAACTCCGTTTAAGATTTTATGATCTTACGAGGAATTACGACAGATTTTTCTTGAATTTGCTGTGTAATGTCGTTCCAGTACATTAGATAAATTATGTTATCAGCATTGTGTACCAATTCCTTCGCCAAACGAAATATAGGCTGTCCAGTTTTGGTTCATTCATAATTTATACGAAGAAAACATTGTTTTTTGGGTGAAAATTTATTTAGTATTTGACCGTTGTGTGCTAATGGTTGCTAACCTGATTGACTATCATGTTCTTGTAGTGCTGATAAAACTTGATTTATTATAACTTTTTTTGTTGGTTTTAGACTATTGTGACTCAAATCAACCACGCGATCGGTGCCGAAGGAGTTGTAAGTATGGAATGCAAAGAAGTCGTCAAAGAGTACGGCGAACTGATACTCGAACTACTAATAGCGCAGGTGTGCGCTTTGCTAGAATTTCCTTATCCTTGTTGTAATAATAAAAGCAACGTAATCGACCAATAATTTAAGCGGCTATGGTGACTTCGACCTGATAAATTTATGTCCAAACAGACGTCGCCGCAGAAGGTGTGCAGCAAGATCGGTCTCTGCGTATTTGACGGAGCTCGCAATGTCGGGTCGGTTAATCATAAATAGATCTCAGATACAGGAATTTGATGTTATTTTCATATATCGAGTATTTTTGCATACATAAACCTCTGCAAATATGTGAAATTGCATATATAGCCCCTCTGTAAAATGCTGGTATTCGTGTCGATTCATGATGAAATAAATTATTGAGAATAGTTCGTTGAACTTTGCAGTAGCGGCATTGAATCTGTGGTTGAGAAGCAAAAGAAAGAAAGATCATCTGTTAGCGACAATCTCGTGTGCACTGCGTGTGAGATGGCTGTTGTATGGATAGAGAATCAGCTCAGAGAAAACCAAACTAAGGAAAAAATACTCGCCTACGCTAATGAGGTTAGTTAACTTCTTAAGCATACTCTTATCTTAATTTGCAAATGATATAAATATACGACAGCAATTTATCTAAAATGGTTTACAGCTTTGCGAACGGCTTCCGAGCCCCAACGGAGAAGCGACTGTCGCCTGCGATCTGATTTCGAGCATGCCAAATATTGCGTTCACAATTGCAAACAAAACTTTCTCTCTTACGCCAGAGCAGGTGAGAAACAAGCTTTTTGTTGGCTATTTGTCGCTACATTTTGGGCGTCTTTGTAACTATCTTTTCGCTATCTATCAATCGGTTTATGACTAAAAAACATAAAAATAAATTGTTTTTCTTGCTTCGCCTCGAGTTTACCCTTCAAGTAGATCTCTTCAATAGTTGTTTACGAGCACTTTGATATTCCGCTACGTCAACGAGCTCCAATTGAATAAGTTCGAGTTCTCGGCATTCTCGGGATGCTTTTTTAGCACAGGGAATGGTCTCTCAGTTGATTTCCGAGGGATAACCATTTGATGAGATCCGAGTGATTGCTAAACTAAACTCCACATGCTCTAAACCAATCTTATAAGCACAAATGTGTCGAGTTGAGAATTCTAGTTTTTCTTAATAATATTTTGAATGTTTTTATTTATTTGCTACTGTTCTTCTGCTGCTATTGTGACACCCCAGTAGTCCCACATCAGATAATATGGGAGAATATGAGGGTTATATAAGTGATGGACACACTAGAACTAATAATTGAGCTTAAGCATTTTGAGCCAGTGGTTTGAGCTCAATAGGTTTTAGTGCTAGTGAGCTGAATTGTCGCAGCTATACGAGTAATTTTTGGTTAAATTCTCTCTCTCTCTCTCTCTCTTTACAGTATGTTCTGAAAGTCGAAGAAGCGGGCCAATCTATGTGCATAAGTGGGTTCATGGCGTTCGACGTACCTGCTCCACGCGGCCCTCTCTGGTATGCTTAAATCTTATTTTTTGGCCATGTTTGGATGTCGGAATAAGTTATCCAATGATAACTACAATTGTAAGTTAATAGATTATTTTTCGCTTCTTCAAATATCTTGTTATCTATGATATGATACGATAGTATATTTCATCTGTCTAAAAAAATGACTTGAAGTCCGAATATAATAATTCATTCTAAACACTTGATCACGCTTCTTATTAATCGAACATAGAAATTTCTCGAGCAAAGAAGGATATACTGAACATGATATTCATGCATCCAAACAGGACTTTTTAACTCCTTTGGTCGATGAAACACAATACTTTAATATTATCTTTTTGCTGCGAATTTATGCAGGATACTCGGAGACGTGTTTATGGGTGCGTATCACACCGTCTTCGACTTCGGTGACAGCAAAATTGGATTTGCTAAGTCTGCTTAAAAGACCTACTTAGCTTTCTATGAATATATATACTAGCCTAAAAAGATACTGCATGAAATGTATGTACATAACCAAACATTTTCACTAATGTTGTGGTTGATGATATAATTATAATGAGGTTTAAGAGAGCTTTGGTGGAATGCTGTTATGTATTGAAAATAACAAGGAGTAATAGGTTGTATGTTGCATATTGAACTTACTGTTGAATGAAAGATATTTAGTTAGGGTTGTTTTATTTATTTATTTATTTATTTTATTATTCTTTTGGAACCAATGATTTAAAAATCGGCCGGTTCGACCAGTCCGAGCATGGTCTAGTTTATAAAGCGGTTCGGTTCAATTTTTTGAATAAAATAAGTCAAAGAATCGCTTTGAACTGTTTGAATCGGCGGGGTAATCATCGAACCGGTGAACCAATTCGATTTGAATCAATTTTAGGAACCAACGATTTAAAAATCAGTCGGTCGACCAGTCTGACAGTCTATAAAGCGGTTCGGTTCAAGTTTTTGAATCATATAAGTCGAAGAATCGCTTTAAGTTTGAATCGGCGGTTAGCCATCGAACCGGTGAGCCAATCCGATTTTAATCAAATTGGTCGGATTTTTTTTTATCAAAACGACTTAAAATTAATTTAGTTGATTTTATTTCCTAGTAGCAAAACTAGTCTTACAAAAAGTTAAACTTGAAAATTTATTTCAATTTAATTTGGTTTAAGAATCAGTATTTTATAATTAAGTATGATACTAGAATAATAATTTAAGTATTTTGTTACGACGTCATGCCCTTATTTAAAATTAAGTATGATACTTTTTAACAGTACATCACACAACTTCCTTGCAGTCCCAAACAGAGTCTAAGTTTTTAATCGCTTGTCAAGTTTTTCTTTCGAACTGTAGGGAGATTGTGTTATGAAAGGCAAAAAAATACAATGAAAAAAATATATTGTTTGTCCACACTAGTACTATTCTGTTAATTTTTTATAATTTATATGGAAAATATTTTTCAAAATAATAAAAATATTTTAAAAAATATTTTTTTCTTATAGAAGAAATAAGGATAATTTGGTTATTTTGCTCTCTACATTAACGCCATATCTTTAAAAAAATATTTCTGAAATTTTAAGGGGGTAAAATATAAATTTTGCAAAGTCAGAGAGAAAAAATAAAAAAAAGGATATTTATAGAGAGGTTTTCTATAATTTAGCCAAGAAAAATTAACTACCGTAATTTTTTTTGCACTCTCTTATCTGTTGGTATGAAAATTTTAAATAAAATAAATTAAAAAAAATGAGATAACAATAGTTTTAAAGCCGTTAATTTTTCATCAAACAACCAAGGACGAAAAAGTAATTTTAACTTAAATTTCAGCTCAACCGAAATTATTTTATTATTATGAACTTAAAAAAAAAAAGAAGTTATGGCCAAACAAACGGAGCATAATAAGAGGAAGCTCGAACCTGAGCCTGAGCCTGAGCCTGAGCCTGAGCCTGAGTTCGAGTTCGAACCGGCCCACGATCAGGTCTAATCGCGACACTTCGGAACGGGTCGGGACTTATTTACGCCCCACGTCAATCTTTAAGATTCGTGCGATCCTCCTCGAACCCTCCTCTCTATCTCCCAGTGTGTGTGTGCGCGCATAAGCATTAAACCCTTCTCGCTCCTTAAAACCCCTCTTTTTTTTTTCTCCCTCTCCCTCTCGCCGCCACTCTCTTCTTCTTCTTCTTGGTCGTCTCCCCCCCCACCACCCTAACCCTAAAACCCTAACCCTAATCCCCAACCATGTCGACGGCCCCGCCGTCCTCCTCCTCCTCTCCGGGCGCCGCGGCGGAATCGGAGAAGAAGAAGCACAAGAAGAAGCAGACGAGGCCCGATCCCACCCTCGCCGCCGCCGCCGCCGCTGCGCCGGCGCCGGCGCCGGAGGGGGAGGAGAAGGAGAAGGAGTACGTGATCAAGCCCCAGTCGTTCACGCCGGCGGCGGACACGTCGACGTGGCCGCTGCTGCTGAAGCACTACGGGCGGCTGAACGTGCGCACGGGGCACTACACCCCGATCCCCTCCGCGGGGCACTCGCCGCTGAAGCGGCCCCTCGAGGAGCACCTCCGGTACGGCGTGATCAACCTCGACAAGCCCTCGAACCCCTCCTCCCACGAGGTGGTCGCCTGGGCCAAGCGCATCCTCCGCCGCGACAAGACCGGCCACAGCGGCACCCTCGACCCCAAGGTCACCGGCAACCTCATCGTCTGCCTCGACCGCGCCACCCGCCTCGTCAAGTCCCAGCAGGGCGCCGGCAAGGAGTACGTCTGCATCGCCCGCCTCCACGCCGACCTCCCCGAATCCTCCCCCGCCCGCGTCGCCCGCGCCCTCGAAACCCTCACCGGCGCCGTGTTCCAGCGCCCGCCGCTCATCTCCGCCGTCAAGCGCCAGCTCCGCATCCGCACCATCTACGAGAGCAAGCTCCTCGAGTTCGACCCCGCGCGCCACCTCGCCGTCTTCTGGATCTCCTGCGAGGCCGGGACCTACGTCCGCACGCTCTGCGTCCACCTCGGCCTCGTCCTCGGCGTCGGCGCGCACATGCAGGAGCTGCGCCGCGTCCGCTCCGGGATCCTCGGCGAGGCCGACAACATGGTCACCATGCACGACGTGCTCGACGCGCAGTGGGAGCGCGACAGCACCGGCGGCGAGGAGTACCTGCGCCGCGTCGTGATGCCGCTCGAGGTCCTGCTCACCAGCTACAAGCGGATCGTCGTCAAGGACTCGGCGGTCAACGCGATATGCTACGGGGCCAAGCTCATGATCCCGGGGCTGCTGAGGTTCGAGAACGACATCGAGGTCGGGGAGGAGGTCGTGCTGATCACCACCAAGGGGGAGGCGATCGCGCTCGGGATCGCGGAGATGACGACGGCGGTGATGGCGACCTGCGATCACGGGTCGGTGGCGAGGATCAAGAGGGTGGTGATGGACCGCGACACGTACCCGCGGAAGTGGGGGCTGGGGCCGCGGGCGCAGACGAAGAAGAAGCTGATCGCGCACGGGCTGCTCGACAAGCACGGGAAGCCGAACGAGAAGACGCCGGCCGAGTGGACGAGGAACGTGGCGCTGCCCGCCGGAGGGGACGCGCTCATCGCAGCGCTCGCGGCGGCGCCGGAGCCGGCGGTTAAGAAGCAGGAGGAGGACAGCAAGGAAGGCGCGAAGGAGGAGAAGAAGAAAAAGAAGAAAGATAAGGGCGGGAGCGAGGGAGGAGAGGGGCGGAAGCGAAAATTGGAGGAGGACGGTGCCGCCGGCGAGAGCACCCCAGTTTCCGCGGCGGCGGCTAAGAAGGTCAAGGTCGAGGAAGTTGAGGACGGCAATGCCGAGGAGGCCGGGACCGAGCAGAAGAAGCCTAAGAAGGTGAAGGAGGAGGTCGCAGACGAAGCGGCGGACGAGGAGAAGAGCGAGAAGAAGAAAAAGAAGAAGAAGAAGGACAAGGAGAAGGCGGAGGCGGGATTATCCGAAGAGGACGCTACGGCGGAGAAGGAAAAGAAGGACAAGAGCGGTAAAGATAGAAACGGTCTCGGATCCGTTGGCGAGGACAACAATGCAGAGGAGAAGGAGAAGAAGAAGAAGAAGAAGAGCAGCAAAGAGGGAGCTGAAAACGAGGAGGCGGAGAGAAGTGAGAAGAAAAAGGAGAAGAAGAAGAAGAAGAGTAAAGACGCGGATGCGACGCAAACATGATGAGTGTGCTGAGTATAACTCAACCTTTGGATGTTGTCTTTATTTAATAGTAATTAGTCGGATATCTGCATAGTAAAGCGTATGGCCCGCAATATCTCAGCAGAACTATCGTGCGAGATTTGACACTGCGTAGAACAAATTTTTTTTGCGGCCTTAAATTATCTGCCTTTGGAGTTTTCTTTCCTGCTTCTGTTATGTGGAAATTGTGTACCAGGATTTCTAGTTTTGCTTTTCTTGGAATGAGAAATATTTGTTTCCTTGTCCTTAATTCGGCGGATGGCGTGAGATTCTCGACCTTTCTTTCTTCTTTGTATTAGTTTTCTGGATAAAACTTTGCGGAGAAGATCACACCATCTGCGTTATTTTCCACTATGTTGTTGTAAACTTATAATTCTGCAGGATAATAGTCGCTGGTCTTCGGAGTTTTGCAATCCATATCTTAGGGAAGTATACCTTCACATCAGGGAAGGTGTGGTCTATGGAATATAATTTATTAGCCTTATGCTAGAAATCTGTTGTTTATTTTGACGACTAATTGCATTTAATTCATGGGATTGTAAAGTAATCGATTTCTCTTTTCCTTGTCTATATTAGCTAAATAACAGGGGAGTTTTCTGTGTTCTGCTTTCTTAGCTTGTATATACCTTATCTTTATGAACTTAGAAATTCCGCAGCTCGTAATTTGCGAGCATTGCTTATTTTCTTTGCTTTTTCGTTCCTCGTTGCTGTTGCTTCATTCTTAAGTGAGCAGGACTTTTTTTTTCTCTGGACATCAGAAGCATCACTGCTGAGCAACAACATGCTGACGGGCGCTCGAGGTCGAATAGGAGTTCACATATAAGGTATCTGGTGTTATTTAGTCTATCACAGGCAATGCTCAGATGTTAGAATACCCTGTTATGCTAATCTCTTGTCACATCTGTCTCCAATTCGTAGCTTAGTCTCTTTGCATGCTTTTGTTTCATCTTAGTTTTTGGCATATCTCTTTTTGCTCGTGACTGCTTAGATATGGAAAGTAGTAGGTAATCCTACATACTTACTATTGCATTTATAATTTTTAAACTTCTGTTGCTTAAAGGTTCAGGAATTCAGATCAGTAATGTGTCATTTTTCAAAATACTGTATCTAAAGAAGGGTTCCATACTTTCTCTAGAAAGTGTTGCATTATGTAGTTCTATGGATTAGTTAAAATTTGAGGTAAGTTTAATGCAATTAAACATCGTAGGAAGGGTTAAGGATTAGGTTTGAGAAGAAAGCTTTCAGAAGTTACTAGGAAGTGAGAACAAATAGTGTATTCTCTTTTATATAACTTTGTTGCAGCTATCAAATACTTCATTTTGGAATTTCAATGAGCAGTTTTAAGATCATTTTGAAGCACCCAGTCTTTTAGTATGGTTATTTTTGTCAAGGTCATAGAATTGCAGCTAATCACCATGTACTTAATGGTGCTCTTCGGTGTGCAGAAGCAATATCCTGATCCATCCCTTTGGGCTTTTATAGTAGCCATACTGTCCATAAGTTCTGTAAAATAAGGAATATTTGTTGTATGCATCCTTATTCTTGGAACTCCCTTTGTAGGGCCTAGACGCATTACTTATGGATTTGCCAACTATTGTGGATAATTAGGTAACCCTATTGAAACCAATCTATTGCGCATTTTAATTAATTTCAAAGTAAATATTCTTGAATATTAAGCATTATGGTCTAGCGCAGTACAGATAGATAATATGTTATGGTTGATATTTTTTTGGCTAAATTACACTTTTGGTCTTTAAACTGCGAGGCCCGTGACACTTTGGTCCTCAAACTGGGTCAAATTCTCTACATTGTTGTAATCAAGTCCCGTACTCCAATTTTGTTTACTGAATGTTGATGTATCGCTGATGCTGTAGTGATGCCACAGTGTTGTGGTTTTGATGACGTGATAATGACTAAAATGCTATATTAGCTACATGTTAGCATCTAGTCGATTAAATTAAGCTGTGAGACTTAGTTGCAACAAATAGAAAGTTTTAGTCAGAAATTGCAACAAATTAAAGTTTGAGGAACGAAAGTGTAATTTAGCCATATTTGTATGAACTAACTTCCTTTTTTTTTTTTGGGGTAGCATGATTTCTATTTATGCATTTCATATCACGGTGTAGATTTTCTGACTTATCTTGCCATCTTGGAAGCATGGAATAGTTTCTTAAAGGATTCTAAATCAAGGGAAAAGACTCATTCTAAATAGAATTTTAGGTAGTAAAATCAAAATCTCTAGAGTTTCATATACTCGTATCAAAATGCGCTGTAGTTCAGGTAAGTTTTGTAACTTTTTTTTTTTTCCTGCTTTTCGTACACTCCATGGATCTTCAAATTGAATCCCTTATATATGATCACCGGCATATTTACTGCATATTAAAATTGTTTGCTCCCCTCTAGTCATCTAAACTTGCAAGCCATTATTCTAATATACGTTAACGTTTTAAAAATTTGATGTGTTATTGCTTACAGCATCAGTGATCTATATTTTACGTACTCCATCTGTTACTTTTTTTTCCCCTCTACCGAACCCATATCAATTTCTTTTCATCTAATTTTTGTTGTTTAATTTTGCAGGCTGATCATTGTCAGAGTGTAGTCTATATCAGGGGATGCAAAATAAATCTGCTTGCAACTTCTCGCGACATCCTTCTTTCGAGGTATAAGCCTATCTTTCACTCTAATAGGTCTGCTTTTTGTTGCTTTTCGCTCCATTAGTTGTTGTTTTCTTGTGCTGAGTTTGCATTTTAGTTCATTCTATTCTATTCAACTCTTATCTCTCTCTCTCGAGTTGATAATTTGCGCAAAGAGTGTTTATACCTGTCTTTGGGGGTGAGATCCAACTGTTCGATTTGTCGACTTCTCTAAATAAGACCGCGAATCGCACCATTAGTCCCCGAACTTTGATTTGTTGCATTACAGCTGCTTTTTAACTTTTGGAAGATGGAAATCCAATGTAGAGTCAATTCCTAAACCTGTCGACCCTGCGATCGCGTCGAAATTCTCTTTGATTTGCATAATTTGCTCCTTCAAAAGTTATTTATAAATATTGGTTAGTGTGGTGAGACCAAAGTGAAATTTGAACTCTAGTTAGGGGACTAATTTTGTGATTTACTGGTGCAGCAACGGGGGATGAGCTTTTTCTCATTTATTTTAGTTCTTTTGTAAGTGTTTTAGTTTCAATTTTGGTATCAGAGCATGAAGAAGCAACCATGCAATGATGATTAAATTGTTAGGAAATTTAGACTAATATGGATTAGAGTGAGAATTAGAAGTGGTGGGGAGGGGGAAAAAAGTGGACAAAAAACAAATTATTCATTTGAGACCGTAGGATTCATCGTCGAGTGGGTGTCAGATCTCACATCTCGAGACACCTTACTTAATAATTAGAACAGATATTGATGTCGAGCTCTCTTGCAGGTGTGAATTTGTACGCTTACAAAGATTTTTATCTTTTTTCTGATAACTTCAAATACCACCCCTATGGTTTTGTGCTTTTTCACTTTAGTGCCCTGTGGTTTAAAACGTATCACTTCAGTATCCTGTGATTTGGTTATTCTTTTTTTGTTATCTTTTCGTTAATTTTTTTGTTAAATTAATGAGAAAGTTAAAACTACATGATAGTAAAGTGAATATTCGATAAACCATAGGTGGGATATTTGAAGTTTTTTTTGTATAATTTAACGAAAAAATTAACGAAAAGATAACAAAAAAAGAGAATAACCAAACTACAGGGTACTAAAGTGATACGTTTTAAATCACATGGTACTAAAGTGAGAAAGTACGAAATCATAGGGGTGGTATTTGAAGTTATTATTTTTTTTAAAAAAAAGTTTATAAGACAAGTAGAGAATGTTGGGAGCTGGATGAGAAAGAGAGAAAATCAAACGGTAAAAGCAATAAACGCAGAAAGAAGAGATTTAGATTTTACGTGGTTCGATAAATGTTTACGTACCAGGAAGAGCGAGAAAGATGTGTTTACCACATTACACATTATGCCTTCTTAAATTAGAGAAATCAATCAGAGAAGTACAAAAATCTCGCACCAAATCTTTTATGCTATTGCTTCAAAAGATCCGAACCACTCAGGCAACTGGTCGAAAACCTCTGCTCCGTCATCTACTTCGATCCGCCGTATGCGTGCTGCCTTTACTAAGTCTACATGCATCAAATCAATAATAACAAAAGAAGGTATATTTCTTAACACCTTTAGATGAATGGTATAAGATGTACACCATATAAGCATACTGGTAACAGTACCCCAAGTCTTAATATTATATTATACTAATTTAATATCTAATTTATATTGTATTAAAGTATTGTCATTGAAGCAAGAAACTTTTCGATTAAAATTATTTGTTTTCATTATAAATTGTTACTTCACAAGACATATTCTACTAAACCCTAAACCCGTTACTCTGTCGAACTTTCTTTATTTTTGTTATAATTTAAATATAAGTTCAAATTTATTCTGTCCAAATTGAAACTCTGTTGTTCAGAGTATTTATTCTATTTGAAACTTAAAGTGTAAAGTCTATTTTAGTTTCTTTTTGGCATAAATTTAAACTCTACATCTATATTTATTTTACAAATTTATTCTATTAAAACTCTATGGTATATATTTGTTTTTGTCCAAATTTGAATTTTACAGTTCATATTTCTTTTATTTTTATTTTACAAAATTTATTTTTCGAAAATTTTACAATAGGAATTTAAATGTGAAACTCAACATACTTTCTAATTTTATAGGATATACAAGTATGATAATGTATAAATTTGTTTAGAAGAAGTTTTACTTAATAAGTTGGCCTAATTATACTTTAGTGTTATTTTCATTTTCTACATTATACTATTCTTTTTTTTTTTTTTTTTGTCGAAGTTATTATCGTATTATTATATTTTATCAAATTTTTATACCGTATTTTAGATCTATTTTTGTTTTTTATCTTTTACTATTTTTTTTCTCTCATAGATATGGGTAAACTATTTTTTTAGCTTAACTCACTATATTATACTGTACCTTACGAGTTTTTTTTACTTTCTATACTATATTATTATTATTATTTTTTTTCACAAATAACACTCAACTATCTATATTTTTTTTCAATTCCTACCCTTTGATCAATAAACCTATTATTTTAGATAAAAGCTATTAAAAAAATACTTGGATTAAAGGGACAACTATATATTCAACTCGTTTTAACAAGAAAAAAAATAAAATGTAAAAAAATGCACAAAAAAGTTGAAAATAACTTGATATAAGTAAGGGTGTCAACGAGCCGAACACGAGCGAGCTGGTAACTTGATATAAGTAAGGGTGTCAACGAGGTGAACACGAGTGAGCTGAGGCCAGCTCGTGTTCGTCTCGTTTAAGTTGGCTCATTAAAATATCGAGCTAAAAAATTCTGCTCGTTTATTAACGAGCCGAATATGAGCTGACTCGCAAACAGTAAATTAGATTGTCAGTTTTACTATCAGGGACAAAGTTAGAAATAAAATTTAAAAAAATTATAATTTTAATATAATTAAAATTCACAAAATATAGGTATCTTTGCATTTGAGTTGCTTTAATCTAATAATTAAAATTCACAAAATATAGCACTCTTTACCTTTGAGTTGCTCTAAAGTCCAAAGAGTAAACATTTATAATAGGTAATATATGTAGTGTCCGGCTGGGATACTATCGATAGCATTTGGACTTTTTTGCTATTAATTTTTTAACCGTTAGATCTATACTTTAATCAATTTCATCCTTTAGATCATACTATTCAACAAACCAACCACTCAATTCTAGGGAGACCACTACTAAACCCTAGGGGACCACTATCATTCTAACCCTATAATTTTTCATCCAAGGGTTAAAAATTTGATAGTAAAAGAGTCCAAATACTATTAATAGTATTCTAGCCCAATTCAATATATGTATACAGAATTAGGCTATTGTACTATTAATAATACCATACTCTAAAGTCCAAATAGTAAACATTTATATATATATATATATATATATATATATATATATATATATATATATATATATAATTAGGCTGGAATACTATTAATAGTATTTGGGCTCTTTTTCTATCGAATTTTTAACCCTTGGATGAAAAGTTGTAGGGTTAAGATGATAGTGGTCCCCTAGTATTTAGTGGTGGTCTCCCTAGGGTTGAGTGGGTGGTTGGTTGAATAGTATGATCTAAACGGTGGAATTGATTAAAGTGTAGATCTAATGGCTAAAAATCGATAGCAAAAGAGTCCAAATGCTATCGATAGTATCTTAGCCGGACTCTCTCTCTTTCTCTATATATATATATATATATATATGTCACGCCCCGTCGGGCCTTTAACACCAACTAGGTGGAAATGATAACCGCACGGGCGCATGCCCCAGACCTGCCGAACGGATAGAGTCTTTTCTACCCGCCCAAGGCGTCACAACACAAGCATATCCACGATATTCCAACTAGAAACAGAGTACAAGAGTTGCACAAGGAAATCATCAACATAAAAAAGTTCTACTTCTATTACAACACAATTGCACATTTATACATGCCCAAATTTTTCTTTTCCTTACATTTTAATTTCATACATCATGTTCCAAAATTATGGAATATACAAGTTCACTACATTTAATGAAAATTCTTATACTATCAATATCCAAGACTAGGGGTACAACTCTATGTATCACCAAAATGGAAGGGCCGCTATCTAGAGAGCCAAACCCTTGCCTCTCTCCGCCGCCTCACTCGCGGAAGGACCTGAAAAACGTGGGGTGAGAACTATAAACATAGTTCCCAGTGGGTAAGGCCACCTAAGAGAGAAGCTCGACCCACCAGGTCCAAAGAAACACCACAAGCATAAGTTAGATCACAAATAACTATGCAACATATATTTACATGCTTGTAAATAAACATAAAGGATGCAACCAAATAAAATGTCAATTTTCATTTTCTCCTAGGTTCATCCTAGATCTCACATTGACCAAGTTCAACTACTTGTCATTTACTTATGGTTTCGGAATCGCCGCATCACCATAATAGTTCCAACTTTCAAGAAGTGAAATCGTCACCTCCATGTTCGGGTAGCGAAATCGTCGCATATCCGGGATAGCGAAATCGTCGCATACCCCATTTCAACACCGCCATCACGTGGCACGGGTAGCGAAATCGTCGCATACCCGAGATAGCGAAATCGTCGCACATCCCACTTTGTCACCGCCAACTCATGGCACGGGTAGCGAAATCGTCGCATACCCGGGATAGCTAAATCGTCGCATACCCGGGATAGCGAAATCGTCGCACATCCCACTTTGTCACCGTCAACTCATGACACGGGTAGCGAAATCGTCGCATACCCGGGATATCGAAATCGTCGCATATCCCAATGTTCACATTTCACACTTGCCAACCTAAGTCCATGACCCTAGGTTCAAGTCACTAAGCCTCACCTATATTCAATGATACTAGGTTTACTTTACATTCTCAACCTAGGTTCCATGACACTAGGTTTCAATCTCATATTCCAACTTATGTTCAATGACACTAGGTTCCAATCCCATGTTCCAACCTATGTTCAATGATACTAGGTTCCATTTGCACTTTTCAACCTATGTTCTCAACACTAGGTTCTAGTTCATACATGCAATCACATAACAAGTATAGACCATAAGTATATACTAGAATTCTTTAACATGCAAGAGGAGCCTATGACTCTATATATCATAATTCTCATTTTGCCAACATGCAAGTTCTAGGGTTTCACATTTACCCATCATTTTATCTTTAAATGGTTATTTACCCTAGACATGAAAGTGACCTAATCACTTCGGTAAACACAAACCCACCTCAAGAGCTTCAAATTCCTTGAATTCTTTGAGCTCCTAAGTCTCCAAGCCTTGAGTTCTTGCTTCAACCCAAGCTTCTACAAGAAAATAGTTCGTTACTCATTACGAACCCATAAACCAACTCAATACTTGAAATCATATGTTCTAACATGATTTTCTATGCCTCAATTGTAATTCCTGAAGGTTCAAATATTTTTAGAACCTCCCATGGCAAAAATTCTTATTTCACCTAGGTTTCACATGCATGCATGTAGAACCTCAAAATCTCTTGGCCAATCTCCACGTTTTGTGGTTTAGATTGCCTAGGATTTCTAAAAACTTCAAAATACTAGATAAATTCTAAGATTTGAATCCAAAATATGAGGAACTTACCTTAGCCACGAGTTTCCCAAGCTTCTACTTGCACCAAGAAGTCTCTTCTCCCCTTTGGAAGCTTTTTCCAAGCTCAATCCACTCCTTTCTCCAAATTTTGGAGAGATCTTTAGAGAGAGAAAGTGAGAGAGGTGGAGAGGAGAAGTAGAGGAGGAAGATGACTGAGAAGGGAAGGTATCCCTGCCTTTCTAACACCCCCCTCGAGTGTGAAAAGATCCTTTTGCCCCTCTTAACAATCAACACTTCCAACCAGCCAAAGCTAGCATTTCGCACACTGCGTACCGGTATTCGTATTGGCATACCGGTATACGGGTGTTAATTTCTGTATGCCATGAAAAATTTCGTAAAACTCGAGAGCTGGGTTCTCGGATTCAGCCCTCACATTCCGGTATGCCACACTCCATACCGGTACTAATCGCTTCAGTACCGGTATGGACACATCCATACCGGAATCCACTGCAGACTTCACAAGTTCAGCAGTTTTAACTTTTCGAAGTCCGTTTTCGCGCCTCATTTGCGCCGAAAACACTTTGTACAAGCCCCAAACTTGGCCGAAGCCGCACACATAGCCTCTCATGCTACTTTTTTACTGGAACTCCACAATTTGTAGAAGTTCGGTACGACGCACTGAAATTCAGTGTACTACAATATATATATATATATATACATGTACATGTATATATATATACATGTACATGTATATATATACATATATATGTATGTATGTATGTATATATATATAGTTAAACTGAAATGCTATCAGTAGCAAACAGACTCCGTTGCCATCCGTTTGTTTTCGATGATGAAACCTCCGAATCGATGATTGGCACTGTTAAACATGATCTATACTACTTGAAATATCTAGAAACCAAATTTCAAATCTTTTAGACATCATTTGCCTAATGATCAAAGGATTTCAAAATTTGTAATTTTAATGATCGATATAAGATGCTTTCTCGTTTAACGGCGTAAAAATATCCAAATCAATTGAATTTTGGTTAAAAAATTCTTTAAACTATTTAGAACAAGATCTATACTCTTGACCTTGATTATAAGATTCCTATCATCACTTTTTAAAGGATATTCATTTTCAGCCATTCATTTTTGTGTCTACTTGATGGACAAGAGAACAATATCGAAAAAAATATGAAATTTGGTTTCTAGATGCTTAAAGTGATATAGATCATGTTCAACGATGCCGATCGTCGATTTGAAGGCTCCATCATTGAAAACAAATGGGTGGCAACGGAGTCCGTTTGCTACTGATAGTATTCCAGCTCAACACTCTCTCTATATATAGAGAGAATTAGGCTACTATACTATTAATAGTACCAAGCGCCTTTTGCTATTAGGTTTTCAGCTCTTGGATGAAGGGATGCGCGGTTATGATGATAGTGGTCTCCGGTTAGGATGATAGTGGTCTCCTAGGGTTGAGTATGTGGTTGATTGAATAATATGATTTAACGGATGAAAATGGTCAAAGGGGTATATCTAACGGCGGAAAACTCGATAATACCAAGCGCTTGGTACTATCGATAGTATAGTAGCCGGACCCCCCCCCCCCTCTCTCTCTCTATATATATATATTTGAGCTATGTCGAGCTGAACACGAGCGAGCTCCCTCCACCTCGTGTTCGGCTCGTTTATTATAGCGAGCGATCAATCTCGAGCTCATTTTCGAGCCGAACACGAGTTGACTCGCGAACAGCGAGCTAAATTGTCAGCCCTAGATATAAGTTTTCAGGAAATCTATCGTGAAGATTAATTTTATATTTTTTTCACTATTTAGCCGGTGCCTTTCAATAAGGCTATTAAATTTTGTCTAAAATAATAAATTTGTTTTTTAAAAAAATGTAGAGATTGATGAGGAAAAAACAGTCAAGAAATATTTGTGAGAAAAAAATTTATATCAAGTAGAAAAATAAAAATAAATCTAAAATACAGTGTAGAGATTGGTAAAATATAATAGTATAATAGTGTTTTTGGAAAAAGATGTAGTACAATGTAGCAAATAAAAATAACGCTAAAGTAGTGTAGTAAGATGTAATTAAGCTTTTTTTTTTTCCTCGATCGTCAATCTCTGTATTATTGTTAACAAATTTATTATTTTAAACAAAATCAAATAACTCTATTAAGAAGTACTAGTTAAATAGTCGAAAAAAATATAAAATAAATCTCTATAAAAAACTCATTTAAAATTTATATCAAATTATTTTAAATTATTTTTGTTATTTTTATATATTTTTATATATTTATGTTAAGATGAGTTAAATACATGCTATTTCATTTTTAACCCGCATATTTTGATAGATTTTATGTAAAATTATAGATTTATTGTTTATAGTATAGAAATTTAAAAAAATAATTGAATAATTTTTTTGAAAAAAAATACGGTAAAGAAAGTGAAAAGAAATTTGTAAAATAAAAGTGCAGAATAATATAATTAATGAAAAAATATCGTCTATTTTGTAACCCCAAACCCTAACCCTAACTCAAAAGTTTTAAACCTAATTCCCCAGTTTCAAACTGAGGATGCAAACGGGGCGGATCCAGGGGCTAGAGATGTTCAGGTCTCCCACCTTCCGCTCTATTTTTCATGCGGTCGGAACGAATTCAGAACAAATTAATTTTAATTCTATTTTTGATCTTCACTTATTACTTTATTCGGAACTGAGTAGAGCGGGAGCGAATTTTTGATGTACGCTTTAGCCACTTGGCAGTCGAAATGAATTTAAGACAAAATATATTTTTTTATATAATTTATTTTTATTTACCTTCCCATTCAGAACGGATATGGACAGAAGCTCCACCAATCCGGTCCATTTGCATCACTATTCCCGGAGCTCCACCAATCCTTATCCATTTGCATCTCTATTACAAACCCGAAACCCCAAATTTACCCTATCCACACAGATAAGAGTAGAGCGTAGAGAGAGAGAGAGAGAGAGAGAGAGAGTGAGTAAAGTAGCGTAGAGAGAGAAAATGGCCTCCGCCGAGGAAGCGGAGAAGGAGCGCGCCGTGTTCGACAACGACGATGACGACGACGATGGCGACGACTCCGAGGAGGAGGAGGAGGAGGAGGACGACGACGACACCGACGCCGATCTCCCCGCCGCGGCGGCGCCGCCCATGGAGGCGGAGCGCCCCACCGACTCCACCGCCGACGCCGACTCCACGGCCGCCGCCGACGCCGAGGACGACGATGCTACTCCGACGACGTCGGGCCCTAACCCTAACCCTAACCCTAATGGGGGTGAGCGCGGCGGCGCGGCGGCGGCGGCGGAGGAGGCGCGGCGGTTGTTCCAGCGGCTGTGGACGGAGGAGGAGGAGCTGGTGATCCTGCGGGGGTTCTCGGAGTTCACGACGCGGCGGGGCACGGCGTTCGCGTCGCACCAGTACGACACGGGCCCCTTCTACGACGAGATGCGGCGCCAGCTCCCGCTCCACTTCTCCAAGAGCCAGCTCGTCGAGAAGCTCCGCCGCCTCAAGAAGAAGTACCTCAACTGCGTCGCCCGCCTCCGCTCCGCCGCCGACTCCTTCGCCTTCCGCTCCCCCCACGAGCAGGCCCTCTTCGAGATCGCCCGCAACATCTGGACCCCCTCCCTCGATCCCACCCCCGACCCCGATCCCGATCCCGCCAATCCGAACAACAACAATTCCGATAGCGATCGCAAGCCCCCGCCCCCGCGCTCGCGCTCGCGGCGCCAGCAGCAGCGCCAGCAGCGCCGCCTCAGGAGAGCTTCCGCCGCTGCAGCAGCGGAAGATCCAATCGCGGTGCCCGTGCCCGTGCCGGTCACGGTGACCGCGGAGAATCCCACTCCGAAGCACCCGCCACCACCGCCACCACCGGTGGCGGCGGCGGCGTCGGACCTCTCGCCGCTGCTGTTCAAGGAGCTGGTTGGCGCCGCCGTCGGAGGGCCGCTCTTAGGTTTTGGCGGCGGCGGCAGTTTGTTGAATAATTTGGGGGATGGGAGGTGGAGGAAGCAGCAGATTCTCGAGTTGGAGGTGTACTTGAAGAGGCTGGAGCTCTTGCGCGAGCACATCGAGTCGACTTTGCGCGAGCTCAAGGGCGCTTCCGGAGGTGCGTGATTTACAGGTTCTTCCCGATTCAGAGCTCTAATTTTCTCCTAGATTCTAATTTGAAGTATGATTCTTGTTAATTCGGATGAACTCGACTTGTTACGACGCGTGCCGCGGACATTAGAAAAGGAGCTCCTCTTTTCTTCAGTCTAATGATTTCTATATAGAATAATTCGAGTTAGAGGTGCACTGGTAATTGCCGCACGCATTAATCCGATTGCCTCCCTATTTTCCTTTCGCAAATTTTGTATGTTTTATGCGTTCTTGTGAATCGACATGCTAGTTAGTTATCATTGCTTTTCGTAGTATGTATGGTAGGATTAGGAATATATACTTCGTGCAGGGCGAAGTCCGATTTATGTAGTGGTGCTAGGGTTTCTTGAATTTTACTAGATGTCATTCCTTTTTTAGTTTATACGAGATCTTGCATTCACTTGTGATGAGATTTACAAGAAACGAGGCTCGGTCTTTACATAACTGCATTTGCTAGTGTATGCAAATCTTTACAAAGACTAGATCGAGAAGCATGTTTGCTTTGATGGGAATGTTTCCAAGAAATTCAGTTGCAGTGTCGAATCGGAAATGTCTTAAAATTTTGTGCTGGAAACTTTGGTTGGCGGACTTTTGAGTTTCCGGAAATCCTAGATTCTTTTCGAGCAGAATTTTTGATAAACATCACCTCACATCATGCAAGAACCACCGCTACACACTCTTGACCAGAAAATATCCACACACATTTTTTTAAAAAATTTCTCTGAGAATGCTCAAAATAGTGTTCTAGAAAAATCACGTTAGACATGTTTGGATGCATTAATATCTCGTTCAGTATATTTCTTTGAGTTTCTCGAGAAGTTTGTAGTGTTTGGTAGATGAGGAGTGTGATCAAACGACTGGAATGGAATACATATTCCACCTTCGAGTCATTTTTTGCAGAATATGATAAACCATCTTGGAGGTGAATAAGAAGTAAAATCAAACTCTTTGCTTCCAATCATATAAGAAAATCCTCATACTGAATATGTTATCCGTAGATAACTTATTCTGACGTCCAAACAGGCCGTCATCTCTTTCAAGAAAAGATTCTACAACATATTATATGGTCATGCAGTTCACCTCTTTGATAGCGGAGCATTCGATTAAGGAAATAGCGGGTAGCATGAGCAAATTTTCTCAAACCTTCCTCTGCTTTTCCCTAAATACCCTTTTACATCCCCACCATTTAGGACCTCTCGATCAGCTATGTTCTTCCAAAATCGTTTGTTACTAATAATCTTATTCCCACTACGTGTGCATGCATGTATTAGTTGTCTTTCCCTCTCCATTGCTGGTTTTACAAGAAGATCCCATCATCCTTGTCTAGTGTTTTTACTGGAAGTCGTAACCGTCCTGTACTTATTTTTATCCTTCCTGTATATCGAGGCTTTTAATCTAATCACTTTACATCTATTAGTTTCCCATCCGCACTACTCTTATAAACCCGAATTATTTACTTTTTCACTTCATATGTAATCTTCGTATCTACTATTCCCTTTTCACTTACCTATGGTGGAACCATTATTCCAATTACGTACCCACGACTGATTCTCGTTGACTCGCTTATATTTCCGGCACGAATCCATTAAAAATGCGGAAGCCTTGAACTTCCTGCGCACCTGAGTTCTAGTGGGACTGGTATTTTAAGAGAACAGCTGAAGAAGTTTCTTTCTTTCTTCACAATTATCGACTCCTTTTTATGGTGACTCTATATCACAATCCTTGTTTCGGTAGGTTGAGCAAACTAAGCAGCGTCGTATTCTGTTTTTAGTGCTCTCAAAAAGCATCCAATCTATAATGGTTTTAGGCTGTTTTGTTGAAGGTTTTGTTGGTTGATGGAAAGCTTTTCATGTTCTGCAATATTATACGCAACTTATGATTTCTCTTACTCTTCGTGAAACTGCCTCAGAGGCTCAGATTTTGTATCCAAATTGATCATCTTGGGTTCGCCTCAATTCGATAAACTGTGCAATTTGAGTTCATTAGTTATTACTTGTTCTTGCGGTTAACGTGATGTGTTATGTCCTCTACGACGTATTAGAGAGATTCTTTTTAAAGTAGTTCATATTTTCAATGATTTAAGGGGAGATTGCTTAAATAGAAGAATTTATCTATGTTTGGTTTTGCTTACATTTCTGCAGTTGTTATTGTTGTAGTTTGTTTCCTTCTGATAACTGCTTGTCGTTTCTTTATGTTTCAATCCAAACGAAAGAAAATAATTCTCTCCTTTTTTTTTTTTTGGTTTTTTTTTTTTTTGTGTGGGGAATGGTGTTCAAAAAAGGTGGTCTTATGACACTTTGCATCACATCATCTATGTCTCGAACTAACTAAATTTTTTTCTTTTGAAATAAAAATAATAGTTTTTTTTAAGAAAAGTTACGATGGGATGGATCAATCTGGGGCATAATTTGATTTGTTTCGATGGGGACGAAAAATTTTAGAAGTGGCGTCTCAAATTAATCAAATACTCCTTTTTCGGAATATGTCCTATCATGATTATAAAAAAATATTCTTATTATACTTTTTTTTGAAAATGAGAGATATGATTGGCTTGTTATTGATGACGTGGTGCAAGCGTGATACAGTAGATTTTCTCGTTGGGGACATGGGTGACGTAGTGCGACTTTGACATTTTAGATTTTTTCGTCGGAAAGAAAGTGATATGGTACCTGAAGAGAGATTCTCTCCTTTTTCTGCAGTTTCCATACAAATGAGAGTGTGATTTTCTCTTCTAACTTTTTTTTTTGTTCTTCTAATTCAAGCAAATTATTTGAAATATTCTCTTTTAATTTTGAGAAATGTAGTAAGTTATCCACTTTGTTTAATTTTTTTAGAAATGATCTTAGCTAGAAATATGTAACAATTAGACTTTGAATTTGAGATCTCGAATACCAGTGTGTTAGGTTCCACGTAAAAGTATGAAAAAAAAATTTCGGTGGAAATTTTTTTTCAGAGGAAAATAAATTTTATGCTCTCTAGTGTTTGGTTTGTAGAAAAAAAAATAGTTTTTCGTTACGGTTGTCTAGTTGAAAGGAAAAAAAAAGTTATAAATAGAAAACTATTGTATATATTTTCTCTTATTCTATATATTATATATTATTGATATATAATTATTATCATATTACATATATTAGTATTATATTTTATATTTATAAATAAAATATATTATACAATAATTAAGTATGTAATATAATATATAATAGTATATATTTAATACTATAAAATAAATTACTAGATATTTAAAAAAAAAAAATATTATATAATGGTATATTTATATTAAAAATAAAATACTATCTTTAATATATATATATATATATATATATATCTTATATATATATATATATATATATATATATATATATATATTAGTTTTAAATACTCGTAAGTTATTTTCGATGATAGAGCTTCCGAATCGATGATCCACATCGTTAAATATGATCTAGAGTATTTGAAACTTCTAGAAAATAAATTTCGTAATTTTTCGGAATCATATTAAAGTTCATCAAGCGGGTATAAAATGATCGGTCAAAATCTAACGACGTCCTAAAAATGAATGATCGAATATTTCAATTTAAGATCAGAGTTATTGATCTTTATCTAGATAGTCAATAAAATTTTCTATCAAAAATTTAACCGATTTCAATTCTTTTACACCGTTAAACTAGCAATTTCTATCGAAAACAATTTATGTATAAAAAATGTAACGATTTTATGTTTTTATAAAAATGTCACTTTTTTTGAATGGCCTTTTTGCATAAAAAATTCACTAGTTTTGGGCTTTTGCAAAATTGGGTCGCTATTTTCGATTTTGCAGATTCGGTCCGGATTTTCAGTAAACTGACCAAAATACCCTTCTTACTTTTTCTCTCTCCTCTTTTTTTTTTCTCTCTTCTTTTTTTCTCTCCGAAGATGGCGGCGGAGGAGGAGGCGGAGGCGGAATGCCTCGCCTCCGCCCCTCACGCGCTCGCCCTCGCCCGCGCACACCCCTCCTCGCCTCCCACCCCGCCGAGGCCGCGCTTCGCCGCGACTCTTTTTTTTTTTTCCTTTTTTCCCTCTCCGACCCTCCTCCACCCGCCGCCACCGCCGGCGACGAAGAAGAAGTGCTTCTTGGGGCCGAGAAGCACGCCGGCGAGGGAGGGAAAAAATATAGTTTCATTCCGGCGAGGGTAGTGGGTCGTGACAAAAAAAATTGTAAAGAAAAAAAAAATGTTTCCCTACTGAAAGAACAAAAAATAGAAGAAAAATGAAGAAGATGAAATTACACTGTTAAAAAAAGTATACTATTTAAAAAAAAAATTATACTGTTTTAATGAATGTTGCAATATTTAAGAGAGAAATTATACTCTTTTGAGATGAAATTTACACTCTTTAGGTAAATTGCACTATTTAGGATAATGTTGCACCATTTCTTTATCTTCCTCTTCTTCTTCCTTCTTTCTCCACTCTCTATCCTCATCCCCCCTTTCTCTCTCTCTTTCCTCACACTCCAAAATAATTTTGAACCGGTGCGGTCGAAGCCGGAGGAGGAGGAGCGGCCGTAGTCGCGGGGGTCGAAGAGGTAAACGGGGAGGAGGGAGAGGGAGGCGTCGGCGGTGGCGCGCGCGGGGCGGGGGGTGGTGGGCGGGCGCAGGGGGGGCGCGTGCGCGGGGGGCGCAGGGGGCGCGTCCCCTGCGCCCATCTCCTCCCGGGACGCGCCCCTCGCGCCCCCTAGGGGCGCGTGCGCGGGCGCAGGGGGCGCATGGAGCGCCCCTTGCGCCCACCGGGGGGGCGGGCGGGGTCCCGGGCCCGGGCGGGCGCAGGGGGCGCGTCCCCTGCGCCCCTTGTGCCCCGCGCCCGCGCCTCAAGGGGCCGCAGGGGGCGCGCCCCGCGCCCCTGCCCCGCGTTACGCCGCCGACGCGCTGCTCCCCTTCTCCCCTCTCCCTTCTCCCTGTTTACCTCTTCGCCCCGCCGCGCCCTCGCCGCCGACGCGCTACTCCCGCTCGCCTTCGAGATCTTTGCTCGCGGGAAGATGGACGAAAAATAAAAGTACAACGAATGTGCAAAATTGTGCAACGAAGGTGCAAAATGATGAAAAATAATGCAAAGAAGGTCAAAATGGTGCAACTAAGGTGTAAAATGGTGCAACGCAGAGCTCGGCCGCCGTCATCTTCAAGGGCGGCCGTCATCTTCAACGGCTGCGGCGGCGCTTAGCTGCACGGGCGCTTGGAGCGGTGGCGGTGGTGGGCGGGCTCAGGGGGCGCGGCGAGCGCAGGGGGCGCCCCCTGCGCGGCGAGGGCAGGGGGCAGGGGGCAGGGCGCAGGGGGCGGAGCCTGCCCCCCTGCGCCCGCGCGCCCTGTCGGAGGGGCGCTCGGGGTGGACGGGGGCGGGGCGCGTCCCCTGCGCCCTGCGCACGCGCCCCCATGTGGCAGGTCCCCTACACCCCCCCGCCCCCTGCGCTCGCCTCCCCCCCCCGCCCCCCTGCGCTCGCCTCGCCCCCTACGCCCGCCCACCACTGCCCTGCGCGCCACCGCCGACGCCTCCCTCTCCTTTCTCCCAGTTTACCTCTTCGACTCCCGCGACTACGGCTGCTCCTCCTCCTCCCGCTTCTACCGCACCGGTCCAAAATTATTTTGGAGTGTGAGGAAAGAGAGAGAGAGTGAGAGGGGATGAGGATGGAGAGTGGAGGAAGAAGAAGAGGAAGAGAAAGAAATGGTGCAACATTATCCTAAATAGTGCAATTTGACCTAAAGAGTGTAAATTTTATCTCAAAAGAGTGTAATTTCTTTCTTAAATAGTGCAACATTCATTAAAACAGTGCAAATATTTTTTTAAAACAGTGCAAATATTTTCTTAAATAGTGCAAACATTCATTAAACCATCTTCTTCATTTTTCTCTATTTTTTTTTCTTTTCAGTAGGAAAATAATATTTTTTTATTTTTATTTTTTTTCTTTATAATTTTTTTTTGTCACGACCCACCGTCCTCGCCGGAGTGTAACTATATTTTTTTCCTCTCTCGCCGGCGTGCTTCTCGGCCCCAACAATTACTTGTTCTTCGTCGCCGGCGGTGGCGGCGGGGACGGCGGGTGGAGGAGGGTCGGAGAGGGAAAAAAGGAAAAAAAAAAGGAGTCGCGGCGAGGCGCGGGGTCGGAGGCGAGGAGGGCGGGGGTGCGCGGGCGAGGGCGAGGGCGAGGGCGAGGGCGTGAGGGGCAGAGGCGAGGCGTTCCGCCTCCGCCGCCTTCTTCGGAGAGAAAAAAAAAGAGCGAGAGAAAAAAAAAAGAAGAGAGAAAAAAGAGGAGAGAGAAAAAGTAAGAAGGGTATTTTGGTCAGTTTACTAAAAATTCGGATCGAATCTATAAAATCGAAAATAGCGACCCAATTTTGCAAAAGCCCAAAACTAGTGAATTTTTTATGCAAAAAGGCCTTTTTGAATTTTGCAAATTAGCTTTTAATTTTTAATAAACTAATTAAAATACTCTTATTTTTTTCTCTCTCTCCTTTCTCTTTCGTTCTTTTTTCTCCTCTCTTTTCGTCTTTCTTTTTTTCGCCTCTACTTCCTCTCTCTTCTTCCACTTTCTCTTCCTCTTCCTCCTCCACCGCCCTCACGTCGATGCGGCGCTCTTCTCCTCACCTTGCCCACACCTTCGTTGGCGATAACGCGGGCTCAGATATGACGCAGGTCGCGCCCTTTCTCGTCGTCTCTCTCTTTTTCTCCTTTCGCTTTCTCTCCGTCCTCTTTTATCGCTCTCACGTCGATGTTGCGCTTTTCTCTCCTACGCCCACACCTCTGCTGTCGTCGGCGGCGGTAATGCAGTCTCACTTATGGCACGTATCGCCCTCTTTGTTGCTGTCCCTTCTTTTCTTCTCTAGCTTTCTCGCCCTCCTTTTCCTCCTCTTCTACCACCCACACTTTGTCGCTGCGCTTCTCTTTCCTACTGCGCCCACAACTTCGCCTACGTCGGTGGCGACAACACGGGCTTGGATATAGTACAAATCGCGAAGGTGAGGCTGTTGCGAAGGGTGCGATCGTGGCCAACGACGGCAACAAGAGTGCCGCATGATTTGAGGACGACGGGGGAGGGAGAGTGCTTTGGGACGAGGGAGGGGGCGCGGTAGCAAAAACGGATGCAGAGGATGAAAGAAAAAGAAGAAAGAAAAAAAAGAAAAAAAGAAAAAATATATTTTTCTTCTCCTGGGAAGGCAACCGCTAGAGGGAAGGCCTAGAAATAGAGAAGAAAGAAGAAGAAGAAGAAATTGTACTGTTTTAGATTAAATTGAACCATTTAAAAATACTAGTCTGCAAACGCGCTGCACGTGTTAATTAGCATGTAAATTCTAGTATACTAAATTATTTTTAAAATAAATAATATTTAAATTTGTGTTATACAGTATAATTTTAAAATTTCTATAACGATCAAACTAAATAATAGTTTTTTTTTTCTTAACTTTAGTTCATAGTTAAGAGTGATATTAAGTTATTAAAAGTAACAGCTAATAGAACCATTTAATAAAATTTTTAACTTCACTATTTATGAAAACTTAAATTTAAAAAAGTTAAAAGTGTCAATCTAAAAAACAATATAGTTGAAAGACTTTCATAATGGAATTAATGAGTCACATAAGCAATTTTTTATAGTTACAATTAAAACATCATTAATTATAAAAATAAAATCAAAAGAGAAATAAGCAATTCTAATTCTAAAATTAAACAAAAAGAGTTGGACACTACGCACTAAAGTGATTTTTAAATAGTTAAATATATAAAAATTTAACCAAATTATAAATTTTTTTTAAGACCGTTTGAAGATAAAGTATATTATGAAAACCATTTCGTAACATATTTTTCGTCTTTGTAGTCGGTGATATTCCATTTAGGAAGAAGAAAAATTATTGATTTGTTAAGATTTACATTTGAAGTATATTCTTTTTCTTCAAGAGAGTCTTTCAAATATTGAGCTTTTGTTTGAACAAATTGATTTTCTTTTTTTTGTTTATAGTATCAATAGTTTCAATTAAAATGATTGTACAGTTGTAGTTTATACGATCATCTCTTTAGATTACATTACTTTAAAAGTTTGTAAATATTGTCTTTCCAAATAACTCTCTAATTGTTGAATTTTGTTAGTATATATTGTAAAAAAAAGATGTGACTACAATTATAGCTGCAAGCTATTTATATTATTAAATTTAAAATTAGTATTTTATTTTTATCTCTCAAATTTCATTACTTTGTAATTTAATCAATTTTCAATTTTTTGATTAAAAAGTAACATCCAATGTTGAAGATAACAAATCAAGAGTTACGAATTTTTTTTAAAAAAATTAGAATCTATAGGAGAAAAAAAAATTTAATTTCATAAAAATAAAGTAATAGCGTGTGCTAAAAATGATTAGAAATGTCTAATAATTTACTTATAAATTACACAATCATAATTTTATTTTTTATTATTATTTGTATTATATATTTAATGATAATTTATTAGTTACTCATAATACAACTCAGGCCATTGAAGATTAAAATAAAAATAGAAACTAATGCAAAATAAATTATAAATATTCATAAAAAAAATTATAGTATCACACAAGGACAAGAAAAATCTTGAAGATTCTTATATAAGATTTATGATAGACATAAATAACTTGCAATGCAAGATATTAAAAAATTCATAAGCCTAGAATGATTGGACAAAAAAATTGGTTAAAAGAGCATTATCAATATAATTTATCTTACTCAAATGGTTTCATTTTAAAATGAAAAAAATCAATTAATTCATTAAGGAAAATAATTTTACTATGTAGCCTGTTCAATGAGAAATCAAAAGAAAGATTTCAAAAATATTACAGATATGATCTTCTATCACATAAGTATAGAGAAATAAATAAATAAATAAAGTATAAAAAAATAAGAAATAAACAAAGCAATATGAAATTAATTTATAATTCATATTATAAAATAACAAATTAAATAATTAAAAAAATTATCACTTACTAAGATTATTTTATTCTTCCAAATCCGGAGAGGATACACAATATTTCCTACTAAAATTTCTATATCTTTCAAAGTTGAAGGCCCAATTGATGTCATATTTATGACAAATATTGGCTCCTTATGTAGAGAAGAAAAAATACTTGATAAATTAAAAAATAATTTATAATTTATTAAATACTCTATTAATTATTGATAGTAGAATCTAAATGGTTGAAAAAATTTAGTGGATCCTTAGAAGATAGAGAAAAATCAACAACATACAATTTATCCTTTTATTTTTTAGAGTGGAAGATGAAATGATCCGTTATAAAGAAACATACAATTTATCTTTTTATTATTTAGAGTGGAAGATGAAAGGATTCGTTATAAAGAAGAAAATTGATAAACTAATTAATTTCTCTATTAATTGAAAAACTTTTTAAACTATTTACTTTTAGGAGGATAGGCAGCTCTTCGTCTTCTACGTTACTTGAAGGTCAAGTATTATTATATTGGGCATGTGAAGAAAAAGAAGTGCTCAAAAGAACTAATATAAAGTTAAACTCTAATTGATTTTTAGAAATTTTGAAATTTAAATTCAAACCGATGTAATCTACACCATTAAAAGATCCATCTACAAAAATATAATTTTTTATATCTAATGTAATAAACTTTAGAAGTTAACGTTCTTGATTTTGCACGTGCTTGATGCGTAAGAATTAGATTTTTTTAATTTTAATATTTTAAAGATTGTACACAAATCTATATAAAAATTTCATATATGTTGAGATCATAACTGTTAAATTAAATTTTAAGTATATTAAATTTTAAATGCACTCCCAGTTTGCGACCTTGTGATTCAAAAAGTTTCACTTTGCCTCCCTATGGTTTAGTTTATTTTCACTTTGTCATCCAGTAGTTCAAAAGTTGCACTTTGCCCTCTTGTGGTTTAGTGCATTTTTCTTAAAATTAGAATATTTTAGAGATTGTACACAAATCTATATAAAGACCATCTATATGTATGAGATTATTTCTGTCAAATTAAATTTTAAGAATATCAAATTTCATATGCAACCCCAGTTTGCGATCCCGTGGTTTAAAAAGTTTTACTTTTCCTCCCTGTAATTTACCTTATTTTTACTTTGCCATCTCGTGGCTCAAAAAACTGCACTTTGCCTCGTTGTGGTTTAGTGCATATTTTACTTTGCCACCCTGTGGTCCATTAAAAAATTTTACTTTATCATTTTAGTTCATATATAATTTTTTTGGTAAAATAAAAATTAAGTCATAGATAGTTAAAGTAAAATTTTTTGAACCATAGGGAGACAAAATAAAAATAAGCTAAACTATAGGGGCCAATTTGAAGTTTACCCAAAAATTTATAATTGAGGGTACAATTTTAAATTTAAGTTTAAATATAATAAAACTGCTACTGTGCCACATATCTTGAAATTAAATTAATATTGGCCGGTTCTTTTAATAATTAATTGAACAGTTTATAATTAGTCTATAATCTGTATTCAAATTATAAGTAAAATTTAATTTAGAGGCAAAATTTTGATTTGAAATATAGCATTTTTAACGAATACATATTGAATGTCTTTTAGAATTTTTTTTGTACCACAAATAATTTACAATTGATTGTACAATTAAAACTTTTGTTCAAGTTTTAAGTTTAAATTCAAATCAAATTAGAAATTTAAACCCCAGCACATTTGAAATTTTAATATTGGCTAGTTCTATTAATAATTAATCATGCAAGTTATAATATATATTCAAAATTTAATCTCAAATTCAATTATAATTAATAAAACAAAGGGTATAATTGTAATTACATAGACTTACAGACAAAGAGGTGGGGTGAGACGAAATCACCAAACTTATTTGTTTATAATAATAACATAGATTTGAGACTAAGTTGCAACTTCTCAAACAGTACAACTTAAGTTTCAAACAGTACATTCAAACAGTGCAACTTATTCATGAGTTCTACATAAAGAAGAACAAGAATAAAGAAGAAAGGATAAAGGGGAAATAAAGAGATCTACAAAGAAAGATATAAAGAAGAAGAAGAATCTATATCCTTCAAAATGTCAAAAATAATGGCTATCATTAACTGTTTTAGAGAAAAAACAGTCATGAGTTCTACATAAATTTTAGGCTTAATTATAACAACACCCCTATATTTTATCCCGTGTCTTAAATACTCCTCTGTATTAAAAAAAATTTAAACAATGTCAATCATACACTTTAGTTTTGTCCAAAGTGCACTTTAGAATTTTTTTTTTTTTTTTGTCAATTATAAAGAGTGGTATGTTGAGATACCATATTTTAAAGCTCCTTTAAGCTTCTTCAAGCACACCTATAAGGATTGATATTCAAGAGGAACCATGAAAAAGTATTCATATGCGAGATTTTAAGCGTTTTTAGTGTCATATGATTTTACCACGTCATCACCGCTAACACTTCCATCAAAAGTTAACGAAAATTTTAAATTATTAGACTTTAATTTGACACAAGATTAGAGTGTAGAATTGACATAGTTTAAATTTTACATGCAAGTGCGTATTTGAGTCGCAAGATAAAGTGCAGGTGAGGTTCTTATAATTAAGCCTAAATTTTATATTTTTATTAAAACAAAGGATTTCTTTTTTAGATAGAGAGAGAGAGAGAGAGAATGGCAGAATGCTATCCGTTTTATTTATTTATTTTTTAAAAATTATTTTAGCTGAAAATGTGAATTATTAGACTTCGAATTTAGAACTTTGGCTTTTAATATGATCACCTTCCATAAAACTACTAAAAAAGACCGACCGTCCCTAGCGCAAGTGGCAAAGGGCTTAGTGGTTGGTATCCGAGGTCCCATGTTCGAATCCTAGTTGATTCATATTTTCAGCTAGATTTATTTTTAAAAAAAATAAAAGAAGCAGATAACATGCTATCTTTTTCTAAAAAAAAAACTACTCAAAAAGCAAACTAGTTAAAGGAATATAAAGGAGGAAATAAAGAGATCTTAAAAAAGGAACATAAAAAAGAGTAAAAGTTAAAAAAAAAAAGTTATAAGAATTAAAAGAGAAGCACATGATGTGGAAAAGGAGATGAGGGTGAGCTTTCCTTTTGAAAGAGAGGCCATGGACAAAGACAACATGGGACCATTTTAATTCTTTGTTGGATTATAATTATAATTAAAGAGGTTGGTGACCCTTCAATTCATCAAGTTCATCTCCAAAGGACATTATAGGGGCCTAGAAATTAAAAATAAAAAAGCTAAATTTTATATAATTTTTCTATAAATATCTGCTTTTTTACATGTTTGTTTCGACTTTCAAAAATCTATATTTTACCCACTCCAAATTTTAAATTTATGCATTTAGGGCCCCCCGACGCCAGAGTTCTGTTAATATTCCATCTATTTTTTATAATTTATAATTGGATATACAAAAAATATATATATATATATTTTTTTTGCAAAAGGTAAAGTTAATTTAATCATTTTGTCATTTATGTTAACACCGTAACTATCTGAAAATATTTTTAAATTTTTAAGAGTCAAAATATAGATTTTTAAAAGTATTTTTATGATAATAATGAATGTGCATTCATTAAACCTATCTTGTCAAAATAAAGATGTTGGCTTTAATTATTCCATGCTCTAAAATGGAGAGAGGTTCCATCACTTTTCTTTTCCCAACCATAGATATTAACAAAAATTAAGTGGGTACAATAACAATGATTCCAAATTATATAGTAGTTTCAAAAAGCTCCATTTAATAGGAAGTTTTGTATCAGTGTTATTTGGATAGAACTATTATAATATTACTTAAGAAACAATCACTTCAATCTAAAATATTTCATAAATATTTTAAAAAGCTTTTATTAAATCGACATTTTCGTTCAAATCAATAAGTGATTTTACTTCTGTTTCTCAAATAGAGAAATTATGACATAAAGCAAAATTTGATAATTTTTTCCAACAAACTAAATTTCATCCTCAATTAGTTCTTTAAAGTTCTTCAAATTAGAGCAGCTATTTTTTAACTATTTAGTTGTTACATATTTTTATTTTTTTATTAAAATAATCAAATGATGTAGATTATTATTATTATTATCATTATTATTTTGTGCGGCATGAGTAGAAAATTAAGATGCTTTGGAAACCAAACAAAAACAAGGACTAATAATTTCCAAAGAATAGTACACAAAACAGAAACAATAAATGGCCTCATTTAACTCACCATCTAAAACCAGGGAAAAATTGTACCATTACTTAACCACACTTACACATACATCCCCACATAAAACAATAATTTCAGGAAAAAAAAAAGGAAAAAAGGAAAAAAAAAAAGCAATATAAAGAAACAAATTACACACCATGCAAATTATTAAACATCACCAAGAAAAAGAAAAAGAAGAATATATATATATATATATATATATATATATATATATATATATATATATATATATATCCATGAGCTTCATTACGGCATACTATTAATTCCTGCAAAAACAGGATTAATTAATTATTTTGCAAAAGTAATAATTTTAAAACACATCAAGTAAATTAAAAAATATATATTATTATTACAAAATAATCACTTACTTGGTGATGACCCAAACTGCGTAGATGATCCCCGGTAAATACATAAGAAAGGTGAGGAGCAAGCAAATCCAAAACTCAACCTTGATTAAAAAAAAAATAAAGGAAAAAAAAGAATAAATTTTTTAAAAAAGAAACATATATATGAATTAATTCTCCTTTAAAATTCATAAGGAGAAATTTACATGAAAATAATAAAAAGGGCAGATTTTAAGCTCTAAATGGTTTATAAAATGAACGGTTAAAATTAATTGAAATAACTTACAAAAAAATAGGGAATATATACTATTATTTAAGTTAAATAATTCAGATTATTTTTAAACAAAAAATTTAACTAATTTGAATTATTCTACACCATTAAAGCAGCAAACTCCTCACAATAATTAACTAGCCTAAAATTATTAACTGTGAATTGTTTCGATCAATAGATATGTAGCACTTAACGTATCGAAAAATCTTTAAATCTAGCTATATCCCGTACTCAATCTGTATGATTAGATATCTGATTCGGCAATCGGCTCCGTTAGACTTAATTTATAGTATTAGAACTATCTAAAAATCAAATTTCATAATTTTTTGACTTTGTTTCAAACTGAATGACTGAAAATAAAAATTTCATAAAAAATAGTGATAAAAAATTTAAATTTCAAATCAGAGATATCGATCTTGCTCTTGATAGTGAGTGAAATTTTCTAGTTAAATTTTACCGTTGAACTTACAAACGTGTCACATCGACCGTCGAAATAGTCATTTTTGAGGCCCTATGATTACTTGACAAATAATGTCGAAAAATTATAAAATTTGATTTTCAGATAATTCTAATAGCGTTGATCATATCTAACGGAGCTGATCGTTAAATCGAATGTCGCATCATCGAAAATAATTTGAAAGCACGGAAGCCTCCGTACTTTCAAAAGCACGGAAGACGTACTCATATATATATATATATATACATACACACACAATACCTTGCCTGCCCTATCTCTGTATGAATTCGCAACAAATCAAAGAATAAATATATACGTATACGCATACGTAAATACGTAAATACATAAATACAATACCTTGCAACCAAACTTGAGGAAGACTCCTAGTGGTGGGAGGATGATGGCCAGAAGGATATCTATGCATGTTGCTGTACTACCATCTGCCATTATTTTTTCCCCTTAATTTCTCCCTTTAATTGCTTCAAAACTACAACAAATTAAGAGAGAGAGAGAGAGAGAGAGAGAGCTCTAGAGAGAGAGAGATATTTGGCTAAGTTGTTTGGTGTGTGTGCATGGTCTTTTATAGAGAGAGAGAGGGAGGGGGGGAAGTTGGCACGTGGGAGGCACGTGAGTGAGGTTGGATATGAATTAGTGCAATTAGATATGTAGGGATTAAGGATGCAAACAGGGCAGATCCGGAGGCGGGAGGGTGCCCTACTTCCTGCTTCATTTTTTATCGGGTCGGAACAGATTTGGAGGTTAATTTTAATTCTATTTTTGGCCCCCACTTGCTGTTCCATTCATGGCAGATTGGGACGGGAGTGAATTGTTTATGGATTTTTGGTAGATCGGAACTTATCAAAGGAAAAAAGAAGTCTCCCACCTCCTGCTCTATTTACTCGACGGATTTTGGTTCTTACTTACCGCCTAATTCAGTGCGAGTCGGGGCGGGAACTCCAACCCGGATCCATTTGTATCCCTATTAGGGATGTCGATCGATGGATACGAATACCCAACATTTTATCCAATCCGAGCTTTATAGTGGATGAGCAAACTATTAGAATTATGTAAAAATATTTTTCCAAAAATTTTCAACGGTCATCTTCTTAATAATATAAGAAGGGTAAAAAGGTCAATTTACCTCATTCACTAACCAAAGTTAAGTATTTTATCGATGATTAACTATATTTTTCTAACGGATCCTAACAGCGGGGACATATTTGAAAACGTTAAGATTTTTTTAAGAATAAATATGAAAATTTAAACTTTATATAAATATATTTGTTATTCGATATGTTTACAGAGAGAGCTGTATGCAATTAACCCTAGAAGTAAACATGCGAGTTCATTTTCATACCGTTTTTGACCAAAAAAAATAAAAATAAAAATGGAAGTAATGATTCATGCTGTATAAGTTTGATCTAAGCTATTTGAATTTCTTAGCTTTTAAGTCTCTAATTTTTTTTTTTTTATAAAGTTGGATTTGACTTTCAGATATTTCAATTTTGTCAAAAACGCGTCCAAACCGAGATCTGCCGACTTCTTCACACGTCAGATGCGTGGTTTGCCGACTTTCGCACGTGCGCGCGGCCCGCGTACGCGGAGTTGCCGACTTTTCGCACGTGCGGATGTTCGATTCCCTTCACGTGCATTGTACGTATCCTTTACGCCTCTTCTTTGTTCTACCTTTTACCTTTTTTTTTTTTTCTCTCTTTTTCCTAAAATAAAAAAAAACTCTTTCCGTAAATATCCGTATTTTTAATTTAGGTTAATTACATACAGATTTTCGCAAATATGATGAATTACAGATATATCCCTGTAAAGCTCAACTTTCATAAGTTATTCCTGTAAAAGTCATAATGTTTGCAGATATGTTCTTCTGGTTAAGATCCGTTAGAGAACCGTTTATTTTTTAACAGTAGGTTCGTGAAATGATATTTTTGTCCTTACAAATATGTCCCTCCAAAGGCTGGATACGAAGAAGAAGAAGAATGAGGAGGCGGCGGAGGCGATCGCCCATCAAGGACGCTGCCGACGATGCCGCCCGCGCGGCCGATGCCGTCGGAGGCGCCCGTGACGATGGCCCACGCGGGCACGACGACGACGACGACGAGGAAGAGGAAGGGAAAGAAGAAGAGGAAGAGGAAGAAGGATAAAATTATCAAAGTCTGATCATGGTTAAGTGTTTTAACTGTGGTTAATTAAATTTTTTCTAACGGATCCTAACGGCAGGAACATATCTGATAACATTAGGACTTTTGCAGGGATAACTTATAAAAATTAAACTTCGCAGGGATATATCTGTAATTCATCATGTTTGCAGGGACCTGTATGCAATTAACTCTTTTAATTTTTATATTTTGACATTAAAAAATTTAAATTTTATCTTCTTAAAATTTTAAGTTTATGCATTGAGTCCCTCTTCGTCAGGATTATATAACTATTTGTTCATTTCTTATAATTTATACTAAAAATATCCTTAAAAATAATAAAAATTTAATATTTGTTTTTTATAGAACATGTAAGGGTAATTTGGTCATTTCACAATTTCGATCAATACCGCAATCTCCTAAAAATATTTTTAAATTTTAAAACGTAGGTTTTTGAAGTCAGAAAATAAATAAAATAAAAAGTAGGTATTTATATGAAGGTTTTTTGTATTACAAATTTCCACTATTTTGATTTTAGGTCAATACAAACATAAAGAGATCTATATAACTATTTTGACATTAAAAAATTTAAATTTTATCTTCTTAAAATTTTATGTTTATGCATTGAGTCCCTCTTCGTCATCAGGATTATATAACTATTTTGTTAATTTCCTATAATTTATATTAAAAATAGGTATTTACTCAAAGGTTTTTTGTATTTACAAATTTTTACTATTTTGATTTTAGGTTTATACAAATAGGGACGTCAACGAGTCGAACACGAGCGAGCCGAGCAGGAGCTGACTCGTTAAAGTATCGAGCCGAAAAATTCAGCTAAACGAGCCGAACACGAGCTGACTCATGAACAACAAGTTAAAAGAATTATGAAGGATACGTATAAAAAATAAATTTATAAGATCTTACCCATTTGAGCTTTGATCTAATAGTTGAAACTTTATATATAAATAACCTTTTTATAATTTTGTTGGGCTTTTTATTTAGATTAAACTAAAAAATAGATAATAAAAATTTATATATATATATATATATATATATATATATATATATATATATATATATATAATATGTTTTCGAGCTGTTATTGAGCCGAACACGAGCGAGCTGATCCCATCTCGTGTTCGGCTCGTTTGTTAAACGAGCTGAAAAATTCAGCTCGTGTTCGGCTCGTTTACTAAACGAGCGATTCGATCTCGAGCTCATTTCGAGCCGAACACAAGCTGGCTCGTTAACAGCGAGCTGGATTGCCACCCCTAAATACAAACATAAAGAGGCTTATATTTTATGAATTTTAATGATTAGATTAAGATTCTAATTTTTTAATTTTATTTTTCAAATTTTGGTTTAGTAATAGAGCTGACGATCTAATTTGCTGTGCGAGAGACAGATCGTGTTCGGCTCGTTAATAAATAAATCGAACGCGAACTTGATGTTTTAACTCGAGCAACGTCGCGTTCGGCTCGTTTTAATGAACGATCGAATACGAGCCGGTCCCGACTCGCCCGTGTCGCGTACGTACTCATCGGGATAAGATCCTTAGATGTATGGAAGGGATATACACTGAAAAGTTCTGTTGCCCCATTGGTTGGGGATCCTCTCGATTTCCGCCAAACCAATCATCACCGTCCGTTTGTTGCCACGTGTCAGGCAAGGATTGTGGCAATGGAAGCTTCTGGTAGTTGCTGGAAGTAAGGTGGGGCCACGCGTCTATGCATTAAAAACTTCGATTAGTTTTTAGGGTATTAATTCCGCGTAAAATGAACCGAAAGATTATTTTGCTATAAAAAATATTTTTTTATTTATTTGGTTCGAGGTAAAACTATTTTCCGATGTAAAATTTTATTTTTGTAAAAATCTTTTTACGTATTGAAAAAAAATTGATAATTTTATTTTTCGCTTTTTTTTTTTGACGAAAAACGAAAACTCAAGTTGAGTAAAATTTTTTTATTTACTTTTTTCTACCAAACTAAACAATGTACATTTTTTCTTTCCAACCAAACAAATATTGGTGGAAAACTATTTCTTTTTTTACAAACCAAATACTACAAAATGTAAAACTTTTTTTTCGCTGAAAATTTTTTTTCACGAAAAATTATTTTTCACGATTTTATTTTGAACCAAACGGACTCTTAGTTGTGTCAAGTTACCACAAAATGATCAAATTATTCTTATTTGCTTTATAAAAAAAAATATAATTTTTAAATATATTTATGTTATTTTTAGGGTATTTTCGGTATAAATTATAAAAAATTGATAAAATATTGACGTAACCCAACTTGAAATTTTGAGAGGGCATGGAGGAAAAAAGTGAAAAAACATATATTTACAGAATTTTTATTTTTGTATTTTAGCCATTTAAATACGATATTTTGTTTGATGTGTTGGAATTCGATTGTTGCAGTTCGAACCGAATACAGAGGCTCAACACAACAATTGAAATTATACCCAAATTAGTCCCAGAATATTATACAAAATATATATGCTTACAGCTTACCTCCGTAGTTATATTTAAAGCAATTATGGCTAAATTATAGAAAACCTCGCTGTTAATACCCGCTTTTTTACTTTTCCTCCCTGTCATTCAAAAACCTACACTTTGCCTTCTTAAAAAATAAAAAATGTTCACTTCGCCCCCCGCCGTCAGTATTCCGTTAGGGTTCCGTTTATATCTGATTTTTTATACCTAAAATATTCCTGAAATCCTCATTCATGCCCACACATATGCCCTCAGCCGCCGCCTCGCCCTCCGCCGCCTCACCCTCGCACGAAGTCGGAGTTGGGGTCAAGGGACGGGCGAGGGTGCGGGATGCGGGATGAGCAAGATTGGGGAGGAGGAGATGAAGAAGATGAGGGCATTTTGGTCTTTTTGTCACACCGTACCCCACTGTGAACATTTTTTATTTTTTAAGGGGTCAAAGTGTAGGTTTTTGAATGACAGGGAAAAAAATAAAAAAGCGGACATTGATAGGAAGGTTTTATGTAATTTAGCCTTTTTTTATTTTATTTTCTACGCTTGGGATAATCTTGTCACCTTATATATGAGCTGACAAAAGTTGTAAATGCATCTTTTAATTGAATGCATCCAAATAAATTACTTAGAACTGCAGCACTTTTTAGTATATCAAACTAAATAAAAGATAGATGCAATTATAACTGCTACTGTATTTTCAATTGCATGCAACTCTTAATATACCACATTTTTAATTATATCCAACTAAACAGCTCCTAAGTTGGGGTGAAAACGAATCGGATATTATCCGAAAATATCCGTATCTGTATTCGATAATATCCGTATTCGTATAGAAAATATCCAGATCCGATCGGATACTGTAGCACTCTGAATTTCGGTGCGCTGTTTCGAACTTTACCAAATTTGATGAAGTTCGGAGAGAGCCGATAAGGGCTGGTGTGGAATTGGGTTCCGAGGGTTTCAGAACGTTTTGGGTGCGAGTGGGAACCCAGAAATTAAAATTTTGATTTTTTTTGGAAAAGAACCAACTGGAGCAAAATTGCTCACGGGGTCCGGACCCGGGATCTGGGGTCCGGACAATGAAGTCCGTGGAGCAGCTGGGGTCCGGACCCGGACGCCACGGTCCGGACCCGACCTGTTACCACGCGGAGATGCGCGTACGGGTTCCGGACCCAGACGCCAAGGTCCGGACCCGGCCTGTGCGGTGGGCTGTTGCGCGTACGGGGTTCGGACCCCATTTGCAAGGTCCGGACCCGGCTGAAGCAGAATGCCCAGTGAGGGGCAGTTTGGTAATTTCATGGAGGAAGGGCTATGTGTAGGGGCTGAGGCCTCTCCCCTCATTACTCCTCCACTCTCCTCATACTTCCTCTCCCCCACTTTCTCTCTCTAGAGATCTCTCCAAAGTTTGGAGAAGTGAAGAATTTGACATTGGGAAAAGTTTCTAAGGTGGATTTAGAGTTTCTTGGTGCAAGAAGAGGCTAGGGAGCTTAGGTGTAGAGGTGAGTTCTTGTGATTTAGGATTTAAACCTTGGATTTAATCCTTTGATATGAGGTTTTTAAAAACCCTAGGCAATCTTGACCACAAATGGTGGAAGATTGGCCATGAAATCTAGGGTTTGGCTTGCATGCATGCAAATCGTAGGTAGATTTGGGGCTTTTGCCATGAGAGGTTCTAAAAATATTTGAACTTTCGGGAATTACAATTGAGGGATAGGAAATCATGTTAGAACAATGGATTTCCAGTATCGAGTTGATTTATGGGTTCGTAATGAGTAACGAACCATTTTCTTGTAGAAGCTTGGGTTGAAGCAAGAACTCAAGGCTTGGTGACTTAGGAGCTCAAAGAATTCAGGAAATTGGAAGCTCTTGAGGTGGGTTTGCCGAAGTGATTTGGTCACTTTCATGTCTAGGGTAAATAACCATTTGAAAATAAAATTGTGTGAAAGTGTGTAACCCTAGAATTTGCATGTTGGCAAAATAAGAATCATGATAAATTGAGTCATGGGCTCATCTTGCATGCTGATGAATTCAAGTATATTCTTATTATCTATACTTGTTATGTGATTGCATGGATGAATTAGAACCTAGTGTTGAGGAACTTAGGTTGAGAAGTGCGAATGGAACCTAGTGTCATTGAATATAGGTTGGAACATGAGATTGGAACCTAGTGTCATGGAACCTAGGTTGAGAATGTAAAGTAAACCTAGTGTCATTGAACATAGGTGAGACTTGGTGACTTGAACCTAGGGCCATTGGACTTAGGTTGGAAAGTGTGAAATGTGAACATTGGGGTACACGACGATTACGCTATCCCGGGTACGCGACGATTTCGCTACCCGTGCCACGTGTTGACGGTGATGGATTGGGATACGCGACGATTTCTCTATCCCGGGTACGCGACGATTTCGCTACCCGTGCCACGTGTTGGCGGTGATGGATTGGGATACGCAACGATTTCGCTATCCCGGGTATGCGACGATTTCGCAACCCGTGCCACGTGTTGGCGGTGATGGAATGGGGTACGCGACGATTTCGCTATCCCGGGTACCCGACGATTTCGCTACCCGTGCCACGTGTTGGCGGTGATGGATTGGGTCAAGGAGATGACGATTTCACTCCTTGAAAGTTGGGACCATGATGGGGATGGCGATTCCATTGCCCGGTGCCCAACACTTGCGGCGATTCCGCTTTGGTTGAGAACCATTATGGTGATGCGGCGACTCCGATACCATAAATAAATGACAAGTAGTTGAGCTTGGTCAATGTGAGATATAGGATGAACTTAGGAGAAAATGAAAGTTGACATTTTATTTGGTTGCATCCTTTATGTTTATTTATAAGCATGTAAATATTTGTTTGCATTGTTATTTGTGATCTAACTTATACTTATGGTGTTTCTTTGGACCTGGTGGGTCGAGCTTCTCTCTTGGGTGGCCTTACCCACTGGGAACTATGTTTATAGTTCTCACCCCACGTTTTTCAGGTTCTTCCGCGAGTGAGGCGGCGGAGCGAGGCAAGGTTTTGGCCCTATAGATAGCGGCCCTTTCATTTTGGTGATACATAGAGTTGTACCCCTGGTTTTGGACAATGATAGCGTAGGAATTTTTAAAAATACATGCAAATTTGTAAATTCCATAGTTTTAAAACTTGTTGTATGGAATAGGAATGAAAGAAAAGAAAAAGTTTGGACATGTATAAATGTGCAAATGTGATGTAATAGAAGTAGAACTTCTTTATGTTGATACTTTCCTTGTGCAACTCTTGTACTCCGTTTCTAGTTGGAACATCGTGGATATGCTTGTGTTGTGATGCCTTGAGCGGGTAGAAGAGACTCTATCCGTTCGGCGGGTTTGGGGCATGCGCCCGTGCGGTTATCCTTTCCACCTAGCTGGTGTTAAAGGCCCGACGGGGTGTGACAGATACGGATACGAATATGGTTTTAGAGAGTTAAATTTTTTCGGATATCCGAAAAATACGGATACGGATTCGGATATTCGGATTTTTAGTACTATTATTTTTATATTCTTTACATTTTTTGATCCGTCTACCCAGCCTGCCCAAATCTCTTTCCTCTAGAGTAAGATTGCTTGGTTTCTCTTCGACGAACGAAACCTAATCCCCAAAATCGGATATAAGAGGGATGATTAATACATATAATAGAAAAATAAGGTAATTTTCTGTATTATTCGTTTATTTTATAATAAGTTATATATTAAAATTGTATATTTTATATGTGAAAAAATAAAGTGAGGAAACAAGATAGGAAAATAAAGTAATTTTTTGTGTTTCTCGTTTATTGTCTATGTGTATATTAATGTATATTATTATCTGAATAATATTTGAATCTGAAAAAATATTCGACCATATCTAGATCCATTTTTAGCGGATATGGTAACAAAAATTTAGCATCCGATACATATCCGTATGCGAATCCATATCCAAAAAAAAATTATAGATGCAGATATGGTTTCGTCAAATATCCGACCATATCCGATTCGTTTTCACCCCTACTCCTAAGTTCACATATCCACTCATGTGTAGAGGATGCAAAGTATGATCCGACCCGGTTGATCGATCTGGTCCGATCCGAAAAATAATCAGATCCGGATAAAAAATTTCGGGTTGGGTTTAGACATAAAAATTCGAAGATATATGCACACTTCCACACTAATAATTTAAGTAATAAAGTTAAATTATATTAGGTAATTTTTTTAAATATTTATTTAAAAAAATGAAATGTCTCTACGAGTACGATATTTTTATTTTAAATATATGAATGTAGATTTTAATTTACAACATATCGTTATTTTTTTTAAAAACAAAATAGCTTAAAATTAATCGGGCGAAATCAAGTTTAGATTCAGACACCGAATTTTAAATCAGGTCTAATTAAATTCAGATATGGTATGTTGTTCGAAATTATTTATAATTGCAATACTTTCTACTGCAGCCATCCAAACGTAATATATGTAGCTGTAACTGTTGCATATTAAACTGCACTATATTTCTGATTACATCAAACCTAACGACCCCTAACTGTACATGACATTACATGTCACAAAAAGCCAGATTAAAACAAGTAGATTAAAACAGAAGGAGTAAAACAAAACAATGCAATAAACTAAATTTAAATAATAATAACTAAAAACATTTTAAAAAAAATAAAAAGAAGGTGTAAATGCTAGGGGTGGAAACTAGCCAAGCTTGAGCGAGCTTATCTCAGCTCGGGTTGAAATTAATTCGAGCCAAGCTCTAGCGAGCCTAATTTCGAGTCGAGCAAGCTTAATCCCTAAACGAGCCGCTTGAAATTTTTAACATCACGCAATCTATAGTTTAATTTTTTAAAAATATTATCTAAATTTAATACAAAAATATGTCTAATAGTTCAACATATAAAAAAAATGTGTGAATACGGTATTATAATATTAAGAAAAATAATTTAGGGGAAGCAACTATGCGAGCAAGTAAAAGAGAGGAGGAGAGAGAGAGAGTAATTAGAGTAGGATTTTGTTGGTTTGATTTTGTGGGCCAACAAATATGCCCAATAACCAAAATTTTATATAAATATAATTAAAATACGTAATATATATTACTATATAATATTAAAATATATATTATATATAATATATATATTTATAAATATTTTTAATTTATATATATATATATATATATATATATATATATATATTCGAGCTTTTCGAGCCTAATTCGAGCGAGCCCAGTAATACTCAATCTCGGCTCGAAATAAATTTTGAGTTCTTTTTTTTTTTTTTTTTTTTTTTTTTTTTTCTGTTCAAGCTCGTCTTATTTAATTTCGAGTCGAGCTCGAGCGAGTTGAATACCGAGCTGAAGGCGAGCCGAACACGAGCCGGCTCGCTCATTTGCCCCCCCACCCCCCCCACCCCCAGATAACATGCAGGGACGGCAGCTAAAACGTTTAACGTGGGGCCCACACACAGCAAAGCATCCGCTGTCTGCCCCAGAAAATAATGTAAAATTCCATGCACCCGGTTCATGGGTACACCGTTCGATCTCGTGCACCGTTAATGCCACTTGGGACTGCTTCTTAGAGAAAACTTCAGTGGGGAGCTACTCAATGACGCTTAGTTAAGAGCCACAATCCGTCGCCACGTGTCACTTTTATTTCTATTCAACGGTTATAATTCTTTTATCTAAAATTGAATTTTTTTTAAAAAATTTAGTAACATCATTGGATGGAGGATATTGCTGCAGATCGGGAGCTCTCTAGCAAAGTTTTTTCTCTGCCGGATGGATCTTAATTGTGTATAACGTGGCATATTTGAAAGAAAGAAAATTTGGTGGGACGATTCTGCGTCACGTGAGACCATCACATCCGTCCATCGTTTGCGGACACAGCTGGATGAGACAGTTTCATGATAGGGACTGTTTTGCCCCACTAAGGTTTTGTTCAATCATAGATAGTCTTAACCTCAGCATCTTTCAATTTTCAAATCTATTATTCTCTTGTCTCTTTCGAAATTCTACTGTCGGCAGCTAAACCTCCAAAATATGTAAATTTATCTCTACAGGTTGATTATTGTTAGTTGGTTATTAAATTTTCACCGTTTATATCATTATACCTTTGTGAAAATTATAGAAGGATTTGTGAAAAATAAAAAAAAACTAATTAGTTTTTTTATTTTTTTTATGATTTATAATTTATATATGTTCACAACTTCACATAGGATAACACGACAGTTAGAAAAAAATATTAAAAATTAATAAATACTATTAAATATAATTAAAAAGATAATTATTTAAGGGTAAAATCGTTATTTAATTTATTTGCTGTAAAAAAGTCAACTTTAACCTTCAGCTAGCGGAGAAGAACGTACTAGCAAATTATGCAATTTTAAAGAGATGTATTTGATAACTAACACTTTATAGAAATATTTATAAAATTTTATAGAAATAAATATACAAATTTTATTTCTTTATAGGAAAACATGCGCAAACAATCCTTCTTTTTAATATTCAATAATTTTTTTTATACTTAAACCCGAGATATTTTAATGGATCCAAGACGCGGACATCAAAATCGATAACTTAAACTAAAAATTTAGGTTTACTCTTCTCTAATAATAGAAAATAGCTGCCATAATAAATGATATTTCTTAATTTTGCAAGTCAAAAAGTAAAATCCTTTTAAATAGTAGAAGGATTCAATTGGAATTTAATTACTTTAGGGCTCATTAATTTTGACTTTGTGCTTCATAATTAATTAACTTCTCAAACAAGAGAGGAGCTTCAAATATGAACTAGAACAAATTAGCTTTAAAAAAAAAAGAGTACTCATTTATTCATCAACTAATTAAATAAACCATGCATGGAAATTAAAACTAAGTCCATGAATAATTAATGATAAATATAAACCCACACAGAATAAAATAATTAATTAACCTCTCCACACATTTATAACCTTAGAAATATAAATAAAAGTCATACAAAACCACTTAAATTACAAGTCATAATACAAACACCATGCACCTTTATATTTTCACCATCACCATATATAACTATTTCCTGCAAAAAGAAATAATTAAACAGCTTAAGTAAATAATTATTCATTTATTTTCTACAACTAATTAATATAAGACAAAATTAAAAAAAATGTAAATTTAATTACTTGGTGATGACCCAAATGGCATAGATCATTCCAGGTAAGAACATGAGGAAAGTCAACAGCAAGCAGATCCAGAACTCAACCTATAAATTTTTTTTTGAAAAAACAAATTAGAGCAAAAAAAATAAAAGTTAATAACCATATGTCAATAAATTTATATTAGTGAGAATATTGCAATTTTTGGGGGGAAAAAAATTAAATAATTAATTATTGTGGGTCTTATATTCAATAAAGATTGATTAGGATATATATATATATATATAAACCAATATTGTAACTTGGTCTCTAAATTTTTACATACACTACACTTTAGTGGGTTCTTTAGTGAAATAATAAATGGAGAGGTTAATAATAATAAAAAAATGCCATTTTACAAGAAATTAAAGTCAAGTTTCTTTAATATATATATGTGAAACTTTTAAGGACGAAGTGTTAATTTTCGTAGAAAAGATCGTTTGAATTAACATTTTCGCTCATGTACGTCATGTACTTAGTGAAGATCAGGTGAATCATGCATATATCACGCACACTAGCTATATGAGAAAATTACATATAAATATTACTTAATATGTATACATATATAAATATAGACACACACATATATAAATATACATACCTTGCATTCATACTTAAGGAAAACTCCAAGGGGTGGGAGGAAAATTGCAAGTAGGATCTCTACGCAGGTGAGTGCGCTCTCATTAGCCATTTAGTTTGATCTTAATTATTTATTTATCCTTTTGAAACCACAATTAATTGCTATTTATGATTTACTAGAGTAAGAGAGAGAGAGAGAGAGAGAGAGAACTTATAGAGAGAGAGAGAGAGAGAGAGAGAGAGAGAGAGAGAGAGAGAGAGAGAGAGGGGAAGGGGAGTATTTATAGAGGGGGATTGCTTAGGGGCACTTGTACATTTCAAGCACTATTCTTAATTATATGATATTTTTTATATATGTATCTAAAAGAAAAAATCAATCTGATAGAAAATAAGTTATAAATTATTTAGGTTTAATATCAAAAACTACTCTGCTTGCTCGCATAGGATTAGAGATCAGGTGAAATAGTACCATATATATCATATGCACAGATCGATAGGAGAAATAAGTAATGAAAGAGGAGTCCGGCTACTATACTCTTATGAGTACGATCGTCTTCGTACTCATAATTCGTTTTCGATGATAGAGATTCCGAATCGGCAATCTATACTGTTAAACATGATTTAAAACATTTAAAACTTCTAGAAATCAAATTTCATAATTTTTCGACATCATTTACCTTACGATCAAAAGGTCTCAAAATTGACAATTTTTAACGGCCGGTATGAGATACTTGCTAATTTAACGGTGTAAAATAATCGAAATTGGTTGAATTTTTTTATAGAAAATTATATTCACTATCTAAATAAAGATCAATAACTCCGATATCAAATTGAATAATCCGATCATCTATTTTTAGGAGGTCGTTCAATTTTGATCGTTCATTTTATGCCCGCTTGATGAATTTTAATATAATTTCAAAAAATTACGAAATTAATTTTTTAGAAGTTTAAAATGCTCTAGATCATATTTAACGGTGTGGATCGTCGATTCCGAAGCTCCATCATCAAAAATAACTTATGAGTACGAAGGAGTCTATACTCATAAGAGTATAGTTGCCCTACTCATGAAAGAGATAACGTAACAATAGATAAGAATATGAAGCGCCCGTGCTTAAGTTTAGCCGTGATTGAGCAGAAACTTAGTTGGGGATCCATGGTCTTAACGTGAGGCTATCTAATCCACCACCCATCACGTAAGTGGGATATAAATCTCAAAGCCGGGTAAACAGCTGACAAAACAGTCCCATGTTAGGCGAATTTTATTTTTTGTTCCGATTATAGCATGTCATCCAAAAGATGGCTCAGAAAACCAAAAAGAAAAACTTAAACGAAGAACTCCCCATTCAACCTTTATTGTGCTCTCTCTACATCAGTTGTACAGTACGATGTTGAAATTTAGATAGAAAATTTTAAGATCGAAACAGACCTTTCAAATTCACAAGCGAGGTGAGTCATACGACTCTCCAAGCTGTCTCAATAAAAACTCATTGAAGAGCTCCTTAACCAAGTTGCGCCCTTCTCCAGAAACAGTCGTAACTCATAACGCTTTATGAGTCACACATGGTGCATGCATAAAATTATATTATATATATTTATATTTAGGAATAATATTTAATGTATTGTTGAAAACTTCAGAAATATCTAATATACTTCCGATTGACCAAAACTCTCTTATTGAATTTTAAAAATTTCTTCAAATATTTTCAATCTCCTATGATTTTGAAAATGAAATTTATAGTTATATATTATTTCTTGTACAGTGTGTGCTTCGCTGTGTGGGACCCACGTTACAGCTAGGGTTTGCACGTTGAGCTGCCGGCCTTTCCAATTTCCACCCCACCTGGATCTCGGAATCCGATGCTTCCAAAGCACAGCATTCACAGATCTTTTTTTAATTATTTTTTCTAATTAATTTTTTTAATTGTTTTAGTATTTAAATTTAGTTTTTATTTTGGTTTTATTATGTTGTTTTGTTTCACCTTTTGTTTTAGTCTTGTTGTTTTAATCTTAACTCCTTGCTTTAATTTTTTAATATTTAAATTATGCCTTAATTTTGACCATTAGGATCAGAGGGTGAAATAGTTTTTGACCCTACAGATGTTCATTTTTGTTGTTTGGTATTTCATTGTGACTAGATTTATCTTGACTTGAAACTCAAACTCTATAAAATAGCGTAGTTGACTTCAGCCCACCTTAGATCTGACCAAAGTCAATTACAAAAACAAAAAGTGAGAAAAAAAAACAATTATAATTCATCTTTCATACCTCCAGCTTTTAAAACTTCATTTCTAGGGTTACACAAACAAAAGCGAAAGAAAAGTAAATTTTTACATGAATTTTAGCTTATCTAAAAATTTATTTCAATTTGAGCTTCACATTCGATTAAACAATCAGGCCCGAAAAGACGTGAAACGATCGTTAAATTAAGTAGAATTAAATAAGTCAAGGAGGTCGGTAGGATTCATGTGAGCCAAACTTATGCGCACAGTTTCTTTTTCAGATTTAATTTTAATTAATCAGTGCTTTGACCTGATTAATTAAAATTAAATAGGCCTAGAAAAATAGATCTTGTATAGCAATCAATAAAAAAATAAGATAACAATTAAATATTAGTAAATAGTATTGAGATAATCTGAATATATTCACTCAAAAAATATATAAAATAATATAGAAACATTTAATAAAAAATAAAAGATTACCTATTAAAAGAATATTAAAAATATTATTTAGTTTGTGTAAGAAAAAAAAAAAATTAACTCAAAAAATAGGTCCGTCCATATATCCAAATTTAAAATATGTATTTTTATAAATAGGATTAAATAGTGTGTGTATATATATATATATATATATACACACACGTGGGGGGAGCACGTGCATGATTTCAACGATCCCACACCGTAGGTGGTAACCTCGTGGCCACGTGGCATCACGTGGGATGTTGACTTCGAGATGCGTGATCTGAAGCATCCCGTGGGAGAGGTGGGTCGTCTAGAGTTTCGGCGCTCCGACGCGGTGCGCGGGGTGGAGAGACTCGCGTTGGTGAGGATGGTCGTCAGGAAAGATAGAGTGTAATTTTTTCTGAAACAGTATATTTTTTATCAAAAGAGTGCAATTTTTATTTTAAAAAAATATAATTTTCATCTCAAAGAGTGCAACGTTCATCTTAAACATTACAATTTTCTTGTAAAATAGTGTAACTTTATTTTAACAGTGCAACCTTCATCTTCTTCTTCCTTTTTCTCTGATTTTTAGCATTTTTGGTAGCAGCAACGATATATAATGATTTTCAAAGAAATTTTTTTTTTCTTTATTTCTTTTATTTTTTATTCTTTTTTTTTTTTCTACCCTCTCCATCTTTGTTTGCTCCTTGGAGATGGGTACGCTTTTTTTTCTCACCCTCACGGGCGGCGAGCACCTCCTCGGCAACGACCTTATCGTCTCCGTCCGCTCAGCCCTCACCCGGGCCCGATCCGAGTCGTCGGCGGAGGTGGAGGAGACGGTGCCGCCCTCGTTACCGTTGTCGAGGGCCGCTGACGCCGGCGGAGGAGGAGACGGAGAAAGAGGAGGCGGCGCCGCCCTCGTTACCGTCGCTGAGGGACGCGGAGGCGGGAGAGAAGGCGATGAAGATCGGAGAGAAAAAAAAAAGAACAAAAGAAAAAAAAAGAAGAGAGAGAAAGGAATAACAATATTTTCGTCAGTTTTCTGAAAATCCGGTCCGAATCTGCAAAATCAAAAAATGCGGCCCAGTTTTGCAAAAGCCCAAAACTTGTGAATTTTTTATGCAAATTGGCCTAAAATATTAATACAATTAATATAAGGTTAAAATTACAAAAAAAATTCTTATAAATATCTGTTTTTTCACTTTTTTTCTCAATTTTCAAAATCTATATTTTGCTCTCTTAAAATTTCAGAAATATTTTCAGAGGATACGGCGTTAATGAAGATGGCAAAATGACCAACTTACCCTTACTTCTTTTATAAGAAAAATAATTTTTAGTATATTTTTGGTCATTTTGAAAGGTATTTTCGGTATAAAATATAAGAAATGGACGGAATAATATTGGAACCCTGACGGAAGGGGGCTAAATGCAACGACTTGAAATGTTGAGGGCGTAAAATATAGGTTTCTGAAAGTTAGTGAGGAAAAGTGAAAAAGAGGGTGTTTACATGAGGGTTCTCTGTAATTTATCCTTAATACAAAGAGTAAATTGCATGTTTAGTATTTAAATTTTAATTTGTTATAATTTCTGATTCGATTTTTTGACTTATTGTATTTAAGTTCTGCAATTCAATTTAGTTGATTAAATACTGACGAATCGTTGATATAAAAGAGATGTAGCATTTTAATTATTATCGCATCATTAATCACACTACTTTTACATCACTTCTACATTAATAATTTATCAATATTTAGCCAACTAAATTAGATTGTGAGACTTAATTACAGCAATTCGAAATATTCAATTGCACAAAATTAAAGTTTGAGAACCATACGTGCAATTTACCCTTAATATAATATAGCGAAATGCTAGGAGTTTTTGAGCAAGCAAGCTTATAAAAATGGTTGCCCGTAACTTAAATATTCAAAATTTCTATTTATAAACTTAGCTAAAGCGGTGAATGATTTACTTGTTCTTAAAATGCGGTGAATCATTCGTTGCTTTCTACGCTGGTTAAATTATTTACTGTATTTATGTAAATTATTGAGCCAAATATTTAATTTTATAAAATAAAATTAAAATTTTCCATCAATTCAACTTTTTTATCTATGAGATGAAAATAGATTTTTAGGATAGGAGAACGGTAAATATAACCAATTTATCATAACTTTAAAAACCTTGTGTGTGCAGCTTAAAATTTTAAATCAGTATAACAAATTGCTAATAACCGTCCGGACCCAGCATGATTGATTAAGAGCTTGATGGCTGATATTCGAAGTTTCTATTGGCTTAAAAGGGCCAGCATTTTTCTTTGTAGCAGGAGGTCAGATTAGATTGAATCACGTTCGAAATAGTGAGAGGTCGATCCGGGCCGAGCCATGTTCGAAGTAGCGGAAGGCTGGGTTGGGTCGAGTTACAATCGAGATCCGTGGGCACTGTGTTTGTGCGCTTTAAGGGGTTATTTAATTACATGTACTTGCAATTGCACTGTAGTTGTAACTAGATACAGATTCAAATCCGGTGTTTTGTTTAATGTATTTGAATCCATCTGCTCAAGAGGAGGCACAACTGCAGCAGTTGGAACTACTCTCAAATTGGCCGCAGTTCCAACTGCAGCTATTAGAAAGAGTAGTTTTAAACAAAATGTAAATTTACCTCTCTAAACACTTTTTAAATAGAAAATATTTCCCTATTCTATATTGGAGGTAACCTCACCACCATATATATAAAGTGATGAAATTTTAGAAATGCACTTCTCATTGCATGCAGCCAAATAAATTATTCATAGTTGCAATTTTTTCTATCACATCCAACCAAACAAGATGCATGTTGCATTTTCAACTGCATGCACACTGCATTTCTTATTACATCTAACCAAGCAACTCCTAAGTGAATTGCTTGTATCTTTCTAATAGTTCGAGCTTTTGTAATTAATGATTAGTGCCAATGATTCTATAACTGGTATCAAAGCCAAATGTTACGAGTGCGATTCCCGCATGCTCCAAATTTGTGTAAGTGTTATAGTAATTTGGAGGGGAGGGGGTCCATTCGTATATGCTGCAAATTTATGCAGGTACTGTGGTAGTTAGGGAGGGAAATAGGAAGGGATTATTGGCTTAAAGGGACTTGTATTTTTTGCCTCGTGGCAAGAGGCCCGATTGGGCAGAGTTACAATCGAGATCTGAGGTGCTGTATTTGTATCTTTTAAGCGAATTAGTTGAATTTTTCTAATAACTCGAGCTTTAAAATTAATAGTTATCGCTAACGTTTCTATATATAGTCCCTAATTCGGAGTCTCATTGCTTTGCATTTCTAGTTCAATTTGTTTTTTTCTAATTGTTAGCGCCAACTATCTTACAGTCCCAAATTCGAAATCTAATTACTTTACATTTCTAGCTGAGTTCATTTTTTTAAAAAATAAACAAAGTGGGTAGCTTGCAATCTTTCTCTATCTCTCTCTAAAAAAATAATACTAGGACTAGTAGATGTTGGTAAAAGATTATAATATATAGGCTAAATTACAGAAAACCCTCCTGTGAAAACCCGCTTTTTCACTTTCCCCCCCTGACATTTAAAAACCTACATTCTGCCCCCTCGTAATTACAGAATTGTGCACATCCCACCCTGCCGTCACGGTTCCGTGAGTGTTCCGTATGCTTATTAAAATTTATTAGTGGATATACCAAAACTACCCCTCAAAATGGCGGGAATCCATTAAAAACCCATTCATTTCCCTCCAGACTTTTACTCTCCACTATTTCTCCACCTTTTCCCCATTTTTTCACCCTTTCAACCACTAACCCATCTCACCCATCTTCTCCTCCTCCCAGCAATTTCATCACTGTAGTCATTGGAGCTGGAACATTCCCCAGTAGTCTCCAAAAATATCAAAAAAAAGTATGATTTTCCTTCCCTAGTCGTACATGTGTATACATATATATAGTTTTTCTCTCCACATCAACCGATTTTGTTTTATTTTTCTTAAAATATACTATGGATTAATAGAAAATTATTTTTCTTAATATATTAAGTTGCATCCTCATTTTATATTTTTTTCATTACCTTTGGCTACAGCAAAATGTCTGGCTCTTCATCTAGTAGTTGTACCAGTGGCAAGCTCAATGTGGACAATCATGTTTGCTTCTGTGGATTAAAGGCTCCTCAGAGAACATCGCTAACATTCGATAATCCTGGAAGACGATTTTATGGCTGCATAAACTACAAGAGAAATGGTTGTGATTTTTTTCGTTGGCATGATCCAGAGATATGTGACCGAGGAAAGGAATACATCATCGAACTCCTCGAACAAATTGGCCATTTGAAGAAGAAAGTAAGAGCATTGGAAAATGACATATCAACAACTACTGAAGACAACTATACTGTTAGAAAGAAGTTGACAGATGTTGAAAATTCAAGGATGGCACTTCGAGAGGAAATAGATAGGCTAATTGCAAAAATGGCATTGGTTCAGATGAAGCTAAAGGAGAAAGACAATCAGAAGATTCACAAACACTATATGCTTCTTATCTGTATACTGCTAATTGCTTTGTTGTGGTATCTACTAATATGAATGTACTTATCTTATATATGTTTGGTATTATGAACTGTTGTTATCCATGCCACCGCATTTTGTTTCCAAGTGAGTGGCCTATTATGTAATATATCATGCAAACTATATAAGTTATTAAGTCTCTACATGGATCTTCATGGTATTTGTATGTGCTTTGTAGTTGTCTACATGTGAGATGTGCTTAACAATTTGCATTCCAATGAACTAATGCATTATTCCAATGAATTAACCACAATAAACACAATAAACACAATATACACAATATACAGAAAGCACAAAAAACTACATATAGTAACATATGTTCAACAATTCAGCAGATACCAGCAGAATCCAGCAATTCAGCAAAATCCATACATGAACTGACAAGAGAATTAAAAATATAAGTAACATTCAACACAATCCATACATGAACAAGAGTACCAACAAACATTCAGCATAATCCATACATGAACAGAGTACCAACAAGTTCACATCAAAAACCTCCCAGTGACAGCACTGCAATCTTACAACTCTAAGTTAAGCCAAGTCCAAGTTGAAAATGCTATGGTTAGATCCAAATACAAATACAAAAGGATCTAAGTTGAGTTATAGATAATAATGTAAGTATCTTACAGCTTGCTGAACAAATCAGACCAAAATACAACATGAGTATACCAACAAAAAATCACTTGTGAGTTGCCCCTGGCCTAAGTTGGCTTACTGGTAGATTCCTGAGTTGTTGCTGACATATGCTGCTCTCCTACCCCTCTTTTGAGAAATCCCTAAAAAAAGAATCAACATATATATATATATATATATATATATATATATATATATATATATATATATATATATATATATATATATATATATATATATATATATATATAGTATATAAGACTTAGCTTGATCATCAACTAGTAACATATAATATGGTTAGAAGCTTACTGGCCTATAAGAGCTTCTCAGTACTTCACCCCTTGCTTGAGCAGATACACTTCTGGTAGCTGCAGCAGATATATTTCTAGTAGCTGCAGTAGATATACTGGAGGATGGTATGTGCTGATTTGTTCTAAACTCTTGCATAGACCCCCTGCCTCTCCCAGTTAATGCCCTTCCTCTTCTCCCAATTGGTACACTTCCTCCCCTGGCAGCAGCATTGCTTTCTCCTGAACTTATTGGTGCTCTTCCACCTCTCCCAAGTAGTGATCTGCCTCCTCGACTCAGTGGTGGTCTCCCTCCTCGACTCAAAGGTGGTTTCCCTCCTCGATTAATTGGTAGTCTCCCTCCTCGATTCACTGGTGGTCCCCCTCCTCGACTCAGTGGTGGTCTCCCTCCCCTGCTTTTACTTGTTCCCTCACCACCTATTTCCTCTCTACATGGAGTATTAGTGCAAGATCGAGTGTTGTGTCCAAACTCTTTACATTTCTTACATCTATATTTCTTACCTCCTCTGCTAATTTTGCCTTTCTTGGGCTCATCAACAGCCCTCTTCCTCGCTTTTTTAGGTCTACCTGGTTGTCTTCTATATGGAGGTGGCATTATAGGCTCAATCCCAACTTTAGGCCACATTGAAGAATCAGGTAGAGGCATGATCATTTGGCTATATGTTCTTATATAAGTTTCCTTTAGAAAATACTTGTGAACAAACTCCTCGGGATCCAACTTGTGCTTGTATATAGCAGAGACAACATGTTTACATGGAATCCCAGTGACATCCCACTGCCTACATTCACAAGATGCTGCTGCTAGGTTAACAGTGTATTGCTTTCCATTGCAATGAACTTCGAAAAAAGTTTCTCCAGCCCATAATGGCTCACAATGTCTAGCTTTTTGTTTATTTTCCTCCAACTTTGCTTGCACTTTAGGGCATAGAATACCAGGTTGTCTTTCCATATATTGTCTTTTCTCTTGAAACCTTGTCATTACCTGCCTTCTAATCTTCTCCATTAGATCAATGATTGGTAGCTCCCTTGCATCTAGTATTGCCCGGTTCCATGCCTCGCACATATTATTGCAAAGCAGATCACATTTGATATCAGGCATGAAATAAGATCTTGTCCACATTCTTGGTGGCACTTTCATGAGCCAATCATAAGCAGCTACATTTGCATCCTTAATTTTTTGCATGCTCTTTTCCCAATCTTGCATAGTGTAAGATGTAGCTGCCTGCCAAAGCAAATCTTTCAATACTTTGCCCTTAAACTGTTCTTTGAAATTATTGTACATATGCTGCACACAAAATCTATGGTCTACTCCTGGAAGTAGGCCATCAAATACCTCCACCAAACCCTAAGACATTAAAGTACAAAAGTAAATAAAAGTTAATAAAAAGTTATTCATTATGTTCAAAAGTAATTCATCATTGTATTGAATGAAACTTCTTACCTTTTGTCTATCAGATATGAAAGTCCACCCATGAGCCTCTACTGGACCAATAGCTTGTAGCAAATTTGTTAAAAACCAATTCCATGAATCCTTTAGTTCTGCCTGCAATTGGAAACATCTGATTATTTCCATCTCTACCAATAGCACTAATAAGCTGTCCACCAAATGATCCCTTCAGAAAACAACCATCTATGCCAATGATAGGTCTGCATCCTTCCTTTAGTCCCTTGATTTGAGCATCATATGATACAAAGATCCGCTGAAACACTGGGGCTAACTCAGGATGAGGCCTTTCCACATGTAAGAAAGCAAGGCTTCCTAGATTTCTCCCCCTGATGATATTGCAGTAATCCCACAACTTCATAAACTGCTCTGTATGAGATCCTGTTATAACCTCCTTTGCCTTTCTCTTAGCTCTGTATATTTGGCTTTTAGAGACATCAATGCACAACTCCCTCCTCATTGTCTTTTTCATTGCTGATGTCCCCCATTTAGGATCATCTCTCAATTGCTCCAAGTATTTATGTGCAATCCATGATGAAGTAGCTTGATAGTTTTTGAATTGCCTACCACACTTATGCTCAGATTGCAAAGACTTGATTTGGAAACATTCCTCATATGCATTCCAAGATGCATGAACCCTCCATTCACATCTTTTCTGAGTAGTAGTATCTTTTTTGCACTTCACAGTAATTATATCACCATCATTCTTCACAAAATAGAAGTCATATCCATTTGATATTGCATGATTCCTTAGCAGCTGATGAAAATTTCATACCCAATTTTAGCTCTGTTCTCTCTAGATCTCTTTTGTTGTACACAGGGTATTTTGGCCATAAAGGACCATCATCATCTGATGAGGACATGCTATCAAGATCCTCACTAGGCTGATACTCTGAACTCTGATCATCATCTTCAACATTTTTTGCTCCCTTCTCATTATCATCAGCATGTTTTGGTTCAGAAGTAGTGGGACATCCCTGACCTGTCCCATGAGTACCATCTTCCTTCTCTACATTGTTGGTATTAATGCAAAAATCACTATCATTAATACTATCCTCATCACTATCACCAAAGTTGCTCCATTCATCCAATGAACTATCACTTTCTGATCCATCTTCAACATCTTCTTCAGCATCTTCATTGTTTTCTTCAAGCCCTTCGGTTGCATTTGCATTCTGCTTCACTTGCTTCCCTTGTCCATCTACATCTTTCTGAACCTCATCTTCAGTGATATTTTTCTTCACTTGTTCCCCCTGTATATCCACATCTTCAGTGAGCTCATTTAAAGCCTCTGCATCTACTATTTCAGGGAAAACTACGTAGAGCAAAATGACACCAAATTCATCATGGCACTTAAGCATCTCTAGAACTGCTTTATCAGTATCCACAAGCTTCAGGCCATTAGATATATCTCCAATAGGCATAGTGTAATATATCATTGATTCTTTCGTTAATCCAAGGTTTTGAAGCATATCCCATAATTCAATAATCAACATCAAGTCTGGATCGACATTATCGGCATATGATACTGATCCCCCATAGTATTCTGTTATTGGATCTCCTTTAAAAAACCCACCATAGTGAATTTCAAGAGTCCTCAACTCCATCTATATATGGTACAATAAATTAGAAGAAAAAAATAATTAAGTAGAAAGCAGTGGACCCCATATAACAAAGCAAACTGTATAAATGCATCACAGACAACTAACATACATATTTGGGACCACAAGCATTTCATATTAGAAAATATCAGAGCATAAGCATTTCATATTATTTTCAACCTAAATTAAAAGGCTAAATTACATACACAAGCTAATGCATATTTGGGACCACAAAATATTTTGTATTAGAAAATATCAAACCAACCTTCAAAACAAAACAAAAACAGGAATAAAATAATGCAAAACTACAAACCCCAAAGGAATTGCCTGAACCACAGGAACATTAGGGACCACATGGATTAAATTAACATTTCAATTCCAAAGTATAACTATACCTCAGAAGAGTAAGAGGGTCCCTCGTTCAAGCACGATCACTCTTCCTATACCTTAGAAGAGTAAGAGGGTCCCTCGTTCAAGCGCGATCACTCTCCCTTGGTCGATTCTTCGCCTTTCTCCTTGGTTCGCAAGCACTCGCCTTTTGCCTTCGCCTAGGTTTCGAATCGGCTCGTCCTCCTGAAGGGATCGAACCCTAGATTTCTCCAACAAAGAAACGAATGACATTTGCCTTTCTCTCTCTTTCTCCGTCATGTTAAAAGTAAGGGCATTATTGTCATTACACGCTTTCCGTTAACGGCGTAGCCCCCTGTGAACAATTCTGTAATTACGAGGGGGCAGAATGTAGGTTTTTAAATGTCAGGGGGGAAAAGTGAAAAAGCGAGTTTTCACAGGGGGGTTTTCTGTAATTTAGCCTAATATATAACATAAAATATAAAATATAACCAAACCAAATCAAAGGCTCTACATAAACTTAAGACCCTTTCTTCTATGGAAAGATAGGTAGAAATATTTTACAAATTATTTCTCTATATTAATCTTTTGGGTTAATTACATACAAGTCCCCACAAATATATTGAATAGTAAATATATCCCTGTAAAGTTCAACTTTTGCAAAATGTCCCTGCAAAAGTTCTACCGTCTGTAAAAATATCCCTACTGTTATACTCTGTTAGAAAACCTGAGTTAACCACAGTTAACATGCTTAACCATAATTAGTTAATAATGTGAAATGACAATTTTACCCTCTTCCTCTTCTTCTTCCTCTTCATCTTCCTTGATCGGGAGCAGCGTGAGCCGATCTCCGGCGGCGGCGGCGGCGGCGTCCTCACGCTCCTCGCCTCATTCGCCTCCGCCCACGGCTCCGACCCCGCGGCGGCGGCGTCCTCACACTCCTCGCCTCTTTCGTCTCTGCCGATCTCGTCCCTCCACATGAACGCGACGTCGCCCCCAGGCTCTGGCCTCGCGCGGAGGCCCCTCATCCCGTCGAAAGAGGCGGCGCTGGTGGAAGCAGCACTGCTCCCGCTCCCACCGCCGCCGATCCACCGCCCCTGGTCCGCTGCAACCTCCCCCGGGCGCGTCGGCGCGCCTCCGCTTCTCCGCAACCTCCCCCGATCTAGGCCTCCTCCTCCTCCTCGTCCATCTGCTGCCGCCCACTGCCGCCCACAGCTGCCCGTGCGGGCACCGCCGCCGGCCGCCGCCACCGCCAACCGCCGCCGGCCGCCGCCGCCGCCGACCGCCGCTGCCGTCTTCTTCTTCGTGTCCTCTTTTTAGAGGGACATATTTGTGAGGGCAAAGAGTCATTTCACTCATCTGCTGTTAAAATTTTAACAGAGTTCTAACAGAAACAAACTAAAGGGATATATCTGCATAACTTAGAACTTTTGCAGGGACATTTTGCAAAACTTGAACTTTGCAGGAATATTTTTGTTATTCACTATATTTGCGGGAACCTGTATGCATTTAACCTAATCTTTTTTATAGGTGAAAAGTTCATTAAATTTTGATATCCCTCGGCATTTAAGAACTAATATTTGTCACTAACCACCACTGTTTAGCACAGTTGGTTGGTTTAGTTGGTTGGTTTATTTGTCACTAACCACCACTAACCACCACTTTATTATTATTATTATTATTATTATTATTATTATCAATTTCCATATTAATTGAGATTTATTTTCATTTGCTATCATGCTTTATCTTCTATTTTTCTTAAAGGCATTACTAAACTATTATTCTCTCACCAATACTACACTATTGCCAATAAATTTACTCTTTTAGACCGAAATTAATAACTCTATTAATTGAAAGGCACTAGTTAGATAGTAGGGGAAAAAAAAAAACTTTCAAAATAGATTTATAGTTGAAAATTAAATTTTATACAGTTGTTTTAACTATTTTTTCCGCTATTTCTATTTCCTTTTATCAAAATGAGCCAAATATATACTTAGCTATTTTCAACCAGTGCTTTAAATAATAATAATAATAATAATAATAATAATAATAATAATAATAATAATAATATTGTGCAGAAAATGAAAAATATCTTAAAATATAGTTTAGTATAGTATAATTAAGCCTTAAAGGATTAATTAATCCAAAAAGTTTTAAAAAGCATACATGTACCAAAATTTAAACTTCATAACAATGCATATGTAAATAAATAATTGTGCAGGGTTATATATCCAAAAGCTCCACACTTCAAATGCTCCCACTCTATCGCAAATCACACACAACACACCCACAAATGAATCCCCAAAAAACCCCTCAACAAAGGAGGTACATTTCTCTAATATCCCCTTACACTTTTAACTATTTAACCACCCTTCTTACTACCTTAATCCGGAACCCGAATCCAAACCCGAATGCGGATTCGAACCCGAATTTAAATCCGAACCCGAACCGGAGCCACGGGGCTCAAATCCACGCCCAACTCGTCGTCTCCAACCTCGTCTCCCACCCCGTCCTCCTCACCCAACTCCTCCACCTCTACGCCGAGCGCGGCCATGGCGATCACGCCGTGCGCGCCCTCCTCGGATCCCCCCAGAGCGTCCCCAACGTCGTCTCCTTCACCTGCCTCATCGCCCACCACCCCGACCCCGCCCAAGCCCTCGCCCTCTTCGCCGAGCTCCGCGCCCGCGGCCTCCGCCCCAACCCCCACGCCCTCTCCGCCGCGCTCCGCGCCTGCGCCCGCGCCCGCGGCGGCGGTGAACTCGTGCGCGCGCGCCAACTCCACGCGCTCGCGCGCAAGCTCGGCGCCGCCGCCGCGTCCGACGTGTTCGTGGCGAGCGCGTTGGTCGACGCCTACGCCAAGCACGGCGACGCGGACGCCGCGCGGAAGGTGTTCGACGAAATGCCTGAGAGGAGCCTCGTCTCCTGGAACGCGCTCATCGTGGGCTACGTGCGGAACAGCCTCTACGCCGACGCTATAAGGACCTTCATGGAGTTGGTCCGTGAGGGCTCCTTCGCCCCCGACGAGGTGAGCCTCTCGAGCGCGCTCGCCGCGTGCGCCGGCGCCGGCGCCGGCGCGCTCGGCCTCGGCCGCCGCGTCCACGCGCGCGCGGCCAAGCTCGGGCTCGCGCCCTCCTCGGCCTGCGTCGCGAACGCGCTCCTCGACATGTACGGCAAATGCGGGCGCTCCGACGACGCCGCGCAGGTGTTCGACGAAATGCGCGAGAGAGACGTGGTTGCGTGGAACATCCTCATCATGGGCTGGGCACGGGAGCATCGGTTCGAAGAAGCCGTGGGCTGCTTCCGATCCCTACTCCGCGAGCGTGTCCTCCCGGACGAGGCCTCGTTCTCGACCGCGCTCCACGCCGCGGCGGGGCTCGCGGTGTGGGCGCAGGGCGCGATACTTCACGCCGTGATCGTAAAATCCGGTTTTAGTGAAAACCGCTGCGTCGGGAGCTCACTAATTACTACGTACGCAAAGTGCGGTAGGTTAGACGATGCGTACCGAGTGTTTGAGGAGACCAAGGATCAGCTCAATGTGGTGTCGTGGACTTCGATGGTCGCCGCGTTTCAACAACACGGGCACGGCGATCATGTTCTACAACTGTTCGATGAAATGTTAGAGAAGGGAATCGAACCGGATTATATTACCTTCGTATGTATTCTTTCCGCGTGCAGCCACAACGGGCTCGTAGAGCAGGGTCTCGTGCACTTTGCTTCCATGTCCCGGACTTATAACATGAAACCGGGTAATGAGCACTACGCCTGTGTGGTCGATATGCTCGGCCGAGCGGGCCGTTTGGATGAGGCCAAGCGGTTCGTAGAGACAATGCCGATCGAGCCGGACGCGTCGGTGTGGGGAGCTTTGCTCGGCGCTTGTAGAAATCGCGGGGACTTAGAACTAGGTAGAGAGGTCGCGCACAAGTTGTTCGAGATGGAGCCTCATAATCCCGGGAACTATGTGTTGCTCTCTAACATGTACGCGTCGAAAGGGATGTTGGAGGAGGCGAAGGAGGTGAGGAGATTGATGGGCTCGAACGGCGTGAAAAAGGAGATCGGGTGCAGTTGGATCGACGTTAAAGACACTACTTACGTGTTCACCGTGCACGACCGATCGCATCAGAGGAGCGAAGAGATTTACCATACGTTGAGCAAGATCGAGAAGCTGGTGAAAGAGAGGGGATACGTAGCGGATACGCGGTATGCGGTAAATGACGTGGGGGAGTACAAGGAGAAGAACTTGTGGTACCACAGTGAGAGGCTCGCGCTTGCGTTTGGGGTGATAAGCTTGCCCGAAAACGCGCCGATCTGTATCAAGAAGAACCTGAGGACCTGCGGAGACTGCCATGCGGTGATGAAGATCGTTTCGGGGGTCCTCGGTCGGGAGATTGTTCTTAGAGATACGAATCGGTTCCATCGTTTCGCAAGTGGGTCATGTTCGTGCGGAGATTACTGGTAAAAACCGCTGTCGTATTGAAGAGAAGGGCAGTTTTTCACCGATCGACAAGTTTGGTCGGGCTTTCGCAAGACGAATGACGAGCGATCGCCGTTTCTACTTTTTTTATAAAGATCATATGTCTTTCTGACAAAGCTAGAAGCAGAAGGTTCAAATTGTTCGCTCTCCTTCCGATATGAAGAGTCTATTTCGATTTGCGCGATAGGCTCGAAACTGGCTTGTTTTCAAAGTGGAACCAAAATCAATTGTAATCTTCTTGACCTAATTTAGACATATTTTAAGATGATTAATATCTGAGCATAACATATCTGTAGCATCTTCTATGTTTTGGATTACCGTTTATTTTTTAAGCACATTGTTAATGATAGAGCATTCTCCCATCCCCTAACACCTGTAGAGGAAAATCGCTTTTAAGCATGTGCTGTTTAAGTAGAGCTGTTTGAAAAAGCTGTTGCAGCTAAAAGTAAGTAGAAGTTCTTATGAGGCGGATTCTAATATGAACAAGATCACACCAACTAACTACTAAATATATAACAGAAGAAATATATGCAAAATAGTGACATCTACTTGTACATAAAATCTCAACACAACTGTCTCAAACATATAGCTGGGCCTTCAAGCAAGGAAGGCAAAAAATAAAAAAACCACTCAAAGCAAACATATAACAAGCTATTACAACAAACATTCATATATATATATATATATATATATATATATATATATATATATAACATTCATACTCTTATGAGTACGATCGTCTTCGTACTCATAAGTCGTTTAACTTCTGAATCAATGATCCATACTGTTAAACATAATTTAGAGTATTTAAAACTTTTAGAAATCAAATTGGATACAGTATACATATATATATATATATGTATATATATATATATATATGTATATATATATATATATATGGAAATTGGAAACCATATATATATATATAGCTCTTACACATGGAGGGGTTTTAAGATTACAGGAAGCCCATATTTTGGTTGCAGAGTTAGCAGGTTGATTGGCGCATGCACGTATTTCGGAGAGATGGAGAAGGAGAACCTCTGCAGCAGCATCGCGATCACGGTCTTCGCCTCCAGCATTGCGAAGTTCTGACCGATGCACGACCTCGGCCCGATCGAGAACGGCAGGAGCGCGCTCGGATGCTTCGCTGCCTTCGCGATGCCATTCTCAAACCTCGACGGATCGAACTCGTTGGCGTTGGGGCCCCAAAGCTCCTTGTTGCGGTGGATCATCACGATCGGTATCGCGAGCACGGTGTCTTTGGGGATTTTTAAGCTTCCCAGTTCCATGTCCTTAGCTGCTTTTCTTTGTATGTGGGGCACAGGACCATACAGTCTCAAGGTTTCAAAGAGAACCATCGTCACCTAAATATTTAGTGCAATTAATATAAAGATGACACACTTTAAAAAAAGAAAAAAAAAAAGTTACAATGTATGTATAATCCCTGCACTGTCCTGATATTACAAGTTGGTCTCTGTACTTTCCATTCAGATAGTTTAATCTGTGATGCTATGCTATCGGTAGCACGGAGGCCTCCGTGCTACCAAGTTGTTTTCGATGATGCGGCTTCCAAATCGACGATCGGCTCCGTTAGACTTGATCTACACTATTAAAAGTATTTGGAAACTAAATTTCATAATTTTTCGATATCATTTACCTATCAAACAAGTAGTCTAAAATTGAACGGCTGAAAATAAAAATCTCATAAAAAATGATGATAAAAGATTTAAATTTAAGATCAGAAGTACTGATCTTACTATGAATAGTGAAAAAAATTTTCTATAAAAATTTCATCGGATTTGGATTGTTTTACACCGTTAAACTCACAAACACATCACATCGGCCATTAAAATTGCCAATTTTGAGACCTTTTGATCACTAGTCAAATAATGTTGAAAAAAATCTGAAATTTAGTTTTCAAGTACTTTCAATAGTATAGATCAAGTCTAACGGAGCCGATCGTCGATTTGGAAGCCGCATCATCGAAAACAACTTGGTAGCACGGAGGCCTCCGTGCTACCGATAGTATAGCAGCCTAGCTCTATATGTATATATATATATATATATATATATATATATATATATATAGAGTTATGAGTTAGGCCGGTATACTTTTAGAAGCACGGAGTTCTCCGTGCTTCCAAGTCGTTTTCGATGTTGGGACTTTCAAATCGACGATCGGCTCCATTACACTTGATTTAGAGTATTTGAAGTACCTAAAAAATAAATTTCATTATTTTTCGATATCAATTACCTAATGATCGAAATGGCTCAAAATCAACGGCTGAAAATAAAAATCTCACAAAATGTAATGATATGACACTAAAATTTTAGATCAAAAATATTGATCTTGTTTTATATAGTATAAAGAATTTTCTATTCAAAATTTCACGTGATTTGGATATTTCTACACTGCTAATCTTGCAAACAGCTCACTACGACCATTAAAATTGTTGATATTGAGCCCCTTCGATCACTAGGTAAATGATATCGAAAAATCGCCAAATTTATTTTCTAGCTACTTCAAATACTCTAGATCAAATCTAACGGAGCCGATCGTCGATTCGAAAGTCCCAACATCGAAAACGACTTAAAAGCACGGAGGGCTCCGTGCTTCTAAAAGCATACCAGCCTAACTCTTTATATATATATATATATATATATATATAGAGAGTTGGGCTAGAATACTCTTAAGAGTAAGAGTATTCTAGCCTCTTTACTCCCACGTCGTTTTCGATGTTGGGACTTCCGAATCGACGATCGGCTCCGTTAGACTTGATCTAGAGTATTTGAAGTACCTAGAAAATAAGTTTCGCAATTTTTCGATATCATTTGCCTGGTGATCGAAAGGGTTCAAAATCAATAATTTTCAATGGTCGTGGTGAGCCGTTTGCAAGTTTAACGGTGTAAAAATATCCAAATCACGTGAAATTTTGATAAAAAATTCTTTATACTATATAAAACAAGATCAATATCTTTGATCCAAAATTTTAGAGTCATATTATCGTATTTTGTGAGATTTTTATTTTCAGCCATTGATTTTGAGCCATTTCGATCACCAGGCAAATGAAATAAAAAAATCACGAAACTTATTTTCTAGATACTTCAAATACTCTAGATCAAGTCTAACGGAGCCGATCGTCGATTCGAAAGTTCCAACATCGAAAACGACGTGGGAGTAAAGAGGCTAGAATACTCTTAAACGTGGGAGTAAAGAGGCTAGAATACTCTTAAGAGTATTCTAGCCCAACTCATATATATATATATATATATATAGAGTAGGGCTATTGTGCTATTAATAGCACAATAGCCCTTGTGCTATAAGCTTTTTTAACCACCCATCAATTTTGATGGGTGGTTGGGATGAGAGAGAGAGAGAAGAGAAATTGGAGAGAAATTGTATGTCTCAATTTCTCTTCTCTTTGAATTTCTCTCCAATTTTTCTCTCCTCTCTCTCATCTTAACCACCCATCAAAATTGATGGGTGGTTAAAAAATTTATAGCACAAGGGCTATTGTGCTATTAATAGCATAATAGCCCTACTCTATATATATATATATATATATATATATATATATATATATATATATATATATATATATAGAACTAGGCTACTATATTATTAATAGCACCAAACTATTGGTGCTATTAAGTTTTTAGCCCTTAGACTAAAAGATGTGTGGCTTGGATGATGTGGGCCCCGAAGGGTTAAGTGGGTGGTTGGTTGAATAGTATAATCTAACGGATAAAATGATCAAGGGAGAAGATCTAACGGTAGAAAACTTGGTAGCATCAAGTGTTTTATACTATCAATAGCATAGTAGCCGGACTCTATATATATATATATATATATATATATAGAGTCCGGCTGGTATACTATCGGTAGCACGGAGGCCTCCGTGCTACCAAGTTGTTTTCGATGATGCGGCTTCCAAATCGACGATCGGCTCCGCTAGACTTGATCTACACTATTGAAAGTGTTTGGAAACTAAATTTCATAATTTTTCGATATCATTTACCTATCAAACGAGTAGTCGAAAAATGAATGGCTGAAAATAAAAATTTCATAAAAAATGATGATAAAATGCTTAAATTTAAGATCAGAGATACTGGTCTTACTCTAAATAGTTCAAAGAATTTTCTATAAAAATTTTATCAGATTTGGATTGTTTTACACCGTTAAACTTACAAACGCATCTCATCTACCATTGAAATTGTCAATTTTGAGACCCTTTGATCACTAGCCAAATAATGTCGAAAAATTATGAAATTTAGTTTCCAAACACTTTCAATAGTGTAGATCAAGTCTAGCGGAGCCGATCGTCGATTTGGAAGCCGCAACATCGAAAACAACTTGGTAGCACGGAGGCCTCCGTGCTACCGATAGTATACCAGCCTAGCTCTATATATATATATATATATATATATATATATATATATATATATATATATATATATATATCCGTTAGACTTGATCTAGCATATTTGAAATATGTAGAAAATAAATTTTGCGATTTTTCGATATCATTTGCATAGCAATCTAAAGGGTTCAAAATCAACAACTTTTAATGGTTGATATCTGCCGTTTCAAGTTTCACGGTGTAGAAGTATTCAAATCATATGAAATTTTGATAGAAAATTCTTTATACTATCTACAGCAAGTTCAATATCTCTGATCGAAAATTTTAGTACTATATCACTAATTTTTATGAGATTTTTATTTTCAGCCGTTGATTTTGAACCTTTTCGATCACTAAGTAACAATATCGAAAAATCGTAAAATATATTTTCTAGATACTTCAAATATGCTAGATCAAGTCTAACGGAGCCGATCGTCGATTCGGGAGTTCCATCATCGAAAACGGCTCAGGAGCACCTGAGAGCACAGCAGCCCTGCGAGCTCTCTCTATATATATAGAGTCCGGCTACTATACTTTTATGAGTATAGGATATATATAGAGTCCGGCTACTATACTTTTATGAGTATAGGATCCTTTGTACTCATAAGTTTTTGGTCATTAGATCTACCCCTTATCATTTCCACCCGTTAGATCATACTATTCAACCAACCACCCACTCAACCCTAGGAAACCACTATCATCCTAACCGCACATCCCTTCATCCAACGGCCGAAAACTTATCAGTACAAAGCGGTCTATACCCATAAAAGTATATAGTAGCCCTAGCCTATATATATATATATATATAGAGTCCGGCTGGTATACTATCAGTAGCATGGAGGCCTCCGTGCTACCAAGTTGTTTTCAATGATGTGGCTTCCAAATCGACGATCGGCTCCGTTAGACTTGATCTACACTATTGAAAGTATTTGGAAACTAAATTTCATAATTTTTCGATATCATTTACCTATCAAACGAGTAATCGAAAAATGAACGGCTGAAAATAAAAATCTCATAAAAAATGATGATAAGAGACTTAAATTTAAGATCAGAGGTACTGATCTTACTCTAAATAGTTCAAAGAATTTTCTATAAAAATTTCATCAGATTTGGATTGTTTTACACCGTTAAATTCACAAACGCATCTCATCTACCATTAAAATTGTCAATTTTGAGACCTTTTGATCACTAGCCAAATAATATCGAAAAATTATGAAATTTAGTTTCCAAATACTTTCAATAGTGTAGATCAAGTCTAGCGGAGCCGATCGTCGATTCGGAAGCCGCATCATCGAAAACAACTTGGTAGCACGGAGGTCTCCGTGCTACCGATAGTATACCAGCCTAGCTCTATATATATATATATATATATATATAAGCTTAGTTGTACTCATAAGTTCTTAACCTAAACCCTAAACTCTACACCATTTTATCCCTTCTGTAAACTATTGCCTGACTAATGATAGTTTAATCCAAAAAAGGATCTAAAAGGCTATTTTACAGCAAATATTAAAGTTATTTTTAATGTTCAGGGTGTTAAAATTTGTGAAAGTTCAGAGAACCATTATCAGCTACAAGCTAATTTGTGGCATAATGGTAATTTAATACAATTACTAGAAATATTATTATGATAAAAAGGAAAAACATAAGAAGGAAAAACTTGTGAGCATACCAATTTCAACTTGCTAAGCATATCTGCATCAGGAACTTCCTCTCCACACTCTCTCCTCACCTCCTCCCTGAGCTTCTCCTGCCATTCTTGGTTTGTGCACAGCAGGAACACAGTCCAAGTCAGAAGATGCGACGTCGTCTCGTGCCCCGCGAGGAAGAACGTCTTGCACTCGTCGATGATCTCGTCCATGTTCATACCACAGTTCTCTTTTCTCTCGACGCCGTCACCCGATGCGCAAGCCTCTAGCATCAAGCCGAGCAGATCATTTCTGCGGCTGGACTCCTTCGATTTGTATCGAGCTTGAATTATCTGCACGAGCATATTCCTCACTTTCCTTTTGAGTTTCCACTTTCGCAAATTCTTGCTAGTAGGAAGATAGCTACAATAAAAAAAATCTCATCATTACTCAGATAGCATATTATTATTGGTAACTTGAGACTTTCAGGTATTTTTATCCCACATGTTATATCTAGTTTACGGAGTTTGAAGGCTTTCGAAAAGGAAAGAAGGGAGAGATGTATAACTTGAATCCTGGTACTTGGACTTTAAGCATATTAGCCACAGCAAGAATCTGAAGCGCTTCTTGCGCTAGAAAGACTTCTTTTCCTTCCTTATAGCTGCTTCCAAAAGCAGTGTGGGAGATCACATCTGCTGTCAACTCCTTAAACTGCAAGCTTAGATCTATTTCTGCTTGCTTGTTCTCATCTCGGAGCATCTGTGCTTCCCACCCCTCCATCATGGATTGGGCTATTTGAGCCATCGTCTCCGTCATCATCTATCATGCAAAAACACTAAATTTTAGTCGATAATATTCACCATATCCTTAACTTTTGTGTAGAGTACGCTTGATTTTTTGTAGTAATAAGAAACAAAAATTAGTGCAATCTGAGATCATCACCGAACTTTTAGAAAGGACAATAAAATAAAACCACCCGAATCACAGTGTTAAAGTTCAGATGGATCTGAGCTACTTTTCTTAATAAGAATAGTTATCTAGTAAACAAATTCAAGAGTCTCAAACTCGCTTGAACTTTATTGCAATTGAGATTGAGCACTAGCTGATCTTTACGAGGAAATCATATCGTTCGGGCGGTTTTCTACCATTTTCAAAATTCAAATGGTAATCTCGAATTGAGTTGAAGTTCAGATGCGCCGAAAGCCTTTTCCTCCTACAGGAAGAGTTAGCTATGAAATTAAAAGAAAAGAGATCATGAACTGGGAGTTGACCTTGAGCTTGTCCATGGTGAATGCAGGGTTGACCACCCTGCGATGGCGAGCCCAATCTTGTCCATTTATGAGGACCAAACCCTTCCCTACGAGAGCTTGTAAATGTGGATTTGGATCGTTCTTGGTGTAGTAACCAAATTTGTTGGAGAGCACTTCCTTGACCATGTCAGGGTTGGTGATGCCTAATGTTGGTCTCGGTCCAAACCAAAACAAGAAGGTTCCACCTACAACACTCAGAGAAACAAAATTTCTTCAATGCGTACGAGCATATGTAGATAAAGTACCGACAATAAAATAAGAGGTTCTGGATTCGAATTCAGGTTGTGTGTTTATACAAAAAAGTACTGCTCCAGGTTCCCTAGAATGCTATCATTATAGGCTGCTGATGCGTTGCCATATTTAGTATAGAAAGAAGATCAAAGCGAGATTAGCATACCATATTCCGATATCCATTTGGCGTAGTAGGGAAAAACACTTGTAGTGAAATCATGTGAGTTGATGTCCACCGCAACCCCTTGTGCATCCTTCTTCATTCGTTTGATCTCCTCAATTGACCCCGTCCATAACTTGTACTCAGGCCCCTTAATCCCTTGCTCCCTAAACTTTTTAGTTATCACGTATGGCCTCCACATCACGTATGCCAACACGCTCCAAATTTTCGAGATAACTATCACGAAAAGAGTCCCCAATATCAACCCAACAACATAAGCATCCATTTTTACTCACTGGAAGAAAGAAAATGGAGAGGTTGGGAGTGTTGGATGTATTAATCTGCTCTAGACATGGAGTGGTGTTTAGAGGGGGGATGGGGTATTTATGTTATGTGGGTTCTACCATGTGTATAATGGTAATGAAGCAATTATCACAGCACCTAGAATATCCAAGTAACAACCATAGAAAAAAGAGTAATGTCACATAAAAACTTACATGAGTTTTCGAGCAAATCTACCAATTATGAGGATTGACAAGGGCAAAATTTAGTGGAAGTCAATATCATTCTTTATGCCCAGAATTATGAGCATACATTAATGAGAGAGAAAATGGAGAGGTTGGGAGTGTTGGATGTATTAATCTGCTCTAGGCATGGAGTGGTGTTTAGAGGGGGATGGGGTATTTATGTTATGTGGGTTCTACCATGTGTATAATGGTAATGAAGCAATTATCACAGCACCTAGAATATCCAAGTAACAACCAGAGTAGGGCTATTGTGCTATTAATAGCACAATAGCCCTTGTGCTATAAAGTTTTTAGCCACCCATCAATTTTGATGGGTGGTTGGGATTAAAGAGATGAAAGAAATTGGTGATAAATTAGATGTCTCAATTTCTCTTCTCTTTGAATTTCTCACCAATTTCTCTCCTCTCTTTAATCCCAACCACCCATCAAAATTGATGGGTGGCTAAAAACTTTATAGCACAAGGGCTATTGTGCTATTAATAGCACAATAGCCCTACTCGTAACAACCATAGAAAAAAGAGTAATGTCACATAAAAACTTACATGAGTTTTCGAGCAAATCTAGAAATTATGAGGATTGACAAGGGCAAAATTTAGTCGAAGTCAATATCATTCTTTATGCCCAGAATTATGAGCATACATTAATGAGAGAGAAAATGGAGAGGTTGGGAGTGTTGGATGTATTAATCTGCTCTAGACATGGAGTGGTGTTTAGAGGGGGGATGGGGTATTTATGTTATGTGGGTTCTACCATGTGTATAATGGTAATGAAGCAATTATCACAGCACCTAGAATATCCAAGTAACAACCATAGAAAAAAGAGTAATGTCACATAAAAACTTACATGAGTTTTCGAGCAAATCTACCAATTATGAGGATTGACAAGGGCAAAATTTAGTGGAAGTCAATATCATTCTTTATGCCCAGAATTATGAGCATACATTAATGAGAGAGAGGTGGCACCACATTTTTTTTCCATCCTCTTGATGAAGCACCACATATGTTTATCTACAATGAAGTGAAAGCTCATAGCAATATTTATTGGCCTTCTCATTCAAAGCAAAAGGACAACAAAAGCATACCAGAGTAGAAAGAGATAGCTCATCTTTTAATTGGTTGAAAACTCACTGTTAGCCACAATTATAATTGGGAATAATGTATCTAATCCTTGTTATTATAGAAGCTTTGCACCCATAAGCAATGAATCATTTTGAATAATAACTTTAAAAAAGGAAAAGAAGATCATAGATAAATGAGGTAGAGTTTGGATTCTAGATTAGAAAAAAAAAAAATTCCCCCTTACCCCAGCACTTCAATGGGACTGTATCTTGGTTCCTGAAAATCGGAAGCATAGCTGCGTGGTGCCCTGCTCTCTGGAAAACTTATTATTCAGTTTCCACACGCATGCTGTTACAAGCGATAGCTATTAAGTGTCAAAATAGGTCTTAAAATCTCAAAATAGACCTTAAAATTTGAGCATCAAACTGTTTAAGTGTCTCCTCATGGTGTTATTTTAGCTTTTCACCTTAGATTCAGCTATGCCACTTGTGGTATCCCCTCAAGAAACATTGTGAGCAACGATCGAATCCGTTCAATCCAAGACGACCAATAATTCAGCTGATATAACGTAGTCATTGCTTCCTTGGTTTCATTCGCTCTCTCCGATTAACTCGTAGAAGAAATTGAACTCGTCTCATTTTACAGGACTTGCTAATCTAGTCGAACCGGATTTGCTTCTGCAGAAGTGCTAGTTGAGTAGAGTGTTTGAAGTACCGTCAACACGTTTTTAACCGAATTTCTCCAAACAGCTTTTCTAACATGAGAAAACGGGTGCGACATCTGACCTAAACCCAGCTATTCCCGGCCTTCTTCTTCTTCAAACCCTTCTCTAGTATCATTTCTCTCACCCTCATCACATCGACCCATCTCCCAGCATCCGCATATATATTGGATAGTAGAATATAATAACCGGGATCTTCATGTCCTCTTTCGTAAATTTGTTTCCCCACAAGCTCCGCAATGTCGACTCTCTTATGCACTCTACAGGCTCCTAAGAGGCTACCTAAAACATCTACGTCCGGTTCGATTAACATTTTCTCGATAAAATCCCACGCATCGTCAACCCTCCCCGCCCTGCTGTAAAGATCCACCATGCATGAGTAGTGTTCTTTATCTGGGCGAATACCGTACTCATTTATCATAAAATTGTAAAATGATAAACCCTTTTCGAGGAGCCCAGCATGGCTACAAGCCGATAGTAAAGCTATAAAAGTCACTTTATCTGGTTCAATGCTTTGTTCCTTCATATGATCGAAGAACTCGATCCCCTCTTCTCCTCGGCCGTGTATTCCGAGTGCAGTGATTATGGTGTTGTAAGTCACTGTATTCCTCTCGGTCATGGTATCAAATATCTTCTTCGCGAATTCAAGAAACCCACATTTGCAGTACATATCTATCAGCGAATTATTTACGGAAACTACCGATCCGAATCCTGCTCTAGTTGCGTAAGCGTGCAGCTCCTTGCCTTGGTCGATCATCGTGAAGCGATTGCAGAGGGGAAGGACGGAGACGATCGTTACAGAATTGGGGCTAAATCCCATTTCTTGTATTCTTCGTAGCGTGGTTGTTGCAGAATCGAGATCGCCCTGAAGAGCGTATCCCGCAATCATCGAGTTCCCTATTGCGATATCTCCATCAGACACGGTTCCGAAAATGAATTCCGCTTCTCGCATAGAACCATTTTTGCAGTAGAAGCCGATCACTGCGCTCGCAACAAATCTATCGCACTCGTGTCCTCGTCTAACGGCGTAGCCATGAATCTCTTTCCCGAGTTTGAACAACCTCAGCTCGGAAACACTAGGCATGATGCTTGCGATCGCCACGGAAGTCGGTGTTAAACCTGATTCCATCATCTCGGCAAACAAGCCCAAACTCTTAGCAAACTCATTATTTTGTAAATATCCGGCAATTAAGCTACTCCAAGAGATAACATCCGTGATCTCCGTAGTCCGGAACAAGCATTCCGCTATCTGGGTTTCGCCGCATTTACAATACATATCGATCAGAGCATTCGCTACGCAGAGATCACTGATCACTCCGAATTTAACGACCAATCCATGCAACGCCACTCCTAATCCCGGCGCTCCTAACCTACCGCAAGCCGGAATAACGGTCGCCATGATCGCGGAATCGATCCCAAACCCTTCCGATCTCATCCTCCTGAACAAAACTAAGCCCTCAGCCCAATCCCCACCTTGCATTGTTCCGCAAATCAACGCTCCCCATGAAGCCAAATCTCTCACGAGCATTTCATCGAACACCTTCCGGGCTTCGACCAAGCTCCCACATTTCGCGTACATGTCGACAAGAGCGCACCGCACGAACACATTACTACTAAAAACCCCTTCAAATTCGACGCATTTATGAATCTCCCTGCCCCGATCGACGTCCGATAACCCCGCGCACGCTTTAAGAACAAGCGGGTACGTAAAATTATCGGCTTTAAATCCTTCTCTGATCAGATCATAATAGGAACACAAGGCATCGGAAAAGCGACCCAGATCAACAAAGCCCTTGATGATGGAGTTGTAAGCGAAGGTGCTTCGTTGGGGCATATGGTCGAACACGTGAAGGGCGTCTCGAACGGCGCCATTGCCGACGTAGGCGCGGAGCAGCTGAGAGTGCGGCGCGTGTGAGCTGCCATGGACGAGGAGGAGCGCGTGGAGTTGGCGTAGCTGGGGCAGCGTCGGGGACGATCTGAGGAGGAGGAGGAGAAGGGCTTCGAGGGAGAAGAAAGGGTTTTTGAGGGGGTTATGTGTAAATTTGCCGAGGCGGGTTATGGTGTTGGTGCCGGGTTTGACCCGGGATAACATGGCGAGGGGAAATAGTGAAGTGGCCTCATGTGTTAAGCACGATTATTAAAGCCTTTCTGATTACAGGTTGGCCATTCTCAACCCGACCCGACCCGACCCGTATTCAATCGGATACGACTAGTAGACAGTAGACACGAAGTGGACGGATTCGGAGTCAGTTTAAACGGATTAGAGTTAGAAATGATCTGACCCGCTTAATCTGTATATTAAACCGTACGTGTTCCTATGCGGATTGATCCGTGTGACTCAACTCGATCCGTCACTGACCCGTTTATCATTTGATAGAAATTTTTTTTTTTTGTATTTAAATGTAAAGAAAGAAATATTAATATTCAAAGTTATGTTAAGTACACTATACTATACTGTATTTTACAGTTTTTTTTAGGGATAACTTCAAATATCACCCTTGTGGTTTCGTGTTTTCTCACTTTAGTATCCTGTGGTTTAAAACGTATCACTTTAGTACCATGTGGTTTGGTTATTCTCTTTTTGTTATCTTTTCGTTAATTTTTTCGTTAAATTAATGAGAAAGTTAAAACTACAGGATAATAAAGTGAATATTCGATAAACCATAGGTGAAATATTTGAAGTTTTTTCTGTATAATTTAACGAAAAAATTAACAAAAGATAACAAAAAAGAGAATAATCAAACCACAGGGTACTAAAGTGATACGTTTTAAACCACAGGGCACTAAAGTGAGAAATCACGAAACCACAGGGGTGGTATTTGAAGTTATTTCTTTTTTTTATAACTTTCACACTGTATTATTATAAATAATAAATCTATAATTTTTTATGAAAGCTGTAGAAAGATAGTGATTAAAATTAATAGAGCATATATTCAGCTCATTTTGATAAAAAAATAACAAAATAGATAAAAACAACAAAACAAATAATTGAAAATAACTTTTTATGCGCTGCGGTTCTTCTCGGCGTACTTCGACTCGCTGGATGAGAGCTTCCCACGGACGAGCAACGAGCGGCTGGAGCTGGAGCGGGCGGTGGTGGACCTGGTGGCGTGCCCGGCGGAGGAGTCAACGGAGCGGCGGGAGCGGGCGGCGGCGTGGTCGCGGCGGATGCGCGCCGCGGGGTTCGCACCCGCCGCGTTCAGCAATGACATCACCGACGACGTGTGCTTGCTCATGCGCCGCTACCGCCCCTCCTACCCTCTACTCTGGGGGTGGAGGAGGATGAGGATGAGGATGAGGATGAGGGCATGGAGGGGGAAGAAGAAGAAGGAAAAGAGAAATGGTGTAAATTTTACCTAAAGAGTGTAAATCTGATTTCAAAGAGTATAATTTCTGTCTCAAAGAGTGCAACTTTTATTTAAAACAGTGCAAAAAAAATTTTAAACAGTGTAATTTTATTTTAACAGTGTAATTTCATCATCTTCTTCCTTCTTCTATAATTTTTGGTCTTTATTTTTTTTCTTCTTCCTTCTTCTACAATTTTTTTTTGTCACGCCTCTCCGTCAACGGCCACGGCGCCGGCGACGACGCCGCTAAGGACCCCCCGCTCCGAGGCTGCGGCGCCGCAGCGACCTCCGCAGCGTCGGCGTCGGCGTCGGCGGAGAGGCATCGTCGTCGGAGGCGGCGGAGGAGGCGGAGGAGGAGGGAGAGGGAGAGGGCGAGAAGGGCGGGGATGAGCTTGGAGGCGGCGACGCCATGGCAGCTTCGTTGTAGAAGCGGATGGGAAGGAGTAGGAGGAAGAAGAGAAAGAGAAATGGTGTAAATTTTACCCAAAGGCCTCGTTTGGTTCGGGGGTTAAAGCGGGGATAACGAAGTTATCCCCGCTATTCCGCCAAACGAAACGAAGTTTGGCCGGGATATTTTATCCCGGTCAAACTTCGTTATTCTCGGTTATTCCGGAATAGCTGGGATAAACTATTCCATCGTTTTGACGGAATAGCGCTATTCCAAGCTTAATTCTAAATTTAATTAAGATTATAAATTTATTTAAACATAAATTATATAAACATAATATATTTAATTAATAATAAAAAAATAAAATATCCAAGCTAGATTTATAATAAATATTATTTAATTAATAATTTATATATTAATTTATTTACTAATTAACTAGATAATTAATTAACTATTTAATTTATTACTTTAATAAATATTTAATTAATTTTTTGAGTAATTAATTCATTATTTTAATTAATTTACTAATTAAATAATTAATTATATTGTTTAATTAATTAATATTTTGAGTAATTTAATTATTTTCTTAATTAATCATCTGACTATTATTAACTAATTTATTTATTAATTTATTAATTTATTAAATTATTTGTAATTAATTAAATTATTATTTACCAATTTATTTATTTATTAATATTAAGGGTTTTTAGCAATATTCATAATTATTTAGTAGATTAAATAAGTTAAATTATTACTTAATTAATATTTCGTCTTAATTAATTAGATAAAATATTATTGTTTAAAATTATAAATATTTTTATCCTCGCAATTCCAATCAAACCATCCAAACACTATTTTTCTTATTCACGAGAAAAATCTACTTTTCATCCAAACGCAAAATTGATTTAATCCCCCGCTTATACCTCAATTTATACATATCCCTGGAATAGTCACTTTTTGCTTATCCCCGAACCAAACGATACCAAAGAGTACAAATTTTTTTTAAAAACAGTGTAACATTATTTTAATAGTGCAATTTCATTCTCTTCTTCCTTCTTCTATAATTTTTGGTCTTTTCTGTAGAAAAAAAATATATATTTTTTTTTTTATTATTCTTATTTCTTTTTCTCTTTATAATTTTTTTTGGTCACAACCTCTTCCTTGCCCTCTATCCCAACCGCTCTCGCCGGAGTGTAACTATTTTTTTCCCCTCCCTCGCCGGCGTGGTTCTCGGCCTCGAGAAGAACTTATTCTTCGTCGCCGGCGACAGAGGTGGGGACGGTGGATTTCCAGAAGTGGGTTTGGCGAAAGCCGAGGTGGAGGGCGAAGGCGGAGGAAGAGGATGCAGCACCGTCCTCGCTATCGTCGTGGAGGGCTATGGAGGCGGTGGAGAAGGGTCGGAGAGGGAAAAAAAAAAAAGTCGCGGCGTGGCCTCGGCGGGGTCGGAGGCGAGGAAGGCGGGGGGTGCGCGGGCGAGGGCGAGGGCATGAGGGTGAGAGGCGAGGCGGGTCGTTTCCGCCTCCGCCTCTGCCTCTGCCTCCACTGCCTTCTTCGGAGAGAGAAAAAAAAAAGAACGAGAGAAAAAAAAGAGAAGAGAGAAAACGTAATAAGGTATTTTGGTCAGTTTGCTGAAAATCCGGACCGAATCTGCAAAATTGAAAATCCGGACCGAATCTGCAAAATCGAAAAATGCGACCAAATTTTGCAAAAGCTCAAAATTTGTGAATTTTTTATGCAAATTGGCCAAAAAAATATTCTATCAAAATTTTACTGGATTTTGAATTAATTGCTCTATACTGTTAAACTTATAAATATATATATCATATCAGTCGTTTAGCATCATTTTATATCCGTTCCGTTCAAATTCAGATTTTTGATAAAATTTTGGCTAATTAATTGACATTCCTAGTCCACATCAACCAGCTATGCACAATGGGAATTAAGCTTCTTCTTTTTAATACTTTTCTCCCCTCTAAGAAAGGTCTTTTAATAAAACAAGGTATTGAGAGAGGTGGAGAGAGATAATTGGGAAGAGGCAATTAAGGAATAATTTTGTTACGAAACGAAACCAAGAAAATAAAAGTTAGTAGTGTAACATTTTACTACTGTTATGATAGAATAAATTGTAAAAGATCCACCCTACACTTTACACATGCATTGTATCAATCATCCTCTCTCTCTCATGTCTGTACTCGAGATTATTTGATAGAACCAAGACGCATGTCTGGAATATATTCAATCAGAGAATATTAAAACAAACTAGAAGCCACACTACAACAGAATTAGGCTATAAGGATATATTGTTGGGACACTTTTGTATAAGTGTCACATTTATGCCAAATTTTTTTTTAAAATCTACTAAGACCTAAATATAAAGTCCAATCCAATCAAAAATAAAAAGTTTCTCTACTCAACCAACCTCACCCAGCCCACTCGGCCTGATTACAAATAGAAAAGAAAAAAAAAAAATTGATCACCATCTCCTCTTCTCCTCCTCCGTCGTCGCAGCCAACGAGGTAGGGTTCCGGCGGCCGGAGTTCGGCCGCGAGGATCTCGCAGGGATCGTAGAGGGCTACGATCGCTACGTGTCCCTCCACCACAGGTCGCTGGAGGAGTGGGTGCCAAATATTAAGACGGCCCACATATAGCGACCCCACATATAGCAACACTTTTAAAAAGTGTCTGCAATTTAGCCAGCAGCACTTTTTTTGATCTGTACCGACATTTAAAAGTATCGCTATACACCGTTTTTGTTGTAATGCCATGCCAAAGAGAGGTTATTTATAGTATCATATCTAATATTTTTTTTTTATTTAGGCCGCGTTTAGATGTATGAATATTTTGTTTGGTATATCTTTATGATTTATTTGAGAAGCTTGTACATTTGATAGCTGAGGAGAGTGATCAAATATTTAGAATTGAATCTTATATTCAACCTTCAAAGTCATTATTTTGGATAAGATAATTTACCTTGTAGGAGAAATATATTCCCCAACCAAATCATGAATATCAAGATCTTTCAAGTTGTTAAAATTATATATTTTTCCTACAATCATATTTGATAAGTTTTATACCTAATAAGTTATACTTGTATAACTTATTCTGACTTATAAATAGGGCTTTAGTCTTATTAAATTTTAAAAAAGAAATATACAAAGGCTCCCCTAAATTTTAACCTTTGTGCTCAAACGAAGTTACTAATTATATAGCTGTTTAATTTGGTAGCTTGAATTGTATATAATCTTGCAAAGAAAACCCATTGTTTTCTCTTCGAATTATGGTGAATATATAAATACTGAGATTTAAGAATATTGTAAGTCAAAACACTTACCTAATTAATAACTTTGATTGAAGAAAGAGACATACTCAGATAGTCTAATTTTTAAACTTAGAAATTTATGTGATTAATTACAAAAGTACTAAAAATATAGTGGAGTCTTGTACAATTTTTTCCCTCAACTTTTCAATTCAAGTTGTTTCTTTTGCTTTGTCTAGTGGGGTTGGATCTAGAAACTTGGGATGTACCTAATTAACAAAGTGTCTTTTTAAAAGTCAACACAGGTTTCTTATGGAAAAAATATATATTAATTATTGAGATAAAAATATATAATTAAAATAACCTAGTAGTAGTACTAACACCTTAAGAATTGTAGTGAACCTAGAAAGACCAATATGGCCCACATTTTAAAAGTCTCTATGGACTCATCTAAGAACAACAAATTGAGAACTTCTCAATTAATACTATACAAATATAGTTAATACAAATAGAGTTTATAGGAGATGTAGAAATCAAACACAGAGCGTTTTATTATTATATTATCCGTAAGATAAATCTGATAAAATGTGATCCAGATATAGTCTTAACAGTTGTTAGTTAACTATTAAAAACTTAGTAATGTACCTATTAAGCTTAAGTTTGTGAGAATTAGTTTCAGCCGTAAGTTGCAAATCACTAGCTTTAATACTAGTATTTATTAGGAAAAACAGATCGAGAACAAAGCCGCGAAAACTAAGAATATGTGAGGTATCTTTTGAAACTCAATACAATCTAAGTTTCAAATCACTAGCTTTAATACTAGTATTTGTTAGGAAAAATAGATCGAGGGCAAAGCCACGAAAACTAAGAATATGTGAGGTATCTTTTGAAACTCAATACAATCCGAAAAGCTCAGACTTGCTAAAAGCACCGTTTTCATGCTTTGAAAGATCCAAAAGATCTAAAATGATATTTATTTGTAATCGATATAAGGCTATTATTCTTAATAATTCTTCCTTAACACCTGTTAGACGTTATTGGCATGTGGCACAGACTCAATGTGATCACACGATACCTACATATGAATCGTGAACCATATATATATATGATATAAATTCAATCCACGTGTTAAACGCAATTAGCACCCGTCTACTCAAATACTCAAATTAAGGGGTGTATATCAGGTTCTGATACTATATTATGCAACCAATCTAGCGTTAGGGTTTTTGGAAAAATGTGATACAACCAAATCTAACGGAAAATTCCTTTGAATTGGACAATTTTGCAAAAAATCTTTAAACAGTCATAACTTTTCGCTGAGCATCCGATTTCAGCGTGCAATCCCAATTCGGAAAACACTTTTCGAGATCTACACGTCGAATGGCAAAGCCGTTCTAGCCGAGTTTCGGACCCAAATTCAATTATTTCGGCCTCAGTTTTTGCGTTTTAGGTTATTTTCGGAGCTTTGTTTTTTCCTATATGTTTTGAATCCGATTATTTGATTATTTCTGATCGGATTAGGTTTAGAGATATATTACGATTCATTATTTTCATTTATAGTAGGATTCGGGTATCGCTTCTATATATAGACGTGGCGTTCGGTTAATACATGTAATCAGTTTTGAGAGTTGATTAATAATATTTTCGTCTTTGTCAAAGAAATGATTTTTCGTGTATCCCTCTCTTTCTGTTCTTATACTTCTTTCCTCTCAATGCAGCTTTAGCCTGTATCACTATATCTAAAAGACTCACGCCCAACCCACAAACTTAAACTATTGAGCAAAAATACGCTATATATTATATACAGAACGAATTGAGCTCCTATGCTTTTAAAAGTATCAAGTCATCGGTGCTTGTAGGTTTTCGGTACTTGGATTAAGGAATGTGTGGTTAGGATGATAGTGGTCCTCTAGGATTGAGTAGATGATTGGTTGAATAGTATGATCTAACGGATAAAAATAATCAAAAAGATAGATCTAACGATGAAAAACTTACAAATATTAAGTGTTTGGTGCTTTAAAAAGTATCGTAGCCGGACTGTATACAGAACAACAAATTTTCTTTGTATCTTGTCAATGACTAGTGTCCTTGACATTGATCCGTGAATGCACATGTACTAAAGAAAAGGACAATAATTAATAAAGACAAAAAAGAATATAGTAGAGAGGGCACCTAGAATAGCTAGATCAAAAGTCTTCTAGAAGCCACTCACTTTTTTGGAATAAATAAATAAATAAATAAATATATATATATATATAAAACTAAATAAATATAATAAGTGCAAATAATGATCATACGTGCACCATCTTTCTTTTCCTCTGATGTCTCGACCAAGTCAAATCTCGTCGGCCTTCTAGAATCTATGATACCATTTAATTTAATTAAATATTAAAGGCGAGGATCGAAACGCCACGATTTTTCGGGACGATGAGAGTTTAGAATTGGCTCATCTGATACCATATGATATTTACCTAATATCATACGTATTGCATAGACAAATTTTTCTCGAAAAAAAATACACAATATATATATATGACTGATTTAAGATATATACATGTTACGTTACGAGAGAGTGTAAGAGCCAAATATATGCGTAGCACCTTCTAGATTCACATGTAGAGTGATACAAAAGCATTACATGATTGTTGTTTTATATATGTTGCCAATACGCTAACGTATATAATTATGTAGCTGTCTTTGACTGGTTTATGCACGCACATCCACCAAAGTATCGCATGTATTTACCAGCACATTAGCTGTATATAAGAGCAATATATTAAAAATATTATTTTCTATCAATTTAAATTTTTACTTTAATATGATATCAGAGCGTGCAGTCCTGAGCACAAACTTGTGAAGAACAATGATTGTTTCATAATCTCTAGCTAGCTACTTCCATATATGTATTAATTAACTATTAATTTTCAATAATTAATCTTTTGATTATCACTAGTTGGTAATTAGTAGACCACCTCCACATGCCATATACCCCACCCACATAAATGTCCAAACAAACCTATCTATTTATCCCCATCACTATCCCCCACAAAATTAGCTTTAGCTTGCATCACCCATGATCTCATTTCCAAGCAAAAGGAAATAAATAAATAGTACGCATTAACACATGCATGCATCTATATATGTTCCCCATTAATTGTACTATAAATACCCCACATATATACAACCCCCTCTAAACACAACAACAACACTTCTTTGGTGATCAGTAACCAAAAAAAAGAGAGAAAAAAAATGGATACAACTTATGTTGTTGGGTTGATATTGGGATCTATTTTTGCGGTGCTTGTTCCGAGGATCTGGAGCGTGTTGGCATCTGTGATGTGGAGGCCGTACGTAATAAGTAAAAAGTTTAGGGAGCAAGGGATCGCGGGGCCTGAGTACAAGTTATGGGCAGGATCAACTGAGGAGATCAAGAGAATGAAAAGAGAGGCGCAAGGGATTGTGTTGGACATACACTCACATGATTTCACCACAAGGATTATGCCTCACTATACCAAATGGATTTCGCAATATGGTATGTTCTAATTAACTACTACTTAATTTCACCTTTCTTTTAGGTTTCCTATTTGTTTTTATTATTGTTATTGCATGCGAATCGAAAAATTTTGAGTCCTTCCAATTACTAGGACTCGACTTTGATAAAATTTCATAACCAAATGTTTTTAGGTAAAAAAAAAAGATAAGATAATGCATTAAAGATTTTTATTCTTCTTCTTCTTTTCTTTTTTTTCTGTGGTGGTGGAGGGGGGATTTATTACTAGTGCATGTGCTTTTCTAAATAATGGCCAAATTTTTTTTTGTTTATTATATAAGTATTCTCTTACTATTGTTTTATTCTTTTGAAAGAACACCATCCACAATATATAAATTGGTAAGGCCAACTACTATATATATATATATATATATATATATATATTTATATATAATATATTTTCCTTTGCACAGGAGAAATATTGGTTTGGTAGTTGGTAGGGGTGGCAATCCAGCTCGCTGTTCGCGAGCCAGCTCGTGTTCGGCTCGAAATGAGTTCGAGATCGAATCGCTCGTTTAGTAAACGAGCCGAACACGAGCTGGGGTCAGCTCGCTCGTGTTCGGCTCGATAACAGCTCGAATACATATATTTATATTTATATATATAAATAAATAATTATATATATAAATATAAATTTTTATTATTTAATTTTTAGCCCAATCTAAACATAAAACCTAACTCAATTTTTAAAAATTAATTTATATATAAAATTTCAACCATCAGATCAAAGTCTAATGGGTAAGATCTCATAAATTTATTTTCTATATATACATATTCTTTCTAATTCTTTTAACTTGTTGTTTGTGAGCCAGCTCGTGTTCGGCTCGTTAATAAACGAGCCGAACACGAGCTGAATTTTTTGGCTCGATACTTAAACGAGCCAGCTCGTGTTCGGCTCGTTTATTAAACAAGCCGAACACGAGCCGGCCCCAGCTTGCTCGTGTTCGGCTCGTTGACACCCCTAGTAGTTGGTACTCCTTAAAGAGTTTTTTATAAGCTATTAATCTGTTACCAAATTCCTCTAACACTTTAAATTTAAATTTATATAAATAAATTCCTGTAGCGCTTATTAGAGACCCCAAAACTCTTTTTTTAACCTCTTATTTTATTATGAGTATATGTATTAATTATATGTGGTTTGGTTACTGTGTGGATAATATTGATGTCAACAACAAAAGGAAAAGATGGTCGTACACACGCACTAAACAAAATTTGTCTCTTTGTGTGTTGTAGGAGGTGTGAAAGATTTGTCTTCTTATGCACTGTTGTGAAACAAATACCTTTCTCCAAAAGATTTGAGTATCTAGATAAAGATTCTCTTTTTCATATCTTATATTTAACCTTTTTAATTACTTCTAATATAAGTTATCTAAAAAGTCAATCTAGTAAAAACTAGTCCAGAATTAGCCTTCATATTTCTGCTCACGCGCGCATATGATGAACTGGTCCAGAATTAGTCTTAACATTTCTGCTTATGCGTGTACATAATGGACATATATTAGATGAACTAATATTTAACACTTTTTATTTCTAATAAATTATCTAACAAAAAATCAATTGAGTAGACATTGGTGCAGAATTAGTCTTAACATTTCTGCTCACACACTCGCACGGTGAATATATATCAGATGAACTATGTCATATCGATGGACCAAAAGATAACAAAATTAAATAGACAGCTATATATATATATATATATATATATAATGAGGCTACTATACTATATATAGTACCGGGGCTCTGGTACTATAGTTACTTTTTAGATCTTAGGGTGTTCAAATCAACGATCCACACCGTTGAAACTGATCTAGGGTATGTGAAGTTCTTAGGAATAAAATTTCAGTTTTTTTCGATATCGTTTACTTAGTAAATAAATCATGTTAAAATGAACGGTGAAAATTGAATAATCCTTAAAATTTGAGTATAGGAGTTTCAAATTCAAGATCAAGAATGTTGACCTTCATCTATATAGTTTAAAGTATTTTCTATCAAAATTTGAATAAATTTAGATTCTTCTCCACCGTTAAACTACAAACGCGCCATAATAACCATTGAAATTTGACAATTTTGAAACGGTTTGATCACAAAGTAAACTACGTCGAAAAATTATAAATTTTTATTCCTAAGAACTTCAAATATTCTAGATCAGTTTCAACGGTGTGGATCGTTGATTTGAACACCCTAAGATCAAAAAAGCAACTATAGTACCGGAGCCCCGGTACTATAGATAGTATACGAGACTAACTATATATATATATATATATGTTATAAAATGATGGATATAGTAATCAAACTCGAAACATGAATGAGACTTAGGATTGGTTCTAATACAAGCTTTAGCTATAAAAAGTGATTTTTTTTAACAAAAAAATATATGTTATGTTTCACACAGGAGGAACCTTCTTGTTTTGGTTTGGACCAAGACCAACTTTGACAATCACCAACCCTGACATGGTGAAGCAAGTGCTCTCCAACAAGTTTGGGTTCTACGCCAAAAATGATCCCCACCCAAACATACAAGCTCTCTTGGGAAAGGGTTTGGTCCTCACAAATGGCCAAGATTGGGCTCGCCACAGGAGGGTGGTGAACCCTGCTTTCACCATGGACAAGCTCAAGGTACTCAACAAATTAAGCTTAAATAACTTTGAGGCAATTGATCAACTTGCTTATAATAGCTATTACTATTCATTTCATTTTAAGGCAAGTAGTTGGATTTAGCTTAGTTCGAGATGATGCGCGGCCCAAACAATATGATTTAATTTCTATGGTGATTATTGTTGGCTTAAAGGGGCAAGCATCCTGCCCTGTGGCGGGAGGCCAGGTTGGGCCGAGTCATGTTCGAAGTGGCGTGAGGCTAGTTAGGCCGAATCACAATCGAGATCCGTAGGCGTTGTGTTTATACATTAATTTTATGTGAATAAGTTGCGTATTTTTTAACAGCTTAAGCTTTTGGGATTAATGGTTAGTGCCAACGATCCGACAAATATTGGCTAACTAATATATATTGATGTTTTTGCATGATATAGATGATGACTAAGAAAATGGCGCAAATAGCGCAATCCATGATGGAGGAGTGGGAGAAGCAGATGATCCAAAATGAGAACAAGGAAGCAGAAGTAGATCTAAGCCTGCAGTTTCAGGAGTTGACAGCAGATGTGATCTCCCACACTGCTTTTGGAAGCAGCTACAAAGAAGGAAAAGAAGTCTTTCTTGCACAAAAAGACCTTCAGATTCTGGCTATGAACAACATTCTCAATGTCCAAATACCAGGGTTCAAGTAAGTATATATAAATATATTCCGCAAACCGTATAACATGTCGCAGAAAATACTGATCATAGGTTATGAGATATCAGAAATATATATCATTAATCGTTTCGTCGTGAGGTGTGAGGAAACTACCAACATTAATATGTTAGTTTCTGTACATTGAAGTGTATGTCATACGTAGATCGACCTACGCTATATCTGGTTTCTACATGCATATATATATATATATATATATATATATTTCTTTATTTTTACGACGGTATATATTATGCTTGTTCTTGTAGGTATCTTCCAACTAGCAAGAATCTACAAAAGTGGAAAATAGAAAGGAAGGTGAGGACCATGCTCATGCAAATAATACAATCACGGCTCGACGCGAAAGAATCCGGCTACGGGAATGATCTGCTGGGGTTGATGCTCGAGGCTTGCACGTCGACGGACCACCACCGCGACGAGAAAAAAGAGGATTATAGATTGAACATGGACGAGATCATCGACGAGTGCAAGACGTTCTTCTTCGCGGGCCACGAGACGACGTCGCACCTTCTAACCTGGACCATGTTCCTCCTGAGCACGCACCATGAGTGGCAGGAGAGGCTCAGGGAGGAGGTGATGAGGGAGTGTGGAAATGAAGTTCCTAATGCGGATATGCTCAGCAAGTTAAAGTTGGTATGTTCTTATATTATGTTCTCCTTTTTTCCTTCTTTTCTTTTTTCCTTCTGTAGTTCAGGGAACTTTATACATCTTTACCGACCGTTCCTAGCGCAAGTGGCAAAGAGCTTGATGGTTGGTACCCGAGATTCCGAGTTCGAATCCTAGTTGATTCACATTTTCAGCCAAGTTTATTTCTATACGAAATAAACAAGTGGTAGCTTGATGGTTGGTACCCGAGATCCCGAGTTCGAATCCTAGTTGATTCACATTTCCAGCCAAGTTTATTTCTATACGAAATAAACAAAGCGGGTAGCTAGCGTGCTATCTTTCTCTCAAAAAAAAAAAAAAAAAACTTTATACATCTTTCCCTTCTAAAGTTATTGTACTAAATTACCATTATGATATTATAAAAATTTGTAGGCGATGGAAATATGGATATATAGTATGTACTATTAATAGTATCCTAACTGAATTCTCTCTCTCTCTCTCTCTCTATATATATATATATTGCTAAATTGTAGAAAATTCATCTGTAAATATTCACTTTTTCACTTTTCTTCCCTGACTTTCAAAAATCTACATTTTGCCCCCTAACAATTTCAGGAATATTTTCAGGAGGGTACGACGTTAATAGAGAGGGCAAAATGACCAAAGTGCCCTTAACTTTTTTATAAGAAAAAAATAATTTTTTAATATATATTTATTATTTTGAAGGGAAATTTTTCGTATAAATTATAAGAAATGAACGGAATAGTAATGAAACCCTAACGGAGGGGGCTAAATGCAATAAGTTAAAATACTGAGGGGGTAAAATGTAGATTTTTAAAAGTTTAGAAGAAAAAGTAAAAAAAAAAGAAGATATTTATAAAGAGATTTTCTGTAATTTAGCCTATATATATAAATATACATGTATGGAAGTTCAGGAACTAAACTATCTATATACATATATAGAAAGTACATACAGAGACCAACTCGCAATATTTTTTTTTTGAGAGAAAGGTAGCACGCTACCTGCTTCGTTTTTATTTCGTTTAGAAATAAACTTAGCTGGAAATGTGAATCAACTAGGATTCGAACTCGGGACCTCGGGTACCAACCACTAAGCCCTTTGCCACTTGCGATAGGGACGGTCGGTCAATTAGGATTCGAACTCGCAATATTAGAAGAGATATTTAATTAAGATTATTATGCCCTTATATTATATAATGGGTGCATGCATGCATGTTTGTACGTACGTAGGTGACAATGGTTCTGTTTGAAACCCTGAGGCTGTACGGTCCAGTCGTCCAACTACAAAGAAAAACAGCGAAAGACATGGAGCTGGGGGGGCTGAAGATCCCCAGAGGCACCGTGGTCGCGATGCCGATCATGACGATGCACCGCGACAAGGCGGTGTGGGGCGCCGACGCCGACAAGTTCGACCCGTCGAGGTTCGAGAACGGGGTCACGAGGGCCGCCAAGCACCCGAACGCGCTGCTTTCGTTCTCGATCGGGCCCAGGTCGTGCATCGGGCAGAACTTCGCGATGCTGGAGGCGAAGACCGTCGTCGCGATGCTGCTGCAGCGCTTCTCGTTCACCATCTCTCCCAAATACGTGCATGCGCCCAACGACGTGCTCACGCTGCAGCCAAAATATGGGCTCCCTATAGTGTTGAAGCCCCTGCATCATGTCTAAGAGAAGTGGATACATATAATTATATATGAATGTTGGTAATTGTAATATATAGTTAGCTATATATAAATATGTTTGTTATGAGAACTATTATTATTAGTAGTAGTATTATTGGCAATTTGTTATTTTTTCTGTATCTGTAGAGCCTAGCCTAGCTAGTTAATTAGCTACATGTTTGAGACTTTTCAAATGAGTTTTCTATATAAATAGATGCATGTCACTGTTTCGTACATATTCCTAATTCAATTTACGATCAACTTTGTGATCAATTTATTTATATATGCATGTCACTGTTTCGTACATATTCCTAATTCAATTTACGATCAACTTTGTGATCAATTTATGATCAAATATATATTGCCAATTCTCTCTGATACTATCTCAACACTTAACTTATATAGTTGAACGCATTATTTTGTATAGGAAATTAATTCTAGATATACATTTTTTATATAGAAAAAACTTCAAATATATGCTCCCAGTGGTTTAGTACTTTTTCACTTTAATATCCTATGATTTAAACTGTATCACTTTAGTATCCTGTGATTTTATTTTTCTCTTTCCGTCAGCACCTCTGTTAACTCTCTATTAAAACATATAAAAAAAACTTCAAATACCCTCATGTGATTTATCAAATATTCACTTTAGTAGCATGTAGTTCACGAAATTTTTACTTTAGTACCATATGGTTTTAACTTTCTCATTGATTTAACAAAAAAATTAACGGAGGGTATAACGAAAAGAGAAAAATAAAACCACATACAGGATACTAAAGTGAGAAAATGCTGAACCACAGCCCACAGGGATAGTGGTATTTGAAGTTTTTCTTTTTGTATATATATTATATCTTAATTTATATTTTTTATTTCTTTTTCTCTAATTATGTAATTCTCTATATAAAGAGATTCATTGTTAATAGAATAATATAAAAGAGAAATACTCTTCTCCGCATATAATTACATAGAATCAGAGCTCAAATTAAGATTCTTTGGTCTTATCATTGTAGTCGCTAATATATTAATCAACCGATCGATCCTCTGCTCAATCAAGTACTGTGTTGTGGCACCGTCCAACGTCGCTGTCGTTGTCCTGAGTTAACCTTATTGCATTCCAGCTGTTGATTAATTAGAGTACCACTTGGCCTTAGCTCCTTCCACTAATTACGGAAACAATTAACTTCCTTGATTGATTAAGTCCTTGAGGTCTATGTAGATCTATTAGCTTTATTGCTCCCAGTTGACGTGTTAATCTATAGCAAACCTACAACTCAGCTATTTCTACGTCGACATTGTCGGATTATTGGCGCTAACCATTAATCCGAAAAGCTCGAGCTGTTAGAAATATACAATCAATTTACTTAGGGCATGTTTGTTTCATCGAAACTGAATTTTGGGTTGAAGGTGACTCAGCCCAACCAGCCTCACGCCATTTCGAACATGACTCGACCCAACTTGATCGTCCGCTACAGGGCAAATGCTGACCCATTTAAGCCAACAATCCTTCCTCCAGCACCTGCACAAATTTGCAGCATGCGGGAATCAAATCCATGACCTCTGGCTCTGATACCACTTGTCGGATCGTTGCCGCTAATCATTAATCTCAAAAGCTCGAGCTGTTAGAAATATGCAAGCAATTCATTTAAAGCGTACAGACACAGTGCCCACGGATCTCGATTGTGACTCGGCCCAACCAGCCTCACGCCACTTCGAACATGACTTGGTCCAATCCAATCTCACGTTATTTCGAACATGACTCGACCCAACTTGACCTTCCGCCACAGGGCAGGATGCTGGCCTATTTGAGCCAACAGACATCACCATCTACTGCGAGTTTTTCTGCTTCATCCACTATGTGCTCATCAATTCTTGCTCTAGCACAACTTGATAACAAGTTGACAAGAGTTAATTCTAAGAAATAGCCCGATAAAGATGTTGTTTGACGCCCTCGATCTTACCGGTTATATCGATCAATGGAACCAAACCTCCGGACGAGAAGAAGATGACTGATTGGGTTATCGCTGATCATCGTGCTCGTGGTATTATTCCTCATCCGTTGAAATTGATATTCGTATCCGAACTAGAATAAATCATCTGTGCCATCTGTATATATTTTATCCTTCTATTTTTCTTTCATTTGTATCTTAAATTCAATTTACTTATTTGTCAACTAATTTACCTCCTCGTAGTTGCCACTCATATATCTTTCAATTAAAGCAAGCTATATATTAATCGGTAGCCAATAAGAAACTATTGGTGAGCCACAATTAGCCACAATAGCTTGCATCACCCATGACCTCACTACCAACATAACCAAGGAGGATAACATGAACATAATATTGTACCATATAATTATAATAATAATAATAATTATTATTATTATTATTAATGTTCTTTTGTTTTTTTAAGATTGCCAGTAGATTCCTCCTCACAGCCTTCTTGTATATAATATTCTAATTCCCTATGTTATTATATGAAATAATTATTTATCTTCGATAACTTAAGATAGTATAGAGTGATTTTTTTATATATTTTTCTATTTAACACTTTTCCTCATATCTGAGCTCAAGATTTTTTTTGTTGACCCATGACGTGAACTTGAATTAAATGGAAAGAAAACTTTATGCTAAGAACCTGGCGTGACTCGAACTCAAGATCACCTGCTTTGGTACCATGTTAAATTATATAAAACTATCGTTTGTCTAGATCTCCAATAGCTTAAGTTAGTAGAGAGATGTGTTTTTCCTATTTCTATATTTAACACCTTAAAAGTCGGGGACACGGGCTCCTTTTTGTGGAAGCACAAGTAGAGTGATGCGGTCCAAAAGCTCCGTGATTAAGATGAAGAAGCACAAGGACAATAAAGAGAGATAAATAATTTCTTCCGGAAGAGAATAAATATTAATAAACTCAGAAAACTCTCCTTCTAAGATAGGCCTCGGGCTTTATTTATTATAGAATTTAAAAATATAAATCCTACTTTTGGATTAAATTTTAAGATTTTCGCAATTTTTCTAATATAAATGCATCTAATTCCAAATTTACAATCTCTAAAATCATTACCCCAATTTTTGGAATTTTTCTAATAAATATTCTAAAATAAATTTTCAATCCCAAACTGCATAAATAATAATAATAATAATAATAATAATAATAATAATAATAATAATAATAATAATAATAATAATAGTAATAATAATTAATTTTTTGACTGTATCATAGAAGGATCGAACTCAGATCTTTAAGACTACAATTCAGATAATAACTATTGGGCTAGGCCACTAGTGGTTATTTACCTAGACTATGTAGTATCATCATCCTCTTCTTGGTCTCGCTATAGCTATGTATCACGGACGAGGCTATAACCCTCGCATGTCCGTGTCGAACATGCGTATTGTGATGCCCTGCTTCTTAGGGGGTCACCCATTTTATTACTACTCTAGTTCTAGCACGCATAACCCTCTCAACCTCTTGAGTCTAACAATAACTCAAAACGCTATAGCTAGGTTAAGAGATTTAGCGCTATTATATTCTATATATGAGACTATTTCAAATTTTGGAGGTGTCACATTTCCCTCCCCTTTAAACCCTGATGTCCTTGTCAGGCTCAAGTACACTCACAAGTACCATGAGATTTGAGACTCGTCTCGCTAGTCTTAACCGACTTTGTTGGAAGTCGCGGTCTAATATAAAGGTCATAAGTTGGGGAGCCGCGCTATATCCGCTAATGACCTTAGCTCAGTCGAGACTCATCTTATACTTCTAACTGGTGATTGGTTTTGATACCGTATGCGACGCCCTACTTCCTAAGAGGGTCACCCATTCTAGAACTACTCTAGCCCTATCACGTTTATCCCTCTTAACCTCTTTGGTCCAGCCACCGTCCAAAATGTTACAGCCAATTTAAGAGATCTAGTCCTACATAAAAGATATAATAAGGCTAACCTCTAAACCCGGCTTAAGCATTTTCGGTGGTGGCTAGACCCAAGAGGTTGAGAGAGTTGAGCGTGCTAGGACGGGAGTAGTACTAGGATGGATGACCCCCTGAGAAGTCTGGGGCATCACAGTTGGTATCAGAGCCAATTACTAGCCGAAAGTGTGAGATAAGTCTCGGCTGAGCCAGATCTAGTTATGGGTAGAGCATGGCTCCCCAGGGTTTATGGGTAGAGCGCGGCTCCTCCGGTTTAGGCTAGGGAGATGAGTCTCACACCGCCTGGTACTTGTAAGTCGGAGCCTGACATGGACGTCAGGGCTTAAAGGGGGGAAGATTGTGACACCCACGGTAGTCCTATATAAAAAATATAATAGGGCTAATCTCTAAACCCGGCTTAAGCATTTTGGGCGGTGGCTAGGCCCAAGAGGTTGAGAGAGTTGAGCGTGCTAGGACGGGAGTAGTCCTAGGATGGGTGTCATGCCCCGGGCCCTAGTGAGAGCCTACCAGGCACGTGCACAGATCCGCCGTGTACCTCAAAACAACACACAATGTACACAAGGCGTCTACAACAACAAGAATCAAGTAGAATAAGGAATACATCCTAAACAAGGTGATCAGAGCGAGAACATAATTCTACAACTAAAACAAGATCAACACAACTAAAATCGTGAGATATATAAAAGAATTTATACATCTTATGTACTAACAGATCAACCAACAACATAACTGTACACCTTTCACTCAAAATATAATGAAAGGACACCATGGTATGTCTATAACAATATCGTAGAGACTCTAGCTAGCTGCTAACCCCTCGCCACGATCCCAAGCCTCTCCTACTGCGGAAGGCTCTGAAATAAAAATCCAACAACAATGGGAGTGAGAACTATTAAATAACAGTTCCCAGTGGGTAAGCCGCCGAGCTGAAACATAAAGCATGAAACATAAAATGCTAAACAGATAGTTCTACTACTATCATGCCTCCAAAAGAATAATTCATCTACATGAACATGTTACAAAGCATGTAAACATTCTACTCATAAACGTGTAAATATGCCATGATCCACTACACATGTTCTAATGTCATAAACTCACTATATGTCAAGTTTACTATTACACATATGACTTGTCTCCAACTACAAGTATGAAATGTATAACCGACTTCCCACTACATGTATGAACTATATGACTTGTTCCCAACTATATGTATGTTATGTTCACTAACCACAAATGTGCCAAGTCATGTCAATGTCTCACTACATGTAATGCCACAAGGTCATAACCCACTACTATGTCCAACTGCTACATCTATATGCATCGATTAATTATGGCGTCAAATGTCACATTCCTCACAATATTTCCTACCATAAAGGACTTCTCAAGTCTCGACTTGTGCCGTGCCTAATGGCCCCGTGGTAGTCAACATTCTCTCGCTAGAATGAGCCTCCCCCATGGCAATCCACTTCGGCGCCCATATAACCTGCACATAGGCGATCAACGTCACAAAAGGCCCACTCCGGAGTGCCGGCTTGTAGGGAGCGACCCTCACAAGCATGTGCGAATGAGCACAATGGCATTAACAAGCATAGTCAACAGCATAGGAAATACGTTCATCATGTCTAAAACATGGAATAGCCAACCAATGTCCAAGGATCTAACATTATGTCACAATGTCAACCTAGTTATTCACCTAAGTGAAATATAATATGCTTAACCTCACACTATGTCAAAACATGTCATAATTATGTTTATTACATCCAATAGCCAATATGCTAAATGTCAACAATATCATGTTGTTCTCAAATTGTCCGTTGGTATGTCCCTACCAATATGCACATGTCTCTAATATGTAAATGTTCATCTCTCAGTTTACTAAGTTTATAAACCATGCATTATTCTAATGCCATATCCAATGCATTATACTAATGCTATAACCAATACATTTCAATGCCGTAACCGATGCATTCTACAAATACCGTAATTCATGCATTATTCTAATGCTACTATTCATGCATTCTACGAATATTATGACAATGCATTCTACGATGCCAACAAGACCATATCCATGCCATGCATGAGCTACAACAATCTCTACTACATAGAGTATAAAAGTTATCATGCAAGTATTCATTTAGCCAAGAACTCATATTTAACCAATTACAATTATCAAACAAAAATAGAATCCCTTTCCTCATGTCTTAAACATGGAATCATTTCCACGACCAAAAGGTCGAGCCTAAAGTCAATGATGCCCGTCAAAGTTGCTCACCTAAATGAGGTGCAACAAACTTATCTTGCATTTGCCATATCTTCTCTTTTCTCTATACAAACATACTTTAGTATGCGAAGAGAATTCACTAGTCCATCACCCAAGTAGTATCTCATATGACACTCAATGCTAGCATGCATATCTTAATTAGCATTTCATAATGCATCATTACACTACTAGTACAAATACTCTAACATGCATGTTATTCTCATAATGCCATATTATATGAAATATGCACATTTCATATACAACATATATATCCCATGCAATCACAACTTCCATCATGTCATAATTATCATAATTATGCATCTAATCAATCCTATAACAAGATAGGAGACATAGGGGGAGTTCACCCATTTCGGTGAGGTCAGACCCACCGGATAACCGTCGAAACCTCGCAGTATTTCAAAACGAAGTTATCCCCCGAGCTTCACATACCCTAAGATAATTTTTCAAGGGGTTACAAGTTTCGAATGAACAAATTTGAAAACCACCAAAATCTATGAGGTAAATGGGTGAAAAATATCTTGAGCAAGTAGAACTTGTTCTAAGTCCAAATTGAGGTTAGGGATCTTCAAATCCAACCTACAGCAACATTCTACACCCATCAATTCAACCTCAAGAGCTCCCAATCAAGAAACCCCAAATAAAACGCTAATTTTCATGAAACTAGATTTCTATGCAAATCTCAAGAAAAAATCACAAATAGAGGTTGTAAAAGGGTTTACTAACCTCAAATCAAGCTCCCAACCAAGCTCAAGAGACTAGGGTTGGAGATTCATCCACCAACAAGCTCTCCTCATCAGCCACGAGCTCCCTTCAAGCCTAGGAGTCAACCTCCATGGAGAAAATGGAGAGAAAGGAGATCAAAACCACCCTTCATGGGTTTGGAGAGGAGAAAAATCAAGAGAGAGAGAGGAAGGAAGCTCACCTTTCTTCTCCTCCATCCTCAGCCAACACTGGGCAACAAGAGAGGGTTGAGTGGATATATTACATGATGTAACAATATCCCCTAAGGCCCCTCAAAACTCAGAAATTACAAAACTGCACGAAATCTGATTCTGCAGCACTGCGTACCGGTATACGAATTGGCATACCGGTACTAATTAAATCAGTACTCGTATGCCAAAATCAGTAGCCGAATGCAGTACAAATTCTGCACTTTATGCAGAATTTGATCTCCGGAGTCCGTTTTCACCCATTTTAAGCCACGAAAATACCTCAAAGCTCACCAAACTCAACCCAAAACTCCAGAATAGTATAAGGCACTATTCTCTCACTAGAACTCCGTAATTTGCTAAAGTTCAGTGTGCTACAATGGGTGACCCCCTGGAAAGTCAGGGGCGTCACATATATATACCTTATATATCATTCTCCCCCACTTTAGGCTCTGGCGTCCTCGTTAGGCCCAAGCGCACTCTCAGGTCAAGCACACTCACAAGCATCAGGTAATGTGAGACTCGTCTCACTAGTCTTAACCGACCTTGTGGAGAGTCGTGCTCCACCCACAACAGTTGTCAACTGGGGAGTCTCGCTCTACCCGTTGCATGACCCTGGCTTAGTAGAGATTAATCTCATATTTCCGACTGGTGATTAGCTCTGATATCAACTGTGATGCCCTGCTTCCCAGGGGCTTGAGTACAAGTTGTGGACATGGTCAATTGAGGAGAACAGGAGAATGAGAAATGAAGCAAAAGGGGTTGCGTTGGACATACACTCACATGATATCACTATAAGAATTTTGTCGCATCATCACCAGTGGCTACAACAATATGGTATGTTATCTACTACATATTGTTACGAAAATACCATGTTTCTGATGCAAATATATGTTGAAGTTTATGTCAAAATATGCATGTAGCTGCATATTATGTGTGTAAGAAATATTTATTTTCTATACTTGTTGGTGTGTTTCTGAGAAAACTAATACTCCGTTTCTTCTGAATTGCGTTACAAGGGATGTTCTTGTTTTGGCTCGGACTGAAATCGATGATCTGCGTCGCCGATCCCGACATGATCAAATTGTTAGTTGTATGCCCTAGAAGCCTATCAGGCTAACGCATTTTATTTTTCTATGGGATATATCTTTATACTTAATTTTTATTATTTATATATTTGGGCCTTTTATTCCATTCATCTTTAATGTGTCCGTGAATCGTCCATTGAATTAATAAGATGATAATATGTATTCTAAAGAGTTGAAAATTTGAAATACATATTATTGGTAATTAATTCCTAAATACTCTCAATCGGTGGATCATCATAGGGACGATGATTGATCCGGTAAGATTGATGTGCGTACCACTTCCCTTTTGGATGACAAATCTCGAGACATCAGTGTGGGAACACTGGAGCGAACATGCAGGTGGTTGTTAGAGAACAAGGGTACTGAGTGTGACCAACTACGAACAGTTAACGACGGATATATTCCTACTATGTGATGTTATCTTTCCACTAGTAGCAATGTACAAAAGTGGAAACTCGAAAGGAAAATAAGGGACATGCTCATGCAAATCATACAAGCTCGGAGCGATTCGAGGCCTGCCGCACATCAAGCCACTGTGACGGGAAAAGAGAGGACTGCAGCATGATGAGCACGGACGAGATCGCCGATGAGTGTAAGACGTTCCTCTTCACCGGCCACAAGACGACGTCGCATCTTCTGACTTGGACTATGTTCCTCTTAAGCACAAACCAAGAATGGCAAGAGAGGCTCATGGAGGAGATAGTATGAGAGTGCGGAAATGATGCTCCGTATGCTGAGATGCTCAACAAATTGAAATTGGCATGTCCATTAAACTTCTTCTTCTTCTTTTTGGTTTTAACTCAAATTTTCGACAACATCTTGATATGTACATACATGCATGTGAACATGGTTCTATTAGAAACTTTGAGGCTCTACACTCTGGTATACCTCATACAACGAAAGGCCGCGAGAATGGCGGAATTGGAAGGCACAAGAATACCTAAAGGAACCGGCCGATCGTGACGGTTCATCGGGACAAGGAGATATGGGGCAACGATGCCATGAGTTCAATCCATTGAGGTCCTTCTGTCATTCTCTGCTGGGCCAAGAGACTGCATTGGGCAGAACTTTGCAATGCTGGAGGCGAAGGCCGTGATTGCCATAATGCCGCAGAAGTTCTCATTCTCTATCTCACAAAATTACGTGCACGAGCAGATATAAGTGTTAAAACTGTAGCCAAAATGCGGGCTGTTGGAATCTAATACTCGTCCTGATACCAGATTTTGAGAATCTGCAACTCGCTCTGATACCGACTGATATATATCAGATAGCGGTTGTTAGGATTCCACAACGGAAGCATCAAATCAGGTTTTTACCATAAACCCGTCTTTTCAGCAAAAAACGGGTACAGTCACAAAAGAAAGAACCAAACAGGAAATATGGATGAAATAAGATTTACTAAACAAAAAAAGAATTGCACCTGACTCCTCTTCTACACAGAGTAGCTTCAACCCGAGCCGTCATTCTAAATCTCTCACCCAATCCAACTAGAAATCAACTATAATTCTAACCAAATCCTAACATGGACTTCCGGTAATTCTGAAACCCATACATGTCTGATAGAAATTAAGATCTCTGACTGTTCTTACAGAATCAAGCGAGAAGAGGTGGTGTAACTTGTTGCGTAAACGAAATGAAAGATTTGTGGTAAGATTGAAATGAAAAGAATTAATTTGATTGAGGCATCTTCAAATGTAATGAAATTATTCGTAGCGAAATCATGTACTTATAAGTAGGAAGAACATTAACAAGAGAAGGTATGAAAAGAATACAGTGAATAAGATAATTGAGCTGCAAACAAGCACACAAAAGAAAAAAAAAAAATGTCAGATAAACAGTTCCATTTTAGCAGATAACTTCAGAAAAGAAATGAATTAATAAATCCAATATGTGCTTGACAAACAGATACACAAAAACATTCAGAAAATATAATCAAAAGAGTATACAGAAAAATTATATATACACATTCAATTTGATCAAATTACATAATACCAACCTAATAGTGATCCATCATTACAAGTAATATAGAGTGCAGCTACTATTCTTTTAGGAGGACGGAGGCCTTCGTCCTCTTAAAACGTTTTAGATTATAAGGATCTCGAATTGATAATCGCAACCGTCAAAGTTGATCTAGGATATTTATAGCGTCTAGAAACTAAATTTTATATATTTTAAAATTCATTATCAAGCTCATTGACGAGTCGAAAAATGAACGGTCAAAAATAAATAATCTTGTGAAAATAGATGTTAGAACTTTTCAATTCATGATCAGAGTTATCAAACGTTATCTAAATAGTATAAAGAATTTTCTATCAAAAATTCAAACAGTTTGGATTGTTCTACACCGTTAAATAAGCAAACGGCTCGTATAAGCAGTCAAAAACTGTCAGTTTTGTGATCCCTTGATCACTATGCAGATAGTTTTTAAAATTCATAAAATTTAGTTTCTAGTCACTTTAAATACTCTAAATCAACTTTAACGGTTCCGATCATCGATTTGAAATTCCTATAATCTAAAACAACTTAGGAGGATACGAAGGCCTCCATTCTCCTAAAAGGATAGTAGCTATATATATATATATATATAGTTTTACCTTCTAGACGGCAGCGGTGACAGCTAGATCCACTGCAGCTCTGAGGAAAAATGATCTTGTTCTGCTTGTGTCTTCTCTGTCTTCGACTACACCGTTCTCTATTAGCTTAAGATTTTAAAAATAAATAATTATTTTTATATGGTGTCGCACTACAACAGAATTAGGTTATAGAAACATATTATTGGAACACTTTTGTATAAGTGTCCTATTTATGCCAAAAAAAATTTTAAAAATTTACTAAGGCCTAAATATAAAGCCCAATCCAATCAAAAATAAAAAGATACTCTACTCAACCAACCCCACTCAGTCCACTCAGCCTGATTACAAATAGAAAAGAAAAAAAAAAAAAAATTGATCACCATCTCCTCTTCTCCTCCTCCGCCGCCGCACCCGACGAGATTGGGTTCCGGCGGCTGGAGTTCGGCTGCGACGTAGGGATTGTAGAGGGCTACGATCGCTACGTGTCCCTCCGCCATAGGTCACTGGAGGAGTGGGTGCCAAACATCAAGACGGCCCCACACCACATATAGCAACACTTTTAAAAAGTGTCGAAAATTTAGCTAGCAGCACTTTTTTTAATCTGTACCGATATTTAAAAGTGTCGCTATACACTGTTTTTGTTGAAGTTTCGGAGCAGGAGTTCTTGAGTACAAATCATGTCGTACTCCTTTAGTTTTATTTAATCTAATTATGCTAATCAATTTAAGTCCATATTCTGGGTATATTAAAAAAGTCTTTAAGCTCAAAAATAAGGGGAGCGTTGAATATATAATATAAAAATACGCCGATCATTTCTTTCTCTACTACTTCTGCTTTAATCTACAGTCATTTCTAATAAAGCGTGTAGCATATAAATATATCAAAACTTCTGCGGCCCACAAGTAAATGAATTTATATTTTGGAAAATTATTTACGCGAATAAAATAATGTTTATTTGAAACAATCGTTTCCGAAACCAAGAATTTGCCATATACAAATTAAAGGTTTTGTATCAATTTTATACAACCAGCGTTGTACCGAATCTGAGAGGATCACCCAATAATTGTGTTCACCGAAACATTGTATACGACCTCTTCATGCGAACCACGGCTCCGACGCCGCCACACTCCATTGTCCGGACGATCCCGCATGCGGACGCCATCCGGTTCAATCACGTCCGTCCGTTGCGGAAGTCGGTGCACAGTTGTGTCCGGATGGACGGTGGATCGAGTACCCGCACGGAATGCGTCCGCATACTCCGCCATCTGCATGAGTCGCTCCGACACCCGCCGCTCCCGCGTGTCTTCGGATTAAGATTCGGTCAACTCGGTCAATTTCGGCGGCCTTTTCGTTGCGTGGACCTGGTCTATAGAACAGGCTCATAGAACTCGAGCTTTTTCCTAGAGAGAGAGCGCTCTCAAACTTAGGGGCGGGTTGGTTAGATATAATTACAAATACAGTATAATTGGAGATACATGTACTTAAAAATACAGCAATTGCTACTATAGAATTTAAAAAATCTATATATTTATTATATAATTAGGGGCCGGTTGGTTAGATATTTATTATAGAATTTAAAAAATCTAAATCCTCCTTTTGGATTATATTTTAAGATTTTAGCAATTTTTCTAATACAAATACATCTGATCCGAATTTAAAATTTTTAAAATCATGACCCTAATTTTTTTAAAAAAATTCTAATAAAAAATTCTAAATTTTTAAAAAAAACTTACTACAACAAATTCACCAAAATAAAAATACTAAATTTTTTTTAAAAAAAATTCAATCCCAAACTTCATCAATAATAATAATAATAATAATCCTGATTAACTTTTGGACTGCATCATAAAAAGATTAAACCCTGATCTTTAAGACTACAATTCAGATAACAATTATTGGGCTAGGCCACTGGTGCTTATTACGTATAGTCTATGCAGTATCATCATCCTTTTCTTGGTTTCGTTATAGCTGTGTGTCATAGACGACGCTATAAGCCTTAGTGTCCGTATCGGACAAGTGCATGTTCGTGTGAAATTCATGTCCAATGCGAATGCACAATCGACGTGCGCTCATGATGGATCCCGTTAAAATATTTTTTATTTTATTTTTTTGTGCATATATAATGTAAGATGATAAATTTTTTGACTTTTTGATAAATGCATACAAACTCTTTTTGAATAATATACATATATTATGTATAGTAGAGAATTATTTTTCTTAAAATATATAAACTATAAATAAGAATTTTATTAACTTTCATTCATATAAAAAATATAGCAATACTTTCACAATATTAGTATTATTTATATAATATATTATTATATTTATAATAAAATATTTTATTAGCGACGTCCATGTCGTGTATGTATTCTAATTTTTTTGAACATGTCAAGTCACCGTGTCTGAGTGGTGTCGCGTCCTATATTCTGCATCCATGTATGTTACTGTGAGACCCCAGATAGTCCTATATATGAGATATAATAGGGCTAAACTCTCAACCCGGCTTAACCATTTTGGGCGGTAGCTAGGCCCAAGAGGTTGAGAGAGTTAAGCGTGTTAGGACGGGAGTAGTCCTAGGATGGATAACCCTCTGGAAAGTTGGGGCGTCACAGTTGGTATCAGAGCCAATTACCTGCCGGAAGTGTGAGATGACGAGGGCGTCAGGGCTTAAAGGGGGGAGATTGTGAGATATAAGATATAATAGGGTTAAACTCTCAACTCGGCTTAAGTATTTTGGGCGATAGCTCGGCCCAAGAGGTTGAGAGAGTTAAGCGTGCTAGGACGGGAGTAGGACAGTCCTAGGATGACCATAGTAACTGGGCGTTCTTATTTTCTTAGAGATGTTGTAAATATTTCATAATAAGGCATAGCATTAATATCAATACGAAAATTGTGACTGAGGTTTTGATAAAGTAACAATTCTCTCAAACGGGGTGATAACGGTCCTTAAATGAGGACATTTTACTCTACAGGACCGTGCGGGTGAATCTTATTAGAAATGCAATATTATTCGAGATATATGCAATTGAAAGTACAACAGTTATAGCTATCTATATTTTATTTAACAGTTATAGCTATCTATATTTTATTTAGATGAGTCAAATATAGTTGAAAATATAGTAGTCGAATTCAATGGTGAGTAAAAATTAATCAAAAATAACAAAACTTGGAAAGAAAGAAAGAAGACTAATTTTATTAATGGAAAATATTCTTGACAATTAAGCTTAATAATCATCAGATATTTGCTGAAACAAGAGGCTAATTTCAAAAGAAAACAAACACAAATTATAGTAACTAATGTTGTTGGGTTTCAGTAGCTGAGGTATCCGACGATTGAACTAGTTCTGGCTGAGAAGAATCTTGTAATTGAACTATATCATCGGTCTCTACCTCCGCTTGCTTACCAGCACTCGACGTCTCATCAGAAGAAATGATCAGGATGTAGTATGGCAGACTCATCAAATATGACATCCTTAGTAATAAGTAGCTCAGACGATTCCGGATACCACAATTTATATCTCTTAGCTCCCGATGCATAACCAACAAAGATGCACTTTTTATCTCCTTCATTTTCATGAGTATAAGCAGGACAACCAAATATTCGCAAATTAGAATAATCAGAAGGGCTCTCAGACCATACCTCTTCCGGAGTTTTGTAATCAAGTGCCGAGTGTGGAGATCGATTTATTACGTAACATGCCGTAGAAATGGCCTTAGCCCGAAAACTCTTCGGCAAATCAGCATCAGAGAGCATGCATCGAGCTATCTCCAAAAGAGTCTTGTTCATCTGTTTGGCCACCTCGTTATATTCATCAGTCTTATATTTGACGATCTCATTATTCTAGCAGAATTCTTCAAATTTTGATGAGCAGAATTCCAAACTATTGTCGGTCCTTATACTCTTTATTTTCTTTTCAGTTTTCTTCTCAATCATTTTCTGCCATTGCTTGAAACAATTGAAGACCTCCTTCTCACTTTTTGGAAAGAGTGTCCACACTTTACGTGAGTAGTCATCAACAAAAGTCAATATATATCTAGCACCACTATGACTGGGAGTATGAAAGGGTCCGAAAAGATCAATATGAATGTAGTCCAGAGTACCTTTTGTATGATGCATCGCGGTCTTAAAATTGACTCTTTTTTGTTTGTCACGAACACAGTGATCGCAGCAGTCTAAATTTTTTAAACTCTTACTACCAAATAAACCTCTATCTCTCAACTTCGCCATATCATGTTCGTTCATATGGCCGAGACGCAGATGCCATAGTCTAGTGCAATCCAAATCTGACATAGAGGCAGAAGTCACTGCTGCTGAACTTATCACAGTGGATCCCTCTAGAACATATAGCCTATCTAACAACTTTGCCTTCATCACTATAAGATTCCCTTTAGCGACCTTCATCAATCCATCAGCCGAAGAATACTGAAAACCTTTTGCATCAAGCGTACCTAATGAGATTAGATTTTTATTATTATTATTATTATTATTATTATTATTATTATTATTATTATTATTATTATTATTATTATTATTATTATTATTATTATTATTAATGTTCTTTTGTTTTTTTAAGATTGCCAGTAGATTCCTCCTCACAGCCTTCTTGTATATAATATTCTAATTCCCTATGTTATTATATGAAATAATTATTTATCTTCGATAACTTAAGATAGTATAGAGTGATTTTTTTATATATTTTTCTAGTTAATACTTTCCCTCACGTCTGAGCTTAAGATTTTTTTATTGACCCATGACGTGAACTTGAATTAAATGGAAAGAAAACTTTATGCTAAGAACCTGGCGTGACTCGAACTCAAAATTACATGCTCTGATACCATGTTAAATTATATGAAACTATCGTTTGTCTCCAATAGCTTAAGTTAGTAGATCAGAGATGTGTTTTTCCTATTTCTATATTTAACATCTTAAAAGTCGGGGACACGGGCTCCTTTTTGTGGAAGCACAAGTAGAGTGATGCGGTCCAAAAGCTCGGTGATTAAGATGGAGAAGCACAAGGACAATAAAGAGAGATAAATAATTTCTTCCAGGAGAGAATAAATATTAATAAACTCAGAAAACTCTCCTTCTAAGATAGGCGGCCTCGGGCTCTATTTATTATAAAATTTGTGTTGGATTATGTAAAGCCATGTTCCGAGTCGATATGTAGAGTTTGACTCTAATTGGATCTAATCTTGTTCTAAAAGATTAGGATTGTCTAGGATCACTTTAAAGAGGATTCCTAGTAGGATTCCTAAAAGGATTCCTAAGAGGATATATGGTGACTAGAGATGAATCGGACTTGGATGGAAGGCTAAAATTGTTTCCTACTAGAATTAGAATTTTAGGGCTATATAAACCCTTGTAATTAATATTTTAGATTTAGAGCCTCATTGTTAGAGGTTTCTCATTATGAGCTTTATTGAAAAATACCCTAATTGAGAGGAAAACGTAGAGAGCTCATGAGAGAGAGTTTCTTGTAATCCAATCTTACTCTTTTGTACTTTTGTGCTGTGGATTAATCGAAGAGCGCATTGAGGTGGTCTTGCCCGTGGACGTAGGTCGACTCATGGTTGGCCGAACCACGTAAATCTTGTGTTCTTGTTTTCTCTTTTTTTTCTCTATTGCTTTGTTATTCTCGTACTTATTTTTCCTACGATCGTTCTCGTCTCTTACATCTACGAAAGATCCTGTTTCCGCTGCGCTCGTTTGCTGTGTGGGTTTGAGGTGTGCTCGGTAACCCCACGGCCGGTCCCCCTTCAATTGGTATCAGAGCGTTTGGTTCTTTGTAGTATGTTGACGGTGAAACGATGGCGGGAAAAGTTACAGCGACGAAGTATGAGGTTCCTCGATTTGATGGAACGAATTTCGCGTTGTTGAAACTGAAGATGCAAGCAATCTTGATTAAAGATGCTTGTGAGATCGCCCTGCAAGAAAAGGAGAAAAATCCGGAAGGGATGACGGATAAGCTATTTGAAGAGAAAGACAAGATGGCTTTGGCAAACCTATATTTGGCACTTGATGATTCGGTGCTATTCAATGTGGAGACCGAGACTACTGCAAAAGGGATTTGGGATAAATTGAAGAATCTCTATGAAGGAAAGTCATTGGTGAATAAAATCTTCTTGAGACGGCAATTGTACAATCTAAAGATGAAGGACGGGGTACCGGTACAAGAGTATCTAAGTTCATTCAACTCTATTGTGAGCAAGCTTGCGGCCCTAGACGTTAGAATCGATGAAGAAGAAAAAGCTAGTATTTTACTTTGTTCGATGCCGGAATCTTGGGATAATTTGATTATGAACTTGAGCCACGTTGAAACCCTTAAGATGGAGTCGGTTGTTGCATCATTACTTACCGAGGAGATGAGACGAAAGTCTAGCCAAGAAAGCTCTTCGGGGGAGGCTATGATAGCACGGGGAAGACCTTTCGAGAGGGAGCGTGGTGATCGAGGGAAGTCAAGATCAAAGTCCAAGGGCAAAAAAAAAGTAAAGTGCTGGAATTGTGGAAAGTCGGGGCACGTGAAGAAGGATTGCCGGGTTAAAGGAGTTGATGGTAAATCCGATTCGAGTAATTTTGAAGGTAACGTAGCCGAAGCGGATGCTAAGTCGGCTAGTTCGGAGGACGGAGATGCGTTGTCCGCATTAGATAGATCCGATCTTATTTATCATTGGATCTTAGATTCGGGAGCGTCGTTCCACATGACTCCCTATAGGGAGTGGTTTCATACTTACAAGTCATGGGATGGTGGAGTTATCTATTTGGGTGACAACATGGCATGTCCGGTGGTTGGAGTGGGAGATGTTCGGATCAAGATGTTTGATGGTATTATTCGAACGGTTTCTAATGTTCGGTATGTTCCTACACTTCGAAAAAGTCTTCTATCACTTGGAATATTTTGCAAACAAGGGCTTAGGTTCGTCGGCGAGAAGGATCATTTGAAGGTATGTCAAGAATGTTTGGTGTTGATGAAAGGAGAGCAAATAGGTGGCCTATATAGATTGGTGGGCGAGACTCAAGTGGGAGAAGCGGTTGTTGCAAGCGCAAAGGTGGAGTCTCCGACGGTGTGGCATCGCCGTTTGGGACACATGAGCGAGCGAGGATTGCAGGTATTATCTAACCGTGAACTTCTTCCGGGTTATAAGTCCGCGCCATTGGATTTATGTGAATATTGCATCTACGGAAAGCAACGAAGGTTATCATTCTCTCTATCACATCAAAGAAGTAAGTCGCATCTCGAGTTGATTCATTCGGATACTTGGGAGTCGCCCGATAGTTCGTTGGGCGGGTGTTTTTACTTTGTTTCTTTTATTGATGATTATTCTCGGAAGGCTTGGGTGTATATCCTAAAGCGGAAGTCCGACGTGTTTGAAATTTTTAAGAAGTTTAAAGCTCTTGTGGAAAATGAAAAGGGTCTAAAAATTAAGTGCTTACGTTCCGATAACGGAGGGGAGTATTGTTCAAGAGAATTTGATGAGTTTTGTAGTGAACATGGAATTAAGCGGCACCTCACGGTACCCGGTACACCGCAACAAAACGGTGTAGCGGAGAGGTTAAATAGAACACTCATGGAGAGGGCCCGAAGCATGTTGAGTACTTCAAAACTCGACAAGAGATTTTGGGCGGAAGCCGTAAGCACGGCTTGTTACTTGATCAATCGAGCACCGACAAAATCACTTGATCTGAAAATTCCTGAAGAAGTCTGGAGCGGCAAGCCCGTTGACTACTCCTATCTTCGTGTCTTTGGATGCGACGCTTATGCGTGGATACCGAAGGAGAAGAGGTCCAAATTGGATAAGAACTCTCGGAGGTGCATATTTCTCGGCTATGCGAAAGGTGTTAAGGGGTATCGATTGTGGGATCCTATTACCCACAAGATTGTCGTAAGCCGTGACGTTGTCTTCAACGAAGGGTCCTTTCAAGGCACCAAGGAAAAGCAAGATGATGAGGCTATGGTTCCAATTGAGCTCTTTGAAGCACGCGATGAGGTGCAAGCTGAGCAAGCACAAGAGGACGAGGAGGTGGTTGATAATGAACCGGACTTGGAGTCTCCGCAATCATCCGAAAATACAAATTCACTGGTGGAGCCACTAGCGGATTCCGGGCGTCCTAGGAGAGTCATTAGACCTCCTGCGAGGTATGATGACTATATTACTTCATTTACTCCTTCTGCTAACTATGTTAGTGCATATGTTGCTTTGGCGGAGGAAGATGAGCCGACTTCGTATAAGGAGGCTTGTGAGTCGACCAATGCCGGAAAGTGGCAATGCGCGATGGAGGAGGAGATGGAGTCACTTCGGAAGAACAGGACCTGGGAACTTGTTGACTTGCCGAAGGAAAGGAAAGTGATCGTATGCCGGTGGGTGTATAAGGTGAAAAAGGATACGGATGGGAATGTGGAGAGATTCAAGGCGAGGTTGGTGGTGAAGGGTTATGCTCAGAAGCCGGGGATCGACTTCGATGAGATCTTCTCACCGGTGGTTCGTTTTACCACTATTCGAGTTGTTTTGGCGATCGCGGCGATTATGGATTTAGAGCTCGAGCAGATGGATGTAAAAACGGCATTCTTGCATGGTGACCTGGAGGAAGAGATATATATGTCGCAACCGGAAGGCTTTGTCGAAAGAGGCAGGGAGCATTTGGTTTGTCGGTTGAACAAATCGTTGTACGGCTTGAAACAGGCGCCGAGGTGTTGGTACAAGCGATTTGATTCCTTCATTGTGAGTTTGGGCTTTGATAGGCTTGAGGCGGATCATTGTGCATATTTCTGTGGATACAATGACGGGAGCTTCTGTATTTTGCTATTATATGTTGACGATATGGTGGTCGCGGGAAATAGCAAAGGCCGAATATCTACCCTGAAGACTCAGTTAGCCGGTGAGTTCAATATGAAGGACTTAGGAGCCGTGAACCAAATACTCGGGATGAAGGTACTACGGGAGAGAAAGAATAGGAAGGTTTGGCTTTTACAAAAGGGTTATGTGGAGAAGGTTCTGCGGCGCTTCAATATGCAGAACGCAAAGCCAGTTTCTACCCCGTTTCCTATTCATTTAAAATTGTCGGCCGAGCAATCACCGGGTACGGAAGCAGAAAAGGCCGACATGGCTCGGGTACCATATTCATCGGCAGTAGGGAGCCTTATGTTTGCCATGGTGTGTACGAGACCCGACATTGCTCAAGCAGTGGGAGTAGTAAGTCGGTATATGGCGAATCCAGATTGTGAACATTGGAATGCAGTGAAGTGGATCCTCAGGTATTTGAGGGGCACTGCGGATTTCTCACTCTGTTATGGTTCTGCGGGTTTGGAGTGCGTCGGATATGTGGATTCAGATTTTGCAGGAGATAGAGACAAGAGAAAGTCTACTACAGGCTATATTTTCTCTATGGGCGGTGGTGCTATTAGCTGGGAGTTGAAGCTTCAGTCAGTAGTCGCTTTGTCGACGACAGAGGCGGAGTACATAGCGGTGGCACATGCTTATAAGGAGGCTATTTGGTTGAAAAGGCTTTTAGGAGAATTGAAGGTGAAGCAAGATGTGGTGCGAGTGAATTGTGATAGTCAAAGTGCAATACACTTGGCGGAGAATCCGGTGTTTCACTCTCGGACGAAGCACATTGATATTCGCTATCACTTTGTAAGAGACGTGGTGGATGAGGGTCTTATCTCACTGTTAAAAGTTCATACCGATGCAAATCCAGCAGATATTTTGACGAAGCCGGTGACTCGAGAGAAGTTCAATTGGAGCATTATTTCTCTCGGTCTTGGAGCTACGTGAGGAGAGTGGGAGTTTGGCAAGACTTCCAATTTATTATTTTATGGTGTTCGGCACATGTCTTTAAGTGGGAGAATTGTTGGATTATATAAAGCCATGTTCCGAGTCGATATGTAGAGTTTGACTCTAATTGGATCTAATCTTGTTCTAAAAGATTAGGATTGTCTAGGATCACTTTAAAGAGGATTCCTAGTAGGATTCCTAAAAGGATTCCTAAGAGGATATATGGTGACTAGAGATGAATCGGACTTGGATGGAAGGCTAAAATTGTTTCCTACTAGAATTAGAATTTTAGGGCTATATAAACCCTTGTAATTAATATTTTAGATTTAGAGCCTCATTGTTAGAGGTTTCTCATTATGAGCTTCATTGAAAAATACCCTAATTGAGAGGAAAACGTAGAGAGCTCATGAGAGAGAGTTTCTTGTAATCCAATCTTACTCCTTTGTACTTTTGTGCCGTGGATTAATCGAAGAGCGCATTGAGGTGGTCTTGCCCGTGGACGTAGGTCGACTCATGGTTGGCCGAACCACGTAAATCTTGTGTTCTTGTTTTCTCTTGTTTTTCTTTATTGCTTTGTTATTCTCGTACTTATTTTTCCTACGATCGTTCTCGTCTCTTACATTTACGAAAGATCCTGTTTCCGCTGCGCTCGTGTGCTGTGTGGGTTTGAGGTGTGCTCGGTAACCCCACGGCCGGTCCCCCTTCAATTTGTAGGCGATGGAAATATGGATATATAGTATGTACTATTAATAGTATCCTAGCTGAACTCTCTCTCTATATATATACTAGTATAGGGCCCGCGCTTCGCAGCGGGTAGATAATATTTCAGCCAGTTAAGATATATAGTTATTAAAATTTTAAAAATAAAAAATTATTCTAAAATAAATATTAAAAAAATTTATAAAATAATCTTATGTACACTATAAATTTTTTTCTTAATTGTCAATATTTATAGAGTTGAATTATTGTAACAATTTTATTTAAAAATTTAATCAAATTTTATAGGTTTGATAGCTATTCTATAAGTAATTTTTTTAATTAAATTTTTTTTTTAATAAAAAAGTTGAAGTTAGGGACTTATTTTAAATTGAAGAATATGTGAGGATGACTTTAACTTATTAAAATTAATTGGAGAAGAAGAAACTATTCCATGCACCTAGCGCATATTACTACTTTATGCACTACAATTTATATTTGATGACTAATGTTCTAATATTAAAAATTAATTAAATATAAATAATTTATAAAGTCTAATAATTTAAATTATATTTAATGTATTAATTTAAAATCTCTACTAAAGGATGTTGAGCACGTGGCGTATGTAAATAAATACATTCGGTGCAGTGAATGTTTAGTGCGGTGTACATATAATTTCAAAAGAGAGGAGAAATCTTTACTTGCACCTAATGCATACTAATTTTTCATACACCACACAGAATATTATATGATTGATGGAGTATTTGGTGATTAATACTATAACATAAAATAAAATTAATACTATAAAATATAATATAATGTAATATAATAAAAAATATTTAAATAGTTTATTATACCATCAATATTTTATTTTTAATACACATTTTAGAGTAGATTTATGGTGCAACGAGCACATCCAAAATATTAATAGGAATGTGTCAATCCCATAGTGGTTAATGACTTAATGGATAATGATGCCACTTTCAAAAAAAAAGGAGAAATATTTACTTGCATTTGGTGCATACTAATTTTTCATATACCGTACAGAATATTATATGATTGATGGAGTATTTGATGATTAATACTATAAGATAAAATATGATATAATATAAAATCTTTAAATAATTTATTATATTATTAAAATTTTATTTTTCATGCATATTTTAGAGTAGGTTTACGGTGCAACGGGCACATCCAAATTTTCAATAAATGTGGCAACCTCTCGTTGGTTAATGACTTAATTGATAAGGTGGCTTTGTCACTTCCAAAAGAGAAGAGAAATATTTGTTTGTACCTAATGCATACTAATTTTTCATACAACGCATAAAATATTATATATTGATGGAGTATATATATGGTGATTAATACTGTAAAATAAAACATAATATAATATAAAATATTTAAATAATTTATTATACAACCGAAATTTTATTTTTGATACCTATTTTAAAGTCGGTTTACCATGAACCGGGCACGTCCAATATTTTCAAAGGCATATGGCAATTGTTTATTGGCTAATGTGCTGTGGAGCGACGTGGCTCTCTTAGAAAGTATTTTCATAATGTGATGGAAGTGTCAAATAGTATATACTAGTGAAGAAGCCCGCGCTTCGCTGCCGGAGATATCAAAAAAATATATAAAATTTTATATTTAAAAATAAAATTATAATATTTATTATAGTATAAATATAATATTTTTAGATAATTATACATATAAAAAAGAATAATTATACAAAATAATTTTTTTAGAAAAAAAAATTATATCGAAATCAAAATTTTGAAATGCCACGTAGCTTTCAAAAAAAAAAAAAAGAAGATCATCTCGCCGGAAAAAAAGTAAACAAAAAAGTTTTTAAACAATTTGAGTTTTTATCCATTTTAATATAAAAGTAAAAAAAATCTTCCAAATAAAAAGAGAAAAGAAAAGAAGAAGAAGAAGAAGAACGTCGTTGTCGCCGTATCCGCGGCCGTTGCCGTGCAAGCCGCCACCTCGTCACCGCGTAAGCCGCCGCCGCAGCTGCCGCCGCCGCCGCAGTTGTCGCCGCAGAACCGCGTGGGCTCCACACCTTGCCCCCCCCACACGCCTCGGTGAAAACGATAAACAAAAAATTTTAAACAACCTGAATTTTTATTCATTTTAATATAAAAGAAAAAAAAAATCTTTCAAATAAAAAGAGAAAAGAAGAAGAAGAAGAACGCCGTTGTCGCCGTATCCGCAGCCGTTGCCGTGCAAGCTGCCACCGCTGTCCTCACCGTGTAAGCCGCAGCCGCCGCCGGAGCCGCCGCTGCTGCCGTCGGCGCCGCCGCTGCCGCTGCCGCCGCCGCCGCCACCAAAGCCGGTGGAATTCCCTCACGAAATTTTTTGTTTTAATGAGAGATAGAGAGAGTTCCAAATAAAAAGAGAAAAGAAGAAGAAGAAGAAGCAGCAGAACGCCGTTGTCGCCGTATCCGCAACCGTTGCCGTGCAAGCCGCCACCGCTGTCCTCACCGCATAAGCCGCAGCCGCCGCCGTCGCCGCCGCCGCTGCCGTCGCCGCCGCTGCTGCCGCCGCTGCTGCCGCCGTCGCCGCCGCTGCTGCCGCCGTCGCCGCCGCCGCTGCCGTCGCCGTCGCCGCCGCTGCTGCCGCTGCCGTCGCCGCTTCCGTCGTTTTTTTTTTTAATGAGAGAGAGAGAGAGATGGAATGGGGGAGGGAATAATAAAGAGAAAGAAGAAGAGAAGGAGGGAGAGAGTGGGGGACAGCTGGAGTTTGCTGGAGGAGGGAAGAGAGAGAGAGAGAGAGGAGAGGAGGGAGGAGAGAGAGAGTGGGGCCATCTGGGAGGAAGAGAGAGAAAGAGAGAGGAAGGGAGGGAAGAGAGAGAGTGGGAGAGGATATTTTTAAAAGATATGGGACTTTTCCAAGACGGTAGAGAGAGAGGAAGAGATTTTCAGAAGATATGGAATATTTCCAAGAAAAGGAGAGAGGAGGGAGAGAGAGGAGATGTATGGAAAAACTGCCACGTATACATTTTAAACTGTCAATTAATCTTCTTTGTATGGATACTATAGATTGCTAAATTGTAGAAAATTCATCTGTAAATATTCATTTTTTTACTTTTCCTCTCTGACTTTCAAAAATTTACATTTTGCCCCCTAACAATTTCAGGAATGTTTTCAGGGAGGTACGACGTTAATAGAGAGGGCACAATGACCAAAGTACCCTTATTTTTTTTATAAGAAAAAAATAATTTTTTAATATATATCTATTATTTTGAAGGGTATTTTTGGTATAAATTATAAGAAATGAATGGAATAGTGATGGAACCCTAACGGAAGGGGCTAAATGCAATAACTTAAAATACTTAGGGGGTAAAATGTAGATTTTTAAAAATTAAGAAGAAAAAGTAAAAAAAAAAAAAGATATTTATGATGAGATTTTTTGTAATTTAGCCAGTATAAATATACATGTATGGAAGTTCAGGAACTAAACTATCTATATACATATATAGAAAGTACATACAGAGACCAACTCGCAATATTAGAAGAGATATTTAACTAAGATTATGCCCTTATATATAATGGGTGCATGCATGCATGTTTGTACGTAGGTGACAATGGTTCTGTTTGAAACCCTGAGGCTGTACGGTCCAGTCGTCCAACTACAAAGAAAAACAGCGAAAGACATGGAGCTGGGGGGCCTGAGGATCCCGAGAGGCACCGTGGTCGCGATGCCGATCATGACGATGCACCGCGAGAAGGCGGTGTGGGGCGCCGACGCCGACAAGTTCGACCCGTCGAGGTTCGAGAACGGGGTCACGAGGGCCGCCAAGCACCCGAACGCGCTGCTTTCGTTCTCGATCGGGCCCAAGTCGTGCATCGGGCAGAACTTCGCGATGCTGGAGGCGAAGACCGTCGTCGCGATGCTGCTGCAGCGGTTCTCATTCACCATCTCTCCCATGTACGTGCATGCGCCCAACGACGTGCTAACGCTGCAGCCAAAATATGGGCTCCCTGTAGTGTTGAAGCCCCTGCATGTCTAAGAGATATAGGTGGAATATATGTATACGTTGGTAATTAATAGTAATAGTTATGCCCTCGTGCAAAACTGTGCTATGTTGTATTTTCTGGGTGAAATTTATTGTACCTGTTTTGTTTACGCCTTGGGCGGACAGAAAAAATTCTTTCTGTTCGGCGGTCTGTGCGCGTGCCTGAATCGACCAAATTGGCGGTGCCGGGGCGTGACAGATACGATTGGTATCAGAGCAAGAATGAGTCTAGGAGGACCTAGGAGACTTTAGACTTGAAAAGCCTTAAGGCCTTAGGCTCGTGGGTAGAAGTAACTTGTGGCGAAAGTCGAGTGATTGGGTCAAGTGATCTCCAATAGCATGTTGGAGACGAATTGAAGGTGTTACAACTACTCTATCAAGATGATTATGTTGGCTGCAGACAACATGATGTCGAAAGCAGAGTAGAGGTGCCCTATGACTTTCGTTGATTGGGTCGGTTGTCGCGCGGCGGATCGTTCGATCGTTGGGTCTTTTAGCCGTGCTCGTGTCATCCCTCGAGTGACCATGGCGAGTTACATGGTAGCGGGGATGTTGTGGAGGACCAGATAGCCCTCCGATGTGTGGCGTTAGGTGTCTCTTTAGCATAAGCCCTCTCGTTGAGCCCGAGATGTGCGGTCTTGGGAAGCATGTTGGAGTGCTCCAAGAAGCGTTGGCACAATGAGCGGCCACGGCCTGCTTAGGCCAAGAGCCACCCGTGCCTTTGGTCGTTTCCCCTTGTGTGGCTGGGGGAGTAGTCGTGGTAATCGTGCTTGTGGCGGTAGGCTGAGCACCGTTAGAAGCAATGTTAGGTACCCCGCAAGTGGATGCAGGTACCTTGTCCCTGGTTCTGCCGTTGGAGGCAGTGTAGGAGTCCTGTTTGGGGACCAGAACACCTTGGAGAGCGAGAGCCCTGGTGTAGAACAACTGGGAAAAGGCCGAGTGTTTCGAGCTGAGATTTCAGTCATTCGAGGCTGATAGCAAGGAACAAGGGAGGTGTATTCGATGTGGGCAGCCGACTACACGAATTGTGGTTGTCCTCTGGGCGATAGCCGAGCCGGTTGGCCATGATAGTATCCTCGCTCCGAGATAGTTCATGGGTAGAGCATTTGCGGCGAGATCTAGGGAGCGTGTGTTAGTGATGAGGTGATCGCATGATTCATGATAAGCGCCTATTGGCCATTGGTACGCGAATCGAATCGTGAAGCATACTACTGCCGTCGATGATGTAGCAGGTATGATTTAGGCATAGAAATCATACGAATGGGCATGACTAGACACTGGAGCATTGCAAACACTTACCATGTGGTCAATTGCTACCTGGGTCGAGAGAGATGTATAGGTAGCAAGAATCCGATGTATGGTTAAGTGTAGATACCCGGGCGTGCTTATGTCATGGCAGTGTGTCTCGCCACTAGAGCGGGTAGAGCGGCTGACATTACCAGCGAATTACTAGTGTTATACCTAGATTAAGACTCGAGGTAGTGATGTTAGCAAGCGGACTGACTTGCAAGGTTGAGGCAATGTGAGTAGCCAATTGCGAGAGCCGAGCTCTGATGAGTAGGCCTTGTAGTACCTCAAAGTGAGGTGGGTGTTGCACTCGCATAGTATGTGAGTGTGGACAAGGTAGCGTAGTGCTTGTGGTTAGCACAGAAAGGCATAGAAGAATAGAACGCTCGGATAGTTGTACTCGTGGAGTATTGGTTTTGGTTAGTCGACAGGGTTTGTTGGCTGTAGCACTTGAGCATTGCTAAGTGTGAAGGAGGCCAAGGACCGCTTGAGGGTTAGTGGCTCTCACTAGGTGCTCAGGAGCTGATAGAGATTGTTGTCGCTCGATAGAGTGTGTTGGTCGTGTGTAGCGACGGTAGCGGGTATTGCTTAGGGACGATCCGTGCCCAGACCACGTGTGGACTGTGGAGCCTGGGGCCAGATGGATAGGCGCAGTCAGCTGCGTGTGGCAGCGGCCCGAGACCTACGGGTGGGGCAGAGACTTATGGTCGGGGCGGTAGTCCGAGCTATGACCCGAGAACGTGGAATGCCACGTGTGAGGTTGTGTGATCGATAGTATACCGAGGGTGTAGATATGACCCAACCCGAGGACTTGTAGTGGTTTGGGGTCTTGGTTGCTCCTGGTTGGAGCATGTATACGAAGTCTTAAGTGAGGACTCCGCCAGGTGATGATTGGGTTTATGCTTGCGAGCAAGAGACGTTGCGCGATATTGAGACAGGTTTAGATGATAGGCCTATGTGAGAATTCTGGTCTGTGGACCATCTATCATAAACCGGGATAAGCGGTTTAGCCGAAGGCTATTATAGTGAGAGCGTTGGTCGTATCCAGGAGGATTGAGGGTAGTGACCATAGGAGCGCAGGCTCGGTCATACCGCTCGCCTAGTTGGAATCGCCGAGTCTGGCACTATTGGTGAGACGGAGTCGGATTCACGAACGGAGGGTTCGTGTGTACTCGTCACGAGGACGCTAGGATGCTGACCCGTGGCAGATAAAAGCAAAGTGAAGTGCTCTTTATGAGACTTTGGAATAGTGAAAGCCACGTGAGAATTTGAGGATTATGCTCCTAAATGAGCTGGAGTTGGAGATGTGCCGGATGTGCCATCTTGTTGTGTCGCTAGGAATCCATCAGTGATAAGGCCACTTGTGATTGGTCGATGCATCAATGGTGTTGCTTTTAAGTAATGCCGGTGATCGGACCAATGTGAGTTCCATAATGGAACTATAAACTTGGAGGAGAGTCACTCGTATGGACATAGACTCTCGAGTGGCCAAGAAACCTGGCCTGCTAGGTGCAAGAGTGCGAGTATAGACTACAACTGAACTTCAGTGTGCCGTACCGAACTTTACCCAAATTGGATAGAGTTTGGATGAAGTAGGTGATAATGGGTTTGGAATCAAGTTCTGAGGGTCCCGGAATGTTTGGGAGCGAGTTAGAGCCCCGAAAATCAGAAATAAAAATTTTTAGAAAAAAATTCAGTTGAGCATTTTCGCTCTCGGGTTCCGGGCCCGGGAAGCAGGATCCTGACCTTCGATTTCTGTGCCAAAAAAAAAAAAAATCCAGACTCCGGACCTTGTGGTGGATTCTGGACCCGGCTCACTTGTGTGACTAGAGGAGGTCTACCTGTATGCAATACTTAGTGGTGGTCGACCCTTTGGCAAACTAGTTCATTCTTCTCCTGTCCACACCACGGGAACGAAGGGTAGTCCTGACCTCAGAGGAAATATGTCGGTGGAATTGATAAGGTTTGTCGTTTGTCGTCTAATAACGGCAGTTATCAATGACATGGGTCCGATAGGGATTGTGTGTAGGTGATTGCCGGTTGAGCAAGGAAGTATGAGCTGCCTAAGCGATACAAGGATGCTATGTATAAGAGATTTCTGGTAGGCATCCTTGCTCGTGAAGAGAAGGAACTATGGAACCATGTTTCATGCGTTAAAGTTTTGCGGGGCAATCACGAGAATCATGAGGTTGCCTAGGAATGTGAGATTTGATGATATTCTCACGTCTTCGGTCTGTCGAGTTGAAGTATGAATCTAAGTTTCGCGGACGAAACTTTTTTTAAGGGGAGTGGAATGTAGTGTACCGAATTTTTAATATAAAAGTAAGTAAAAATAAAAATAGTGTGAGATACTATTTTTATTAGACTTAGAGAAGTAAAATATAAGTCGGAAATAACTTGTGCAGAAATTGGAATGAAAACAGGAGATTTGAAATTTTCTGTAAGGAACGGGGCTGATTTTTTTAGCAAAAAATTTACAGTGTCAGAAAATTATGAAAATTTGAAAATATGTCAGAATTATTTTTCTGAGGCTAGAATAAAAGTTTCATGTCATTCCGACGCCCGAAAAGTGAAAATAAAATATAACAGCAATCTGCTAGAGATTTTAGTCGGTAGAGCTTTCGGTGACCAAAAAAGGTCCGAAACTAGATAGTGATGATCAATTCTTCTGATTAACTTAAACCGAGTATGACTGTCAAATTTGAGCACAAACGAATATTCAGAAGGGCTCCAACTGAATCGATCAGATTCTGAACTGGAATAAAGTATAAGTTGTAATAGTGTTGGAGGGTTTTTAAAAGGGACTTTCTCCCTTTCTCCCTCAGCTGAATACAAGCACACGCACACACGCATGGTGAGAGAGAGAGAGAGAAGCTCTCCCTCTTTCTCACAATCCCCTCTCTCTCCCCTCTCTAGATCTCTCCCAAACTTGGGGTTTTGGTGGAGTTTGAGCTCGGGAACGCGTAGAGAATGGTGAAGCAAGCTCTCTAATGATGGAGAAGCTTGGAGAGCAAGGTTGCCATGGTGAGTTTTCACAGTTTAAGCTAGGATTTGGATTAAATCTTTTGTAAATGAGATATTTAGGATCTCTAGATGATTCTAATCAACCTTGGGTAAATATTCACTATGAATTTTGGGGTTTCATGTGGAAATTGAAAACCTAGGGTTAGATTGATCTTGTGAAACCTTAATTGAAGGATATTTCAACGCGGTGGACAACTTCGTTTTGGACTACGACGAGGTTTAGCGTCCGATTGAGAGATTTTGCGGAATATGGTTCGTTAGACTTGGGTCGAGACTTTTCGGCGGAGAAAAATTGCGAAACTTCGTTTTCCGGCCCTAGACGTCAATACGAGGTGGGGGGTGCTATCCGAAATGGTTGAATTTCTTCCTATGTCTAAATCCTACTTTTGAGCATATATGTATATATGTATGAAATTGCATGTAATAGGGTTCAATTATTTCTTATTTCAGAAACTTGCATGCCTCCTAAATTAGTTGTGAATAATCATGATTGAAAACTTGGAACTTAGGACACATAAACCTAGTGCCATGTGAACACTAGTGAAGTGTTGAACTAGTAGAGAAACTAGTGGATTGGACATAGAAAACAAAGTGCGGACATTGAAACAAAGTGAAACACTAGTGTCATTGTGATAGTGAATGTGAACCTAGTGATGGAACGTGGATTTGGGTCATTGCATGAGCCTAATGTGTTGTTTGTTATAGTTCCATGTATTATGAGCATTGCATATTTGCTTATGTCCACAGAGTGTGGTGATTGTATATTCCATTGATGCACGCGACATGAATTGAGTGGACTCTAGTATCAATGAAAAGGATTGGGTCGGTGCATGTGTGATGTGACAACTAGTGTTAGGCCATTGTTGAGCATGCGAGGGATGAAATAGATCCTCTGGACCATGCTAGGGATTGGTATATCCCCGTGTGTTGTTACCCTGGTCAGTAGGGTGTCCTCGAGATGAGAGGACTGGATCGTACTCACATTGTCTGTTTGGCTTGTTGGTGGTCGCGACACCACAAGCAGTGAGCTCCGGAGTTGTCACGTATGGGTTAACGTATCTACCCAGCAGACGGCCCTAAATTGGTGATAGTCCCCGTGGGCCCTGGTATTGTGAGTTTGGCTTGACTTCGCGTGAGCCGGTATGATTGGGTTAAAAAGGTAAAAATGGTAGTGTTTATTCCATTCATTGTTTACCTAGCTTTATTTTGCAAAGGTATAGTAGTGTTTATTCCATTTTATGCATAGTGTAGTTGTACTACTTTTGTTGTTTATCTACTTATGCCTTGATAGACCTAGTGGGAAAATCGGCGAGGTCGGTGGCCGAACCCACTGAAAACTTCTTTTAGTTCTCATCCCACCATTTTGCAGAGCTATTATACATGTACAACCAACCATGAGCGGAGCAGCACCGGACCGAGGCGTGGGCGTCGCGCCCTAGATAGCAAGGTTACCCTGTGTAGATTACCCTTGTGTATGACAAGTAAAAGAAAAGAATGTAAAGCTGTTGTTGAATGTAATGTATTCGAGAGCGAAAGATGTGTATTGAGGAAAATGTATGTAAAATGTGGATGAATGGAATATTGTAATAGTTAGTTTACATTCATGCTCTTGTGTTATACCCTCGTGCAAAACTGTGCTATATTGTATTTCCTGGGTGAAATTCATTGTTCCTGTTTTGTTTACGCCTTGGGCGGACAGGAAAAACTCTGTCCGTTCGGCGGTCTGTGCGCGTGCCTGAACCGACCAAATTGGCGGTGTCGGGGCGTGACAGCGTACCGGTACACGAATTGGCATACCGGTACTAGGCAGTTCCGGTACCAAGAGCCTGGTTCCGCAGAACCCGAACATTGGATTTGCGAATTTTCTACTGCGTTCCGGTACCTCAAAAATCAGTACCGGTACTACATGAATCAGTACCGGTACCTCAGCCGAGTTCCTCAAAATCCGAGAGCTGCGCAAATCCCACATTCTACTGAGTTCCGGTACCCCAGATTCAGTACCTGTACTCAATGCACAATCTGCAGCTTTTGCAGATTTTTGGTCTTCGGAGTTCGTTTTCGCGCTTATTAAGCCTCGAAAACACTCCCAAGCTCTCCAAACTCAATCATAATCTCTAGAATAGTCTAAAGCACTATTCTCTCACTAGAACTCCGCAATTTGCAAAATTTCAGTGTGCTACAGCGACAGATCCTTTGGCGAGTCCGGATTGGCTACAACCTAGGGCGTGACAATAGGAGCTCAACTCACATTTATAATAAAATATTTTACTAGTGGTGTTCATGCCAGATACGTGTCCTAATTTTTTTGAAACTGTTAAATTGTTGTGTCTGAGTTGTGTCGTGTCCTATATTCCGCATTGGCATCTGTTATGCCTGGCGCCTATTAATTGGGCTTTTTTGTTTTCTTAAAGATGTTGTAAATTTATTCATAATAAGGGCATAGCACTAATATGAATACCAAAAATTGTGACCGAGTATCTTCCAATTATTTTGACAAATTAAAAATTTCTCTCAAATGGGGTGATAATGGTCCGTAAATGAGGACATTTTACACTATAGGATTGTTTGGTTGAGTGTTATTGGAAGTGCAGTATTACTGGAGATGCATGCAGTTGAAAGTATAACAGTTATAGCTATGCATGTTTTATTTAGTTGAGTCGAATATAGTTGAAAATGCACCAGTCGAGTTCAATGGTGAGTAAAAATTAATATAACATAATACAATTTGGAGGGAAAAGAAACAAAGCTAACTGTATTAATGGCATGTATATATGTAGGAAAAAATGAAATGAAAACCATCAAACGTAACACAAAATATATTTATGACGACACAAATAGATGGCAAAAAGTCTTGACAATTAAGCTTAATAATCATCAGATAATTGCTAAAACAAGAGGCTAATTTTAAAAGAAATCAAACACAAATCACAGTAACTAATCTTGTGGGGTTTCAGCAGCTGAGGTGTTTGACGACTGAACTAGTTTTGACTGAGAAGAATCCTGTAATTGAACTGTATCATCGGTCTCTACCTCCACCTGCTTACTAGCACTCGGCATCTTATTAGAATAAATTATTATGATATAACATAGCTAATTCATCAAATGTGACATCCCTACTAATAAGTAACTTAGACGATTTAGGACACCACAATTTATATCTCTTAACCCCTGGTGCATAACCGATAAAAATGCACCTTTTAGTCCTAAGTTCTAATGTATTTTCATTTACATGAGCAATAGCAGGGCAACCAAATATCCGCAAATTAGAATAATCAGAAGGACTACCATACCATACCTCCTCTGGAGTTTTGCAATCAGGTGCCGAACGTGGAGATCGATTTATTAAGTAACATGCCGTAGAGATCGCCTCTGCCCGAAGACTCTTCTTCAAACGATCATTAGAGAGAGGAGCAGTAGAGAGCATCCATTTAGCTCTCTCATAAAGAGTCTTGTTCATCTGTTCGGCCACCCCATTCTGTCCATCGGTCTTATGTCTGACGATCATATTCCTCTTGCAGAAATTTTCAAACTTTGATGACCAGAATTTCAAACCATTATCGGTCTTTATACTTTTTATTTTCTTTTTAGTTTTCTTCTCAATCTTCTCCTTCCACTGCTCGAAATTACTGAACACCTCATTCTTACTTTTTGGAAAGAGTGTCCACACTTTACGAGAGTAGTCATCAATAAAAGTCAACACATATTTAGCGCCATCAGGACTAGGAGTTTCAAAGGGTCCCAAAAGATCAGAATGAATGCACTCCAGAATACCTTTTGTTTGAGGCACTGCGGTGTGAGAACTGACTCTCTTTTGTTTATCAAGAATACACTGCTTGCAAAAATTCAACTTTTCTAAACTTTGACTACCAAGCAAACCCCCCTCACTCAACTTTGCCATATCATGTTTGTTCATGTGGCCGAGTCGCATATGCCATAATCTGGTGGTATCTAAACTTGTCATAGTGGAACCCTGTAGAACATATAACATGTCGAACAACTTGGCCTCCATCACTTCAAGATTCCCTTTCATGACCTTCATAAGTCCATTAGCCGAAGAATATTTAAAGCCTTTAGCATCAAGTACATAATGAGATCAGATTTTTTTTCATATCTGGAACATGCCGAACCTCTGTTATAGTCGTCATCAGTCCATTGAACATCCGTATCTGAACAGTGCCAATACCAGCAACTGTACACCTAGCATGATTTCCCATATATATAACACTATCTTGAATAGGCTTGTATGTTGAGAACAACTCTCTATGCATACAGATATGGTAGCAACACACGGAGTCCATAATCCACTCATTCTGTATGTGTTCCTTATCCGTAACTACTAAGACGATATCACTGCAATCTGATTCTCGTGAATTACCATTCTCTTCATTATCTTTGACTGGCAGGTTAAGTGTTTCAGAGCATATCACATCGTCAAAGTAGACCTCTAGCCCTAATTTGTTGAAAACTTTTGCCACATGAGCTTTATCGGTATGAGTGAGAGTGAAAATCTACAATCAAAGCACAACTTATCGTTAACATAGTTCATGATTAGGACATCAAGAAATGTGTCACCAAAATATGCTTGTTTTGATCGGTGAGATACTCATAGCAAAAAAAAAAAAGGAAAAAAAAAGAGGAAAACAGCCTACTATTTTCCACTGCGGCATTGATAGAAGTAGGTGCCTCAACCGAGGATCAGGTTTTAATGTCTTATAAGGTAGTGTTCCATGAACATTGGCATGGAGCTCATCATTGTTTAATTCAAATCCCAGGGCCTGCGACAAATTAAGAAGCAGAACGTTAGCAATATATATATTTATTAGTATGCCCTACAAATCGGCATTTATACCTTAAGACCAGGCATTGTTGTTCCATATTCCTTGTACAAATCGAGGCACATCTTCGGGACTTGACTCTCCTCGATTTTGAGGTGATGCAGTATATAATCTGCAATTTCACAACACCATAATCTCGGATTAGCACGATAAGTATTTAGCTGATCAAACTCACACTTATGATTCTAGCGCATTTGTCTTCGTAATAGGACACTTAAATTCTCTTTCATTTACCTTGTATGTTCTTCCGACAGGCTAAGTTGACCCCCGAACTCATTGGATATAGGGTGTCGTCTATATCTGAAGATTGGAAAAGTCACCATTTAGAAAAGCAAATACAATTAAGTTCGTAGCCGTTGTCTTCAATATGCCAAATGCCAAAACAAGAAATTGAAATCGAGTCTTGTACATGCTAACTTACCCAAGAGTGAGCATTCATAGTTTGCTCCGCTCGCAAAGGAATCCATCATCAAAAGTTAAAAGCTGGAAACAACAATTGATAAGATTTGAATATACAAATAAAGTAGGAATATTCATCAAAATCTAGTGATTTATTGCATATGTTGGACTGCTGTCTCTAAATTCATAATATTGGTCAGGTCAGAACAACATAAATAGACCTTGTCCGTAAGCTACATGAAGATTATTTTACAAAACTTGAAAAATAAATCAAAAATTTCTCCGTTCACTTTTCACATAGTTCGGGCTTCTTCAAGTTGCAGTCATCCCTAGAAGAGCAACTTGCTGGCAAAAAACTCTAGAGCTTCTGTTAGGGTGGCAAGTCGAAATGAGGTGCCAAAACATTAGTGAAGATTTTGAGCAGGATCTAGAAATCCGATTGTTCGCCTGTCTTGATTTATATAGAGTCATAGGCTTGAGTTATTCGCAGATTTGGGCCAATTACAGTTTTAGGGTTGGACTTTGCATAGGTCCGGACTGTAGCGGGAAGCACCATCAGGGGGTCAACGATCCAGGAATATTCCACGGTAGAGGTGGGTGCTTCGAGCTGGTAGTCGGTAAGGCTGTATCTTCACTATTCCTTATCTTACATATCACGACATTTATTTTACCCTTCTTTACATGTCGGTACTATTTCACTATTCCTAACATTTCTGTATTGCTATCTTGCATAGTGGTAGCCGGTTTTGGACATATAGAGTAGGCTCTTTGTCACTTGACTATCAGGGGACCTTTAGGTCTAGGCAACACAACATTACTCTTTACCATTGTGTTCCGATCTATTGATCATGGTTTTGGCGTTTATACGCCACGACATCTGGCTTCGGCCATGGCATCGTCTTTCCGCCAAAGGTTATATTGATCATCTCACATGATTTGCCACTGCGCTTGGAAGTATTCTAGACATCGAGTCGATTTGGCCACCGACAAGGGATGTACTTATCCAGATAGGTCGTCCATCATGACGCATGGATCAGGTTCAGTTTATTTTGGTGGCAGGCAGTACCTGAGGTCGACAGACCAATACGGCAGGTTACGGATGGGGTACAAATTTCGAATTTCATCTTTTGAGGCATATAGTGGATAGGATTCTTTTACAGTAGCGGCATTTTTGTTATTTATTATTCATATCTATTCATATTGCTACTGTAGATTTACATTTTAGCTTATGACTTATATATTTGCTTTATCTCTACTATTTCTTTCTCGGTGAATTGGCTTACCTTCGTGTATTTGTCGTACCCTCTGAAAAAATTTAGGTTGGTTTCTTACCCCACTATTTTCACATGTGGCACGAGTGAGGAGACAGGTCAAGACGCGGCGTGAGATTCGGCATAGTTAGATCGCATCAGCGGTCCCTTACCCTTGTTTATCTTTTACTCCTTTGCTTAGCACTTGAATACTAGTGGTTCAGTTAGATGATTATTCTATCTTTATGCTTGGATTATGACTATGATTATGTTCATGGATTATAATTTCTGTTGATCATGTATGGCATAGTTTTCATAGATTTATGAAGGTGTGATTTCCATAGTTTTATGATAAATGGTTTTCTACGCCTCGTGGTAGTTGGATTTCAAATGATATGTTTCCGTATAGAAAACGATTCTTTTTTTAAAAAATGGCTTTCGAAATGGTTTTTGATTTATCGCTTACTTAGGTCTGCACAATAAAGTTTTCGGATGAGAAACACTTTCAAATGGTAAAATACTTGATGTACTGTACATTACATCATCCTGCACCTAAGAAGTGCGTAAAGCATGCATCATTCATAAGGATGGCTAGCTTTATGGATACATGCATCTGGTTAAATGCTTGCAGATTGTGGCAAATGTATATTATGAGTTGTGTATGTATATGTGCATGTATATGGTTGGTACGCCTTACAAATATAGGGGAGATTTTCTCCGTGTGAACAGAAAAAACTCTATATTTATGGCGGATCTATGCGTCTCCTGGGCAAGGCCGGTTTTAACCAAAAAAAAGGGTAATTTTTTGCAACTCTGATATTTAAAACAACTCTATTTGATAAAAACATTTTCCAAAAAATGGCCTAGGGCCGTGACATGGTAGAGATGACGGGTTGGGTGGTAAACGTACACCAATGTATTACGGAAGAGATTTTTTCTTTTTCACTCCTGAAAACGTTCATAAAAAAAAATTCGTTTCCTAAAAAAATTTGGAAAACGAAAAGAAAAGTTTTTCGTGAAATATGGAAAGTAATTTTCCAAAAAATCTTCCTGCGAACTAAACAGTACAGAGAAAAAGTTTTTCCAACTAGAAAAAAGTTTTCTGGGGCATTTTGGAGGAACCAAATAGACTCTAAGCCATTAGTGCTTGTTCTGATTGTTCTACTCAAATAATACTTCTACAAAGCAGGTCAAGCTAATCGTAACTGAAGATATAATAAGAACAAACCAAATGGATATATGAACTTTGGTACTCAAGAATCTATAGTTAACGACACCTCCAATTTTTTTAATAATATTTGGGATAATTGCCTATATACCCCTTAATACTTTTGAAATATCTTATTTACCCATACTTACTTTTATTTCAATTATACCCCCCGTATAATTCTTCGTAATTCAAAAATAACCTCGCTGTTATTACCCGTTAAGCATTAAGTCATCTTGGGTTAAATTTCTATCAGAGTTAAAAAGAAATTAAAATACCTATTTTGCCCCTAACTTAAGGGCAAATAAGAAAAGTTGGTAATGATAGAAGGGCATATTTGAAAAGACAAAAAAAATAAAAATACTTCTTTTGCACCTAATCTAAGGGTGAATAAAAAAAGTCGGTGACGGTAGAAGTGTATATTTAAGAGGGTAAAATAGTAATTTCATAGAGATAACAACTGTTTCTAACAGTTTACTAAAAGAATCTGACTCTAGTGGTATATCTAAATGAAATTGGAACGTTAAAAGGATATTTTTAATATTAGGTTTCTAAAGGAGGTAAATAAAAAAGTCTAAAACTTTTCAAGAGTATATAGGCAATTGCCCCTTAATATTTTATTTGAAAAAAGAAGAAGAAATCTTTAGGCAAGAAACAAGTTTTTTTGCTACTATCTTATCCTCTTTAGGAGCCTCTAGGGGTGGAACAGGCCCGGGCCTAAACAAGCTCGGCACGATGGACCTTGTAAGGGCGGTGCTTTGGGTATCAAAATTATAACTTTGGATCTAGACCGGGCTTAAAAATTTATGCCTGAAAAAGTTTTGAGCCTATTTGGACATGTCCAAGCCAGGCCCGGGCCCGACCCGAAAGCCCGATATATTAGTTACCAAAATAAAATATTTAGTTATATATATATATATATATATATATATATATATATATATATATATATATATATATATATATATACTAGTTAAGTATACGTGCAAATGCACGTAACAATTTTTTCTAATTTATTTTAAATCAATATAAATTTGTACATCACATTTGTTCAAAAATTTAGAATAAATATTATATTTTATAAATTCATATGTTATATTCTATTAGAAAATATTTGTAATATCCTTTTTTTTTAATATACATGGGATATTTTTTATATATTTTTTGATTTCTGTTGAATCTAAAATTTAAACATGTGTTTTAAACTAAAAGTATCAAAATTTAATTCACATTTACTTTCAAATTTAAAATTTAATTTTTTAATTGTTAATTCAAATTTGATATCAAAAATTAAATTTCATTCACAATTTAAACTCAAATTTAAATTTAAAATAGATGAATAGGAATGTCTTTTTAACAGATTGATTATAACCGTTTATTTTTATTTTAGATATTTTTTTAACAAATTGATTATAACCGTTCCTAAGATTGAATTTATTGATGGATAGAAATGCTATTATTTAACAAATTGATCATAATCGTTCGTTCTTATTTGACATATTTTTTTAATAATTAATCATAACCATTTGTAGGAATATTCGTTTATTCTTTTGTTGATTTATATGTTTTAATTCAAATTTGATATCAAAAATTAAATTTAATTCACAATTTAAATTCAAATTTAAATTTTAATTTAAAATAGATGAATAGGAATGTCTTTTTAAGACAATAATTATAACCGTTTATTTTTATTTGAGATATTTTTTAACAAATTGACTAAACCATCCATAAGATTGAATTTATTGATGGATAGAAAATACTATTTTTTAACAGATTGATGATAATCGTTCGTTCATATTTGATACTTTTTTAGTAAATTAATCATAACCATTCGTAGGAATTTTCTTTTATTCTTTTGTTGATTTATATGTTATATTTTATTAGAAAATATCTGCAATATCTTATACTATTTTTTATACATACATTTAATGTTTTTATATTTTTTTCGAATTATGGTGAATCTAAAATTTAAGTATTTATTTTAAACTAAAAGTATCAAAATTTAATTCACATTTTACTTAAAAATTTAAACTTTAATTTTGATCTACGGTAATTAAATTTTTTTAATTGTTAATTCAAATTTGATATCAAAAATTAAATTTAATTAGTGATTTAAAATTAAAATTTAATTTTAATGTAAAATATATTGATAGAAATGCTATTTTTTAATGATTGATCATAACCATTCATTTTTATTTGAGATATTTTTTAACAAAGTGATCATAACCGTTCATAGGATTGAATTTATATGTGGGTAGAAATATTGTTCTTTAACAGATTGGTTATAATCATTCGTTCTTATTTGAGATATTTTTTAACAAAACTAAATTTTTTTAACAAATTGATTATAACCGTTCGTAGGGAATATTTTTTTTTCATTTTTTTGATTCTGTCTATATGTTTTAAATTAAAATATCAACAAATTTGAATTAAAATGTAAATTCAATTTTAAATTTGTGGAGATATGTTGTATCCAAATTTGAATTTAAATAGTTGTTAACTCTTTAGTTATAGATTAAATTTATGTATCATATTTTTCAAAAAATTTAAATTTAATTAGTTGTTGACTATCTAGTTGTTGTAATGTAAGAATTCGAATTTTGAATTTGAATTTGTTTTTCCTTTCTCTCTCTCTCTCTCTCTCTATACTGGTATATATATGTATATATATATGTATAGGTATATATGTATATATATATATGTGTATTTTTGTATTTGTTTTTGTTGTGTTTGTTGTTGGAGGGAGAGGGGATGGCTTGTGTCGCGAATCGGCGACCGTTTCCGGAGATCCAAAATTGTAGGTTCGATGTCTCGGCAGTGCTGATCGCGATGGCACAATCCGTTCGCGCATGCGACCGTCGGATCGTGAGATATCGCGAGATCATCGCCGAGTGGTCGTAATTCGTGTTTTGATCTCTTCGCGAAATGGGTCCTTTTTCATGCACCGTTTTGCGTGAAATCGTGCGTGGAGGGGTGTCCGCGCGTTTTACACGTGCTGTGAGGGACTCGGGTTAGAATTCTTCGTTTTTGGGGGTTTAATTGCATTTGTACATTTGTGTATATATGTGGTTTTAGTGGAAACCTAACCCCAACCTTGTTGTTTAGCTCCCTAGCCCCCCAGCTGGTTTCCACTCCCCCCTTCTCTTCTCCCAGCTCCTCTCTGTGCGCCGCCGACCGTCGCCGACCTCCCCTGGCCGGAGGGGAGCTCCGGCCACATCTCTTTTCTTCTTCTCTCTCTCTTGTTCTTCTTCTTCTTCCTCCTTGCTGTGTGCACCCAAGGTGAACCTATGCCTAGGGTCTCCCCGTGAGGGTGCACAACGTCCGGCGACGTTGCCCCGCCGTCAAGAGCCGCCGCCGAGCGCCGCCACGCCGCCGCATGCTGCTGCTGGAGGAGTGTGGGTAGTGTACCCTTGACCCGAGCCACCGCCGCCTCCCGCCGTCGTAGCGGCCTCCAGCCAGCCTCGGGAGGACCGCCGTCGCCGTCACCTTCCTCCCCGGCCGACCCCGTGCCGCCGGTGCGCCGCCGCAACCGCCACTGTCGCCGCTTGGCCTGCTAGGGCAGCCGCGGCCGAGGGCCTCGAGCCGCCGCCGCCGCCGCCTTTTCTTGTCGCGGTCACCCCCTACCCGACGTCCGGCGAGCCCCTCTTACCGGTGCTCGCGTCCCCGCCGGCCGCCGTCGCCGTTCGTCGCCGGTTGAGGTGAGCTCCCTCTTCTCCACCCTCCCCGCGTCCGACCTGAGCCGCCGCGCGTGCTGCATGTTAGCCGGCTGCCGGCCGGAGCTAGTTGCTCCGGCCGGGCTTGGTCCTTGCTTGGTTGGGCTTGCATGCATGGCCCCGGGCCTTCGACTACTTCCCGAACCTCGGGAAGGTGAGCACGATGATCGTGGCGATGTGCTGATCACCGTGCTCACCTTGATTTTCTGTTTTGGCGCGTCGCTTTGCAGTTTATCCTTGCTGAGCGCTTTTATCGCATGTTGGTGTTGTTTTTGTGGGCCATTTGAGCCTGCGACTGTCCCTGTCATAGAGGGGCTGTGAGCACGGCCTCCGTTGCGACGTTCCCTGTCCGCTGGTACTCGCGGAGGGTCGCGCGGACGAACGAAGTGCTCTATCGGCCTTCTTTATGCTTGATATTGTGTGTATGTTGCTTGTATTAGGGCTTTTGTGAGTTGTGGCAGCATTGTGACACTGCGGGCAGCAAGGACTTGATCCTTGAGGCCCTGTGGACTGGTTGTCCATGCTCGTTTTTCCCTCGTGGAAATCCGGTTTGATTTCCGGTGAGTTTTCCGACGAAATAGTCGGTGGAACGCGTGTTTCGGTCGTGCGACTCACTTGCTGGTTTCGTGAGCGACCTGGCTTCGTTGTTTAGCCTTGTTGGCTGTTATTCATCGCTGTCCCAAAGTTTCGAGGGCAGCGGATGAGCGACGAAGGGTTCCGGTGCCATTATCGGCATTTTTCGGGAACCCGAAAAGTCGTTTTGGGATGCATTGGTGTTCGTGGCATCCCGGCCTTGTGACCGCTGTCCAACCACCTTGTTTGGTGTGGTTGTGGACAGCGGAACATTCGCGTGGTTTGTTGGTACCCCTCTGGAGCTTGGTTTTGGTTCGGGATCGTCCCGGCGGGTTTTTCGGACGATCCGACGGTTTCGGGTTGTGTGCTGGTATGTTAGTGTCGACTCGGTGGGTCTTGACCCTGTTGGTACCTCGTAGGTTCGGTCGACTTCCCCGTGAGCCGTCGGTGTTAGACGCCTCGTTTCTGCAGGTGGGTACTTCGATCCGGAGTCGGTTCAGTGGACTAGCGGTGATACCTTTCTATCCCTTTCTCTTGCATGTTGATTATTAGTTCACTAGACTCCCTTTCCTCTACTTTTGTGAGCTTGTCATTAGTAGAGTAGTGTGATTGCATGGTTTATTGAGACGACCTAGTTGGTCAGTGGTGATCGCCTGTTGTTCCAAGCGATCCTTGGACTTGGTCTCGTTGCTATTCTCGGCTTGTTGCCGTTCTGTGGATTGAGCATATTGAATTGATCGTCACAGCTCTTCTAACACTTCATGTACACCAGCGGTCTGATCCACCGCTTAGGGTGTTCTTTTTCGAAAAAGGGTTGTGTGTTTTCAACCCGTGAGCCTCTCGACATGTGCATCTGCGGAGGTTATGTGCCTGTGAGTGAGCAGTTGTGATAGCGCCAGGGATCTGTCCCTGTGGCCTGGTGGTGATTGGGTTTCTTTATCTATCTACAGTTGATGCATATACTATTTGCTTACAGTAGCGTAGTCGTTCATGTATGGTTCATTCACAAGCTTACTTATGCTACTGTTTTACTTACCTATCTATCTGTTGACCCTCGCGCCGGTGTGTACGCCTCACCTTCGTCGGCTTGCGGTACCCACTGGGGGGGGAGGAGACATGTTTATCATGTTCTCAACCCCCGCCATCGTTATTTTTTTCAAGTGAGCCGGGTGGTGGGAGTCGGGACGTTGTGAGACGCGACTAGATAGCTGCATTAGAGGTCCCGACCTGTGTTACCACCATTTGGTTGCTACCCTGACACTCTCCCTTTACCTAGTAGACTTATGGTTATGATTCAATATTTTGTGTTGATTGCATGCGTAGATATTGTGGATACTATGCTTTAGTATATCGTTCTTGTGGTTTTGGTTATTGTCGTGCTTTGTGATCATCTGTGTATCTTGGATTTCTACCCCTCGTGGTAGCGGTTTTCAAATGTGGTTTCCGTGTGGGAAACAGTTTTCAAACAGCTTTTAATCGATCGGTTTTTGATTTTCAAAAGAGAGTTCTCGTGTGGAGAACGGTTTTCAAATGATCTTTAAATGGCTGAGATTAGGATTTCAAATAAAGCTTCTGGATAAGAAGCATTTTTATAGAATGATCTGTTGTTTGTGCATCGCATCATCCTTCGCCTAAGGACTTGTTTAGATACATGCAATTGACGGTTAGCCGTATGCTTTGGACGGTGTGTTTTGTTGTGTGTGTGATGATTGAATGGTGGTTGTGATCCTATTTGTATAGTGTGTACGCCGTGCAAATATAGGGGAGACTCTGTCCGTGTTGACAGTGGGACCTGTATTTGTAGCGGGTCTGTACGTGGCGCGGGCTAGGCTTTCAAAAAAAAATGGCACGTATTTTCGCTTCTAAAACTAGCCCGGGGCGTGACATGTAAATTTAAATTTATAGAAAAATATTTTTTTTAATTCCCACCAGTCATATGTTAGACAAAAAATTAATTTAAAGTTTGTTTGTTACGTATCCATTCATTATGTATTCATTCTCAACGGTTCCTATTCTTATTTTTATGTATTCATTCCCAACGGTTCCTACTCTTATCCTTATATTTCTAATTTTAAAATAGGCCTGTCGACAGACCGAAATTTGAAATACGTGCTTTTATATATACTAGTTGAGTGTATGTGCAAATGCACGTAACAATTATTTTAATTTATTTTATATTAATATAAATTTCTACGCTATATTTATCCAAAAATTTATAATAAAAATTATATTTTATAAATTCATTTGTTATATTTTAGTAAAAAGTATTTGTAATATCCTATATTATTTTTGTATATACATTGAATATTTTTATATATTTTTTTATTTTTGATGAATTTAAAATTAAAGCATGTGTTTTTTAAACTAAAAGCATCAAAATTTAATTCATATTTATTTTAAAATTTAAAATTTATTTTAATCCATTGTAATTAAAAAAATTTTAATTCTTAATTCAAATTTGATATCAAAAATTAAATTTAATTCACAATTTAAACTCAAATTTTAATTTTAATGTAAAATAGATAGATAGGAATGCTATTTTTTAACAGATTGATTATAACCGTTCATTTTTATTTGAGATATTTTTTTAACAAATAAATTAATTATAACCGTTCGTACGATTGGATTTATATAGATGAATAAGAATGCTATTTATTAACAGATCGATCATAATCATTCGTTTTTATTTGTGACTTTTTTTAACAAATTGATCATAACCGTTTGTAGAAAATATTTTTTTATTCCTTTTCTGATTCCATCTGTCATTCCTATACACTTTTATATATAGTATGTATGTATATATATATATATATATATATATATAGGGTTGAGCTCCTATACTATAGTACCGGGACTCCAGTACTATAGTCTTGTTTTCGATCTTAGGGTGTTCAAATCAACGATCCACACAGCTAAAAGTGATCTAGGGTATTTGAAGTTCCTAGAAATAAAATTTTATATTTTTTCGACATAATTTGCTTTATGATCAAACCATTTCAAAATTGTCAAATTTCAATGGCTACTATCGCGAGTTTGTAGTTTAACGGTAGAGAAGAATCTAAATTTATTCAAAATCTGATAGAAAATATTTTAAACTATCTAGATCAAGGTCAACATCTTTGATCTTAAATTCAAAAGTCCTATACTCAAATTTAAAAGATTATTCAATTTCTACCGTTCATTTTGACATTATTTACTTACTAAGTAAACGATATCGAAAAAAGCTAAAATTTTATTTCTAAAAACTTCATATACCCTAGATCATATTAACGGTGTGGATCGTTGATTTGAACACTCTAAGATCGAAAACAAGACTATAGTACCGGAGGTCCGGTACTATTGATAGTATAGTAGCCTCATTCTATATATATATAGAGACAGAGAGTCCGGCTACTATGCTATTAATAGCACCAAGCATTTGGTGCTACTAAGTTTTTCGCCGTTGGATCTATCTCTTTGATCATTTCCACCCATTAGATCATACTATTCAACCAACCACCCACTCAACCCTACGGGGCCCACATCATCCTAACCCCACATTTCTTAATCCAAGGACCAAAAACTTAATAGCACCAATGACTTTGTGTTATTAATAGCATAGTAGCATAGTTATATATATATATATATATATATATATATATATATATATATATATATATATATATATATATATATATATATATATATATATATATATATATATATATATATATATATATATTCTGAATAAATAATATAATATATTATATATATTACATAGTGTTATTAAGGATATATATTAATATATATGAGGATAGATATACATATAACTAATATTTAGTTTCTATATGAAAACTCAAAAGAAGGCCAATTTTTCAAAGAAAAAATATATATGAAGGCAAAATGCACAGCTAGATTACAAGAAGCCATAAAAACAAAGAACGGAAAAAGTTACAAGAAAAATAAATTTAAAAAAATTGGACATGGCAAATAGAAGCTAGTAATTAATTACCTCCAATGAGGAAGACGTACACAAAGCAAAGCACAGATGGAGTGGGTGGTTTGTTTTCAGCACAGAGCACTAATGCGGGGAAGAGGGTGGGAGGGTGCTCTATTTATACAATGTTCGAGTCGACGAACCTGGCTTTGACCACATTATCTAATCTAAATCTAATCTAATCTAATCTAATAAATATATGAAAGTGGAGTTAGAACTAACGTGGAGCCTCCACATTCATTAAATCTAAATATATGAAAGTGGAGTTGGAATCTGACGTAGAGCCACCACATTCATATTGGACAGGAGAGGGGCGGCGCTCTTTTTTTTTTTTTTTTTTTTTTTTTTGTTGAGATATGCTGCAGTATACTGTTTTATCAATATGGAAAAAGTTTAATCCAATGGTTAATAGATTAGGGTATTATGCTAACTTTAACATATCAACCGGTCAAACTGATCTTTGCTTGTCACTATTATGGCATCTTAAATAAAAGCAAGAATAGTTACTGAGTGCTAATATAATATTTGCACGCAGGTCTTTGTACTTCAAATATTTTTCTTACACTTTAGCTTTTTAAATTTTAACATATATTACAATTTACATTCTGAAATTTTAAAAAATATTATTTTACTGTAAAAAAGGTTTTCTAGTTTTGTTTGGATTATAGTAAAATAAATTAGACAATTTGCATAAGAATAACAGAACTAATATCGTTCGTTCAATCAATTTTCATTCAAATTTTATCAGAGTTATATTATGAAACTATAGATAATTACTGCATAGCTTATAAATTTTGGTCCAATTTACAACACTTAGAACAGCTTTTATTGTTTAGTTTATGATTTAAATATTTTCTTGTTCAACTTACACCATCACTTTTTTTAGCCAAGTACTTATTTTAATTGATAAAATCTAGTTTATCTTTTAATTTAACTAAAGAGGTATTGATAACAGTAAATTGGAGTAAAGCAGAAATTTAGCTGTATTTTTAGATATTACGTCGACAATATAGACAATATAAATAATTTTTTAAAATTTTATAGATAATTTTGATATCAACAGATAAAATAAATTCTATATAAACAATAAAAGCTGTTCTAAGTGTTGTAAATTGGACCAAAGTTTATAAGCTATGCAATAATTATCTATAGTTTCATAATATAACTCTGGTAAAATTTGAATGAAAATTGATTGAACGAACGATACTAGTTCTGTTATTCTTATGCAAATTGTCTAATTTATTTAGTATAATCCAAAGAAAACTAGAAAACTTTTTTTCACAGTAAAATAATATTTTTTTAAATTTAGAATGCAAATTGTAATATATGTTAAATTTAAAAAACTAAAGTGTAAAGAAAAATATTTGAAGTATAACGACCTGCGTGCAAATATTATATTAGCACAGTAACTATTCTTGCTTGTATTTAAGAAGCGATAATAGTGACAAGTAAAGATCAGTTTGACCGGTTGATATGTTAAAGTTAGCATAATACCCCTTATGTATTAACCGTTGGATTAAACTTTTTTCGTATTGATAAAACAGTATACTGCAGCATATATATCTCAAAAAAAAAAAAAGGGCCACCTAAATCCTATCCAATATGAATGTGGCGGCTCTACGTCAGATTCCAACTCCACTTTCATATATTTATGTAATGAACGTGGACGCTCCACGTCAGATTCTAACTCCACTTTCATATATTTAAATTTGACCGAGTAAACTTTTTAAATAAAAAGTTCTGGGAGCATATTGCAATTGGCACTAGTATAGAGACTACCCATATATTTTGCTATCATTTGTCTAAATTCTCCGGTTGTTGAAACCTACTGATCGTGGGATTTGCCTGCTTTCTCTTTTCCTCTCTCCTTCTCTTGCCGCGCTGGGGCTTTGGATTTTTCTCTCTCTCCTCTCTCTGTTACTGCACATATCTGTCAATCTTTATGTTTATAAATAAATAGGCTAAATTATAGAAAATCTTCTTGTTAATAATCATTTTTTTACATTCCCTATCCAACTTTTAAAAATCTATATTTTACCTCCTCAAAATTTAATGTTATTACACTTCGGCCCCAGCCGTCAGTGTTCCGCCAGGATTCCATCTATATCCTATATTATATAATTTTATTATACCCAAAATACCCTTAGACCCTTTTCTCCTTGGATCGTCCTCCGTCACCGCCTTGCTCGTTCGCTGGGCCCTCTCCGCACCTCCTCTCTTCCAACTGCGCCGCCCCTCGCTCTTCTACTTGTCCCTCGCCTCCTCTCCCTCATCCTTCCCCTCTCCTGCTAGAGCAGCGGTTGCTCTCAGCTTGGCGACGATCGCCCCCTTCACTCCCCTCCGCTTAGCCTCATCCAAGGTCTTCGCCGACGACATCCTCACGCAAGTCATCGACTCCAAGATCGACGGCAGCCTCGCTGCATTGTCCGTTAATGAGAAGAAAAGAAAGGAGGGGGAGAGAGAGAGAGAAAATTGGGAGGAGACGGAGAGGATAATTCCCTCATTTAGTTATCACAGTTAACACTGTAATCCCTATGAATATTTTTTAATTTTTGAGGGCGTAAAACGTAGGTTTTAAAAGTCGGGGAGAAAAGTGAAAAAGCAGGTATTGATAAAGAATTTTTTTGTAATTTGGCCTTATAAATACTCACACAGTTAAATAAGATAGCAAATTCATCTTTTGCTCTATTAGTATACTCATTCTTCTTCTATTGCTGTTGTTATTATTTTTGTTTTGCCCTTTTTCTTTTGTTGGCTTTGTTACTGCTGTTGGTCAGTATTTTATTTTATCCTTCTCCATGAGCTAAGGTCTAAAATATGGACTCGAAGAAAAAAGGCCTTGAAGACCCGAAGCAAATGGAAGCAAATAAGTTACAAATTCACCTTTTGCTCTATTACCATACTCATTCTTCTTCTACTGTTATTGTTTGTTTTGCCTTTTCTTCTTTTGTTGGCTTTGTTACTGCTATTTATTCCATATTTAGGGCATCAAGGGGACATTATTTTTTTTTTATATTACGTATTATATAGAGTTGGGGTGGAATATATACCCTTATATTACCCGGCTTACGATGCTGTCCAATTTTCTACCATTAAATCTAAATATTGATCAATTCCACACCTTATATAGATCATACTATATATTCTACCAACCACCCACTAGACTCTAAGGGGACCACTATCATCCAAACCCTTCAATTTTTCATCCAAGGGTTAAAAACTGGATAGTATCCTAAGCCGGATTCTATTAAGAGTATTCTAGCCCAACTCGTATTATATAATACTTAAATTATTTTTTCATAAATTATACATATTTTTCAAATTTGTATTCAACTTTATAGCATTGCGACTTAAAAGTATAAAGGTAATGCTAGCTAGTATTCATTACATATATCATGGATAAACTATATAACATAAATTGTTATATAAAAAAAAAATTATTAGAATCTATTCTGTAGTACTTAATTTCAACCCTAAATTTGTCTCGGGTTATAGGCTTAGACCTTCTAATAATTAATGCGGACAATCTCTAGGCCTGATTTTCCTATCGAATCTTCCTACTTGTAATTAAATACTTTGATGCTTTGATTGGTTTAACAATGGATGGTTGAGGCGAGGAGGAGGCACATAAAATATAGAAGTGAGATGAGGTTGTAGTAGTACTGGTGGTGGTGGCGGTGGCGGCCTGAACTTTAGGTGGCGTTTTAGGTCATGGGCCAGTGCCGACCCTGACCACACGTGAGATTCGGGAGTGTGATTCACGCGCGCGTCTAACCGATCGACCTATTGCTGAGTCGAATGCGTTCTGTGGTGATAATGAATAGCGAAAACTTCTTTTAACTTTCTGCACAGAAAAAAAGTTAGATCAGATACGTCTTATTCAGATGTCACTTATAGCTTGAACTTCCGGGCCCCCGCATAGTAAAAAGTTGTGATCAGATTCATCTTATTCAGATCGATGTCACTTAATTTAATATCACGCCCCGGGCTAGTTTTAGTTGCGAAAAAACGTGTCATTTTTTTTTTTTGAAAGCCTAGCCCGCGCGACGTACAGACCCGCCACAAATACAAGTCTCTCTGTTTACACGGACAGAGCCTTCCCTATATTTGTACGACGTATCACTACACATAACAGGATCACAACCACCATTCATTTATCACACATACAACATTCATCTCATACAGCTAACCGTCCTTCACACCTGCATGAATCTAAGCACTCCTTAGGCGAAAGATGATGCAATGCACAGTATATCAGATCATTCTATAAAAGTGCTTCCCACCCGGAAGCTTTATTTAAAAATCCTAATCTTAATCATTTAAGGATCATTTAAAAACTGTTCCCCACACGAGAACTCTCTTTTGAAAACCAAAAGCCGATCAATCGAAAAGCCATTTGAAACATGTTTCCCACACGGAAACTTTATTTTGAAACCAGCTACCACGAGGGATAGAAATCCACGATAAATAGATAACTCGCAGGTATATTCCAAAAAATCCACATGACATAAATAAACATGGTCGTCCACAATATCCAAGCATGCAGATAAGTAAACAAGCAATAAAAATGTAACTGAACCATACTCATAGTCTACTAAATAAAGAGAGAGTCAGGGTAAAAACCAAATCTGCGATAACACAGGTCGGAACCTCTAATGCTGCTAATTAGTCGCGTCTCACCACGTCCCGACTCCCACCAGCTGGCTCACCTGAAAAATGATGGCGGGGGGGTGAGAACATGATAAACATGTCTCCCCTCCCAGTGGGTACCGCAAGCCGACGAAGGCGAGGTGTACACACCGGCACGAGGGTCAACAAATAGATAGATAGGTAAAACAATAACATAAGTAAGCATGAGTATGACAATAAATGAACGATTATGCTACTGCAAGTAAATAGTATATGCATCAACTGTAGATAATAATGAAACCCAATCACCACCAGGCCATAGGGACGGATCCCTGGCACTGTCACAATATGCTCACTCACCGGCACATAACCTCCGTAGATGCACATGACAAGAGGCTCACGGGTCGGAAGCGCACGACTCTTTTCCGAAAACGAACACCCTAAGTGGTGGATCAGATCGCGGGTGTACGTGAAGTGCTAGAAGAGCTGTGAGGATCGATGCAATATGCACAATCCACAGTATGGCAACAAGCCGAGTATAGCAACCGATACACGAATATCAAAGATCGCTCGGAACAACAGGCGATCACCACCGACCAACCAGGTCGTCTCAATAAACCATGCAGTCACCCTACTCTACTAATGACAAGCTCACAAAAGTAGAGATAATAGGAGTCTAGTGAACTAATAATCAATATGCACGAGAAAGGGATAGAAGGGTATCACCGCTAGTCCACTGAACCGACTCCGGATCGAATTACCCGCCTGAAGAACAGAAGAGCCTAACACCGACGGCTCTCAGGAACGACGACAGGACCTACGAAAGACTCACAGGGTCAAGCTCCACCGAGTCGATACCAAACACAGAAGCAAACAAACCCGAACCCGTCGGAACGTCCGAAAAATCTGCCGGAACAATCCCGGACACAAACCAAGCCCCAGAGAGGTACCAACAAATCACGTAAGTCCTCCGCTGTCCCCAAACACACCAAATAAGGTGATTGGACAGCGGGCACAAGTCCGGGATGCCACGAACACAAACGCATCCGAAAACGGCTTCCGGGTTTCCAAAAAGTGCCGATTTTGGCACCGGAACCCTCCGTCGCTCATCCGCTGCACTCGGAACTTCGGGACAGCGAAGGAGAATAGCCAACAAGGCTTTACGACGAAGCCAGGTCGCTTATGAAACCAGCAAGTGAGTCGCATGACCTAAACGCACGTTCTGCCGACTATTTCGTCGGAAAATGCACCGAAAATCAAACCGGATTTCCACGAGGCATCACGAGCTTGGACAACCAGTCCACAGGGCCACAGGGATAAATCCCTCGCTGCCCACAGCGTCGCCATGCTGCGACAAAAGCACAAAAGCCCTAAACAAGCATCTATATACATAAAGTAAGAATTAAATAAGCCGTTAGAGAATTTTGCTCATCCCACAACCCTTCGCGAGCACCAGCGGAAAGGTTTCGACGCAGCGGAGGGCATGCTTACTGCCCAGAGTGACGAAAATAGTCGCAGGGCCCAAACGACCCAAGAAAACAGCTTCAACATAAACTAACAGGGCTCGACCTTGCCGAAACCGCACAACGGGGCACTCCCGACGCAAACGGAGGTGAGCACGATGACCAGAGAGCCACTGTGGTCATCTTGCTCCCCTCCTTGACAATCGGGAGGCAGTTGGGGTCACGGCGCTATCCGCACAACTCCAAACAAGCACAAAACCAAGCTCAGCCGGAGCAACCAGCTCCGGTCGGCGGCCGGCGACACGGTGGCGCGCACGGTGGCCAAGAACGGACGCGGGGGACAAGGGGCACCGAGTGCTTACCTCGGTCGGCGACGGAAGGCGACGGCGAGGGCACGGGGAAGAGAGGCGCTCCCGGGAAGGCTAGCCGCGGCTAGGGCACGCCCGTACGGACCCGATCGGTGGCGGCCGGGAAGGCGAGCGGCGGCTGCGGCTCGTCGCCGGAGGCCAGAAGGGGGGCGGTCGCGACGGCGAGGGGCGGCGACAGCGGCAGCGCAAGGGCTCGACCGCAGCTGTCCGAGCTTGCCCTAGCGGCGGCAGCACGGGACGCGGCGGTGCTCCGACGGCACGGGGGCGGCCGGGGAAGGAAACGAAGGCGGCGGAGGCCCTCCTGAGGCTGGCCGCAGGCTGTGGCGACGGTGGGAGGCGGTGGCGGCACGGATCAAGAAGGTGCTACCCGCACCCAGCCCGCAGCAGCAGAAGTGGCAGTCCACGACAGCGCGGCGGCGCTCGGCGGCAACGGCAGAGCCGGGGGAGGATCGTCGGACGTCGAGGTGCCACCCAGAAGAGATCCACACCAGAGGGAGCCCACCTGGGTGCTCCTGGGCCAAGAAGAAAGTAGAAGAAGAAGGAAAGAAGAAGAACAAGAGAGAGGGAGAGGCTTCGGCCGGCCAGGGACAGGCCAGTGGCGGCGGCAGCGCTCGGGGAAGGAGCAGGAGGAGGAGGGGAGGTCGGCTGAGGGGGCTAGGGCACAAACACTAGGGTTAGGGTTAGGTTAGCACACACAAACCCTAAGCAACACATAAATACATAGACACAACTACACATAAGTCCGCAACAAACATGAAATTCTTCCCAAGTCCCTCACAGCGCGTGTAAAACGCATCGACGCCCCTCCACGTTCGATTTCACGCGAAACGGTACATAAAATATGGACCTTTTCGTGAAAAGATAAAAAACATATTTTCGACCCCTCGGCGATGATCTAGCGATATCTCACGATCCGACGGTCGGATTCATGATAACACCATCGCGATCAGCACTGCCGAGACATCGAATGTACGATTTTAGATCTCCAGGAACGGTCGCCGATTCGCGACAAAAGCCATCCGCTTAGCCTCCACACAAACAAAGCACACAATACACACACACATATATATACATATACATATACATACATATACATATACATATACATACATACATATACATATACATATACATACATATACATATACATATACATATACATATACATATACATATACATATACATATACATATACATACATATACATATACATACATATACATATACATATACATATACATATACATATACATACATATACATATACATATACATATACATATACATACATATACATATACATATACATACATATACATATACATATATACATACATATATATACATATACATATACATACATATACATATACATATACATACATATACATATACATACATATACATATACATATACATATATATATATACATATATATATAGTTCTATATATATAGAGTCCGGCTGGGATACTATCGATAGCACCAAGGGCTTGGTGCTATCGAGTTTTCCATCGTTAGATTTAACCCTTTGATTATTTTTACCCGTTAGATTATACTATTCAACCAACCACCCACTCAACCCTAGGGGGCCCACATCATCCTAACCGCACATTTCTCAATCCAACGGCTAAAAAATTAATAGCACCAATAGCTTGGTGCTATTGATAGTATTACAACCTAGTTCTATATATATATATATATACATATATATATATATATACATAGAGTCCGGCTACTATCCTCTTAAGAGGATAGAAGCCTTTGTCCTATCAAATTTTTGGTCGTTAGATTTAACTTTTAATTATTTTCAACCGTTAGATTACACTATTCAACCAACCACCCACTCAACCCTAGGGGCCCACTATCAATCTAACCGTAACCACTCTCATCCTAGCCGCTCATCTTTTCATCCGAACGGTAAAAAATTTAGGAGGACGAAGGCTCCAATCCTCCTAAAAGGATAGTAGCTGGATTATATATATATATATATATATATATATATATATATATATATATATATATATATACATATATATATATATATATGCACATGTAGAGAGAGAGAGAGAGAGAAGAAATCAAATCAAAATTTCAAATTTCAAAATTCGAAATCTAAATTTTTACATTTAAACTTGAAAACAGCTTGAATGATATCCGAAAGTGAAAAAAAAAAAAAAGTGATTCTGAGTGAGATGCATCTGATAGAATGATTTCAGTTTACTTTAAACAGTGCTGAAAAAAGCTTAACTTTTAGTTGGTCGAAAACTGAACTGTTTAATTTGAAATGAGCTAATTTGCTGTTCTAAGAGGATATATAGTACAGGGGGCCATCCATGAATTTTACATGCTAAAGTTGGAGGATATATGTTTACAAAGAATTTATTTGCTTGCTTAATTTATCACTCCACTTAATTAGTAGTTTATACTCTCTCATAATGCATGATGATGATGATGATGCTGATGCAACATAGTGGAGTGTGGATTGTTAATCGATATGCTACTTCTTTTAAATGCTTAATTAGGTGCAATGGATTAGAGTAAAGTAGGGAAAGGTCATGTTTTGGATACCTTAAAAACAAACAAGCTTTTAAAAGAAAAAAAAAAATTACCAAACTTTTCTAGAAAAAGTGATTTCTAGAAAAAGCGTGAAAAAAAAAATTATAAAATTTTTAATTTTTTGTTCGTTGGGTTCTAAAAAATTTAGCTATTTTAAAAGTATTTTCAAGATTTTTGAAATTTTTTTCTTTTTTTTTCTCTTTTGAGAAATGAAAATACTAGTTTTCTAAGAAATATGAACTTTTTTTCCCCAAAAAATGCTAGTTTTTTTTTTTTAATAAAACGGGCGAAAAAATTTAAAAAGGAAAATTGCATAGAAAATCCTTTTTTCTAGAATTTTTTTTCTAAAATTTTTTTCCTACTCTTCTTCATTTAGGGCATGTTTGGTTATGTAAAAACAAGCGAAGAAATATTCTCAAGAGGATTGCTCTGCGAATTTGATCACTCGGACATACACTAGGAAGCTTAAAAAAAATTAGGACATGTATCGGACATGGACACCACTATATATAAAATATTTTATTATAAATATAATAATATATATTTATATATATTATATAAATATATATTAGTTTTGTCAATATATTGCTATATTTTTTATATGAATGATTAAGTCAATAAAATTCTCATTGATAATTTATATATTTTAAGGAAAAAAACTCTCTACTATACATAATTTATGTGTATCATTCAAAAAGAGTTTGTACGCATTTATCAAAAAGCCAAAAAAATTATCATCTTACATTATATATGCATAAAAAATAAAATAAAAAAAAATTTAATAGGATGTGCCATGAACACACGTCTAGCGTTCACATCGGACATGAGTTTAATACGAACATGAGCGTATCGGACACGCGGGGCTTATAACCTCATCCGTAATATATAGCGATAGCGAAACCAAGAAGATGATGATGATACTGCATAGAATACATAAATAACCACCAGTGGCCTAGCCCAATAGTTGTTAGTTGAATTGTAGTCTTAAAGATCAAAGTTCGATCCTTTCATGATGCAATCAAAGATTAATTATTATTCTTCTTATTATTATCATTATTATTATTATTATTATTATTATTGCAGTTTGGGATTGAAAATATATTTTTTTAATTTTCAGAATTTTTATTTTGGTAAATTTGTTGTAGTAATTTTTTTACAAAATTTTAGAATATTTTAGAAGAAATTTTTTTTCTAAAAATTAGGGTCATGATTTTAGAAATTTTAAATTCAGATCAAATGTATTTGTATTTGAAAAATTGCTAAGGTTTTAAAATTTAATCCAAAAGTAGGCTTTAGATTTTTAAATTCTATAATAAATAAAGCCTAAGGCCTATCTTAGAAGGAGAGTTTTCTCCGTTTATTAATATTTCTTCTCTTTTAGAAGGAATTATTTATCTCTCTGTATTGTCCGTGTACTTCTTCATCTTAATCGCGAGGCTTTTCGACCGCATCACTTTTGCTTCCAAAAAAGGAGCCCGTGTCCCGGACTTTTAAGGTGTTAAATATAAAAAAGAAAAAAGAAAAAAGAAAAACACCTCCTTAAGCTATTAGAGATAAGCGATCGTTTTATATAATTTAGTATGATATCAAAATAGGAAGTTCTGAATTCGAATCACGTCAAATTTTTAGCATAATAGATTTTTTCCTATATAATTCAAGTTTCACGTCACAGGCCAATCAAAAAGTCTCTCGATCTCAAACGTGAGGCGGAGGAATGTTAAATAAAAAAATATGAAAAAATATCACTCTTTACTACCTTAAGCTATCAAAGATAAACGACCGCTTCATATAAATATTATATACAAGAAGGGTGTGGGGAGGAATCTACTGGCAAATGGAAAAAAATAAAGGAAAAAAAAAAAAAAAAAAAAACTATATATATGCTACGGTATGTTTATGTTATCCTCCTTGGTTATGTTGGTAGTGAGATCATGGGTGATGCAAGCTACATAGGTAAAACTCTTTTGCTTTCATGCCATATTAAAAAAAAAAATTAAACTAGCATTTTTTGGAAAAAAAAAAAGTTCATATTTTTTTTTTTGGAAAACTAGTATTTTCCTTTTTCAAAAACAAAATAAAAATTAAAAATAAATTTTTTTCAAAAATCTAGAAAATATTTTTAAAAAGGTTAAATTTTTTAGAACCAAACGAACAAAAAAATAAAAGTTTTATAATATTTTTCATGCTTTTTCAAACAACACTTTAGCGAGAATATGGAGGCAGAAATTGTTAATTTGTATGATGAGTAGCCCCACCTAGAAAAGTATGGTTTTTTTTTTTTTTTTTTTTTTTTTTTTTTTCCTTCTCCTTTTAAAAGCTAGATTGTTTGTTTTTAAAGTATCCAAAACATGGCCTTTCCCTACTTTAGTCTAATCCATCACACCTAATTAAGCATTTAAAAGAAGTAGCGTATCTATTAACAATCCACACTCCACTACGTTACATCATCATCATCATCATCATCATCATCATCATGCATTATGAGAGAGTGTAAACTATAAACTACTAATAAGTGGGGCGATGAAGCAAGCAGGCAAATTCCTTATAAACATATATTCTCCAACGACTTTAGCTTAGCTACAAAAAAAGTATGAAAAGTGTCGACGAATCGATCAAGTCTAGCCACGAAAAAATTTCGCTTTCTTTAAGAAGATTCAAGCTCTCTGCGGTTGGCAAAGTCTCGAACCGATGCATTTATGTTTATCCACTGACCAATATTTATATTGATCAATCATTTATGTTTTGACTAATCTAATTAATTTCTTAACTAATTATCTAACTAACTAAAAAGTTATATATTAATGTATTTCTCCATTATCTTATTCAGTATTAATTTATTAAATTATTATGAATTGATATTTTGATAATAATTAATTAGGTAAATAATTTTATTTAAAAATATAATTATTCTTATTCTCGCTATTCCAATCTAATTATCCAAATACTATTTTTCTTATTACTGAAAATAAACTAGTTTTCACCAAACACAGAATTGGACTTGTTCCGACTTATCTCTGAAATTGTATCTATCCCCGAAATAAGGAGTTTCTGCTTATTCCTGAACCCAGCGATATCCAGCTGCGTTTGGTTCGGGGGATATCTCCGGAGCACGGGGGATATCTCCCAACTAATTGTACCCAAACAGCGACGAAATTAAGCGGAACAAGTTATTCCGGTGAAAGCGGGTTGTAATGGAGTTATAAATCCAACAGAATTTTTCTTATTTAATAAAAATAAAATGCACAATAATAACGCACAAGTGGGGAGAAAGAAGCCAATTAGAGAGTACCTCGGTAATCAAATCAGCCACGGGGTCAATGGATGACTATGAAGCGACGAGGACGCACATAAAATATACAAGTGAGACCTATTGCCGAGTCGAATACGCGCGTTCGGTGGTGATAATAATTAAATAGCAAAAATTATTTTTAACTTTCCGCACAGAAAAAAGTTAGATCAGATACGTCTTATATATTCAGATGTCACTTATAGCTTGAACTTTCGGGCCCCCACACATTAGAAAGTTGGATCAGATTCATCTTATTCAGATCGATGTCACTTAATTTAAACTTCAAAGCAGCTTGAATGATGTCTGAAAGTGAAAAAAATACGATTCTGAGTGAGATGCATCTGATAAAATAATTTCAGTTTACTTTAAACAGTGCTCAGAGAAGTTTAACTTCTAGTTGGTCAAAAACTGAAGTGTTTAATTTGAAACGACTAATTTGCTGTACTAAGACGATATATAGTATAGGGGGCCATCCATGAATTTTATCCAGCAAGACATGCTAAAGTTGGAGGATATATGTTTACAAAGAATTTATTTGCTTGCTTAATTTATCACTCCACTTAGTAGTTTATACTCTCTCATAATGCATGATGATGATGATAGTGGAGTGTGGATTGTTAATCGATATGCTACTTCTTTTAAATGCTTAATTAGGTGCAATGGATTAGACTAAAGTAGGGAAAGGTCATGTTTTGGATACCTTAAAAACAAACAAGCTTTTAAAAGAAAAAAAAAAATACCAAACTTTTCTAGAAAAAGTTATTTCTAGAAAAAGCGTGAAAAAAAAAAATTATAAATTTTTTAATTTTTCGTTCCGTTGGGTTCTAAAAAATTTAGCTATTTTAAAAGTATTTTCAAGATTTTTGAAAAAAAAATTTTCTTTTTTGAGAAATGAAAATACTAGTTTTCTAAGAAATATGAACTTTTTTTCCCCAAAAAATGCTATTTTTTTTAATAAAACAGGCGAAAAAATTTAAAAAAGAAAATTGTGTAGAAAAACTTTTTTCTATAATTTTTTTCCTACTCTTCTTCATTTAGGGCATGTTTGGTTACGTAAAAACAAGCGAAGAAATATTCTCAAGAGAATTGCTATGCAAATTTATAACTCGGACATGGCCACTAGGAAGCTTAAAAAAAATTAGGACATGTACCGGACATGGACACCACTATATATAAAATATTTTATTATAAATATAATAATAAAATACCAATTTGGTACCGGAACTCTTCGTCGTTCATCCGCTGTCCTCGGAACTTCGGGACAGCGATGAGGAACAGCCAACGAGGCTAAAAGACGAAGCCAAGTCACTCGCGAAACCAGCAAGTGAGTCGCACGACTAATAACACGCGTTTCGCCGACTATTTCATCGAAAAACGCACCGAAAATAAATCCGGATCTCCGCGAAGGGCGCAGGAGTTGGACAACCAGTCCACAGGGTCTCAAGGGCCATGCCCTTACTGCCCGCAGCGTCGCAACGCTGCCACAATCACCAAAGTCCCAAAACAAGCAACATTTACATACATAACAAGCATAAATAAGACCGTTCGAGCATTCCGTTCGTCCGCACGACCTTCCGCAAGCACCAGCGGATAGGTAACGACGTAACGGAGGCCGTGCTCATAGCCCCACTGCGACAGGACCAGTCGCAAGCACAAAAAACCCATAAAAATAGTGCTCACATGCGATAAAATGCTCGACAAAGGCCGAACAGCAAAACAGTTCACCAAAATAGAAAACTAAGGTGAGCATGATGATCAGCGCGTCGCCGCGATCATCGTGCTCACCTTCCCGAGCTTCGGGAGGCAACAGAGAGCAAACTAGCATGCATGCGGCCCGAAACAAGGTCAAAAGCACCCTGGCCGGAGCAACTAGCTCCGGCCGGCTGCCGGCCGACATGCACGGCTCTCGGCGGCCAGGGTCGGATGCGGGGGAGGTGAGGAAGAGGATGCTCACCTCAACCGGCGGCAGGAAGCGGCGGCGGCGGCGCGGGGAGAAGAGGAGCTCTCGGGTTGTATAGGGCACGGCGGCGCGGCAACGAACGGCGGCGCCGGCGGTCGGGACGGCGAGCACCAGCAAGAGGGGCCCGCCGGACGTCGGATGGCCGGTGACCGCGACAACAAAACCCGGCGGCGGCGGCAGCGGAGGGTGCTCGGCCGCGGCTGCCCTAGCGGCCCAGGCTGAGCCCGCGGCGGCTGCGGCGGTGCTCTGGCGGCACGGGGGCGGCCGGGGAGGAAGGCGACGGCGCCGGAGGACCAGAGGGTGGCGGCAAGCACCCTCCAAGGCGGCGGGAGGCGGCGGCGGCTCGGGTCCAGCAGCCTCGGCCCGGAGCTGCCCTAGCAGCAGTTGGCAGCAGCTCGGCGGCGATTACCGACGGCGGGGTTGGTCGCCGGCAGTCGTTCCACCTCAGGGGGAGCTCAAGCGTGGGTTCCCCCTGGGTGCACACTGCAGGGAAGGAGAAGAAGAAGAAGAATAAGGAAAAGAAGAGAAAAGGGAGAGGGAGAGGTTCGCCGGAGTTCCTGCCGGCCAGGGGAGGTCGGCGGCGGCCGGCCGCGCTCGGGGAGAGGGCAGGGGAGCTGAGAAAGAGGTGGCCCTGTGCTGAGAGCTGAGGGAGAAGAGAATAAGATGAGATCTCTCTCTCTCTCTCCACTCATACACACACAACACATATATACACTGATGTATTTTTGCAAAAAAGCCCCTCAAACACAAGAATTAACCCCTGGGTCCCTCACAGCAAGAACAAAATGCCCAGACACCCCTTCACATTCGAACTCACGCGAAACGGTGCGTGAAACAGGGTCCAGATAGCGAAATAATAAATGTACATTTCGACCTCTCAGAGAAGAACATGTGATATCTCTCGATCCGTTCGTCGCATGTCAGAACGGATCACGCCATCGCGTTCAGCACTGCCGAGACATCGAATCTACCTTTTTGGATCGTCAGAAACGGACTACGAAAAGCACCACAATCCATCCTCTCTCCACAACCGAATTCGAAAACCAATAAAATACACAAATAATACAATATATATACATATATATGTACACCTATACATATATATATATATACATATATATATATACATATACAGATACAAAGTAGAGGGAGAGAACACAGAATTCAAATTTTCAAAATTCGAATTCTCACAATATATATATAAAAGTGTAGTAAAATTAGTTATAATTGTATAATACTACCAATATAATCAATTTTTTTTAAAAAAATTTGAGCCATCAATATAATATAAAATATTATGAGGACTTAGTAGTTTCTCTTTTTTTTCTAAAAAATGAAATAGTAAAATGCATTCTGTATACATAAAATGATTCTTTTTTTTTAAAATCAAACGGCTAGAAGACACTTACGTAAATAATTTAAAATTCGTAAGAAAAAGTAAAAGTAATTTTTTTTTTAAGCTGCGAATAGACCTCACCATTTTTTATTTAAGATAAAATATGATAATTAAAAAAAATATTATGGAGTACATTTTGATGAAAGCAAATAAAAAGCACTCCACCCATCTTTTATTTTTTCTTGCTCATGAAGCAAGTGTTGGTCGAGCATTTCAATATTTGACTCTGGGCGAAAACGACGGGAAACACGACGGTGGTGCAGGCGGCTTGGGTGGCGACGATAGTGTGTGCGGCAGCGACGGCGTCTTGGTTAGGAGGCTCGGGCGGTGGGCACAGCGGCGGCAGTGGCTTCAGCGACGACGGCTACGGGCGTGGCAGCGGGCGCGATCGGCTTGGGCGGCTTCCAACGGCGTCAGCAGCGGCTCGGGCGACAATGGCGTGGGACGCGGCAGCACACGACGTCGGCTTGGGTGGCTTCAGCGACGACGGCTACGGGCGTGGCAGCGGGCGCGATCGGCTTGGGCGGCTTCCAACGGCGTCAGCAGCGGCTCGGGCGACAATGGCGTGGGACGCGGCAGCACACGACGTCGGCTTGGGTGGCTTCAGCGATGACGGCGTCAGCAGCGACTTTGACAACAGTGGTGGGGGACGCGGCGGCGGACGGACGGCGTCGGCAGCAGCGGACCGAAAAGGGAGCAAGAGAACAACCCCCTTTTTTTAATTTAATTTTTTTTATTTTTATTTTGTTTATTTACTTTTTCTTATACCTTTCTCTCCTTCTACCTTTTTCTTCTACTTTTCTCTTCTCTTTTTTTTTCTTTTTTCTTATTACTTCTTTCTCACAGAGTCACAGTATAATTTTTTTATTATTTTGTTCACAGTATAATCCGTGGCATTCGTTTAATGTAGTCGAAACCTCCCCCGTACTGTCTACGGATCCCACTCTCCCTTTCTTGGGTGCTCTATTTATAGATCCCCCAATGGTTGGCTCTTTATGAATTCAAAGAGCATTTTTTTTTTAAAAAAGGTCAAGATTGTGATTCCGGATTTTTCGGGATATGATAATTTTGTCCCTTTTTTTTTACTATTGAGGGGAGAGAGAGAGAGAGAGAGGAGGAAAAGAGAGAAAGAGGGGGGAAAGAGAGAAAGAGGGGGGAAAGAGAGAGAAGGGCCCGGGAGGAGAGAGAGAGGGAAAGACAGAGAGAGGAGGGAGATGGAGAAAATGCCACGTGGCCTCCAAAATGTGTCAAATAAATATAGTACTAGTGTAGTGCTCGCGCTTTGCTGCGAGTAGATAATATTTTAGTTTATTTAAAAATGTTAAGATTAAAATAATTATAACCAAAGAAAAAAACAAAATCTATACATTAATCTTATATATATTATACAAAATAATATTTTCTATTAATATGTTTTAACTTTTAGTATTAGAAAGGTTCAATTATTTTAATAACTTTATTTAAAATTCAATTAAACTAAATAGTTTTAGAATTTTTTTGTATCTATATTTTTTAACTCAAAGATTAAAGTTGGAGGATTTATTTCAAATTACCGAAAAGATGAGGGTGTCTTAATCTTATTAAAATTAATTGGAGTGAGAAGATACTATTACATATAATTGGTATATATGAATATTCTATACTACGCAACTTATATTTGATGACAATATTGTACTATTAAATTTTAATTAAATATATCTGATATATAAAATTTAATAATTAAAATTTATCTTGTATTCATATTTTAAAATTAGTTTACGGTGCACCGGGAGCATCCAATATATTTCTTTAGACATATCACTATATCATTTGTGCATGCCACGTGGCATTGTGAGGGAGTTGATGTGATGGTATTAAGGAATAATATATTTATATAGATAGATGATAACGATAACGATGATGATGATGATGATGATGATGATGATGATGATGATGATGATGATGATGATGATGATGATGATGATGATGATGATGATGATGATGACATAGTGGAGTGTGGATTGTTAATAGACATGCTACTTCTTTTAAATGCTTAATTAGGTGCGATGGATTAGACCAAAGTAGGAAAAGGTCATGTTTTGGATACCTTAAAAATAAACAAGCTTTTAAAAGAAAAAAAAAATTTACCAAACTTTTCTAGGTAGGGCTACTTGTCATACAAATTAACTCTTATTTGATATTTATTTTCTATCTTCATATTCTCGCTAAAGTGCTGTTTGATTTCTAAAAAAAGCATGAAAAAGAATTATATATAAATTTTTTTTATTTTTTGTTCGTTCGGTTCTAAAAAATTTAATTTTTTGTTCGTACGGTTCTAACAAGTTTTATGAAAAATTGTTATTTTATTGTTTAATTTTTTTCCTTTTTTCCGGAAAATGAAAGTATGAGTTTTCCACGAAATATGAAGTTTTTTCCCAATAAAAGCTAGTTTTTTTTTAATCAAAGGGGCCATAAACTGAAAAAGGATTTTGCATAGAAAACTATTTTTTTTCTATATTTTTTCATGGCCTTTTTGCATAAAAAATCCACTAATTTTGGGCTTTTGCAAAATTGGGCCGCTTTTTTTGATTTTGCAGATTCGGTCCGGATTTTCAGGTTTCTGACCAAAATGCTCCTTGTATCCCTCCTCCCCAAACGTATGCGCTTTCTAGCTCGTATACGCATACGTTGCGTACGACCTCTGCGAGCGCAATAAATGCCACACCCGCTGATTTACGCAAACTCCCATACATCTGTACGGGGACCAAAGCGCCCCTGCTATTCGCCAGCCGTGATGTTTGCTGTTCGCGGTTCCGAAATTTTAATAATCGAAGCTGTATTTTGAAGTGTACGCGACATGCAACGGGACGAATAGTGCAACGTGAAGCAAAATAGAGTAATCATCTTTAAAATGGTGCAAAATGGTGCGGACCACATGATGTGGCAAACAGTCTGACCTTGCCTGAACCGTCGTCCCGTCCTTCTTATTCTATTTGTAGAGCTCTCGCACTCCTCCATGCAGACTGGCAGTTAATTCGCCTCGTTCGGCGCTTGCAGAAGAGAAGTGCAGGAAGCATGGAGGAGGGAGTTTTATGGTTAGGAAGTGGAGGGGCAGAGTTCATCATTTTCATAGACGACAAGAGCATGCAACCTGTGCAACATTGTGGGCAATGGTGTATTACAGCAAATGAGGCAGTAAATGGTGTAACAATAGGTACTGCCATATGCTTCAAAAATAGTGCAACTTCGGCAAGTGTTAGCTTGGCATATTCTATAGAAGTTGTTTTTCACCCCGCCGAATGTGCTCGTCAACTTCGGCAAGCGTTGGCTTGGCTAGAAGCAGTGCAAATATTTTTATGTATGTTGTGCTAACATGTCGGTAAAAGCGCAAGCCAGACATTAAATAGTGTAATAACGAACAAAAGAGTGCAACATTGTTCGTCAAAAAGTGTAACTGCCACTGGCTAGTGCAACACCACCGTCTAACCACTCTATAACCAGTGCAACGCCGCAACTGACAGAAAATACAATACAAGAACAACAACAAGATTAAATATTGAAACAGAAAATGCACTTTCATGTGCTAACATATCGGTAAAAGCGCAAGCCAGGCATTAAATAGTGTAATAACGAACAAAAGAGCGCAACATTGCTCGTCAAAAAGTGTAACTGCCACTGGCTAGTGCAACACCACCGTCTAACCACTCTATAACCAGTGCAACGCCGCAACTGACAGGAAATACAATACAAGAACAACAACAAGATTAAATATTGAAACAGAAAATGCACTTTCGTGTGCTAACATATCGGTAAAAGCGCAAGCCAGGCATTAAATAGTGTAATAACGAACAAAAGAGCGCAACATTGTTCGTCAAAAAGTGTAACTGCCACTGGCTAGTGCAACACCACCGTCTAACCACTCTATAACCAGTGCAACGCCGCAAATGACAGAAAATACAATACAAGAACAACAACAAGATTAAATATTGAAACAGAAAATGCACTTTCGTGTGCTAACATATCGGTAAAAGCGCAAGCCAGGCATTAAATAGTGTAATAACGAACAGAAGAGCGCAACATTGTTCGTCAAAAAGTGTAACTGCCACAGACTAGTGCAACACCACCGTCTAACCACTCTCTAACCAGTGCAACGCCTCAAATGACAGGAAATACAATACAAGAACAACAACAAGATTAAATATTGAAACAGAAAATGCACTTTCCATTAATCTAAGAGCAAGGATTACATTTGCTTTGAAACCACCGCATTACATTCTTCTTTGATGAAAATTAAACTATTTCATACGGATATTTGATGTGCAATCCAAGCGCAGGACCACTACTGTTCATCATGGAGGTGAAGGCGACGAAGATGGCCAATGGGCTCGCAGCAACGGAACCACTCCAGATAGTGAGCATCGATCTTAACGCAGATCTGTTTGCTCCTACCCTGCCCGATAGCAGCCTGCTCTGCGAGCCCTGCTTCGACTAACTGCCCTTCCGCGGCGGCCGCCGTAGGCAACACCACCGCCGCCAACCACGACGAGTGTAATAACTGGCCCGTCAACATCCGCCGCTGCCGGCGAAACTAACAAGACGAGGAAGAGCTTCGCCCTCCACCGCCGGCGCCGCCGCAACGGCTGTCTATGGGGATCTTGACGACCCTCATGAACCATGGGCGCATCGCTTGCGCTTAGGTTGGGACGCCCTTCGTCGCCTTCGCCTCCTTGACGAACAGTGTTCCCTTTACCTCCTTTTATAATTGACCCTAAAGGTCGAAAGAAAATACTGTAACAAACAGTAGAAAACGTACGATGCAAATGATTGAACGAAATAGTGCAACATCCTGAACCAACTGTAGGAAATAGTGCAACATTCATGAAAGGTACAATGCATCTGAAAAAACGTTGGTTAATAGGCGAAACCCCTTGGTTGTCGTGCCGCCGCTTCCGTTTCCCGAGAAAAAAGTAATATTTCCCGTTCGATGCTAGGACATACCTCGTAATGATTTCGCTGGCGTATTTTGCTGTACAGGAACTTTTAAAAATGTAAAAAGTGGCTCTAATATCGGTAAAATAATATGCACAGTATTTTGAAATAACTTTGTAACATGCTTTAAAATAGTGCAACAGTAGGTAAACAAGTGTAACATTCTTTAAAATACTGAACATGGCTGTCATTACGACAGGCGGCGGGAGAATGTTATTGTTATCTGTTACCATTTAGCTACTATTTCATTGTAATATGGCGCGAAGGGACCTGCTGATTCCCGCCAAAAACAAAACTTTTAACTCATCTAATCGAGCTGGGTTATATTTATATGCATGCATGAATCCCAGTGCACCACTTTTAGCTAACTATATTGCTTCCACCTCATGGAGAACGTTGAGGTGCCAGTCCACTGTCATTTTAATGGTTTCTTCCAGGATGATGGAGCAAAGGTCAAGTATGTAGGAGGAAACTGCCGACTCTCTTTTCTTGGTGAAGGGGAGAATTTTAAGGCATTGCAAGCCCGTTTCGTCAAATTCATGAATAATTCGCTGGAGCGTTGTAAGATGCAACTTAAATTTAGCTACGGTGGAAAAATAGAAAACCTAATTGACATTGTAGACGACGATGATGTCCGAAGCATATGGAAACTGTATAGAGGCCACGCACATCTATTGGAGCTGTATGCCGTTAGTAGCAATGTGGAGGTAGAGGTTCGTACATGTGAGCCTGACGAGATAGATGAGGCGCTTACAGACGAGCGCCTGGAAATGTTGATATGCAGCCGCTCCGGTGATGCTTTATCGCCTAAACACACAAATGTTGAACTATTTGGGACGTAAGTTGCACCATTGTCTATTTCTTGACCTAGTACTCTTTATATTTTGCACTAGTCTAGTTCTATGTTGCACTGTTTTTAGTAACAAATTGCAGTGTCTTTTAAATATAAATAATACACTCTTCTAGAAGCATATTGCATTGTTTAATAATTTGAATTCGTTATATTGCACCGTTTGCTTTGCATCTGTACTGCAGATACTCTCATCCTGTTATTATCGAAGACGCTGAAACTAGCCACGGGGGGGGGGCACTAGTATATTTGATGTGAAAGGTGACATGGATTCCGACGATAGCCACCGTATCGTCGCATCGCCTCCTATGGACTCTCACCGGACGTATAACGCCCTTGATGTTGTCCCGTTGAGCCAATGCGAAGCATCACTTCCTTCGGCGGAGCATTTCAACGCCGAGGATCTGGAGGAAGATCTCGTCGTGAACAGCGCTACGCCAGAGGCGGTTGGCACTGTCGTAGATGTTGATGATCTCCATGAGGGCCAGATTTACAGTACACAATCTGATTTCAAGAGAGCTCTCAAAAAGTACGCCATGAAAAGAGGCTTCGAATACGCGCCGACAAAGTGCAACGAAGGCAAAATTACGGGCGAGATGCTGTGTCGCGGATTGCCCATGGAGAATCAAGGCGCGACAATTACCAGGACTAAATCAGTGGTGGGTGAAAAAATTTGTCTCCAAACATACGTGCAGCCGGGCAATAGGAGGCTTGGGGCACAGGAATTGCGACGAGGCATTTATCGCCGCTGAAATTCGGGAGCAGGTCGTAGCGAACGATAAATACACTCCGAAGATGATTCAGATCGAGATAAAGCGGCAGTACAGTGCAAATATTTCCTATTGGAAAGCCTACCGTGCCAGAGAAAGGGTACTTCAGACGGTCCGCGGAGATTTCGAGGGTTCGTTCGCTGCACTTCCATCGTACATGCGAGAGCTGAAGATGGCCGACGCAGATGCATGTGTTCAGCTAGCATACCAGGACGAAGGACGTTTCCATCGTTTCTTCTGGTCTTTCGGTGCATCGATTCGTGCTTTCCGGAAGCACTGCAGGCCGTTGGTTGGACTGGATGGTATGATGTTATTTCATTGTGTCATAAATCACACATTTTATAAAAATTTTGCTTTATTACATATTCTATTGATGTAAAAGTAAACATTTCTGCACGATTATACAAATTTTGCTTTATTACACTATTTGCCATAATTTCAGGCACTTTTCTGACTGGTAAGTATAGAGGGGCGCTTTTGACGGCCTCATGTATGGACGGAAATAACTGTATCCTGCCATTAGCTTGGGCAGTTGTGGAGGGCGAAAATCGATATTCCTGGCACTGGTTTTTGGAACGGATGAAGGAAAATATCATTTCGACCCTTGAGCTCCATGGACGAAACAGTATTCTCACTTTTATTTCCGACCGACAAAAGGGTCTTATTGAAGCCGTAGGCGATGTTTTCCCCGAAGCAGCTCATGGTTACTGCGTGTACCACCTATCCACCAATCTCCCACACGCGCCCAAAAATACCCCCGCGTGGAGAAGATTCTGGGCTGCTGCGCGTGCATACACTGTCTCCGAGTTCAACAAGGTAATGGAGAAGATGAAAGATTTGAACCCTGATCAGTTCAAGTACGTGGCAAAGATTCCACGATGCAGGTGGGCTACCCATTGCTTCCTTGGCAGGCGTTATTCAATGCTGACTTCCAACTGTGTCGAGACGATAAACAGTGTAATACGAGTTTTAAAGGGGCTTCCAATTACATACCTTGTAGAGGAAACCCGAAAGAAAACGGCGGCGTATTTTCACCGGAGGAGAGAGGAAGCTGAGAAGACGACTAGTGTTTTGACATGTTATGCGGAGAAAATAATTCAGGATGCAAAGGATTCGTCTCGTTTTTACACCCTGTACCCTTCCACAGATGTGCTCTTTCAGGTTATTTAGACTTATTTGCACTATTTTTGCGTCCATTACACTGTTTTATACCTTTCTTGCATTATTGTTTAGGTTTGTTGCACTCTTTCCTTTTTGTTGCACTCTTTGTCCCGCTTATGCCTGTGGCAAATGTTTTGACATAACAGGTAATCACTGTCAGCGGCACGGAGGTTGTGGATCTTTCTAAATGGACATGTTCCTGCAAACGTTGGGACATTTACGGCATCCCATGTAATCACGCCATGGGAGCAATCTCCATGAGGGGCTATGACCCGTACGATTATGTCGAGAACTGGTTCAAGGCCACGACTTACCGCGAAACCTACAAGGACTTCGTTCCCTCGACTAGAGGCAAAGAGCACTGGCCACCACTACCAGCTACCGTCGTGCGTCCCCGGCCGCCAAACGTTCGCATACAGCCGGGGAGAAGGAAGGTTGCGCGGAGAGAATCCATTGCTAATGGCTTGTTAAAAAAGCGGTGTGGTAATTGTCAGAGGTGGGGTCATAACAAACGGTCATGCAAGAACCCTTCGCAGCCCAGAGGCAAGCAGCCGGTGGAAGCTACGCACCGCGCTACGACTTCAGCAGGAGCCACGGAGGAATTTTTCATCAATATTTGATTGATCTTTTTTGTATGTTGTTACACTAATAATAGGCACGCATTGCACAATAAGAGAGCCTGTTGAACTGTTTTATTTTTTGTTGCACTAATCATACAATCTTACATTGCACTTTAAGGAACGGCTAAGTCAGTAAAGTGGGTGTACTTTATGGGATGTCGTACTATTTTTTGATTTATTACACAAGTATAAGAAATAAATTTGTGTATCTCTTTCAATATTTTTTGATTTATTACACAAGTATAGGAAACAAATTTTTGTAATCGAAGAAAATTACAAAAAAATTACGAATCAACTGTTGTAAAATTCACGCAACAAATCTGCGGCAATTTCGCCGCGTTTCTTGGTTATATCCTTCTGGGAGAACTCCATAGTCCATCCCTTCTGCAAGTATTCCTCGTATGCCAACAGAAATACTGCACATTTGATTGATCTTGAAGTGGGATGTTTTCTACGTTGATCATCTCCCAGTCGGGTGGACGCCGGGCGCCGCTAAAAAGTTGAGGAAATTTATCCAATAAAAATTGTCCCACGAACTTACACTGCAGACGGCAGAGATGCACTAATTAGTTTAGATAATACAGTATTAATAACACGATATTACAGTGTTAAAAGACTACTTACAGTATTTTCGAAGCCAGTGTTATATTTAGCATTCCTGATCGACGAGTAATGGAGGTACTTCCCTTCTTTCAGGTCGACCACGAGCAAGTGCCAGTGATCGAAATCGAAGAGAGGGATGAACCAATACTTCGCCTCCTTTAACACCCCCTCGGTCACGTTTGATGTAAACGCGTAGGCCAAATCTGTATTCATACTTTGGTGTAGGAAGCATGGGGAGTATATGCACCGATGGCCTTCCGCTGCCTCCAAGATGTGCTGGTAGGAGTCAATAATGTCATTGCTGATGAAAGCCGTGTGGCTAGTTAGGTCGATAAAATCCTTCCTACCAATGTCAATGCTCTTCGAGGGCACTCGTACTACTGAGGTGTCGCCAAGAAGGAATTTCTCTATTAAATGCTGGTCCTCAGTGGGTAACACGCCCTTACCATAGTATTTAAACTCTTTCTTGGAAGATTGCTTGTAGATCGGCAATTTTTTTGACATTCTTTTTTCCTCCGAGGGGGAGATGTCGATCAGGTCAGCTCTATGTTCCGCGGTCATCCCTACGTCCGACGCAGCCTTTGGTGGCGACTGTGTTGAGGGCCCGGCCGCGGCGGGCTTATCGTCGACGGGTTGTCATAGCCGCGCTGCTTCTGTTTCCGCCTTTGGTGGCTGCTGTGAAGAAGGCACGGCCACGGCGGGCTTCTTCTGTGCCGCCTGTTGAAACATGTATGCAAGAATGCAACATTTAGAGGATTACACGACTACTCGAAACTATTACACTATTTGACGCAATATTGGACCATTTCCATTATCAGGTTACAACATTACCCTCCTAGACCGTTTTAGGGTTCTTTCAGGCGCGGCGGGCTCTAGTTGCCGAGCTGCAGCTGTTTCCGCCTCCGGGGGGTTCCCTTCGTCCGCCGCCTTCTTGGGTGGCGGCAGTGCCAAGGGGACCGCCTGTTGAAACATGTAAGCAAGAATGCAACATTTAGAGGATTACACGACTACTCGAAACTTTTACACTCTTTGACGCAATATTGCACCATTTCCATTATCAGGTTACAACATTACCCTCCTAGCCCGTTTTCTTCTTCTATCAGGCTCGTCGGGCGGGAGTTGGCGCGCTGCAGCTGTTTGTTGCTCCGCCTCCGCAAGCATCCCTTCGGAGGGCGCTTCCATGGGTGGCGGCGGTGCCGAGGGCACGGCTTCGGCGGACTTCTCCTCGGCCGCTTGTTCAAACATGTTGCAAATAACGTAACATTACGCACATTACACTATTATTTAAGGATAAAGTTACACCATTAAACTAAATATTGCACCACTTGCACAGTCCTGTTGCAACATTACCCTTTCAGGCCTGGCCGGCCCTACTTACCGCGCTGCTGGTTGCTCCGCCTCTGCAGGCAACCCTTCGTAGGCCACTTCCTTTGGTGGCGGCGGTGCCGAGGGCACGGCTTCGGCGGACTTCTCCTCGGCCGCCTGTTCAAACATGTTGCAAATAACGTAACATTACGCACATTACACTATTATTTAAGGATAAAGTTACACCATTAAACTAAATATTGCACCACTTGTACAGTCCTGTTGCAACATTACCCTTTCAGGCCTGGCCGGCACTACTTGCCGCGCTGTTGGTTGCTCCGCCTCCGCAGGCAACCCTTCGGAGGCCACTTCCTTGGGTGGCGGCGGCGCCGAGGGCACGGCTTCGGCGGACTTCTCCTCGGCCGCCTGCTCAAACATGTTGCAAATAATGTAACATTACGCACATTACACTATTATTTAAGGATAAAGTTACACCATTAAATTAAATATTGCACCACTTGCACATTCCTGTTGCAACATTACCCTTTCAGGCCTGGCCGGCCCTACTTGCCGCGCTGCTGGTTGCTCCGCCTCCGCAGGCAACCTTTCGGAGGCCGCTTCCTTGGGTGGCGGCGGTGCCGAGGGCACGGCTTCGGCGGACTCTGTTTCCGCCTTTGGTGGCTGCTGTGAAGAGGGCACGGCCACGGCGGGCTTCTTCTGTGCCGCCTGTTGAAACATGTATGCAAGAATGCAACATTTAGAGGATTACACGACTACTCGAAACTATTACACTATGTGACGCAATATTGGACCATTTCCATTATCAGGTTACAACATTACCCTCCTAGACCGTTTTAGGGTTCTTTCAGGCGCGGCGGGCTCTAGTTGTCGAGCTGCAGCTGTTTCCGCCTCCGGGGGGTTCCCTTCGTCCGCCGCCTTCTTGGGTGGCGGCAGTGCCAAGGGGACCGCCTGTTGAAACATGTAAGCAAGAATGCAATATTTAGAGGATTACACGACTACTCGAAACTGTTACACTCTTTGACGCAATATTGCACTATTTCCATTATCAGGTTACACAATTATCCTCCTAGCCCGTTTTCTTCTTCTATCAGGCTCGTCGGGCGGGAGTTGGCGCGCTGCAGCTGTTTGTTGCTCCGCCTCCGCAAGCATCCCTTCGGAGGGCGCTTCCATGGGTGGCGGCGGTGCCGAGGGCACGGCTTCGGCGGACTTCTCCTCGGCCGCCTGTTCAAACATGTTGCAAATAATGTAACATTACGCACATTACACTATTATTTAAGGATAAAGTTACACCATTAAACTAAATATTGTACCACTTGCACATTCCTGTTGCAACATTACCCTTTCAGGCATGGCCGGTGCTACTTGCCGCGCTGCTGGTTGCTCCCCCTCCGCAGGCAACCCTTCGGAGGCCACTTCCTTTGGTGGCGGCGGTGCCGAGGGCACGGATTCGGCGGACTTCTCCTCGGCCGCCTGCTCAAACATGTTGCAATTAATGTAACATTACGCACATTACACTATTATTTAAGGATAAAGTTACACCATTAAACTAATATTGCACCACTTGCACATTCCTGTTGCAACATTACCCTTTCAGGCATGGCCGGCCCTACTTGCCGCGCTGCTGGTTGCTCCGCCTCCGCAGGCAACCCTTCGGAGGCCGCTTCCTTCGGTGGCGGCGGTGCCGAGGGCACGGCTTCGGCGGACTTCTCCTTCGCCGGCCGTAACGAAGATAACGGCTCGATGTCCTCACAAATCTGTTCGTGTGCGAACCTCCGTCCCCAAAGCGGTCGGAGGCCGTACGGGCTCCGACGGCGGGTCCCCTTCCCCGGAGTGCGCTTCTTCCGTAGCTCAATGGGAAATCCCTTCGTGGGGCTGTGGATTTTGGGGTCAGCCCGATCCTTATTAGATCGGGACGGTCTCGGTTTTTTAATTTGCACGACTTCGGGCACCATCTTTTGGGCCGAGATGGGTGCCGGCATGGCCAAGATGGGCGTTGACGACTTATGTTTTTTCAAATGTGCCGGCACGCTTCGATGCTGACTGCTCCTATTTGTAATACGCTTTGGCGAGGTTGTTGGTGCTGGTTGAGGAGGAGCTGGTTGAGGAGGAGGATTGCGCAGAATGGCCGCCACACTGCTGGCCAGACTATACACGAGATCCTCGAGACGTTCCATTCTCGCCATTACCTCTTTATAACGACCCCCTTCTTCCTCAAGCCTCGGCAAACGGCGAGGTGGAGCAGGAGCTGGTTCAGGAGCATCGGCTACGGCTGCTACGAGCCGTTGCTCCTCCGGAGAGAGGTCGAGCCGGCGCCGACATCTAGTGAATTTAAAGTCATCCTTCACTTTGGATGAACCTCGTGAACGGCGAGACCATCTAATCCTATCCCACCTCTGGACACGAGGAAATATTGCACGACGGGAAGGTAGAGGACATCTGTACCCAGTGTGCTCGTATATCCACACCTGATTGAAGTAAGACAATATTACACGGAATAGCACACAACTACACTATATAATACACTAAATAGAAAACATTTACACTATTATCAACAAAGTTACACTATTACTACTTTGCACTATTACTACTTTGCACTATTACAACTTACTGGGAGAAGAGGGGTGCATCCAAGAACGTATCCCACCCGCAAGACATTAGCTTGTAATTTTATGGCGGCGGGGCATAGGCTGTCGATTATAAACCGATGTACTGCCTCCGGCCAATTGTACCGTGGCAGCGCGGGGAGTTCATCCACAAGAGCGATCAAACCCTTGGGGCAGAGATTATTTGTATTTGTAAAAAGAATGCAAGAAAAAAAGTAGAGAATAAGTAATTTAACGAAGTCGCGGATGTCCTCTTCGTCCTCCTTGGGGGACATCTCCTTCAAAACGACCTCGAGGTTCTTGCGGTCAACTTTCTTGCCCTCAAGGTACAGCTTCTGAATCTCCGAATCCACTTTGAGATTAAAGTCCAAAAGTTGGCCCTCCAGGGGTAAACCGAGAAGCATCGCAACCTCCTGGGTGGTGAAGCTTATGGTCTGCGGGCCTATTTCGAAATCCACACCATCCTTCCAATGCCGAAGGATGAACTCCAGCATGGGCCGGTCGGAGGTGATGTCGGGGAAATGTAAGATGTTGGCGAAAATGGTGCTCTCGATGACGGGAAGATGATGTGGCTTCACGACTGTCACGCCCCGGGGGTCCATTTAGAGTTTATAAAAGATCAGCAGAAAAATACAGGATAATTTTTTTCTTTTTATTAATACATTGACAATCTTGACCCCAGAGACGACAGACCCGCCACAAACACAGGGAGTCCACTGTTCACTCGGACAGAACCTCCCCTGTATCTGCACGGCGTCGCACAAGTACATATACAATACATTCATTTCATTCACATCAATAATTCAAACGTATCACCAACAGAAAGATCCTTTCAGTTTAGAGAAAAGCCACCACGAAGGGTAGGAGACGGGTTTTGCAAATCTTATCACAAGTATTTTATTAAGCATTAATAAAACTACATGTCCAAAGAGTAAATAAAACTGAACCATACTTCTAAAGTTATTTATTCAAAGTGCAAGTAAGAAAAACTAAGCCAATGACCGGGTCGGGAGTTCTAGGATCGCAAATGACGTGCCTCACGTCTCGCCCCGACTCGAACTAGCTGGATCACCTGAAAAATCAACAAAGTGGGGGGAGTGAGAACATGTAAACATGTCTCCTCCTCCCAGTGGGTACCGCAAGCCGACGAAGGCAAGCGTACACACCGATAACCAGGAGATAGATAGATATAACAATACAGTAGCCATGAAAGAAGGGAAATAAGGTACAACTGCACTAGTGCTACTGTAAATGATATGCATCAACAAATGAATACAGCAAATATACCCAATCTAGCCAGTCCGCAGACCTCAGGCTCATGCCACTCCTACTCTGCCAGCATATAAGTGCCCAACTGAGCTCACGGGTCGGACGTACGACCACTTTTCCGGAAAAGAACACCCTCTTGCGGGGATCAACCGCTGGTGTTCGCGAAATGCGCAAGAGTAATGGCGATCAATGCAAGTATGACCAATAAATGTTGGCAAACAGCCAATAATCCACCCCTCCGGGTATACCGACCGTATAGGTCATCAGACAACCGTGTCAAGAAACCGACCAAGAAGGTCACGAGAAAATCATCTCAGATACAGATGTAATCATATCTACTCTACTGCTAGAACAAGTAAAGAATGCAAGTAGAGATCATAAGGTGCTAGCTCACTATCACAGGCATATATGTATACGAAATATAAAAAGGGAGAGTGGAAGGAACGTCACCGAGCATGCACCACTAAACCAACTTCGGATCGAAGTACCCACCTGTGCGAATATCGCGTCGGAATCCGGAACGCGCTGCGAATCAACCGGACCTACGATAGGTCCACCGAGTCAGGGACAAACCTCAAACGACTCAATCAGAATACACATGCACACACTCCCAAAATCCCGAGACTCGGTTTCCCAAAACCGATCTCCAAACAGTGTCGGAAGTCCCGAAATCACACCGGGACGTTCCCGGGACACACGAACAGTCCCGAAAGGCACCGACTCGCTCCACGAGTCAACCGCTGCCCCAAAGCACATCCGTTTGGGTGTCTTGGCAGCAAGCACAAGATCGAACATCGGAATGATCATCGTCGGACAATCGTTCCGATCCGGGTTCGCGTAAGTGTCGATTTCGACACCGGAACCCACTGCCGCTCACCGGGCATCTCCGAATACACGAGACGGCCGGGACAACCAGCCAACAAGGCTCAGCGGCAGCCAATAGAACATACGAGTCGTGTCGGATAACTCCCGAATCGTAAACCGCGTTCCGTCGACGGATTTCGTCGGGAAACGCTCCGAAAATCGACTTTCGATTGTCGCGTAAGACATCGGACCTTGGACAATCAGTCCAGAGGTCACACGCAGTTCATACATACTGCCCACAGGGCCCACGCGGTGTACAATTGCATAAAAAGTCCTCAATCTTTAATAAAATCACATTATTCAATGTGATTCAACGGACACGATGGGTCGATACGACAGACTGAGCATTTTTGGGGTCAGCCGAGACACGCACCGATAGGTCTCGACGTGTCGGAGGCCGTGCTCTCGATTTGGAGCAAAGCCGACCGCTGTGGAGAGGGCCAAAGCGACGTGAAGTTCAGCGAACTACGCGCGCTGAACATGAATCGCGCTTTTGTCGCTAACCAGGGGCTCCATGACCCAAAAGAGGGTGAGCACGGTGATCAGCACTGATCAAGGATCATCGTGCTCACATCCGGAGGCATCAGGGTGGCCTCGGATTGCCGGAACAGCGAGCCGAACCCCAAAACAGTGCACAGGACAGATAGTAAGGCTTACCGGAGCAGGGGGCGGCTCGGGTTGGCCGGCGGCGGCCGGAAGGCGGGTTCACCGGCGGCAGGCGGTTGCGGCCGGCGAGGGGAGGCCGGGGCTCGCCATAGATGACGGCGGGATGCAGCGCCGGCGATGGGCCTTGGTGCCCTAGCCCGCAGCCAACCGGGCCGAGCTCGAGTTGGCCTTCCAGGCGGCGGCGGCTGCCGGGCGGCGCCGGACGGCGACGCGGCGTCCCTCCGGGGTCAAAAGGGAGGAGGGGAGTGCCGGTCCGGGCAGCGGCGGCGGCGCGCAAGATGGCCCGGCCGCCCGAGCAGATCCATGCTCAGGCGCGGCCGCGGCGGCTCTCAGCGCGAGCGGCGGCGACGGCGATCGTCGGGATCGGATGCGGCGGTGTCGGAAGGTCGAGTGGGGTCGATGGTGGGCCAGGGGAGGCGGCGGCTGGTGGCTTTCTTCTCCACCAGCCCGCACGGGTCCAGGATGGCCCAGCCATGGCTGCAGGGCGGCGCCGGCGCGCAGGGACGGCCGGGGACGGCGGAGCGGCGCGCCGGAGGTCGGTGGCAGCGGCAGCAACCCGCAGAGAAAGATGCACCATCCTCCTGGTTGCTTCCAACCAGAGAGGAAAGGAGGGGAAGAGGGAGATGGTGGTGATGATGGTGAGGGACGGGCTTGGCTGCACCCACGACCGGCGGCGGCTGGCCGGCGGCGGCTGGCAGCGCGCATCAAGATGCACAGGAGGTGAGGGGGTCGGTTAGGGTTGCTGTGGAGGGGTGGAGGCAGCTAGGGTTAGGGTTTCATGGAGCAAACCCTAATGAGCAAAATATATAGATTTGCCATTTTGCGCATAAGTCCCCCGACAACCCTAAATTCTTCATGGGTCCCTCACGGCACGCGTAAATCGCGCATGAGCACCTCCACGCCAAGTTTCACGCGATTCGGTACATAAAATATTGGGGGTTTTTGCGCGAAATACAAATATGTCGATTGTCCCTTCCCCGGTAAACGTGCGATATCCGTCGATTCGTCAGCCGGATCTGCAAACGGGTAGCGCCATCGTGTTCAGCACTGGCGGGACATCGAACTCACGATTTTGTTTCGTTCGATTTGATTGTCGATTCACGACAAACCCATTGTCAATCCGATCCATCTATACATCATGTGTATAACAACCATCGATCGTTTCCAAATCTCCTCGATTAGCGTACTCGCGACCAAAATCCATCGACACCAACTTTCTTTCGCATGAAAGGTCCCTGTCCGAGGGTTCATACGCAAAGCGGAGCTACGGTAAGCTTTGCGAGTCTGAAACAATGAAGAATAAAAAGTCTATTTTTCGACAAGGTCCAGTTTTCTCAAAAACCGTGCATCAAATCTTAAATCTGTTAGCGCCATTGAGTCCAGAATAGTCGAACAGTTGAAAACGAGCTATTGGACCACTAAGAGCGGAGTCCGATACACTCCAGAAGCCATCTTTAATCATCGGCCTATCCGGAAAACCAGAGTTACTATTCACTTAAGTGAATATTCAAAATCGCGTAACTCTTTGATTTTAAATCATTTTCTCCCGAAACTTGACGAGTGATTATGCAATTAAAATACACACAAAGACATCGTCAACGGAGAGTTAAATTAGGTAGTAAAAATCTCAGTTCTTACAACGACAGAGGCGTAGGTCTTCCTGTAAGCTCCTACGAAGCATCTCGAATTAACTATCAACCTGTTCGGTCTCGACTCCGGGGACTTAGACGCCATTGCAGGGAACGTAGATGAAACACTGTAAGGCAGATGGAACGAGAGTGTGGGAGCTTCTGGATACCAAAGCGGACAAGGTTGGTTACAAGCAGTGCAGAGTGCATAAATTAAGAGAATGAGGGGAAGGAAGCACTGTAAGGCGGTTGAGATAAAAGGAAGGATGGTATAGTTAGTATAGGTAGTGGGATGCTCGATGGGAAAAACTTAGACACCAAATATCGTATTAATCCAATAAGAAATCGACACCTCAGCACAGAAAATATTCTACAGCGTAATCGCTGATGTCTGTTCATACACATGGTCTTACACTATTTTTAAATATCTTCAACTATTTTGGAAATAATTATACCAAAATAGTGCAAAAAAGCGCATCCTCCGGTTAGACCGTACTGTGTTAATAGTACAAAATTTTAAATCCATCACAATCATTTTCTTTCGCATTAAAACGTTCAGTCCTTTTCTCCTACAGAGCTAATTACGAATAAATATATATTTTTTTTCTAAAATAGTGCAAGATCAGCGCTACACGGTTAAACAATGCACTTTTATAAGAATTGTTGAACCTTTTCTCCTCGGCTTGCACTTATTAGTAAGATAAATGTTGCATCTTTACAAATTATTTTGCACTATTACTGCGATACACAGAGAAAAATTGCAAAGAAAATACGAAAAATTCTCAGCGTCATCATTAATTAAGATTGCGATCTGTACTCGAGAAAGGAAAGCGGCGGCTAGAGAACCTTATGTCTACAAGCGCCTTTTCGGGTCTTTAACCGACGGTGCTTCAGATGCACTACCCCGTTGCATTAGAGCATAATAAAAGGACGTAGAGGCGACAAGGGCAACCGGCACTACCCCGTTGCACTACCCCGTTGAAGTCAATCATTCATGATTTCGTACTTATATGTAAATCATTCCTTATATGTTTAATTTATCGTCTAAGACAATGTGATCTTTGGTACAACAGGTTATAGAGATAGTATTTTCCTTCAGGTGCTTCATTCATCTTGTTGCTGGATCGTACCCTTCCGAGCGAGGTGCCGCCTCCTCGAACCCTCCCTTCCGAACAGCGGCGTCGTCTACGTGTGCGAGGAATTGCAGACCCTGTAGATGATATTGTAATCATTGTTATTATTTTGAACAATTTGATACAGTGGATGTATTACAACGTGGTATTGTATGGAAATCGTGTCTTGTATGTTGAAAATGTATTATTTTATACTACAATTCTCGTTTGCGCCATTGTAATCTTTCATACAACATTAATAGAGAGAGTATTTTTCATGTTGTTCTTTATTCATCGATCTTGCACTAATTGTACATAATAATCATTTGACGAAGCATATGGCCACATAAGTGTTACGATAAGCTCCGACGATTTGCAATAGTTGGTGACGACTTGCACTAATTAGGTTGCGTATTGCACCATTTTAGATGTGCTGCACCATTATGCTAAAAAAAACCTATTTACGCCACTGTTGCACTCTTTTGTTGCACTGGTTGGACGAGTATTACACTTACGGTCTATCACGCATTGTTATTACGACAACACTTTACACTTACAAGCTATATTGCACCTTTTTCCTCTGTTTTGCACTATTATCACGTTCTTCGTTGCACTATTATTACAATGGTATACTTTAATCGTTTAAGTGTTATGTTGCACGGGTATAATTTAATCGTTTAAGTGTTAAGACTGATGTTGCACTATTATTGTATTACATTACACTTTTACAAGCTTTCCTCCACCCGTTTTCTTGTCGTTGAACTATTATTCCCTTTGACGGGTTGGCACTTAGTCAAAAACACAAACAGCAAACACCGCAGGCGCAATTACTACCCATAGTACGGCGAATATTGTGGACGATTTGGTTCTTGTCCCGATGACAACCCGATGACCACGGGGTTGCGTAACCCGGCGTGGGCGCATTTAATGCTTTGCTTCAGTTACACCATCTGTCCCGATCTGGGTCTTTTCGCGTATTGACAAAAAGTTCTTCACAAGCGTGTACGTTACAATAGTGTATCAATGATTACACTGTTCTTAGCAACCATTGCACTATTTGCGTTAATACCAAGAAACTTCTTCCACTATTGTGCGTACTGTTGTACGTTTAAAATGGGCAGGTAAACTTTCTTAAGGGATGTTGCACCATTTTTATCAGGTTTACGTCATACTTCCTATTGTTTGTCCATGGTGTTGCGTACGCCTTCTGCACGAAGCATCCTCCACCGCCGTCGCCACAGCCACAGCCACAGCCACAGCCACAGCCACATCGACTGGGGAAGAGAATGACGACGACCCTTCTCCACGGGCAACTCATTAAGTCGCCTTCGCCTACTTCACGAAAAGTAGTCGACCTGGGCTAGAAATTGGAAATCCCATCTCTCTATAAATAGTGTAATTTTCATCAAAACAAATGTATTCCTTCGTCACAGAAAATGTAATCCTTGCTCCTAGATTAATAGAGAGTGCATTTTCGTGTGCATTTTCTGTCATTTGCGAACTGGTGCTCGTTATAGCGAAGCAACTCTCGACGAATATGAGGAGAACATACGCCGAACTGAAAACGATGAAAATAGAGCGGAGTTGCACTGTTTAAGGTGCGGAGTTGATACTCGTCAGGGATAGTTACACTACTTAACAAAGCGATGTTGCACTCTTTTCGTCTCATTACACTATTTGTAAACTTGTTTGCGCTTTTACTTATATGTTAGCACAAGAATAACTATTGAAAACACTGACTGATTTCACCATTTGTTAAATATATTGCATTAACTAATGTTACACCATTTACTGCCTCTTTTGCACTAATACACCGTTGCCGACAAAAGTGGAGAATTTGCATGGCGTTGTGGTACCTCTTTGCAAATGAAGGATTTCCTCTTCTTTAATTTAGGCCCCAGCAACCATCGGCGCCGCCGCCGAAAGGAATACGGTGGACTGTTATTTGTCCTTATACTTACACTGTAATATAGAATGTTGCACTGTTCGTTCTCACGAATTGTACTTTTCGTACCTTTGTTGCACTATTTTGTGCGCGTTGCACTAATATTCTCTTAGTCACTTTTTCCTTGGCGTTGCACTATTAAAACCAACCTTTATTTGGGCGGGTATTACATTAAAATTTATATTTCTAAAAAACAAAACAGCAGAACATCATTCATTTTTTTGCGCATTTAATGCCCCTGCGCAGGCGCAATTAATGCCCTGACAGTACGCAACGTATGCGTATACGAGCTAGAAAGCGCATACGTTTGGGGCGGAGGGATACAAGGGGCATTTTGGTCAGAAACCTGAAAATCCGGACCGAATCTGCAAAATCGAAAAAAGCGGCCCAATTTTGCAAAAGCCCAAAATTAGTGGATTTTTTATGCAAAAAGGCCTTTTTTCATACTCTTCTTCATTTAGGGTATGTTTACTTACGAGAAAATAAGCGAACAAATATTCTCAAGAGAAAATTATAACTTCTGATAAAAAAATTACAAAAATAAAAACAGAAGACTAAAATATGGGCCCCGTTTGGTTCCGCTTAATTTTTTTTTGGCTAAATTACAGAAAACCCCCATGTCAATACCCGTTTTTTTACTTTCCCCACCTATCATTTAAAAACCTACACTTTGCCCCTTTGTAAAATGAAAAATGTTCACTTTGCCCCCTGCCGTCAGTGTTCCGTTAGGGTTCCGTTAATAAAAATTATATATATTTTTATACCCAAAATACCCTCGAGTCAGCATAGGAGGGAGAGGGTGAGACATGAAGGGCGGAGGGGCATTTTGGTCATTTTGCCATCAAAGTTAACACCGTACCCCCCTGTGTACCATTTTTATTTTATAAGGGGGCAAAGTGTAGATTTTTAAATGATAGGGGAGAAAAGTAAAAAAGCGGGTATTAACAGGGGGATTTTCTGTGATTTAGCCTTTTTTTTAAAAAAAAAAAACTTGAACTTTAATTAACTTGTTTGATATCTCAGAACTACTCAACATTTAGCTTATATAGTGGGATGTATTACTTTGTATAGGAGATTCTAAATATAGGTGCAGTTTTCTATTTATAATTGTATCTTAATATATATTTTTTGTTTTCTTTTCTCTAATTATGTAATTCCCTGAATAAAGTGTTTTCATGGGTGATATAGGCATAGTTAGTTAATTCGCGAATAATTCACGAATTATTCGCGAATTATTGAAAATCTAAATTAAACGGTCTGTTTACGAATTTTCTGCAAAAAAATAAAATTATTCGTGAATTTTTGGGCTAGCTGAATTATTCGCGAATTATTCCCGAACTATTCGCGAATTATTCCCGAATTATTGAAAATCTGAATAAAAAATTTATAATTTTTATGTTTAAATATAGATTATCTCATATTTTATATTTTAATATGAGTTCTCTGTTCATTCGCCCAAAAAAAAAGATCTTTATATATTTTATAATTAAGTATGGGCTATTTTAATCTACTTCTTACTTGATTGTTTATATGTCTTATTGTATAATATAATTCTCTATAGTTTTTTTTTATTTAACCTACTTTATTTTGTAGCTTTCTATTTTTAAGAATTATAATTGTTTACAATAGTAGTATAAGTCTAAAAAAAATTAAGTTTAATAGGCGAACTTTTGATCCCGAATTTTTAATTGAAGAACGTATAATTTTCGTATAAATTGCGTATCCGAATAATTACCGAATCCGTTTTTTAAGCTGAATTGTTCAACGAATTTAAAAATTAGGAGACGAATTTTATGCGTATTATATCCGTACCCAATTTTTGCCGAATCTGAATTAACTAACTATGGATATACGCATGTTGGATTTTTTTTTTTCCAATGATAATTTTGAGTATAACAAATAAAATTCAGATTTAATCTCGCACTTAATAGTTTCAGCTTTTTGTCGAATTCAACTGCTCAAAAATGGTTCGGACAAAATTAAATTGTACCAAGTTGGAGGCAACTACCACAACAATAATTTAGAGGATTAATTTCTCTGCAAATTTATCACTCGGTCAACCTCACTATTTTGACCGGTCCACAGCGTAGGTTAGGCCTACCACTTTATTCATGCAAGAGATAAGTATCATTTCAGTAGCTTGTATCACCCATGATCTCACATGGACATATATACTGTGGCATAGAGTTTTCTTTTTAAATTATTTTTCTCTTGTTTTTTTCAGTTTGCCTTTTTGTATATAATATTCTAATTCCCTGTGTTATTATATGAAACGATCGTTTATGTTCAATAGCTTAAGATAGCAGAGAGCGTTATGTTCTTGTATTTTTATATTAAACACTTCTCCTTACGTCTCAGCTCGAGACTTTTTGATTGGCATATATATGACGTGGAACTTGAATTAAATGAAAAGAAGTCTATTATGCGAAGAATCTGGCGTGACTCGAACTCAAGACCTCCTACTCTGATATTATAATAAATTATGTGAAACAACAGTTTATTTCTAACAACTTAAGATAATAGAGAGAGAGGTGTTTCTCCTATTTTTATACTTAACACACCTTAAAAGTCTGTGACACGGGCTCCTTTTTGTGGAAGTACAAGTAGAGGGATGCGGTTGAAAAGCTCCGTGATTAAGATAAAGATGCACAAGGATAATAAAAGAGAGATAAATACTTTCTTCTAAAAGTGAATAAATATTAATAAGCTCAGAAAACTCTCCTCCTAACATAGGCCTTGCACTCTATTTATTATAGAATTTAAAAATCAAAATCCTAAATTTTAAGATTTTAGCAATTTTCTAATACAAACTGTTGAAGAAATATTATTCTTTGATTGAAGAAATATTATTCTTTGATTGGGATTGGACATTCCATCTGAATATTATATGTCTTCTATATGAAGAAGATCCTGCAACCTTCCATATGAGAAAGATCCTACAACATAATTTGTGCTACTCTACCATATATATGATTGTATAATATTTTATTTCTATGATTGGTAAAGTTGTCATTTTGGGATGTAAGAATCATGTATATATTAGTGTTAATGGAGAACATAGAAGAACAGAGAGTTTTTCTGCTCTTTTAATTCACTGTTTCTTTTTCTTCTTGAATATTTCTAACATGGTATCAGAGCCATGCTTTTGAGGAGATAGTGATTTTTTTTTTTCCTTGCGCACTGAAGATATACTTCAGTGGTCCGAGAGGATTTGTTCGTTGATGAGATTCTAGCCTTATCAATTTGCTCATCCTTATACAAATTATCTCATATATGGCTCAAGCAGATATCGCACAACCTATCCAAACTATTCTCGATGGATCCAACTATACTCTATGGGTTCAAGACATGCGAAACTTTCTCAAAGGACGTAGATTATGGCGATATGTCACCGGGGACATCACAGAACCGGTCCTTCAGACGAATGAAGCTGATGGTACGTACAAGCTCAGAATAGAAGAATGGGACAGCAACAATCATAAAGTAATTTCTTGGTTTGGTAACACATCCATCAAATCAATTCGTCAGCAATTTGGTAAATTTGATACCGCCAAAGAGGTATGGGACTTTCTAGCCAAGAGATATTCTGCTACTAGTAGTGCTTCTCGTTATCAACATATCACTACTTTACATCGCATGCGTCAAGATAAAAGTCAATCTATATCTGATTTTTATTCACAAATGTCATATATTTGGGATCAATTGTCTTTATCTGAACCTCAGTAGGACTGCTCTAGTGATGCTAAGAAATTCTATGAATATCGCGATGCTATGCATCTTTATCAATTTCTCATAGCATTGGATGATAATTATGAACATGTTCGAACAAGTTTGTTACATCGTGATCCTTTACCAAGTATTGACAAAGCTGTAGCTGAATTGATTGCCGAAGAAACTCGGAAGAATATTTCGCATGTATCTTTTGATAATGTGTTATCAACCACAACTGTGCCTACTAATATCGCCTTGGCCACTGCTTTTAATCCCACAACCATGAATTCCTGTAAATATTGCAAAAAGAAAGGACATACAATTGAGAATTGTTGGAAACTTGAAAGAAAAAGGCGTGACCAAGAAAGAACCAAGAATGACTCTTTCCAGCGCCCTGCTGCTGCTGTTAACACCAGTTCAAATGTCGAAGCTGCTTCTACCACCCCTACTATTTCTGCAACGGATCTCGAGGCAATAATAAATCAGGTGTTGTCCCGCACAAACTTACAATCTTCTGCTCTTTCTGCCGCATCAGGTAATTCTTCTTGGTTTTTTGACTCAGCTTGTTGCAATCATATGACACCCGATCGTTCCAATTTTTCTTCGAAAAATGTTGCTTCCAACACTTCTCCTATTCGAACTGCCGATGGATCACTTATGCATATTAGCCATATTGGGTCCATTAATACTCAAGACTTATCAATATCTGATGCATATTTGGTGCCTAAACTATCAATGAATCTTCTCTCAGTAGGACAATTATGTGATCTTGGATTTGATATTTGTTTTTCTCGTACTGGTGTTGTTGTGCAGGATTCACTGACCAAACGGATCGTTGGGACCGGGCATAAAGTTGGTCGTATGTTTGAGCTAGATTCATTGCACCTACTTCAATCTTCATTTGCCGCTGTTACGAATTCTGGTTTATCTTCTAATTCTCTTAGTCTTTGGCATTCACGTCTTGGTCATGTCTCCAAATCTAGAGTCAAAGACTTAGCTTCTAATGGTAAACTTGGTTCAGTTGAATTATCCGATTTTAATTGTATTTCTTGCCAACTTAGAAAACAATCAGCATTACCATTTAGTAATAGTAAATCTTTTGCTCTTGCACCTTTTGATCTTGTGCATTCTGATGTTTGGGGTCCATCTCCTATTACCTCATTAGGTGGATCAAGATACTTTGTAATATTTGTTGATGATTTTTTTTCACGATACACTTGGATCTATTTGATGTGTCAGAAATCTGAATTGTTAGGCATTTATCGAGAATTTTCTACTATGATAAAAACCCAATTTTCTCGCACTATAAAAGTTTTTCGATCTGATAATGCTTCAGAATATAAACAAAAAGAGTTTTTATCAATTCTTAAGCAAGATGGAACAATTTCTCATGCCTCTTGTCCCGGCACCTCTCAACAAAATGGTCGTGCTGAACGTAAGCACCGACACATTTTGGACACTGTTCGTACTCTTCTCATCTCTGCATCTATTCCCGAACAATTTTGGGGGGGGAAGCTGCTCTCACTGCAGTTTACACCATTAATAGAGTTCCTTCTAATGTTATCGCTAATCAATCTCCTTATGAACGTTTGTTTGGTAAACCGCCTAATTATTCCGATCTAAAGATTTTTGGGTGTGCATGTTTTGTTCTTCTTCAATCTCATGAACATAACAAATTGGAATCTCGCTCTCGTTTGTGTTGTTTTCTTGGTTATGGCATTGAACACAAAGGTTATAGGTGTTACGACCCTGTTAGTAAACGCCTTAGAATTTCTAGACATGTGATTTTTTGGGAGCATGCAATGTTCTCAAGTCTCTCCAAATTTCATGTTTCTTCTTCTGATTCACATTTTTTTACCAATTTGACAATTGATCTCTTTCCCGAAAATAATAATACAAACGAAGGTGATGACATTTCAGCTCAAACAACAACCACAATTAACCCACCCGATGAATCCAGAAGGTCGGATGATTCCTATGAGCAAGCCATGTATGAGTCAAGCAATGAAGATCTTTCTCTCATTGATCCTACCACTTCTGTCGATGTTCGTCAATCTAGTAGGGTTCGTGCTCCACCGACTAAACTCAAAGATTACCATTGCTATTTTGCACTGGCCACTTTGCATGAACCTTATACCTTTCGTGAAGCCTCCTCTAATCCTCTTTGGCAGCAAGCAATGAAAGAAGAACTTGATGCACTGCAGAAAAGCAGAACTTGGGACCTAGTTGATTTACCTTCGGGGAAATCAACAGTCGGTTGTAAATGGATTTATAAAATCAAAACTCGCTCTGACGGTAGCATTGAGCGCTATAAAGCTCGCCTTGTAGCCAAAGGCTTCACTCAAGAATATGGTATCGATTATGAAGAAACATTTGCTCCAGTAGCTCGCCTCACCACAGTTCGATCTCTTATTGCGATAGCTGCAATTCGCCGTTGGTCTCTTTTTCAAATGGACGTTAAGAATGCCTTTCTTAACGGTGATCTTGATGAAGAAGTTTATATGCTACCACCTCCTGGTTTGGATCATCCTCCAAATAAGGTCTGTCGACTTCGAAAAGCATTATATGGGCTGAAACAAGCTCCAAGAGCCTGGTTTTCTAAATTCAGCTCTACAATTAGTCGTTTTGGCTTTTCTTCTAGCCCATACGATTCAGCTCTATTTTTGCGAAAATCGACAAAGGGTATTATCATTCTACTACTATACGTAGATGATATGATCATCACTGGTGATGATATACAGGGCATTCAAGACCTCAAATACTCTCTTAGACAACAATTCGAAATGAAAGATTTGGGCACACTGAGTTATTTTTTGGGCATTGAAATAACATCGAACTCTGATGGCTATTTCTTATCTCAAGCCAAATATGCATCTGATCTCTTATCTCGAGCTGGACTATCAGATAGCAAAAATGTTGATACACCATTAGAACCAAATATTAAATTTCGTCCAACTGACGGAGAGCCACTCGCTAATGCTACTCTCTATAGGCAATTAGTGGGTAGTCTTATCTATCTTACAGTTACCCGACCAGATATATCATATGCTGTGCATTTAGTAAGTCAATTTATGGCTTCACCACGATCAGTTCATTATGCTGCTGTTCTTCGCATTCTAAGATACATTAAAGGAACTCTCTTTCATGGGCTCAAGTTTTCTTCTTCGTCGTCTTTGGAACTTCGCGCATATTCGGATGCCGATTGGGCAGGGGATCCAACAGATAGGAGATCCACCACTGGCTATTGCTTTTTATTAGGAGACTCTCTCATCTCTTGGCGTAGTAAGAAGCAAAATGTTGTTGCTCGCTCTAGCACTGAGGCGGAGTACCGTGCACTTGCTGATACAACCACCCAATTACTTTGGCTTCGCTGGCTACTTGCAGACATGGGTGTTACTCAAGATTCAAGTACTCCATTATATTGTGACAATCAAAGTGCTATTCAAATAGCACATAATGATGTTTTTCACGAAAGGACTAAGCATATTGAAATAGATTGTCACTTTATCAGGCATCATCTAGTGCAGGGTAAACTCCACCTCTGTTCAATCTCATCGGCTAATCAACTCGCGGATATTTTCACCAAATCTCACTCTACTATGCGATTTCGAGATTTATTGTCCAAACTCAAGTTGACATCTAGTATGCCACCTTGAGTTTGAGGGGGGATGTTGAAGAAATATTATTCCTTGATTGAAGAAATATTATTCCTTGATTGGGATTGGACATTCCATCTGAATATTATATGTCTTCTATATGAAGAAGATCCTGCAACCTTCCATATGAGAAAGATCCTACAACATAATTTGTGCTACTCTACCATATATATGATTGTATAATATTTTATTTCTATGATTGGTAAAGTTGTCATTTTGGGATGTAAGAATCATGTATATATTAGTGTTAATGGAGAACATAGAAGAACAGAGAGTTTTTCTGCTCTTTTAATTCACTGTTTCTTTTTCTTCTTGAATATTTCTAACACAAACACATCTAATCCGAATTAAAAATTTCTAAAATCATGACCCTAATTTTTTTTAAAAAAATTCTAATAAAAAATTCTAAAATTTTTAAAAAAATTACGACAACAAGCTTACCAAAATAAAAATTCTAAAAATTTAAAAAATAAATTTTCAATCCCAAACTTCATCAATAATAATAATAATAATCCTGATTAACTTTTGAATTGCAAGATAAAAGGATCAAAACCTGATCTTTAAGGCTACAATTCAGATAACAATTATTGGGCTAGGTCACCGGTGCTTAATTATTTACGTGGTCTATGGATCGTATCATCATCCTCTTTTGGGTTTCGTTATAGCTGTGTATCACAGACGGGGCTATAAGCCTTACATGTCCGCGTCGGATAAGTGCATGTTCATATCGAATTCATGTCCAATGCGAATGCGCAATAGACGTGCGCTCATGATGGATCCTGTTAAAAAATATATTTTTATTTTATTTTTTTTATGCATATATAATATAAGATGATAAATTTTTTGGCTTTTTGATAAATGCAAACAAACTCTTTTTGAATGATATACATAAATTATGTATAGTGAAGAATTTGTTTTCTTAAAATATAAACTATCAATGATAATTTTATTGTCTTTAATTCATATAAAAAATATAGCAATACTTTGAAAATATTAGTATTATTTATATTATATATTATTATATTTATAATGAAATATTTTATTAGCGACGTCCATGTCGGGTATGTATTCTAATTTTTCTGAACATGTCAAGTCACCATGTCTGAGGGGTGTCGCATCCCATATTCTGCATCGATCCATGTATATTACTGTGAGATCCCAGATAGTCCTATATATGAGATATAATAGGGCTAAACTCTCAACCCGGCTTAAATATTTTGGGCGGTAGCTAGGCCCAAGAGGTTGAGAGAGTTAAGCGTGCTAGGACGGGAGTAGTCCTAGGATGGGTGACCCTATGAAAAGTTGGACTTAAGCGTGCTAGGACGGGAGTTGTCCTAGAATGGGTGACCCCCTGGAAAATTGGGGCGTCACAGTTGGTATCAGAGTCAATTACCAGCCGGAAGTGTGAGATGAGTCTCAGCTGAGCCAGGGTCGGAATGACAAGGCTAGCGAGACGAGTCTCACATCGCCTGGTACTTGTAATTTGAACCTGACGAGGATGTCAGGGCTTAAAGTGGGAGAGATTGTGAGACCCCAGATAGTCCTATATATAAGATATAATAGGACTAAACTCTCAACCTGGCTTAAGCATTTTGGGTGGTAGCTAGGCCCAAAAGGTTAAGAGAGTTAAACGTGTTAGGACGGGAGTAATCCTAGGATGAATGATCCCCTGGAAAGTTAGGGCGTCACAGTTACGCCTAGCGCCATAGTAACTGGGCGTTCTTATTTTCTTAAAGATGTTGTAAGTATTTTCATAATAAGGCATATCATTAATATGAATACGAAAATTGTGACTGAGGTTTTGATAAAGTGACAATTTCTCTCAAATGGGGTGATAACGGTCCTTAAATGAGGACATTTTACTCTACAGGACCGTGCGGGTGAATCTTATTAGAAATGCAATATTATTCGAGATATATGCAATTGAAAGTACAACAGTTATAGCTATCTATATTTTATTTAACAGTTATAGCTATCTATATTTTATTTAGATGAGTCAAATATAGTTGAAAATATAGCAGTCGAATTCAATGGTGAGTAAAAATTAATCGAAAATAACAAAACTTGGTAAGAAAGAAAGAAGACTAATTTTATTAATGGAAAATATTCTTGACAATTAAGCTTAATAATCATCAGATATTTGCTGAAACAAGAGGCTAATTTCAAAAGAAAACAAACACAAATTATAGTAACTAATGTTGTTGGGTTTCAGTAGCTGAGGTATCCGACGATTGAACTAGTTCTGGCTGAGAAGAATCTTGTAATTGAACTATATCATCGGTCTCTACCTCCGCTTGCTTACCAGCACTCGACGTCTCATCAGAAGAAATGATCAGGATGTAGTATGGCAGACTCATCAAATATGACATCCTTAGTAATAAGTAGCTCAGACGATTCCGGATACCACAATTTATATCTCTTAGCTCCCGATGCATAACCAACAAAGATGCACTTTTTATCTCCTTCATTTTCATGAGTATAAGCAGGACAACCAAATATTCGCAAATTAGAATAATCAGAAGGGCTCTCAGACCATACATCTTCCGGAGTTTTGTAATCAAGTGCCGAGTGTGGAGATCGATTTATTACGTAACATGCCGTAGAAATGGCCTTAGCCCGAAAACTCTTCGGCAAATCAGCATCAGAGAGCATGCATCGAGCTATCTCCAAAAGAGTCTTGTTCATCTGTTTGGCCACCTCGTTATATTCATCAGTCTTATATTTGACGATCTCATTATTCTCGCAGAATTCTTCAAATTTTGATGAGCAGAATTCCAAACTATTGTCGGTCCTTATACTCTTTATTTTCTTTTCAGTTTTCTTCTCAATCATTTTCTGCCATTGCTTGAAACAATTGAAGACCTCCTTCTCACTTTTTGGAAAGAGTGTCCACACTTTACGTGAGTAGTCATCAACAAAAGTCAATATATATCTAGCACCACTATGACTGGGAGTATGAAAGGGTCCGAAAAGATCAATATGAATGTAGTCCAGAGTACCTTTTGTATGATGCATCGCGGTCTTAAAATTGACTCTTTTTTGTTTGTCACGAACACAGTAATCGCAGCAGTCTAAATTTTTTAAACTCTTACTACCAAATAAACCTCTATCTCTCAACTTCGCCATATCATGTTCGTTCATATGGCCGAGACGCAGATGCCATAGTCTAGTGCAATCCAAATCTGACATAGAGGCAGAAGTCACTGCTGCTGAACTTATCACAGTGGATCCCTCTAGAACATATAGCCTATCTAACAACTTTGCCTTCATCACTATAAGATTCCCTTTAGCGACCTTCATCAATCCATCAGCCGAAGAATACTGAAAACCTTTTGCATCAAGCGTACCTAATGAGATTAGATTTTTTTTCATATCCGTAACATGCCATACCTCTGATATAGTCCTCACCATTCCGTCAAACATCCGTATCCGAACAGTGCCAATGCCAAGAACCGTACACCTAGCATGATTGCCCATTAATATAACTTTATCTTCAATGGGACTGTATGTAAGGAACCATTTTTTATGCATACAGATATGGCGGGAACACCCGGAGTCCATAATCCACTGATCATCTCGTTTGCACATCTTATCCGTAGCTGCAAAGACAATATCGCTGCAATCTGATTCTCCAGAATCGCCGTTCTCTTCATTGCCGAATTCGGATCCCAGGGCCTGCCGCAAATTAATTAAGAAGCAGAACATTAGCAATATGTTTATTGTCAGTATACTCTACAAATCGGCATCGGCAATTTGTACCTTATTAAGACCAGCAATTGTTGTTCCCCGTTCCATGCACAAACCGAGCCGGATCTTCGAGAGTGGACTATCCTCGATTGCAAGCTGATGCAGTATATAATCTGCAATTCAACAGCACCGTATATAATCTCGGATTAATTAGCACGACATGTATTTAGTTGATCAAACTCATCACACTTACGATTCTAGCGTGCTTGTATTCGCAATATGAAACTTAAAACCGACGTCCGTCCCTAGCGCAAGTGATAAAGGGCTTGGTGGTTGGTATCCGAGGTCCCGAATTCGAATCCTAGTTGATTCACATTTGCAGCTAAGTTTATTTCTAAAAAGAAATGAACGAAGCGGGTAGTGTTGCTACCCGACCACCAAAACCATTTGCCACTTGCGCTAGGGACAGTCGACGACGAAAACGAGAAATTGAAATCGAGTGTTGTACGTACATGCTAACTTACCATGGAGTGAGAGTTCGTTCTTCGCTCCGTTGTTGGGAAAGGAATCCATTGTCAAAAGTTAATATTAAAGCCTGAAACAACAACTAATTAATATAAAGATTTGAATCTCTATTCCAATTCCTTAATTACTAATAAACCCAAAGAATTAGAATTGAAAAGAGCCCCCTATAAATTCCTTAATTTTCACTGCAAAGAGAAAATATATACACTTTATGCTTTCAAATTTCATCAAGTTGGAAACCATAATTGCTGCTAAAAAAAAAAAAAAAAAAAAATTCAGGGAGTTAAAAAAAAAAAACAGAATCGAATAAGAGAATTAGAACTTCCACCGGGCAAAGAAATAAATAATTGAACAAAAAATAAAATAAAAAATCAAGCTTTAGAGTGCCCATGTTTCGGGACCTCATTGAATTGATTAGAGCCCACAGAGGGGTGGGTTGGATTTCCCGTATAAAATCATTGGGAGCACCGCGTTATTAAATTATACCAAACAACCGGTTTTTTCTGAGAGCTAATTTTTCACAAGAGCAAAAAAATATGAGAGAAAAATACACAAGACTACATTAGAAGAAGCCATAAAATCGAAGAAAGAAAAAAAATTCACTGGAAAAATAAATAAAATATACACACAACTAATAATTAATTACCTCCAAAATAAAATGAAAAAAAAAAGGGCACGAAAGATGAGATGAAAAATCACTGAGAAAAAAAAAAAAAAAAAAAAAAAAAAAAAAAAAAAAAAAAAAAACAAAGCTCGATTCCAAGAAGCCATACAGCAAAGAAAGCGAAAAAATTCACTAGAAAAATAAGTAAAACACACAAAGCTATAGCTAGCAATTAATTACCTCCGATGGTATATGATCGAGATCCAAAATCAAGGAAAACGCACAGCACAGATGAAACGGGGTGATTGGTTTTGAGCATGGGAGGGTCTATTTATACATAATGGTTGAGTACGGGACCGACTTTGACCACGTATACCTAAATCTATCTATCTGTTGTATTGCATGGTAGGTATATGAATTGGGAGTTGGTGAGGAGTTTTGGTGGTGAGACGCGTCCCAATCTCTCCTTAATCGTTCTAATTAGTAGGTTGCTGGTGGATCATCTGGAAGATCGGGAACGATACGATCTTTACGAAGATTCAGCCGGATCCTGTGTTAGTAGTTCGGAAGTTCAAGCAGCTGATGAAGGATTGGGAATTGCTTCTCCCTACTAGCTAGATACAGGAACGATACGATTTTTTTTTTTCTTTTATTTTGGTCTGAACTCTAGTTCATCAATCCAATAAATGAAGCGGATAGCGTGCTATCTTTTTCTCAAAGAAGAAATTTAAAAATATAAAATATATTATAATCTGACGTGGAGCCTCCGCATTCATTTTGGACGGAAGCGGGCGGGGGTCCCTTAATTTCTTTTTCATGCTCATCACCAACCCACGACGACCAAAGTGGACTCGCCGTTTAGGATATGGAGGAGATTCTCACATGCAATTTGAGCTTTTTCTTTTTTTCTTTTTTTACGTTTTTTTTTATTTTTTTGGATAACTTTAAATATCATTCATGTGGTTTTGTTCTTTCTCACTATAGTGCCCTGTGGTTTAAAACGTGTCACTTTAGTACCCTGTGGTTTGGCTATTCTCTTTTTTTGTTATCTTTTCGTTAATTTTTTCGTTAAATTAATAAAAAAATTAAAATTATAGGATAGTAAAGTGAATATTCGATAAACCATAGGTGGGATATTTAAAGTTTTTATGTATAATTTAACGAAAAAATTAACAAAAAGATAACAAAAAAAAAGAATAGCCAAACCACAAGGTACACTAAAGTGATACGTTTTAAACCACAAGTCACTAAAGTGAGAAAGCACGAAATCACATGGGTGGTATTTGAAGTTATCCTTTTTTTCATATATAAAATCTATTCTAAATAATTTAATATTATAAATTCTAAATTTATATTGAATACATGCAATCCAAATTTATATTGGACGGGAAGAATTGAATTGTAAGAAAAAGAAAAAAAAAAATCTTATTAAATAGTATAGGTTAATTAAATTTGACATATTATTTATTTTATTAAGTTTTTAGCAATCTATGCATTAATATTCAATTATTTTATTTTGTATTAAGTATTACATATATTATATTAGTTTTTTTTTTCGTATGTTATTTATTTCTTTTAAATTTGTATTGAAACTTATAGTACTATTAAAATATCAAGATATTACTAGTATTCATTACATATATTATGAATAAATTATATAACATAAATTATTTGTCACATCCAATAGTCTCACATCGGATGAGAATAAAATTATGATCGGGCATATAAGAGACTATGCATACTAGTAATAATAACCGAGCTTAAGCATTTTCGGCCGATGGTTTGCATCTCAATGAGCTATTATTGCTAGCGGATCGGATCGTTATATTTGTTATCACTGAGAGTGTAGTCGGCATCTAAATATTAGAAAACTATAGTTTCGACGTGATTAGCAAAACCGCCCACCACCTAATCCCACTTTTAACCGTGACCCACCTACGCCCTACTCGCTACTCGCTGGCTGTACCAATTTACTCCCTTCTCCACTCAGCACCTCCCCGACTTCCCAACATCAATTCTGGGCAGCTGCTGCTGCGCACTGCTTAATCCTAATCCTACATCATTTGTATTATATAACTTTTATCTTCAACTAAATTTACTTATTTCTTTTGGACTAAATTCTGGAATAACTAATTTTTACAGAATAGATTTTGGTTAAAAGCAGTAAAGCGTTTGGCTGAGATTAAATCGAAAGCGATTTTGTAAAGCTGTTGGGCAAAAACATTTTGCTACTTGCAATTAATACTCTTTTTTTAATAAATGCTATTTTAAAATAATTTAAAAGTTTAATTTAAAATTTAAAATTTTAAGATTTAAAATTTAAAATCTAAATTTTACTTCTTAATATTTTAAATTTTAAGTATTTAAAATTAAAAAAATTGAATTTTAAAATTTGAAATTTGAAATTTGAAATTTGAAAATTAAAACTTATAATTTTTAAATTTTAGATTAGATTTTTAAACTTTAAATTCTAAATCTAACATTTTCAAAATTTAATTAAGTTTTGATATATTATTTATTTTATTAAGTTCTATCAATCTATACATTAATATTTAAATTATTTTATTTTATAGTAATGCTATTGAAATTTAAAGTACTATTACTTAAAATTATGAGGATATCCCTAGCACTCATTAGATATATTATGGATAAACTATATAAAATAAATTGTTATATAAAAAAAATTGTTAGAATCTATTAATTCTATAGTACCCGTGACCCTGAATTTGTCTCCGAGAGGTGAAAAAAATTAGAAGGCATCAGTTATATTGCCGATGTGGCGTTCTCAATCAATCAGATGGTTCTCGTTAGGTTTATCCGCCCCATCATGATTATTAGATAATTATTTTTACTATACTTTTTTTAAAAAAAATAGAGAGATGTGATTGGCTGGTTATTGATCATATAGTGTAAATGCTACACAGTAGACTTCCTCCTGGTAGCTGTCACGCCCCGGGCTAGTTCTAGATGCGGAAAAGCGTGCTAATTTTTTTTTTTTTTTGAAAGCCTAGCCCGCGCCACGTACAGACCCGCCACAAATACAGGGTCCGCTGTACACACGGACAGAGCCTCCCCTGTATTTGCACGGCGTCCAACAACAAACAACAGGATCACAACCACCATTCATTCATCCCAACAGCACAACAACACAGTAGATTCATACAGCTAGCCGTCCTTAAACCTGTATGAATCTAAGCAGATCCTTAAGCGAAGGATGATGCAATGCACAAGCAACAAACATTCTAGAAAGCTGCTCCTTACCCAGAAGCTTTATTTGAAACCCTAATTTCAAACATCCAAGAATCATTTGAAAACTGTTCTCCACACGAGAACTCTCTTTTGAAATCACAAAACCGAGCAATCAGAAATCCATTTGAAAACCGTTTCCCACACGGAAACCTTGTTTTACGACGCTACCACGAGGGGTAGAAAACCGAAATGCTAGATAACGAAACGATTGAAAAACAAGGATACAATCAACTAGTCCAAGCATGCAGTCATCACACAAGCATATAGAATGAATCCACAACATAAGCATGCTAGAATTTACAACGGGGTAACTGAACCACACATTACATCTATCAAATAGAGGTAGGGGAATAACCAAATCTGGGGATGTAGCCTCACGAGTCGGAACCTCTAGAGCTACTATCTAGGCGTGCCTCGCAGCGTCCCGACACTCACCACCCTGCTCACCTGAAACCTGCAATGGGGGTGGGGGGTGAGAACATGCACGCATGTCTCCCCTCCCAGTGGGTACCGCAAGCCGACGAAGGCGAGGTGTACACACCGGCACGAGGGTCAACAAAAGATAGATATGGTATACAGTAGCACAAGTAAGTATGAGGCTAACATACAACTGAAATAACTATGCTACTGTAAGCAACTAGTATGCATCAAAGGGAAAACCACGAAGTAAACCCAATCTGAAACTACCGGGACGTATCCCATGCACTGTCACCTGCTCATCTATAAGCACATAAACCTTCTGGACGCACTGCATCAAGGCTCACGGGTCGGCACAAACTCAACGACCCTTTTCCGGAAAAGAACACCTCCAAACGGTGGATCAGACCGCGGTGTACGTGAAGTGCTAGAAGAGCTGTGACGATCGATGCAAATGCTCAATCCACAGAACGGCAACAAGCCGAGAAGCAACCGATAAACCACAACTAGGATCGCTCGGAACAACAGGCGATCACCCCGACCAACTGGGTCGTCTCAAGGAACATGCAAGCCACAACTACTCTACTATCCAAGCACGCATATAGTAGAGTCTACGGGAGTCAAGTGAACTAATAACTGTAAAGCAAAGGAAGGGATAGAAAGGTATCACCGTAGTCCACTGAACCGACTCCGGATCGAAGTACCCACCTGTAGGTAAGATCCAATCTAACACCGACGGCTCTCGGGAACCGCGACAGGACCTACGAAAGACTCACAGGGTCAAGGTCCACCAAGTCGACGCTAAACCCAAGCTCACACAACCCGAAACCGACGGATCGCCCGGGAAACCCACCGGGACGATCCCGAAACCACACAAAGCCCCAGAGGGGTACCAAACAGCCAACAAGGTCCCTCGCTGTCCCCGAACACATTAAACCGAGTGACGGGACAGCAAGCACAAGCTCGGGGTGCCACGAACAGCAAACGCACCCGAAAAGGCTTCCCGGGTTCCCGAAAAGTACCGATTTGGCACCGGAACCCCACATCACTCATCCGCTGTCCTCGGAACTTCGGGACAGCGATGAGGAACAGCCAACGAGGCTACACGATGAAGCCAAGTCGCTCGCGAAAACAGCGAGTGAGTCGCACAACTAGAAACGTGCGTTTCGTCGATTATTTCATCGAAAAACGCGTCGGAAACAAATCCGAAACTCCACGAAGGGCGAGGGGGTTGGACAACCAGTCCTCAGGATCCCAAAGACCATACCCTTGCTGCCCACAGCGTCGCTACGCTGTCGCAATCACCAAAGTCCACAAACAAGCAACATACACATACATACAAGCGCTAAATTAAGCCGTTCGAGCAATCCGTTCGTCCGCTCGACCTTCCGCAAGTACCAGCGGAAAGGTAACAACGTCACGGAAACCGTGCTCACTGTCCCACTGCGACAGGACCAGTCGCAAGCCGGGAAATTCCATAAAAATAGTGAGCGCGCGCACAAAAGCAAGCTTAACTAAGGCCGTGTGAGCAAGCCGTACATCCGCACGACCTTCCGCAAGCACCAGCGGATAGTCAACGATGTCACGGAAGCCATGCTCACAGCCCCTCTGCGATAAGAACAGTCGCAGTCCGGGAAAAAGCACAAAAACAGTGCAACAAAAGGCAAAGAGGCCCGACAAAGGCCGAACGACGAAGCGGCTCAACGAAACCCAAAACTAGGGTGAGCACGGTGTTCAGCACATCGCTGCGATCGTCGGGCTCACCCTCCCGAGCTTCGGGAGTCGGCAGAGAGCTCAAACAACCCAACAACACTAAAAACACCACACAAGTGACCCCTGGCCGGAGCAGCTAGCTCCGGCCGGCTGCCGGCCGACGTGCAAGGCCGGCGGCGGCCAGGGGTGGATGCGGAGGAGGTGGGGAAGGTGGTGCTCACCTTGGTCGGCGACGGGAAGCGGCGGCGGCGGCGCGGGGAGGAACCCCACTCTCGGGTTAGCAACCCGAGCCAAGGGCACGGCGGCGCCGGCAACAAACGGCGACGGCGGCCGGCGCGGCGACGCGAGCACCGGGAAGAGGAGGTCGCCGGCCGTCTTCCTGTCGGTGACCGCGACAAAAAAGGCGGCGGGTGGGCGGCGGCGGAGCAACCCCAAGCTGCGGATGCCCTAGCTGCCCCGCCGAGGCTTGCGGCGGCTCCGGCGGCGCTCCGGCGGCACGGCGATGGTCGGGGAGGCAGGGTCCGGCAGCGGAGGTCCCGAGGGTGACCAAGCACACCCTCTCCTCCGGCGTCAGGAGGCGGCGGCGGCGGCGCGGCCCCCCCACCAAGCTCGGCCAGCACAGCTCTCGGCCAGAGCTTGCAGTGGCTCCGGCGGCCCACGGCGGCGGCTCCCGGCGGCGGCTCTCCACTCCGGCGGTCGTGCCACCTCAGGGGAAGCCCAAGCATGGGTTTCCCCTGGGTGCACACCGCAGGGAGAAGAAGAGGGAGAAGAAGAAAGAAGAAGAAGAAGAAAAAAAAGGAGAGAGAGAGGGTGGCTGGGGGAAAACTCCGGCCAGGCAGGCAGTGGCCGGCGGCGGCCGGCGCAGCTCGGGGAGGAGGCCAAGGGGCAGGGGAGCCCTGTGCTCACCCCTGGGAGCAAGGGGAGAGAGGGGAGGAGAGAGAGAGAGAGAGAGAGAGAGGAGAGAGAGTGTGAGGGGATGTTTCAACCACCCCCCCTCCACCTACTACACCCACACCAACACTCAACCTCTCTCTTCACTCAAACACAAAAACCCCCCTTCTCAGCCAGCACAAGATGCTAAAACACCCCTCCACCTGCGATCTCACGCGAAACGGTGCGAAAACAGGGTCTAAATCGCGAAACCGAAAAAAAAAACGTGACATACGACCTCTCGGCGATCAAGATAGAATAACTTTTCATCCGCTCGTCGCACGACGACGCAGATCGCGCCATCGCGTTCAGCACTGCCGAGACATCGAACTCACCATTTTGGTTCGTCAGATTCGGACTCCGGATCGCGCCGTTAGCCGTTCACTCTCCGCGACGAAAAACCAACAACTATTAAAATCCACTAAAATCACTTATATACATATATATATATATATATATATAAATACCGGTATATATATACGTATACTGATCAAAAACACAGTAATGGGGGAGAGGAACACTGAGAATTTCAAATTCCCAAAATTCGGATTCTCACATCACTCCCACCTAACAAGAAGTTTCGTCCCCGAAACTTACCCACACACTATCCGCGAACAACAGCGGATACCGCTCACACACGAAGCAGACTCTAGCTCCCAAGAAATCTCGCGCTCCTCGCGACTCATCCACCGCAGTCTCACCAACAGAAAGCTCCGGTTCCTCAACTGTTTCACATTGCGAGCCAAAAACCTCACAGGCACCTCACCGCAACCGAGGTCCTCTCTCAGCTGAACCGTTGTCGGGCCGATCACACGACGCTCACCCACGTCAACCAAACAGAACGGTGATCGACAACGACTTCCACAAAACGCCTCGTGCGGTGCCAATCCAATGCTCGCTAGGAAGCTGTAGAACGAAGCAAGCTCCATCAAGGAAGGATACCTGAACCAATCCTCACCAAAATCCAAACGCATGCCCGGAGCATAACTTCGAGAGTCTAGAAGACTCGCTCCGACTGCCCAACACTCTGAGGGTGGTAAACCGAGCTGAAGTTGAGCCTCGTCCCCAGTGCCTACTGCAAGCACCTCCAGAACTGGGAAACGAAGCGAGAATTCCGATCCAAAACGATCGACACTGGCACTCCAAACAGCCCGACGAACTCATCCAAGTAGAGCTGCGCCAGTCGATCCCAAGACTAATACGGATGTACCGATAGGGAGTGAGCTGTTTTCGTCAGACAATCCACCAAACCCAGATCGCAACATGACCTCGTAGAGAACGAGGCAACCCTGTGACGAAAACCATGGTGATCCGCTCCCACTTCCCTACAGGTATAAGTAACGGTCGAAGCTTCCCTGATGATGCACAGCCTTCACTTGCTGACAAACCTGGCACAGTGCCACATGCTGAGCCACAACCAGACACTCTACCTCAAGTCGCGGTACATCTTCGTCCCTCCAGGATGAACGATGTGCGGCGACCGGTGTGCCTCAGCCAAACTCTCACCTCAAATCCTAAACTCTGGGCACACGACTCCGTCCTCAAAGGAAACCAACAGCATGTAGCACGAAGTCACCTTCTCTGTCCTGCTCGCCTCCTCAGCCAGTGCGGATCCATCAGTCGTCCACCGAAAATCTGATCCGTCAAGGTGGGTAGCACCTTCAAGGGCAACAACCAAGCGGTACCTCCACAAGGTACAGTCTCAAAAGTTCGAGAGCGTACACCACTGCTGCTAACTCAAGATCGAGCGCTAGATAGATCTTCTCACAGTCCATCAACTAGCGCGGAGCACAAGCGATAACCTTCTCATGCTGAATGAGCACGCACCCCAATCCCATCCAAGATGCATCGCACAAGGCCACGACAACCTCACAAGGCTGTGTCGATGCTATGATAGGGGCACGGGTCAAACAGTCCATCGGCTCCTAGGCGCTCAACAGACAAGCGGGAGTCTAGAGAAACAACGTGCCTTACCTCGACAGCTCACTCAAAGGGGCGGCGATTTTGAGGAGAACCCTCAACAATTCGCCGACAATGACGCCCAAGCCGAGGAAGTCCCCAAACTCGGTCACAGGAGCCGGAACAGGCCAAACCACTACAGAGTCCTCCTTCCTTGGTTCCTCCACAAAACCAACCCACATCACGATGCGAACCAAGGAGGAAACTCCTCGAATAGATCAGTATGTCGGCAAGGGAGACCACGACAAATTGATCCAAGAACTGCCGAAACCCAGTTCATCAAATCCAAAAAGCTGCCGGAACGTTCGTCAAACCGAACGGCGAAACCGTGACCTCGTAAAGCCCGTAACGAGTCCGGAGGGCCGTCTAACGCAACGTCCGCGGCCTTGATCCTCAACTAAGGATAACCTGGCAGCAGAACACACTTCGAGAAAACCGAGGCTCCCTGGAGCCGGTCGAAGAGATCAAAGGTCTGCGGTAGAGGGTACTAAAACAACACCGTCAACTCGAAGCTCGACTCACAATCCAACCAACGAGAACCTTGCGAGTCCATCACTCAGGTGTACAGGATTTCCAAACGCAACCAGCGATTAAAACACCAACGATGCCGAACATCAGACCCAAAGATCGGGCACGCGCTCCAAAGCACGACTACACGAAAGACGCGGCGAAAATCCAGCACGCGAACACAAGCACAGAGACCTCGGAGCCAACAACCAAGCTCCCGTCATCCCGGAACCGAGCTAAAAGGGCACCCTGACTCAACCGGAGTCAAACCAACGGCAGTGATGGCCAATCAACTGCGCAAAACCACGCCAGGATTAGCTCAAGGTTCACCACTAGAACGGGGATGACCAACACACAGCTTTCCGCAAGACGACAAGGAGCGAGAAGAGTCTTGCAAGGGAAAGCACCGACCCAATCTAGAAAGTCCCCAGGAGGGATAGGGCATTTCGTTCTAACTTTCGACACTACGTTGTCTGCAGCCAACGTACTTATCAAAAGAAAACGAAATAACCCAAGGTCAAAGGCCGACAACCAGTTGGCAACGCCACAAAGGCACCAGGTCAACCAACTCAAAAGGCTGGACCAAAGTCACAGACTAGTCACCGAATTAACGGGAAAAGCAGACCGACCCACAAAACAAAGTCTGCCCTGAGCCAATTCTCTAGGAGTCACCGGTTTCCAACAACGAACCGACGGCTACAGGCGACAACGGGTCGTCAACCACACGAACCAAACCGGAGGCAGAACAAAACCAGCGTCGACTAACCAACGTCGAACACGGTGAGATCTCCAACAAGAACCTGGAGGATCTCGCGGCAACACGGAAACCTACAAATACCACCCGGAATCCCATAAGACACCAATTTAGGCGTTAGGATAGCCGCAAGCCACGTAGGCACCAACAAACACCCGACACTCAACAGTGTCCACTCAGTCTAGTAAACGTCAGTTCGATGCCAGAACTAGCCAATGGTCAAAAGACCAACACTGACGATGCCACCAGCAAGACGTCAGAGGGGTAGGCTTCACAGCCCTACCCAACAACACAGAGGGGATAACACCCAAAATGCGGTCGAAACAGCTCAAAGCACCGTCTCCGTAGAGACGCTCGCAGAGGCCCTCGTGCTCAACACGGGAAGTGGGGACAGGGCGAGAACAGCCCCACAACAACACAGATCCACCAAGTGACGTTTCCCAAGCCCACGAGGGCCACCACTCACCAACGAGTGGTTACACAAGGGAAAAACACCCGGCCACTTGGGATCTGTCTGGTACTCCACCACCATTACCAGAAACAGCACGAGCCTGCGAACTAGGGCAGATCAAACACAGGAATTCCGTCCAACACGCTTGAGTGTGACCACCACCCCCAAACACGGGGTCGGCGTCCACGCGCGAAACGGCCGACAAAGTCGCCGTCGTCGTCCCGGTCGTCGCACAACGGGGTGGGTGCCACAGGAGGGTCTGCAGTCATCGGGGTACACGGCTAAGGAGTAGGAGGGGCTGGAGCGGCAGCTGCCGTAGCCTGTTGCAAAAACCACCGGAACAAGCCGGAACCTGCCGGAGAGGGTCGCCAGCTGACCACTCGCCTCGGCCCCAAGCACACAGGGCACGGTCCACACCAGGCTGTCCGCCTCCTGCCAGCTCCTCACTCGAACCGGCCACAACGGCCCGAAACAGAAAAACCAGCAGACAGCTCCGCAGGCGCACGCCCACCACCACGATCCGGACGAGGAGGTCTACCAAGACCACAAGCCACTGCAAAAGCAGAAACCAGCGCAAGAGAAAAGGGGTCGGCAACTCCCACAAAACACAAGCCGAAACAAACCCCTCGAGCTCGCGCGCCTATACATCCTAGGTCTTCCTATGGGTCAGCCTAACCAGTGGTTCAGTTACAAGTTGATGAATGAACGAGTGTTTGTTCCCTTTACGCTCTGATACCATCTTAATCTGTCACGCCCCGGGCTAGTTCTAGATGCGGAAAAGCGTGCTAATTTTTTTTTTTTTTGAAAGCCTAGCCCGCGCCACGTACAGACCCGCCACAAATACAGGGTCCGCTGTACACACGGACAGAGCCTCCCCTGTATTTGCACGGCGTCCAACAACAAACAACAGGATCACAACCACCATTCATTCATCCCAACAGCACAAAACAAACACAGTAGATTCATACAGCTAGCCGTCCTTAAACCTGTATGAATCTAAGCAGATCCTTAAGCGAAGGATGATGCAATGCACAAGCAACAAACATTCTAGAAAGCTGCTCCTTACCCAGAAGCTTTATTTGAAACCCTAATTTCAAACATCCAAGAATCATTTGAAAACTGTTCTCCACACGAGAACTCTCTTTTTGAAATCACAAAACCGAGCAATCAGAAATCCATTTGAAAACCGTTTCCCACACGGAAACCTTGTTTTACGACGCTACCACGAGGGGTAGAAAACCGAAATGCTAGATAACGAAACGATTGAAAAACAAGGATACAATCAACTAGTCCAAGCATGCAGTCAGTCATCACACAAGCATATAGAATGAATCCACAACATAAGCATGCTAGAATTTACAACGGGGTAACTGAACCACACATTACATCTATCAAATAGAGGTAGGGGAATAACCAAATCTGGGGATGTAGCCTCACGAGTCGGAACCTCTAGAGCTACTATCTAGGCGTGCCTCGCAGCGTCCCGACACTCACCACCCTGCTCACCTGAAACCTGCAATGGGGGGGGGGGGGTGAGAACATGCACGCATGTCTCCCCTCCCAGTGGGTACCGCAAGCCGACGAAGGCGAGGTGTACACACCGGCACGAGGGTCAACAAAAGATAGATATGGTATACAGTAGCACAAGTAAGTATGAGGCTAACATACAACTGAAATAACTATGCTACTGTAAGCAACTAGTATGCATCAAAGGGAAAACCACGAAGTAAACCCAATCTGAAACTACCGGGACGTATCCCATGCACTGTCACCTGCTCATCTATAAGCACATAAACCTTCTGGACGCACTGCATCAAGGCTCACGGGTCGGCACAAACTCAACGACCCTTTTCCGGAAAAGAACACCTCCAAACGGTGGATCAGACCGCGGTGTACGTGAAGTGCTAGAAGAGCTGTGACGATCGATGCAAATGCTCAATCCACAGAACGGCAACAAGCCGAGAAGCAACCGATAAACCACAACTAGGATCGCTCGGAACAACAGGCGATCACCCCGACCAACTGGGTCGTCTCAAGGAACATGCAAGCCACAACTACTCTACTATCCAAGCACGCATATAGTAGAGTCTACGGGAGTCAAGTGAACTAATAACTGTAAAGCAAAGGAAGGGATAGAAAGGTATCACTGTAGTCCACTGAACCGACTCCGGATCGAAGTACCCACCTGTAGGTAAGATCCAATCTAACACCGACGGCTCTCGGGAACCGCGACATGACCTACGAAAGACTCACAGGGTCAAGGTCCACCAAGTCGACGCTAAACCCAAGCTCACACAACCCGAAACCGACGGATCGCCCGGGAAACCCACCGGGACGATCCCGAAACCACACAAAGCCCCAGAGGGGTACCAAACAGCCAACAAGGTCCCTCGCTGTCCCCGAACACATTAAACCGAGTGACGGGACAGCAAGCACAAGCTCGGGGTGCCACGAACAGCAAACGCACCCGAAAAGGCTTCCCGGGTTCCCGAAAAGTGCCGATTTGGCATCGGAACCCCACATCACTCATCCGCTGTCCTCGGAACTTCGGGACAGCGATGAGGAACAGCCAACGAGGCTACACGATGAAGCCAAGTCGCTCGCGAAAACAGCGAGTGAGTCGCACAACTAGAAACGTGCGTTTCGTCGATTATTTCATCGAAAAACGCGTCGGAAACAAATCCGAAACTCCACGAAGGGCGAGGGGGTTGGACAACCAGTCCTCAGGATCCCAAAGACCATACCCTTGCTGCCCACAGCGTCGCTACGCTGTCGCAATCACCAAAGTCCACAAACAAGCAACATACACATACATACAAGCGCTAAATTAAGCCGTTCGAGCAATCCGTTCGTCCGCTCGACCTTCCGCAAGTACCAGCGGAAAGGTAACAACGTCACGGAAACCGTGCTCACTGTCCCACTGCGACAGGACCAGTCGCAAGCCGGGAAATTCCATAAAAATAGTGAGCGCGCGCACAAAAGCAAGCTTAACTAAGGCCGTGTGAGCAAGCCGTACATCCGCACGACCTTCCGCAAGCACCAGCGGATAGTCAACGATGTCACGGAAGCCATGCTCACAGCCCCCTCTGCGATAAGAACAGTCGCAGTCCGGGAAAAAAAAAGCACAAAAACAGTGCAACAAAAGGCAAAGAGGCCCGACAAAGGCCGAACGACGAAGCGGCTCAACGAAACCCAAAACTAGGGTGAGCACGGTGTTCAGCACATCGCTGCGATCGTCGGGCTCACCCTCCCGAGCTTCGGGAGTCGGCAGAGAGCTCAAACAACCCAACAACACTAAAAAAAACACCACACAAGTGACCCCTGGCCGGAGCAGCTAGCTCCGGCCGGCTGCCGGCCGACGTGCAAGGCCGGCGGCGGCCAGGGGTGGATGCGGAGGAGGTGGGGAAGGTGGTGCTCACCTTGGTCGGCGACGGGAAGCGGCGGCGGCGGCGCGGGGAGGAACCCCACTCTCGGGTTAGCAACCCGAGCCAAGGGCACGGCGGCGCCGGCAACAAACGGCGCGCGGCGGCCGACGGCGACGCGAGCACCGGGAAGAGGAGGTCGCCGGCCGTCGTCCTGTCGGTGACCGCGACAAAAAAGGCGGCGGGTGGCGGCGGCGGAGCAACCCCAAGCTGCGGATGCCCTAGCTGCCCCGCCGAGGCTTGCGGCTGCTCCGGCGGCGCTCCGGCGGCACGGCGATGGTCTGGGAGGCAGGGTCCGGCAGCGGAGGTCCCGAGGGTGACCAAGCACACCCTCTCCGGCGTCAGGAGGCGGCGGCGGCGCGGCCCCACCAAGCTCGGCCAGCACAGCTCTCGGCCAGAGCTTGCAGTGGCTCCGGCGGCCCACGGCGGCGGCTCCCAGCGGCGGCTCTCCACTCCGGCGGTCGTGCCACCTCAGGGGAAGCCCAAGCATGGGTTTCCCCTGGGTGCACACTGCAGGGAGAAGAAGAGGGAGAAGAAGAAGAGAAGAAGAAGAAAAAAAAAGGGAGAGAGAGAGGGTGGCTGGGGGAAAACTCCGGCCAGGCAGTGGCCGGCGGCGGCCGGCGCAGCTCGGGGAGGAGGCCAAGGGGCAGGGGAGCCCTGTGCTCACCCCTGGGAGCAAGGGGAGAGAGGGGGGAGTGAGAGAGAGAGAGAGAGAGAGAGAGAGTGTGAGGGGATGTTTCAACCACCCCCTCCACCTACTACACCCACACCAACACTCAACCTCTCTCTTCACTCAAACACAAAAAAAACCCCCTTCTCAGCCAGCACAAGATGCTAAAACACCCCTCCACCTGCGATCTCACGCGAAACGGTGCGAAAACAGGGTCTAAATCGCGAAACCGAAAAACGTGACATACGACCTCTCGGCGATCAAGATGGAATAACTTTTCATCCGCTCGTCGCACGACGACGCAGATCGCGCCATCGCGTTCAGCACTGCCGAGACATCGAACTCACCATTTTGGTTCGTCAGATTCGGACTCCGGATCGCGCCGTTAGCCGTTCACTCTCCGCGACGAAAAACCAACAACTATTAAAATCCACTAAAATCACTTATATACATATATATATATATATATATATAAATACCGGTATATATATACGTATACTGATCAAAAACACAGTAATGGGGGAGAGGAACACTGAGAATTTTAAATTCCCAAAATTCGGATTCTCACATAAGCTCAGACCTTCTAATAATTAATGCGGACGGTCTACGCGTGGTTTTCGTATCGAATCTTGCTACCCATAATTAAATACTTTGATACTTAATTTGATTGGTTTAGCAATATTGGATGGTCCCTAACCCCTAAACCTTATAAATAGCAAAAACCTCTTTCAACTTCCCGCGGAAAAAAGTTAGGTCAGATGCGTCTCATTCAGATGTCACTTGGTTTGAACTTCTGGGCCCCACACATTAAAAAGTTAATTGGATGATCAGATTCAACTTATTCAGAGATGTCGCTTAATTATTTAAACTTCAAAGCAACTTGAATTAACATCTGAAAGTGAATATACATATATATATATATATATATATATATATATATATATATATATATATATATATATGTATATGATTCCGAGTGAGTGAGATGCGTCTGATAAAATGATTTTAGTTTACTTCAAACACGGCTGAGAAAAGTTTAACTTTTGGTTGGTTTAAAAACTACAGCGTTTAATTTGAAACGACTAATTTGCTGTAAGAGGATATATAATTAATATGGCCATAGGGACTGTGACTCTCCAGGCAGTCCTATATAAAAGATATTATAGGGCTAACCTCTCAACCCGGTTTAAACATTTTGGGTGATGGCTAGGCTCAAGAGGTTGAGAGTGCTAGGACGGGAGTAGTCCTAGAATGGATGACCCCTTAAAAAGTCCGGAGCGTCACAGGGACAATCCATGAATTTTATCCTAATAAAGGGCATGCTAAGACTGGGGAATATATGTTTACAAGGAATTTGTTTGCTTGCTTCATCACTCCACTTATTAGTAGTTTATACTATACTCTCTCATAATGCATGATTTTAAAAAAATTTCTAATTTTTTTGAAAAAATCTCATTTTTATTTTTATTTTTATTCTTAAATTCTTTTGGAAAATAAAAATACTAGTTTTCCACAAAATATGAACATTTCTTCTTCTTCTTTTTTCCAAAAAAAACTAATTTTTTTTATCAAACGAGCGAAAAACTGAAAAAGAAATTTTGCATAGAAAACATTTTTTTTTGCTAGAATATATATATATATATATATATATATATATATATATATATATATATATATATATATATATATATATATATATATAGAGCTAGTCTTCTATACTATCTATAGTACCGAGGCTCCGGTACTATAGTTGTTTTTTCGATCTTAGGGTGTTCAAATCAACGATTCACACCGTTGAAACTGATCTAGAATATTTGAAGTTCTTAGGAATAAAATTTTATAATTTTTCGACGTAGTTTATTTTGTGATCAAACTGTTTCAAAATTGTCAAATTTCAATGGTTATTATGGCGAGTTTATAGTTTAACGGCTGAGAAGAATCTAAATATATTCAAATTTTGATAGAAAATACTTTAAACTATATAGATGAAGGTCAACATCTTTGATCTTGAATTCGAAACTCCTATACTCAAATTTTAAGAATTATTCAATTTTCACCGTTCATTTTGACATGATTTATTTACTAAGTAAACGATATCGAAAAAAACTAAAATTTTATTCCTAAGAACTTCACATACCCTAGATCAGTTTCAACGGTGTGGATCGTTGATTTGAACACCCTAAGATCGAAAAAGTAACTATAGTACCGGAGCTCCGGTACTATAGATAGTATAGTAGCCTCATTCTATATATATATATATATATATATATATATATAGGATAACTTCAAAAACCACCCCTGTGGTTTCGTACTTTCTCATTTTAGTACCCTGTTGTTTAAAGTGTATCATTTTAGTATCCTGTGGTTTTGTTATTATTTCTTTTCGTTACTTTTCGTTAATTTTTTTGTTAAATTATATAGAAAAAACTCCAAATACCCCACCTATAGTTTATTGAATATTCACGTTACTATACTGTGGTTTTCACTTTCTCACTAATTTAATGAAAAAACTAACGAAAAGATAACAAAAAAATAATAACAAAACCACAGGACACTAAATTGATACACTTTAAACCAAATGGTACTAAAGTGAGAAAATACGAAACCACAGGGGTGATTTTTAAAGTTATCCCTATATATATATATATATTTATACTCTTCTTCATTTAGGCCCCGTTTGGATGGACCTAAAAACGTAGCATAGTTAAACTATGCTACGCCCTTAGGAAAACTTTCCTATGAAGCTTTTGGAAGCAAAAAAAATAAAGTAATTTTTGGAGTATAGTTAGACTATACTCCAAAAAATTGAGTAAACTTATAATCCAATCCAACCAAAGGAAAAAAATTTCACCATTATTGGGCTAGCTCTCTCACCCCAAAAATATACTAAGTTTTAAATTTCAAAATTTAAATTCTAAATTTTAAATATCAAAAATTTAAATTTTAAAAAATTAATTTAAATGTCAAATTTAAAATTTTAAACTTTTTATTTTCAAATCTCAAATCTCAAATTCAAAATTTAAATTTTAAATTTTAAATTTTTTATTTCACATTTCAAATTTCAAATTTATTTATAAAATTTATTTTTTAAATTTAAAATTTCAAATTTAAATTTCAAATTTCAAATTTCAAATTTCAAATTTCAAATTATAAAATTTGGAATTATAACTTATAAATTTTTAAATTTTAGATTTAATTTTTCAAATTTCAAATTTCAAATTTTAAATTTTAAATTATCAATTTTCTAGCTAGTAATTTAAATTTAAATTTTCTAATGGCTAATTTCTTAAATATTGTGAGAAATTCTATGGAATTGTATAATTTGTACCCAAACGGCTTTTAAAATGATTCTATGGAATTTTTTTAGAGTTACAGGATTCCGCATTTTATCCGGATCAAAACTAAGGTATTTAGACTCCATGGTATTTTTTTACTGCGCATCCAAACAGGGCATTAGGGTATGCTTGGTTACGAGAAAATAACCTCAGAAATATTCTCCGGAGAAAATTATAACTTCTCACAAAAAAATTACAAAAATAAAAAGAGAAAACTAAAACATGGGCCTTGTTTGGTTGCACTTAATTTTTCTTATTTTTTTAACTTGAATTTTTAACTTGTTTGATATCTCAGAACCACCCAACACTTACCTTATACAGTGGGATGTATTACGTACGTACTTTGCATAGGAGATTCTAAATATGTACGATTTTCTTTATGTGCTTGTATCATAAATTATATTTTTTGTTTCCTTTTCTCTACTTATGTAATTCCCTAAATAAAGTGTATTCATGGGTGATATTTTCCAATGATAAATTTGTTGATAACAAACAAAATTCAAATTTAATCTTCATTTAATAGTTTCAGCTTTTTGTTGGATTCAAATGACCTCAAGTTTGAACCTGATCGAGTTGGTCTAAGATAATCCTAGAATTCAATTACTCAAAATAGTCCGGACAAGATCAAATTATACTAAGTTGGACACAAGTATCGCAACAATACTTTAGAGGACTTCTCTGCAAATTTATCACCCGATCAACCTCACTAATTTGTTAGGCCTATCGCTTTAGGCTCTATTTAGGATTGCGGGGAGATTGTGCTATATGCAGTGAGAAAGTACGATAGGAGAATATTTTATTTGTTTCCCTACGTAATATTATATTCTGCATATTCCAGCGAGTCAGTTCTGATATATTTTTTATGGTCCTATCGGAGAACGCAGAAATATATTTCTATATTTTTTTACCCCAAATTTATTTTATCTAATAGTGCCAGATAGGCCTGAATACCAAACAGAGCCTTATTCATTCGAGAGAGATCAATTAAATATCATTCACATTTAATGTAAAAGAGTTCCACGAGCATCACGCATGATCTCACTTCCAACATAACCAAGGAGGATCACATGAACATACTGTAGCAAATAGATTTTTTTGAAAAAAAAAATATTTTTTTTCTTGTTTTTATTTTTTCAGATTGCCAGTAGATTCCTCCCCACACCCCTCTTGTCTTGTATATAATATTCTAATTTCTTGTGTTATTATACCGAACGATCGTTTATGTGGAAGGATCGTTTATCTTCAATAGCTTAAGCTAATAGAGACGGTATTTTTTTATATTTTTATATTTAATACTTCTCCTCGCGTCTAAGTTTGAAATATTTTTATTGGCTCATTACGTGTACTTGAATTAAATGAAAAAAATTATTATAGTAAGAATCTGGCGTGACTCGAATTCAAAATTTTTTTATTCTGATACAATATTAAATTATATGATATGACCATTTATTTTCAATAGCTTAAGCTAGTAGAGAGAGGTGTTTTATCGATCTATTTTTACATTTAACACGCCTTGAAAGTCTAGGACACGGGCTCCTTTTTGTGGAAGCACAAGTAGACTGATGCGGTCGAAAAGCTCTGTGAATAAAATGAAGAAGTACAAGGACAATAAAAGAGAGATAAATATTTTTTTCTACAGGTGAATAAATATTAATAAGCTAAAAAAACTCTCCTTCTAATATAGGCCTCCCGCTCTATTTATTATAGAATTTAAAAAATCTAAATCCTCCTTTTGGATTATATTTTAAGATTTTAGCAATTTTTCTAATACAAATACATCTAATCCGAATTTAAAATTTTTAAAATCATGACCCTAATTTTTTTTAAAAAAAATTTCTAATAAAAATTCCAAATTTTTTTTAAAAAATTACTACAACAAATTTACCAAAAAAAAATTCTAAAAATTTTAAAAAAAATTTTCAATCCCAAACTTCATCAATAATAATAATAATAATCCTGATTAACTTTTGGACTGCATCATAAAAGGATTAAACCCTGATCTGTAAGACTACAATTCAGATAACAATTATTGGGCTAGGCCACTAGTGCTTATTACGTTTAGTCTATGCAGTATCATCATCCTTTTCTTGGTTTCATTATAGCTGTGTGTCATAGACGACGTTATAAGTCTTACGTGTCCGTGTCGGACAAGTGCATGTTCGTGTCGAATTCATGTCCAATGCGAATGCACAATCGACGTGCGCTCATGATGGATCCCGTTAAAATATTTTTTATTTTATTTTTTTGTGCATATATAATGTAAGATGATAAACTTTTTGGCTTTTTGATAAATGCAAACAAACACTTTTTGAATGATATACACATATTATGTATAGTGGAGAATTATTTTTTTTAAAATATATAAACTATAAATAAGAATTTTATTAACTTTCATTCATATAAAAAATATAGCAATACTTTGACAATATTAGTATTATTTATATAATATATTAATATATATTATTTTATTTATAATAAAATATTTTATTAGTGACGTCCATGCGTAATTTTTTTGAACCTGTCTAGTCGTCGTGCCTGAGTCATGTCGTGTCCCATATTTTACTGTGAGACCCCAGAATAGTCCTATATGTGAGATATAATATGGCTAAACTCTCAATCCGGCTTAAATATTTTGGGTGGTGGCTAAGCTCAAGAGTTTGAGAAAGTTAAGCATGCTAGGACGGGAGTAGTCCTAGGATGGGTGACCCCCTGGGAAGTTGGGGCCTCACAGTTGGTATCAGAGCCAATTAACAGCCGGAAGTGTGAGATAAGTCTCGGCTAGGGGTGTCAACGAGCCGAACACGAGCGAGCCGGGGTCGGCTCGTGTTCGGCTCGTTTATTAACGAGCCGAACACGAGCTGGCTCACGAGCTGACCCACAAATAATAAATTTTAAAAAATAGTTTGGATATATATAAAAAATAAATTTATAAAATCTTGCCTATTAAACTTTAATCTAATTATTAAAATTTTGTATATAAATGAGTCTTTTTATAATTAAATTTGATTTTATATTTTAATTTTTGCTAAAAGTTAAATAATAAAAAAATATATTATATATATATATATATAAATATTCATCTATATTTATATATATAAATATAAATTATATAAATATAAAATATATATATTCGAGCTGTTATCGAGCCGAACACGAGCGAGCTGATCCCAACTCATGTTCGGCTCGTTTATTAAACGAGCCGAAAAACTTAACTCGTGCTCGGCTCGTTTACTAAACGAGCAAGCCGATCTCGAGCTCATTTCGAGCCGAACACGAGCTGGCTCGCGAACGGCAAGCCGGATTGCCACCCCTAGTCTCGGCTGAGCTAGATTTACAGCGGGGAGAGCTAGGCTCTAATGCTGAGGACTGTTATGGGTAGAGCGCGGCTCCCCACAAATATCAGTTTAGGCTAGCGAGACGAGTCTCACACCGCCTGATACTTGTGAGTCTAAGCCTGACGAGAATGTCAGGGCTTAAAGGGGGGAGACTGTGAGACCCCAGATAGTCTTATATATGAGATATAATAGGACTAAACTCTCAATCCGGCTTAAATATTTTGGGTGGTGGCTAGGCCCAAGAGTTTGAGAGAGTTAAGCGTGCTAGGACGGAAGTAGTCCTAGAATGAATGACCCACTGAGAAGTTGGGGCATCACATTTACATCCATATCCGTTACGCCTAACGCAATAGTGATTGGGCCTTTCCTTAAAGATGCTATAAATTTTTCATAATAAGGCATAGCATCAATATGAATAGGAGACCGAGTATCTTCCAATTGTTTTGATAAAATAAAAATTTCTCTCAATGGGGGTGATAATGGTCCTTTAATGAGGACATTTTACTCTATAGGACTGTTTGGGTGAATCTTATTAGAAATGCAGTATTATTAGATATGTATGCAGTTAAAAATACAACAGTTATAGCTTTGTGTATTTTATTTACTTGAGTCAAATATAGTTGAAAATATAGCAATCGAATTCAATAATGAGTAAAAATTAATAGAACATAACACAATTTGGAAGGAAAAGAAAGACGACTAATTTTATTAATGGTAAAAAGTCATGACAATAAGCCAGATAAGCATCATATATTTGCTGAAATAAGAGGTAATTTCAAAAGAAATCAAACACAAATTACATTAACTAATGTTGTAGGGTTTCAGCAGCTGGGTTGTCTGACAACTGAACTAGTTCTGACTGAGAAAAATCTTGTAATTGTACTAAACCATCAGTTTCTATCTCCACCTGCTTACCAGCACTCGACGTCTCATCAGAAGAAATGATCAGGATATAATATAGCAGACTCATCAAATATAACATCCCTACTAATGAGTAGCTCAAACGATTCAGGACACCACAATTTATATCCTTTAACCTCCAACGTGTAACCAACAAAGATGCACTCTTCAACCCTAGGTTCTAACTGATTTTCATTTATATGAGCAAAAGCAGGACAACCAAATATTCGCAAATTAGAATAATCAGAAGAGCGACCAGACCATACCTCCTCCGGAGTTTTGTAATTAAGTACCGAATGTGGAGATCGATTTATTAAATAACATGCCGTAGAAATGGCCTTTGCCCGAAAACTCTTCGCCAAACCAGCATTAGCCAGCATGAATTTAGCTCTCTTCCAAAGAATCTCGTTCATATTTTCAGCCACCCCAGCATGTCTATCAGTCTCATGTTTGACTATCCCTTCCTTCTCGCAGAATTCTTCAAATTTTGACACTAAGAATTTCAAACAATTGTCGATCCTTATACTCTTTATTTTTTTTCAGTTTGCATCTCAATCATGACCTTCCACTGCTTGAAATTACTAAACACCTCATTCTTACTTTTTGGAAAGAACGTCCATACTTTACAAGAGTAGTCATCAATTAAAGTCAATATATATTTAGCACCATCATGACTAGGAGTACGGAAGGGTCCAAAAAGATCAGAATGAATATAGTCCAGGGTACCATTTGTTCGATGCATTGTGGGATTAAAAGTGACTCTATTTTGTCTATCACAAATACAATGCTCGCAGAAGGCCAACATTTCTAAACTCTCACTACCCAGTAAACCTCTCTCGCTCAATTTCGCCATACCATGTCTGCTCACATGGCCCAAACGTTGATGCCATAGCATAGTGGTATCCCAATTTGACATAGAGAAAGAAGTCACTGCTGCTGAACTTGTCACAGTGGAACCCTCTAGAACATATAAATTATCTAACAACTTTGCCTTCATCACTCTATGACACCCTTTCACGACCTTCATAGATCCATCAGCCGAAGAATACTGAAAGCCTTTAGCATCAAGTCTACTTAATGAGATCAGATTTGCTTTCATATCCGGAACATGCCAAACATTTGGTATAGTTGCCACCACTCCATCGAACATCCGTATCCGAACAGTGCCAATGCCAGCAACTAAGCACCTAGCATGATTCCCCATATATATAACTCTATCTTGAATAGGAGTATATCTAATGAACCATTCTTTTTGCGTACAAAATTGACAATCTTAACGGCCAGTATGGGTTATTTTCTAGTTTAACAATGTAGAAGACTCAAAATCAGTTGAATTTTCAATAGAAAATTCTATCCACTATCTAGATCAAAATCACTAACTTCGATCCGGAATTGAAGAATTTTAGGAGGTCGTTCGATTTTGGCTGTTCCTTTTACACCCACTTGATGGACTTCATTATGATTTCGAAAATTTACGAAATTCAGTTTCTGCGTTCTTCAAATGCTCTAGACTATGTTCAAAGGTATGGATCGTCGATTCAAAAATCTTATCATAAAAAATAATTTATGAGTACGAAAGCCTCCATACTCATAAGAGTATATTAGCTCTATTCTAGTTAGCAAAATCGGTCTCATCTCATAAAATAGTGTTGGTATATCCTTCTGAATACGTAACTTCCCAAAGAATAGACATCATGCAGTTCATGTCTCAAAACAATCTTGTGCAGTTTTCCTATGACCAATGCTTGTACATACATCTTTAGGAGAATGAAGCATACATAGTCCTATAAAATCTGTATACAGGTTTGATACTTATAGACGAATATGAAACTCATAGCAAGCCAGAGTTTAATGAACACTCATTACTATACTTGTAATAACTATGATCACTTCGGAAAACGGTCCACACCATGCTGAGTTCAAAAGACTATTTTTATGCAATATAAAGGCGAGATGAGAAGAATAATTCTATAAGAAGTAACAGCAATAGTGAAGCTTAAGTTAAGACGATAAATAAAGAGCTATTGAAGCTTAAGTTGAAACAATCAATAGGAATTTATCATTTATGCAGAAAAAACACACAGTATTTAAACACTGAGAGAGTTACAGTTCTCGTATATTATATACAATAATTATCCTATTAAATATAAAGCAGTAACATGCACCAGACATAGGCCTACCAATTCAGGATCTAGACCTTGAGCTATATAGAACAAGAAAAGAAAGAATGTAAGATAAAACAAAATATAAATACTGCATTAAGCTAGCTTATATTCTAGTGATTGATTTCGAGCTATAGTTTTGTGATAAAAATGTATGTAATAATTTATTCTTTCTTCAATCTTCCGAACCAAAAGCAGCTTTTTAATCTTAGACAACTTTATGTACCGGAACTTCAGCTACCGCTAACTCCATGCCTGCATAATTAATTAGAGAGATGCTACTTAATTGGCCACTAATGAAACCTTTAATTTTCCTTTGGGGGATAGAACAGATTCTAATGATCAACTTGGCATGGTCCACGATCACGCGTTCTTCTTGGTCCGTGACTCGGTACAGGGTTATATATTCTTCTCTAAAGTAAAACACTTATATTACTAACGTGATGTCTCCCGTCAATCAAAAAGCTCTATTGGGATTCGCCCGTCTGATTATTATTTTTAGAAAAATATTTTTATTGTACTGTTGTGCTATGAATTGAATGCGAGGCGATGCTGACCGGATCAGGTCGCTGACCGAGCAGGTTGTTCCCTCGGGATCTGGATCGATTCTGAAATGACCCTCGAATGCGTCACTATTGACTCAAGCGACTCAGTTGAGGAGGGATCGGCTCAGCTGGATTCTTCCGCTAACTATTCATAAGTGAACCGAAAAGCAAACTCGGCTGAAAGAACCGAGCTATTTATATTGATTGAAAAGTGCGATTGCAAACTCTCAAAAAGGCAAAGCTCGCTAATCACTCTTCGCTAAGCTCTTAAAGAAAGGAACTAAATTCTTGGAGAAAAACAGTGGACTATCTCTGAAAAGCTGTAGATACTGGAATTGCAAGGAAATTGAAATTGCTTTAATTTCTTTTCCGTATGAAGGACATCTATTACAGACACGTTATCTCCTATTTATAGTAGTACGTACTCCCGCCTGCGCTTATTAGGTTTTCTCATCGTGGAGGATTTTTCGGCTACATTCTTCCTCCTGCTTGCTAGCCACGATATTTTTTTCTCCACATCTCTTATCGTTCCTGCCCAAATCTAGCTTGTATTTAGGCATTCCTTTAGTAGCTTGTGGTGCCCACGTGTCGCCTTCTATTTTATCCATGCCAACGAATTGTGTGGATCGAGCCGCCTACGAGGTGGCGCCGCTTTTCAGGGGCCAACATGTACTTTTCCTTCGAAAGGAGAGACATAATTGGATGGGGATAGATGATGTGGTGGGACTACTCATCATGCAAACTCTTGTTTGATATTTTTCTTTTCTGCCTCCAAATTCTCTCTAAGCTGCTGTTTGATTTTTAGAGAAAGTATGGAAAAAAAAAAAAATTTAATCTTTTATTCGTTTGGTTCTAAAAAAAATTAGCTATTTAATTTAAAAATATTTTCTAAATTTTGTGAAAAAGTATTTTTTATTTTTTATTTTTTCGGAAAACGAAAGTACTAGTTTTTCAAGAAATATGAACTTTTTTTTTTCAAAAAAGGCTAGTTTTTTTTTTTTTGAAACAAACGGGCGATAAACTGAAAAAGAAATTTAGCATTGAAAACTTTTTTTTCTAAAATTTTTTTGTTTCCTATAATATATATTTTTTATACTCTTCCTCATATATTAATTTAGGGCATGTTTAGTTACGAGAATAAACGAAGAAATATTCTCAAGAGGACTTCTCTGCAAATTTATCAGTCGGCAACCTTACTAATTTGACCGGTCCACAACATGGGTTTGGTCTACCGCTTTATTCATGCAAGAGATCAATTAACTATCATTTCAAATATAGTACAACTTCGAAGAGTTGAGCTGGAATACTATCAGTAGCAAACGAGCTCCGTTGCCATTCATTTGTTTTCGATGGTGGAACCTCCAAATCAACGATTGGTACCGTTGAACATAATCCAGACCAGTTGAAATGTCTAGAAATCAAATTTCATACTTTTCCGATATTGTTCTCTTGTCCATTAAGGAAGCATAAAAATGAACACACCGTTAAACGATAAAACGTCTCATATCGACCGTTAAAATTATAAAATTTGAAATCCTTTGATCATTAGGCCAATAATATCGAAAAGATTTGAAATTAATTTGATTTCTACATGCTTTAAGTGGTCTAGATTATATTCAACGGTGCCGATCGTCGATTTGGAGACTCCATCGTCGAAAACAAATGGGGGGCAACGGAGCCTATTTGCTACCGAGAGCATTCCAGCTCAACTCCAACTTCAAAATAGAATTTTAATATGGAATGAATGCAAAAGAGTTTTGCGAATATAGTATAAATTCAAAAGAGCTTTGCCGATGCGGTATGGATTTAAAAGAGTTTTACTAATTTAAAAGAGTTTTACAAATGTAGTATAAAGTCAAAACAGATTTTTTATTGACTTTCATTCATATAAAAAATATAGCAATATTTTGACAAAATTAGTATTATTTATATACATATTAATATATATTATTATATTTACAATAAAAAAATTTATTATTGACGTCCATATCGGATACGTATTCTAATTTTTTTTGAACATGTCAAGTCATCGTGTCTGAGTCGTGTCGCGTCCCATATTCCGCATTCGTGTCTGTTACGCCTAGCGCCATAGTAACTGGGCCTTCTTATTTTCTTAAAGATGTTGTAAATTTTTTCACAATAAGACATAGCATTAATATGAATATGAAAAATTGTGACCGAGTATCTTTCAATTGTTTTGATAATATAAAAATTTCTCTCAAACGAGGTGATAATGTTGCTTAAATGAGGACATTTTACTCTATAGGACCGTGTGGGTGAATCTTATTAGAAATGCAGTATTATTGGAGATGTATGCAGTTGAAAATACAATAGTTATAGCTATGTATATTTTATTTAGTTGAGTAAAATATAGTTGTAAATGTAGCAGTTGAATTCAATGGTGAGTAAATATTAATAGAACATAACACAATTTGGAGGGAAAAGAAAGAAGACTAATTTTATTAATGGTAAAAAGTCATGACAATTAAGCTAGATAATCAACATATATTTGCTGAAATAAGAGGTAATTTCAAAAGAAATCAAACACAAATTACATTAACTAATGTTGTAGTGTTTCAGCAGCTGGGTTGTCTGACGACTGAACTAGTTCTGACTGAGAAGAATCCTGCAATTGAATTATATCATCGGTCTCTACCTGCCCCTACTTACCAGCACTCGACGTCTCATCAGAAGAAATGATCAGGATGTAGTATAGCAGACTCATCAAATATGACATCCCTACTAATAAGTAGCTCAGACGATTCAGGATTCCACAATTTATATCCTTTAACCCCCGATGCATAACCAACAAAGATGTACTTTTTATTCCTTTCATTTACATAAGTATAAGCAGGACAACCAAATATTCGCAAATTAGAATAATCAAAAGGGCTACCAGACCATACCTCCTCCGGAGTTTTATAATCAAGTGCCGAATGTGGAGATCGATTTATTAAGTAACATGCCGTAGAAATGGCATTTGCCCGAAAACTCTTCAGCAAAACAGCATCAGAGAGCATGCATCGAGCTATCTCCAAAACAGTTTTGTTCATCTGTTTGGCCACCTCATTATGTTCATCGGTCTCATATTTGACGATCTCATTATTTTTGCAGAATTCTTCAAACTTTGATGAACAAGATTCCAAACCATTGCTGATCCTTATACTCTTTATTTTCTTTTTAGTTTTCTTCTCAATCATGTCCTGCCACTTATCGAAATAACTGAAGACATAATTCTTACTATTTGGAAAGAACGTCCATACTTTACGAGAGTAGTCATCAATAAAAATCAATATATATTTAGCACCTTCATGACTAAGATTATGAAAGGGTCCGAAAAGATCGATATGAATATAGTCTACAATACCTTTTGTATGAAGCACCGCAGTCTTAAAACGGACTCTATTTGTTTTGTCAGGAACACAATTCTTGCAGAAGGCCAACTTTTCTAAACTCAAACCATCTAGTAAACCTCTCTCGCTCAACTTTGCCATATTATATTCACTCATATGGCCGAGTCGCAGATGCCATAGTCTGGTGCTATACAAATCTGACGCTGCTGAACTTGTCACAATGGAGCCCTCTAGAATATATAACATGTCGGACAATTTGGCCTTCATCACCACAAGACACCCTTTCATGACCTTCATAGATCCATCAGCCGAAGAATATCTAAAGCCTTTAGCGTCAAGTCTACCTAATGAGATGAGATTTGCTTTCATATCGGGAACGTGCCAAACCTTTGATATAGTCATCACCACTCCATCGAACATCCGGATCCGAACGGCGCCAATACCGACAACTGTACACCTAGCATGATTTCCCATATATATAACTCTATCTCGAATATGAGTATATGTAACGAACCACTCTCTATGCATACAGATATGGTAGGGACACGCGGAATCCATAATCCAACCATCCCGTCTTCGTATCTTATCCGTAGCCACGAAGAAGATACCCCTGCAATCTGATTCTCCTGAATCGCCAATCCCTTTATTAGCTTCGATGGGTCGGTCAAATGTTTCAAAGCATATCACACCGTCAAAGCATTCCTCTAGCCCTAATCTGCTGGGATCTTTTGCCACATCATCAGCTTTACCAGCATTAGTGGAAACCTGCAATCCAATTACGAGTCATTGTTAACATATATAATTCGCAATTAGGACATCAGGAAATTGTCGCCGAAATATGCTTGTTTTAATGCCGTTGAGACACTCACAGCACAAAAAAAAATAAATTAAAAAAATAAAAAGGGGGAAAAATAAAATAAAATGGCAAAACAACTTACTATTTTACTCTGCGACATCGACGGAGGATCAAGCTTTAATGTCTCGTATGGCAGTGTTCCATGAACATTGGCATGAAACTCATCATTGTCGAGTTCAAATCCCAGGCCCTGCAACAAATTAATTGAGAAGCAGAACATTAGCAATATACTTTGTTAGTTTAGTTTACTTTACAAATCGGCATTTTATATACCTTAAGACGAGCTATTGTTACTCCACAGTCACACTTTGCTCCGTCGTCGTCGCTCACAAACGAAACCATCGTCCAAAGCTAAAGCCTGAAACAAACGATTAATAAGGTTTAATTGTTGAATACAGAAATAAAGCTAGCAGGAATATTCATCAAAATCTGGGCTCTAAAAATTTCTACCGAGGAATCTCTATTATTCCAATTCCTTAATTATTAATAAACCCAAAGAAGAATTGAAAAGAGCCCCCTGTAAATTCCTTTTCCCTGCGAAAAAGAAAATATACACTTCATGCTTTCAAATTTCATAAAGTTGGAAATCATAACCGCTGCTTCAAAAAATAAATAATAATAATAATAAAAAAAGACAGAATCCAATAAGAGAATTAGAACTTCCACCAGAAAAAGTAACAAAAGATTGTCATCATAGGTAGAGACATAAATAATTGAAAAAAAAAATTAACTTTTTTGATAGGTTCAAGACGTGGGGTTTGAATTACATGGGAGGAAATTAAATTAATAAAACGAGGAATCTAGAGGAAAACTCAAACTCAAAACGGGCTTACTGTGATATGTACCATTAGAGAATGGTGTTTATATAATTTTGTATTCAGCACTCCCCATCACGTCTGGACTCGAAACCCTTTTTTTAGGCCCATGACGTGGACTTAAAATAAATGTAAGGAACTTAATTATGCTGGGAGCCTGGCATGACTCGAACTCAGGACCTCCTGCTCTGATACCATGTGAAACAACCGTTGTACTCTAAAAGTTTAGATTGTTAGATAAAGGTATTTAAATATTTTCATATAATTAACACTCTCCCCTTACGTCTGGGCTTGAGATTCTTCGGTAGGCTCATGACATGGATTTGAATTAAATGGGGGGAAATTAATAATGCTAGAAACCCGGCATGACTCGAACTCAGAACCTCCTACTCTGATACTATTTTAAATAATACGAAACAACCGTTGTATTAAAAAAAAAAACTTAAGCTGTTAGTGTACGCTAAATTATATGAAAACAACTGATTTTCTCCAAAAGCTTAATTAAGCTACCGGAAAATAGTATCTTAACATTTATATATTCAACACACAGGTGCTACTCAACAATTTTACACTAGATTGATACGAAATCCGTAATCCAGCGCAAAGGAAACCCAATATGCTAAATAAATAAAAGAGTAGGGTACGTAACACACAAGAGTACACCATATATATGAACCAAGCTAAAAAGACTATGCCACGAGTGAGGCATTGAAGAAATTAAGAAAGAAAGAAAGAAGCTTGCAGTTATATACCCCGAATGGGACGAACCCACAATAAAAAATAAAAATAAAACGGCACAAAAGATGAGAGGAAAATTCACTCGAAGAAAATATACACATGGAAAAAGTAAGTTCGTAGTCACCTCTTAATGGGGTGATCACAAACGAAGACAAATACAAAGCTTGCGCGGATGAAATGCAGTAGCGGGTTTCGGGCTCTAATACATGTTGTGAGAGCTGAGGGGGTATTTATAGAGGGAGGGAATGAGCACGTAAACAAACATCTAAAACTAAATATATGAAAAGTATCGTTGAATCCGACGAGGATCCTACACACATCATTTTCCCACGCGAGTGGGGTGGGCCCTTCTCTCTCACGTGTTTTTTTTTGGGTACCGCCGTGGCCTTCAACAAATACGTTCTATATATTTAGGAATAATTTTAAATATCATCCCTGTGATTTCGTACTTTCTCACTTTAGTGCCATATGGTTTAAAACGTATCATTTTAGTACCCTGTGGTTTGGTTATTCTTTTTTTTTTGTTATCTTTTCGTTAATTTTTTCGTTAAATTATATAGAAAAACTTCAAATATCCCACCTATGATTTATCGAATATTTACTTTACTATCTTGTAGTTTTAACTTTCTCATTAATTTAACGAAAAAATTGACGAAAAGATAACAAAAAAAGAATAACCAAACCACAGGGTACTAAAATGGTACGTTTTAAACCACAGGGCACTAAAATGAAAAAGCACGAAACCACAGGAATGGTATTTGAAGTTATCACATATATTTATTATAATATATAGAGATCTTCATAGAAAGTAAAATAAAAAAGACACGAGAGGAAGAAGAGAAATCAAAAAATCTGAAACATTATTATGGAAACAAACTAAATCAACATTATTGAACGAAATAAATAAATTATATATATATATATATATATATATATATATAAATTTATTAGATTCTATTCTATCCTCGAAAAGGGTTCGGCGGTAGGTGTTCCTCGTGCATAAAGTTCTCATAGCCCGGCATGGTGATGCCAGGGGTAGGTGAGTTCCTGACTCCTGTACGTTTGGTTCGGTTCCGGGGATATTCCCGGAACAGGAAAAATATCTCCCAACTTATATCCAACTGCAGTAAAATTGGGCGGAACAAGTTGTTTCGATCAAAACAGATTGTTGTGAATTGTTCTTGAATAATTTGTTGGAAACGTTGTTTCTATGCATTTGGTTTTGAAAACTAAATTCTGAAAAATAACTTTTGTTGCTTGCGAGAACAGAGAATATACCGGTATAAGCTGAAAAAACTGCATATTTATGTTTGGATGCATTCAGGAATATTCTAGAGAATATTCTTAGTAGCATTTGGATAAAAAGTCTAAAATATTTTTTTTAAAAATTAAAATAATTAATTTATATCGGTATAGTTTATATAAAATTATTTTATATAATAATTCACAATATAATATTTTATGTAACAATTTAATTCATATCAGTATATTTATTTTACTTTATATAATAATTTATTTTACGTAATTTATCTATAGTATATGCAATGAATATAATATAATACTAACAATATTTGTATAATTTTTAATTAATAATAGTATAAACTTCAACACAAATTTATATATATATATATATATATATATATATATATATATATATATATATATATATATATATATATATATATATAGAGCTAGGCTGGTATACTATCGGTAGCACGGAGGCCTCCGTGCTACCAAGTTGTTTTCGATGTTGCTGCTTCCAAATCGACGATCGGCTCCGCTAGACTTGATCTACACTATTGAAAGTATTTGGAAACTAAATTTCATAATTTTTCGACATTATTTGGCTAGTGATCAAAGGGTCTCAAAATTGACAATTTCAATGGTAGATGAGATGCGTTTGTAAGTTTAACGGTGTAAAACAATCCAAATCTGATAAAAATTTTATAGAAAATTCTTTGAACTATTTAGAGTAAGATCAGTATCTCTGATCTTAAATTTAAGCCTTTTATCATCATTTTTTATGAAATTTTTATTTTCAGCCATTCATTTTTTGATACTCGTTTGATAGGTAAATGATATCGAAAAATTATGAAATTTAGTTTCCAAACACTTTCAATAGTGTAGATCAAGTCTAGCGGAGCCGATCGTCGATTTGGAAGCCGCATCATCAAAAACAACTTGGTAGCACGGAGGCCTCCGTGCTACCGATAGTATACCAGCCGGACTATATATATATATATATATATATATATATATATATATATATATATATATATATATATATATATATATATATATATATATATATATATATATATATATATAAAAAACTAGGCTACTATATTATTAATAGCACCAAGTTATTGGTGCTATTAGGTTTTTGGCCATTGGATTAAGGGATGTGCGGTTAGGATGATGTGAGCCCCCTAGGGTTGAGTGGGTGGTTGGTTGAATAGTATGATCTAACGGGTGGAAATAGTCAAAGGAGTAGATCTAACGGTGAAAAATTTGGTAGCACCAAGTGCTTAGTGCTATTGATAGCATAGTAGCCGGACTATATATATATATATATATATATATATATATATATATATATATATATATATATATATATATATATATATATATATATATATATATATATATATATATATATATATATATATATATATATATATAGAGCTTGACTGGGCTACTATCGGTAGTAAACCGCCCCGTTTACTACCGATTTGTTTTCGATGCTGGAGCTTCCAAATTGACGATCGGCACCGTTGAACATGATCTAGACCATTTAAACTATCTAGAAATCAAATTTCATGCTTTTTTGATATCATTAACCGAACGATCAAAGGGTTACAAAATCTGTAATTTTAATGGCCGATATGGTGTGTTTGCTCGTTTAACGGTATAGAAGAATCCAAATCAACTAAATTTTTGTTAGAAAATTCTTTGAACTATTTAAAATAAGATCTGTACTCTTGATCTTGATTACAAGACTTCTATCATCACTTTTTATAGGATATTCATTTTCAGCCATTCATTTTCTGTTCACTTGATGGACAAGAGAACAATATCGAAAAAGCGTGAAATTTGATTTCCAGATAGTTTGAATGGTCTAGATCATGTTCAACGGTGCCGATCGTCGATTTGGAAGCTCCAGCATCGAAAACAAATCGGTAGTAAACCGCTCGGTTTACTACCGATAGTATTCTAGCAAAACTATATATATATATATATATATATATATATATAACTAGGTTGGAATACTATCAATAGCACCAAGGGCTTGGTGCTATTAGTTTTTTAGCCCTTGGATTGAGAAATATGCGGTTAGGATGATGTGGGCCCCCTAGGGTTGAGTGAGTGGTTGGTTGAATAGTATAATCTAATGGGTAAAAATAATCAAAGGGTTAAATCTAACGGTGGGAAACTCGATAGCACCAAGCCCTTGGTGCTATCGATAGTATCCCAGCCGGACTATATATATATATATATATATATATATATATATATATATATATATATTAGGGCTATTGTACTATTAATAGCACAATAGCCATTGTGCTCCTAACTTCTTAGCCACCCATCAATTTTGATGAGTGGTTAGGATAAGGGAGAGATGAGAAATTAGAGAGAAATTTAAAAAGAAGAGAAATTGAGACATCCAATTTCTTCCCAATTTTTTTTCTCTCTCTCATCCTAACCACCCATCAAAATTGATATATGGATGGCTATAAAATTAGGAGCACAAGGACTATTGTGCTCTTAATAGCACAATAGCCCTACTATATATATATATATATATATATATATATATATAAAGATAATTTAAAATGTATAATACTTAATATAAAATAAAATAATTAATATTAATATATATAAAATAATAAAACTTAATAAAATAAATAATAAATCAAATTTGATTGGTCTAATAATGGATGGTGGAGGCTAGAAGCACCATATATAAAATTTACTAGTGACATTAGGTGGTGGTACCTAGGGGTGTCAACAAGCCGAACACGAGCGAGCTGGGGTCGGCTCGTGTTCGCCGAACACGAGCTGACTCAAAAACAATAAGTTAAAATAATTAAAAATGATATATATATATATATATATATATATATATATATAATATTTATGAGATTTTATTCATTAGACTTTGATCTAATGGTTGAAACTTTACATATAAATTAGCTTTTTATAATTAAGTTGGGCTTTAATTTAGGTTGGGCTAAAAATTAAATAATAAAATATTATATTTATATATAATTATTTATATATATATATAAATTAATTTAAATAATTTAAATATTAAATATATATATATTCGAGCTGTTATCGAGCCGAAAACGAGCGAGCTGACCCCAGCTCGTGTTCGGCTCGTTTATTAAACGAGCTGAAAAATTCAGCTCGTATTCGGCTCGTTTACTAAACGAGCGAGCCGATCTCGAGCTCATTTCGAGCCGAACACGAGCTGGCTCGCGAACAGCGAGCTGGATTGCCACCCCTAGTGGTACCGACTCTTGCCGTATAGGCTTTGGAAGAGGGAAAGTGGAAGCGCCTTAGAGCCTGCTTGTTTGGGTGAAAGTAGATTAAAGTGAAGCCGTTTTCGACCGTAATAAATTAATTTTGTTGTTTGATTCGTCCTAATAAAAATATTGTCGAAATTCGAGCTATCCGAAATAGCGTAATTGAGTTCGGGCCACCCTGGACCAAAGTGGGCCGAAACCAATTACGATGAAGAGAGGTGAAAGAAAATATAATAAAATAAAACAATTGGTAATGCTAGTTATATTTAAATATATTTAATTATGATACAAATTTTTACTCTTTTACTCGGTTTGCATATTTAAAATATGATAAAAATTAATTAGTAAAGTATTAATATTTTTTTGCATTATAATTTTGTTGTTGTATTATTATAATGGGTTAATTGCATACACGTCCCCACAAATATAGTGAATAGCAAAAATATCCCTGCAAAGTTCAACTTTTGTAAAATGTCCCTGCAAAAGTTTTAACTCTTGCAGATATATCACTCTGGTCAGTTGCTGTTAGAAAACTGTTAATTTTTTAACAGTGAGTCTGTAAAATGACTCTTTTGCCCTCACAAAGAAGAAGAAGAAGAAGAAGAAGAAGGGGGCGGCGGCGGCGGCCGGCGCCGGTGCCGGCGGCGGCGCTCCCGCTTCCCCTTCCGCTTCGCCGCCATCCACCCTCCCCCGGGCGGGTGGCGGAGCTTGACTTCGAGTCCCTCGACCTCCGTGGTGACGGCGCCATCCTCGCCGCGATCCGGCGCCTCGAGCCGCGGATCTCCACCGTGGTCGAGGAGGAGACCGACCTCGCGGCGGCAGCGGCGGAGAGGGCGGACGAGGGCGGCGAGGAGGCGGCGGAGGGGGCGGACGAGGGCGGTGGGGAGGCGGCGGAGGGGGCGGACGAGGGTGGACGAGGGCGGCGGGGAGGCTGTGGAGGGGGCGGATGAGGGCGGCCGGGAGGCGGTGGAGGGGGCGGACGAGGGCGGTGGGGATGCGGCGACGGCGGCGGAGGAGTCGGCGGAGCGGCGGGAGTGGGTGCGGATCAAGAAGAGGAAGAGGAAGAGGATGGGGGTAAAAGGGTCATTTGACCTTCTTAACTAATGAGAGTTAAGAATTTAACTATGGTTAATTAAAAAATTCTAACAGAGTATAACAGCAGGGATATTTTTGCAGACGGTAGAACTTTTGCAGGGACATTTTGCAAAAGTTGAACTTTGCAGGGATATTTTTGCTATTCACTATATTTGTAAAGTATTAATTAGTAAAGTATTAATATTTTTTTGCATTATAATTTTGTTGTTGTATTATTATAATTTATATATAATAAAATTAATTTAGTGATTTTAAATTAAATTTTTAATTGAATATAATTATATTATTTTTATTTATTATATTATAATTTATTATTTATCAAGTTATTTATTATTTATACTTAAATTATATTTTTACATCATTTATTTTCTGTCAAACAAATAACAGAATTGAAGAAACTTCATTTCTACAGTTATGAAACAAACAGCAGAAAAAAAGTAATTTTTATCTGAACTCCATTTCAACCCAAAGTGTATGTCAATTTAAAGTTCAATTTCGGTGAAAAGACATGTCCTCGGCGCCAACCATGAGATTCATGTCCTTTAGTCTGATGATAACAGAGTTAAAAAAATATCAAAATACTGCATTTGCCCTTAACTTAAGGGCAAATAAGAAAAGTCGGTGATGGTAGGAGGTTATATTTGAAAAGAAAAAAAATCAAAATACTTTTTTGGCCCCTAACTTAAGGGCGAATAAGAAAAGTGGGTGACGATAGAAGGGTATATTTAAAAGGGCAAAATAGTAATTTTACAGTGATAACGGTTGTTGCTAATAGTTCACTGACAGAACTTAACTCTAGGAGTATATTTGAAATAATTTGGAACGTTAAAAATTATTTTTAATATTAACCTTTTAAGAGGGATAAACCAGAAAGTCGAAATATTTTTGAGGATATATAAGTAATTGCCCATAAACTTCATTATATTATTATTTAGGATTAATTGCATACAGGTCCCCACAAAGATAGTGAATAGCAAATATATCCCTACAAAGTTCAACTTTTGCAAAACATTCCTACAAAAGTCCTAACGTCTGCAAATATGTCCCTGCCGTTAGCATCTGTTAGAAAAACATAGTTAACCACGGTTAAATTGCTTAACCATGGTTAGTTAATAAAGTGAATTGACAATTTTACCCTCATCTTCTTCCTCTTCCTCTTCCTTGATCGGAAACAGCGTGGGCCGATCTCCACCGTCCGATTCGGCGGCGGCGTCGTCGTTGCCGTCGACGGCGTCCTTGCAGCGAAGGATGCGGGCGGCGGCGGTGGCCGCTTCCTCCGTGACCAACGGCGAGGGAGGAGATGCCGCGAGCGATGGGAGGAGCTGTGGTCGCGGAGGAAGCGGCCGTTGCCGCCGCCGCCGCTGCCGCTGCCGCCTTCTTCTTCTCCTTTTTCGTATCCTCCCCGACATGACCGAACTCGAGCTCTCTCTCTTTAACCCTCTCTCTCTCTATACCCATCTTCAGCGTGATGGGGAGATGGATCTCCCCATCTCCGGCAGCACGGCGGCGGCGTCGGGAGCCGGTCCGAGGCGATCGAGGGTGGGGTGGCGGGCGAGGCACCGTCGCCGCCGCCTTCTTCTTCTTCTTTTCTCATTCTCCTTTTAGAGAGACATTTTCGTGAGGACAAAAAAGTCATTTCACGCATTCACTGTTAAAAGATAAACAGTTCTCTAACAACAACAAACCAGAGGGACATACCTGCAAAGATTAAGACTTTTGCAGAAATATTTTGCAAAAATTGAACTTTATAGGAATATATTTGCTATTCACTATCTTTGTGGGTACCTGTATGCAATTAACCCTATTATGTATGTGTCCTCCTCGTCACAGTCGTCCGTTGACCCGTGGTCCCCTGCTCGCTCGCTATACCAAACACAAAGCCGCCGCCACCACTCCCCAGTTACTCCCTTCCCCACTCAGCACCCTTCCCCAAATACATCTAATCAGAATTTAAAATGTCTAAAATGGTGGACCCTAATTTTTCAAAAGAATTTTCTTATAAAAAATTCTAAATTTTTTTAAAAAAATTAGTACAACAAATGTACCAAAGTAAAAATTCTAAAAATTTAAAAAATAAATTTTCAATCTCAGACTATATCAATAATAATAATAATAATAATAATAATAATTAATTTTTTGACTGTATTATAGAATGATCGAATCCAGATCTATAAGTCTACAATTCAGATAACAACTATTAGGCTAGGCCACTAGTAGTTAGTTGTGTAGTCTATGTGGTATCATCATCATCTTTTTGGTTCCGCTATAGCTATGTATTACGGACGAGACTATAAGACTTGTGTGTGGGACGCGTGTGTTTGGCACCATCCTTGGAATTGATAAATGAAACTATTACTTACTCAATAAATATTAGTTTTAAAACTAAAATATAAGTGTGTACTCCGTTAGTTTTTCTATAAATTGCCTTTTCGTTTTTTTAAAATAAATTATGATAGTTTAAAATACTTTGTGTCTTTTAGTATTCCTAGATGTGTCTTTTAGTTTCTCTATAAAATTAATGAGTGAGTTAATATATGGAGAAGATGAAAAGTCATTTAAGAGTCTATAAATATGTACTAATTTTATATGAAAAACAAGTCCAGTTGAATTGAAGATCTACTTTCATTTGAAAAAAAAGATTTCTTCTTGCTCCTATCTCTCAGGTGGATTTCGTGTGAGAGAAGAGTGTTGCTCAACCATTGTGTTGGTGGATTCCGCATAGTGGTGAGTGTACTCGAGTTCGACGTAGTAGATTCTACGGTAGACCGAGTGTTTATCGGGTCGTATTTGTTCTATCTTCGCGTCCCTTCTAAGTTCCGACGTCAGTGTTGGCTTAAAAGAGACAGCATTCTGTGCTGTGGCGGTAGGCTAAGTAGGGCCGAGTCATATTCGAAGTGGCGTGACAGACGCCACACTCTCTCTCACGTTATATCACACCCCAAACCCGAGGCGTAACAGACACCGCATGCCTACTAAATTAGCAAATATGTAAGGCTATAGAACCAGACGAAAAATAGGCAAAATGATGATCAAAAACATTTCACTAAATCCAATAAATCAAAAATAAATGAGACTAATAACTAAATTTCAACTAGAATCAGAATAAATTCTCACAGACACGAAACTAAAATTTAGTATGAAACACAAATGAAAATTTGGTCCAACAAAAATCACAAATAAAAATTATGCGAGGAACAGAGAAGAACGACGAAGTAGAAGCAAAAGAAATTCAGATGGTAGTTTACAAAATTCAATTATTCACATCTAACTATACCAGATATAAAATAAAAAAGAGAGTAGTCTCAAATAATATTTATGTCTAACATTCACTCGATTTTGTCCCTATCCGACAAAACAGTCCCCATACCTAGGTAAGCAACCATACATCACAATAGTCGGATTAAACATACAAAAAGTTAAATAACAAAAATAAAATAAAAATTAAGTCTCCGATAATTAACTATATAATGTGATCCATTGGCGAGATTCAGAGACACCTGTAGGCACAAATATAGAATAGAGGCATCCAAAAGTGCATATTCAAAACAAAGACGCTCGAAAATACAAATATAGAACAGAGGTGCGGATAGGCGCACTCGAAGGCGCAATACAGAGACGAAGCTAGCTTCTATAACAGAATATACATATGTCGACATGGCCAACATTAGCATAGCAGAATAGCAATAGACAATATAATTTAAAAATGCATAACTAACCACTAATTTACAAAACAGATTATCAAATTTCAAAATTCTTTTATTAGGGAAGCTGTTAATCAAAGTTGAAACTTATTTTCCAGAAGTGTTTTATAATACGCTTAACCCTTAATTTTAAGGGATAATTGCCTATATCCCCCTCAAAACTTCGAAAATATCTCAGTTATACTTACTTTTCTTTCTTTCAATATACCCCTTATATGTTCCTCCGTTATTCAAAAATATCCCTGCAGTTACCACCCGTTAAGTTAACTTGGGTTAAACGTGAGTTAAATGTCTACCGGAGTAAAAAAAAAAAAAAATCAAAATCAAAATGCTTCCTTTTCCCTTAACTTAAGGGCAAATAAGAAAAATTGGTGATGGTAGAAGAGTTTATTTGAAAAGACCAAAAATTAAAATACTTCTTTTGTTCCTAACTTAAGGGCAAATAAGAAAAGTCGGTTATGGAAGAAGGGTATATTTGAAAGGGCAAAATAGTAATTTCATAGAAATAACAGTTATTGCTAATAGTTCACTAATAGAATTTAACTTTAGAAATATATTGGAAATATGTTGGAACGTAAAAATGGTATTTTTAATATTAACCTCGTAAGAGGGGTAAATCAGAAAGTCGGGAACTTATCAGGGGTATATAAGCAATTGCCCCTAATTTTAAAATAGGATAATTGCATACAGATCCCTGCAAACATAGTAAATTACAGATATATCCCTGCAACGTTTAATTTTCATAAGTTATCCCTACAAAAGTCCTAATGTATGCAGAAATGTCCCTCTGGTTTGTTACCGTTAGAGAACTGTTTATTTTTTATCATTAGGCTCGTGAAATTATATTTTTACCCTCACAAATATGTCCCTGCAAAAGCTGAATACGAAGAAGAAGAAGAAGGAGGAGGCGGCAGAGGCGATCGCCCGCCGCGATCTCTTCCCTCGCCGGCGGCAGGGACATTTCTGCATGGTTAGGCATGGTTAGGCATTTTAACTGTGGTTAACTAAAATTTTCTAACGAATCCTAACGGCAGGGACATTTCTGCATACATTAGGACTTTTGCAGGGATAACTAATAAAAGTTGAACTTTGCAGGGATATATCTGTAATTCGCTATGTTTGAAGCTAAATTTACCAACCCACAACGACCAAAATGGAGAAGATTCTCTCACATGCAATTTGAGCTTTTTCTTTTTTTTTCTCTCTCTCTTAAAATTCAATTCTACTCCCCCCTCTCTCTCTCTCTCTCATGTTTTTCCAATCTTTTTTTTTCTTGGATGTGAAATCTATTTTTAAATAATTTAATATTATAAAATTAAAATTTATATTTAATACGTGCAATCCAAATTTACATTGGGTCGGAAGGATTGAATTGTAAGGAAAAGAAAAGAAAAAAATCTTATTAAATAGTATAAGTTAATTAAATTTGACATATTATTTATTTTATTAAGTTTTTACCAATCTATGCATCAATATTCAATTATTTTATTTTGTATTAAGTATTACGTATATTATATTAGTTTTTTTCATATATCGATCATTTATTTCTTTTAAATTTGTATTGAAACTTATAGTACTATTAAAATACCAGGATATTGCTAGTATTCATTACATATATTATGAATAAATTATATAACATAAATTATTTGTCACATCCCAATAGTCTCACATCGGATGGGAATAAAATTATTATCGGATATATAAGAGACCATGCATACTAGTAATAATAACCGAGAGTGTAGTCGGCATCTAAATATTATAAAACTATAGTTTCTACCTTTTGTGATATTGCAATACCGAACAGATTACATACCGGATGAACCAAACGCAGTAATTTTGTCAGTATTGCCTGTAATCCTGCCAGGATAACCCGAACCAAAAGGGCAAGCTAAACTCTCACCATTCAGTAAACCACTCTCGCTCAACTTTGCCATATCATATTCGCTCATATTGTGACACCCCACTTCCCAGGGGGTCACCCATCCTAGGACTACTCCCGTCCTAGTACGCTTAACTCTCTCAACCTCTTGGGCCTTGCCACCATCCAAAATGTTTAAGCCGGGTTGAGAGTTTAGCCCTATTATATCTCATATATAGGACTAATCTGGGGTCTCACAATCTCCCCCCCTTTAAGCCCTGACGTTCTCGTCAGGTTCAGACACACAAGTACCAGGCGATGTGAGACTCGTCTCGCTAGCCTAAACCGACTTTGTAGTGAGCCGCGCTCCACCCACAACAGTCAACAGCACGAGAGCCTCGCTCTCCCCGCTGTACACCTGGCTCAGCCGAGACTCATCTCACACTTCCGGCTGGTAATTGGCTCTGATATCAACTGTGACACCCCACTTCCCAGGGGGTCACCCATCCTAGGACTAGCTACTCCCGTCCTAGCACGCTTAACTCTCTCAACCTCTTGGGCCTTGCCACCACCCAAAATGCTTAAGCCGGGTTGAGAATTTAGCCCTATTATATCTCATATATAGGACTAATCTGGGGTTTCACACATATGGCCGAGTCGCAGATGCCATAGTTTGGTATTTTCCAAATCTGATGCTACTAAATTTGTCACATTGGAACCATCCAAAACATATAATATGTTGGACAACTTGGCCTTCATCACCACAAGGCACCCTTTCATGACCTTCATAGATCCATCCGTCGAAAAATATCTAAAGCCTTTAGCATCAAGTCTACCTAATGAGATCATATTTGCTTTTATATCCGGAACATGCCAAACCTTTGGTATAGTCATCACCACTGCATCGAACATCCGTATCCGAACAGTGCCAATACCAACAACCGTACACTCGGCATGATTTCCCATAAATATAACTTCATCTGGAGTAGGAATATATGTAACGAACCACTCTCTATGCATACAAATATGGCGGGAGCACCCTGAGTCCATAATCCACTGATCATCCCGTCTGCACATCTTATCCGTAGCTGCAAAGACAATATCCCTGCAATCTGATTCTCCTGAATAGCCATTCTCTTCATTGCGGAATTCGGATCCCAGGGCCTGCCACAAATTAATTAAGAAGCAAAAAAATAGCAATATGTTTATTGTCAGTATACTCTACAATATATATATATATATATATATATATATATATGTCATGCCCCGGGCTAGTTTGATTGCGGAAAACGGGTCAATTTTTTTTTTTTTTTACAAGCCTAGCCCGCACGACGTACAGACCCGCCACAAATATAGGTTCCTCTGTCTATGCGGACAGAGTCTCCCCTATATTTGCACGACGTACCATCAACATACAACAGGATCACAATCACACTTTCATTCACCAATCCACATATACAATTATTTGAATACAGTTGCATTCAGCTATCCCTATATGCCTCTAAGCACTCCTTAAGCGAAGGATGATGCGATGCACAGTACAACATACATCCTATTAAAAATGCTTCCTACCCGAAAGCTTTGATTTTGAACTCTAATAAGCATTAAAGAGAATCCACGAAACCTTTTAAAATTGTTCCCCACACGGGAACCTCATTTTTAAACACTAGCAGCCAAAAGAACAAAAATCACTTGAAAGTCTTTTTATTTAAAAACGAGCTACCTCGAAGGGTAGGAGACATCACTTGCAAATCCCATAAAAACATTCTGAGTCATTTATTTAAAACATTCGTACGGTGTTAGGAAGACAATAACCACTGAACCACAATAAGTCTAAGTGCATGAAAGTAAAGGGGAAGGAACTAAACCAACTATACTAGTTGGGACCGAAAGATCGATCGTCCACCGCGCCTCACGCACCGTCCCGACTCCCACCTCCCAAGTCACCTGAAAAATGGTGGTGGCGGGATGAGAACATGTAAACATGTCTCTCCCTCCCAGTGGGTACCGCAAGCCGACGAAGGCCAGGGCACACACTGGCAGACAGAAAACTGAAAGGAAGATAATACAGTAGCAATGCAAGTAAGTAGAGAACGAAACAAATATACTACTGCTACTGTAAATGTAATGCATCAACAAATGAATACAACAAATATACCTAATCTAAACATGCCATAACGGTCCGCAGACCTCAGGCCCATGCCACTCCTACTCTGCCAGCATATAATTGCCCCACTGAGCTCACGGGTCGGACGTACGACAACATTTTCGGAAAAGAACACCCTCTTGCGGGGATCAGACCGCTGGTGTTCGCGAAATGCACAAGAGTAATGGCGATCGATGCAAGTATGATCAATAACCGTTGGCAACCAGCCAATAATCCACCCCTCCGGGTATACCGACCGTATAGGTCATCAGACAACCGTGTCAAGAAACCGATCAAGAAGGTCACGAGAATATATCCTGTCAGATACTGATGCAATCATGTCCACTCTGCTGCTAGAACAGATAAGGAATGCAAGTAGAGTAAAGTAAAGATCTCAAGGTGCCGGCTCAACTCATCTCATATATATATGCGAAACTGAAAAGGAAATGGTAGAAGGAATGTCACCAAGCATGCACCACTAGACCAACTTCGGGTCGAAGTACTCACCTGTCACAGCCGCGTCGGAATCCGGGACGCACCTCAAATCAACCGGACCTACGATAGGTCCACCGAGTCAGGGACAAGCCTCAAACGACTCAATCAGAAGACACATGCACACACACTCCCAAAATCCCGAGACTCGGTTTCCCAAAACCGATCTCCAAACAGTGCCGAAAGTTCCGAAATCACACCGGGACGTCTCCGGGACACACGAACAGTCCCGAAAGGTACCGACTCGCTCCATGAGTCGACCGCTGCCCCAAAATACATCCATTTGGGTGGTCTTGGCAGCGGGCACAAGATCGGACATCGAAACGATCATTCGCGGATGATCGTCCTGATCCGGGTTCCCGGAAGTGCCGATTTCGACACCGGAACCCACCGCCGCTCACCGGACGTCTCCGAACACACGAGACGGCCCCGACAACCAGCCAACAAGGCTCAGCGGCAAACCCAAACGCATTCAAACAGTGTCGAATGAACTCCGAACCGAAACCGCGTTCCGCCAACGACTTTCGTCGGGAAATGCTCAGAAAACTCTTTTTCGGATGAACGAAGGGCAGCGGACCTTGGACAATCAGTCCACAGGTCACGCGTAGCGTGGACACGCTACCCACAGCGACTAAATTGCATCAAAGCCCCTAAACATGCATCTAATAGCATTAATAACATGCAACTTAACAATGTTATGCGCCGTTACCTCGATCCAAGCATCATCGAGGCCCGCCGAGACACACCCTGCTAGGTCTCGACGAGACAGAGGTCATGCTCGCTGTCCACAGCACAGCGAACAGCTGAGGAGCGCGCGGGAGCGACCGGAACCTCGATCGGAAAGGTGGTCCGGGAGCGACAATCAAGAACCCGCTGACCAAAGCCCCGCAGATAGAGGAACAGGTGAGCACGGATGTAAACGGCACGTTGGGAGGGCCGTGCTCACCAGAGGGACTGTCAGAAACGGCTGGAGTCTCTGGAACAGTGATCTGGCCCAAAAACCAGGCTCAGCCCAGCACAACAGAGAGCAGGGTACCTGCTCCGGTCACCGGCCGCCACGGAGGCGGGTGATCCGGCAGTGGGAGAGTGTGGCCGGCCGGGGACCACCGGCCGAGGGGTCAGTCGGCGGCGGGGAGCGGCGCCGGCGGTAGGCGGTGATGCCCTAGCTGCCCGGGTTGCACTGGGAGCTAGGGCGGATCTCCACCGGCGACGGCGGCTTTAAGGCGGCGCCGGGAGGTGACGGGGGGGACGCCGGGGTCGCGAGGGAGGAGGGGGATGCCGGCCCGAGCAGCGGCAGCGGCGCGCAAGCCCGCATGGCCGCACGAGCAGCACCAGCCCAGGCGCGGCCGGGGCGGCTCCCTGCGCGAGCGGCGGCGACGGCGTCGGTCTGGGCTGGGGGCGGCGGTGCCGGAGGGCCGAGGGGTGTCGGCCAGGGGCTACAGGAGGCGGCGATGGTGGCTTTCTGTCACCACCCGCCCGCACGGGCTCCAGGCGGCTCCGGCCAAGGCTGCAAGGCAGCAGCGGCGCGCAGGGACGACTGGGGACGACGGGGCGGCGCGCCGGAGGTTGGTGACGGCGCTGGAAGCCCGTAGTAACTCCTGCACCACCTCCCGGGTAGATTTAACCCGAGAAGAAGAAGAATGGTGAGGGAGAGTTTAGGGGGAGGTGAGGGAGATGGCCGGCAGCTGCGGTGGTCGACGGCGGCTGGCCAGCGGCGGCGGCGGCTGCAAGTAGGGCACAATGCACGAGGAAGGGTGGCAGCTAGGGTCGGCTGGGGGTAGCTAGCAGCTAGGGTTAGGGTTTGCATGAGCATACCCTAAACCACAAATATATATACACATCATTATTTCGCGTGTAAGTCCACCGAAAACCAATATTTCTTTGTGGATCCCTCACAGCGTGTGTAAATCGCGCGTAAGTACCTCCCTTTACAATTTCGTGCGGTTCCGCACATAAAATATTGAGATTTTTCGTGAAACATCAAAATTGGCATTTCGACCCTTCCTCGAAAAATGCATTATATCTTGCGATCCGTCTGTCAGATTTCCAAACGGATTGCGCCAGTGCGATCAACACTGCCAAGACATTGAACTCACAATTTTGTTTCGTTTGATTTGATTGCCGATTCGCAGATCAATAACCCTCTTTACGGTTCACATGTACATTTACAATTTGGTCCCTCAACCATTAAGTAGGCTTTTCTCAGAACCGTGCGTCAAATCCAAAATCCGTCAGTGCCATCGAGTCCAGAATAATCGGACAGTTGAAAAAGAGCTATTGGATCATTAGGAACAGAGTTCGATATACTCCAGAAGCCATCTCTAATAATTGGCTTCACCGGAACACCAGAGTTACTATTCACTTAAGTGAATATTGTAAATCGCGTAACTCTTTCATTTTAAATTATTTTCTTCCGAAACTTGACGAGTGATTATGTAATTAAAATACACACAAAAACATCGTCAACGGAGAGTTAAATTAGACAGTAAAAATTTTAGTCCTTACAATATATATATATATATATATATATATATATATATATATATATATATATATATATTATACTCTTCTTCATTTAGGGCATGCTTGGTTACGAGAAAATAACCTCAAAAATATTCTCCAGAGAAAATTATAACTTCTCACAAAAAAATTACAAAAATAAAAACAGAAGACTAAAACATGGGCCTTGTTTGGCTGCGGTTAATTTTATTTTATTTTTTTAACTTGAATTTTTAACTTGTTTGATATCTCAGAGCCACCCAACACTTACCTTACACAGCGGAATGTATTACTTTGTATAGGAGATTCTAAATATATACGGTTTTCTATTTATACTTGTATCTTAATTTACATTTTTTGCTTCCTTTTCTCTACTTATGTAATTCCGTAAATAAAGTGTTTTCATGGGTGATATGCGTCGGATTTTTTCCAATGATATTTTTGATGATAACAAATAAAATTCAGATTTAATCTTCACTTAATAGTTTCAGTTTTTTGTCGGATTCAAATGACCTCAAGTTTGAACCCGATCGAGTTGTCGACTAAGATAATCCTGGAATTCAATTACTCAAAAATAGTCCGGATAAGATCAAATTGTACCAAGTTGGGCACAAGTATCACAACAATACTTTAGAGGACTTCTCTGCAAATTTATCACCTGATCAACCTCACTAATTTGACCCGTTCACAACGTGGGTTAGGCCTACCGCTTTATTCATTCAAGAGATCAATTAAATATCGTTTCAAATTTAGTATGACTTCAAAATAGATTTTTTATATGGCATGAACGCAAAAGAGTTTCACGAATGTAGCTTTGCATCACCCCATGATCTCACTTCCAACATAACCAAGGAGGATCACATACGCATGAACATACTATACGGAACGATCGCTTATGTGGAACGAACGTTCATCTTCAATAGCTTAAGCTAATAAAGAAGGTATTTTTTAATATATTTGTATATTTAACACTTCTCATCACATCAAAGTTTGAAACTTTTTGATTGGCCCATGACGTGGACTTGAATTAAATGGAAAAAAATCTATTATACTAAGAACCTGGCCTGACTTGAATTCAGAATCTTCTATTCTGATTACTATGTTAAATTACTTGAAATGACCGTTTATCTCCAATGGTTTAAGCTAATAAAAAAAGATGTTTTACCTATTTTTATATTGAATACACCTTAAAAGTCCGGGACATGGGCTCCTTTTTGTGGAAGCACATGCGGTCGAAAAGCTCCATGATTAAGATGCAGAAGCACAAGGACAATAAAAGAGAGATAAATACTTTCTTCTAAAAGTGAATAAATATTAATAAGCTCGGAAACTCTCCTTCTAAGATAGGCCTTGCACTCTATTTATTATAGAATTTAAAAATCTAAATCCTAAATTTTAAGATTTTAGCAATTTTTCTAATACAAATACATCTAATCCAAATTCAGATAACAATTATTGGGCTAGGTCACCGGTGCTTATTTACGTGGTCTATGCAGTATCATCATCATCTTCTTGGTTTCGTTGTAGCTGTGTATCACGGCCAGGGCTATAAGCCTTACATGTCCGCGTCGGATAAGTGTATGCTCGTGTCGAATTCATGTCCAATGCGAATGCGCAATAGACGTGCGCTCATGATTGATCCTGTTAAAAAATATATTTTTTATTTTTTTATGCATATATAATGTAAGATGATGAACTTTTTGGCTTTTTGATAAATGCATACAAAGTCTTTTTGAATAATATACATAAATTATGTATAGTGGTGAATTTTTTTTTCTTAAAATATATAAACTATCAATGAGAATTTTATTGACTTTAATTCATATGAAAAATATAGCAATACTTTGAAATATTAATATTATTTTTATATATATTATTATATATTATTATATTTATAATAAAATATTTTATTAGTGATGTCCATGTCGGGTACGTATTCTAATTTTTTTGAACTTGTCAAGTCGCCATACCCGAGTCATGTCATGTCCTATATTCTACATCCATATCCGTTATGCCTAGCGCCATAGTGATTGGGCCTTCTTGTCTTCTTAAAGATCGATGTTGTAAATTTTTTCATAATAAGGCATAACATTAGTATGAATACGAAAATTGTGACCGAGTATCTTCCAATTGTTTTGATAAAGTAATAATTTCTCTCAAAGGGGGTGATAATGGTCCTTAAATGAGGACATTTTACTGATCTACAGGACCGTGCGGGTGAATCTTATTAGAAATGCAGTGTTATTCAAAATGTATGCAATTCAAAGTACAATAGTTATAGCAATATATATATATATATTATTTACTTGAGTCAAATATAGTTGAAAATGTAGCAATCGAATTCAATAGTGAGTAAAAATTAATAAAAAATAACACAATTTGGAGGGAAAAGAAAGACGACTAATTTTATTAACGGTAAAAAGTCATGACAATTAAGCTTGATAATAATCATCAGATATTTGCTGAAATAAGAGGCTAATTTCAAAAGAAATCAAACACAAATTACAGTAACTGAGGTATCCGACGATTGAACTAGTTCTGGCTGAGAAGAATCTTGTAATTGAACTATATCATCGGTCTCTACCTCCGCCTGCTTACCAGCACTCGACGTCTCATCAGAAGAAATGATCAGGATGTAATACGACAGACTCATCAAATATGACATCCTTACAAATAAGTAGCTCAGACGATTTCGGATACCACAATCCATATTCCTTAGCTCCCGATGCATAACCAACAAAGATGCACTTTTTATTTCCTTCATTTACATGAGTATAAGCAGGACAACCAAATATTCGCAAATTAGAATAATCAGAAGGGCTACCAGACCATACCTCTTTCGGAGTTTTGTAATTAAGTGCCGGATGTGGAGATCGATTTATTAAATAACATGCCGTAGAAATGGCCTTAGCCCGAAAACCCTTCGGCAAACCAGCATCAGAGAGCATGCATCGAGCTATCTCCAAAAGAATCTCGTTCATATTTTCAGCCACCCCAGTATGTCCATCAGTCTCATGTTTGATTATCCCTTCCTTCTCGCAGAATTTTTCAAATTTTGATAATAAGAATTTCAAACCATTGTCGATCCTTATACTCTTTATTTTTTTTCCAGTTTGCACCTCAATCGTGATCTTCCCCTGCTTGAAATTACTAAACACCTCATTCTCACTTTTTAGAAAGAACGTCCATACTTTACGAGAGTAGTCATCAACAAAAGTCAATATATATCTATTACCATTATGACTGGGAGTATGAAAGGGTCCGAAAAGATCAATATGAATGTAGTCTAGAGTACCTTTTGTATGATGCACCGCAGTCTTAAAACGGATTCTATTTGTTTCGTCAGGAACACAATTATTGCAGAAGGCCAACTTTTCTAAACTCAAACCATCTAGTAAACCTCTCTCGCTCAACTTTGCCATATTATATTCACTCATATGGCCGAGTCGTAGATGCCATAGTCTGGTATTATACAAATCTGACGCTGCTGAACTTGTCACAATGGAACCCTCTAGAACATATAACATGTTGGACAATTTGGCCTTCATCACCACAAGACACCCTTTCATGACCTTCATAGATCCATCAGCCGAAGAATACTGAAAGCCTTTAGCATCAAGTCTACTTAATGAGATCAGATTTGCTTTCATTTCCGGAACATGCCGAACATTTGGTATAGTTGCCACCACTCCATCGAATATCCGTATCCGAACAGTGCCAATGCCAGCAACTAAGCACCTAGCATGATTTCCCATATATATAACTCTATCTTGAATAGGAGTATATCTAATGAACCATTCTTTTTGCGTACAGATATGATAGGGACACGCGGAATCCATAATCCACTCATCCGATCTGCGTGTGTTATCCGTAGCTGTGAAGAAGATACCCCTACGATCTGATTCTCCTGAATCGCCATTCTCTTCATTGCCGAATTCGGATCCCAGGGCCTGCCACAAATTAATTATGAAGCAGAAAATTAGCAATATGTTTATTATAAGTATACTCTACAAATTAATCGGCATCGGCATTTTATACCTTATTAAGACCAGCAATTGTTGTTCCCCGTTCCATGCACAAACCGAGGCGGCCGATCTTCGAGAGTGGACTATCCTCGATTGGGAGCTGATCCTGCAGCGTACAATCTGCAATTTAGCAACACCATAATCTTGGATTAGCACGACAAGTATTTTAGTTGATCAAACTGATCATACTTATGATTCTATATAGCGCGTTTGTCTTCGCAATATGAAACTTAAATAATTCTCTTTCATTTACCTTCAGCAATGCCAAATGACGAAACGAGAAATTGAAATCGAGTGTTGTACGTACATGCTAACTTACCATGGAGTGAGCGTTCGTTCTTCGCTCCGTTGTTGGCAAAGGAATCCATCGTCAAAAGTTAATTAAAGCCTGAAACAACAATTAATTAATATAAGATTTGAATCTCTATTCCAATTCCTTAATTACTAGTAAACCCAAAGAATTAGAATTGAAAAGAGCCCCCTATAAATTCCTTAATTAATGTTCCCTGCAAAAAGAAAATATATATACTTAATTTATGCTTTCAAATTTCATAAAATTGGAAACCATAACTGCTGCATTAAAAAAATAAAAATAAAAATAAAAATAAAAATAAAAATCTGGGAACAAAAAAAAAAAGACAGAATCGAATAAGAGAATTAGAACTTCCACCCGAAAAAGTAACAAAAAATTTTCATCATAGGCAGAGAAATAAATAACTGATGAGAAGAGTGGGGGTGTTGATCCTATACACCCAAAAAGGGTGTAGGATTAGCATTTTCCAAGAAAGAAAGAAAGAAAGAAAGAGTGGAAGAGAAAATCACGAAGGGTGTGTTTGGTTCCACGTAAAACTTTGGAAAAAAAATTTCGGTGAAAAAAACAACTTTAGGAGGAAAACAAGTTTTACGTTCTTTAGCATTTGGTTTGTAAGAAAAGAAAATAATTTTTCATTACGGTTGTTTGGTTGAATGAAAAAGAAAAGAAAAAATTATAAATAAAAAATTATTATATTTTTTTTCTTATTTTATATATTATATATTATTGATATATAATAATTATCATTTTACATATATTAATATTATAGTTTATATTTATAAATAAAATATATATTTAAAATATATTATACAATAAATATATAATAATATAAAATATAAGAGTACATATATTTAACACTATAAAATAAATTACTATATTTAATAAATAATACTTATAAATAAAATATTATTTAATTTAATATTTATATTAAAAATAAAATATTATATATATATATATATATATATATATATATATAGTTTGACTGGACTACTATCGATAGTAAACGGCTTGGTATACTACCAATTTGTTTTCGATGATGGAGCTTTCAAATCGACGATCGGCACCGTTGAATATGATCTAAACCATTTAAACTATTTAGAAATCAAATTTCATACTTTTTGACATCACGATCAAAGGGTTACAAAATCTGTAATTTTAATGGCCGATATGGTGCGTTTGCTCGTTTAACGGTATAGAAGAATTCTAATCAACTAAATTTTTGTTATAAAATTATTTAAACTATTTAAAACAAGATCTGCACTTTTAATCTTGATTACAAGACTTCTATCGTCACTTTTCAAAGGATATTCATTTTCAGCTATTCATTTTTTGTTCACTTGATGGACAAGAGAACAATATCGAAAAAGCGTGAAATTTAATTTTCAGATAATTTAAATGGTCTAGATCATGTTCAATGGTGCCGATCGTCGATTTGAAAGCTCCATCATCGAAAATAAATCGGTAGTAAACCGCTCTGTTTACTACCGATAGTATATATATATATATATATATATATATATATATATATATATATATATATATATATAGAACTAGGCTACTATACTATTAATAGCACCAAGTCATTGGTGCTATTAAGTTTTCGGCCCTTGGATTAAGGAACGTTATAATGATAGTGGTCCTCTAGGGTTGAGTGGGTGGTTGGTTGAATAGTATGATGTAACGGATAGAAATAGTTAAAAGGGTAGATCTAACGGTAGAAAATTTGGTAGCACCAAGTGTTTGGTGCTATTGATAGGATAGTAGCCGGACTCATATATATATATATATATATATATATATATATATATATATATATATATATATATATATATATATATATATATATATATATATATATATATATATATATATATATATATATATATATATATATATATATATATATATATATATATATATATATATATATATATATATATATATATATATATATACGTGTATATATATACATACATATATACGTATATATATACATATATATGTATATATATAGCTTGACTGGGCTACTATCGATCGGTAGTAAATCGCTCGATTTACTACCAATTTATTTTTGATGATGGAGCTTCCAAATCGACGATCGGCACCGTTGAATACGATATATCTAGACCATTTAAATTATCTAGAAATTAAATTTCATGCTTTTTTCACATCACTAACCAAACTATCAAAGGGTCACAAAATCTGTAATTTTAGTGGCCGATAATGTGCGTTTGCTCGTTTAACGGTATAGAAGAGTCCAAATTAACTAAATTTTTGTTAGGAAACTTTTTAAACTATTTAAAATAAAATTTATACTCTTGATCTTGATTACAAGACTCCTATCATCACTTTTTGAAGGATATTCATTTTTAACCATTCATTTTTTTGTTCACTTGATGAACCAGAGAACAATATCGAAAAAGCATGAAATTTGATTTCCAGATAGTTTAAATAATCTAAATCATGTTCAATGATGCCGATCGTCGATTTCAATATCGGAAAAAAAAAGATTTCAATTTTTTTTTCTTTTTACGAGCAAACAAGCGTCAGAATCTCACTTTTCCACCGAAAAAGAATTTCAAGGTGATTTTACAAGGAACCAAACACCTCCTAAAGAAAACTTTGGAAATAGGAAAAGAAGCTTGTAATTATATATACACACCCAATGGGATGAACCCAAAATAAAAATAAAAATAAAAAGGCACAAAAGATATATGAGAGTAAAATTCACTAGAAGAAAATATGCACATGAAAAAAGTAAGTTCGTAGTTACCTCTTAATGGGGTGACCACAAACGAAGACAAATACAAAGCTTGCGCGGATGAAATGCAGTAGCAGGTTTCGAGCTCTAAATGCATGTGGCGAGAGGTGAGGCGAGAGGTGAGGGGGTATTTATAGGAAAAGTGGCGTCGAATCTGACGAGGATCCTACGCATCATTTGTATGTTGCCACACAAGTGGGGCGAGCCCCCCTCTCTCTCTCTCTCTCTCTCTCTCTCTCTCTCTCTCTCTCTCTCTCTATAATCTACTCTCTCTCTCTCTATATAATCTACTCTCTCTCTCTCTCTCATGTTTTCTTTTCAATCTCTTACTTTTTTGGGGGGGATATAAAACCTATTTTTAAATAACTAATATTATAAAATTAAAATTTTATATTTAATACATGGAATTAGGGGTGGCAATCCAGCTCGCTGTTCGCGAGTCAGCTCGTATTCGGTTCCAAATGAGCTCGAGATCGAATCGCTCGTTTAGTAAACGAGCCGAACACGAGCTGAATTTTTCAGCTCGTCTAATGAACGAGCCGAACAAGTGCTAGGATCAGCTCGCTCGTGTCCGGCTCGATACCAGCTCGAATACATATATTTTATATTTATATAATTTATAGCACTATTACTTAAAATTATAAGGATGTTGCTAGTATTCATTATATATATATATATATATATAGAGAGAGAGAGAGAGAGTAGGGCTACTATATTTTTATGAATCAGAGTACTGAGCCCTTCGTACTCATAAGTTGTTTTTGATGATTGAGTTTTCGAATCGACGATCCACACTGTTAAATATGATTTAGAGTATTAAATACTCCTAGAAAATAAATTTCATAATTTTTTGAAATCATAATAAAGTCCATCAAGCGAGCATAAAATGAACGATCAAAATCGAACGGCATCTTAAAATTGGATGATCGGATACTTCAATTTAAGATCGGAGTTATTGATCTTCATCTAAATAGCGAATATAATTTTTTATCTAAAATTCAACCGATTTCGATTCTTTTACACCGTTTAACTAGCAAGTATATCATATCGGCCGTTAAAAATCATCAATTTTAAGATCTTTTTATCGTAAAGTAAATAATGTCAAAATGTTATAAATTTTGATTTCTAGAAGTTTTTAATGATTTAGATAATATTTAACGGATATGGATCGTTGATTCGAAAATTTTATGATCGAAAACAACTTATGAGTACGAAGAGAAGATCATACTCATAAAAGTATAGTAACTGAAGTCTATATATATAATATATTTATATATATAAAAAAATTTATTAGATTCTATTCTATCCTCGAAAGGGGTTCGGCAGTAGGTGAGGTTCGTGTGCTTAAAGTTCTCGTAGGTGTTGGCGGTGGTAGGTGAGTTCCTGTACATAAAGTTGTCAAACTTAAAGCTGCGTCAATCTTAGTTGATTCACATTTTTAGCTAAATTTATTTTAAAAAAAATATAAACGAAGCGGGTAGCGTGCTATCTTTCTCTCAACAATCAAAAAAAAAAAAAAAAAAAAAGAAAATTAAATTCTGAAAAATAAGTTTTGTTGTTTCCGAAAATCTCATATACCAGTATAAGCTAGAAAAACTGCATATTTACGTTCGGATGCATTCAGAAATATTCTAGAGGATATTCTTAGTAGGCATTTGGATAAAAAGTCTAAATATATTTTTTCTAAAATAAAATAATTAATTTATATCACTATATTTTATATAAAATTATTTTATATAATAATTCACAATATAATATTTTTGTGTAACAATTTAATTAGTATCAGAATATTTATGTTACTTTATATAATAATTTGTTTTACCTAATTTATCTATAGTATATGCAATGAATATAATATAATACTAACAATATTTGTATAATTTTTAATTAATAATAGTATAAACTTCAATACAAATTAATATATATATATATATATAATATAAAAAGATAATTTAACATGTAAGTAGTGGTACCGACTCTTGCCGTATAGGCTTTGGAAGAGGGAAAGTGGAAGCGCGTTAGAGCCTATTTGTTTGGGTGAAAGTAGATTAAAGTGAAGTCGTTTTCGACCGCAATAAATTAATTCTGTTGTTTGATTCGTCCTAATAAAGTTCAATTTTGGTGGAAAGACATGTCCTCGGCTCCGACCATGAGATTCATGTCCTTTAGTCTGATAATAACAGAGTTAAAAAAAATATCAAAATACTATATTTGTCCTTAACTTAAGGGCAAATAAGAAAAGTCGGTAATGTTACGAGGTTATATTTGAAAAGAAAAAAAATTAAAATTCTTTTTTGGCCCCTAACTTAAGAGGGATAAGAAAAGTGGGTGACGATAGAAGAGTATATTTAAAAGGGGCAAAATAGTAATTTTACAGAGATAACGGTTGTTGCTAATAGTTCACTGACAGAACTTAACTCTACGAGTATATTTGAAATAATTCGGAACATTAAAAAATTATTTTTAATATTAACATGTTAAGAGGGATAAATCAGAAAGTCGAAAACTTTTTAAGGATTATATATAAGTAATTGCCCCTAAACTTCATTATATTATTATGTATGTGTCCTCCTCGTCACAGTCGTCCGTTGACCCGTGGTCCCCTGCTCGCTCGCTATACCAAACACAAAAGCCGCCGCCGCCACTCCCCAGTTACTCCCTTCCCCACTCAGCACTCTCCCCCAAATACAAGCAGAATTTAAAATGTTTAAAATGGTGGACCTAATTTTTCAAAAGAATTTGTTGGCTATTTATTATTGGGCTAAAATATGTCCAACTTTCTGTGCGATGATAATAGGCCCAGAAGATAAATAAGTTGAGTTGGGTGAGCCTAATATGTTGAGTTGGGATGTGATCCGCAAGAGACCCAACGGCAAGAGGCCCAACAATAGACCCAACGTCCAGGTGGGTTGAGTCAGATCGAAACCCGCGAGCGCTATGGCTGAGCCCTTAAGTGCGATGGGTGCGCCCTTCCTATTAGCACGTGCTTTTGGGATAGTTGGTTAGCGCTTACGGTCCACAAAATTTTTTTATAAAAAATTCTAATTTTTTTAAAAAAAATTACTGCAACAAATTTACCAAAGTAAAAATTCTAAAAATTTTAAAAATAAATTTACGATCTCAGACTATATCAATAATAATAATAATAATAATAATAATAATAATAATAATTAATTTTTTGACTGTATCATAGAAGGATCCAATCCAGATCTTTAAGTATACAATTCAGATAACAACTATTAGGCTAGGCCACTAGTAGTTAGTTGTGTAGGCCACTAGTAGTTAGTTTTTCTATAAATTGCCTTTTTCGTTTTTTTTAAATGAATTATGATAGTTTAAAATACTGTGTGTCTTTTAGTATTTTTAGAAGTATCTTTTAGTTTCTCTATAAAATTAATGAGTCAGTTAATGTATGAAGAAGATGAAAAGTCATTCGAGAGTCTATAAATATGTACTAATTTTATATGAAAAACAAGTCCAGTTGAATTGAAGATCTACTTTCATTTGAAAAAAAAGATTTCTTCTTGCTCCTATCTCTCAGGTGGATTTCTTGTGAGAGAAGAGTGTTGCTCAACCATAGTGTTGGTGGATTCCGCATAGTGGTGAGTGTACTCGAGTTCGACGTAGTAGATTCTACGGTAGACCGAGTGTTTATCGGGTCGTATTTGTTCTATCTTCGCGTCCCCTCTAAGTTCCGACGTCAGTGTTGGCTTAAAAGAGCCAGCATTCTGTGCTGTGGCGGTAGGCTAAGTAGGGCCAAGTCATATTCGAAGTAGCGTGACAGACGCCACACTCTCTCTCACGTTATATCACACCCCAAACTCGAGGCGTAATAGACACCACATGCCTACTAAATTAGCAAATATGTAAGGCTATAGAACCAGACGAAAAATAGGCAAAATGATGATCAAAAAAATTTCACTAAATCCAATAAATCAAAAATAAATGAGACTAATAACTAAATTTCAACTAGAATCAAAATAAATTCTCACAGACATGAAACTAAAATTTACTATGAAACACAAATGAAAATTTGGTCCAACAAAAATCACAAATAACAATTATGCGAGGAACAGAGAAGAACGACGAAGTAGAAGCAAAAGAAATTCAGATGGTAGTTTACAAAATTCAATTATTCACATCTTCTACACCAGATATAAAATAAAAAAGAGAGTAGTCTCGAATAATATTTATGTCTAACATTCACTCGGTTTTGTCCCCATCCGACAAAACAGTCCCCATACCTAGGTAAGCAACCATACATCACACTAGTCGGATTAAACATACAAAAAAAAAAAATAACAAAAATAAAATAAAATTTAAGTCTCTCATAATTTACTATATAATGTGATCCATTGGCGAGATTCAGAGACACCGGTAGGCACAAATATAGAATAGAGGCACCCAAAAGTGCATATACAAAACAAAGACGCTCGAAAATACAAATATAGAACAGAGGTGCGGATAGGCGCACCCGAAGGCGCAATACAGAGACGAAGCTAGCTTCTATAACAGATATACATATGTCGACATGGCCAACATTAGCATAGCAGAATAGCAATAGACAATATAATTTAAAAATGCATAACTAACCACTAATTTATAAAACAGATTATCAAATTTCAAAATTATTTTATTAGGGAAGCTGTTAATCAAAGTTGAAACTTATTTTCCAGAAGTGTTTTATAATACGCTTAACCCTTAATTTTAAGGGATAATTGCCTATATCCCCCTCAAAACTTTGAAAATATCTCAGTTATACTTACTTTTCTTTCTTTCCAATATACCCCTTATATGTTCCTCCGTTATTCAAAAATACCCCTGCAGTTACCACCCGTTAAGTTAACTTGGGTTAAACGTGAGTTAAATGTCTACCAGAGTAAAAAAAAAATAAAAAAATCAAAATGCTTCTTTTTCCCTTAACTTAAGGGCAAATAAGAAAAATTGGTGATGGTAGAAGGGTTTATTTGAAAAGACCAAAAATTAAATATTTTTTTTTGTCCCTAACTTAAGGGCAAATAAGAAAAGTTGGTTATGGAAGAAGGGTATATTTGAAAGGGCAAAATAGTAATTTCATAGAAATAACAGTTAATGCTAACAGTTCACTAACAGAATTTAACTTTAGAAATATATTAGAAATAGGTTGGAACGTAAAAAGGGCATTTTTAATATTAACCTCGTAAGAGGGGTAAATCAGAAAGTCGGGAACTTATCAGGGGTATATAAGCAATTGCCCCTAATTTTAAAATGGGTTAATTGCATACAGATCCCTGCAAATATAGTGAATTGCAGATATATCCCTGCAAAGTTTAATTTTCATAAGTTATCCCTGCAAAAGTAGAAATATCTCTCTGGTTTGTTACCGTTAGAGAACTGTTTATTTTTGAACATCAGACTCGTGAAATGATATTTTTACCCTCACAAATATGTTCCTGCAAAAGCTGAATACGAAGAAGAAGAAGAAAGAGGAGGCGGCAGAGGCGATCGCCCGCCGCGATCTCTTCCCTCGCCGGCGGCGGCGACGACGACCACTCCGACCTCCGCTCCGCTCTCCCCGGTGGCCGAGTTCCACCTCTCCGGCGAGATGGGGCCACGTCGACAAGCAAAAGAGGAAGAGAAAGAGAAAGAGGAAGGGAAGAGGAAGAAGGGCAAAATTGTCAATTCACCTTATTAAGTAACCATGGTTAGGCATTTTAACTGTGGTTAACTAAATTTCTCTAACGGATCCTAACGGCAGGGACATTTCTGCATACATTAGGACTTTTGCAGGGATAACTAATGAAAGTTGAACTTTGGATAAAAAGTCTAAATATATATTTTTTAAAATAAAATAATTAATTTATATCAGTATATTTTATATAAAATTATTTTATATAATAATTCACAATATAATATTTTTATGTAACAATTTAATTAGTATCAGTATATTTATTTTACTTTATATAATAATTTGTTTTACGTAATTTATCTATAGTATATGCAATGAATATAATATAATACTAACAATATTTGTATAATTTTTAATTAATAATAGTATAAACTTCAATACCAATTAATATATATATATATATATATATATATATATATATATATATATATATAATATAAAAAGATAATTTAACATGTAAGTAGTGGTACCGACTCTTGCCGTATAGGCTTTGGAAGAGGAAAAGTGGAAGCGCCTTTAGAGCCTATTTGTTTGGGTGAAAGTAGATTAAAGTGAAGCCGTTTTCGACCATAATAAATTAATTTTGTTGTTTGATTCGTCCTAATAAAGTTCAATTTTGGTGAAAAGATATGTCCTCGGCGCCAACCATGAGATTCATGTCCTTTAGTCTGATGATAACAGAGTTAAAAAAAATATCAAAATACTGCATTTGTTCTTAACTTAAGGACAAATAAAAAAAATCGGTAATGTTAGAGGGTTATATTTGAAAAGAAAAAAAAATCAAAATACTTTTTTGACCCCTAACTTAAGGGCGAATAAAAAAAGTAGGTGACGATAGAAGGGTATATTTAAAAGGGGCAAAATAGTAATTTCACAGAGAGATACCGGTTGTTGCTAATAGTTCGCTGACAGAACGTAACTCTAGGAGTATATTTAAAATAATTTGGAACCTTTTAAGAGGGATAAATCAGGAAGTCGAAAACTTTTTAAGGATATATAAGTAATTGCCCCTAAACTTCGTTATATTATTATATATAGAAAACACAAAGCCGCCGCCGCCACTTCCCAGTTACTCCCTTCCCCACTCAGCACCCTCCCCCAAATACATCTAATCAGAATTTAAAATGTCTAAAATGGTGGACCCTAATTTTTCAAAAGAATTTTCTTATAAAAAATTCTAAATTTTTTTAGAAAAATTACTACAACAAATTTACCAAAGTAAAAATTCTAAAAATTTAAAAAATAAATTTTCAATCTCAGACTATATCAATAATAATAATAATAATAATTAATTTTTTTACTGTATCATAGAAGGATCGAATCTAGATCTTTAAGTCTACAATTCAGATAACAACTATTAGGCTAGGCCACTAGTAGTTAGTTGTGTAGTCTATGTGGTATCATTCATCATCTTTTAGGTTTCGCTATAGCTATGTATTACGGACGAGACTATAAGACTTGTGTGTGGGACGCGTGTGTTTGGCACCATCCTTGGAATTGATAAATGAAACAATTACTTACTCAATAAATATTAGTTTTAAAACTAAAATATAAGTGTGTACTCCGTTAGTTTTTCTATAAATTGTCTTTTCGTTTTCTTAAAATAAATTATGATAGTTTAAAATACTGTGTCTTTTAGTATTCCTAGAAGTGTCTTTTAGTTTCTCTATAAAATTAATGAGTGAGTTAACGTATGGAGAAGATGAAAAGTCATTTGAGAGTCTATAAATATGTACTAATTTTATATGAAAAACAAGTCCAATTGAATTGAAGATCTACTTTCATTTGAAAAAAAAGATTTCTTCTTACTCCTATCTCTCAGGTGGATTTCTTGTGAGAGAAGAGTGTTGCTCAACCATTGTGTTGGTGGATTCCGCATAGTGTTGAGTGTACTCGAGTTCGACGTAGTAGATTCTACGGTAGACCGAGTGTTTATCGGGTCGTATTTGTTCTATCTTCGCGTCCCTTCTAAGTTTCGAAGTCAGTGTTGGCTTAAAAGAGCCAGCATTCTGTGCTGTGGCGGTAGGCTAAGTAGGGCCGAGTCATATTCGAAGTGGCGTGATAGACGCCACACTCTCTCTCACGTTATATCACACCCCAAATCCGAGGCGTAACAGACACCGCATGCCTGCTAAATTAGCAAATATGTAAGGCTATAGAACCAAACGAAAAATAGGCAAAGTGATGATCAAAAAAATTTCACTAAATCCAATAAATCAAAAATAAATGAGACTAATAACTAAATTTCAACTAGAATCAAAATAAATTCTCACAGACATGAAACTAAAATTTACTATGAAACACAAATGAAAATTCGGTCCAACAAAAATCACAAATAACAATTATGCGAGGAACAGAGAAGAACGACAAAGAAGAAGCAAAAGAAATTCAGATGGTAGTTTACAAAATTCAATTATTCACATCTAACTACACAAGATATAAAATAAAAAAGAGAGTAGTCTCAAATAATATTTATGTCTAACATTCACTCGGTTTTGTCCCCATCCGACAAAACAGTCCCCGTACCTAGGTAAGCACCCATACATCACACTAGTCGTATTAAACATACAAAAAAATAAATAACAAAAATAAAATAAAAATTAAGTCTCCCATAATTAACTATATAATGTGATTCATTGGCGAGATTCAGAGACACTTGTAGGCACAAATATAGAATAGAGGCACCCAAAAGTGCATATACAAAATAAAGACGCTCGAAAATACAAATATAGAACAGAGGTGCGGATAGGCGCACCCGAAGGCGCAATACAGAGACGAAGCTAGCTTCTATAACAGAATATACATATGTCGACATGGCCAACATTAGCATAGCAGAATAGCAATAGACAATATAATTTAAAAATGCATAACTAACCACTAATTTACAAAACAGATTATCAAATTTCAAAATTCTTTTATTAGGGAAGCTGTTAATCAAAGTAGAAACTTATTTTCCAGAAGTGTTTTATAATAAGCCTAACCCTTAATTTTAAGGGATAATTGCCTATATCCCCCTCAAAACTTCGAAAATATCTCAGTTATACTTACTTTTCTTTCTTTCCAATATACCCCTTATATGTTCCTCCGTTATTCAAAAATACTCCTACAGTTACCACCCGTTAAGTTAACTTGGGTTAAACGTGAGTTAAATGTCTACCAGAGTAAAAAAAAGAAAAAAAATTAAAATGCTTCTTTTTCCCATAACTTAAGGGCAAATAAGAAAAATTGGTGATAGTAGAAGGGTTTATTTGAAAAGACCAAAACTTAAAATACTTCTTTGTCCCAAACTTAAGGGCAAATAAGAAAAGTTGGTTATGGCAGAAGGGTATATTTGAAAAGGCAAAATAAAAATTTCATAGAAATAACAGTTATTGCTAACAGTTCACTAACAGAATTTAACTTTAGGGATATATTGGAAATAGGTTAGAACGTAAAAAAGGTATTTTTAATATTAACCTCGTAAGAGGGGTAAATCAGAAAGTCGGGAACTTATCAGGGGTATATAAGCAATTGCCCCTAATTTTAAAATGGGTTAATTGCATACAGATCCCTGCAAATATAGTGAATTGCAGATATATCCATGCAAAGTTTAATTTTCATAAGTTATCCCTGCAAAAGTCCTAATGTATGCAGAAATGTCCCTCTGGTTTGTTACCGTTAGAGAACTGTTTATTTTTTAATATCAGGCTCGTGAAATAATATTTTTTATCCTCACAAATATGTCCTTGCAAAAGCTGAATACGAAGAAGAAGAAGAAGGAGGAGGAGAAGGCGGCAGAGGCGATCGCCCGCCGCGATCTCCTCCCTCGCCGGCGGTGGCGACGACGACCACACCGACCTCCGCTCCACTCTCCCCGGTGGCCGAGTTCCACCTCTCTGGCGAGATGGGGCCACGTCGACAAGCAAAAGAGGAAGAGAAAGAGGAAGAGGAAGAAGGGCAAAATTATCAATTCACCTTATTAAGTAACCATGGTTAAGCATTTTAACTGTGGTTAACTAAATTTCTCTAACGGATCCTAACGGCAGGGACATTTCTGCATACATTAGGACTTTTACAGGGATAACTAATGAAAGTTGAACTTTGCAGGGACTATGTCTGCGGAGACCTGTATGCAATTAACCCTTTTAAAATATACAAAATAGAGATTTTTGCACAATCAGAATATTTTTCTAAATTATTTTACAAAAAATTAACAAGTGTCTGATCGCGTATCTTAAAAGTAGCTTCTAAGCTAAGAAACTATCCAATCGAAAATGCACAAGAAGTCAAGCACCAGTATCTAAATTAAGTATTACGATTCTCTATAAACTACTAAAATAAAATTACAAGAATAACATAAATATTTAGAAAGAAAAGTTTATACATACAATAAAATTCGGATAGGCTTATGTAAATTGATAAGGTCGGTTACAAGTACATGCAAATAGGTTGAGACGGAGCACTTAGGAGATTTAAAATAATAACTCCACGAAACTCAATTATCAACCAAGAAGATAAAGAGTTCTAAGGATTAAACTATTTAAAAGAGCAAGATAACATGAATAAAATTTTAATTATGAAACGAAGATTTTAGTGTTCGAAAAGATGGTTCTCAGATGTTAAAATATACAATTACATTATGTAATCAGATGAGATCAAAATTAGAAACTAAAATAACATTTGCCTTCTCTTAGGTATTTTGTCGAACACATGGAGGGCATTCTAAATAGTATATAAAATTAATGTACAGAATTTACACAACTAAATCACATAGAGAATAAGAAATTACAATCAACATTAATTTAGATAGATACAAATCAGATTTTAATAGTGTAGTGCGATAATAACAGAACCCGCACTATCAAGATACTAATCACACTAATTAACAAATGTGATATATCTAAATTATCCACAACCAAGTTATGCAAAATTGGAGTAAATGAAGGTGAAAGAGAAAATCTAAGCACAATTACAATAACACAAGAGGATTTACGTGGTTCACCCAAACCACGGGCACGAAGAGATCAAATCCACTATCAAATAAGGAGATTACAAGATTTGATTAGAGATTACCACTTTATTACAATGGGCTTGCAATCTTCTAATTGAAAAAATCCTTCTTGCTACATCTTCATTCTAGCACCTTCCGAATCCGTGAAACCCTCTTCGAAATGCCTCTTAGAATTCTTCCAATCAACCTTGGAAGCTTTGAATCAAGCAAGAATAACAAGAAAGCTCCTTCTCCAACACTCTCTACACCTCTCTTCTCTATCTCAAGAAAAGAAAATCCTAAGAGAGCAAAAATGAGAACTCACTCTATATTCAAAACCCAAAGAGAGTCCCTCTCTTAACCTCACTTGGCCCAATATACCAAATGGGTCAACTAAAGTCCAAACCAATTACTAACTAGCCCATTACATGAGTTGTTGAACCAAATCCAAAATAAACCAAATAGGCTAATAAGTGAATTTGATATCACTAACCGAACAAATAGTTTTAATTTCAATTGTCAAGAGATAAATATTCAAAAATAATCACATAATCATGAACAAAGAGGTTGGATGTTCTCAAGATTAGATATTAGGGACAAAATAAAAGAAAGAAACATTCTCAAAGACGGAAACGATGACGAAAAGACTCGTCACACTAGCCTAAACTGATCTTATGAGGAGCCGTACCCTCCCCACAATAGTCATCAACCGAGAAGTCGCGCTTTACCTGCTCTATGACCCTCGCTTAGTCGAGAGACTCTTCTCATACTTTCGACTAGTGATTGGCTCTGGAAAAACAAATTATGCCCCCGCTTCTCAAGGGGTCACTTATCCTAGAACTACTCTAGCCCTAACATGCTTAACCCTCTCAACATCTTGTACTTAGCCACCGCCTAAAATGCCATAGCTAGGTTAACATGATTAGCTCTATTATATCCTATACAGAGGACTAGCATCCTGGGGGTATCACACGCACGTTCGTGTCGAACTCATGTCGGATGCGAATGTACCATGCATAGACGTGCGTTCATGGCGCATCCTATTGAAAAGTATTTTTTAATTACTTTTTTTATGGATACCTATAGTGTAAGATGATAAACTTTTGGTTTTTTGATAAAGTCATACAATCTCTTTTTGAACGACATAAATAAATTATGTAGGGTAGAGAATTTTTTTCTTTAAAATATATGAACTATTAATTAGAATTTTATTGACTTTTATTCATACGAGAAATATAGCAATATTTTGACAAAATTAATATTTTATATATAATATATAAATATATATTATTATATTTATAATAATGTAGTGTCGATGCCAGGTCTATGTCCTAATTTTCTTAAAGCTATTGAGCTGCCATGTCTGACTTGTGTTGTGCCCTGTATCCTATGTCCTTATTCATAGCACCTGGCGTCATAGTAATTGGGCCTTCTTGGTGTTGTATATTTGTTCATAATAAGGCATAGTCTTAAGAGTCCGGCTAGATTACTATTAATAGTACCAAGCACTTGGTACTATTTAGTTTTCTGCCGCTAGATCTACTCCTTTGACCATTTTCACTCGTTAGATCATACTATTGAACCAAGCACCCACTCAACCCCATGGACCACTATCATTCTTACTGCACATTCTTTCATCCAAGGACCGAAATTCTAATAGCACCAATGACTTGATACTATTAACCGTATTCTAGCCTAGTTCTATTATTAATATGAATAAGAAAAATTGTTACCGAGTATCTCCCGGTTGTTTTGACAAAGTAAAAATTTCTCTCAAACGAGGTGATAATGCATGGTCCTCAAATGAGAACATTTTACTCTATGGAGCTGTTTGGTTGAATGTTAATATAAATGTAGTATAATTGTAGATGCATGCAGCTGAAGGTACAGAAGTTACCGACCGTCCCTAGTGCAAGTGGCAAAGGGCTTGGTGGTTGGTATCCGAGATCGCGAGTTCGAATCCTAGTTGATTCACATTTCTAGCTGAGTTTATTTCTAAAAGAAATAAACGAAGCGGGTAACGTACGTGCTACCTTTCTCTCAAAAAAAAAAAAAGAAAAAAAAAAGAAGAAGGTACAGAAGTTATAGTTACATACATTTTATTTAGTTGAGCCGAATACAATTGAAAATGCACCAGTCGAGTTCAATGGTGACTAAAAATTAATATAACAGAACACAATTTGGAGGGAAAAGTAAGAAGAGTAACTTTACTAATGGCATGCATTCAAGAAAATATGAAATGAAAACGATCAAATGTAACACAAAATATATATATATATAATAATAATAATTATGTATCATTCAGTAAAACAGTTATTGGGAAACTGTGTAAACTAGCAACACGTCTGTCTCACGCATTATTCCATGGTTGATACAAACAGATGCGATACATTCTTGACAATTAAGCTTCAATAATCATCAGATATTTGCAGAAATAAGGGGCTAATTTCAAAAGAAATCAAACACAAGTTACAGTAACTCATGAAGTGTTGCAAGTTTAATTGCTCATTGTCGACATCTCTGCTTCTGTTTCAAGCTACAGTCATTTCCAATAAAGCATGTGGCATGTAAATAGATCAAAACTTCTGTGGCCCACAAGCAAATGAATTTATAGTTTGGAAAATTATTTACGCGAACAAAATAATGTTTATTTTAAACAATCGTTGCAGAAACTAAGAATTCGCCATATATATATGCAAAATGTTTCGTAACAACTTTATATAACCAGCTTTGTACCGAATCCGAGAGGATCACCCAATAATTGTGTTCACCGAAACATCGTATACGACCTCTTCATGCGAACCACGGCTCCGACGCCGCCACACTCCATTGTCCGGACGATCCCGCATGCGGACGCCATCCGGTTCAATCACGTCCGTCCGTTGCGGAAGTCGGTGCGCAGTTGTGTCCGGATGGACGGTGGATCGAGTACCCGCACGGAATGCGTCCGCATACTCCGCCATCTGCATGGGTCGCTCCGACACGTTCCCCGCCGCTCCCGCGTGTCTTCGGATTAAGATTCGGTCAACTCGGTCAATTTTGGCGGCCTTTTCGTTGCGTGGACCCGGTCTATAGAACAGGCTCATAGAACTCGAGCTTTTTCCTAGAGAAACTTAGGGGCCGTTTGGTTAGATGTAATTACAAATGCAGTGTAGTTGGAGATGCATGTACTTAAAAATGCAGCAATTGTAACTACATGCATCCTATTTGGTTGGATGTAATAGAAAGCGCTGCAACTACAAATAATTTGTTTGGTTGCATGCAGTTGAGAAAAATAATTTTTAAAATTTTATCATTTTATATATATGATGGTGAGATTACCTCCAATGTAAAAAAAGAAAAATATTTTTTATTTAAAGAATAATTAGGGAGGTAAGCTTATCTTTAGCTTAAAGTTACTCTCTCCAACTGCTGCAGTTGGAACTGCGGTTAGTTTGAGCATAATTTCAACCGCTGCAGTTGAGCCTCCTTTTACAGTTCCTACTGTAGTAGTTGGAGTTAAATACATCAAACAAAATACTGAATTTGTATTTTCATGCAGTTACAACTGCAGTACAGTTGCAACTACATGCTACCAAACGGCTCCTTAAAATTGTGTGTTTCCACAAAAGTCTATGCACCGCGGTCCACGTAAGTATGTACCAATTTCTCCAATTCCTACAATAACACTACCACACACACACACTCTTCCATTCCACAAACCAACTCTCTCCCTCTCTCTCTCTATCTCTCTCTCTCTAGAGCTCTTGATCTCTCTCACTCTTCTTGTTTGGAGAAGAGGAGGTGGTGACGGCGGAGGCGATGATGGGTGGTTCGGCGAAGGCCGAAGAGGGGTGGCGAGAGGCGGAGACAGAGGCGGAGGAGGGGTGGAGGACGCCGAAGGCGGCGGAGAGGCGAATTCCGGAGTCGGCGGCCCCGAAGTGCCCCGCCGCGCCGAGGAAGCGGCGGAGCAACGTCACGTGTCCGCCGCCGCCGCCGCCGCCGCCGCGCAAGGATTTCTACTCCGGCCCCGATCTCGACGCCTTCTTCGCAGCCCACAACCTCTAGATTTTACCATCCCATGCATGCATATGCATCGATCTTTTCATGCACATACATATATATATTGTGTAGTTGTAGATATATACCTAGCTAGTAGTGTCTACATATGGCCAGTGTGTTGACCGTTGACTTGAGACTCTTCAGTCAACCACCTGATTTGACTTGTCCACATACTGCTTTTGTTTACGATGGAAATAGAAAATGTAAACTTTTATCTGTACCCATGCGGTGAATTTAGCTTATTTTCACTTCGCCGCTCTTGTGATTCAAAAGATTACACTTAATAATATTGTGATTTAATATTTTGATTTTTTTTAACCACATATGCAGGGGCGGAGCTATGTGGGGACCCAAGGCCAAAAGAGCCATGGCCTCCCTTAATTTTTCAATATTTACATTATAATTTTTTTCTGACTTATAAATTTTTTATAAATTTTTATAATATATGGGTCTATCTTATTAAAAAAATTTAGTACTAGTATAGACTTCTCTCTCTTCTTGTGTGTTTCTTGGTAAAAATATACTAAGAACCTCTTAATTATAGTGTATTTTGAAATAAGTCCTTTCAACTTTAAATATTTTATTTTATACATTCTTAACTTTCTAATTATTTTTGATGAGTTAATTTACTTAACTAAATAAAATAGTATACTAAATTTAATAACTCTGTTAGATATTAATCATTGGTTGTTACTATTTAACTAATAAAAAATTTAAAAAAATTAAATTCTAACTAAATTACTATTAGATTTAGTAAAATTAATTCTTAAGTCATTTGAATGGAATAATGCAAAAAATAATAATTAGAAGTCAAGCAAGCAAGTGTAAATTAAAGAAATAAATTTAATATTTTTAACATTAATTATCTACTCACTAAATTTTTTTATTAAAAGTTTGAGTAGTTAAAATTTTATTTATCTGCTAAAATTTTTATTTGTATATATTTTAGTCCCACTCATGATTAAATCCTGGCTTCGTCCCTGCACATATGGTAAAATAAAAATGAGCTAAACTATGTGGGGAGGAGACAAATTAAAGCTTTTCCAAAGAAAAGGGAAAAATTTTTGATGACCCTCTAAATTATAGAACATTTAAAATTGAAATGTAACCTGTAACTTTATTTTATTTTATTAAGACCTTTTCAACTCCGGTTTGTTTTAGGTGAAGTTATTTTCTGTAAATTTAAGTGTTTTTTTTTTAACTTACTACTACAAAAAATTAAACAATTTGATATATAGTTCGAGCCCTTAATAAAACAAGTTATTCATGATCTGATTACATCACATCTCTAACAATTTGTATGTTTCACAAAGTTGAGATACATACATTAAACAAATTGCAAATAAACATAATAGGGCTAAACCGTTAAATTCAGCTATATCATTTTAAACAGTAACTAGGCTTAAGAGATTAAGAGGGTTAAGCATACTAGGATTAGAGCAGTTCTAAAATGGATGACCTCCTGGAAAGTGGGGCTTCACAGTTGGTATCCGAATCAATCACCAGTCGAAAGTGTGAGATGAGTTTCGACTGAATTAGAATTATACAGTGGGTAGATCGTGGCTCCCCGACTGATGACCGTTGTGGGTGAAGCACGGCTCCCCACAAGATCAGCTAAAAGCTAGCGAGAATTAATACATAAGGGCTAGTCAAAATACTATTCATGAGAAATTGAAAAGCTCATAGTAAAAGTAGATCACTAACATGCATCCACATTACAAACCAAAGAAACCGAAAAAAAATGAGGCAACAATTCAACAATTAACACAAGCATTGCATATTATTGAGATTTCCACACCAGAAAATTCGAATTCTAACAAGCAATTAAAGCTTTACCAAATTACCACATCAAGTCTGAAAACTTTTGTATACAGTAATACAATTCAATGCGCAAACAAGAATCGAACATATATTATGGAATAAATGGAGAGCCTCGCATGGCGAATTGCATGCGAGACTCGGGTTTATAGCAAGCGAGAAACTTACGTAATTTCTATGTATACCTTTTCCTTCCCTTTGTCAACGAATGCCCATTAAATTAATATCCGGTTTGATATACGAATCGAGGAATAAGTTAAAGAATAATCTAAACGCTCGTTCTGAAAACGAGATTATGGCAGGTCCTGTCGCAGGGGTATGCACAGTCAATCGCCTTTACCAGAGTCCGTTCGAAGTACCAATCGCCAACAGCAGTTGCGACTCTCTGCACGTCAAAGGCAACAGCATGAGAATTAATAAGAAGGATCTCGCTAAAGAGAAGAACATTACGGAATCAAGCTAAAAGATATCACATGCGAGAAGTTTCGCATGCATAACACTAATATAACGTAACAAGACACGTAATCTTTCGAATGTTTGTAGTCGCTGTATGAATGAAACGGCGGTAAATCTCAAGATACAACACAAATGTTTATTTAGCACGAGTCCAACTACTGTACTCTTATGAGTACGAACACCCTCGTACTCATAAATTATTTTTGATGATAGAGTTTCCGAATCGACAATCCATTTCGTTAAATATGATTTAGAGTATTTGGACATTCTAGAAAACAAAACTTTCATGAATTTTTTGACATCATATACCTTACGATCAAGAGGCCTCAAAATTGACAATCTTAACGGCCAGTATGGGTTATTTTCTAGTTTAACAATGTAGAAGACTCAAAATCAGTTGAATTTTCAACAGAAAACTCTGACCACTATCTAGATCAAAATCAATAACTCCGATCCGGAATTGAAGAATCCGATCCTCTATTTTTAGGAGATCGTTCAATTTTGGCTGTTCTTTTTACACTCACTTGATGGACTTCATTATAATTTCAAAAATTTACGAAATTCAATTTCTAGGTATTTCAAATGCTCTAGACTATGTTCAACGATATGGATCGTCGATTCAAAAGTTCTATCATCAAAAACGACTTATGAGTACGAATGCCTACATACTCATAAGAGTATAGTAACTCTACTCTAATTAGCAAAATTGGTCCCATCTCATAAAATAGTGTTGTTATATCCTTTTGAAAATGTAATTTCCCAAAGAATAGACATCATACAGTTCATGTCTCAAAACAAGCTTGCGCAGTTTTCCTATGACCATTGATTGTACATACATCTTTAGGAGAATGAAGGATACAAGTTCTATATAATATGCATATGGGTTTGATACTTATAGATGAATTTGAAACTCATAGCAAGTCAGAGTTTAATGAATACTCATTACTATACTTGTAATAACTATCACATCTGAAAACGGTCGACACCACGCATGCCGAGTTCGAAAGATTTTGTTTATGCAATATAAAGGCAAGATGAAAAGAATAATTCTATAAGAAGTAACAGCAATAGTGAAGCTTAAGTTAAGGCAATATATAAAGAGTTATTGAAGCTTAAGTTGAAACAATCAATAGGAATTTATCATATATGCAGAAAAAACACACAGTATTTAAACACTTAAAGTGTTACAGTTCTCGTATATTATATACAATAATTATCCTATTAAATATAAAGCAGTAACACCAGACATAGGCCTACCAATTCAGGATCTAGACCTTGAGCTATATAAATAGAACGAGAAAAGAAAGAATGTAAGATGAAACAAAATATAAATACTGCATAAAGCTAGCTTATATTCTAGTGATTGATTTCGAGCTATAGTTTTGTGCGCGGTTTCACGAAGCGCATAGCCTATACATGTCGCGCACAATATTCTATCGATCTAAAGTGCTCGATGTTCACACATGCCGAGAGTAATTGTCTGCAATTACTTGACAATAAACAGAACAATTTTAAAATGTTATTGCGTTGCTGAGATACTTCAAGGGAAAAAAAAAGGGCGAAAGTCTTTCAGGAATAAGCGATGTTATCATATTTGTGATTTCATTAATTGTAATAATATATTCTACATATGCATGGATCGAGTTCATTCTCACATCATAATGTTATTTATTATCTAAACTACATGTTAGATACAGCTATTTCTCAAGTATGTGAAAGAGAACGAATAATTTGAGGATCTATTCTACCAACACTGCATATGTACACAAGTGAATTAGATCCTAACTGCATCTATTGCTTCGCGACATTGAAGTTTTCCTTTCAGAGTTTCTTGCATATGTACTGCTGACGAGGAAATTACTTTAATACCCTGACAAAATTGGTATTACATGTGTTCCCCTGTCAACCTTGCATTCCCTATCAGGGTATCTATGCCAAAATTATTTTTTTTGGTGAAGGCATAAATGGCAACAAAAAATATTTTCCGTAGCACACATGCAAATACCGACTTTGTGGGGGTATTTATGCAATTTTGCATTTCTGCAAGGTGTCTGTGCAAATACTTAGCCTTCTTATGAATCATAACGTCAAATGTAGAGTGTTGCATGTACTTTCAATAATGATCTGACCTACTAGCTCTAATAACTCGTTGGGCCCAAATCACCAACCCAAAATGTTTAAGTCCTGTTTTTTGTATTAGGGTCCATAATCTTTATATTTTCAATCATAATTCCTATCATATCCAGTTTGGGACTATTGGAGCGTTACAGACTTTCCCCCGTTTAAACCCTGACGTCCTTGTCAGGCTCAAGCCCAACCATACACCTAGACCAGAATTACAAAGCAATGTGAGATTCTAGATGTGGCTTCTGCGAGTTCAAGAGGTGGCTCCCACTAAACCCGTGGTATAACACTTTGTCCCGCATAGCACTTAGTCTCACACATTCGGCTAGTATTCGGCTGTGATACCAAATATAGCAATCTAGCCCAATAGCACTAATAATCGTTGGACCTAAATCATCGGCCAAAAGTGCTTAACACAGTTATTATTATTAAGGTTCCCGATCCTTCTATTTCCACGCATAATTCCTATCATATCCAATGTGGAAATATTGGGACGTCATACTTTTGTGGCACGTATGGAATTTCTTTGCCAACAAGGCTTGGAGGTTGCTAAGGAATTGCACTCCCTAGACCAACAACTCAAGCACCCAAATATTATTTTCTTATTCACCACACAAACAAGTTACATGAATAATTTTATCGACTACAGGCTTATTAAACGCCTCTGAATTCTCGAATAAGCCGATACTGTCTCATTAGTGGGACTCCAAAAACTACCGACGTATACAAATTAGACTGATATGTTTAATACTGATGAGACTAGGGGAACTGCACGGAAGAGAGAATAAAGAGTGGAGGAGTTTTTCAAACTGTTAGCAACTTACGGAGCTTATGAGCTCCACCCAAAAGTTTTCTTTTTTCTACAAACTTTCTATGTTACCGTGTAGTGAAAAGAATATTTGAGTCATCACTTCCTAGTTAGACATCGATATGATAGCTGATATCGCTTTTAATAACATCAATTGTCTTATACTCTCCTTGAGAAAATATTTCAAAAATGTGTGACCTTTTTCTCAATCGATATACAACGGTAAAGCCATGTTAGCTGCACAAAAAAACACTGAATATAACGATAATTGAACAATGCGAAGTCCCTTTTGTGTAGAGAATTCTTGTTATTTGTGACCTTCATATATTTATATAAAGTTAATAAAACGATAATTTTTACGGAACTATCGGAGGCTTCCTACTCTTCCTATTCTTCCTATTCTTCCTAGGCTTTCTCTTGTCGAGATGATGGCAAGTCTTGTCACAAGGGTACGGACAGTCTATCGCCTTAACTTCGGATCGATCAAAGTACCAGTCGCCTACAGAGTGTGCTATTCCCTGCACAGCATTAGCCAATAAATAAATTATACAATTAGGAAGAACCCAAATAAGTAGTTGCGCATCCTCGTGATGTAATCAGTTTACCCCATATAGAATTTTTACCTAGTTTAGTTTGACGGATTATTAGTCGATTGTTTATTAGCGACTGAATAAGCTTACCTTCGACATAGTAAAGCAATCCTCTATTCCCGACAAGAAGAAGATATATGAACAGTTGATGACTTCAACTTAAGATTTCAAACCAGGGAATGCCTGGTAATGCTGTCGCATAAATTTATCAGATACCAAAAACTCCATACCCCTAGTCTCCGAAATGAGGTATAATAAGCAATATAAGCAATGGCATATCCTTGTCCGAGTCTATGCTTTTCTTTATTGTTAGCATTGTTGTTCTATTTCCTTAAAAGAATGTCATAATGTACTTTCCTAGATCATTTTCTGCTGTCGAGACTCCATTTACTTCATTTGTATTAAATCTTCACCCAAAAAAAAAAAGAGTAGCGAGTATAATCTAGTAGTTTATATGTGTTAAATTATGTGAAACAACTGTGATTCTACAAAAGCTTAAACTGTTAGAGAACTGTTTTCGAGACTTCTTGATAGGCCCAAAATGTGGAACTAAATTAAATGGGAGGAAATTAAAACGAAGCAAGGATCCTGGCAGGACGAGAGCTGCGGACATCCTGCTCTGATATCATGTTAAATTATGTAAAACAACCGTTGTTCTCCAAAACCTTAAGCAATCAGAGAATAGTGTTTTTAGTATTTATATTCTATAATATGTATCATACCTTGTTCCCGATAAGTGGAGAGTTACTCGCGTACCACGTGTCCTGCCTCTCCATTTGACAATGAGCGAAACACGAATTTATAAAGAGCCCATTTTGCCTCGACGTGGAGAAACCTTTTAAATAAGTAAGCATTTCATTCCTGAATCCTGCATTTGAACAAGGAGCCCATGTAGACCATTTCAACAATTGACGACGAAAGGGTTTATATGTAAAGAATTAGAAAAGATAATACGGGGAAAAATCTGAGAACCTTGCAAAAAGTTGATCTGATTGGTGTCGCAAAACAAGTGATTCCTCCTACATTTTGCCCAGTGCCCTTCCGGATCAACTGTTTTTGGGGCTAAACTTTGCTGGAGCTGAATATTGCGAGCATTTGTTAGTTTTCCATCGTCTAAGATTGAAAATTTTTCCAAGTTTTGACGGATCGGAGAAGAATATCACCTGCCACACGTCGTACGCAGTATTCAAAATGAAAAGAGGAGTCTGAATGTTGGGCAACACATTCTGCGGAAAGAAGCACTGCAAAAAAGAGTGATAGAGAAATGATTAGAAATGAAACTTATCTTATATTTGTTTGGTATATTATCGTCGAATTCACTTTAAGAATTTAACAATACCGAAATTGCGTCCATGCGAGAAGTGCAGCTCGTGGGCAAGTTCCTCGCGGAGCGCTATATATTCACAAAAGTTTTCAATATGAGGGAAAAAAACCAAATAAGAGTAATTAAGGCGGTGTTTTAACATCGATAAATCACAACATGATGATATTTGACATGAAACAACTAGATAAACAATAAATTACAGGAATCACCTGTAAATTAACTACACCACCAAAGAAAGATCTTAGTGTGCGCCCTCCGGCAATGTCGGCACTATAATTACGGAAGGATCCCGTATCAGCCTCAGTAATGGGGTACGAACGGAAAGAAATTATGATGTCGGAAAAGTTAAATATGCACACAATAGTGAAAAATATTTTATAGGTTTAAAAGTTTAATACGAACGAGAATAAAGCGGCGTATCAAATCTTACGTGTCGAGGAACATGCCCGCATCTGCAAGACACTTGACTCTCGTGCTTCCTGGAAATAATGCTCGGAATTCATCGCAGTGTTGTATGGTAGCGAGCCCCCCCGCAGAACACCCGGCAAGGAGGGCCTGGGAACATCAACTTTAGGCAACAGCAAAAGAACAAGAAAAATAAAATAAAATAAAATTACTGTAAAAGAAATTTCCGTGGATAAGGAGTGACCTGATCAGCATTACGCATTCCCCTTAGCATAAGTTCTTGCATAGCAGCTAAATAGATCCGCTGACCTCGGAAAAATAGCCCCGCGGCCTAATTAAAGTAAAAGCACATTTTGAACATATTAATAAAAGCCTTCTAAACTAAGAACTTTAGAGTCAATAACAAATAACAAATCATTTACATCAAGATGCGGCCCGAAAATCATTAGACGGTTTGCATCAACAAAGAACCGATCAAGAAAATCACAAAATATGAGCAATCTTAACAACGAGAAACATGACCGTAATCTTAACGACGAGAAACATGACTGTAATAATCATTTAAACAGCAACAAATTAGTTTCTAGCTATATTTAGTCCATATGGCGATTCTCAAAGAAGCAATTTCCGTAATGATGAATCTAATCATTGTCTTTCAAGTACTCCTAACAATATTAGGTTGGTTAGAGCAAATTTCAAAAATGAGAAGGCTCTGAAAAAGATTAAAAAATCGTTACTAGTTACTACCGACGAGAATTTATACACTAGAAGTTATAAGTGTAGTTTGTGGAAAAAGAAAAGAAACATTATACCGACCCTATTGTGGCCTTCGCCAGTAAAAGATGCTCCATCGCAGTAGCGAACTTTTACTCGGTTCCAGTTATAAAAGTCTGATATAAACAACAGAAGAATCATTAAACATAGAATCATGTGCAGATATAGAAAAGTTATGAGGGATCTGCTCAAAGGAAAAAACCAGGATTTTCTTCACGTTTATCGCCGAGTATTCCTGTAAACGGAATCTCTTTTTCCATGTAGTTTGATGAGCCGCGACGATTTGTCTTGCGGAAAACACAAGAACTAACGTCGCCGCACCAGCCTCCGCCCTAAGGAGTTGTAGTTCACAAAATCAAAATGAAATATAGATAAAATCGCGCAAAAATCGTATCCAATAGTTCACATTTCACAACAAAGACAATGATAGGTATAATTTTCAATTTATAAATATTCTCACCTCCAGATTAACTAGCCAACTATTTGCGCCTGATCCATACCCAGGATGTAGGTGGTAACCAGGTACGCTTCCATCTAAGCATACTGAAATAATAATCAAAGAATAAAAAATATATATAAAAAAAAACCATGTTATTAAACATAGCTTAAACAGGAACAAAGTTATCATTACTATTAACTGCTCACTTTAGCTTTACTTTTTGCGAGTTCGATTGAAGCTTGTTATTTCACCATTTTTACTGTAAAATAGGATTCTAGCACTAAATACTAAAATTTTGAATCAACCACCCAAAATATTCCAAAAAAGTCACTTAAATCCAGCCTGAAATATATTGTCATAAGAATTCCAAAGTTCCAGCTAGAAAAATCGATTTACTGATCATGTTAATGGAATGATTAAACGCCGATAAGTACCAAAAGATCGATTTTATGCCAAATTCAACGAAACCACTACTGAATCTATTAAAACCCTCAAATTTAATTGACCAAAATTACTCAAACCCTTAAAAAAAAATCAAAATCAAAAGTTGAAGGGGTATCTGTTGAATATAAAATATAAAAACACCGTTCTCTAGCAGCTTAAGTCTTTATTGATAAAAATATCGTTATTCACATGGTATCAGAGTAAGAGATCCTAAGTACGAATTAATTGACCAAAATTACTCAAAACCCCCAAAAAAATCAAAATCAAAATCAAAAGTTGAAGGGGTATCTGTTGAATATAAAATATAAAAACACCGTTCTCTAGCAGCTTAAGTCTTTATTGATAAAAATATCGTTATTCACATGGTATCAGAGTAAGAGATCCTAAGTACGAATTAATTGACCAAAATTACTCAAAACCCCCAAAAAAATCAAAATCAAAATCAAAAGTTGAAGGGGTATCTGTTGAATATAAAATATAAAAATACCATTGTCAGATGGTATCAGAGTAAGAGATCCTAAGTACGAATCTCATCAGAAACACTACTCATAATCAGAATTAATAGAGAAAAAAAAAAAAAAAAAAAAAAGGAGAACACTTGCTATGAGTGATCACTGTAAACAGTATCAACAACAACAACCACTGAATCTAAACATTCATATTCCCACAAAAAAAAAAAAAAAAAGAGAGAGAGAGATGAAGAATTATTGGAATACCAGCACCCTGCGCCGCGGCGGATTGAATGAGAGTCAAGCCCACAAGCAGGGGATTGCTAACCAAGAGCCCACTGGTCTCCCCCTGCACATTGCTCACATTCCACCTCTCAAACCCATGAACCCAGTTCACCAAAACAAAGCCTAATGAGGCATACACCCACAATGGCTTCATGGCTCTCTCTCTCTCTCTCTCTCTCTCTCTCTCTCTCTCTCTCTCTCTCTCTCCTCAGAGCTCAAGCATATGAAGAGGAAATGGATCTGAGAGCCCAAATCAGAGAATACCCAGAAGAGAACAACCCTTTATGTATCTCCTAGAGAGAAAGAGAGAGAGAGAGGGGAATGTGATGTGGGTTACTACTACTTTAGAGAGATGGGGCTACTGAAAACAGCAGCAGAGGCTGTGAGAGAGAGATTATGTAATCTAACAGAGAGATGTTGTTTCTTCTTAAGTCTTACTGTTACTGTTTCAACAATAAAAGAGAAAAAAGAGGAGTTTTTAGACTATTAAGTCTACGAAACCTTTTAAATATAAAAATAGGCTTTAATAATTTTTATTTATAAAAATAAATTTATAAAAGCGGTGAATCATTTATCGCTTTCTGAAAACGGTAAAAGCGGTCACTGCTTTTATCCTACTTCATTTATTTTCTACATCGAAACTTCAAAAACTATATGTATTAAATATTAAAAATAATATAAATTTTTTGAAGAATGCGGTGAATGATTTACCGCATTTAGAAAGCGGTAATTCATTCACCGTATAGGCCTAGTTTTGTAAATAAATTTTTTAGAGTACTATTTATATAATTATAGTATTTTTTAAGATTATTAATAAAAAAATTTGGAAAAGGAGGGGGAGTAAAATGAGGGGAAAAGTTGTTATTATTATTGTTGATGGTTTGTTGTTGATTTGTTGAATAAATGCTGAGGATTTACATTTAAGCATATCTCTTACTTGTGGGTGTAATAAAGAGAAAGTTAAAACGTACAACAACTTTTTTTTGGGCTATAAACCCTTTTAAATCTGCTTTTTAATCTTTTAAGTTTTTAATTTTATTATTTAATCTCTCATTTTATTTAATTTGAGTCGATCAATAATACTCTGACTTCAAATTTTCAACTAATTACTCATTTTAATATATTTACAGTTGCGAGAATTATATGAAATGTATTAATTAAACTTGTTAAGATAGACAACACATTCAAATTTTAAAGTCAATATGCCATTGACCGATTCAAATCAAACAAATTGAAAAATTTAATAGTAAAAAAAAAAAAAAAAATTGAAAGGTTGGGTAGCCAAATCAAACTGGTCCGGTATTCATGTAAGTTTTTACCTAAAGAAAATAACAAGTTCCCTTCAGAATTATAGGAAAATTACATTAATTGTCATGATAGTAAAATAATTTGTTTATTTTCATAAGTACGTTGTGTAAATCATAATGAGTCAATTAAGATATTTTTACGATTTCACTGAATATATATATATATATATATATATATATATATATATATAGAGTAGAGCTACTATACTATCGAAAGCACGAAGGGTTTAGTGCTTCCGATTTTTTTGCCCTTGGATGAAGGTCCTTGATCATTTATAACCATTGGATTAATACTATTAACCAGTGGGGACCACTCAACCCTAGGGGGACCACTTAACCCTAAAGGGGACCGCTATCATTCTAACCGTATAATTCTTGATCCAAGGGCTAAAAAATCGGAAGCACCAACTCCCTTATGCTTCCGATAGCATAGTAGCTCTACACTATATATATATATATATATATATATAGAATGAGGCTACTATACTATCTATAGTACCGAAGCTCCGGTACTATAGTTGTTTTTTCGATCTTAGGGTGTTCAAATCAACGATCCACACCGTTGAAACTGATCTAGGGTATGTGAAGTTCTTAGGAATAATATTTTAGTTTTTTTCGATATCGTTTACTTAGTAAATAAATTATGTCAAAATGAACGGTGAAAATTGAATAATCCTTAAAATTTGAGTATAGGAGTTTCGAATTCAAGATCAAGGATGTTGACCTTCATCTATGTAGTTTAAAGTATTTTCTATCAAAATTTGAATAAATTTAGATTCTTCTCCACCGTTAAACTACAAACTCGTCATAATAACCATTGAAATTTGACAATTTTGAAACGGTTTGATCACAAAGTAAACTATGTCGAAAAATTATAAAATTTTATTCCTAAGAACTTCAAATATCCTAGATCAGTTTCAACGGTGTGGATCGTTGATTTGAATACCCTAAGATCGAAAAAGCAATTATAGTACCGGAGCCCCGGTACTATAGATAGTATAAGAGACTAGCTATATATATATATATATATATATATATATATATATATATACATATTTTTTTACTAGCTGACTGTACGTGTAAATACACGTAACAATTATTTTAATTTATTTTAAATTAATATAAATTTGTATATCATATTTATTCAAAAATTTACAAAAAAAAATTGTATTTTATAAATTCATATGTTATATTTTATTAGAAAATATCCGCAATATTCTATATTATTTTTTTATATAAATTGAATATTTTTATATATGTTTTGAATTCTAATGAATCTAAAATTTAAATATGTGTTTTAAACTAAAAGCATCAAAATTTAATTCATATTTACTTTAAAATTTAAAATTTAACTTTGATCCACGGTAATTAAAAATTTTTAATTGTTAATTCAAATTTGATATTCAAAATTAAATTTAATTCACGATTTAAACTCAAATTTTAATTTTAATGTAAAAAATTATAAATTTAAATTTAAATTGTATAATTAAATTTCAACTTTAAATTTAAGATGAAATAAAAATTTAAGTTATATAAGATTAAAATCTAATTTAATTAATCTTATCCTTAAATTGGATTTTCTTTTTTATTAAATATCAAGATTAATACCAATTTGTGAACTTATTAGGTTATTTCATGTAAAATACTGTTATTTAATCTTATTCTTAAATTAATTTTTTTTTTTATTAAATATCGAGATTAAATACCAAGAAAATATTTTTTTTAAAACACTGTTATTTAATCAATCTTATCCTTAAATTAGATTTTTAATTAAAAAATCAAGATTAAATACTAAGAGAATATTCTTTTAAATACTGTTATTTAATCAATCTTATTCTTAAATTGGATTTTTTTTATTAAATACCAAGAGAATATTCTTTTATTTCTTTTTTTATTTCATCTGTCATTGTAAGATTTGTTATACGTTTTTATATATAGTATAGATAGACAATGTCGTCTCAACTCTTTTCTGGCTAATGATATACTGACATAAGTCCAATAACGAGGAGAAAATTGAGAAGAAGGAAACATCATATCAGTTTCATGTTCTATCTGTGGTAAAAATATAGTTAATGTATGAGAAGTCAAATAGTTTATGCTTTTTTACTTAAATGATTTTTTTTAGAATTTATACATATTCTAATTTAGTCCATTATGCCTAAAAATTTAAACTATTCAATTTTTTATCATAAAATAGTCTTTTATTCTTGTTCAAATAAAATAAAATAAGTGGGTCCTATTTGAAATTATCACAAGTAACTAAGTCGCATTTTACATATATTTTATGAAAAAATAAGATTTTTTTTAAATTATTCAGACTAAGTGTAATATATGTGAAAATTTAGGTACCAAAGTATCTCATTATATCACCAAGTTGTGATATTGGTATAGTAGAGGAACAATACACACATTTTACCCAACAAAAATGGTGAAAAATTAATAAAAAATCACTCCCACTTGTGGGAACAAAAATGTGCAGTAGAATATTAATTATTACTCAGCTCCTTATTAATTGCTTCAACACCATCAGGATGATATTTCCTACTAATTCCTCTTTTTCAAAATTCAATTCAAAAAAAGAAAAAAAAAATTAAATGGGAAGCATAAATGAGAAATTGGTGAAACTGTTGATTAAATATTTCAAATGGGGGTTAATAATAATAAGTTGTAATATGTGAAACAGATGTGGAGAATTAAATCTGATTAAAGTGACATATCAAAAGAGATTGAGACATTAATTAGGCAAAGATTCTGGGTGTTAGGCTCCTCTAATAATGATTGAGGTAACACCCCATGTGGATGTGTGATGTTACATTATCTAATGAGTTGGTCATAATCATAATCAATCACACTGAATTACAAAAATTCCTCTTAAGCTTTTGATCTTGTCTTAATTACGTCTCTGCATTACGAATTGTTCTAATTTAGTGATCAAATAATAAGAGGCAAATAAAGTTCTGTGTGCAGAATTTTTCTGTGCACGAAGTGATCCTATACTGTTCGTCCGAGACTGGTTGATTTTGTCTCGGATGGACGGCGAGATTACTCGTGTATGTAAAATGTTACGACGAGTGCACAAACAGAAACGAAAACGGCGAACACGAAATACACAAACCACAAGCAGAAAAATAAATAACACACAGATTTACGTGAAAAATCTTTTGCAGGAAAAAACCACGGGCGAGGGAGGAGAGAGCTTCATTATTGAGAAAAAGGGAATACAATGTTCGTACAACCATCTGTCGCCTCTAGGGCAAAACGAAAAAGAGAAACGTCTTAACGGGTTTCGGATCTGATCCGTACCGCGGGAGGCGGAGCCCCCCGCACCCCCAGGCGAATTTTGGTCGCACCGCGAAGCCGTCGGCGAGTCGAAGTCCAAAACTGAATTCGATTATCAATTTCGAGTCATATCCAACATAAAAAAGTCCTGCACATTACTGTACTCAATTTGCGCCCATCAATTCAATAAAAGATCCCTATCAAGTGGAATTTGGTGATAAAATGGTGAGGGCCAAATGGGGCTAAGTTTGTGATAGTAACTAAATATTTTTGTGAGGATGAGTGATAGGTATGTTATACCTAATTTCTTATCTTTTTTGGACTGGATAGGAGACACAAGCCAAAAAGGAGGAAAGGGATACTTCACTATGGAAAATTAAGAAATGGAATATAAGAATTTTTGGCCCCCAAATTGGGGCAAGGAATATAATGGAGAATGGAAAAGCTTTCAATCAAAGGCATATCTGCCCCCCCCCCCCCCCCCCCCCCCCCCCCCCCCCCCCCCCCCCCCCCCCCCCCCCCCCCCCCCCCCCCCCCCCCCCCCCCCCCCCCCCCCCCCCCCCCCCCCCCCCCCCCCCCCCCCCCCCCCCCCCCCCCCCCCCCCCCCCCCCCCCCCCCCCCCCCCCCCCCCTCTATTATTTTGTGCTGATTGAATGGTGTCATCTGTGGCACCCCGGACTTCCCAGGGGATCACTCATTTTAGGATTACTTCCGTCCTAGCACACTCAACTCTCTCAACCTCTTGGGCCTAGCCACCACCCAAAATGTTTAAGCCGGATTAAGAATTTAGCCCTATTATATCTTATATATAGGACTACATGGGGTCTCACATCATCAGAGAAAATATTAGAAAATTTTAAATAGTTTATTAGACTTTTCAAATTCAACTTTCTGTCAGAACAGAAGTTCTACATTTTCCTTTCTTTTTGTTTGTCAAATATTTTGTTCGAGATTACTATAGCTCTAAACAGCATGGAAATAACAAAAACAAGAACTAAATAATATGATTTCGAGTTTAGTTTTTCTTTCTTTATCTAATTCTAGTTCTCTGAGTTGTGATTTCTCTTTTCTTTCGTTCTTTCTTTTTTTTAAGCGGACTTCTAGGCAATTCCCAAAATCCTCCTTTTCCGTGTGATTACTATCTGGAATACATGTTTTCTTTTGCACTGAGTATATCACCGCGACAGATGTTGGCCAGTAAGACTAGCGGTGGTTGATAAAAAAAGCTATTTAAAAAGCTAGATTTTATCAGAAGTTCTGTAAAGATTAAAAAGCTTTGCTCGAGATGCTTCTTGATTTTCTTTCTTAAATTCCTCCCGTGGATTCCAAGTAAAGACAAGCTACAATTAAGGCCTTGTCGGTAATATCATTTGATGTTATCACTAATCACTTACCACAACTAGACCTGACAATCTCTACTCGTCGTACCCACGAGTATCCGGGGATTACCTACATATATTTTTTTAATTAAAAAATATATAAACTCTATGATATTGACTTTATAATCATGAAAAACTATATTAACTTTGTGTCAAGGATGATAAAATATTTTTACATTATATAATTTTATGTGCTTTAAAATTTTATATTATTTATTATTATATATTATGATATTTGAAACAATAAATTATGTTATGTTTTTTAAAATTATATATTGTGTTTTGCATTTGAAAAGTATGGGGGCAAAAAAAAAGAAAAAAATTGCAGGTAACCGCATATCCAACCACCCGCCCGCGGGAGGGTATGGATAAAGATGTTAACTATCCAAAAACTTATGAGTAAAATTTATCCATACCCATATGACCCCCAAATATAATAACCCGTGGATTATCCAACTCGCTCATTTGCCAGGTTAACCGCAACCTTATTGAGTAAATAAAATAATATACTGAATAAGATATTCAAACACTGAAATCCTACTCACTAGTATATAATTCTCCAACTCGGATCAAAATAGTCACAAGTAATTTATTAGATCTACCAAAATTCGTGTCTTTATATCCAAACTCATGAAAATCCATGCACTCATGGGGCACATAAGTTCTTCATGAAGCCACCGTTTGGTTCGGGGATAAGGGAATAACCTCTTATCCCCTTTATACTCAAACGCAAATTTTTTATCCGAGAATAATTATTTTTAGGTATCTAAAATAAGCTGGTATAACTATCATTACATATACTTCTATTTTCTATATATAACTACCCAATATTTTTTCTTATTCTATATTATATATGCAAACGCTATATTTCTTATCCATTGGAACAATTCAATTTTCATCCAAACGCTATTTTTTTTATATCCACACTTGTACCTATCTCTGGAATAGCTAGTACTTGCTTATATCTGAACCAAACGAAGCCGAGACTATCACAGTAAAATCAAATTATGCCTTTTTTTTCTACATTAATTGTTCTTTTATCATTGTAAAAAAAGAAAAGAAAAATCATTGTACTTAATGAGTAACATGTAATGTCCACAAAGAGCTAATGCGTTGTTCGTAATCGATATCTTAGTACAATTCAAGTTGTCTTACTTATTATTATGCTAATTAAACATGGTCTAATCATTACTGGTATTTACAAAATGTCATAATAATTATCATCCTTTATCGATATTACGTCGATCCAAAAGTAATATTGGGAAAATTATAAATTTTGTGGCAAGCAAGGAATATGGGAAAGTGCTTTGTGAAGATGTTTCCTTTTTTTTAAAAAAAAAAAAAAGAAAGAAAAAGTGCTTTTTGTTTTAATTACCAACACTTTAAACATGGTTAATTGACAAGTGTATTGGGATTTGCCTTTCAAGTGAGGGCATCTTTTTAATTTCAAAGTTTTTGAGATGAGTTTTTGCTAATTAATTAAATAATTAATTAACTAATTAATTGGGGGTTGGAACAAAATGTCATCACATTAAATGCTCAATGCCTAACACTCCTAATAAGTTGTGACACATTATTAATTAGTTATGATCCCACTATATATAGAAAAAGATGTGACATGTTACCAGTGAGTTACTAGTTTGATGTTGTTATCGAATAATTAGTCGCTAAACTCAACTGTAGAATTTTGACGTAGAACACTAATGATTCGATAAATGCGGAAACTAATTCCACGACTTTTTATAATTGAAGAGGTTTAGAATTGAATCTGGTACTACGTAACTCAACAATTCTCAAAACAGAAAAATAATTTTTCTAATATATATTTTTCAAAATATGTGCACATTTGTCTTGGTGAAAGTTCATATGAAAATAACATATTTTATGTAGATAAATTTGTGCTATTTTTAAAGGCTTGGAAATGATATTAATTAAGAACTTCATAAGGGTATTTACACAGCTATGTGTGTAATGAGTAGGGCTGGCAAATGAGGGAGCCGGCTCGTGTTCGACTCGCGTTCGGCTCGATATTCGGCTCGCTTGAGCTAAATTAAATGAGCCGAGCTTGAACAGAAAAAAAAAAAATTAAAATTTATTTCAAGCCGAGCTTGAGTATTACTGGGCTCGCTCGAATTAGGCTCGAAAAGCTTGAATATATATATATATATATATATATATATATATATATATATATATATATATATATATATATATATATATATATATATATATATAATTCAGCTAATATCCTTAGGAGGATGGGAGCCTTCGTCCTCCTTAAGTTTTCTACCGTTCGGATGAAAAGATGTGCGGCTAGGATGAGAGTGGTTACGATTAGGTTGATAGTAGGCCCCATAGGATTGAGTGGGTGGTTGGTTGAATAGTATAATTTAACGGTTGAAAATGATTAAAAGTTAGATCTAACGGCAAAAAATTTGATAGGACAAAGGCTTCTATCCTCTTAAGAGGATAGTAGCCGGACTCTATATATATATATATATATATATATAAATAACTTGGTGCTTTTAAAAGCATAGGAGCTCAATTATATATATATATATATATATATATATATATATATATATATATATATATAGAGAGAGAGAGAGAGAGAGAGAGAGAGTTCGACTACTATACTTTTATGAGTACGATCGCCTTCGTACTTATAAGTCGTTTTCGATGATAGAGCTTCCGAATCGACGATCCAAACCGTTAAATATTATCTAGAGCATTTAAAACGTTTAGAAATCAAATTTCATAATTTTTTGACATCATTTATCTTATGATCAAAAGATCTCAAAATTGATAATTTTTAACGGCCGGTATGAGATACTTGCTAGTTTAACGGTGTAAAAGAATCGAAATCGGTTGAATTTTTGATAGAAAATTCTATTAACTATCTAGATAAAGATCAATAACTCGGATCTTAAATTTAAGAATCTGATCTCCATTTTTAGGACGTCGTTCGATTTTGACCGCTCATTTTATGCCCGCTTGATGGACTTTATTATAATTTCGAAAAGTTACGAAATTCGTTTTGTAGAAGTTTCGAATGCTCTAGATCATGTTTAACGGTGTTGATCGTTGATTCGGAAGCTCCATCATTGAAAACAACTTATGAGTACGAATGACTCTATACTCATAAGAGTATAGTAGCCCTACTCATATATATAGAATTGAGCTCCTATGCTTTTAAAAGTACCAAGATATTAGTGCTTGTAGATTTTTGGCCATTGGATTAAGGGATATGCGGTTAGGATGATGTGGGCCCCCTAGGGTTGAGTGGGTGGTTGGTTGAATATATATATTCTGGCTACTATACTATCAATAGTATCAAGCGCTTGGTGCTATCGAGTTTTCCACCGTTAGATCTAACCCTTCGATCATTTTTACCCGTTAGATCATACTATTCAACCAACTACCCATTCAACCCTAGGAAATTATTATCATCCTAACCGCGCATCTCTTCATCCAAGGGCCGAAAATTTAATAGCACCGAACGCTTTGTACTATTAATAGTATAATAGCCTAATTCAATATACATATATAGGTTAGGACTACTATACTATTATGAGTATAGACCATTTTGTACTCATAAGTTTTCGGTCGTCGGATGAAGGGATATGCGGTTAGCATGATAGTGATTTCCGGTTAGGATAATAGTGATCTCCTAGGCTTCGTTTGGTTCGTGGTTAAGTAAGAATTGGTTATTCCAGGGATAGGGTTAAATTCAGGGTTAAGCCTGGAATAGACCAATTTTGCGTTTGGATGAAAATTAAGTTGTTCCCGGGGTTAAGAAAAATAGTGTTTGGATAGATTAGATGGAATAAGAAGAATAGTGGGTAATTATAAATAGAAAATAATGATTTGACCCTAATTATTATATTTGAATTTAAATTTTTTTATTTTATATTTCAAATTTCAAATTTAAATAGATAACTTTTATAAAATTAAAAAATTCAAGTATAAAATTTTAAATATAAAATTTCAAAATTAAAATTTAAATAATTAAAAATAACAATTTCAAATTTCAAATTTAAAAATATTGTATTTAACGGGTGGAAATGATCAAAAGGGTAGATCTAACGGCTGAAAAATTTATGAGTATAAAGGGGTGTATACTCATAAGAGTATAGTAGCCGGACTCTCTCTCTCTTTATATATAAAATTATATATAATATATATTTTAATTATATATAATAATGTATATTATGTATTTTAATTATATGTATATAGAGTTTAGATTATTGGGCATATTTGCTGCCCAAAAAACTAAATCAGCAAAACCCTATTCTAATTGCTCTCTCTCTCTCTTTTCACTTGCTCGCAGAGTCACTTTTTCTAATTTTTTTTTACTATTATAATATTGTATTTCATGCATTTATTTTGTATGTTGAACTATTGAACATTCTTTGTATCAAATTTTAGATAATATTTTATAAAAATTAGGCTATAAATTGCATGATGTTAAGAATTTCAAACGACTCGTTTAGAGTTCGAGCTCACTCGACTCGAAGTTAGGCTCGCTAAAGCTCGGCTCGTTTCCACCCCTAGTAATGAGAGGTTTACATGAAAAAAACATAAAATAAAATAAAGTCCTAGTGCCTCTTTAAAGTATTGAAAAAGACCAAACTAATGCTTTTTTTTTTTTATGCACTATAATACTACAAAGAGAGATGGGTGTTGGGACAAAAATACTATAAAGTACTGATTCATAGGGAGATGTGTGGACACATGCACATGTAAATAGTTAATTATAACCCAAATCTCACAATAATAATAATCAAAATGATTCCCCATTCACTAGATTTGTGTAGTGATTGGAGAATATTTTTTACTTGCAAAAGTACTTTTGTCTGCTTTTGACAAAGGTCAAAGATCTACCAATTAGCAGAAGCAGATCGTCAAATACCAGAAAGAAAAAAGTGCATCATCAAGTACATCTTTGAAGGTTCTCTCAAATATCGCTGATATATCGATAATAATATATTGTTAACTTAATTTTCTTAAACACTAAGATTTAAATTTTAACTCTTAAAGAGGAATATGATTTAGTGGCAATTCGTATTGAGATTGCAAAATATTTATGCTGTTGATGTGTCAACAACGATATGTAAAAGTAGATTGTTGGGTTAACTTTTATTATTAGGACTTTCACTCATCAACAATGTTTAAGGAAACTCAGAGTAGGTGAAAATGAGATTATTGTTTTAACTTGTAATATCCTGATTTGTGCAGCAGACGTATAAGAATACTGACTTATCATCAACACTTGAGGAAATTTTTTAGATTACTTAAAGTGTTACCCTCAAATTATAATGATTAACTCAATTTTAGTATTAAGATTTAATTTAGTAGGCATACAGCTCGAGAGTATCTAGTTGGGCTATTACTCAAATCATAAACACTACACATAAAAAGTAGGTAGAAACGTACATAACTTATCTGAACTATAGATCATTTTGATTTCGCTACCCAACCTTCCAAAATTTTGATTTTACTATCTAATCTTTTAATTTGTTTGATTTGAATCAGTTAATGACACTTTAACTTTAAAATTTGAATACGTCGTTTATCTTTATAATTTAGTGAGTATACTTATGTAATTATCATAACTATAAATTCATTAAAAAAAAGTAATTAGCTTAATTTTGAAGTTAAAATATCGCTGACTGACTCAAATTAAACAAATTGAAAGGTTGGGCAGTAAACTCAAAATTTTAAAAGATTAGGTAGCTGATTCAAAATGGTACATAGTTCAGATAACTTCTATATATATTTACCTAAAAAGAAAGCAATATATATATATATATATATATATATATATATATATATTTTACACACCACTAGGACCTAATAGGATTAGGATTTTTGGAATGATAAATAAATGGAGAAAAATTAAGGTGTGAGTAAGTTGGGCCGGCCCATTAAACTAACGGGCCGACAAACGGATCCTACTTTTTCAGCCCATTTGGACAAGTTCGTCGAAAATTTAGATCCGAAAGTGTTTCGTGGGTCGATTGGCCCGATTTTATCTTTCGCGGGCCACGATTGTATTGTATAGTTTATATGTTATGCCATATGACACCTGTATGGACGATCGGCACAGTCAAACTTGATCTACGGTATATGAGCTTTTCTGTTCTGAATTTAATAATTTTTTGATATTATTTATCTAGTACTCAAGTGTTCTCAAACTTTGACTACTTTTTATTGCTAATATAAGTTAAATTTAGAGACCACTTGACTATTTAAGCAAACGATGGTGGCGAAAAATCATAAAATTTAAATTTTAAGAAGCTCAAATAGCCTAAATCATATTCAATAGTGTTGATTATCGATTTTGATTTTTCATCGCCAAAAATAATGCGGAAGTAAATGGTCACATTTACTTGCAGGAGTAATGTGGCTTACTCGTAAAGAGATAGAGCAATTTAAATTAAGTATTTAAACTTTTAATATTGTATTATTTTGAAATAGATACTCAAACTTTAAAGTTTTTACAACTTTTAAGAAAAAAATTTATTTTAAAATTTAAAATAATAAAAAATTACAAAAAAAAATGTGGATGCTGGGATTCGAGCCCAGGTCTCCACGGCCACAACGTGGAATTCTAACCACTAAACTACAGCCACAAACTATGATTAATTTAATAAACTTTTATATATAGTGTGTTTAGTACAAATTATCACATCACCATGTTTTTTCTTTCTTTTTTCTTTGGGTACACCAATTATGATTTGTCATGAATATTCATTTTTTGTATGTTGTTGGTGTATTGATGTGCGTGAATAAAGTCGGAGTCTTCTGATTGTCGCGTGACTTCGCCTCCCATTCTTTACAAACAATAGGAATGCAAATGCGCCGTATCTGGGGGCGGGAGCGGTCCTCCACCTCCTGCGCCTTTCTTTGGCGGGTTGAGGGATTCAGAACGAATTAATTCTTATTCTATTCCTTAGTCCTAATTACCACTCTATTCGGAATATATCATGTACGCGAGTGGATTTATGTCGAATTTATATATAGCAGATTAGTGTGGATCAAAAGAATGAAGAGTTTCCTCCGACCCCTTGATCGGGGTGAGTTTTTTTTTCCTTACTTTTAGCCCTAACTTACTATCACATTCGGATCAGAGCGGGGCAGGAGCTCGACCAACCCGGATCCATTTACATCTCTAACACACAATTATACAATTTTTTTATTATCTTATTAAAATAATTATGCCCAATAATTTAGTCACAATGGCCACATCTACCCAAGCCAACCATGGTCATGTACTTTGAAATTGTGTGTACTATGTGTAGTAGGTCTAATCTTCTAGAAGGTTGTGGGTCAAAAAACATGGAAAAATAAATTGAAAATTCATAAAAGTTTCTAGTCAAAGAGAAACTACTTTTTTTTTTTAGAAAAAGGTAGCACGCTACCCGCTTCATTCATTGGAACGATGAATTAGGCTACAAGAGTGAGGCAGCATGGCCTCATTGGAAAAAAAAAAATATATATATATATACTAGTCTGTGCTAGAGACTGCGCCGGCGAAAGACTGTTCCCACAGGTTTACCAGATGCTTGATCTTAAACACGACTAGGTTAGGGTTTGTCTGGACTTGATGGAAGATTATCCCGTTCCTGGTTTCCCACACGACCCACCATGTAACTACTAATTCGGTCAACGCCGTCCTCCTACACTGTACGCCCATTCTCTCCGACCGTCTATCCCAACTCAAATTCACGTTGTCTCCCAAATCTGTCGACCGTATCCTATCACAGGTCATAGTCAAAGAGAAACTACTAGCCACAATGTATTCATAAATTTCTCCCTTTGAACTCTCAAAAGTCTCTTTCCAATTTCCATGGTCATAAATTGTGCTTTTGAAGAAAAAAAGAAAACTAATGCAAAAGCAAACCCCAAATGGCTAGCTAGGTTTGTAATCAAAATCAAACATATGGTCTAAGTTTCACACTTGAAATAAGTCATATACAAAAAATATCTAGTGATTTCTAAGGTCTTAGTTAGATTTGGATTCAAATACTTAGTATTTGATAGTGAAAGCTAAATCAACTCGAATTCAAATCTATGAGTCTCCTTGGTATTTTTTTTTGCGACAATATTAGCCACATCTTGATCATGTAATATAAATTTAAGGTTTCGTTTAGAATGGCAGAAAAAATATATTATATGAGGTGAGAAAATACGGTAGAAAAAATATTGCGTACGCTTCCATAAATTAATAATAATACGGTTTCAAATAACATTTATTGAGTAACGTAGAATATGTGCCCGCTCAAACTTACAAATAATTTATACTTTTGTTTTGCGTTTTGTTGGAGAATCAAAAGATAACCCTCCTAATTTTTATCCATACATCTTACCATTGAGAAATTACTGATTTGACAATAATTTGTATGTTAAATAAAGGTGAAAAAATGTACATAACCTATTTTCTGGTAACCAAACATGCCCTAAATGAAGAAGAGTACGAAAAAGTAAGGAAAAAATAATTCAGGAAAAAATAATTCTGGGAGAAAAGTTTTCTATGCAAAATTTTTTTTTCAATGTTCCGTCTGTTGGTTAAAAAAAACTAGTTTTTTTGAACAAAAATATTAATTTTTCATGAAATAATGATTTTTCATAAAGTTTAGAAAAAAGTTTTCAAAAAAGCAATTATTTTAAGAAACAAACTGGCAAAAAATTAGAAAAAAAAATTCCATAGAAAACTTTTTTTATAATTATTTTTTTCATGCTTTTTGTAGAAATCAAGCAGTACCTTTGGGAGAATTTGGAGCCAGAAAAAAAATATTGGATATGACTCGAAATTGATAATCGAATTCAGTTTTGGACTTCGACTCGCCGACGGCTTCGTGGTGCGACCAAATTGAAATTAAATTGTAGAGGAAAAATGAATGTCTGTGGTGGGTAGCGGAGGGCTCGAGCCGGTAGTGGAGGAAAAATGAATGTCTGTGGTGGGTAGCGGAAGGCTCGGGTCGGAACCCGTTAAGATGTTTTCTTTTTTTTCGTTTTGCCCTAGAGGCGACAGACGGTTAGCACGAATATTGTATTCTCTTTTCTCGATAGTGAAGCTCTCTCCTCCCTCGCCCGTGATTTTTTTCTGCAAAAAATTTTTCACGTAAATCTGTGTGTTATTTATTTTTCTGCTTGTGGTTTGTGTATTTCGTGTTCGCCGTTTTTTGTTTCTGTTTGTGCGCTCGTCGTAACAAAAAAATTACCAAACAAGATTTTGCATGATGAGTTGCCCCCACATAGAAAAGTTTGGTGCTTTTTCTTTTCTTTTTTTTAACAAATCTTTTAAAAGCTTGTTTGTTAAAGGTACCCCAAAAACAAGAATTTTCCCTACTTTAGTCTAATCCATCACACCTAAGCATCTAAAAGAAGTACTACATCTATTAACACTCCACAAACTACACACTCCACACTCCACTATGTTCCACCATCATCATCATCATCATCATCATGCATTATATGGGAGAGTGTAAACTACTAAGTGGAGTGATAAAGCATGCAAACAGTTCCCTTGTAAACATATATTCTCTAACTTTAGCATGTCCTTGAGGACAAAATTCATTGATGGTCCCTATACTATCCTCATGCAGCAAATCAGTCATTTCTATCGCATCGTTGACACTAATCATTAATTCTAATGTTAGAAATCCGTCATTTATACTGATACCAGATTTGATCCGATACCAGTTTGTTATGACAAAAGTGAAAAAGATTTAGTTCGTTGGGCGCAAAAATTTCAAAAGAGAATCGAGAAAGAGAGAAGAAAAATAAAGCACACAAATATTTACGTGGTTCGGCCACTGGTCTACATTCATAGGCGAAGAGCCAGTGGAGATCTATATTATAATCAAACTAGTGTACAAAATATGCGTCGCTCACAAAATTTTAGTTTCAAAAAATACACCCATACTTCTTTTCATCTGCCGCACTAAATCAATAGAATAAATGATATATTTATGATATTGGCTAAATCCTAATGCAACTAGGAATACAAATCCATTAAGACTAGAAATAATCTCAATAAGATTCGGTATAATCTAAACTTAATTTAATAGGATAATCAAAACAGAATAGGGTTAGAAAACCTTCTCGTTTCAGAATTCGAGACATATCTAACAATCTTCACCTTGGCTTGAATTCTCTATCTTCTCCACCAAAATCCTAAAAGCTCCTGAAGTGCTGCTGCATGCGAACAAGTTTACGGAATACTTGAACTTGGTCGCCAAAAAAGTCTTAATAAGCAAATCCGTGGGATTCTCTGATGTGCCAATCTTCTCATTCTCCAATTACGCCTTTTTGCAACCTCTGTTGCATCAGAACGACAACTTGCCGTAGAGTGCAACTGCTGAAGCGATCAAAATTCTCGATGTCAAATTTCGTCAATGTCTTAAACATCCAAACGAACAATCCGGCTCTAATACCAGGTTAAATAATACAAACAATCGTTGTACTCTAAAAGCTTAAGCTTGTAGAGAACGGTATTTTAAATATTTTTATATTTAACACTCCCTCTCACGTCTCGGTTTGAGACTTTTTGCTAGGCCCATGATGTGGACTTGAATTAAATATGAGAAAATTAAAAGCTCAAGCTATTAGAAAAACGCAACAAATTCACTTAAGATGTACAGACACAGTGCCCATCGGTCTCGATTGTGACTTGTTCCAACTAGCCTCACACCACTTCAAACATGATTCGGTCCAATTCGGCTTTCCACCATTTCGAACATGACTCGGTTCAACCTTGTCTTCCGCCACAGGCCAGAATGCTGGCACCTTTTAGCCAATAGTTTTAAATTAAATACTTCAAATTTTCATCCAATTAAGTGTTTAAAGTAAACTGAAATAAGCGAATCGCTTACAATCGAAAAATATTCAAATTAAAGTATAAGAACCAAGCTGCGGTAAGGGAATAGTAGAGGGACTATCCATACATTTTACCCTATCTTTTTTCAGAGAAGAATAATCCCATACCAAATCACCCAACAAGAAGAAACTTGTCATTGTTGCCACGTATGTTCCCCAAATGCATGACCATGCATATATAGTTGATTATTAGAATCAATTCTATACCCAAAAAGCAAAGGGTTTCATTAGTGGCCAAATAGCATCTCTCCACTTAATTAGGGGAGGTGGGATTGAGAATAATTGGGTGATGCTATTTGTCATCCTAATTTTATTCTTCCTAGCTTCAATGTGGTTTGTGCATCCCTTCTTTCAAACTTCGTGAAAAATTTACTATTGATGTTTTTCTGTAACATCCCAAGACTCGAGAATAGTCCCACATTGAATAGTATAAGTCTAAATATGCTAGATATAACAACAGGACTATAATATTTTAGGCTAATGGAATAGTCCCAATAAATTATTGAGTTTGGAGTAACCAGTTAATCGATAATGTTTTAAGCAATTGGTTAAGAGTATGGGCATGTTGGTTAAGATCTCAAGTTCAAAACTTAATTGCTTTATATTTTTAAGTTTTAAGAGATTTTTTAATTGCTTCGTAAATGAAATACCACAGGATTGGAGCCCGTCTACCTTCCGAGAAATTGTCACATAGGCTTAAATTCTTCTGCATTAGTCAATTTTGGTTTAGTTTCCTAGGTTGACTAATAGTTTTATTTTTTAAGTTGGCTAAAATAGTGTTTTTCTAATTATTTCAAAATAATTCTGTTTGACCAAAAGTATTAGTTGGTGACTAATATATCATATAGTTGATGGAATAAGAGAATATATATATATATATATATATATATATATATATATATATATATATATATATATATATATAATATATATAGTCCGGCTACGATACTTTTAAAAGCACCAAGTATACTCGATTTTTTTTTATTTGTCAATAAAATATTCCCAACTTAGAGCATGTTTGGCTGACTTCTAAAGTTCTCAGTCCTGCATTCAGAATAAATAGACCATTTGATCCGGCAGTATACAGTGTGGTGATCGCTTACAAAACTACTATCTCAGAAACATACCGACCGATCAAAACATCAGATCCATTGCATTTTCACACCTCACCGTGATATGATAAATAATTTTATTGTACAGCTAGGCCAAACAAACACTTAGAAAAGCGGAGTTCAATGAAATCTATTTTGGGAATGGAATGATTTTTACAATTTAATGGGGGTTAATCAGCAACCCAATTAAAAGGATAATTTTTAAACAAAGTTGAACAGTGAGCTCTCCTTCAGAGGACATTTGTCAATGTAGGAAAGCACTTGGTTCTAGACATCGTGTTGGCTTAAATGGGCCAGTATCCTGCCCTGTGGCAGGAAATTATGTTGGGCCGAGTCATGTTCGAAATGACGTGAGACTGGGTGAGCCGAGTCATGTTCGAAGTGGCGTGAGGCTGGTGGGGCCGAGTCACAATCGAGATCCGTGGGCGCTGTATCTGTACGCTTTAGGTGAATTGGTTGCGTATTTTCAACAGCTCGAATTTTTGGGATTAATGGTTAGCGCCAACGATCCGACATACATGTTGGTAATGAAAAAAAAAAAAATTATTGAAGAAGGACTACTTTTGATTTGAATAATTTAGAAGTGGTGGAAGATATGCTTCCCTCACACTCCCCACTGGGATCATAGGTTGTGTCATCCTCCAACAGTAAGTAGAAAAAGCAAAGAGCAATGCCACATCTACAACACTACAACCATTGCATAAATATAGGTAAAGTGAGGTTAATCCTGTACACAAATCTTGTATAAATAGAGCACCCTCCCTCCTCTCCCCACACATTAGTGCTCAAAACCAACCACCCCATTTCATTTGTGCTTTGTGCTTTGTGCTTTTTGTTTTCCTTCATTTTGGAGGTAATTAATTACTAACTAGCTTCTATTTGCCATTGTCCAATTTTATTTTTATTTATTTTCTAATTAATGATCTTCTTTTGTGTATTTTGCCCTTATATTTTTTCTTTGAAAAATTGGCCTTCTTTTGTGTTTTCTTCATTTTGGATCTCCCCCATTAGAGGTGATTACCAACTTCCTTTCCCATGTCCAAATTTTCTTTTAGTGATTTTTCCTCTCATCTTTTGTGCCTTTTTTTTTCAAATTTTGGGTCATCCCATTAATTTGGAGGTAATTACAAGCTTCTTTTCCCATGTCCAAAGTTTATTCTAGTGATTCATTTCTCTCTTTCTCTCTTTCTTTCTTTTATGGTTTACTTGAGGTATAATCTTTATAGGCTTTAGCTTGGTTCATATGGTGTACTCTTGTGTATTACCCCTATTCTTTATTTAGCATATTGGGTTTCTTTTGTGTTGGATTATGGATTTTGTATTAATCTAGTGTAAAATTGTTGAGTAATTTATGTGTGTTGAATATAGATATTGGAATACCGTTCTTTTGTAGCTTAAGCTTCTGAAAAAAATCAGCTGTTTCCATATAATTTGACATAATATCATAGCAGAAGGTTTTGAGTTCGAGTTCTGTCGGATTCTTAGCTTTATTTTATTTCCTCCCGTTTAATTCAAGTTCACGCCTTGAGCCTATCAAAAAGTCTCGAGCAGAGGCATGATGAGGAGTGTTGAATATAAATATTAAAATCACCATTCTCTGATAGCTTAATCTTTTGAAGAAAATCGGTGCCAAAACATCAGTCTAAAGCTTGATATTTTTTTTCCAATTTTTATTTCTCTACCTATGATTAAATTTTTTTGTTACTTTTCCGGGAGAAGTTCTAATTCTCTTATCCGATTCTGTCTCTTTTTTTCTGAATTTGTTTAGCAGCAATTATGGTCTCCAACTTTATGAAACTGAAAACATAAAGTATTTTCTTTTTGCTGGGAAAAGGAATTTATAGGGGGCTCTTTTCAATTCTTTTTTTTGGTTTAGTATTTAAGGAATTGGAATAGAGATTCCTAGGTAGAAATAGTAGTTCCTAAAGTGGATAAAATAGTAGCAAAAAACTTGTTTCTTGCCTAAAGATTTCTTTTTTTTTCAAATAAAATATTAAAAGAAATTGGAGGTGTTGTTAACTATAGATTCTCAAGTACCGAAGTTCTTATACCCATTCGGGTTGTTCTTATTATAACTTCGGTTATGGCTTTGCTTGATCCGCTTTCCAGAAGTATTATTTGAGTAGAACTATCAGGACGAGCACTAACGGTTTTACCGTTAAGCAGTCGGAGCTCCAAATGGGAGCTTCTGGTTTGTGGAGCTCAAAAGCTCGTTTCGACTTGCCGCCACGACAGAAGCTCTAGAGTTTTACGCCAGCAAGTTGCTGTGCTAGGCATGACTGCAACTTGAAGAAGCACGAACTATGTGAAAAGTGAACGGAGTAATTTCCGGTTTATCTTTCAAGTTCTGTAAAATAATTTTCGCGTAGCTTACGGACAAGGTCTGTTATATTTTTGTGACGTGACCGATATTAGGAATTTACAGACAGCAGTCCAACATATCCAATAAATCACTAGATTTTGATTAAGAGAGCCAATGTCCTGCTTTATTTGTATATTCAATTCTTATTAATTGTTGTTTCAGGCTTTTAACTTTTGATGATGGATTCCTTTGCGAGCGGAGCGAAGTATGAATGCCTACTCTTTGGTAAGTTAGCATGAACAAGACTCTAGATTTCAATTTCTCGCTTTGTCATTTGGCATGTTGAAGAAAACGGCTACGAACTTAATTGTATTTGCTTTTCTAAATGGTGACTTTTCCAATCTTCAGATATGGACGACACCTTGTATCCGATGAGTTCGGGGATCAACTTAGCCTGTCGGAAGAACATACAAGGTAAATGAAAGAGAATTTAAGTTTCATATTGCGAAGACAAATGCGCTAGAATCTTAAGTATGAGTTTGATCAACTAAATAATTATCGTGCTAATCCGCGACTATGGTGTTGTGAAATTGCAGATTATATGCTGCATCAACTCAAAATCGAGGAGAGTCAAGTCCCGAAGATGTGCCTCGATTTGTACAAGGAATATGGAACAACAATGGCTGGTCTTAAGGTATAAAATGCCGATTTGTAGAGTATACTAATAAACATATTGCTCATTTTCTGCTTCTTAATTTGTCGCAGGCCCTGGGATTTGAATTCGACGATGATGAGTTCCATGCTAATGTTCATGGAACACTGCCATATGAGACGTTAAAACCTGATCCTCTCTTGAGGCACCTACTTCTGTCGATGCCGCAGCGGAAAATAGTAAGTTGTTTCCCCTTCTTTTCTTTTTCCTTTTTTTTTTCTTTTGGCTATGAGTATCTCAATGATCAAAACGAGCATATTTGGCGACGCATTTCCTGATGTCCTAATCATGAACTATGTTAACGATGAGTTGTGCTTTGATTTCATTGCAGATTTTCACTAATGCTGATAAAGCTCATGCGGCGAAAGTTCTCAGCAGATTAGGGCTAGAGGACTGCTTTGACGGTGTGATATGCTTTGAAACGCTTAACTCGCCGGTCGAAGCTAATGAAGAGAATGGCGATTCAAATCTCAAGAGGCGAGTTCTTTGCAAGCCCTCTTTGGAAGCCATGGAGGCGGCCATTAGGATTGCGAAAATTGATCCAAAAAAAACAGTAAGACCAATGTCGAACTAGAGATCATCTGTTTTCTTCGTGTTTATCCTCGGACGGACAATATTATGATTGAAAATTTTTCTCTTCCCAGATATTCTTCGACGACAGTGCGAGGAATGTAGCCGCGGGAAAGGCAGCTGGTTTTCGTACTGTCATTGTAAGTTGATTGCTTTGTTAGCTCTAACAAAACAAAAGCTTTCTTAATTCTATAAGAAGGACGAAACATATGGCCTCCATTTTTCCTGTTTTAGGATATAATTGTACATGTGTGTTAGTACGTGTATGGGCACTGGGGATTGGATTGGATAGGATAAGAAAAGAGAGGGATGTTGGCAGAGGAGGGTTTAGAATCTTGGATGCATCGAGAGTGCGAAGATATTGCGATTGTCGAATTGAATGGGTTCGAATAATCCCATCGAGATTGGATTGGGCGGAATTAGATTGGAGAATTTCCGTTCTATCCAACCGGACCCTCTCTCTCTCTCTCATGCGCGCGTGCGTCAAATATCGCTTTCTCATTTAATTTCATTCCTATATGTACATATTTACATTGAAGAAGGCAAGGAAAATGGTACTAAATGCTTTAACTATGAGCGTTAATTGATCTTTGTTGGATATAAATATTAAAACTCCGTTCTCTGAAAGTTGAAGTTTTTAGAGATAAATAGTTGTTTCAGATAATTTAACATGATATCAAAGCAGTAGGTCCTGGGTTCTAGTTCCGCCAGACTCCTAGCACTATTACTTTTCTCCCATTTAATTCAATTCGACGTCTTAGGCCTATCAAAATGTCTCATCGTCCTCTGAAGGCTTAAGCTTTTAGAGACAAACGATTGTTTCATATAATTTAACAGTCTGTGATGAAACATATGCAGGTTGGGAGCTCGGCGGTAGTGCCGGGGGCTGACGTGGCGCTCGAGAGCATCCACAACATCAAGGAAGCATTGCCTGAGATTTGGGAGGGTGGTGATGGCCAGTTGGATTCCGTCATTCCGTCCACCTCAGTGGAAACTGTAGTCCTTGCTTAGTTCTATAATCTATGTTAAGTGGTCTCTTCATTCCTTGTAGTGAGTGAGTGAGTGAGTGAGTTGGTCCATTTATGGAGTGTTGGACTGTTCCACTCGCCCCGAAAGGAATGTTTTCATTAACAACTTCAGAGAAATATAATAAGCCGAAATATATATATATATATAGTTTGTTCCAATTTGTGTCAGTGCATCGATCTCACATTTTACAGCACAATATTGTGGACTTCTCCATACCGATATATAAAAGTCGAGTAATGTCGCGTTGTCGTTATATGTCAAAGACTCAAACCAAGTGGACATCTTCGTATCTGTATCTGTATTCATACATATCGTAAACATGCAGTGTCAGCTTCAGTACGCGCATTCATATATGTTTATTCGATGGTAGTGTTTGTTTTGCGAAATCTCGGATTCTATTAAGTTGTGATCTGGATTGTGTCTATATAGAGCATTAAGTAATGAATGTGTTCTTATCTGTTTTGAAGTGTTATATGAATGGTGTCTTTGAAAGCCTTTCGAAAGGCGAATGCTAGCTCGACATTATCCTCAAGTTTATCATCATTTTCTTTTGGTGTGTGATTTACATAATCTATGATGCATAATCACTGCTTAAGTTCTTAAGATTGTGTTGCTATTTCTTAAGATTGTTTCTGCATTGTATTACAGCAACAGTGCCATCTAGTGGCAGCTGTTGCTTCTGCTCTCCTGCTCAGAAATGATATATTTTCGACACATATCGAATTATCGAATACGTAATCCCTCATGTGTTTAATTATGTGGAGTAGACACTGAAAACGAAGTTAATTGTAACATATGAGTAATTCGAGCGTAAACATCGACATTCAATAACAAATTTTGAGGACAAATTTTATTTGTTTCTTGCAAGGGAGAAATTACTAGTTGCATATGTGCTATAATTTTTCAGCATCTCTTTAATAAATAAAAGTAAATAAATGTTGGTAGTTTGCTTGATCTTTTTTTTTGTACTTGTAAATGTGGTTGCTTCTTCTTTAGTAATTGTTGATCCAGGTACATTCATTGAATACCTTAGTCAACAAAGAGAAAATATGATCTGTACTGTAATGATGCTGTAAAGATACACTTTGAGCAAAGTTTTAATTGGGTTAAAACACTTTTACTTTTTTTTTCTTTTGCAAGTGATAATTAACTAAACATTATTACTATGTATTAACACTCCTTAAATTAGTTGCTTCTTGTAACGTACCCGACCCGCTAGCAATAATAACTCGTTGGGCTCAAACCACCGGCCCAAAATGCTTAAGCCCAGTTATTATTACTAGCGTGTGAGACTTTATATATTCTAATCAGAATCAATTTTCCATCCGATGTGGGACTATTGAGGCGTTACAAACTCCCCCTGTTTAGACTCTGACGTTCTCGTCAAGTCCAAACCAGATCACAAATGCAGATCAGAATTACCAGGCGATGTGAGATTCTAGAGGTCGCTTCTACGGGTTCAAAAGGTGGCTCGCACCAAACCCGTTGGTGTAGCACTTAGCTCTCACACTTCCCGGCTGGTAACCTATCTCTGATACCAATTGCAACGACTCGACCCACTAGCAATAATAATTCGTTGGGCCCAAACCACCGGCCCAAACCACCGGCCCAAAATGTTTAAGCCCAGTTATTATTATTAGCGTGTGAGGCCTTATATATTCTAATCAGAATTATTTTTCCATCCGATGTGGAATTATTGAGGCGTTACAAACTCCCCCTGTTTAGACCCTGACGTTCTCGTCAGGTCCAAACCAGATCACAGATGCAGATCAGAATTATCAGGCGATGTGAGATTCTAGAGGTCGCTCCTACGGGTTCAAAAGGTGGCTTGCACCAAACCCGTTGGTGTACCACTTTGCCCCGCATAGCACTTAGCTCTCACACTTCCGGCTGGTAACCTGTCTCTGATACCAATTGTAACGATCCGACCCACTAGTAATAATAACTCGTTGGGCCCAAACCACCGGCCCAAAATGCTTAAGCCCAGTTATTATTACTAGCGTGTGAGGCTTCATACATTCTAATCAGAATCATTTTTTCATCCGATGTAGGACTATTGAGGCGTTATACTTCTCTTCTTTATCTCCCTTACACTAATTTTTGGTCAAATAACTCACTTTCAGAACCATCCAAACTCGATCAGGATTTGATTGCTTTTGATAGGATGAAAACTAAAAAAAAAAAAAAATTAGAGAGAAATGTAGCATACTATATATCTGCTTCAGTCCTTTTTTTTTTAAGAAATAAACTTAGCCGAAAATACGAAGTAACTAGACTTTAAACTTGGGATCTCGGATATCAGCCATCAAAACCTTAAGAGAAAACTAAAAACATTATTGTTTTCGTCGAATTAACGAGTTCTCATCTTGCAGTTTCGTGTCGAATAGTTTCTTCGAGTTTGTTTGTATTTTCATATTCTTTAATTTTCTCTAATTGATCACTAAGCTCTTCATGTTGGCTACTCATGACCTTTAAATAGTAACTATGTTGGTGAACATGATAATGAAATACAAAGAAAACCATCAAGTTTAAATGTTGCAGCTGCAACATATATACCTAATTCTTTTGTATTTTTTTTAAAAAAATCAGAAGTGAAAGAGACCTTGGTGGCCATTTTACACACTTTTTCCATGTGTCATGTGATAATTTGATCTTCTCCCACTGATTGGTTGAGAAGCTATCCTGGTCAAAAGCATTTTGATTTGAAATGACCATACTCAACTTCTTTTCCCCATCTTTCTCTCCAAAAAGCTCCTGAGTTGATGATGATGATGATGAGTATTAACTCATACATGCTAGCTAGCTTCTTTTACTTTTAGTAAAGGGTAGAATCTCTTTATGTATATGTTCCTTTCTTGTTGGAAAAACAAAAACAAAGGTTTGCAAAATACTATAATTAAGCATTGGTTTATCTGTTTGAATATTCCATCAGGATAAAACTTCAGCGGAAAGCTTTTCAATGACGTCCCGTTAGGGAGCTCTCGATCCGCTGCTGCACGTGTTAGTTTTACTTCAATATAATGATTCTTTTGAGTGTTTTTTAATACTAAAGCTCAAAAAAATAAATTAAAACCCTACAAGAAAGGATTATAATCTTTGAATAGATATAAAAATGACACATGGTGACGAATTAAGACTTCTTAGCCAGGTATTGTTGAAGAACTCCCCACTGAAGTTTTTTTTTTTCCCTTCTATGAGTGGATTATCTAAATTGGTTGCTAAATGCCATGAAATTCTTGCGTAATAAGCCTCACTAGCTAGGTTTTGTTACTCAGTTCCTGATACCAGAAATAGAAAATCGAGCTTGAATATTTTAGCAGTGCTCAAAACTGAGCTTGATTGATACCATTAAATATGATTTATAGCTTGGAACTTCTTAGAAACCAAATTTTCTAGTTTTTTGACATTATTTGTCGGATTGTTGGAGCTAACCATTAATCTCAAAAGCTCAAGCTATCCGAAATACGTAAACAATTCACTTAAAGCGTACAGACACAGTGCACATGGGTCTAGATTGTGACTCGGCCCAACCAGTCTCATGCCACTTCGAACATGACTTAGCCCAACCCAGCCTCATCCCACTTCGAACATGACTTGGTCCAACCCAACCTCCTGCCATTTTGAACACGGCCCAACCCGGCCTCCCGCCACAGGACAGAATGCTGATCCCTTTAAGCCAACATTATTTACCTAGTTATCAAGTGGTCTCAACTATACTTCATATATACTGCTGAAAATTATTAATTTTGAGGCCTCTTGAATAACAGATATATAATAACTAAAAAACTAATGAACTTCGGTAGTTTTCCCTAAAAAATTCACGTATTATAGATCATGTTTAACAGCATCGATTATTGATTTGGATGTTCTATCATAAAAAACGATGTGAAAGTAACTAGAGCTTGTAGTCTTAAAATACTAACTTTGAGATTCATTGTATACAGGGATTGTGGTTTAGGGAAGAGAGAGAGAGAGAGAGAGAGAGAGAGAGCTTTGCTCATAAGTAAAGGCTCTCCCTTTCTTTTGGGATTGGCAAGTCTAATAGAGATGACTTAACTTGATTCCCAAGCAAAAACACATGCATAACTTAAATTTTGGACTATTCTTGTACTCATTTGACTTCTTATGTAAAATACATGTTCATTATTGGTCCACCTGTCTCAAAACTACAAGTAATGTAGTTGAAAAAGAAATAATGAAGTACTATAGGTAACATTAGTTTTGATTAATTCCATAATTATTATCCCTTGACTTTTTTAGTTTTCTTATTAATTGCATGCATTAAATTCACATTGCTTCCATCCATGGAAGAGTGCTTAATTATTGGTAGAAAACTCATTAGGTGGGAGGAATATGCTTATTTTATTTTGGCTAAATTACAATTTTGGCTCTCAAATAATGAGGTGAGTGATACTTTGGTACTCAGTGCTCTCAAATAGTGTAGCAGTGATATGGTGTTTTAGTTAAATTATCACATCATCTGTCACATCGGCGACACGTCGATATTTAGTCAACTAAACTATGCTAGTGGGATTTGATTATAGCAAGGCTAAAATACAGAAAATTTCTTAGTAAATACCCGCTTTTTTATTTTTTCTGCCTGACTTTTAAAAACTTACATTTTGCCCCCTTAAAATTTTAAAATTATTTTCAGGGGGGTACGGTGTTAATGGAGATGACAAAATGATCAAATTATTCTTACTTCTTTTATAAGAAAAAAATAATTTTTTAATATATTTTTATCATTTTGAAAGATATTCTCGGTATAAATTATAAAATATGAACAAAATAGTGATGGAACCCTGATAGAATGGGGCTAAATGCAACAACTTGAAATATTTATGGGGTAAAAAATAGGTTTTTGAAAGTTAGGAAAAGAAAGTGAAAAAGCGAGTATTTATAAAGGAGTTTTCTGTAATTTAGCCTTATAGCAATCTAAAAAGCTAGCCTGAGCCAAAAATTACGATAAATTAAAGTTTGAGAACTAAAGTGTCACCAGCCTGATAAATAGTTGGAGCGCTAAACGTGTAATTAAATTAGCCTTTTATTTTTAACTGTGTGTTGTAGCTTTTGGACTAGTTAAGGCTTGTGCCCAAAGTCAAATGGCCCTGTTTGATTAACAAAAAAAATAAAATAAAAAAGAGGAGTAATAAGAGTGGTGGAAGGTGAGTTGGTTCATTTTAAATATATCTTCATCTCTCCTACCAAAACTTGTAGTAGTGAATTATTTATGGGATAATAATTAAGAAGAAGATCAAGTATCCATCAAACATGATTAAACAAGTAAAGGAAAAATAAATAAATAAATAAAAGGAAAGAGGGGGTATTAATTAATTCAATGGTTATTGCATCAGCTTACAAAGACTTAAAATAAATTCCTCAGTGAGGTGGGTCAGCTCCATAACAAATTCAATATTGGCAGGGACAAGTACCTACTCTTGACTCAACCCATTATTCAATTCTCCCAACTACAACATTATGTATTGTTGAGAGTTCTAAATTTAAAACTCTTATTAAAATAGTTGGTTTTGTTTTTCCACCTAATCCCCTCCTTAATGACTCTTTGCAAAAGTAATTAACTTCTAGTCATTATTTTTTCCCTTTTTTGTCCATATGGTACTGCTAAGACGGACGTGATTTAACATCCTTATATTAAGTTGTATATAAATACAACATGTGGGAGTCCCGGTCTAAACCCTAATTCAAATACCTGTGACGGCTCCATCTCCGGGGATAAGGGAATTAGACTCGAAACGTCCCGCTCTATTGCAGATTGCGAACGAGGACGAACCACAAGCAAAATCGCCGTCTTCAATTCGGGTACGAAAATCGAAATCATGGCAGAATGTTCGATCCTAATTTTTGATAAAGTTTATAACATTTGCGACTTATACTGATACCAGTTTGTTATGACAAAAGCGAAAGAGATCTAGTTCGTCGGACGCAAAATTACCAAAAGAGAATCAAGAAAGAAAGAAGAAAAGTAAAGTACACAAATATTTACATGGTTCGGCTACTGGCCTACATCCACAGGCGAAGACGCAGCGGAGATTTTCATTATAATCAAAATAATGTACAAAATATGCCTTTATCACAACATTCTAGTTCTAAAAATATGCCTATACTTCTCATCAGCCGCACTAAATTTATAGAATAAAATGTATATTTGTAATATCTGCTAAAATTTAATACAATTAGGAATACAAATTTACTAAGATTAGGAATAATCTCAATATAATTAGACATTATCTAACTTAACATAATGGAATAATTAAAATAGAATAGGGTTAGAAAATCTTAAGAGAATTCGAGACATATCTAACACTATCCTTAAATAGATTGGTTCCTATCGATAAAATTACTTTTTTAATTTGCGCACTAAATATAATATTAGAGTCAGTCCTAAGCTCCTCCTCAGTTTTACAAGATCCTGATCAGTGCAAATTCCCTATATTTACCATTTATTAAGAATATGCAGTAGTGCTCTCATCTGTTAACCCAATGCGAGAGCGGGTGTTAAGGATATTATTACTGAATTATTTTTTTTATATCAGATTGATCTTTTGAGTAACAATTATCAGATAACGGAAATGCATACGTGCCATTGCGTCGCGAATCTGACTTGGGCTAAAGTCAACAGATTAAATGTAGTTGGGTGCATTGAACTAATTAATTGGGTTCAGATTAATATATGGAGATTAATAATTGTTCATGGGGTGGGTGGCCCCCTTTAATACATGGATGTGTAGTTGTGACTTGTGTGTTGTATGGTATATATTGGTTGTGCTTTAAATTGAGCCCACATCATCATGATTTTGAGCCTATCTATAGTTTTGACTTGGATTTTGTGATTTTTTTCTTCTTTTTTTTTTTTTTTTTGCATTATACCAAGAGTTTTTCTTATCATTGTATATATATATATATAGTAAGCAAAGCTAGAATACATATAGAAGTAAACGACGGTGTTTTATTACCGCATCATTTCTGATGATAGGGCATTTAAATCGACAATCAATACTGTTAAACTTGATCTAGGCTATTTTAACTTTTTAGGATTCAAATTTCATAATTTTTTCGACATCGATCATATGCGTACTATTCAAGTGGTTTCCAATCAACTATTTTTAAAGGCTGATATAAGGTGAATTAATTGAGACAACTTGATCACTAGGCAATGATGTTGGAAAATATCGAAATCTAAGTCTTTTAAAGTTCAAATAGTCTAGATCATGCTTACCGGTGCTAATCGTCAATTCGGATGCCCCTTCCCTGAAAACGACGTGAAAGCAAATGCCTCTGTTTACTTCCATAAGCATTCTAGCGGTGGTTGTATGGAGATACGAGCAATTTTTATTTAATGAACCGAGCATAAATTCACCCTACTTATATATATCTTTTGTCAAATTAATTAATCAAAACTCAGATATATATGAGTTCGGCTATGGTGCTTTTAAAAGCACAAAGTGTTTGGTGCTTGTAAGTTTTTCACCGTTAGATCTAATTTCTTTGACGATTTTCAACCGTTAGATCATACTATTCAAACAACCACTCACTCAATCATAGAGGATTACTGTCATCCTAACCGCACATCCCTTAATCCAAGGACCAAAAATCTGCAAGCACCAACGACTTAATACTTTTAAAGCATATATAGGAGCTCAATTCGATATATATATATATATAATTCCAAGCTCTATCTCTGCATGTGAATTGTAATAATATACAAAAAAGCAAAAGAGGAAAGATCTAAAGAAGAGATCAAAAGGAAGATTAAAAGGAAGGAGACAATGATGAAGGGCAAGCATGAAAACAGTGTATTGTGATCAATTTATGTGACCCCATAACAAAAGCTAAGTCCCAAAGTATTTCATATACATTCATCTTTGCATGTGCATGAACATATGTATATGCATGAGAGCATGAGCATGTGCATGTGGATTGGAGTGTACTCACTCTCACGTGCTCCGAATCTTAAAGCTAGCACTCCCAGTGTATGGGGCAGTTGAAAAGAGAGAGAGAGACATATGTAGAGTTACATATGTTTACATGTGTTCCTGAGTCTGTTTCCGATTAGATCGATCCTTTGAGTAACATGTATAGTATTAGAGCATGAGGTTATGAATTCGAATTCGACTTGGCACGTCTTGAGTGTCGGATATATCGTTGGCGCTAACCATTAATCCCAAAAGCTTGGACTGTAAGAAATACGCAACCAATTCACTTAAAATGCACAGACACAGCGCTCACGGGTCTTGATTTTGACTCGACCTAACCAACCTCACGCCACTTCCAACATAATTCGATCCAACCCGACCTCTCGCCATTTCAAATGTGACTCGATCCAATTAACTTGGTCTCCCATCACACGGCAGGATGCTGGCTCCTTTAAGGCAACATTGGGCCTATCAAATATTATATGTGAGAGAGAGTGTTGAATATAAATAATAAGTAGGTCTTGTGTGCTCTCAGGAGCACGGAGGCCTCCGTGCTCCTGAGCCGTTTTCGATGATGGGACTTCCGAATCGATGATCGGCTCCGTTAGACTTGATCTAGCATATTTGAAATATGTAGAAAATAAATTTTGCGATTTTTCGATATCATTTACATAACAATTTAAAGGGTTCAAAATCAACAACCTTTAATGGTTGATATTTACCGTTTCAAGTTTAACGGTGTAGAAGTATCAAAATCATATGAAATTTTGATAGAAAATTTTTTATACTATCTACAGCAAGTTCAATATCTCTGATCGAAAATTTTAGTACTATATAACTAATTTTTATGAAATTTTTATTCTCAGCCGTTGATTTTGAACCTTTTCGATCACTAAGTAAACGATATTAAAAAATCACAAAATTTCTTTTCTAGATACTTCAAATATGCTAGATCAAGTCTAACGGAGCCGATCGTCGATTCGGGAGTTCCATCATCGAAAACGGCTCAGGAGCACGGAGAGCTCCGTGCTCCTGAGAGCACAGCAGTCCTGCTCTATAAATAATATAAATATGGTTTTTCAGTAGAGAATAACAGTTGTTTCATATAATTTAACGATATGTAGAGAGAGAGAGAGAGAGAGAGAGTAAAAAGTTGAGATTTAAATAGTAATCAACTACTGCATCAAATAAGCTGCTGCTGTTTCTGACTAATTAGCATGGAACAGATAAAAGAAAGATTGGATTCTTATAGAGATTTGCCATCACTCTGCCCCACCATTAGATGCTAGGGAAAAGAAACCCTAGCTAAGATTTATTTAATTATGGGTCTTACTTAAGGATCTTACTTTATTATTTGTTTCTGAGTAAATAATTATAATGCTGGTCACTGAACTAATCACATACTCTCATTTGGCTCATTAAACTCAAGTTTGTTGCAATTGATTTACTGAACTTTTAATATCTGCTTCAATCGGATTACTCTGTCAAATTCCGTTCGTATTTTCTGACATAGAGTTATCATATCCAACAATAATATAGTAATAATGTGATTGACAACTAATTTACCTGCCACACTACCTCGTGATAATTCTAAGGCATCGCATCATCTCCGATAATTAAATAACGTGGCAAGTGAATTTGCTACCACATTATAGTAACACGGCAATTGAATAGTTGTCAAGTTATTTCTTTATTAGGAAAGTCAAAATAGTTTCAAAATAGTGTTACAGTTTGATAGAGCGACTTATTTGAAATAAAAATAATTTACTCATATAGCAGAAGTCAGATTGAATCAAGTCAAAATCGAGACCCACGTACGGCGTACTGTGCTTGTACACTTAAGATATATTGATTGCTCATTTATATCAACTCGAGCTTTTATAATAGCCAGTGGTTAGCGCAAACGATCCCCAAATTGAATTTTTCTTTTTCTTTTTATTTTTATTTTTGCAAAATAGCCTTCTTAATTTATACCTAAAGAATTAATTAGACTTAAGTAAATATGTTTGAACAAAAATTCTATGGATTCATCAAATTAACCCATTCCATCATCCAACATTAAGTTTCTTTTTTTTTTAATGGAAATAGGACTTCAATGCTAAATTAGCATTTTTGACATATAATTTAGCCCAAAAGGTTTCTTTCCACCTAAAAGACACTTAAAAAAAAATTTAAAGAACGTGAAACAACAATTTATCTTAAATAGCTTAAGCTGTCAAAGAACGATATTTTTAATATTTATTATATTCAACAATTTTCCTCGTGTTTGGGCTTAACCCTCTTTTATAAGCTTAAACCATAAGACTAGTATAATTCGAATTCAGAACCTACAACTCTAATACCATGTTATAGAATGTGAAGCAATCATTTATCTCTAATAAAAGTTTAAGCTGTTAGAGAACGACGCTTTTAATATTTATGTTCAACGTCAGATGCATCTGTTCTAATATGTGCATTATTTGGTGCATGCGTTTGTCTGCAGACTTCACGACAGATAACTGATCAATGAGCTATTTTGATACATTTACGAAGGTAATTAATTTGGAAAAACTTAAGTAATACATAGAGGAGTCCGGCTACTATACTCTTATGAGTATAGGACCCTTTGTACTCATAAGTTTTTGGCCGTTAGATCTACCCCTTTGATCATTTCCACTCGTTAGATCATACTATTCAACCAACCACTCACTCAACCCTAGGGGACCACTATCATCCTAACCGAAGACCACTATCATCCTAACCGCACATCCCCTTATCCAACGGTCGAAAACTTATGAGTACAAATGAGCCTATACTCATAAGAGTATAGTAGCCCTAGCCATAGATAGAGATCAAAGTAAAACGTTTATAAAAGATGGGGTTTCAAAAAGTGCTTTTTATAGAGATCAACAATTGCTCAAGGGGTTTCATGCAAAACCACCAAAACAACAATAGAATAATATTTTTAGTGTATGAATCACTAAATTTTTGTTTGGAGATGCCAACCTCCAACCACTTTTTTCCAGGTACTCTTTATATGATACATGTAAGGGTTTTTTGTCCACATCCACCTTGGGGAGATTACATTAATTGTATTGTATAATAATTTATTTATTTATTTAATTATTATTGGACAATTATATATATATATATATTTATGTATGAGAGGAAATTAATAAGAGGACAAAGGAGATGCAGTGGAGTTTAATATTAGTCAAAGTGGGGGATGGGTGTGTGTTGGTGCTTCTTGTTGTGGAGCTGGTCTCTTTTGGGTCCCACCTTTATACCCATTCATTAATGTTGAAATAGAACTCAATTATAAAAAAATCTTAAAATTAAAAATTATATGAAATAGGGGGTGTTTGGCCTAGTTTTTGAAAAAGTAATTTCTGGAGAATTAGTTTTAGTTTGGAGAATTAATTTTGGTTGAAAGTTATAGAGCGTTTGGCTGAGTCTACTAGAAAAGTGATTTTTTTGAAATGATTTTATAAAGCTGTTTGGCAAAAAAAAAAAAATTATGTTTGCAAATAATAAAAATAAATATTTAAAATTTAAAATTTAAATATGAATTTAAATTTAAATTTTGAATCTAAAATTTAATTTTAAAGTCTAAAATCAAAATCAAATTTCAAGAAGCATGTTTTAACTGCTTCTGATTTTTGACCTCTAAAATCAAAAAATTGATTTTAAGAATCAGAATTAGATTTTAAATATAGGGTTGCCAAATGTTCTTTTGAGAGAAAAATCACTTTTGGCTCCAAAATCATTTTACTGAAAGCTAGCCCAAACACCCCCATATTTTCTTTTCTTTTTTAAAAAGTTTAAGCTTCCAGAGACTAGTATGTATTTCTATATTTTATTAGCAGAAGTGCGCGTGCAGTATACGCTTTGCTGAAAAATTAAAAAAGAAGAAAAAGAAGAAATTAAATTAAAAGAATAAAAGGTAGTTTTACTTATGAATTTTGATAAATTTATGAATTTTAATTGATTATAAACCATCAATTTGGTTTATGATCTATTGAAGTTAAATTAATTTGAGACTTAAATCGTTGTAGTTAATAAGTTTAAAAAATTATTGGAGAATTAAATGGAATAAAAATTTATAAATTTATAAGTGTATTTTAAGTATAGATGTATTTTTGGAAATAAATGAGTCTCATGGTAAAACTTTTTTCGCGCATTTATAGGTTCAACTTTTTAATAAACCCAAAATATTCAACACTTCCCACTTCCAAGCTCGATATTTTAATAGATCAAAAATATCCACTTGAATTAAATAGAAAAAAAAACTAAATAAAGTTAGAAGTTTAGTATGATTTGAACTCCTTTGAGGCAATGTTTTAAAATCCAGGCTGACCCAGTCGGTCGGGCCGGTCGGACAGTGACCTAGCTACTGGTTACACTGATTTGATTTAACTCATAAAACTGCACTAGCTTAAAGCCCGTTTTGACCCGCTCATATCAGTGGTTCAATCAGTGAACCGGTGAACTGACTCAGTTTACAAGAACCAGCTGAATTTCTCTTTATTTTATATTTTTAAAAATTAATTTAAAATAAGCATTAGTTTTTTTTAATAATCTACAATTTGAATATATTTTTAATTATATATAATATAATAATATTTAAAAATAATATAAAATATTATACTTAGTATATATTTTTATTATATATAATATGAAAAAATAATAATTGAGTATTTACGACGCCATACTGACTTCATTCAACCTAGGAGTTGAACAACTGATCAATAACCTGGCAATATTTTTGGGTCGTAAACGGTTCTGGGTCATTCAATCCAGTGGTAAGCGTAAATTATACGGTAGTAAAATTCTAAATTGCACTATTCTTTGTTTTGCAAAATTTATCACTCCATCACCCTATTTAATGATAGATTTTTACGATAAAATAAAATTAAAATTATAAGACAGTTAATTGTAATTTTTTAAACTATAGGATGGTAAAAGTTATCCTATTTCTTACTTATTTTAACTTACTTTTAATTAGATTAAATTAATAATAATTATTTTGTAATAGATCATATTTTTTTCCCCAAGGGTTAATTTAGAGAGTAAAGTTTCTAAAAAGGGTTAAATACTAATAGTAAAAAGTACAGTAATTAATTGCAATATTGGCATAGTACAGGGACCACTCATATTTTTTGGCCCTTTATTAATTAATTATGGTGGTATCTACATCGGAGTGCATGTCTTTTTTATCTTATGCATGCATGCATGTGGATGTTTATTTATTACATTCTAAGATTAGTCAATTCATAAATTACTTTCATATATATTTATGTATTGAAAAAGAAACTCCTCATTAATTTGAGATTTTTTTTTCAAATTAAAATCTCCTGCTTTAAATGATGATGTTGTTTAGCATTTTACTATATCATTTTCTATCAGGTCGATTTTTGTGTAACGTGATATTAAAGTCAAGTCGAGTAAACCACTTCAATACGCATTTAAAAGTGAGAAGTCATATTAATAGGCCTAGTTTTGCTAGAAGCAAATTATATTTATTAAATTTAATAAAATTTAGTAGGTAAGTAATGACTTACTAAATTTATGTATCAATATCAATATCAAAATCAACTTTGTCCATCACCCTTCAAAAATATATGAAAATTATGACGACAAAATTGTCATTATTTGCTTCTTTTTTAAAAAAAATGAGAGCTGAAATAAATATTAATATGCAATAACATTTGACGAACTGAAATAAATGTTCTCATCACGTAATATATAATAGTAACCATAGTGTATATAAATTCATCAAATAAAATTGTAAGATAACAAGGTATAAATAAGCTAAAAGCCTGTTTGTTTCTCTGCAACTAAAATTTAGATTGAAAATGACTTTCAATTGAACTAAAGTTTAGGTGAAAATTATTTTTTCGTTGTTGATTGCTTGATCGGACGTCAATTGCTTGCGACTGTAACGTTTTCACTTCTTGTATTTATTTTACTAAATTTTTTCACACCAGCACACAAAAGGTAAAAGAAAATTGTAACAATTGATATTTTATTATTTCTTTCTATCTCTTTTTCTCCCACAATCTACTTCGCCGTCACTCAAGATGAAGTCAATTATGATGTTTTGAGCTACTGCTAAATATAATTTATGGAGTATCAAACAAAATAAGTGAATATTTATGACCGAAAATCACTTCACCTCTTTGTAGTGAAATAAAAAAATCTAAACTATATAGAGTATATTTGAGACTAGGGATGCAAACGGAGTGGATCGGGGAGGGGAGAGGTCTCCTACGTACCTCCGGCCCTATTTTTTATTCTATTTTTGGCTCCGACTTATCGCTCTACTCGGGGCGGATTAGAACGAAAGCGAACTTTTTACAGATTTGTGGGAGATCGGGGCAGATTAAAAGAAAGAATATGATCTTTCACCTCTTGCTCTATTTTTTTAGCGAATCAGGACATATTTGAGACGAGTTATATTTTTTTTTATATTTTTGGCTTTCATTTATCGCCCCATGGAGACGGATCTGGGCGGGAGCTCTACCAATCCTCATCTGAAAAATTCTAGAATGCAACGGGTATATTGGTGACGTGGCGTCACCAACTAATCAAATGCCTCTTTTTAGGGTTATATGTCCCATTATGATTATAAAAAAAGTGGTGATCAGTTGGACCTTTGATTGAGTAACATTTCTTTTTTTGATTGACCTCCTCCCTTCTTGAGGTCAAATTCCAGTAGCAATTCCACTTTGTTTTGTTAAGTTATTTTATTGTGATTCGACATAAGATAGACGGAATCACGCTCTGTAGGATGACAAAGGTAAGTAAGAAAATGACCTTATTAGGTGTGAAGATGATAAGACTTATCCATTTTATACACCTGAATAATTGCAGTGTTTGGTTTCAAGAAATGCAATACAACTAGAATGGAAATAGAAAACCCATCTCTCTTTCTTTACTGACAAGCAAGCCTGATTGATGAAGAAGAGGAGAAATATTTTTATTGTAATTTTTTGAAAAAAAAAAATATGATTGACTTGTTATTGATGACGTCGTGCAAGTGTGACACAGCAGACATCCTCATCCTCTCATCCATTTGCATTCCTACTGCATACAAAAGTCCACCCCCAGGCCCAGTACATCCATGTCATGGTCATCATGATCATGATGATCAATGATGGTGACTATGATGGAGAGAGAGAGAGGGAGAGAGAGAGAGAGAGAGAGGGAATGGATTCAAAGGAATGAATGGTTATGTGGGCACAGGGCCAGCAATTTCTCTTGGGGCTTCCTTGGTTTTGACTCTTTTCTTGCACCCACCAAATCCAATCATTCACCCAACAAAACTCAAAATAATTAAACAAAAAAAAAAAAACATAAAAACATTAATTAATTAAAAAAACCAACAAAAAAAGAAGGGCAGCAGGACCTACTCCCCTCTTCCAACTTTCAACCCCAATTTTCTTCCCACCCCCCCCTTTTCTCTCTCTCTCTTTCTTTCTTTCTTTCTTTCTCTTTTCCACCCTCCATGATTTTAAAACCCCAAGAAAGAGACCTCTCCTCCCCCAAAGTCCCTGTGATTGGAATGAACTACTGCTATTAGTGTATACTCTCTCTCTCTCTTCCTCTCTTCTCTCTCTCTCTACATCCCCACACACACACTCCTCCTTCCTACTACTCCTAGCAAGCACCAATCTCTCATTCCTCCCCAGATCAGAACAAAAACCCCATTTTTTTTCCCCCTCTGCTTTTCCCCTGAGAATCCCATCCTGAGTTGTCCTTGTCTCCTTTGGCCCCCCCCTGCTTGGACCTCTCCATGGGCTTCAAGATCCAGGGGTTCACACCAGCCTTGGATGGTCTGCAAGAGGTTTGGGACTGAATCTGGATCTCCTGCTGTGCACCCCAAGTGTTTGTGGGAATGATTCACTGGGAAATTGTGTGTAAAGATGGGGTTTTTGCATTTGGGTATGTGGGAATTTTGATCTTCTAGCTGCTGTGGATTGCTTCCTATGATGCAATCTCTTGAGAAAAGGAGGTGCCTTTGGGTTGAGGGAGTTCTTGGGTTCCTGCTGTTCCAGCTCCTCCCCAGAGCTGTGGGGACTCTCCACCCCGTAAATATTCGTTTATTATTGTTGTTATTGTTGCTGTTGTTGTTGTTGTTGTTGTTGTTGTTGTTGTTTATGTCCTGTTAGAGAGGGAAGGGGTGATGGGCAATAGCACTTCTCGAGTCGTCGGCTGCTTCACGCCGTTCAGTAATGGCAAATCCGGTGTGAATTTGGACTTTCTCGAGCCCTTGGATGAAGGGTTGGGCCACTCCTTCTGTTACGTGAGGCCGGTGATCGCCGAATCCCCGGCTATAACCCCGTCGAACTCCGAGAGGTACACGCTGGATTCGAGCACCCTCGATTCCGAGACGCACAGCGGCTCCTTTAGACAGGAGATTGTCGAAGATTTGGCCGGACTGCAGAGGTCCAATATCAAGAATTACGCGGAAACTACTTTTAAGACCATATCAGGAGCCTCCGTGAGTGCAAATGCGTCGACCGCTCGAACTGGCACTCCGAATGTATTATACTTGGGCGAAGCACAAGAGCCTGCCGCTTCTTTTGAGAGCACGGCTTCTTTCACGGCAGTCCCTCTACAGCCGGTGCCGCGCGGCTCGGGACCGCTCAATGGGTTCATGTCGGGACCTCTCGAAAGGGGTTTTGCTTCGGGGCCTTTGGAAAAGGGGGGAGGGTTCATGTCGGGCCCGTTAGATAAGGGTGTTTTCATGTCGGGGCCGTTAGATAATAGTGATAGGAACAACTTCTCAGCTCCGCTTGCGTACGCGCGGCCGAGGGCGGGGCTGGGCCGGCTTGTTAGGAGTATGAGTAGACCGATGAGAAGCGCGCTCTCGAGAACGTTTACAAGAAGATGGACGCACTCTAAAGAGGCAAAGTATCGATCTGAAGCTCCGAGAAATTGTATGGATGTTGGTGGATCTGAGCCGGTGTATGGGAGCTCGCGCAACTTGCAATGGGCTCATGGAAAGGCGGGAGAAGATAGGGTTCATATCGTGCTATCGGAAGAGCAAGGATGGTTGTTTGTCGGCATTTACGATGGTTTCAGCGGACCCGATGCGCCGGACTTTCTGATGAGTAATCTTTATAAGGCTATAGACAAAGAATTGGAAGGGCTGTTGTGGGATTATGAAGAGAAGCCCGGAAAGACTGCTCCTGCATCTGATCTTCCTGATACGGATTCTACTGGGGCTTCTTCGTATATTTTAAAAGGAAATAGTGCTACTACTGAGCTGCAGAATGATATCTTGGAAAATCAAAGCGAAAATTCTCAGTCACATGATCCATCTGTCGAAACCCAAAGTAAGATCGACTCGAAGGTAGATGACGGTGAGCAGGAGATTACTACGGGGACGAGTTTGGGTAATGAAAAAGTCAAAGGTGATGAAATAGTAGAGGAGAAAGAGCGACCCAAGGAAGGAGATGAGCTGCAAAGTGAAAATAGCCAAGGCTTGAAAAACACCAATATGGCCGCAGAAGGACCAGCTGATGTGCCAGAAGGCAACACATCTACTGCTACAGACACCAAAGAATCGAAGCAATGCAGAAAATGCAAGCGCCTCTACGAACTTCTTCAGATGGAACTACTGGAAGAGATGGAGAGAAATGCTGGCAAAAAGGGGAGCTCATGGGACCTTCAATCAAGCGCCAGCGAAGACTTGTCTACCAGACAAAGCACGTTGGTGGCGCAGCCTTCCTTGTGCTCTTCCAGTTCCAAAGCTGAAAGTTCAGTTGAAGAGGCTGGAGGTTTGAGACAAAGTGAGGGCGTCTCACGGGTGGATTCAAAGGAATGGAAGCACTTTTCTGCCGCAGGAGGGCAGAAGCAGCTACTTAGAAGAGCACTCTTAGGCTCCAAGTTGAGAAAAATGTATCGGAAGCAGAAGTCACTGCGGAAAAAGCTCTTTCCTTGGAGTTATGATTGGCACAGAGATGAACCGAACGCTGATGAGAGAACAATCAGGCCATCTTCTGCAGTCATTAGGAGATGCAAGTCAGGCCCAGTGGATCATGATGAGGTTCTCAAAGCAATGACGCGCGCGCTCGAAGCGACAGAGGAGTCTTACATGGAAATGGTAGAAAAAGCTCTTGATAAGAATCCTGAGCTTGCATTAATGGGCTCATGCGTTCTTGTGATGTTGATGAAGGATCAGGATGTTTACGTGATGAATTTAGGGGATAGTAGAATTATATTGGCGCAGGATAGGCTGAACAATGATGATATGCGGCACAGGAACAGGTCAAGGGAGTCCCTTGTCCGCATGGAGCTGGATAGAATATCGGAGGAGTCTCCTATACATAATCCCAATAGCCTCATCTCCAACGTTAACAAGAAGAAGGAGCTTTCTCTTTGCAGATTGAAAATGAGAGCTGCGCAGCTGACGACTGATCATAGCACCAACATTGAGGAGGTATTTGTTTCTCCTGGTTTATTATTGAACCCAATAGCTAATAAGGTCTATATTATGTAATATTACTTGACTATTGATACCTCTATAAACATGCTTGCTTGGCATATACGTATAGTACTAGTCTCATATGCCATTGTATTAAAATACAAAAAACTTTTACATATGTTCACTGTAACTCAACATCAAGCAGTTGTCTTGAATATCTATCTTGGAATCTGTCTTTTCTTGGTTTTCTCAGCTTGATTACAGTAATATTTAGTTAGTTGGCATTTAGTGATATTATGGTCCTGCTACAAATTTATCTGCTTCTAGGATGGTAGTTTTAGAATTATGATTCGTCTATTTCGCAGCATTCAAAGAAGAGAAAAAATTGCCTATCTAGAAAATAAGCCTATCAGGTACTTTATTATGCATGCAGGCTATGTATTAACTGTTACAGTTGACTGCAATTTTGCGAGTCAGTATCTGCATGTTATATGTTGTAGTAGGTGTTTGGAGATTATCTGAAGAAATCCATGTCCAAATGTGAAATTTATACCAAGTTAAAACCAAAATGAACGAAGAGCATTTACATATAGGTAATTGAAGAAGTTTTAGTGAAAAGTTAGATGGTAAGCACTAAACTGTGTTTCTACAAGTAAAATCGATTTCATATAATCTGTCTACTATATCAAGAGACAATTTTAACTATAGGATTTCAATTACAAGAAAATGGGGTGACTTTTTTTTATTTTACCCAGTGAGTTAAAAGATGAAACCGAACTTATGTGTTTGGCCTCTAACATCTTGGTATAGGAGTTTGAGCCTTGAGGATCCAATAGATAATGGTTATACTACTTCACCTTAGTGCAAATTTTGATACTTGAACTTCTTGGTTAGCGTATCTCTTTTCGCTGCTCGAGGACCATGTTGATAGGAGTGCAAAAGATCTCTGCAATCACATACTGCCAAATCATTCCCGTCGGAATATGAAACAACTCCTCATAGGTGGAAGCTACTATCCTAAATTGTCGGGGTTCTTAAGATCTCAAATCAACTAAAAATCAAGCTCGTAATTTGGAATCACAAGACAAGCACACAAAAATTATCACCATTTAACTTGTTCTAACATCCTAACAGGCCCTTAGTCTCATGTAGATGTGGAATGAACTAAATGGGAAAGAGTTGAAAATAGTAAGATTAAACAGTAAATAGGAAAGAGCTCATAATAGTGAGGCTGTAAGAATCCTGTATTATCGGCAGGACTTTGAATTTTCCGCACCAGTCTGGTAGCTTGTTGTGGTCGACTAGAAGGCTGGTTGCAGTACTGTTTAGAGGAGAAGCCAGGAGGTAGAGAGAGGGGTGGCACCTAACTATGGAGACTTCTTTTCGTTCCTCTAACTGAACCATCAATAGGAGCTGACCACAACTATTTATAAGCTCTGTTTGGTCTTTCTTTGAATAAATGCAGTCATATCCTTGTCCTCCTTTTGGAACTATTCAATGAGAATCAAATCTCTCCATAATCTCGTTAAATTCCCACTTTGACTACTCTTTTGATATCTGTCAAGGAAAAGGCATCTTAAGTACTTGTAATGGTACATTTTGCTTCAAACTGAAAGATTCTTGGACCTTAATAAGGAATAGGAGGAATATTAGATATTCTTATTTTGAAGTCTCTTTTCTTCAAAGGGAACGATTGTGGGGTCTTAACATGAAATAGGAGATCATATCTTGCTTGTATTCTTTTAAATTCAATTTGAAATGTTTTCGGGTATTAATAAGGAATAAGAGATCATTATTTGGGGATCTTATCATGAATATATTTAAGATACTCTCTTGTCTTCAATAGAAGGTCAATTGATACATTAGTTCTTTATTGAATACTTTCTTGGTTTTAATAGAAGTTCATTGACACATTGGTTCCTGATTGGCTTAGGGGCTGAAATTAATCAATCTTTATGTGAAATATGACCATTTTCTTAACTAATTTTCTATTTTTCATCAGCTATGCAGATTTTTTTTTTAAAATTTTCAATTCTATTTTACTGCAGGTACTCCATTAGAACTATAGAAGTGAATTAGGTGATCCATTTACCGGAGCCTAATTAGTAAAACATTTCTTCAACCATTTGATAGTGGAATACTGAAGCTAGATGCAGACAAACGAAGCTATGTTTTTCAAAAAGTGAAGGAAATAAACTTCAATTTAAAGTCTCTGTTGCTTCCAATAGTTACCTTAATCCAATGTGATATCCTTGGGTTCTTATTAGTTTGCATTGAAAGGTATTCACTAATCTTGGCACTAATATACCTCCATTAATTTGGTTGAGGAAATTGATTCTTCGTCCTTTCACGGGAATTGCTACTTTAGTCACGTAGAACCATTCATTTTGCCATCAATATCTTTGTAAGTCTTGGATGGATATAGCCACTCCAAAGATGGTTCGGGCCATGTAATTTTACTGTTGACCAGAGGCCAAAGCTGTCTATGTAAGAAGAAAGAGTGCAAGGTTATGCTAACCAGTCAGATAAGCAATCCTTATAGAACAGGTCAATTTGTTGACATACATATATTCTGGGGCAGTGCTAGATCTCTCTGTCAATTATTGAATAATGTTATTTTTTGGCAAATTGTCGCTCATTTATTGCCAATTTCTTCATTGCTCTTTTGGTCTTATATGCTACTCTTTGTCATAATTGAGTCTTTGGGTTAGCTTTAACTAATACTTCTATTATCATTATGCAGGAAGTTTCAAGAATTAAGGCGGAACATGTAGATGATCCTCAAGCTATCTTGAATGATAGAGTAAAAGGACAGTTGAAGGTCACAAGAGCATTTGGTGCAGGGTTTCTGAAGAAGGTTAGCTCTATTCAAATATACATCCTTACTGCCTACGCAATTTACTCTTTTTGGGGTATAGGTGGAGGATTCCGCATCTTAAATTCTGATGATAATTATAAGCATCTACTTATAAACTGGATTTAATGTTTAGTGCGTGAGCACATGCTGAAGATGACATGTGTAACGACCCAATCCGCTTGCAATAATAACTTGTTGGGCCCAAACCACCAGCCCAAAATGCTCAAGTCCAGTTATTATTATTAGAGTACACGGCCTCTTATGTCCCAGTCAAAACCCTTTTTCCATCCGATGTGGGACTATTGGGCGTTATAAACTCACCCCGTTTAGATCCTGACATCCTCGTCAGGTCCAAACCTGATCTCAGACATATAGACCAGAATTATCAGGCGATATGAGATTCTAGAGGTGGCTCCTACTAAACTCGTGGTGTAGCACTTTGACCCACATAGCACTTAGCTTTTACACTTCCGGCTGATATTTGGCTCTGATATCAACTGTAACAACCTGACCCGCTAATAATAATAATTTGTTGGGTCCACACCACCGGCTCAAAATGTTTAATCCCAGTTATTATTATTAGGATCCATAGTCCCTTATATTCCCAATCGCAATACCCATTCGATATGTGACTATTGGGGTGTCACAGACTCCCTTCATTTAGGCCCTGACGTTCCCGTTAGCCCAATCACATACATAGCGGAAGAACACAAGGCGATGTGAGATCCCCTCACACTTTCAGCTGGTGAACCGCCTCCGATACCAAATGTGACGACCTGGTCCACTAACAATTATAACTCGTTGGGCCCAAACCACCGGCCAAAATACTTAAGCCCAGTTATTATTACTAAAGCGCGTGACCTCTTATGTTCCCAATCAGAACCCTTTTCTCATCTGGTGTGAGACTATTGGGGCGTTACAAACTCCCCCACTTAGACCCTGACATCCTCGTCAGGTCTAAACCCTGGCTGGAATTCGCTCTAATGTCAAGTATAACGACCCGACCCGCTAGAAATAATAATTGGGCTTAAGTAGGTTGGTGGTTTGGGCCGAACGAGTAATTATTATTAGCGGGTCGGGTCGTTATATTAAAATGTATCAAGACAGTAATGATCCATCCCACTAGCACTAATAATATGTGGATCTCAGAGTGCTGCTTCATTATATGTTGAGACAGATCGTACAAGGCTATTTGAGTAGATTTGTTTGAAGAAACACTACAAGCTTTCTTTCTAAAATTGTCTTAGCAGCTTAGTGTGGCAGGAGAAGTTGAAACTTCAAATTAGAGCTTTTGGTTTTAACGATTAGAAGTTTACTTCATCTTCCTGCCAAAGAAGAAGGTCTAGACTCTTTCTTTGCCAAATATCTACTTGCTGCTTCTTAGAATAGAAAAGCTGATCTAGACAACACTTCGTGATTCTAGGTCATGATATGTTAGTCATTTGCTAGTCTCCATTAGATGGCAATTTGATGATTTCCTTTTTCCTCTATAGCAAGACCTACAACGCATGACAAAATAAGAGAACTTCAGATAATTGTACCGAGAATTTCTTCAGGGTTGTGGTCTGGAATATGCAGGGAGATATAAGCTAAACCTATCTAGCAAGAACACCCTAAGACTTGTCTTGAATACGAAACTGTAACACCTCAATAGTCCCACATCGGATGGGAAAGAGTTTTTGATTAGGAATATAAGAGGCTGCGTACCCTAGTAATAATAACTGGGCTGTAGCATTTGTGCCGGCGGTTTGGGCTCAACGAGTTATTATTGTTAGCAGGTCGGGTTGTTACATTTGGTATTAGAGCCGAATATCAGCCGTAAGTGTGAGAACTAAGTATTATGCGGGGCAAAGTGCTACACCCCGGGTTTGGTGGGAGCCATCTCTAGAATCTCACATTGTCTAGTAATTCTGGTCTATATGTCGGAAGTGTGAAATCTAAGTACTATGCAGGGCAAAGTGCTACACCACGGGTTTGATGTGAGCCACCTCTAGAATCTCACATTGCGTGGTAATTCTGGTCTATATGTCTGTGATCGGGTTTGTACCTGACAAGGACGTTAGGGTCTAAACAGGGGGAGTCTGTAACACCCCAATAGTCCCACATCGGATGAGAAATGAGTTATGATTGGGAATATAGGAGGCTGCGCACCCTGGTAATAATAACTGCGCTTAAGCATTTTGGACTGGTGGTTTGAGTCCAACGAGTTATTATTGCTAGCGAGTCAGGTCATTACAGAAACATAGTAATGAAAGTGATATTATTATATGAACATACTAGATCCTATATTTTCCATAAGTTTTGGTGAATGGTGAGGTTACTAAGAAACCAGGATCAGCAGTGTAAATTGATCTTGCTAGCTCATTGTTTTGCTATTTTAGATTGATTATTTATGGTGGAAAAAAAGAGTACCATCGATTAATTTGATCCATTACTTCTCATGTTATATATACTACCCCCTTTTAACTTGTTAGTTGCTTCACTGGTCTGTAGTTTATGATTATAAACTGCCATCTTATAAGATTGTACTGATCAAAGAATAAGAATGAGAATAAAGATAATCGTTGTGCCGATTATGCCCTCTCTCTCTCTCTCTCTCTCTCTCTCTCTCTCTCTCTCTCTCTCTCTCTTTTGAACATATCTGGATCCTTTGTCTAGTATTTGGGTGATCAGCATTGCTGTCTGAATACATAATAAATTAATAAGATGTTGCATTTTAATTGGTATAACAACTTCCACAATGGCTGTCCAAATAGCATAAAGTTCAAAATGACTTTTTTTTTGGGTGGAATAATTTTTTATGGTTTGTCCCTGATGAGACGAAAAGATTTGGCTGTTTGTTTCATCCTTTGATGCACTTTCTTATTGGAGGTGTTAGTTTCCCTGATTCAACAAAAATGAGAAGGAAGAACTCGGAGTAATGTCAGGATATCTTCTTCTTCTTTTTTTCCCCTTTACCCCCCCTCATAGGTACTCTGGAAGAGGATTTGGTTCTAATAATATCATTTGAATCAGATGCCATTTGTTTATGTAAAACATTGTTGATAAATCAGGCCATTAGCACATACAGCAGGGATTTGTCTATTACGAGCCATTAGTTCAGTGGTCAATGAAAATCTTTTTTTGCCAAAGTTCCAGCTTCAAGCTTCTTTGAATGCTAAAATGCCATCTTTCATGCACCATTCTAAGGGCTGTTCAGTAAGAGTGTTATTTCTTTAAATATATAATAGATTCCAGTTACCTGAAGACTTAAATTTCCATCATTATGCCATACAAAATTGAAACGATGAATTCCTGTTGCTTTGTCGTTTGAATTAATTCTAATCATTATGAGTTGCTAGTTATCTCTTAGCTATTGACTTATTATATTGGCAGATGAATTCTCGAGTTAATTTGCTAGCTATCATCTAACTTTATCTTGTATGACTCGAATCTGACATCTATTAGGTTGCTATCACACAGGTCTCTGCATGCACCTATATTGGTCCTAATATGTACTGATGATGTCATTTATATTTTCTCATAAGTGCCGCATTGTCATAGTTTCAGCTGTTGACATATTACTCGGTTTCTCATGCACCATCTTGTAATTTTTATATTTATATAGCTGCATCACATAGGAAAAAGATTCGTGCCCTGTTTTTCATCATCATACGTTTAATACAACTCCAGTTGCAATACTTAGTGATTTTAATTACCAATCGGCAAGACAAGTGCTTTATTCTTGTGTTCTTCTATGAAAACGTTGAAAGCTCTCATGAGCCACAATCAGGATTCTGTTGTTTAAATTCCATATTTGCGATATGAGTGTTAAACTTTCCAATTAAATTTATTTCAGAAACTAATATTGGGGTAGTTGCTTCCTTCTAATGCAGCCGAAGTTCAACGAAGCTCTGCTTGAGATGTTTCGGATTGATTACATTGGGATGTCACCGTATGTTAGCTGCATTCCCTCAGTCGTTCATCATCGTCTGTGCTCGAGCGATCATTTTCTGGTCCTGTCTTCTGACGGACTCTACCAGTATTTTAGCAACGAAGAGGTCGTTTCGCATGTTGCCTGGTTTATAGAGAATGTTCCGGAAGGGGACCCCGCTCAGTACCTCATTGCTGAGCTCCTTTGTCGAGCAGCCAAAAGAAATGGTCAGTGCATTTATGTTTTCCGGTTTGTTTTTATCTGTTTTAACATATTTTCGAGAATTATTGTTGTGTCCCTATTTTCAATTATTGTTTTGGTACAAGGTTTTCAATAAGGTTTAAAGTGCCGGCCGGCACGTACACGGTACAGGGGGGGTCTCGGACCCCCCCCCGTCTCGCGGCACGGGCGCCCGTGCCGCTCGAGACAAAGCGGCACGGCAACCGTGCCGCCCGTGCCGTGCCGCCCGTGCTGCTAATTATTATTATTATTTTTTCTTCTCTTGCTTTTTCTGTTGCTTTTTTTGTTTTTTTATACCCCCCCCCCCCCCCCCCCCCCCCCCCCCCCCCGGCCGGTGCCGCTTTTTTTTTGCTTTTTCTCTTTAAACTTTTTTTTTTTTTGCTTTTTTTGTTTTTGTTTTTTTTTGCTTTTTGCTTTTTTTTCCTTTTTGTTTTGTTCTTTGGGAAACCAAGAAACATCCGAGTACCTCACATCCCTCAAAAACATTACAAATCGAAAATCTACTTGCTAGGTAAGTCAAAAAAATATAATATAATTTGTTTGTTTATCAATATACGGGCAAATTTTTAATTTACATATTCGATCCATACCACCACCACAGACATCCATTTTTACTTCACAAATTATTTTATCAAAATTTGTCGCACCGCGAAAATTTTTGCGAATTAAGGGAACAAAATCGAACTCAATTAAACAAATTTTGAGGCACATCAAGCATAAAAATTTTATTTTTATTTTTACGTTAGAAGATTAAAAATACTGATAAATTAAAAACTAAATTAAATCAATTGATACTTAAATTTATTTCATTTATTTGTCATATAATTTATTGCTTAGGTTTTTTGATAGATCTAATATTTTTTGAAAAAAATAATTAAAAAATAATTTTTTAATTAATTTTTAAAATAATTTAAAATAATTTTTTTGTATTTTATAAAATAAAGACTGTAATATGGTCAAAAGAAAGAAATATATTTTTGCATTTTAAAAATTCTAACCAGTAAAAATTTTTATTCTGCATCAGGTATAGTTGTACTTTACATACAAAAAAACTTAGAAGTATGTTAATTGATGAGTATAGTAACCTATACATAGCAAATATTCATAATTATTTGATTAAATCTTTCAAAATAACATTATAAGAACTTATTGGAACCAAAAAAACTGAAATAAGTCCGTGCCAAAACGTGCCAGTAGGAGGTCATGCGTATCCATCGGCACGCAAGCGTATCACGTGTCGGCACGGAAGCGTGCCCGTGCCGTACCGTGCCAGGGACGGAGCGGCACGCCCCCGTGCCACGGCACTTTAAACCTTGGTTTTCATATTTTGTAATTACACGCATATTGTGTTGAATCAATGACGTTCTTCGTCTGTCAAGATAACCAAAACGCAAAAGCCTATCTCATTTTTCAGTTTTGCCTTGGTAATCCTTCATGTGAATTCAAAAGCTTATAAATAAAAAGATTTCCTACAAACTTGCAAATTTTTCTTGGTTTTCACCTCTTTAAGACCATCATGTGAATCAAATGCTTAGAATGATCTAAACTTCATAAGTGGAGTTCGTCTTTTGCTCCTACGAGGTCTAATTAGCTCATTTTCCAACCTTTACTAATCATGTATATTTTACATGCGCCCGACATTGTACCCTTCCTTGGATTTCAAACATTTTGCCAAGTGCTTTTCATTATTTTATAAATTAAGATCAATCTGTGTTCTTTTGCGATGTTCAAACAGGGATGGATTTTCATGAGTTGCTAGATATTCCCCAGGGCGATCGGAGAAAATATCACGATGATGTTTCTGTCATGGTGGTTTCTCTTGAAGGAAGGATTTGGCGCTCGTCCGGTTGATTGTTTCGATACTTACACGGGCTGCTGCCCTAAAAGCCCCTTGATGTAATGAATTCCTTATCAAGAAAGGTGCTCTGTTTTTTTGTTTTTGTTTTTGTTTTTTTTCTCTTTTTTTTGGGTTCATTGGCAATCTGCCTTTTGCTTTACACCTTTCTGAGATATAAACTTTTCTCCTCCTCTCCTCCGTTGCTGTTGTAGTGCATTTTTGGCCGTCCAATTGATTGGCCGCTCGAGCTTTACCCCTGGTCACAAATTATATAGGTTCAACTTTTATTTCTTTTGAGTTATTGGTGATCTGTTTTGCTCATACTACTGCATCGATGAACTGTCTCGGTTTGATCCTAGTTGTTTTGCGATCATTCCTTCACATGCACATCAGAGTAAAATGCAAAGATCTGAGAGGAACTGAAATGCTGCTCTTCTTTTGTTTTTCAATTATCTGCATCGAAATTGGGCGAAAACAAATAGTTCACCCTTTTCTCGAAGGTCATATTGTATCATCTTTCGAAGCTATAGCGTATCCGTCATTGTTCTAATAGCATATTGTTACTTGTGAGGAGTGCTTTGATAGCATATAAAGTTATATTACAGCTGTTACTGATATGAGCATTTCTGCGTCTTTTCTTTTCCGTCTAATACGCTGAAAAACTACGCTACATCAGAAACACTCAGATCTTTCTTTTTTCTCTTTTACTCTGATCATTGGGCTTTCCGTTTCAGGTAATTATGGAGATTCATATGGGAACTCTCACTGGTGTAATCTGTAACTTTTTGATAATTTACAAAATTTTGTTTGAGACCAAATTTTGATCCTTGTGAACAGAAATTTTGAAATTTGCAGATATCCATCCCCATTGGAGTCCTGAGTAGCTGTTTTCCTGTTCAGGCCAAAGATTGATTTATCCTCTCATGAAATTCAGAAATTTAAACACACTCATCTGAAATCTGTTTGTGTTTAACAACAATATCATCCTTTATTATGTCATGATTTGTTTGACAAAGTAATTAATTATGTGGTGACTAATTTGTGCTTAGCATGTCTTAAGGGGGGCTGTTGCTAATTATGATTTGACTTGTTCATGAATGATTCTCTTCCAACATGCTTTTCTATTGATGCTGCAAAAATACTGCTGCAGTACTGAAGCTGCAGTACTGCAGCTGCAGATACTGCAGTACAGTACTGTAGTACTGCAGGATGTGTTATTGTAGCTGTGCAGTGGGGAAAAAGGAAAAAAGTCTAGAATGTACCGGTTATATTGCAGACGTGGCGTCTCCAACCAATAAGGTTGTCCCCCTTTGGGTTCATCTGTCCTATCATGGTTAATAGTAAAATACTCTTACTGTACTTTTCTCTCAAAAAGAGAGATATGATTGGCTTGTTACTGATGACGTGGTGCAAGTGTGACACAGTAGACTTCCTCGAAAAAAGGGGGTAAAAATGTACAAAATTTATCAGAACCATTATAAAATTTTGATTTTACTATCCAATCTCTTAATTTATTTGATTTGAGTAATCGAACGATACTTTGACTTTAAAATTTAAGCTAATTACTCATTTTAATAAATTTATAATTATGAGAATTGTATTAAAAATATTAATTAAACTTGTAAAGATAAATAATGTATTCAAATTTTTGACGTCAAAGTGTCATTGATCGGGCCGAATCAAACAAATTGAAAAATTGAGTAGTAAAATTAAAATTTTGAAAGATGGTCCATAGTTCATGCTCAGATAGGAGAGTAGTGATTATACTTTAAATTATTAAATTTAAAGCTAAATTACATAAAATCCTCTGATAATACCCGTTTTTTTACTTTTTTCTCCTGTCATTTAAAAATTTATATTTTGCCCCCTTAAAAAATAAAAAATATTCACAGGGGGGTACAGTGTGACAAAATGATCAAAATGTCCTTATCTTCTTCATCTCCTCTCCCCAATCTTGCTCATCCCGCATCCCGCACCCTCGCCCACGCCTCTCTTGACCCCAACTCCGACTTCGTGCGAGGGCAAGGCGGCGGCCGAGGGCATATGTGTGGGCATGGATGAGAGTTTCAGGGGTGTTTTGGGTATAAAAAATAAGATATAAACGGAACCCTAACGGAACACTGACGGCGGGGGGCGAAGTGAACATTTTTATTTTTTAAGGGAGGCAAAGTGTAGGTTTTTGAATGACAGGGGGGAAAAGTGAAAAAACGAATATTGACAGGGGGTTTTCTGTAATTTAGCCTATTAATTCATCCAATCAAACTATTTACGAAAATTTAATTCATGACATATTTATAGAAACTTTTACCATTCTAAATCAAATAAATTTCTTGATTTTAGGGGTCTTAGCTAAATAGACAAGAAATTAACAAACTTTAATTTTAACTGAAAAATTCTTTCTAATCTATTCAACTATTTTACCAACAAAAACTTATACATGTATTGCAATAAAAATTATTATTTGACTCGATTCAGATCGAAACTAAATCAATTCGGATTTAAAGTAACCTCATTAAAGCCATTTAGTTAATAACAGGAGTTGAAATTGAATTCCTAAAGATTTGGATTAACAGAATAGTAATCAGAATCCAAATGATTGAATCTAATTAATTATCACTTAAAACTAAAAAATAATTAATTAAAGCACATTTGTAGATTAGAGAATCTAGGCTCATAATAATGTTAATGCTGTATATATTTTGACAAACTCAAAAGGAATAAGGAATAATTGCTATATCTCCTCCTAATAATTAAGGGGAAAATGTACAAAGACCACCCTGACCTTTAACACAATTGCAAACAGGGCCTTGAACCTTTTATTGTGGCGCATTGGCCCTCTAAATTTTATCAAATGAAGCGAACTTACTAATTATGCAGTTATTTTGGTTGCATATTTTACATATAATTTATAAAGATTTAAAACAGGGGGGGCAAAAGAAAAAGAATCTATTTCTTCTATTCTGTGAGTCTAAAATGGTTGTTTAATTAATAACTCCGCTCGAGGAGAGGGGCCCGGTTAATTATTTGATAAAGTTTGGGAGGTTTGATTGCTAAAATTAAGATGCAGTTTGAATGTCGAAATAAATTATCTAATCGTAACTTACCGCTATGAGAATATTTTTTTTATGTAATTGAAGACTCTTTGAAAGGTTTTGACATTCAAGATTTAGTAAGATAAAATGTTTATCTTATTTTAAAAAAATTAATTTGAAGGCCGAATATAGTACTCGTTTTCAAATAGTTGATCGCGCTTCTCGTCTATTAAATACTGCAAAGTTAATTAAAGAGATTTGTCGAGCAAGATACTCATGCATCGAAATATGGCCTAGGAGTTATTGTCCAAGTTTCCCAATTAATTAATGGACAACTATTTAGGCCATGTTGACAAAGTAAAGTAATCATATATTGATTGGACAGCTGTGGCTAGGTTGGTGTGATGAGTTTGTTTATTTTCTTATTGAGAAATTTGAGAGAATACATGCTTGCTCTAGTTTACTTTTTGATATAAACAAGTCACTAAAACAGTAGTTCAAAGTATCTTATCTTAATTAATTACTAGTTAATAGATGCACATTCAAATGCTCTAATTCTTTTGTCTCTTTTTTCAACTATCCAACCACATGAGGATGCATCATAGAATCACCAATTGAAATTTCTTATGTACATAACTAATGTTTTTGTCTCTTTCTTTTTTCTTTTTCTTTTTTTTTTAAAAAACATGTAAACCACCTATGCATGCATCAAACTATGCATGAATGCTTAGAATCACCAACTACTTTGTGAAATTTCTATATTCATTAGCTAATGTTTTAATTATTAAAGGAATATATATATATATATACAGCTCCTTTCATGAAACTTCTTATAAGTTGACTTTCTTTTTAATCTGTTTTGTTGGTTTATTGTGTGCGCATTTTTCTGCAAGTCAGTATCATTCAATCTGGCTTATAGAGTAGCTTCTGTCGGATCGTTGGCGCTAACCATTAATCCCAAAAAATTCGAGCTGTCAGAAATACGCAACCAATTCACTTAAAGCGTACAGATTACGGGTCTCGATTGTGACTCGGCCCAACCAGCCTCCCGCCACTTGGAACATGACTCGGCCCAACTTAGCCTCCCGCCATTTCAAACGTGACTCGGCCAACTTAGCCTCCCGCCACAAGGCAGGATGCTAGCCCATTTAAGCCAACAGCTTCTTCGCTTTTGCTTATGCTGTGGTAAGTAATAGTGGAATCAGATTAAAGTAAAATGTAATACTATTTACTGATACTTCTAATAAATTGCACGTAGGCAGTAAACTCTAATAAGCCAAATAAAGACGCATTTAGTTTATCATGGATCAGGAGGAATCAATAATTTTGTTTCCGTTGAAGTTCGAGTTATCTACTTCAATTGATATTATGCATGAAAGAGGGAGGTACAAAAACAAAAAGATATGTCTACAAAATCAAATTCAAAATATTTCAATAAAAAATCTAAAGAAAGAGGAGGAGCGCGCGCTTTAGAGAATGGCGCATGCGTAGGGTTGTTCTTCTTCGTAGAGCATAACGGCACCGAAGCCGACAGGCCTGCAGGCGGTGCAGCACGGAGGCAAGTCCTTGCATTTGTCGTCCTTCTTCTCTTCTTTCTTCTCCTCCTTCTTCTCTTCCTTCTTCTCCTCCTTTTCTGGACCCACGCTGACGATCTCGACCCCCTTCCCGGCCTTCCTCAGCGCCTTCACGATCAGAACCACGTCCACATCCCCTATCACCGTCAATGTCCCCTTCTCCGCGTCCAAATCTAACGATTTTATCCCTAAACCCGCCGAAAAGTTAAAGAAACTTCTATAAGTTTGAGATTTCTTAGAGAGAGATTTTCGATACATGTCAAATTTACTGACCGCAAATCTTGGCGACCGCCTTCAGGATGCAAGTCTTGCATTTGTCGCACACAATGGACACTTTCAGCACGATTTTCTGTACGCAAACCGATCGATTTAACACCCGAAGAAAAAGATCAGGAATTGATTGCAAGAGAGAAACAAAAAAAAAAAAAAAAAAAAACTTACTTTGGCCATTGTTGAGGAGGTTATAATTAATGTACCAAACCCAAATTGTTGATGCTTATAAAGCTTACTAATTATCCGAGCTTAATTAAAATATTTAGTTATTTTAATCCAAGCCACGTTTCTTTGCTTAATTTCACCAAAATATAAGCCTTGTTGATGGATTAATTATTCTGTTACGCATTGGTCCTTTAATTATTTTATTTTATAATAATAATGATAGTGGAAATAAAATATAAATTGAATTACTATTAAGCCAAGGAATTGTAACGTGAGACACTGAACTTATTCGTCGTGTTAGTTGAGACGGAGAAAGTTGACTACATAGTTTATTGAAGTAAATGTTGGCGCAGATATTATTTTAATTAATTTCTTGTACCTTAAATTTTTACTCTGTTGAATTCTCGTTGACTAGGCTAATTAAGTTTCATATCAAATTATTCGTCGTACGCGATTGCGTAACTGCTTCAACAACCATCAAATTAATTGTGTCCTTTTTTTTATTTATTACTTTATGATTACAAATTTTGTAAAATTTTAAGGACTAATTTAGGACGAAGTTTTCAAACCATCTTGGATTAGAAAATTTAGAACCATGCAATAATAATAAACTTATAGTAATCAACCAATATGACAATGTGTGTATGTTTTTTGTGTTAGGATTTTCATAAGTGTGGTCCAATATTAATCATATTCAAATCTAAATTTACTATAGATAAGGTCAATCCTAATAGATATAGAACTGCTTGATATGGTATATCTTATTCCGTTTCCATCTATTTGAATTAAATAGAATCATAATGAGACTTTGATGGGAAGTCGATCTGACCTCTATATAAAGGGGTATTAGTCCTGCCATATTCTCATACGCATTCTGGTGAAGAATTACCATATATTCCACACCATACGGAAGAGTGCATGAGAAAGGAGGAGAAACCAAATCACCCAAGTTCGGTTGGTGAATTTCAGATCATAGCCGGACTTCTCGCTTCCGCAAATTGATAAAGAACTTCTTCTCTATGACGCTCTGTGAGTTATTATATTTTGTATATGAGATGTTATGATCGCAAAGGCTCTTATAAAGATTGCTAAGGGGCCAAATATTTTGTGGATCTTAGCCTCACGTGAAGTTAGCATTAAATTATTACTTGGGGAAGAAGATGAACAGTACGTAATTTTCCTTTTATTTATTAGGCTTATACTAACCATGGTTATTTTAGCTTCCAACCACAGTTTGGTAATCTTCTAGATTCTGGGTGGGTTACATAGAGGACTTAAGGACCAATTTGCAAATTACCGTTCATGCTTGTCCTTTTGTTATAGTTTTGCAAATTAGTCCTTTAATTAATTATTATTGGTCATTAATTATTTTTTGATCCTAATTAAGATCACATGACCGTATAATTTGTGCACGTAGGGTTTTACCTTCTAATTTAATCTCCGAATCTTAATTATAAACCTTGCATGCTAGCTATACGACTTTACTTTGTGGACAAATTATAAGTTTGAGTCGGTAGTCTTCCTTGAAATTAACCATGACACGTGCTCATGATGCGGATCGAGTTGTGGCAGTGTTATGATCGTGCATGGTGCTTTGTAACCCTTGAAATTAACCATGACGATCACAGTGGATCTCATATGCATTATGGTCAAAGCTTTATTAATTAGTTGGCTTGTCTCTCAAACTAATATTTATTAGGTCCAATTTAATTTATTTAACCTCTTATTCAGCAGAATTTGATCCTTGTATTTATTAGAGTAATGTGAACACAAAGAATCTGTTCACATAAAGATTTAATTTTGCATACAATATTAATTTATCATAAATATATTTATCTTATATTTGTGGTCAAATAAGAATATATAAGGTTTAAATTTGGTTGCAATATTATGTTTTAAATTATTGCATTTATATTCTTATTTTGATCGGACATAACATGAAAATTAAATAATCGGCGCTAAGTTAAATTAGTTTATTATTTCGATCGGCTAGGTGCAAGCCAAAGGGGCCCTAATTAAAAGAAATAATGATTTAATTTGCTTTAAAGTAGCGTATTCGGATAATTTTCATGTTAATCATGCAGCACTAAGTTGAATTAATTTATTGCTTCAATTGTTCGAGTGCAAGCCAAAACGGCCTTGACCAGAAGAAAAGATAAATTAATTGCTTTAAAGAAGTGCGTGCAGAAATTGCACCCTAATATTATGTTTAGTCCGCTCCCAAAAGAGGTCTAGACATGAAGGTGTATGGGTGGTGTAGGATGGTAATTTTCTTGTAACTCGTTTGGAGAAATTTGCCTGGCCAAAGCTGACAATTTCTTCATATAGGAAACTTGAAATTGCCACGACCTGCAAAAAGTTTAAATTAATCTCTGATAAAGAGATTGCATATTTATGCTCGTAACTCTGCTCCCAAAGGAGGGGTTACGATGTCATATAAAGTATATGCATACAGAAAGGAAAAATACTTATGCTCATAACTCTGCTCCCAAAGGAGATGTTGTGATGTCATATAAAGTGTATTTTTCTAATATTGGTGTGGTAATTTTGATGTGGTATTTTATTGATAAAACATGCATTTTTATTTTTCAGCTATGACTTCATCCTTTGTTCCTATTGGTGATTCTGTTCCTATGCTTAATGGTTCTAATTACTCGGAGTGGAAAGAACAGATCATGCTTACATTAGGGTGTATGGATCTGGATTTGGCTTTTAGAGAGGATAAACCTGCTCCTCTTACAGATAAAAGTACGTCAACCGAAACAGCATTTTTAGAAAAGTGGGAGCGCTCTAATCGGCTTAGTTTAATGCTGATGAAAGCGCGTGTCGGTAAAAACATTCGGAATTCAATTCCAGAATGTAAGACAGCCTGCGATTTCTTAAATGCTGTGGAGCAACAGTTTGTAAGCTCTAGTAAAGCTTTGGCGAGCACCCTAATGAATAAACCGTCTTCCATGAAGTACTCCGAAAATAGCTCGATTCGCGAGCATATTATGGAAATGCGAGATATTGCAGCGCAACTTACTGCACTTGAAGTAACCATCTCTGATTCATTCTTAGTGCACTTTATTTTGAACTCATTGCCATCTGAATACGGACCATTTCAGATTTCTTATAACACACATAAAGATAAATGGTCAATTAATGAATTGTTGACCATGTGTGTGCAAGAAGAAGGCAGATTAATGCAAGAGAAACAAAATACAGTTAACTTTGTTTCCGAAAAGAGACAAATAAAGCGCGCTAAGAATGATAAATGTAAGAATGGCTCAAAAAGAAAGAACAGGGAAGTCTCATTTGGTTCAGAATGTCAATCAAGTAATTGGACTCCCAAATGCTTCTTTTGTAAGAAAATGAGTCATATAAAGAAGGACTGCCAAAAGTATCAGAAATGGCTTCAGAAGAAAGAAATTTCAGAAGCACAGAAAACCGAGTAAAGCTGAAGCCACTATCTACACTGCTGATGAAAATCCAACTAAAATAGAATTTGTAGGAACATTTAGATTAGTTCTTTCTACTTGTCATATTTTGGATTTAGTTGACACATTTCATGTCCCAAATTTTGTAAGAATTTAATTTTTATTTCAAAAACTTGTTGACTTGGGATACAGTTTCAATTCTGATAATAAAGTTTTTTTGTAGTTTTACAAATCTGAGATAGTTGGCTCTGGTGTTTTGAAAAATAATCTATTTTTAGATCATTTATATATGTGAATTAGCCTGAAGGATTCTCGCAAAAGGGAAAGAAGCACTTGGTATGTAAATTAAAGAAATCAATATATGGACTAAAACAGGCCTCCCGACAATGGTATTTAAAGTTTAAACAAATCATTTTGACCTTTGGTTTTAAAGAAAACATTGTTGATCAATGTATTTATCTGAAGGTCAGTGGGAGTAAAATAATTTTCTTAGTCCTTTATGTTGATGACATTTTGCTTGGCAGTAATGATCTTGGATTATTGCATAACATTAAAGAATTTCTTTTCCAAAAAATTTTGAGATGAAAGATTTAGGTGAGGCCTCATATGTTCTTGGCATTGAAATTAAAAGGGATAGACATAAATGTTTACTCGGTCTATCTCAAAAGGCCTACATAAAGAAAGTTTGAAAAATTTTGAAATGCATAACTGCAAGCCCAGTGTTGCTCCTGTCCAGAAAATGGATAAGTTTAATACTTTTCAGCATCCCAAGAACTAATTTGAAATTGAATAGATGAAAAATATATCCTATGCCTCTGCAGTTGGTAGCTTTATGTATGCATAGACGTGCACACGTCCGGATATTACTTTCGCCGTTAGATTACTTGGCAGGTATTAAAGTAATCCAGGCATAGAGCATTGGAAGGCTGCTAAGAAGGTTATGAGGTACTTGAAGGAAACTTTGGATCATATGCAGAGTACATTGCATGTTATAAGACCACATCTCAGGCTATTTGGCTTAGGAATTTTATCACAGACTTAAAGATTATGGACTCTATTGCTCGTCCAATAAAGATTTTCTGTGATAGTTCAGCTGCGGTTTCCTTTGCCAATAACAACAAGATTATAGTGGGGTGTAAACACTTGGACACCAAACATCTTGTTGTGAGAGAGAAAATAGAATAAGGTTATGTTACAATTGAATAGATCAGTACCAAGTGTATGATTGCAAACCCAATGACCAGGGGCTAACACCTGGGTCATATAAAGATTATGTTAGCAGTATGGATTTGATTAGTTTTTTTTTTATGTATAAGATTATAACATTTTATCTTCTTTCAATAAAGTTAAAGTTTTAATGCAGCTGTGTTGGACCGTTTAATAGACATAAAGTTTTGTCTGTTAACGAATGGACATATAGTTTAAGTTCATTCATAAAGTTTGCCATATAAAGTACTCGACTAGGAAATGAAGATGATATGATAATTATGGAAGAAAAATTTCGTTATGAAGAGGTGGACCGCCATAGTTCCTATCATTGTAGTCTTTTAGTTTGAGCTCAAGATCAAGTGAGTTCTAAGGTATTCGACCATAAAGTTTCCAAAAAATGCGCAATAAAGTTTGGAGTAATAAAGTTTGGAGTATAGAAAATCCGTTCATGGAGTATGATTAATATGAGCCAAGTGGGAGATTGTTAGGATTTCCATAAGTGTGGCCCAATATTAATCATATTCAAATCTGGATTTACTATAGATAAGGTCAATCCTAATAGATATAGAACTACTTGATATGGTATATCTTATCCCGTTCCCATCTATTTGAATTAAATAGAATCCTAATCAGATTTTGATGGGAAATCGATTTGGACTCTATATAAAGGGGTATTGGTCCTGCCACCTTCTCATACGCATTCTGATGAAGAATACCATCTGTTCCACACCATACAGAAGAGTGTCTGAGATAGGAGGAGAAACTAAATCACTCAAGTTCGGTTGGTGAATTTCAGATCATAGCCGGACTTCTCGCTTCCGCAAATTGATAAAGAACTTCTTCTCTATGGCGCTCTGTGAGTTATTATATTTTGTATATGATCCTAGATATTGGTATGTATTTAATTTTATTATTGTTTTACATACCTATAAAGATCTATCATTTTGTTCTTTTCTAATCTCTTCGTTAATGAAAATAAATAATTAAACACTATTCTAATAAATAATTAAATGTTATTCTCTGTTAACTTAAATTTTTAACGTAATTAATTTTTTAAAATAATATTAGAGAAGCATAAAGCTTTTAGTCTCATTTATTTTTCTCCCTACATTTCACATATTAGGTTCTAAAAGAGAACCACCAAACGTTACCTATATAATTTTCCACCTAAGTTAAAAACAATCTATATATCTATATCTTTATCATCATTGTACAAAAGCAAAAATTGAAAAAATGGTATAACTTATACTTTTGTGAAGAAACATTGTTTAATGACGAGTCCGGCTTATGTGCTTTCGCAAGCATGAAGGTTTTCGTGCTTTTAAGTTGTTTTTGATAATAGAACATTCGATTCGACGATCGGTGATTTGTTAGATATGATTTACAGTATTAAAACTATTTACAATCAAATTTCATAATTTTTCGACATCATTTATTAAATAATAAAAAATTCTCAGAAATAATAATTTTGATGGCCAATATGACACATTTGTAAGTTCAACGGCATAGAACAATCCAAATTAGGTAAAATCTTAATAATATTTTTTTACCATCAAGAGTAAGATTAATACTTTCGATTTAAAATTTAAGTCTTTTATCATAATTTTTTATTAAATTTTTATTTTCAGCCATTCATTTTGTGACTACCCGTTCACTAGATAAATGATTGCCAAATTTTTTTTATAAAAGTTGGTCTCTAAATAGTTCTAATTGTGTAGATCATATTTAATAGAGTCGATCGTTGAATTGCATGTCTCATCCTCGAAAATAACTTGAAAGCACGAAGGTCTAATAACGTCCATGCGATAATTATAAACCATCCCACCAAACTATATTTTATAATAGTGTAGGGTCCGCGCGCGGGTAGGTAGTATTTCAGCAAACTTAAATATTTTAATTTGTACAAATTTTAATAAATATTTTATTTAATTAATTAAAATTAATCATAAATAATTAAAAATTATAAAAAATCAGTTAAACAAATAATTTTGAGTTGTCTATTTCAAAATGTTTAATAGTTGAAGGGGTCTCTACACATTTTTTTTACCAAATTTTTTATGGTGAAAATGTAAACTTTTAATTTTTCACTAAAGTAATTTTATCAAAAAATGTATAAATTTATTAAATTCATTAGTAGGTTCACCAGATTTAATAATTTTAATTATCTTTAGTCATTTTAATTTAACTAAATATAAAAATAAAAATAAAAAAGTAGAACTTGAGTGGGTCTTAATTAAAAAAATTATATTTTTACCTACATTAAAGAAAATGACACTATTTGATGCACCGGGTGTATAAATAAATTTTGTGCTCTTTCTTTTTAAAAACCGGATATAAAAATTTAAACCCGATAATTTTTTGTGCACTTTCTATTTAAAAACCCAATATAAAAATTTAAACCCGATAATTTTTTATATAGAGGCTTTTTATATAATATAGATCGTATTTATGAAATTATATTTTAATTTTATAATATTAATTATTTAAAATTAGGGTTGGTGTATGTAATATTTACAGACCGGGTGTAGGCAAATTTTTTATAGATGAGAAATGTGTTGGGAGGAGAATCATTCCATGCTCCGAATATATACCGTATTGATAAATCACTATTTTTGAAATTTAAATCTAATATTTTGCACATAGATTGATTATACATTTTATATAGTGTAGATTATTTCTATATTATTGTAGACCAGGTGTATGTAATTTTTTTGAAGTGAATATAGGAGAATGGGGAGGACACGTGTCGTCTCCATACCCCATGATGTGATGGAACTCTCCTTTCATATAGAGTAAGTATATAGATTGTCATTATTATTATGAGAGGTTAATCATATTTTCTTTCTTTCTCTTTTTTTTTTTTTTTTTTTCCCTCTCCCATTTTGAGAGGTTAATCATGCTAGGGTGACAATATTGAACCGTCCACGTTGGGCATTGAGTTGTTGAATATATAATATTAAAAATACTATTTCTTTGGCAGTTTAATTTTTTATAAAGATAAATAGTTGTTTCATATTTTTTAACCAGACTCAATTTCAATTAACTTAAGTCAACTGGCTTTCATCCAAATCATCAATCCATCTTTCGTTCATTCAACCATATATTTTTGGCATGAATAATAAAGTTACAATTTATTAGGCAATAAAATTGAAGTATAAGAAGTGATAAAAATTATACTGGCGTATCAGGTGCAAGCAATAATCAAATGAGACATCTCCTTGTCGAGTCATCATGGGCCGGATCGCCCGGCCCGATGGGTGGTGTTTGGATCGGGCTTTGGGCATTGGAAGTTAATGCTAGACATCGAACAGGTCCACAAAAATTAGGTTCCAAAAACACATTTTCAGCCCAACTTAAGCAAAGCACGAGTCACACCACTCAAGAGATCTGAGTGTGGTATTGACCGATAGATTCATAGAATCTGATTGAATTTGACTAATTCAATGAATCTAATCAATCGTCACTAAAAGATGTTGGCAACGTTACTAAGATAGTCAATTTTGATGTTAGTTATTTCATTCATGAAATCCGGTTATTTTCTGACAGAATTCGATAATATTCAATAAATCTGATATGTTTCGACTAAAAGTCATTCTACTATATGTGTCTGTTAAAAGCCCATCATTTACAAGCCCAACAAATCTTTTTGGGCCGGGTTTGGGCTTGATATAGACGGCCCAAACCCGACCCAATTCGAGTCCTAATTAGAACCATGTTTCCCAAAACCCTAGAAACGCTCGTATCCTCTTCCCCCGCCACCTCCTCCTCCGTCGTCGTTGTGTTCGCTTCGGTTTCAGAAACCCTAGCAAAACCCTAACCCTAAACCCTAGCAATGGGGAGGAAGAAGAAGTTCATCGACAAGAAGAACTCCGCCACGTTCCAACTCCTCGCCCGCGACTCCTCCGCCTCCTCCTCCCTCTTCCCCTTCCCCTTCTCCTCCTCCGGCGCCGACGCCGCCGCCGCGTCCTCCCCCTCCTCCTCCGACCGCGTCTTTGTCAGGGTCGACACCAACGCCTTCTCCGTCCCCGGCCTCTTCGACGACGACGACGCAGAGGGCCATGTTGATAACGCCGACGAGTCCCGAGACTCCGCCTTCGCCGACGCCCCCGGCGACACCAGCGACGCGGACGACGATGCCGCGGCGTTGTCGTCGCGGGGCCGCGGCGGTGGGCCGCTCCCCGACCACGTGAGGAGGGAGATCCTGGAGCTGGGGCTCCCCGACGACGGGTACAACTACCTGGCCCACCTCCGCGAGATCAGGAACGCCGGGGCCGGATCCGCCTACTACCAAAACCCTAGAGCCCGGCTCGATCTTGTGCCCCTTGATGTCAAGGTGAGTGCTTCGCAATCTATGTTTCCTCTATTTCTTCTTCCCTGATTTAGGTGCCGACTCGGATTATCCTACCTTTAGAAGTTGTGATTTTGTTTACTAACCTTTCAAATTAATTGATTTTGATCTGAGTAGTGTTCTTTTCTATCGAGTTTCGGCCTACTGTTTGATTTAACAGGAGTAGAGTTTGAGTTACGCAAATTGCGTGACTGAATTTTGTTACAGAAGAGCCACTAAATGATTCCAATCAAACTAATTGAAAGATTTGGTACTAAAAAATCACAACTTTCTTTGAATGTTAGGTTGCTGTCGAAATGCGGGTCATAATTCAATCAGTTTTATATGTTTTGGTATTGTGTTTATCTCGTTTGTACAATCGTACTTACGAGCGGTTGAATGTAGGCGTACGATGCTTCCAGGCTTCGGATTAATGAGGATGCCGTGGAGGACTTGGCTGGAGATTCAATCTATTCTGTTGCTTCGCGTACGGCAAGCGTGAAGGTTCAGAAGGTGGTTGACCACGACGTGGTCAAGCTGCTTGATGACGGTGATCTGTCGCGGTTCGGGTCGGATGTGGAGGATTTGGATGAGGATTTTATCGTTCAGGCTAATCGCCCCGAAGGAGAAGAGGAGGAAGAGGAAGAGGCAAAGGAAGACGAGGATGAAAACGTCGAAGCTGGTTTTGAGAGGGGCCGCCATCCCACGGAGGATGCCGAGCATGGGGAAGCTGAATTGGAAGATCAAAGAAAGGAAAGAGTTCGGAGACTCCTTGATGAGCAGTTTGATATGGTGAGCTTCTTTTTGTCTCTGTTATATCAAATTTTAAAATGTTAAATTCAATCCCACTTTGCCACTCAATATACAAGGACATTAATCACGATTTGCACCTTTTATTATTTTTGGCAAATTTAAATGTGAAAATATGTAATAGCCTTTGGATACAAGGAATGTTACCTAAAATATTAGTATGTCAGAGCGTAATCCATATTTGGATGATTGAGTATTTTCCCTTCTATCCTTTTCGAGATAAGAGTGATTGCAGAGTTAAAGACACAGTTTATTTTATTTTTTTAAAGTTAATAGCTAGTATTATCTTTTTGGTTTGCTCATGATAGTTTTGTGCATGATTTATTTTATTCTTCCTGTCCCCTTATCTTACATTTTCATCGCTATTATGTTACAGCTCACTCTGCAGGAGTATGATGACGACAGTGATAACGGCGATGCTTATTCCGACGATGCAGATCATGAAACACTTTCCAGTAAGATTGTAGATACGCTTAAAAAGTATGGCGTGGGGGATCAAGAATCAAGCACACTCTCAGAGCTGGATCCATCTGCTGATGTCATTCGTAGATGCCAAGAATATGCTGAAGGCTATTTAAATGAAAGCCATGAAGATGAGGAGGCGGTACTTGTTCAAGAAAGTGACGATGAATCTGAAGTTTGGGACTGTGAGACTATTGTCTCTACATTTTCGAATCTTGACAACCATCCTGGTCAAATTCAGGCACCGGGAAACCCTAAAAAGCGATTACCAACTTTGTTTCCTGGAGAGGCAACTGCGAAGCATGATATGATTGCACTTCGTGGAAAGGAAATGCTCCCAGTTGACTATCTACACCAAAAGAAAAGAAATGTCGAGAGTACGAAGAAATCAAAGGCAGACGTTAGCTCTGGTTCTGACAAGCTGAAAACGAGAGTACGCAAAGACGAGTCTAAGGAGGAAAAGAAAGAAAGGAAGGTATGCTTTAAAATTAAACTCAGATCTAGTGGGGTTTTTTTTCTCAAATATTTTGCTGTGAAAGTGTTGAAGGAATAGAATGAAGATATATTGATGAGTTATTTGTAAGCATATAGATTTGTATGGTTTTGAGTAATGAGATTAAAGAAAGAGAAACAATCAGATACATTCTAGCCCTCAGAGAAACTACTATTCTAGTAGTTGATAATTGTCTTACAGCTTAAAAATCACTAAAATAAAGCAAAGTAACCATTCTTTCCGCGTACATAAAGAGGTTTTGAGTTGACTGGTACTTGTTTAATATCTTACCTGACCTCTTGTTAATCATGTATGTCTGTATCGTCATGCATATCTGCTGATATAATTTTATCTTTGTATCACTACAAGGCTAGATATTTGTTGACCCTTGATGGTTATAATGGATATGGTGATTTTTTTTTTAATCTGTTTTTGTCATCTTTCTTTCGTTATGTGCTTTTAAATCTAAAGAGTTTTATTTGGTAATCCTGCTAAATATTCTTGTATCTGATTTTTGCATGTTATGACGTACAAAAAGGCTGCTGTAAAAGAAGAGAGGAGAGAAGCACGAAGAACGAAGAAAGAGATGAAAGGCTTGTACAAGTGTGAAGCACAGAAGGCTCAGAAGGTTGCTTCTGTTTCAGGACCGTCTTCTATCCACCTTATGTGAGTTTCTCTGCTGATTATTATGTTAATAATTTTCATATTCAAGAACGAAAAGTTTCCTTTCTTTTCTCTTTTCTTTTTCAGTTTGAAGTAGAACCTCCCCTCCCTTTTTCTCAACATACTCCCTAATTTTTTGCCTAGCTAATTGCATGCTTCTGTTCTCTTAGCACATAAAGTTGGTGGTTTTTGCCGAAGACAATTTATTGTGCCAGGTGGCGTGCTCGCCACAATGATTAGCCTGAGTGAACTCTCTCAGCTATGATTTCATAAGCTTAATTTTCTGATAATTTATCATGTAGATTTCTGACTTCTGCAAATATAATAATATATAGCTAGATGATAAGAGCACTACATTCTTGACCCTAATAACTCCGGCTGAGAAAAGGATAAGTTTTCTTTTTTATTTTATATCTCTTGGTTTTGGTTTGCTGATAATTTGTATATTTCAAATATGATCATTTTGTTCTGAAGTCATATCATGAGGAAGGCATCAAGTACTAAACTTTATCAGGGATTAGCATTTCTGTATACTGAATTGTATCACCAAAATAATATTAACATTGTTTAAAGGCTTGGACCACCTATATAGTTTTTGTCATCCTTTCATTTTTCTCAATTTTTTCATCACTCTTATAATTATGGTGAATAGTAATTGCATTGAAAGAGCTAGTAACTATCTGATCCATGTTGTCGCTCAACAAGTTCTAAGATGATCTTGGTATGATATGCTTAGAACATGGATTTCCGGATTCGCCCCTGCTGAGAACATGCCCTGTTTAGAATCCTAGAATCAAGGATGTGAGTAGCATGATATTAAGTGTGAGACAGGATTAATATTGTTGAGCAATGTTAGTGGATAAAGCCAATTGTTTGACTAAGAATATGTGTTGAATGTGTTTTGACATGAAGGATTGCCATAAATACCATTGTTGCTGTGTTACCACCCATGCTGTCGTAGACCATCTAAGACACCAACATAAGGAGTTGAGGACCACATGAAGGATTGCCATAAATGCCTTCCTTTTTCAGATCTACTCTGCCAGGTCTTTTGTTAATCTACCTGTTTAGGGTCTTCCCTGTTTCTCAATGAGAGAACCGCCATCACTTGTTAACTAAAAAAAGGAAGGCATGTAACAGCCCCTCACTCCGGAAAGGAAACGAGTCCTCATCAGCCAGGGGGCCAAAGAGGAAGTCAGCGGTGGATTCTATTCTTCCCGCACTCTATAACTGGAACAACAACAAAAGGAAAGGATCTGAAAAAGGTCACTCCGGTCCTTTGTTTGCCACATCGGTTCACTTTCCCCTTTCACTACGGTTGCTTCCGAAAGGTGGCTATTTGCCGGTTTTATTTAACACCTTTCTCCTTTCTGATTCCATCTACACCTTCAACTACTTGCCTTTAACCGCTCTTGTCCTCTTGCCGCTCCCTTCCTTTTCATCACCTCCTTTTTCTGTACGCAGCAGCTCTATTACACCCACAGCCACCTCTTGCCCTTAAACGCTCCACTCCCTATCACTTATTGCAAACCAAGCATCCTCACTAGTGGCCACCTCTTTATAGTCTCATATTGGTTAACGATTATGTTTTTTGTGACACCCCAATAATCCCACATCGGATGGGAAGAAGGTTGTGCTTGGGAATATAAGAGACCATGGAGCCCAAGAATAAATCTAGACTTAAATATTTTGGGCAAGTGGTTTGGGCCCAACGAATTATTCTTGCTAGTGGGTTAGGTCGTTACATTTTGTATCAGAACCATATACTAGTCGGAAGTGTGAGAGCTAAGTGCTATGCAGGACAAAATGCTACACCATGGGTTTGGTAGGAGCCATCTCTAAAATCTCACGTGTCTGTAACGTCCCAATAGTCCCACATCGGATAGGAAAGAGATTATGGTTGGGTATATAAGGATCATGGAATCTAATAATAATAATTGGGCTTAAGTATTTTGGGCCGGTGGTTTAGGGCCCAATAAGTTATTATTGCTAGTGGGCTGGGTCGATACATTTTCGGTCCTTTTTAGCTTTACACAACCAATTGAAGCAAATTCCAGTTTTATTGCCTGCGCCACTGAGTAGTTGCTTGTGTTGGCATGTAGGCTATACGGAGGTCCATTTATTAGGGGTGTCTAAGCTATTAGATGTTGAGTGATATGGCTGCAATGAGGTTTCTCTTTTATGGTATTCACTCACCGGCAAGCGTGCAAAATTCCATACTCGAAAAGAAACTGTCAAGATAGTTTTTCTTTTCGCCTCTAAATTGCGCTGTATGTTACAAGATACTTGGGGAACAAAAAAGATTGAGCATATCATGACATTTGTTCCGGATATTTTGCAATGACAGGTAACTTCTTCCGGAATGGCTCGGATACTCGAACTCCGAGGTTGCAGCAAATCTTCGCCGTTTCGTGAGGACCAGAATGTCCAGCGCTCACACAAAGCAGAGCTTCTTTTCAAGGAGTCATTGTAGGTTTCCGAAAATTTTGCGTTGCTATTTATTTGTAGACAACAGTTTAAGTTGCTCCTCTTGCCGGTGTAAACAGCTTTTTGTTCTTGAGATATAGTGGAGATGTGGAATTCTCTCTTTTAAGAGTAATTTATGTAACTTATGCTGCATTTTTTTTTTTTATCTCCTATGATGAAGCAAGTCAGTTGTAAACACCTGTTTCATCTTTCTTTAGTTTTTCCAAAGTTGTATTTATCATCTGATGCATTTTGATGTGGCCCAAACTCTGGTATTTTTATAAAAGGGTCGGGTTTTTCTACAACCCTGTGCACAGGATAATTCCACTGCTCATCTGTGACAGGATGCATTAGATCGTAGCTTCGACTTAACTCTTTCTCCTCATGTCCGTCGCTTCTTTTTCCAACCCCCCAGTTGGTCAATGTTCAGCACCAACATTCTCTCTCTTTGCATTGAAGAGACATATATGTACATGTAGTTAGATGATGTTATTATATTCTAGCCATTTGATCAGCATCAGGTGGCTGGGGATGTTGCAACATTAATGTTCAAACTACAAATGCATGAACTTGGTAAGAGCATATGCCTGTTGGATGCCCAGCACCTTCAATCACCATCCAGCTGGCCAGAATATTTAATCCATTTGCTCATTATTAATTAAGGGTCTTTTAAAATAAAAAATTGCTCATTCAACTAACTTAAATTTGAAAGAAACTCCTCGCATTAATGAAAGCTCATATATCTCAGAGAAGGGCATGATACTGGCCTTGATTATGGTGGGGCATTGAGATTTGTGCAGGCATGAAACATGCCCTTACTGTGTACTCCAAATGAGTCAATAAATAAAGAGAGGGATAAGATCATAAGAGAATGAGAGAGGAGGTCAAGGTTCTCTTTGTTTAATGAGAGTTGACTCTAATTATTGTTGAATGACTCGTAGGAAGGGCGCACCCATCGCACTTAAGGGCTCAGCCATAGTGCTCGCGGGTTTCGACCTGATTCAACCCATCTGGACGTTGGGTCTATTGTTGGACCTCTTACCGTTGGGTCTCTAGTGGATCACACCCCCACTCAACTTATTAGGCTCACACAACTCAACTTATTAGTCTCCTGGGCCTATTATCACGGGGCAGGAAGTTGGACCTATTTTAGCCTAATAATAAATAGCCAACAATTATCTCCACCAATAAGCAACTACTAATTCATGATAGAGGCTACTTTTTAACTTGATTTGAGGGACTAGTTGTGTCTAATTTTCGTTTGATTTCAAGTTAACTAATTAGAAATTCAAATTGAAAGGAACATAAGAGTTTTAACTTGGTGGCGACCAATTGCCAATCAACAAAAAAATGTCAAATATTTAGATTATGACCTTTTCTAAAATTTAATTCTCAAATATTAATAAAGCAAAGTAATGTTTGAGGGGCCATTTCAAAAATGACTTATAGTCGGATGCCTTATCCTTATTCTTTTATATTTGAAGTTACTTAATAAATTTGTATAATATTATACAAATTATTGTAGAATGTGTAAGTGGGTACAGCGTTACTCTCTCTCTCTATATATATATATATATATATGTATGAAACACTAGATAATCATATCCTTCGCGATTCGTGAGAACTAATCTCAACCGTCTGATGAGGTGTAAAAATTAAGCCAACTTGGTTTGCTTGATTCGATGTGATTGTAAAAGCAAAACCACCCTTACATCACATGCATGGCATGTGGGGTTTGGGACCAAATGAGGTTTAAGTAATTGCTTTTAATTAGCAAGTATTTAATGGTTTAATTAATTAAAGGACACCTAGAATCAATAGTCCAGTCCCATTAACCCAGGCCACCTTAATATACAATTGCAAATGAAATTATTAATTCATATAATTTTTGTTTAAAATGGAATGGATAACATTATGTTGTTAATTAATTAAAAAGATTAAAAAATGCTGCTACAAAAGCTATTACCATCTAAATCTTTGTGCAGTGTAATGAATTCAATGGAATAATAAGTCAAATTACTCAAATTGCTAGGATTGAAGTGTTTAAAAAAGACAAAAAAAAGGGATAAAAAGAAAGACAAAAAGAAAAAAAGAAATGTGTTCCATGAATATCGGATAACAAGTCAGTTGTCCTTTCATAGTTTTAATTTTCACCTATTTAGATCTATTTTGGTAGTGCAGCGGCTACGAATATCAGGTCATGACCACTATAAATTTTATAGTATTAGAGGAGGAAAAATTAGAATCGTTTTTGAAATTTTCGAACCATGGAAAGCATAAAAATAGTATTTGCAGCTACCGAATTACCAAACTAGATCTTAAATTGTAATGGAAAATTATGCGGTAGTGCTGGAACGGGCGTTTTTCTTACAACAATCATTTTTAAAAAAAAACCTAATATTTTTGCTAAAACATCCACGAAACTCTGTTCTCTCATCCAACAAAGACCAAATTGATAGATAACAACCAAACAAACCAAAGGGAATAAAGAAAAATAAAAATAAAATAAAATAAGAAAGTCTACCCTTTTGAACAACAAGGAAGGAACAGAAGAGCAAACAAGACATTCCCAAGATATGTTTATCTATCAACAAATTGCAGCCCATTTCACACCTTCCAAGTATTAGTATAATTCCTAATTATAATCTAGGGATATTATTAATTAACCTATAGATCAGCAATATCATACATCCCCACATTTCTTTATAAGAAAAAAAAAAAAAAAATGTGGCAGTTGCATCACATCACTTATGTCCCCAACCAATCAAATTTGTCACTGGAGTTCAGCCATATTATCATGATTTTCTTAATAAAAATATTTATGATATATTTCTTTTAAAATGAGAAATTTGATTGACTTGAGATGTACTGATGCGGCACTACTATTATACAGAAGACCACCTCCTTAAGACATATTGATGCGATGCCGTTGTTACATAAAAGATCACTTCCTTGGTAAGGGCCTTCACCCTCAAATTATTATCAATTAATAAACTCCATCCATTCCATTCCAGGTCCCTCTCTTAAAATCTCAACCCTACCTCCTCATACTTTGCTATAAATACACCCTTACTTTGCATCCACACCAAGTCCCAGTCCTCTCTCTTTATGTCTCTCTCTCTCTTCTTTAACACAACCATGGCCAGGTCTTCTAGTTCTCTCCTTGCTCTCTTCTCCCTCCTCTTTCTCTTCCTCTCTCCCTCCCTCGCCGCCGATCCCGACATGCTCCAAGACATCTGCGTCGCCGATCTCACCTCCAGTAAGTGCATATTTTGCCCAACTCCTAATACTCCGTGATCAGATTCTCTTTGCAACAGAAGCAGAAGTTTGAAAAGTCCAAATTGGAGCTTCCGTGCTTATGATTCTCAGAATCTCATATTGGCTTTTCGACATAATACAGTGCCAATCCAAACTTTTATTTTGCTTGCCAAATATTCTACTAGAAATGAACTGCAGTTGAAAGCAAAAACAGAAGCTAGGACGAGCTAAGTAGTTAGTTTGTATTGTTGAATGAAATCAATCTCTTTCCCCTCGCAGCCGTGAAAGTGAATGGATTCGTGTGCAAAGCGAACGTGACGGAGGACGACTTCTTCTTCAAGGGCCTGGCGATGCCGGGCGCCACCAACAACACCTACGGCTCTCTAGTAACCGCCGCCAATGTCGAGAAGATCCCGGGCCTCAACACATTGGGTGTGTCCATGGCGCGCATCGACTACGCTCCCGGGGGGATCAACCCTCCCCACACCCACCCGCGCGCCACCGAGATCGTGTTCGTCCTCGCAGGCACGCTCGACGTCGGATTCATCACCACCGCCAACAAGCTCACCGCTAAGACCATCTCCGCGGGGGACGTGTTCGTGTTCCCACGCGGCCTCGTCCACTTCCAGAATAACAATGGCAACAAGCCGGCCGCGGTGATCGCAGCGTTCAACAGCCAGTTGCCGGGGACGCAGTCCATCGCGCTCACGCTCTTCACGGCCACGCCGCCCGTGCCGGACAACGTGCTCACCAAGGCCTTCCAGATCGGCACCAAGGAGGTCCAGAAGATCAAATCCCGCCTTGCGCCAAAAAAATAAACAAATAAATTAACAAGCAAGGTATAGTGCATTGAGAACTGATTTGTTTGTGTTTGTATCTTATGATCACTTGTACCACATTCTATTTTCTTTTCTATGGGCATTTTATTTTTGTTATGTTTGATTTGATTGGTGTGTTAATGTGTGAGCACAATTTCTAAGGAAGAGTTGGGGGTGAAGCTGAAAATAAATACAAGTGTTGCTTAATGATCATTGGTGACTGTTTTACTTTTTCTTCTCAATTTCTTGATTGAATCATTTGGTAATAATTATGTTTCTGTAACTCCCACCAGCTTAATGATTTATCTCCTTTCATTTTTCTTGTTTCCCTCTTTTGGTTTTTGGGGCCAGAGGCCAAACTATTTGCATGAAAAATTCAGTGTTTTAAAACTCAGAAATATTTACGACATGAAAATATTACCAGATCATAGGTCACTGATTCAACCGGTGAGTTAAATAATGTCAGCATGATGTTATAAATGCTCGGCATGGATAACATTATGTTTTAATTAACAAGATAAAAAAATGCTGCTACAAAAACTATGTAGCTCTACTACCATCTAAATCTTTACTATGATTGAAGTGTTTAAAAGGACAAAAAAAGGGACAAAAAAGATAGACAAAAAGAAGAAAGAAATGTGTGCTCTCTACAATGGATAGCAGGTCAGTTGTCCTTTCATAGTTTTAATCTTTTACCCGTTTCGGCCTTATTTGATAATATGGTGACTAAAAATATTAAATCGCAATCATAATTTTTTAATATTGGAAGAGGAAAGATTGAATTCATTTTTAAAATTTTTAAGCCATTCAAAGCGTAAAACCAAGATTTGCGGCTATCAAATTACCAAACTAGGCCTTAAATTGTAGTATCTAAAATGAAAAATTAGGCGGTGGCGGTGGTACCTACGATTTTCTTATAACAATCATTTTTAGCATCACATTTGACAATCGAAAAACAACATCTAATATTTCCGCTGCAATGAAAATTAGAAATAATACCATGAGTTTTAAAAACAGAAGCTTTAATTTAATTTTTCTACTCCTGCACCAGATAAAATTTATTAGAATTCTAAAATAATATCTTTTCTAAAAGCACTATTTAGACAATATCTTATATCACATACTATTATAGGCCTAAAACATCTACCAAACTCTGTTCTCTCATCCAACAAAAGACCAAATTGATAGATGACAACCAAACAAACCAAAGGGAATAAAAAATAAATAAAAAAGGAAAGTCTACCTTTTGAACAACAAAGAAGGAACAGAAAAGGAAACTAGACATTCCCAAAATATGTTTATCTATCATCAAATAATCCCTAGTTATAATCTAATAAGGATATTATTAATTAACATATAGATTAATAATATCAAGCATCCCCACATTTCTTTGTAAGAAATTTTTTTTTCCTAAAATGTGGTTGTTGTCTCACATGACTTATTGCTGAAGTTTAGTCATCTTATCATGATTTTTTTAAAAAAATATTTATTGTACTTTTCTTTCAAAATGAGAGATTTAATTAACTTGAGATGTACTGATATGGCACTATACTGACATACTGATGTGATGCTGCTGTTATATAGAAGGTCACTTCCTTGGTAAGGACCTTCACCATCAAATTATCAATTAATAAACTCACTTCCACTCCATTCCAACTCCCCCTCTTAAAATCTCAACCCTACCTCCTCATACTGAAAAATTCTAGAATGCACCGGATATATCGGTGACGTGGCGTCTCAAACCAATCAAATTTCTCCTTTTCGAAATATATGTCACATCATAATTGTAAAAAAAATATATATATATATTTTTTTAAAGAAGAGATGTGATTGACTTATTATTGATGACGTGGTGCAAGCGTGACACAGTAGACTTCCTCATACTTTGCTATAAATACACCATTTCTTTGCATTCACACCAAGTCCAAGTCCTCTCTCTTTATGTCTCTCTCTCTTCTTTAATGCAACCACATATAGTCAATACTTTGTGAGTCTCCCAACCAAAAAAGCCAAACCAAGAAGCAGAAGCAGCAGCAGGAAGAGCAAGCACCATGGCCAGGTCTTCTAGTTCTCTCCTTGCTCTCTTATCTCTCCTCTTTCTCTTCCTCTCTCCCTCCCTCGCCGCCGATCCCGACATGCTCCAAGACATCTGCGTCGCTGATCTCACCTCCAGTAAGTGCATATTTTGCTCAACTCCTAATACTCCATGATCAAATTCTCTTTGTAGCAGAATCAAAAGTTTGAGAAGTCCAAATTGGAACTTCCGTGCTTATGAGGCTCAAAATCTCATATTGGCTTTTCGATATAGTACAGTGTCAGTTTAAACTTTCATTCTGTTTGCCAAATGTTCTACTAGACATGAACTGCAGCTGAAAGCAAAAACATAAGCTAGGACGAAAGCAGAGAGCTAAGTAGTTAGTTTGTATTGTTGAATGAAATCAATCTCTTTCCCCTTGCAGCCGTGAAAGTGAATGGATTCGCGTGCAAGGCGAACATGACGGAGGACGACTTCTTCTTCAAGGGCCTGGCGACGCCGGGCGCCACCAACAACACCTACGGCTCTCTAGTAACCGCCGCCAATGTCGAGAAGATCCCGGGCCTCAACACACTGGGTGTGTCCATGTCGCGCGTTGACATCGCCCCGGGGGGGCTCAATCCTCCCCACACTCACCCACGCGCCACCGAGATCGTGTTCGTCCTCGAAGGCACGCTCGACGTCGGATTCATCACCACCGCCAACAAGTTTGTTGCTAAGACCGTCTCCGCAGGGGACGTGTTCGTGTTCCCGCGCGGCCTCGTCCACTTCCAGAAGAACAACGGCGACAAGCCGGCATCTGCGATCGCAGCGTTCAACAGCCAGTTGCCGGGGACGCAGTCCATCGCGCTCACGCTCTTCACGGCCATGCCGCCCGTGCCGGACAACGTGCTCACCAAGGCCTTCCAGATCGGCACCAAGGAGGCCCAGAAGATCAAATCCCGCCTTGCGCCAAAAAAATAAACAAATAAACAAGCATGATATAGTGCATAGAGAACTGATTTGTTTGTGTTTGTATCTTATGATCACTTGTACCACAGTCTATTTTTCTTCTATGGGCATTCTATTTTTGTTATGTTTGATTTGATTGGTGTATTAATGTGTGAGCACAAATTCTAAGAGTGGTGGTGCAGATGAAAATAAATACAAGTGTTGTTTAATGATCATTGGTGACTGTTTTACTTTTTCTTACTCAATTTCTTGATTGAATCATTTGGTAATAATTATGTTTCTGTAACTCCCAACAGCTTAATGATTTCTAGATCTCCTTTCATTTTTCTTGTTTCCCTCTTAGTTTTTGGGGCCAGAGGCCAAACTATTTGCATGAAAAATTCAGTGTTTTAAAACTCTGAACTGTTGATGATCCGAAAATATTGCCAGATCACGGATCACTAATTCAACCAGTGAGTTGAATGACGTCGGCATAACGTCTAATTAATTTTTTTTTTCTCACACTATATATATATATATTAAAAAATTTATACTAAGTATATGGTATTCTACATTATTTTAAAATATTATTATATTATATATAATTAAAAATATATCCAAAGTTTAGATTATTAAAAATATATATATTTTTAATTAATTATTGAAATATATAAAACGAAAAGAAATTCGACCGGTTCTTGTAAAACCGGATTGGTTCACCAATTCAGTGGCTGAACCACGGGTCTAAACAGGTTAAAGCGAATTTTAAGTCAGTCCGATTTTATGAGTTGAATCGAACCAATTTGGGCATTGGGTCTCAGTCCGACCTGTCCGATTTTTAAAACATTGGAAAAATTCACATAAAACCTAGAATTTTTTTTTTTTTTCCATGGATAAGATGATGATGATCATGATTATGAGAGAGCTTTTATTAGAATTGATGGTGGGCAAGGGATCAATGAGTAGTTGGGAAAGGGACAAAGAGGACACAGTAGAAACAATTTGAACCACCACTTTTACAAGAAGCAGTTGCCAAAGCAAGACCCAAAAAGCATGGGCTTCTCTAGCTACCACAACTGGCACACTTTTTAACTTTAAAATGTGGGCTTAATCAAATCTAATGCTGATTCCCAAACTGATGATCATGGGATCTCAACAATTTATGTCTAAAAATATAATGATTAATCCATAATCCACTATTACTTTAAAAAGTGTGTTCTGTTACTACCTGACACATCACTTGTTTTTGCCCTCCTCCCACTTTACATCCACCATCTTGCTGAAGCAGCTTTTGTAGGGAATCTGCAGCAGAGAAGAGCTTAAAACCTTTGCGCTTGTCGTCGTGTCTTATGGATGGGCTCATGCATAACTGCTGTCAGCAAAAGCACCACCTGGTCCTAATTCTTTCCAAAGATGGTTGGTGAGAAGCAGAAGACAAACAACGGACAGAAAAAAAAGAGCTATTAAGCATGACAGAAAGTTGAAATGAGCTTCTGAGGCCCCAAGCAGAACAGAACTTCAAATTTGAAACTTCTACTTTCTAGCTGCTAAGGGTAGCTAATGAGAGAACTTCAGCAAAAAGCTAGTGGGGCCAAATAGCAAAAGATCCATCCAAATCAAAAGTCCGACAAAAAAGCAGCATGACCTACACATTTGTTTGCCACCTGCCATGTATTATCCCTTTCGACGACCTGTTCGCCTCGTACATGAGTCTCAATCAAGAAGATGAATCTTTGTTTGGCCAGTATATACCGCTGGCCATGGTACGACAGTTACATATAGATCTAGTCATAATATCCACGCTCAAGATCTAACGAATAGGATCCAAATAGTGATAGAAGAGATAGTTAAACAATCTCAAACAAATGTGTTCTGAATGTTGAAATTTTGCGGCCGAATAGACAGAAGATCGTGTCCGCATAACAGGACAGTAAGATCAAACAACTAGATGAATGCTCGCATTCTTTGCACAAAAAAAAAATGATACCCATCATGTATATTTTGCCCCACAGCTTAAGCTTTCCAGGCAACCAAAAGAATCCCTAAAGTTAAAGTTCAGCCAAAAAGCAGATAAAAGTTGCTGGAGAATGTCAGTGATAATTTGGGAATAATCCGGTCACTATGTGATACGACAAGAATTACCAATCTCTATGTGCTTCTTACCACTATACGGATATCAGACAAAAGCAGATAAAAGTCTTGGCAATTGGAAACACAATCAGCGAACGTTCATTAGCTGGAGAATGTCAGATAAAAGCAGTAAACCCCAGTATCAATGAAAACTTATGCTAGCAGAAGAATTTACTAAGAGCTTGAAAGAATTTGGGATTTTGAAGTCATCGCACCATGTCCACTTAAAGTATAATCCATACCAATAAAGATCCTGTGTCCATATTAGCAACTTCTTAATAATAATATGCTCCATTAGAGAGTAATAACACAGCAAAAGAACAAATGAAAACAATAAAATGAAGCATATAAGAGTTCCAGGGAACAATGATACCTTATGAAGTAGCGATCTTTGAGAAGACCTTATAGATCTTTTATTGCATCAAGATTATGTCCTTTAAGAGGCTTTGCATTATGTTCTGTTATTCCACCCTGAAAATGGCAGGTCATATTTGACTCTCTCTCTCTTCCTTCAAAAGTAGCATCCTCCGACAATCTTAAATTAGAATAAGTTCTAATTCGGGGACTAATAGTGCACTTTACCTGTTGTATGAGCAGCTTCTAATCATCATTAGAACATCATGCAGAGGAAGAGAGGGCTTGAGAGATAGAGAGAGAGAGTAAAGGTGAGAAAGAAAGAAGGGTTCCAGCCCCTCTCCCATCTGGAGTAGTTCTTGATACACAGAAAAGAGACATGGATAGGTACATGGGGAACAAAATACCACCGACTTTAGGACACATTCCAATCTAGGCCTGAATCATTAAAGTAGTTGTGCTTCGAGAACACATTTCCAAACTAAGCCTATATCGTCTATAATTCCATAGATGTTGGAAATTCGAAGCTAAGTACAAATCCGTCTAGCATGTTTAAGCAGTGAAAAACAAAGATCTACACTCAATTCCATGGTCATAATTCTAGAGGCATCCAGAAAATATAAATAACAAGTAATTGTCCCAAATTTTCATTGCTCAAGTTGCCAATGCAATGATTTTCTCTGCATATGAAAGGATCTGAACAAGATACATTTACCAAGAATCACATCAGGAGATGCAGATCTATGTTCGATAAAAGGTTGTGGCACATGCCAATAAACAGGAAAAGATGATGTTATAACATAGTGCAAAGTACACATTCTTTATATAGTACCTTGGTTATTACGAAATAAATAAGCTAGAGTTAAATAACATAGAACTATCAAACTACATAAATAACACAATAGCAGTTGCATGCTGCAGAAGTTAAACTTATATTACATCTGTGACCAGCAACAAATGTTAGCGTAGTTGACCATCTACAATCTGGAGTGATTCCTTGAGTATTCTTCGGGCTTCCTCTCTCCTCCTGAATAGTGAGTTGTTCAGTAACGATAAAGAAAACTCTCAATACTCTGGGAGAAACAATAGCAATTGGAGCTTGAATAGAAAAGAGTTCAAATATCCCACAAAGCTCAGGTGATATATATATATATATATATAGATATATATCCACAGAAAGCTTGTATATTTGCTTTCCGTGATATTTTCCTTTATTATCTTTAGTAACAGATCCTTATCTCTTATTGGTTCCAGAAAAAGAAGATATTTAGCCATCAAAAGATATGGAATTATTTTATTTTAGCACAAATATAGAGTAAGCTTTCACTTTGATAGTAAGCTTTCACTTTGATTCTAAACTAGTTATCTTATCAAATAATGTTGATCATTCTGACTTAAAAGCTAAGAACAGCTTTTGGACCTAACCCTGGCTTAATAGTTTGTGAATTTCGTGCTTTTAGGTCCTATCCATCCAACTTAAACATAAAATGGTCAAAATTCAAGTCCAACTACCTAACCAGTTGTTCCTATGGGATCCGACCAGCAACGCAACACTGGTATGCAGACCCAAACCGGCCTGATAGCAATCTATAACACTATCAAGAGCTTTCAAACTACAAAAATACTACATAACAAAATGATCTAATGCATGTGGTCCTTCAATATCCACTTCTCCTAAGTTCAAACCATAGAGAATAAGCAGATCGCATGGAGACAAAATGCAAGAGAAGTGAGACAATGAAGATTTACACAAGGAATTTCTCATGATCTGGAGTTTGCAACCTAATCTCCCTAGGATGACAAAAATTTAAAACAATATCATACTCGACAGCCACCAAATCTTACAAATCATCATAAGTTGGGACCCGAAAATGTCAAAACCACGTTTGTCATCTGCAATGCCTAGTAATTTAAGTGTCAAATCATCAGCAATTTCAGAAGAACAGCAGGTGGTTGATTTCATAGTGTAGAAAATTTGGTAACAATTCAGATAATGCAACTAAAGAAGCATTACAGGAAAAAAAAAAAAAAAAAAAAAAAAAAAACCCCAAATTACAACCATATTTTTATGTTTAGTTTCCTTCTAGAATATAAGTTCATACAAGGAACAAACTACAAAAGAAACAGTCAAGATAGTTGATATCTCACTTCTTTATGTCTTCCACTGCCTGTTTTCGGCGCTGTATCTGACGTTCCAGTATGTGGATGAGCGTTGCTCTGGCCTAAAATTGGAAAAAGATCAAATAACTAACAATGTCAAGCAAACGCAAGAAAAAGCTAACTTCGTAGGAATGCAACTGAGATAGCCAACTGATTTTGACACCTGATGAGGGCGCAAGGAGTTGAGGAGATGGTGCATGTTCTTGAAAATAAGTGAGATGTCTTCCACCTTGCGTGCATATTGAGAAGGCCTCTCCACTAGAATATCCGCTAGCTCCAGGATATGAAGTTGGAGCTCCCGATTAAGTGATCTTAGCTCTTTTTTTATGTCTGAACCAAAATTCAACTAATTGGGAATCAAAATGAAGCGGATAGGAAACATGTAAAGCCAAACATTAACAGGCATTATATTATATTATTAACAATGCAACAAGCTGCGCAATGATGGCAGCATATAGCAACAAAGGCAGCATTTTGTTCGCTTGGTCTTTTAGAACCCACCTGTTCGTTTTAATTGATTTCTTGTCATGATTTCTACCTGTTAGACACTAAAGCGGGACGCCTAGAGGGACGAGAAGGGTGGGAGAGAGATCAATATAGTTCATTGCGATCTACAGCATTAAGATTCCTACAGATAGGAAATCATTCGATCTGGAGGTATTTTAACTAAGCACCAAGCATATCGAAAAATGAACAGATATAACATAATTCCGATACAAGACTTGCAACGGTTTCTTCTCTAGAGGTATAAAACTTTCAATAAATTTTGCTAATTATAATTTTGAATAGTATAGATCATGCTGATTAAGATATTCAGAACCACTTCGTAACCATTACATGCTACATGGATAGAAAACTAACAACTTTTCACTCTTTAAATTTTATTTTATTTTACTTTTTGGTAAATGCTTTCAGTAACTCAGTTACTGTAATTGTCTCTGCAAAACTGTAACAAGTGATTGATTTCTTATATTGGTCAAGGAAAGCTGGTTTCTAACTTCAAAGCATGTAACATGCTTTTGCCGCTAGAACTCGCTATAGTAATGATTCCACTTCAAATATTATCTCAAAGTTATGTGCAACTATTCTGACAACAAAATAACGTAGTCCCAATAGAACTTGCAGCTATTATTAAGAAATGGCCCACTCACACAATAATTTTTCTTGCAATAAAGAAATTAGTCTAGCATGATCTATACTATTCATGTTGACACTTCGGCTCTTCGAAAAAGCTTGATAAAGCTCTACATGAATAGCGTTCCAGGAACCAAAAAAAGAGCAATATATCTAACCGTGCTTGCCGGTGAGGCCCCTGTAATACTAAAACAAAAGGACTTAGCTTTTTCAGCGAATCGCAAAGACGAGCAAGGCCTAGCACTCATTCGCAACTCACAATAATGTTCTACATCCTATACTTCTCGTCGTGAGTCGTACCGATCAGTGAAGGCTCTTCAGCATAAGATCTGATCAAGCGAATACTGAACCAAGATATTATGCCAAATCCTAACACTGATAACAAGTTAATCGGTGATAACTCTTTCTTTTACCCTTGTTTTTGGGGATTGCAAGTTAAGAGTTTGGTTTTGACGTTTCCGATTAGCTCGAATATGTTTGATTTATCTTGTTCCGAGAAAAATGAGCCTTAATTATATTTACAAGAGATGTGTCGAACAACATATTCTTACATATAATACAAAAAAAAAAAAAAAAAAAAGCATCCAAACAGAAAGAGACAGACCGATGTTAGGGGACTTGGGGTAGAGCTGGCGGACGCCCTGATCCTCGAGGGTGGGCAGCACCACGTCCGTCTGCCAACATCAATCTATAAGATGAAAGAGAGAGAAAGAAGGAGATGGGTAGAGAAAGGGAAGGAGAGACGGACGGTGTAGGTGGCGCCGAAGAGCGGGAAGGCGCCCTGGAGGGGGGGCGGAGGGTCGGGCGCCGACGACGGATCGCGCTCGTAGTCCTTGTACAGCCGGTAGTAGGGCGGCGGCGGCGGGAACGACGACGACGTCGCCGTCGTCATCTCTTCTCTTCTCTCCTCTCCTCCTCCCCCCAACTACGACGACAGTCGGCAGACTCGGCACACCCGCAGGGCCACAGGCACAGGGATCGAGAGCGGGCTGCAGGCCTCAGCAATAACACCCAGCCCAGCTGACGCTGCTGATCCAACTTTCGTCAGTTGGGCCAGGCCCGGCCTGCCAGCCCAGTACATCCCTACGTCCGGTTTCAAAACTTAGGAAATATCTCATTTACCCTTACTTTTTTTTTTCTTTCCAATATACCCCTCGTACGTTCCTCCGTTATTCAAAAATACCACTGCAGTTACCACCCGTTAAGTTAATTTGGATTAAACGTGAGTTAAATGTCTATCATAGTTAAAAAAAAAAAAAAAAAAAAACCTCTTTTGCCATTAACTTAAGGGCAAATAAAAAAAATTGGTGATGGTAGAAGAGTTTATTTGAAAAGACAAAAAATCAAAATACTTCTTTTGCCCCTGACTTGAGGGCAAATAAGAAAAGTTGGTTATGATAAGAGGGTATATTTGAAAGGACAAAATAGTAATTTTATAGAGATAACTGTTATTGCTAACAGTTCACTAACAGAATTTAACTCGAGGGGTATGTTGGAAACAGGTTGGAATGTAAAAAGGATATTTTCAATATTAGCCTCGTGAGAGGGGTAAATCAGAAAATCGAAAACTTTTTAGGGGTATATAAGTAATTGCCCCGTAAAATAAAAAGATCATTAAAATTGAAAATTTTGTGAAAAATAGTGCTGCTGAAGAAGTGCAATAAAGTTCAGCGGGACTACTTGTTTCATTGGAGTTTCGACGGCAAGGAGGTCGCGAACCTCGGCGGTCGTACACTTGATCCCGACGAAGTCACAACTGAGTTATTGTCATTGCGCTCGTGCTCGTGGATCCTAAGAAACAAACACGCCCTTAGTCACAACCGAACTTGACTCGACTCACCCGGGTAGACCGAGAGCAGGCTTGGGCTCGAAAGTTGTTCTTTTCCGAACCGAATCAGGCTCGAATCGACATCCCATCTAACACTAGGGGTGGAAACGAGCCGAGCTCGAGCGAGCTTACCTCAGCTCAAGCTTGGCTTGAAATTAATTTCGAGCCTAAATTTAGGCTCAAGCTCGGCTTGAAATTAATTCGAACCGAGCTCGAGCGAGCCTAATTTCGAGTCGAGCGAGCTCGAGCCCTAAACGAGCCGCTTGAAATTCTTAACATCATGCAATCTGTAGTTTAATTTTTATAAAATATTATCTAAAATTTGATACAAAAAATGTCTAATAATTTAACATACAAAATGAATGCATGAAATACGGTATTATAATATTAAAAAAATTAGGGGAAGCGACTCTGCGAGCAAGTGAAAGAGAGAGGGAGAGAGCAATTAGAGTAGAATTTTGTTGGTTTGATTTTGTGAGCCAGCAAATATACCCAATAATCTAAACTCTATACACATATGATTAAAATATATAATATATATTATTATATATAATTAATATGGAGTCCGGCTACTATACTATCGATAGTACCAAGCACTTTGTGTTATCGAATTTTTCGCCGTTAGATTTACCCTTTTGATCATATTCACCCGTTAGATCATACTATTCAACCAACCGCCTACTCAACCATAGGGGACTACTATCATCCTAACAGCACATCCCTTCATCCAAGGACCGAAAATCTAATAACATCAAGTGCTTGGTACTATTATCTAATAGCCTAATTAAGCTACTATACTATTAATAGCATAGTATAGTATAGTAGCCTAATTAGGTTATTAGATAATAATATCAAGTACTTGGTGCTATTAGATTTTTGGACCTTGAAAGAAGTGATGTGCAGTTAGGATGATAGTTATTTTCTAGGGTTGAGTGAGTGATTGGTTGAATAGTATGATGATATGATCTAGCGGGTGGAAATGGTCAAAGAGGTAGATCTAACGGCGAAAAACTCGATAACACCAAGCGTTTGATACTATCAATAATATAGTAGCCGGACTATATATATATTCGAGCTTTTCGAACGTAATTCGAGCGAGCCCAGTAATGCTCAAGCTTGGCTTGAAATAAATTTCGAGTTTTTTTTTTCTGTTCAAGCTCGGCTCATTTAATTTCGAGTCGAGCTCGAGCGAACCGAATATCGAGCCGAACGCGAGTGGAACACGAGCCGGCTCGCTCATTTGCCAGCCCTATCTAACACAGAAAACTAAGATTGCAGTAGAGCATCTGCTGTTCAAGTGTCTAAAACAGCAGGATTTGAAGAAAAAAAAAATTGATCTTGGTTCAATTGCAATAAATATGAAATTGTGCTTTGCGATTCCATCAATTGGGCCAGAAACATTTGTATTTGTTTTCTGAATATTAAATCCAGTTCCGTCGTTATCATCAATATCCGGTGCATATACCAAATTTACAAGCAGAAATATTTTTGAATCTGATTATTAGTTAGTTAATTCGCGAATTATTCGTGTATTTTTGAAAAGGCCAATTTGCATAAAAAATTCACTAGTTTTGGGCTTTTGCAAAATTGGGTTGTTTTTTTCGATTTTGCAGATTCAGTCCGAATTTTCAGCAAACTGACCAAAATACCCTTATTACTTTTTCTCTCTCCTCTTTTTTTTTCTCTCTCCTCTTTTTTTTATCGCTCTTTTTTTTTCCTCTCCGAAGAAGGCGGAGGAGGCGGAGGCGGAAATGGCCCGCCTCGCCTCTGCCCCTCACGCCCTCGCCCTCGCCCGCGCACCCCCGCCCTCCTCGCCTCCGACCCCGCCGAGGCCGCACTGTGCCGCGATTTTTTTTTTCCCCTCTCCGATCCTCCTCCACCCGCCATCCCCACCGCCGTCGCCGGCGACGAAAAAGAAGTGCTTCTTGGGGCCGAGAAGTACGCCGGCGAGAGAGGGGAAACAAACATAGTTTCACTCCGGCGAGGGATAGATCGTGAAAAAAAAAATTATAGAGAGAAAAAAAATAAAAAATAAAAATAAAAATAAAATTTTTTCCTACAAGGAAAGACTAAAAATCATACAAAAAGGAAGAAGAAGAAGAAATTACACTGTTAAATCATACAAAAAGAAGAGCCCCTTGCGCCAGGGGGCGCAGGGAGGGGCGCAGGGGGCGCCTCCTGCGCCAGGGGGGGGGCGCCGGCCAAGGGCGGCCGGCGGGGGCCCGGGCCCTGCGCCCCGCGCCCGCGCCCCCTTGGCGCAGGGGGCGCAGGGAGAGCCCCTTGCGCCAGGGAGCGCCCCATGCGCCCACGCCCGGCGCCCCTGCCGGCTGCGCCCGCGCCCGGCGCCCCCGCCAATTGCGCCCGCGCCCGTCGTCGTCCTCGTCCTCGTCCTCCTCCTTTGAGGCTTCCTCCTCGTCGTCGTGCTCCTCCTCCCCGCCTCCCCCCGGATTCCGAGTGCTTCCTCGAGATCCGCCTCGCGCCGCGCAGCCCGGAGAGGGAGGTGACCGGATCGAGTTTGGTTGGGGAGAAAGAGTGCAAAGAAATAGTGCAACGAGGAGAAATAGTGCAACGAGGAAGAAGAAGAGAAAAAGAAATGGTGTAATTTTCATCCAAATAGTGTAATTTTGGTCTAAAAAGTATAATTTTTATCTCAAAGAGTGTAATTTCTGTCTCAAAGTTATTTAAAACAGTGTAAAATATTTTTAAAACAGTGCAACATTATTTTAACAGTGCAATTTTATCTTTTTCTTCCTTCTTCTATGATTTTTGGTCTTTCCTGTAGGAAAAAATATTATTATTTATTTTTTTTTCTATTTACAATTTTTTTTTGTCACGACCCACCGCCTTCGCCGGAGTGTAACTATTTTTTTTCCCCTCCCTCGCCGGCGTGCTTCTCGGCCCCAAGAAACACTTCTTCGTCGCCGGCGGCGGCGGTGGGGACGGCGGGTGGAGGAGGGTCGGAGAGGTTAAAAAAAAAAAAAAAGAGTCACAGCGCGGCGCGGACTCGGCGGGGTCGGAGGCGAGGAGGGCGAGGGTGCACGTACGAGGGCGAGGGCGTGAGGGGCAGAGGCGAGGTGGGCCGTTTCCGCCTCCGCCTCCGCCTCCGCCGTTCGGAGAGAAAAAAAAAAAGAGCGACAGAAAAAAAAAAAGAGGATAGAGAAAAAAAAGAGGAGAGAGAAAAAAAAAGGAGAGAGAAAAAGTAAGAAAGGTATTTTGGTCAGTTTGCTGAAAATTCGGACTGAATCTGCAAAATCGAAAATAGCGACCCAATTTTGCAAAAGCCCAAAACTAGTGGATTTTTTATGCAAAAAGGCCTTTTGAAAATCCGAATAAAACGGTCCGTATGCTACTTGTTCCAAAAAAATCGGAATAAAATGCGAATTTTTGGGTTAGATTTACTATTCGAAAATAATTCGTGTATGCCGAACTATTCGGCCAAAAAAACGCGCTGAATTTTTGGATAAATTTCTTTGCCGAATTATTACCGAATTATTCGTGAATTATTGAAAAACTTTATGAACTTCCAAAATATGTGGATCATAAAAAAGATGAAGATGAAGATGAAGACAAAAATAAACTTTGCTATTGCTTTTTTTTACTTAATCTACTTTATTTTGTAACTGTCTATTTTTATATTCTTAAGAATTTATAACTATTTAGCATAAATCTAGAGAAAAAAAGTTTAATTTAATAGCCGAATTTTTTATCCCGAATTTTTAATTGGTGAACGTATAATTTCCGTATAAATCGCATATCCGAATAATTGACGAACCTGTTTTTTACGCCGTATTTTTCAACAAATTTAAAAATTGAAATACGAATTTTATTCCTATTATATCCGAATTACCTAACTATAATCTGATATGGCCTCAAATTTTAGTCCTATTTATGCAAATAAAAAAGTCAAGAATAAGACATTTGCTTCCATATTTTATTATCTAAAAATGATAATAATCACCATTAAATTCACAAGGATAAGATAGATATTTTAGTATGTAAATAGGCCATCCAGTTGCCATAATGAAAAGATTAATTTCTTTCCCTTCTTCACCCGTAAAATTGTATGGAGACCCCTCAACTATAGATAATTTTGAAATGTGCCCTCACCTTAAATTATTTTTTGTGAATACTCTCTTAACTAATATATTTTTAGAGTTAAGTAATATTAACCAAATAACTTAGATATTTTGCTAATTTATTCATAGTTATATCTAGTTTAAGAATTTTTAATTAATTTTAGCAAACAAAATTAAAATAGTTAATCAATAGTTGATAAATTTATTCAATTTAACAAAATTTATAACTAAGTTTTCTATAATAATTCAAATAAAAAAATTATAAACATGGAAGTTTCAATAAAAAAATAAAAGTTCGCATTTATTTCAAAATAGTCGGGCGATCTCCAGACGTATTTATGCAAACTTGTGGATTAATACTATATTCACTATATAATTCGTAGGCTATTAATTCATTAGATATAGTTTATGGTATTTAGAGGCTTATGTGCGAAAATTATAAATTTTTATGTCTATATTTTTAGAATCAAACAATATTAACCAATCATTAACCAATCAAGGGATTAAAAAATAAAAAAGAAATACTTTCTAATCTATTACTAATTTAGTAGTATGGTTCTTAAATGGGAAGTGTCAAAGCTTTCATAAAAGAAAGAGGGGGGGGGGGGGGAATCAATAACCAAACACTCACTCTGCTGAAAAAAAAGTGTATAAAACATCAAAAACTCCAAGAGTAATACATCTCAACTCCCACATCAATTTTTTTCAATCATCTTGGTAACAATGTAATACAAAATTAAAACAATTTAGCGCGAATACAAGCTTATCAGGGTGCATTACAAAATCACAATTTTTTTTCTAAATTATACGGCAGTAGTCGATTCGTTACGTCTTCGCAACAGAAAAATCAAAAATAGACAGCATAATAAAGATTTCTCTGAAAGTCTCTGTCTCCAGTTCAGAAAGAAGATGTGTTCTTTCTCTCAAACAAATTAAATAACAATATAGCAATGCAAATGGATTGAGCACAAATCATCCATCAAGATTGGTGTGAAAGCTATGACTAACATTACAGAAGAAAATAATGGAAAATTATATTATAATAATCGCATTAGGTCAAACAGTTGATTGAGATATCTTATGATTTATAGCATGCAAATTGTAACAATATGCTAAGTTTTTGGATATTCCATTGATTTAGTGTCCATTAAATTGTCAACAAGCATATGATTCGCACCGATACAATCATTATTTCTGCATCTTGAACAATCAGTAGAATCAACCATCATTTGATATATATAAGCAATCACTTGATTTTTCCTTTTTCCCCTTTTTTTTGGTGAAAAATGAAGAATCGATCGATAATTAACAACAATTCCTTAGATGCCAATCAAGTTCCATGCCACAGTTAGTTAATACAATATTTTTAGAAAGGCCTGATGCACATGGTTGGTGACATATAGATAAAGAGAGCTAAGCCATGTGCACTATATAGCTCAAGTATAGTTTACCCCTAATTATTAAGAAATGTAATCATCTCAATGTAGATATCTACACAAAAGTACCTTCAATATTTAAGCATTATATCCATTGAATTGATCAAGTGTGAACTGGTCAAGTACTCTAACTGAAGAATAAACATGGCGCGCCGCAATGGTCCCATGTGCATTTGGTTGGTATATCCTCGTGACACGGAAATGCATGTTCTAACTAACATTGCGGAATGTAATGAGGGATTAAAATAACAAATGAGAAGCAAAGAGAATAAGGATCATTAAGTTGACTTGCAACTTGGATTAAAGTACATTGTGTTGCTCCCTCTTTCGGACCGTACGCGAATCGTACGGTCGTTATTTTCGTACAGATAGTGGAAATTAAGTAACGAAATTAAGGTGACGATTACTTACTGAAATGTTTTAGAAAGTCTAAGTCCCCCATGTGCCTGCAAGTAGCTCAGAATCTGCAATACCAAGTAAAAAAGTTTGTGTTCATTTTCATCAGTAGCAACAGGAAAGAGTTTATTCTGAGTCTCAGAGTTGTGAAAAATAGAGCATCTTTTTTATTATCATGCTAGTTATATGCTCCAAAATATATAGCGAATTGTAAATAAGACGTCGAACAAAGAAAAATTTTCCCCAGAGAAGGAAAACTCATTAAAGAACCAACAAAACAACTGTCTTTGACTTTCAAAAATAGAAAAGAGAAAAAAAATTGGAGTTTCCAGGGTCAACTTATACAAGAGAGTCCTAATTTAATAAGCTGTAACCAAATAATCATGCTTATATAATTTAATTCTATATAGGAATGGTCAATTCTGATGTGTGTGTGTGTGTGTGAGAGAGAGAGAGAGAGCCAAGTATGTCATTATAAATAGAGAACGTGATGATCGATCGATAGCCGTCGACACAGTAGTAGAATCCATTCTCCATCTGGGCATTTTTCTGCAGTGTGAGATGGAGATGATTGCTGCTAACACGGGTCGCGCTTTGCCCTTGCTAGTGCTGTTGATCCTCCTCAACACCACCTCTCAATTGATCACTGTGTCCGTGGCGCAATGGGTCCCCGCGACTGCCACATTCTATGGGGGCAGCGACGCTTCGGGGACTATGGGTACGTATGTCGGTGCAACGCACTGTTTACTCCTTTTTTACGTAACAAAAACGTGCGTCGGCACTGAGCATTGCAGTTGGTGCATGTCCTGATAAACTTAGCTAAGGGGATCTGCAACTTCTCACTTTTATCTAGTCATATGGAAAAGCTACTCAAAAGTAACAACTGTGCATTATCTGAGGGTCTGTTTATTAGTTTAGCTCAAATTGGAGGTTCACCTAAAAGTCTAGTGCTCTTTGGGATGCTCTGATAATGGCTTTTTCCATTGAAAAGAGATTCTTACCACAGCTTCAATAAAATTAGAGCTCATGCTTTTAGAGCCGCCTATTGGCACAACTATTTGAAGAAGCACTAACAATTAATTGTCCCCGTATTTCCGTCATTTCCAGTTGGAGCAGTACTAGAGATTCAATTTTTACATCATAGAAGCTCATTTCAATTGATGTCATAGCAAAAACTGTAATGCTTTTGTTTGTTTTCTCTGCGAAAAAGTGTTTCAGAAGCAGGGCTTGGCACTTCAATTGAACAATTTACAGTGGGTTAAATACATCTTCTTCACCTTCACCACCACAAAATTCCGAGTTTTTTCTCCCACAACTCCTAACACTCACCCAACATATTGCACTTCATCCTGTCGTCGGGGAAATTCGGTTCCAAACTAAACAACCATGTTATGGAATGTGCAGGCGGAGCATGCGGATACGGGAACTTGTACAGCAGCGGGTACGGGATCAGCAACACGGCGCTGAGCACCGCGCTGTTCAACAACGGGGGGTCGTGCGGGGCGTGCTTCCAGGTCACGTGCGACCGGAGCAAGTCGCAGTGGTGCAAGCCGGGCACCTACGTCACCGTCACCGCCACCAACTTCTGCCCCCCTAACTACAACCTCCCCTCCAACAACGGCGGCTGGTGCAATCCCCCTCGCCAGCACTTCGACATGTCCCAGCCCGCCTGGGAGTCCATCGCCATCTACCGCGGCGGGATCGTCCCCGTCTTCTACCGCAGGTAAAAGTCGTCGCTATCACCATTTACAACGCCTTTTGAAACGACAAGTAGACTGGAATTGAATTCGGTTGTTCTGCTGCAGGGTTCCGTGCCAGAGGAACGGCGGGGTAAGGTTCACGATCAACGGGAACGACTACTTCAATCTGGTGCTGATCACCAACGTGGGAGGGAGCGGCGTGGTATCGTCGGTGTGGATCAAAGGGTCGGGGACAGGGTGGATGCAGATGAGCAGGAACTGGGGCCAGAACTGGCAGAGCAATGCATACCTCAGGCGCCAAAGCCTCTCCTTCCGGGTGCAGACTGACGACGGCCGTGTCCTCACCGCCTCCGACGTCGCCCCCTCGTACTGGGGCTTTGGCAACACATACACCAACTAGCTCCAGTTCTAGTCACTGCTCAGTTCAACATGTTCTCTTTGACCTGCTTTTCTACTTTGTATCAATTCTTTTTTGAAGTACTTAGGCTGTGGCTTACGATTTATAAAAGCTAGCCCACCAAGTAAATAGAGAATATGATTCCATGGAATAAAAAGATGAAGCTTGTTGTTTAAGCTTGAGCAATTTGCATCCTCTTTAAGATTTACTCTGTGCTTTTAAGTAAAGCTAAAGCAGCGATTCGACGATTCGAGCCGCAAAGCATCTTTCCACCAAAGACAGGGTACCCTCTCAAATGAGATGCTTAAGCCTTGCAATGTGCCAATGCAGTAAGGAGAAACTACCACACTATCCTATCAATATGAGTATAATACTACTCATTTCCAACAAAGTACATCTCTTGGGTATAAAATATTAAAGAGAGATAAAACTAGGGGGGAAATGTTGCCAATGCATAAGTCTACTTTTTATCTCATTGGGCACCAACAAGTGACAGCAGTGAGTGCATGAGCAGCTGTAAAATCAAAACAAAAGTAGAGAATACAAATCACCCACAAAGCCATGCTGCTTTTACTATAAGATAATGATAATTTAAAGAAACACTGTCACAGTTAATTCTGATTCATCTACATGTTGTCAGAAAGGATGAAAGGTCAATTATTGCTAAAGACTCACTAAGGGCAAATTCAGATTTAAACTTAACAATGTTGTCTCAATAAAGCTGACAAAGATACCAAGAAAAACAAAATTTAATTTTCATTAAGCCATTCAGGATTTAGTGAAAGACATAAGTAGGAAAAAGGGGGAAACAAGGGGCATCCACAATAAGTTAAATTTCCTTGAGATCACTATCCATCTCCGAAATACCCATCATGTAGGTCCATTTTGAGCACCTTCCGAAGTATTCGTTCCACACTCCTCCGGCAAGGAGATCTGTCTTCAACGACACAGTATCTTCATCGAGAACGCCGTAACGGCCTAGCCATTCCAACTTCCCGGCATATGTTATTCTCTCACCATCTTCATCCACCCATTCTTCGCCCATCCCTTGGCCACGCTTCAACAGAAAACACCCAGCTTCTATGTGCTCATCGTATCTGCTGAAGTTTACTTCGTCGTAAAATTGAAGCACTCCGAGTTCCGAGCTTTCTTCGTTCTGGAATACGATTTCCTTTGGTGATTGCCTTTCTGATAATATAAACAGATAAACTGCCACACAACATACTGCAGTAGAAGTCAAAAGGGGAAAGAAGAAAACGAGAACCTTTGGAAATAGAAGAGAAAATGATATAACAAGATATACAAAGGAGAACGGCGAAGAAACAGCAAGATGATCATGGAACACATTAGAGACTTGGATGAGAAGGTTTTTAAGTTGGGTGAAATGGCTATTCATGGCTGCTAAGGAGTGATTGATTAGTATGCAATACTAGATTTTATAGAGGGGAACATATTCTTTGAACTTCAAGGAACATATTCTTGGACTTCATGGCGGGCCCGTATAAGAAAGTTGCAGGCCTGCTGAACTATAGTTGGAAAGCAAGTACTTCAACATAAACTGAGCATTAAGATGGGCAGAGTAAGATTCACCAGCTTATTCTATACGGTAAAGTTTCAGGACTGACCTGCAAAGTTGTTGAGGGAGAATGTGTCGTAGAATAGATTGCATATATCCAGGCTGCAATACTTACCAACAGCAACCACTACCCGGAAAGTTTCCCCAGGCTCCAATACTGAGAACAAATGAGGCTCACTCTCCATGTCCTTTCCTGATGCATATATTATAAGTTGACCATGTATAGCCCATGGATATAAGACTCGTACTGTCATTAGCTTGCTTCTTTTCCTTCCACAAGAAACAAGGACCCTCGTTTATAAAATAACTGACTAAATTGTCGTATATCTGAATCTGGTGCCAAGACTTCATCTACCTCTCTAGAGTTTCATGGCCCTGATGCCAATATCGCTTCAATGAAGAACAATTCAAAGCTTTCAAAAATTGCAAGTGACAAATAAGCCATTATTTGTTTTATTTTTGTAAAAGACAAGTAATGGCAAGGTGAATAAGATAGATGACCAAGTGAAGCTATTGGGAACAAATAAATACACAAAAAACAATGTACTAAAGTTGGCAGAAATTGACTAAGAACACAAATAATCTTACCAGCCACTCCGAACAACAGCAGCATGATTGGATAAATACTGTAAAATTCACCATTCTTTACACTAATTACTTGAAGATAATACAGTAATGTGACATAATCAAGAAAGCTTGTATCCAACGCATGATAACAAGATGGAGTAAAACATATTTCCTGGTCAATAGATTCAACTAATCAAAGAGGAAATGACACAAGCAAACTCGAATCTCCAAATCAGCAGCCAAGTTACAAGGGACTACGACAAAGATATGAAAGTTACAATCGGGAAAGAAAAAGCCATGCAAGGGATGGTCAGTACTTAACATGTTACAACAGATTTAAATCTGATGCTATCTGCGTATAACACGATGTCTCTCGCGCTTGCGAAAGCGCTCAAGCATGAACTCGTCTGTGGCAGCTTGCCTACGCACTGCACCATCGGGATTATTTGTTTCTGTCGATTTGCCTCCCGCTTCCTTAACCTGTGGACCTCGGTCTTTACACAGCTCAGGATGCTCTGCACGCATAGCGGCAAACAATTTCAGTGCCTTCCAATACAAATCTCCTTATTCTATAAATTTGATGCGAATTTACGCACATGTAATTGTTCTATTCAAAATAAAGACCAGATTTAGTGACAGCTGACACCACTTATTGAACGGATGAGGTACAGAAGAAGAAAAGAAAAAGGAGAACTTTTAGGGTGTGTTTGGTTGGCCGTAAAATGTACCGAAAATTACTTTTCGACTTAAAATTTTTTTCCGTGCGTTTGTTTAGCCGTAAAAAAATTTCAGAAAATTATTTTTACAAATTTGACGAAAATGGCGTGTTTTCGTTTTCTGCCGATTTTTGGCCGAAAACGAAAACCCAAGCTACGTAAAACTTTTTTCCACCGAACCAAACAAATGTGGATTTTTTCCCTTTCAACCAAACACATGTTGATGGAAAACTTTTTTTTTTTTTCCTTCCCTACAAACCAAACATATTACAAAACGTAAAACTTTTTTTCTACTGAAATTTTTTTTTTCTACAAAAAACTATTTTACACGGTTTCATGCACAAATACACACCCCCTTAGCCTATGCAAGGATTCACTCACTCCAAAAGTAATAACTGGGGAAACCAAGAGAAAGGTAGGACACTGTTGTCAGCAGAAAATTAAAGAAAAGCGAGAGGGAGGGAACATTGGCATTTCGCAATCCAGCATTATGCAGAACAGACTATTCTTAATTTAGTTTAGACTTTAGATTCGTTTTGATCGACTGCAGTTTCTTCCACAATTTTGCATTTGCAACTCTGACTGCACAAAGCGTGTAAAACAAAATAAAGGCAATATAAAGGTTTGAGTAAATGCATCATACCTTTCCGAAGCTTTTCAGCATAATCTCGACCGCGCTGCAGATAATCCGCGCTGTAACTAGACGGAATGCTCAGCTCGGATTTCGTTTTGCCGACGAGCCTCTTCTCTTGCAAAAGCTTCTTAGCGGCCTCTGTTTCTTCGATATTCTTCAGCTTATATCTGCAGCATCGGCGTAGTACCCCATTTAACAAACACAACGAGATTATCGAACGAGTTACCGAGAAAGAGCGAGAACGACGACATACTCGATGGGCAGCTGAACTTCGGCGATCCCGGTGGTCCACTGCGTCGAGCTCTCCTCCGAGTTCCTCTTCTTCACCTGCAAGAAACAAAATTAAGTAAAAAAAAGAAAAGAAAACCTAATAACAATAAAGGAGGCATCTTTCGCAATGTTGCTTAGCAAACCAATCAAATCTACGACAGGGACGGATTGGTTACGAACCTTGAGATGCTCGGGGACGGCGTAGAGCTCGTCGAGCGCGTCCTTCTCCTCCTTATCGCCGGCGTCGATCCTCTTCCCCCGCTTCTTCGCCAGCTCCTGCTCCACATACTTCAACCTAATAACAGCAATCAAAAAGAAGGGGCAATGAGAAGACGATTAGGGTTAGGGTTAGGGTTAGGGTTAGGATTGGGGTTTGGACATGTTGGGGTCCTCGACGGTGACGGCGGTTTCTTGGGCGAAGGTGTCCTGGAGGACGAGGTCCTCCTTGCCGGCATCGGCGGCGGAGGCGGTGTCGGAGACGGCGGAGGGGCGGCGGAGGAGGTCGGCGGCGGCGGCGGCAGCGGCGGCGGAGGAGGAGGAGGAGGAGGAGGAGGGGAGGGCGGGGATGCCGAGCTTGCGCTCGCGCTGCTTCTGCAGCAGCTTCACCTCCTCCAGCGCCAACCTACGAAGATGATAATGAAGAAGAAGAAGAAGAAGAAGAAACCCTAAGCCTAGAAAGGGGTTCGGTGGTGTTCGGTACAGTAACGTACGCACCTGCGCTCCGCTTCGTCTTCGGAGTCGTCGGGGTCGAAAGTTCTCTTCCGGAAGTTCTTCGTCGCCGGCATCTTTTCCCGACCAGGGCGGCCAGTCGGCTTCCGCGCGCAAGATGAAGGCCCGACTTCGGGCTGGAAGATAGCCCTGATGCTGCCTGCTGTTGTTCAGACTTCAGACTTCTCTGTCCTAGCGTGTGAAAAATAATTTTGAGGTCAAAAGTAATTTTTGATTTTAAATTTTAAATTTAAAATATTAAATGTCAAATTTTACTATTTAAAATTTACATTTTATAATTCAAATTTTAAATTTTAAATTCTGATTTAGATTTTTACTTTTTAAATTTAAATCTAAATTTAAATATTGAACTATTTTTAAAATAAAATTTAGCAAAAAAATTTATTATTTGCAAACAGTAAAAAAAAATTTACCAAACAGTTTTACAAAATTATTTCAGAAAAATCACTTTCCATCTAAACTCAGCCAAACGTTCTACAATTTTTAACTAAAATCAATTCTCCAACCCAAAATCGATTCTACAGAAATTATTTTTTCAATAGCTAGGCCAAAAAGACCGTATTTCTATCCTTAGCCAGATTTTGTCTCCTTGAATACACTAGTTTTTGTGTATTTGTTTGTTCCCAATAGCTTCTCTTGGTCATCGATCTTATTATTCATCTTGCCATCACTTGTCTATTACAAAAATAAAACAAATAATGATTCATTTGTCGCTTGCAATTTTTGAAGCTTTGAATTGTTCTTCTCCAACTGCTACCACAATTAGAACTACGATCAATTTGGATTCAACTCCAAATACTGCAGTTGAATCTTCTCGTGCATTTTCAACTGCAGCAGTTGAATTTAAGTACATCAAAAACTAGGGGTGGAACTGGGCTAGAACTAAACAAGACCCAACCCGATAGGTCATTCTAAACTTTCTATGACTATAGTCATCTACTAGTCTTATCAATTATTATTATTATTATACCAAAAATCTAAAGAAATATTTTAAACTATAGGATGTAAGGGTGTAAGATGTATGCTCCTATATAGGATGTGCAGATAGCATTTTAAAAAAGAAAATGCTAAGTGTATATTTTTAAGGAGTGTAAATCATACACATTATCGATCTTAAAGATGAGATTTCTCAACTAGTCGTAGCATTGCTCTTTTCAAAAACTAACAAGTACAGAGGTTAGTTTAGGGAAAGAAAAAAAGATAAATTTATCATGATTTTATTTTAGGAAAAATTTCAATCAGCCACCCTCTGATTTAATGCATTTTCACCTTATACTCGGTGGGTTTGAAAGGTATTACTTTACTATCCTGAGGCTGAGGTTTTATTTTTATTTTACCATAAAAATCTACCATTATATAAAGTAGTAAAATAATACAATTTACAAATTACAAGATAATAAAGTGCTAAATTTTATAAACCATAGAATAGCAAAAAACAATATATTAGTAACCTATAACTTACTTAGGGATGCAAAACGGGCGGAACGGTCTGACATGACCTCAGGCCGGGCTGCAACATGGCACGGGTGCTATAGCACTGGGGCCGGCCCGGCCCGGCCCGGTCTAGGTTTGCCTTGGGCCTTGGGGTCTGATCTCCTGGGGCTCTCCTCCTTAGGTCTGCCAATGCAAACCATAAGAGGAGTGAGTTTTGGTCCAATGAATCAAAATCTCTCCTAATTCATTTTTTTTCTAAAAAAATAAATTTTTTAAATATTTGTTATTTTATAATTATTTTTATAAATTTTAAAATTTATTGATCAAAATATTAATTTAAATAGGAATAATTTAATTTTTTATATTTTTAAATTTTATATATTTTTTAAAAAATTTAAAATTACAAAATATAAGGTCCTGGTCCAGAACACGGTCCGACCCGGCACGGCCCGTGCCTTCCGAGCCGAAGGGCTGTGCTAGGCCGGAGGCTGACTAGATTCAGCTCGGCATGGTCCGGCCAGAATTTGAAGCCGAGACGGGCCGGGCCGGGCCGGGCCAGCTCCTAGCCCGTTTTGGTCTGGGTAACGTGGGTCGTGCCGGTTCGGCATGACCCACATTACACTCTTATTAAGCATATATGCAATATTGACTGTAATAATTGGGTACTCTTTTTACACTCTCTATTTATATAATTAATAAGATTCCCTTGCTTAGGTTTAGATCTTAACATATTCAAAACTTAAGCTGATTTTAAAATTTAATACACTTATAAATTTAGAATTTAATTTAACTTTTATTTTTATACAGATACGAAAATCCTGGCTCGAATCGTGGGATTTGGATCATGACAGTGAAGCTCTCAAGGAGCATGCCTAATTTATTTTCAACAATAAGAAGGGATATTGGGACAAGCAATATTCCTATTGTCTAGCCAAAAACGTTTGCCTGGATAATTTAATTTGCCAAAGAAGGAAACACTTTGAACTTTGTTAATTGCAGGAAAATTACAATAGATGAAAACACAAGCGATTCGGCTTGGATTCTCCGCTGAAACTTGACCTCCTAAAGGATGCTACTTTCGACAGCTTGGAACTGGTCGAATTTTGGATCTTCGGAATGGATCGATTCGGTTGGATTTTTGCACTCTGTAAGATTGCGATTTCAGCCAATAATCTAAGTTATAGCCGAAAACTCTAAAAAATCTTGTCGAAAGAAGAAACTAAATTTGCCAAACTACTTAACTTGCTCTCAAACTAAAACTATCCAAATTTATTAAATGCTAGAACTTCCTATCTACTCTCTTTCTAGAGTTCTTGAATTTTTTGGTGAATGAATAATAGGGTCCCTCTACCATTTTCTTCCGGAGTATTTATAGTACTTGGAATCCGAATCCGAATCCTACAAACTTTCGGTCAAATTCTGAAATCTTCTCTTACAGTTATCTCTTTTCTTATAATGAACGATCGAGATTGCTTGATGCAACGGCTTAGATTTATCTCTTCTGATTCAAATATATCTTTCCTTTTTAAGTATAAACGGCTCAGATGACTTTCTTCTTAAAAATTCAACTGTTGAATTTTGGTGTCAACAACACTTATTCAACTCTTCTGCTTCTAGATTGGGCTCTTCAATTTTCTTATTCAGCTACACATAAAATTTGTAGTCCTCATTCAAATCTCAAAGCAAGTGGTCTTTGACTTTGAACAATACATAGGCCCTTAACATATGTAGGACAACAGGTGAAATCAAAGAACAGTCAACAAAAAAACCACCTTCTAGAAGGATATATATTTTATGAATTGCCATTTGTTGCTTTTCTTGGGATAAACTAGGAAAAAACCTATCTGAGTTGAAAAATACTACTTGTACACCCAATCAGAACTGTACAAATTACACCCCACCAATAATGTGACTAGTGGATAACACCCCACCCATTGGATGGGTGGAATGTAGGATCTACATCTCAAATAGGGTGTACCACTAGTATTGTTCATCTGAGTTCCAGGCTATTTTGCAGACTTGTATATAAACTTTAAAATTTTGCATTCAAGTACTTAGCCCTATTGAAATTTTAATTTTATTTTTTCATTCAAAAAAAGTTTAGTACCTTCATCACTGTTATCTCCAATAGCTTGAAAATTTATTGATTGCTCCTAGTGCATTCGTATATTCATTTATAATTGTACTTTAAAAAGCAAGACAGTTGAAACCACCTAAACTTATTTAATTCCTCTATTGAAAATAATTTTGTTAATAATAATAATATCCTATAAAAAATCTTTATTGTAACAGGTATACCGCATAGAATATATCCAAATAATTTTTATTGTGTCATGTAAGACTTCAAAGAGTGGGAACACAAACAAAATAAAAAAATATTTATTTTCAAATGGTTTATACTGTAGAGATATTATAAAATTTTAAATCTATTCTTTATTTCTAAAATACTTTCTAAAATTCTAAATTTTTCTAATAAACTCTCAACGGCAAGAGTATATTTAAAAGAACTTGATATTTTGGGAGGTAAATTTCAAAATAAAAAGGGCAATATTAAAAACCAGTGGCATATTAAATATTTTCCAAGTTTTAGGATATATATTAGATATTATTATTTTTCTAATATATATCATTATTTTCTTAGTATCAATAATTGAAAAAATATTTAAATTTCTAAATGAATAAGTGTAAAATTTACAGTCTATTTTGGGGGAACAACTACAATACAATAGAGAGCTCTCTAATGATGCCTCATATTAAATATTTTTCAAGTCTTGCCTTTATCGAAAAATTATAATCTTTCAATATAGAGTTTAATTTTTTTTAAATTTTTAGAATTAAATTTTTTTGATAAACTCTTAGATAAAGATGAAATTAATCCGTTGCAATAGACGAGAGCTCTCCCCTAAAGTTTTATCCAATTTTTGGATACATAGGTAGCTTGGAGCTGAATAAAACTTTAGTTGGGAGCTCCCAAACGACGTTTTATTGAAGAGCCCTGATCCACTATTACGTGTTAGTTTTGTCTCCATCTTGATGGTTCGTTGGATAATTTTTATACTAAATTTTTTTAAAAAAGTTAATTTTTTTTGAAAAATTATAATCTCGAATAAAGACAAAAGTGATACGTAGTGATAGTTTAGGACGTCTTAAAGAGGCGTTGTTGAAGAGCTTCCTGCACGAGTTTTTTTTTTTCTTGGGGCCAAATCCATTGCTACGTGTTAAGTTTGTCTCCAGCTGATAGTGTTAGATATTTTTTAATACTAAATTTTTTAAAAATTAAAATTTTGAATAAACATAAAAGTGAAACGTAGTGATCGATGACACTTTAAAGAGACGTCGTTGGAGGAAAAAGTCTAGAATGCATTAATTATATTGCTGATATATATATTTTTAAAAATTTTAAATCTTGAATAAAAATAAAAGTAAAACGTAGCTAGTGATAGATTAAGACACTTTAAAGAGGCTTCGTTGGAGAAAAAAAGTCTAGAATGCACCAGTTATATTGCTGATATGACGTCTCCAACCAATCAGATTGTTCTTTTTGGATTCATCCATCACATCATGGTTATTAGAAAAATATTTTTATTATATTTTTCTCTCAAAAAAATATAATTAACTAATTATTGATAATGTGGTGTAAGTATTATATAATTGGAGAGCTTCCTACACAAGATTTTTTTTTGGGATAACTGTAAATACCACCCCTGTGGTTTCGTGCTTTCTCACTTTAGTGCCCTGTGGTTTAAAACGTATCACTTTAGTACCCTGTGGTTTGGTTATTCTCTTTTTTTGTTATCTTTTCGTTAATTTTTTCGTTAAATTATATAGAAAAAACTTCAAATATCCCACCTATGGTTTATCGAATATTCACTTTACTATTCTGTAGTTTTAACTTTCTCATTTATTTAACGAAAAAATTAACGAAAAGATAACAAAAAAAGAATAATCAAACCATAGGGTACTAAAGTGATACGTTTTAAACCATAGGGTACTAAAATAAGAAAGCACGAAACCACATGGGTGGTATTTGAAGTTTTTTTTTTGTGCTAAATTACAGAAAACCCCTGTCAATACCCGTTTTTTCACTTTTCCTCCCTGTCATTTAAAAATCTACACTTTGCCCCCTTATAAAATGAAAAATATTCACAGGAGGGTACGGTGTTAAATTTGATAGCAAAATAACCAATTTGCCCCTCATCATCTTAGTCTTCTCCCCAATATTACTGAGGATATTTTAGGTATAAAAAATATTTTATAAACGGAACCCTAACGGAATACTGATGGCAGGGGGCAAAGTAAATATTTTCATTTTATAAAGGGGCAAAGTGTAGGTTTTTAAATGATATGGGAGAAAAGTGAAAAAACGGTATTGATGGAAAGGTTTTCTGTAATTTAGCCTTTTTTTTTTCTTTTTTTCCTTTTTTTTTTTTTTTTTTTTTTTTTTTCCTTGGGGCCGAAGCGTGCCTCCTCCTAGTATTGGGGCCCGGCCCGGAAAGAGGGGAGTGGCATTTTCGTAAATACGAACTATTCTGCTGTTGCTTTCACTGCTGCTTCTTTCTTGGTTGCTTTCTCGAGATGGGAGGCTGCTGAGACAGCGAGAGGCTTCATTTGAATCATCATTTCATTCTCTCTCTTTTCTCGACCGCTTTTGGCCACCGACCGAGAAATCACATCCAACTAACAAAAACCCCTTCCCCCTCTTCCTTCTTCTTCTTGCCCTCTCTCTCTCTCTCTCTCCTCTCTTGCAAGGTATGACATATTGATCCTGCTGTTCTCATGTTTTTTCCCCCTTTTATTTTGCTTCTTCTTTTGTTTGATTTGTTAGATTGGGGTTTCCCTGGTACAGATGTTAGTTACGGATTAATAATAAATTTGTTTATGGAGTTCTCACTAGCTTGCGATGATGATGGTCGCCGCAAAATTGAAGAAATTCGTTGTGTTAATTGGCCTCTTTTTTTTCTTTTTTTTTTGCTTTTTCCTTCTTTTAATTGTTCATGGTGTTGCACGGAAGTTGAGCTCTTGAATCACGCGGTAGGGTTTGATGATGCCTCGCGTGGATTTGTTATGCAAATTTGTTGTGAAATTAAAGTGGGAGCTAGATAATATTAGAACTTACTTTCCGAGAATGTTTAGGAAGCGGGTGTTCTGCCATGCGGCGGGAGGCTATGTTGGGCCTAGTCACGTTCGAAATGGCGTGAGGCTGGGTTGGTCATGTTCGAAGTGGCGTGAGGATGGTTGGGCCGAGTCATAATCGAGACCCGTGGGTGCTGTGTCTGTACGCTTTAAGTGAATTGGTTGTATATTTCTAACCGCTCGAGCTTTTGGGATTAATGGTTAGCGCCAACTATCCGACAGTTTATAATCAAAGAACTAGATCCATTATTTGTTTGCGGATTAAGGAATTACTATGGGCTTCTATGTAGGATGTGAATTGGTGTGGGCAAATTTATACTTCGTAGGATATAAAATGAAACGGTTGATCGACATGGGTTCAAATTGCTCGAGACTGACATTTTCCATTATGTCCGAGCTTCTGCAAGTCCAAAATCAATATATATTAGCAGGCCTCGGTTATGAACATAGCATGATAACTTTAATTCACAATTTTCAATCAGCCTGATTCGGATCTACAACTTTTCCGAGTATCTTTACAGTAGCATGTACAATCATGAAAATTTCGGAACTAGAGGGTGTTTGGAGTGACGAAAATATAATTCGGCTGTCAATGAAGTTCAGTGAGATAAAAATTATAGTCCTGCTGTGATGAAATTGGGAGATACATATTGGATCTTTCCACGAAAAATGACTTCGGAGCATTCCGTGGGGAAATTGTTTTCGAGGGATTGAACTCATGGCGTGCCGCTGAAACTCCTTGTTTAGTCATGATTGACGATTGAACTAATATTTTTGCTCTTTATAAATTTGATTTACGGCCAAATTGCAGCTACATCAATATAAATGCCCACTCAGTGCGAAATCTAGAAGGAAGTGCAATGACAGGAAAGAGAGTTCATTGGTCAATTTGACATTACTAGTCCATTCGCTCTTTTGATGTCTATTGTGCTTTAAAGTTGCAAGAAGGGTAATTTTGGTAACTCTATGCGTGTTTGAGATTGTTAATGCTTTTGGTTAAGTCGTAAGGATAAAACGTCTTACGGACGATCTTCAGTAATGTTGTAACTTCTATAGTTACGAGTTTTTGCTTGATAACAAAAAAGGGAAATACTGAAGTAGATTTTCTTTATTGTTTGTTTTCTTAAGAAAGATGAATTTCCAAACTGAACAACAGTAATAAAATAAAGAAGTGCACTCCTAGGTGACCTTAACTGTAAAGAACTTGCGGAAAAGGAAGAGCAAAAAAAACACGAATGATGCACCCTTAGCCATTCATTTTTGTCTTTATTTTCCTCTAGACATCTAGTAAATAATATTATAAAATTTACTGGTCTGACCGCTTTGGTGACTTTGTGATCTCGAGTAGATTTGTTAATCATGTAAATTCACATGACCTTGTGAGAGTTGGGTTCTTCCAAAACATACGTCTTTACTCCTCGGGGAAAATTAGAGATCTCCAAGTTCCTTCTTTTCAAGAAGCGAGTCTCCTGATCATTATCATGGGACGAGAGTCTACTCTTATTTCATTAACTTTATGAAATCGCAATGACGCAAGAGATGAGGGCAGTATTTGTATTTGTGTTCCTTGTCCTATGAAGGGTTTTAACCTTAACACAACTCTTAAGTTATAAAAAAGATAAGGTATACTAGTAGCAATAAAATGTATCTGGGCTTGATTTGAAGGGCTTCAAGCAGGTTATGCATGATATGAACTACTAAAAGGATCACCTAAATAATAATTCATTAAGTTATCATGAATTATCTGATTCTTTGGCGCATAAAGCTGAGCATGCAGAGAAGTGTAAGTTTGAGTTGATTTCAGCTTTTGAAGAACTGCCTTGAGAAAGCAATATTTTGTAGGGCATTTGTTTACTCATTTGTCACCTCTCTTGAGCTGGAGTCTTCTTGCGAGTTATTGTGATTTCTTATGCATTTTCTCTTTAAAACCTGACTATTAGGCTATTGTTGCTTTTCCAGGTTTGTGAACAATATTTCCTTATGTGTTTGGCTTGATTAAAACGGACTCTTCCTTCTGATGTTTTTTCTCTGTCTTGCTGAACAGAATTTATAGATACTTTATCAAGATGCCAACTTCATCTCAGATGCCAGAAAAGGACTCTGAAAACGCCGAGCAACATGTGAAGGAGGATGAGTATGCAAGGCTGGTAAGGCCAAGTGAAACTATAACAGCTAACCCTAATGTGATAGAATCACTCGAGCCGGCAAAGTCGAAGCCCTTTCTCTGGTGGATGAAGGCTCTATTAGTCTGCCTGCTTCTGCTAATACTTGCTTTCGTCTTTGTGAAATGGGGAATTCCTTTTGCCTTTGAAAAGGTAATTACGACAGCTTTCTTCAACCTATCTATGACAATTTTTCATGCCATATCATCTGTTTATTATTTTTTTTTTCTTTCCTTTCATGTTGGCACGAGAATAAGTCTCTTGTTTGCTTGTGGTGTTTTGCAAAAAAAAATTTCCCTTGGTTGATAAGCTGTTTGCAGTTGCAAGCCTCGAGTTCCATATAACAACTCCAGTGGTGTTTATTTATCATTATTGACATGATGTTTCACATGCTTTTGTAGATTCTGTTGCCGATCATGCAATGGGAAGCAACTGCCTTTGGTCGGCCTGTACTCGCCCTCGTCCTCATCGCCTCTTTGGCTCTCTTCCCGGTTATTCTAGTCCCTTCTGGACCCTCCATGTGGTTAGCTGGGATGATTTTCGGATACGGTCTAGGGTTTGTTATTATCATGGTAGGAACTACCATCGGCATGATATTACCATTCTGGATCGGCTCGTTGTTCCGCGACCGCATACACGTACGTGCATCTCTCACGTCCACATGCATATACTATTAATGGGACGAACTTTAATGCTAATCTAATTGTTCTTTTTGAATTTCTCCAGGCATGGTTAAAGAAATGGCCTCAGCAGACCGCAGTAATCAGATTGGCAGGCGAAGGCAACTGGTTCCAACAGTTTCGTGTTGTGGCCCTCTTCAGGATCTCACCATTCCCATACACAATATTTAATTATGCTGTAACCGTGACGAACATGAAGTTTGGTCCTTACATGTGCGGCTCGATTGCTGGGATGATACCCGAAGCTTTCATTTACATCTATAGGTATAAAATTAACAGCATGACAATTTAACAATTGGCTTCATCGAAAACAAGATTCAAAAACAAAAACTACTACCACATTTTTGCTTCTTTTTTTTTTTTATACCACTCCACAATGATTTGTAGATTATACCACATCACAATGATTTTTGAGGTCTTCCTTTGATCATAGAATGTAGAGCCTTGTGCACCGGCAACACCCTGAACTTCACGAGCTCAAAATTATCTTCTTTCTATTTTATGCAGCATTTAGATGGAGGTTATATGCATCGACGACAAAATAGATGTTTGTCGAAAAATTTATGTAGTACGCATCTAGAGACTTCATTCTTAGTACGGTTTTAGTACGCAGTAAAAATTTCTCTATTCTTGCTCGATCTCACTCTTTTTTCAATTCTTTCGTTGCAGCGGACGATTAATAAGGACGTTGGCGGATATGAAGTATGGCAAATATACCATGACGCCCGTGGAGATAGTTTACAATGTATTCTCCTTCGTCGTCGCCATTGTCGTAACAATTGCCTTTACGGTGTACGCGAGGAGAGCCCTGAATGATCTTAAGAAGGAAGAAGCTATTGCAGGAGATGATACATTAGATCATCGCGGTGGTTCTGTTATACTCGGAGGGCTCTCTCATGAAAGGTCAGGGGCTCAACCTTCGCGAAGCAGTGCGGTATAAACATCGAGGCAAAGATAGAACGGCCTGTTAGAAATACATGTTGTTGTAGAAAGTCTTGTATTAGTTTGACATGAAAAGAGGAAAACTCGGCGGGAGCCATCTCCAAACCATTGTAAATGGAGGTGTGGAGATGATACACAAAAATGGAATTACTCGATTTAGATAACACGCGAATTCGGTTTGTAGGAGAGAAGTTAAATAGAGGAAAAAAGAAAAAAAAAATTGGTTTCCTTTACCATGAATTGGAGAGTGGCCTGTTTATTCTTACTGTTGCAGCATGCCTATTTTATTAATAGGCATCGTAGAAGGGCTGTCAATGAGTCACACATGAGCTGGCTCATTAAAATATCGAGCTGAAAAATTTAATTTGTGTTCGACTCTTTTATTAATAAGTCGAACATGAGCTGGCTCGCAAACAACAAGTTAGATTGTTAGTCATACTATTAGATAAAAATTAGAAGAAAATTAGGAAATTAGAATCTTAAATTAATATTTGAGATGTACAAAATATAGGTACTTTTTTAAAATTTGGGGAGTCTGGCTACAGTGCTATCGATAGTACCAAGCATTTGGTGCTACCAAATTTTCTATCGTTAAATCTACCCTCTTGATTATTTTCATCCGTTAGATCATACTATTCAACCAATTATTTACTCAACCCTAGAGGACCACTATCATCCTAATCATACATCATTTCATCCAAGGGCCAAAAATTTAATAGCACCAATGACTTGGTGCTATTAATAGTATTCTAGCCTAGTTCAAATTTGGGTTGGCTTAAAATCTAAATAGTAAAAATTTGTAATATATATAGGGAGAGAGAGTCCGGCTGGGATACTTTTGGAAGCATCAAGATGTTGGTGCTATAACATTTTTAGCTATTGAATCAATCTTAGCGATTTTTAGATCATGCACAATAGTGGATCCCGTAAGCAACGATTATTGTTGACTTCCGATCGACCAAAAGAGTAGATTCAATAGCTAAAATTTTTTTTGTGCTTTTACAAGCATTCTGCCTATATATATAGAGAGAGAGAAAGAAAGAGAGCAGAACTAGAATACAATTGATAAATTGGAAATAATGTTTATTTTTTATTTTTTAACTATTAGATGCCTAGGATTTAGTGGGTGTGGGTGGAATAGCAATAATCCAAAGATAGAAAAATAATATAACTATTATACGAGTCCGGCTGGGATACTATCGATAGCACCAAGGGCTTGGTGCTATCGAGTTTTCCACCGTTAGATTTAATCCTTTGATTATTTTTACCCGTTAGATCATACTATTCAACCAACCACTCACTCAACCCTAGGGGGCCCACATCATCCTAAACGCACATTTTTCAATCCAATAGCTAAAAAACTAATAGCACCAATAGCTTGGTGCTATTGATAGTATTTCAGCCTAGTTCCTATTATACTATCAATAGTATACTAACTATATATATACACACGTATTTTTAATTTGGGTCTGTCGACAGACACATTTTTCGGCGAAAAAAGAATTCTGATTCCTCTTTTTTCTAACGCAAAACAAGCATTGTAATGAAACAAGCTTTAAATTTATTTTTTTTACTCCTAACAGATAACCTTTTCTTTTTTTATTAAATATTTCTATATCATTCTATATTTTTAAGTAAATATTTTCATATTATGTCAATACTATTTATCAAAATTTAATTCACAATTAACAATCAAATTTGAATTTAATTTTAAATATATATTTATATTGTAATCTTATATAATTTAAAATTTTAAATTAAAGTTAAATTTGAGTTTAAATTGTGAATTAAATTTTATTTTGGATATCAAATTTGAATTGATAATTAAAATTTTTAATTAAAATGGATGAAAATTAAATTTTAGTTTTTGAATTAAATGTTAATTAAAATTTTGATACTTTTATTTTAAAACACATACTTAAATTTTGAATTCATTCAAAATTCAAAAAACATACCAAAATAAATTAATATATATAAAAAAAAACAAAAACTATATAATTTTTGTCTGCAACAATCGTGTAAATATAAATTAGGAAAATGACATATGTTTTTTGATAAAATATAATAGATGAATTAATTTTTTCTAAAAAAATTAAATTTTATTATAAATTTTTGAATAAATATGTTTTTGAATGCATTTATACGTACACTCAACTAATATATATATATTAGCAACTGAATGAAACTAAGTAATATATAGATGTACAACGGGGTGGGCGGCCCATTGAGCAAGGCACGGCCGGCCCGGCCCGCCCTGATGCGGCCCAGAACGGCCCGGACCGGACTGGTCTAGCCTGAAAAATCGGGCCTGCTCTCCAGAGAGCTAGGCCTAGCTTCAGCTCTCAAAAGAGCCCATATTTTTTTTTTTAAATATATATATATATATATATATATATATATATATATATATATATATATATATATATATATATATATATATATATATATATATATATATATAGAGCTTGACTGGGCTACTATCGGTAGTAAACCGCCCCGTTTACTACCGATTTGTTTTCGATGCTGGAGCTTCCAAATTGACGATCGGCACCGTTGAACATGATCTAGACCATTTAAACTATCTAGAAATTAAATTTTATGCTTTTTTGATATCATTAACCGAACGATTAAAGGGTTACAAAATCTGTAATTTTAATGGCCGATATGGTGTGTTTGCTCGTTTAACGGTATAGAAGAATCCAAATCAACTAAATTTTTATTAGAAAATTATTTGAACTATTTAAAATAAGATCTGTACTCTTGATCTTGATTACAAGACTTCTATCATCACTTTTTATAGGATATTCATTTTCAGCCATTCATTTTCTGTTCACTTGATGGACAAGAGAACAATATCGAAAAAGCGTAAAATTCGATTTCCAGATAGTTTGAATGGTCTAAATCATGTTCAACGGTGCCGATCGTCGATTTGGAAGCTCCAGCATCGAAAACAAATCGGTAGTAAACCGTTCGGTTTACTACCGATAGTATTCTAGCAAAACTCTATATATATATATATATATATATATATATATATATATATATATATATATATATATATATATATATATATATATATATATATATATATAGTTTTCACTTTAAAACTATCCAAATATTTTTTTTTACAATTTTCTTTAATTTTATTCAAATAATTTTTTAGTTTACTTTTTTAAGTTTCTGTCCAAATAATTTTTAAATATTTATAAAATTTTAAAACTTTTAATCAAATAATTTTTTGAATTTATAATTTTTGTACAAATAATTTTTAATTTTTAAATTTTTAGTTGAAAATTTAAAGTTTAAATATTTTAATTATTTTTAACCATAATATCCTTTTAATATTTTAAAAATATTTAGCATTTTTTTAGATTTTTTAAAAATAAAAACTTTTAAAACCTAAAAAAAAAGAAGAAATATTAGGCCAGCATGGGCCCGGCCCTGACTGGTACGGCCCGTGCTATCCCGGCCTGAGGGCATTGCCAGGCCATGGGTCCAAAATTTCGGCCCGGCCCGGCCCGTATCGGCACGCCACGGCCCCAATTTTTAGCCGGTAGTGAGCGCAGTAGGGGTGGAAACGAGCCGAGCTCGAGCGAGCTTGCCTCGGCTCAAATTCGGCTTGAAATTAATTTCGAGCCTACATTTAAGCTCAAGCTTGGCTTGAAATTAATTCGAGCCGAGCTCGAGCGAGCCTAATTTCAAGTCGAGCGAGCTCGAGCCTTAAACGAGCCGCTTGAAATTCTCGACATCATATAATCAATAGTTTAAATTTTATAGAACATTATCTACAATTTAATGCAACATATTCAATAGTTCAAAATACAAAATAATTGCATGAAATATGATATTATAATATGAAGAAAAATAATTTGAGTTGGATATCTAACCTCGTAATGAATGTTAATTTTCATTTGCATTTTTGTTCCGGCCTTAATATCTTCTCTTTTGCCTTCGATCTTCATATTATTAAACTAAATAATTATTCTTTTTTGCGTGATGGCGTCTAAAAGAATTCGAGGTTATCGATAACCCATCGGTGACTGTACCGCACGAGTTGCGTTCCGGTCCGTACATAATAAGGGTGCGTTTGGTTCGAAGTCGGAATCGATATCGAAATCGAAATCGAAATCGAAATGAGAATAAGCTGGAAACGGAATCGGAATGATTCATTATCTCATTCTGTTTGGTTCGCTACCTGAATCGGCATCGGAATCGGAATGAACCATTTTTATTATCGGTGTTTGGTTCAAATATATATATCAGAAACGTAATCAAATTAATATACCAATTTTATCTTTATAATATATTAGTTTAAATTCAAACTGAAAATTAAATATTAAAAATTTACGTCAAAATTTTAAATATATTTTTTTAAAAAAAATTAAAATTTGAAATTGAATGGATAATTCAAAATATTTAAACTAAATTTTGATTTATTCAAATTCAAATTTAAAATTATAATTTCAATTTCAATTTGAATCCATAAATTTAATTTAAATTTTAAATAAAATTTGAATAAAATTTTAGGTTTTAAATTAAATTTAAATTTAAATTCAAATTTATAAATTAGATTCGAAATGTTTGATTGAATTTTAATTTTTAATTTATGTTTAAATTAAAATTAAAATTTATAAATATAATTTTTAAACTTAAACTTATGTTTTAATTAAAAAGAAGCTTAAAAAAGTTAAATTTAATTTCAACAAATCCATTCCGTCCGGATTCAATTTCCAATCCGGCCTCCTAGGCCGGATTGGAAAAAGGAGTAATTGGGGAGATTTCCATTCACCCGGAAATCGGCATCGGAATGGAAATCCCACATACCAAACACCGACAAACAGATTCGTCCATTCCGATTCCGATTTCATGGAGAATAAAGGGCGAACCAAACACGCTCTAAATCTACACTTTATATATTTTACTAGTGTAAGACCCGCGATTCTTGGAACGATAGGTATTTTAGTCAAATTAAGATATATATATTTATTTAAATTTTAAAATTAAAAAACTTAAAACTGAAGAAATATAAAAACAATATATTAAGTTGTCTTATATTATAAAGAATAATCTTTTTAATTAATATTTTCTTAACTTTCAGTATTTATAGAGTTAAATTAGTATAATAATTTTATTTTAAAATTTAATCAAACTTAAATTATTCTATAAATAATTTTTTTAATTAAAAAGTTAAATTTGGAAGACTTATTTCAAATTGAAGAATATATATGGGATTGTCTTTATCTTATTAAATGCAGAAAGAATAAACAATTACATGCACCTTAGTGTATATTAATACTCTATTTACCACAACTTATATTGGGAGGAGAAATTATTCCATGCACCGGGTGTATACTTATATCTTATATATACAATATGATAAATTTTTTTTATTGAAATTTAATATCTATAATTATACAAATTTTTTATATGATGTAGATCACATCTATTAAATTATAGTTTAATTTTAAAATTTTAATAATTAAAATTATGTTTAGTGGATGTTATATTTTAATAATCGGGTGCATGCAATATTCTTAAAGTTGAAGTGGGAGAATTGAAGGGGACACGTGTCCCTTCCTATGTATAGAGAGAGAAAAAAATCTTTCGTTGCACCTAGTGTACACTAAAGCTCTATACACCGTATAGTATATACGATAATTCTTTGAATATCTGATGACTAATATTGTAAAATAATAAATGATATAATATATGTAATATAAAATTTTTAAATAATTTATTAGATTACAAAAATTTAATTTTTATACATATTTTTTAAGTTGGTTTATGGGGCAGGGCAAAGGATGCGTCCAACATTTTTTGAGGATATGTTGCACGCTCCCATTGGCTACTCTCTTAAATAGTGACGTGGCTCAATATAGAGCCATTTTGTTGATGTGATGGATGTGGCAAAATTATGTATTCTATATATATATATATAGAGTCCGGCTGGGATACTATCGATAGCATCAAGGGCTTGGTGCTATCGAGTTTTCCACTGTTAGATTTAACCCTTTAATTATTTTTACCCGTTAGATTATACTATTCAACCAACCACCCACTCAACCCTAGGGAGCCCACATCATCCTAACCGTACATTTCTCAATCCAAGGGCTAAAAAACTAATAGCACCAATAGCTTGGTGCTATTGATAGTATTCCAGCCTAGTTCTATATATAGATATAGATATAAATATATATTATATTATGAGTTGAGCTAGAATACATCTAAAAGCACCATTCTATTGGCGCTTTTAGGTTTCTAGCCCTTAGATCTACCACTTGATTAATAGTAGCCTTTGGATCAAATATTATTCCACCTATCACCACTAAATCCAAGTGGGCTACTATCATCCTAGCCCTACAACACCTCCATCTAAGGGCTACAAACCTAAAAACACCAACCCTTTAGTACTTTTACAAGTATTCTACCTCAATTGTTATATTATATATATATAATTAGTATTTGAATCTTTTTACTGCTAGATTTATAATTTATTTATAATCCTTGGATGCAAAATTATAGGGTTCGAATGATAGTGGTCTCCCTAGGAATAAGCAGAATAAAAATTTTGAGAAAAATGAAACCCTAAATAGAATAAAAAAAATATTCCAAACAAATTATAAAATAAATAATAATTAATTAATTAACTAACTAAAAATAAATCAGGTTGAAAATAGAATAGTTTAGAAATAGATCTAGCAAGTCAGCAATTGTTTAAATTCAAATTATAGATTCAAAATTAAATTTAAATTTTAAGTTTGATTCATAAAATTTAATATGAGTTCAAATTTAATTTAAATTTTGGAATCAATTCAAATTTTAAAATTTTGATTATACATTATTAAAAATAATTGTATGGAACATATATAAAAAAATATTTAACAGTATAACTAAATTTAAAATATACTAAGAAACAAGTCAAATTTATAAAAAAAATAAATTAAAAAATAGACGCATGCCGTCAAAAATCATTTAAAATTTTAAATTTGAAATCCAAATTTAGAATTCATTTTAACGTAAAATTTTAATTTTAATTTAATTTAATTTGCAAATGAATGTGTATTGCACGTGCACTACATATATAGAGTATGTCTCCTGTACTTTCGAAAGTACGGGGACCTCCGTACTTGTAAATTATTTTTGATGATAGGACATTTGATTCGACGATCGGCTCCGTTTGGCATAATCTACACTATTGGAACTATCTAGAAATTAAATTTTATAATTTTTCGACATCATTTACTAAGTGATCAAAAGGTCTCAAAAATGACTATTTTAACGATCGTTGTGGCACATTTTTAAGTTCAACGGTGTAGAACAATCCAAATTACATGAAAATTTAATAGAAAATTCTACCTAATATCAATAGTGAGATCAATATTTCTAATTTGAAATTTGAGTCTTTTATCACTGTTTTTTATGAGATTTTTATTTTCAGCCATTCATTTTGAGGCTACTCGTTCACTAGGCAAATGAAGTCAAAAAATTATGAAATTTAGTTTCTAGATAGTTTCAATAGTGTAGATCATATCTAACAAAGCCAATCGCCGAATCGGATGTCCCATCATCGAAAACAACTTACAAAAAGTATAAGAGCCTAGCTCTATATATATATATATATATATAGTAGTGCTTCTATACTTGTAATTTTTCAACACCGTTCATTTATTTCTATTCAACGGTTAGGATTTAATTTTTCTAAAATTGTGACCTGCAATAGCAGGTCACTTTGAGAGAGGTATCCGTTACCAAGTACCCCAAAAGAGGAATATTTTGGTTTTTTAATAGAAGGATAATTTAGTAACTTTATCTCTATTATATTATCATTTTTTTTTCTCTCTTTGTTTTCTTTTTCTATCTTTATCTTTCTTGTTCAACCACAATAGAGATGTAAAAGGGTTAAATTCGGGGCGGATTTTCAAAAACCCAAACTCGAACCCGACGATCAAAACCGAAATCGAACATAAACACAAATCCGACGAATTTTAAAAAATTATATCCAAACCCGTACCCTACTAAAAATCTGAAACCCAAACATAGTCCAAACCGAAAAATTATTTCTCTTTACAATATTTCAAAATATATTAAATTAAATCTAAATTTTTAAAAAACATATTCAAATATAACATCAAACATTTATATAGATTATATATAACGTAAAATAAATTCATATTCTAGTTGGTTGCGGATTCGGATTGGATACAATCAAATAATCTTAATCTTTTTAATCTTTACATTTAAATTTTTGTGTAAAATTTTTACTATCGCGAACGGCTAAAATTTTTAAAATGTCTATTATATTTAATAGTTCTAAATTAATCTCTTAAACTAAATTATTCTTGATAGAATAGATTATAATTTGATCAGTCGAATCAATTGTTTCAATTTAGTTTTTAAATCATTGATACTAATTTAACTAAAATAAATAATAAAAATTAGTAAGCTAATTGCAAATTAAAAGGTCACGAACTAAAATTTTAAAAATCGACTAAAAGTTGAAAAAATTTAAGGGTGAAAATAGTCAAAATCACCTTAATAAATCAAATCAATTAGACTGACCAATTTTATAAAATATACAAATAGTCTTGATTTATTTCATATAAAAATTTATTTAATTTATCTATATTCCAAATTTTGTTTACCATAATAAAACTTTATGGTGGAGATTTAGTATAAGCTTAAAATTTAAATTATATAATCTAAATTTATTTATTAGGAAGTTCACATTCTACATACTTTTTAGATTTATAGGCGGTTTTTATATACTTTTTAGGTTCTGAACTTCAAATTTAATTTCATCTTATATTTTAAATTATAATAAATGATCTAATTATTTTAAGAGATTAATTTAAAATTAGAATTAATTTAGCCCATCTAATTCTATTCTAAGATAAATTTGAATTATACCCTATATTCTTAATCAATTATCTCCATTCAAATTTTTTTAAATAGTGAAACAAAGTTAATGTACAAATTCGAAAAGTTCTAAATTTTTTTAAACATATTAAATATGCCGAATTTAAATATCTACCCACATTCAAAAAAAATTTAAATTAGTGATACAAAAATAATGCCTAAACTAGAGGAATTCAGAAATTTCTTAAACATATTAAATATGTTGAATTTAAATATTTAGCAATATTATAATTTTTTTAAAATAATGATGCAAAATTAATGTCTAAAGTAGAAAAATTATAAAATATTTTGAAACATGACAAATACATTAAATTTAAATGTTTAGCCGCTACGATTCTATTCTACGAATAAATTAGTGTCTAAATTTAAAAAAAAAAAAATCTAAAATCTAAAATTAATGTCTAAATTAAAAAAATCTAAAATTATTTTAAACATATTAAATATGTTGAATTTAAATATTTACTCACATTCAAATATATTTAAATTAGTGATATAGAATTAATGTTTAAACTAGTTGAATTAAACATTTACCAATACAAAATTAATGTTTAAAAAAATAAAAAATTCTAAAATTAAAACATTAAATGCGTTGAATTTAAATAGTGATACAAAACGTTACAACATATTAAATATGTTGAATTAAAAAAATTTTAACCTAAATTTAAATTTTTTTACGTTTGTGATACAAAATTAATGTCTAAAGTAGAGGAATTTAATAGTTTATTAAACAAATTAAATATGTTGAATTCGTTATTATTAACATTAAATTTGTTAAAATAGTAATACAAATTTCCTCTTATTTAAATTTAAATTTTTAAATTTAAAGATTAAATATTTCAATTCAATATATTTAGAAACATTACTATTTCTAAAATTCTTAAAATTTAAATTAAAGTCTAAATTAGAATAATTCTAAGTTTTCTAGAATTAATGCCTAAATTAGTGCACAATTAAAACCTAAATTTACGTTATCAATCAATTGGGATATTAATCAAAACTTTCTTAAAATTTTACTTAGCCTAATTACAAAAATACCCTCACATGAAGTAAACGGTTAACCTGCTACATAATGAAAAGACGTTTTTATTCTTCATTAATCAACGGTTAAAATCTTTTCTATTTTTAATAAAATAAAGTAGCGAATCATTTCTCATATATATATACATATATGAGCTATATCGAGCCGAACATGAACGACCTGACCATCGAGCCGAATATGAACGAGCTGACCTCAATTCGTGTTCGGCTCGTTAAGATTTCGAGCTGAAAATTTCAGCTTGTGTTCGGCTTGGCTCGTCTATTAACGAGAGATCGATCTCCAACTCATTTCTAAGCGAACACGAGCTGGCTCTCGAACAACGAGATGGATTGCCAGCCCTACTACATTGTAGAGATAAGTGGTTGATTTATGCCATGCCTGACAATCGTAGGGATTTGCCTGCAAAATGGCCTTGCACGAGGCGTCCAAGATTTCAACAGTACTCACCTCTTTACGCCTAAGCCTTGTGACCGAAAATGGAGAGGAGCAAAGTTGTTCGACATCATGCATGTCTTTTTATTGTTTTTGTGAAATTTAATTTGTCTGTAACTGCTGTTTTTAAAGTCATAATTAACTTTCTTCTGGCCGGTGACAAAATCAATTAGAGATTAAAAAAAGGAGCAAGGCTATTGTACTATTAGGAGCATAGCAGTCCTCGTGCTCCTAATTTTCTAATCATCCATCAATTTTAATGGATGGTTAGGATGAGAGAGAGAAGAAAAATTGGAAAGAAATTGGGTGTCTTAGTTTCTCTTCTCTTTGAATTTCTTTCTAATTTCTCTTCTCTCTCTTACCTTAACCACCCATTAAAATTGATAGATGGTTAGAAAGTTAGGAGCACAAGAATTGCTGTGCTCCTAATAGCACGGTAGCCCTACTCTTAAAAAAAGATCATTTTATAAGTTATTGTAAAAATTATGGTAATTCTGGATGGTGACAAAGTTAACTTCAGAATAAAAAGAATATAAAAGAATAATAAAAAAATTAATTGCTGTAACATTTTTTTTATCCTTTTATATATTAATGTGAAAATTTATGGCAGTTCTGGATGATCGGGAAGCTAATTACAAAAAAAAAAAAAGAGATAGAAAATTAATAAAAAAAATTAACTGCTATAATATCTTTTTTCTCTTCTAATGTAAAAATTTATAATAAAGTAAATGAAAATGGGATAAATACAACTTAAAAGGTCCGCTGGCTGACTATCAACTAAACAATGGTAAAAATACTATTTTTTTTTAAAAAAAAATCTAAACTTCGATTTAAGGGAAAAATTATTTTTCATATGAAGTTAATTACGGCCCCAGGACAGCGGAAATATAGCCGTTGGAAGACTCTTTTTTTTTTTTTTTTTAAACGTCCGTTGGCCGCTCCATCTCCGCAACGGCTATAATATAAATTTTTCATTTTCATTTTTTTATTATTATTTTCCTTTACTCGACGGAGCGTCAATACGACCGTTGGGTGGTGGTCTTCATATTCCGTCCCTTCCATGCTGAGTGAAACGTAAACATCATTAAACAGCCATTGTAGCTGCTGCTCCAATCTGAGAGTGCAGGCGCGTCTGCTGAGAAAAGAGAGAGAGAGAGAGAGAGAGAGAGAGAGAGAGAGAGAGAGAGAGAGAGAGAGAGCAGCAGGGAAAAGGCAGGCAGGATGAACGACCTGATGACGAAATCATTCCTGAGCTACGTGGATCTGAAGAAGGCGGCCCTCAAGGAGGACCTGGAAGCCGGCGGCGGCAGCAGCAGCATCGAGATGGCGACAGCGGCGGAGGCGGAGGCGGAGGACGAGAAGCTGCGGCCGTTCCTCGAGGAGGCGGAGGCGGTGAAGGAGGAGATCGCGTCCATCCGCGGCATCCTGGCCCGGCTGCAGGAGGCCAACGAGGAGAGCAAGTCGGCCCACCAGCCCGACGCCCTGCGCGGCCTCCGCGCCCGCATCGGCGCCGACGTCGTGCTCGTCCTGCGCAAGGCCCGCGCCATCCGCGACCGCCTGGAGGCCATGGACAGCCGCCAGCCCGGCGGCGGCGCCCCCGTCGACCGCACCCGCACCGCCGTCGCCGCCGGCCTGCGCAAGCGGCTCCGCGACCTCATGCTGGACTTCCAGGCGCTGCGGCAGCGCATCATGGCCGAGCACCGCGAGGCCGTCGAGCGCCGCTACTTCACCCTCACGGGCGAGCTGCCCGGCGACGACGTCGTGGAGCGGATCGTCGCGGCGGAGGGGCAGGGCGGCCAGGAGGAGCTGGAGTTGCTGCGGAAGGCGGTGGCGGAGCGCGGCAGCGGGGAGGTGCTGGCGGCCGTGGAGGAGATCCAGGGCCGGCACGACGCCGCCCGCGAGGTGGAGCGCAGCCTGCTGGAGCTGCACCAGGTGTTCCTGGACATGGCCGTGATGGTGGAGGCGCAGGGGGAGCAGATGGACGACATCGAGCGCCACGTCGCCAGCGCCGCCCACTACGTCAAGGACGGCGCCAAGGAGCTCGGCTCCGCCAAGGCCTACCAGCGCAGCAACCGCAAGTGGCTCTGCATCGCCATCATCATCCTGCTGCTCCTCGTCCTCGTCGTCGTCGTCCCCATCGCCACCACCCTCTCCAAATCCTGAATCTATTCTATTCCAAATTCTATTCCCTATTCCCTATTCCCTATTCTATTCCATATTCTATTCCATATTCTATTCTTTCGACGATGCACGCACGCGGTGCCGCGCGCGCGTCTCTGTTTTTGTATTGTTGGTTGGTTTTCCATCCATCCATCCATCCATCCATCCATCCAATTCTGCTGAGGGTTGGAGTTCTGCTCAAGCTCCTCTGGTATCATCTCTGCAGCGAGATGAGAGACAAAGGGCCAGCTACCGCCCGCCATTTATCAAGTTGAATTTTTTTTATTTATATATATATATATTTTTTGCTCCGGATGAGTTGTGTCGTGTTATTTCTTATGTGATCTTCTGCAGAAATTAAATTGATTACTACATTCGTTAAAATCTTACAAACTAAATCGAAACATGCATGTATTGTATTTTTTGTTGGCTTAAATGGGTCAACATCCTGCTTTGTGGCGGGAGGTCAAGTTCACGTTCGAAATGGTGTAAAGCTACGTTGGGTCGAGTCATGTTCGAAGTGGTGTGGGGTTGGTTGGGCCGAGTCACAATCGAGATCCGTGGACGCTGTGTCTGTACGTTTTAAGTAAATTGGTTGCGTATTTCTAACAGCTCGAGCTTTTGGGATTAGTGGTTAACGCAAACGATCCGACATTTTAATCTTAACTTGTTGAATTATATATGCTCCATGATTTGGCAAACCTGTAAAAGGTAGCTTGTTCACAAACAATCAAACAATCCTAATTTTAGAGAAGGTTGTAATTACAGTTCCTATCTTAGTAGGCCAAAATATATTTGCAAACTGCACCACATCAAACTTTTTCCTTTTTTTTGAGAGAGAGAAGGTTAGCAAGTTATCTGTTTTGTTCATTTTTTAAAAAAATAAAAACTCAACTAAAAATATAAAATAATTAGACTTCGAACTTGAAAATATGGGTGGCTACCAACTATCAAGCTCTTAGCCAACTGTACTATGTTATTTCAATTGTTTGTCGATTATTTCAATTGTTTTTCTACTTTTGCCTATAGTTAGAATACGGTTGGATCTATTGGTGTTAGAGGATTTTTTTATTTAAAAGAGAGAAAAAGATAGCATGCTACATGTTTTGTTTATTTTTAAAAAAAATAAATTTAGCTGAAAATGTAAAATAACTAAGCTTCAAATTTAGAATTTCGAGTACCAACTATCAAATCTTTTGTGATCCGCTTTACTGACGTTCAAGATCGGTGGTAGAGTTTTGCTAACCGGATTGGTTGATTTAGAGTACCACTGATGAGATTCAGCCAATCTTTTTTTATTAACATATTTATTTAAATTAAAAAATTATATCTTGGTGGCCTTATTTTTCTTTTCATTTTCAACCCCTGCTGTAGTTAGGATTTAGCAGGTACGGATGCGCATTAACCACGTGGTCCGTTTCCTAGCATAGGAGGATTGTATTTATTTTTCCTCAAAATACAAGGAAAAAAAAAAAAAAAAAAAAACTTAACAACAGATGAGGGTGGGGCCAAAGAGCAATCCTGATTATCCAGTTGAGTGGATGTGGTGGAGTTGAAGATGGGGATTTTGCGGCTGAGAAGTGCAGATATTACCCTGCCTCTCTCTCCTCTCTCATACATACAAACAAATCATATCCATCTATCTATAAACTATAATATACCATTGCATAAATCACACAGTAATAATTATTACTTCTCCTTATTCCCCTATCAGATTCAGAAGCATCATCTCCCTCTCTCTCCCGCATTTCGAATTGCAGGTCCTCCTTGTTCTTCAGCTGTTCTCTTTGATGAATGTTTCATGTCGATTTCTGTAGTTCAGATCTTATATGTTCCTCGGAATTACCGGCTATCTTAATTCTCTACGAATTGTTCCTAAGATATGTGTTGCTATTTTGAATAAGTATACTGATTTGTGCATAGAAGTTATTCTTTGTATTACAAGTAAGATTTAGTGAATATATTGTAATTTGAACTTAACTGTTGCTCTGATGAACATTTGAGAAAAAGGAATTTTTTTTATGGAGTCATTTCCTGAATTCATGTCCATCAGTTTATCGATTTGCTTTTCGTGCAACGATTGCGAGAGATAAGTAACAAAGGTCTAAATTTGGCGGTGCAGATGAACACCTTAAACCAGTCCATGATCAGCGGCGGTGGTGGCCGCCCGGTGTTCGTATCCAGAGAGTCTGATGCAAGGTTTGCTGATGGACTGCAATCATGCTTGAAGGCAACCCACCAGCAAAGCAGTACTCTGACATTCAAAAGTACTGCAGATCATTCCTCAATGCCCCGGGCGCGAAAGGCAGAGCTTTTGGTATGCATGGAAACCGATAAAGCAACAGTGAGCGATGTCGTGGAGTTCCAGCCTCTAACTCCTCTGAGCTTCTTGCATAGTTCGCTGCTTCTAGAGGAGAAGTTGAGTACCAGTACAAGAGACGAGAGCATTCGCGACGACGACGACGACGACAACGGATCTAGCTCCATGCCTGCCGGTGTTCATATATTTGTGGCTGTTTCTTCTGCCGTGAAGCTGGACGCAAAACAGCTGCGTCTCATTGCCAAGAAGATGCAAAGGATCACCGGATTCCCCACCGTGAGGATCCAAAATACGGTGGATCCTTCCTTAATCGCGGGCTTTGTTGTGAGCTACGGAAATGACGAGTCGCACATCATAGACCTTAGTGTGAAAGGCCAATTGGCTGTGCTGGCCGCTCGGGCTGAGTCTCTCGACCGGACGGCCATCCTCAACTGCCATCAAGAGAGCTAGCTACCTAGCAGGAATCAATCAAAAGCTATAGTACAAGTGCATAAATCACTTATATTTGCTCACTTTGCTAGTGGGTGAAGTATTTTTCCCCTACATACAGATATGCCACTCTACGGTACAATTACTGCAACCAACAGTTTTCTATCTCATATTTTGTAAACTAAGAGCTGTATGGTTTATGCTCTGCAAGCATGTAAAGAGTTGCATGTTTTCTATTTTCGCAATAGCCGTATGTTTGCCACGGTTCGCAAGACGAAATAACAAAGTCATGGATGGAGTTAACAATCCCGACTCGAAATCAATTGCACATGTATTCTATACAGAGATGAAAAGAAAGATAGAAAAATTTGAGCTTACTGGAAAGACAAACATTAAAAATTGTGCTTTTTTCAAACAGTAAAACCTCAATTTTAAATCCCCTCGTGGATGCCGCTTACCTGAACAAATGAATCCTCCAATAAGCTCATCTCAGATCACAAGAACACCACACAACTTCTTGTACTCAACAAATCACAGGTAAGAACTAAATAACACAACCAAGTTGGTGTTTCCTATGGAATTCAACTTTCCTACAGATAGTCCATCCTGGTAATTATTTACCAGTAAGCGAAGCCAATAGGAATCTAAATCTTTAGAAGCATTCATTCATCCAGGGCTCCACAGCTTCAAGGACTACAAGAATTATAGCAAACTCTGAGACTTCATAGGAAGAACAACGACGGCACAGATAACATCATGATATACCTTCTCCACTTCAATATTAGCATTTACTCTGAGGCTTTGGTAAGAAGGGAAGAAGAATAAAAGAGAGAAAGAAAGAGTGATAAACATTCTACAACAATCCCAGAACCTCATGGAAAATATTGAAAATATATAAGTTCTGTTCTGCCGTTCTTGCAGCATGACAAACTATGAAAGGAGTGCCAACGTCCTCAAAGAGCCTCATAGAAAAGCATAACAAAGAATGTGAAGTTAAACCATCAAATATGCCACACGAAAGGCTCGAGTAGCGTCGACTCATCAGGAAAGTTCGCCATCAACTTTATTTATTATTCAGTACACGTACTGTTTGTTGCTCGCGACATACCATCAGATGAAGAAGGACGGAAGAGATGCAAAGCATATATATACATACTTAAATAGAACATCAAACACCAAAGTTCAGGTACTTCATGCAAACATAACTTTTCGCCATCATCGCTAAGCAGCACACTAGAAAAGTTTAGGATCACTTGATTCTAGTAACCGCCTTGTATGTAAGCATTGAGGCGGTTCAGTTCCTCCCTATGCTCGGTCACCACAGCACGGACAACATCTCCAATGGAGACCATTCCTATCATGCCCGACTCATTAATCACAGGGATGTGCCTAATACGGTTATCTGCAAACAACAAGCAACCATATATTTATGGCACAACTAACGACCAATATTTCCTTTTTTCTTAATAATTACTGATTCGATATGATGTCAGAGGCATAGTAAACCTGTCATCAGCTGCATAGCTCGCAGAACTTTAGTATCTGGCGTCACTGTGATCAGCTTGTTCTGTTCATTTGGACATAATAATCATTAAAAAGATGATAAACTGAAAACAGAAGATGGTTCATTTCTCATCATAAAACTCTTTTCGATACTATTCATAATTTTGTTAAAGCATTCTTTCGGTGAATTTTTCCAATGGCAACAGGCACTTCAAATGGCGTGAGTACCTCCTCAGTCATGATGTCACCAACTTTAGTTGATTTGGAAGATCTTCCTTGCACAATAATTTTCCGGAGATAATCTGAAAAGAGACAAATATTAGTTTGTAGATTTATTTATAAGAGTAAAAGACGAGTGAATACTAACTAGTATTTTTATTCTTTGGTCATTACAGTGCTTTTTATGCCTCTATAATGAAGAGGAACGGTGCTTTGCTTATGTTGCAAAAATTAGTTGATTAATCTCATCCTCAGAGATAGGTACTGCAACAAGGACTATTAAAGGTTAAAATTAAGATTAAAATTTTATTCATATCCACAATTACAACCCTTGATTTTGTAGCTGATGACTGCAGATTATCTAAGCATTAGTACCAGACGTCTGCAAGTTGCAACCCAACTTAGCACAAAATTTATCTCTGACAAAGTGTAGTTGGTTATCTGAGTCATCAGAAAGTTAAAAACAAATCAGTTATTTTATTTTGAGATATGCCTTCTCGAATCTTTCATAATCACCTCTAATCATGTCATTTTCAAACTCTACCTTTTCCAACGCCGAATGGTTTTATTTACTCTTTCATACTGGTCTATTGACATCTCCCACTAATTTTGGTCGTAAGATATAACTACAAGAGGTCCCTCCCTCTAATTGATCCCCTACTGAGATAACTCCTACATTGAACTACCATCTTCGTTTCCAATCTTATCTTCTCTTGGATAATCATTCAATTTGATGGAATTGAACCAAAGAGAACTAATCACCCCACACCACATTTCGCTTTAAAGAACCTGACTACTGATTCTAGTCAAAGGAGATTCTTCCGACAAGATTACCAAGTTAGACAGTTTTTAAGTTTTAGTTGTTATGTTGAATTATGTGGTGCCTTGATGACATAAAAAGTAATAGTCTTAGTGAAGAAAATTGCTGATTACCTCTCTCGGTAATAATTCCAGCAATCGCTTTCTCTTCTCCAGGTTTTACCACCACCAAAGCTCCAACATTGTGCTGTGTCATCTGAAAACGGAGTAGAGTTAAACCATCAGTAATGTCTGAGAGATCGTTTAGAGAGAGAAGGGCAGCTCTCGCACACTACAAGAGATGTTAAAAAGCAGAAGAATACATACTGATTTCACAGCATCATAAACAGTCTCTTCGGTAGTGCACCAAAGCCATGACCCGTCAGCACCCTTACCTTTATCTTTCAAGATATCAGCAATAGTGGTGCTCTCAAATCCATGCTCTTCTAATCGAACAGAGGAAACTGACTGGAAACGTGAAAATACAGTGGGCAGCATGGCAGGATTCGCGAGGCGGACATGCTGAAGAATTGCACTCTTGAGGACACCTCCACGGGATCGAATTGCGTGAATTGCTCCTTGCATTTTCCTGACTTGGGTATTAAAGTTAGCCACATAATGCATAAAAGTTGACATGGAATGAGAAGAGTTAGACAACATTTAGCATTTTTTCTTTTTTTAATAATCACTTACGAAGTAAAAAAAAAACAAAAAAACTGATAGTAAAATGAATGACATCTTTCAATATTTTCTCAGCTACAGAAAAAAGATCAGATGAGAGAAAAGCAACAGCAAACTTCTCAATGAGTTTCTTTTTTCCCCTCTTTACAAACATACCCATCAAATGCCCATCAATATCCGTGCTAAGATTACTCATTTAGAGAAAACGCGTGTGTGTGTGTGTGTGATCCTACATACTCGAGTAACTGGGAATTTGAAGGTGCTTGCCAAGTTTCATACGGACGCAAACACGCTGACACAAGGTATTAGAACTTCCACAAGGATCTAAGGCCTAGTTCGGTAATGTGGTGGCCAAAAGCACCATTTTTGTACTATCTAAGTCCCAAAATATTCAAAAGCGCTTACAATCTTTCCTTCTTCAATGCTTTAAAATTGCAGTTGCAATCTTTCCCTTCTTTCCCTCTCCGGCGGTGGTTGCAGCTGTAATTTTATAATATAAAAGAAGAAAAGATTGAAAGCGCTTTTAATTTTTTTGGATCTCCTATAGTATAAAAAAAATGATGATTACAGCCACCAGTAAGAAAAGAAGATGTAATACAATCTCCCCATGAACTCTTATCAGGACGATCGGTACTAACACAATTATCGGTAACTCTTCAGAAAGTTATTCTGGCTCGAATAGATCAGTGCAGTTTTGTCCAGAATTTCGACATCAGTCTTCAGCTGGACGAGCCGAAAGCACCCCAGGCAGTCAGGAAGGAAGAAAAACAACTGACAACCATCTACAGAAACAGAACACAACCCGTAGATTCTAGAAAAGACGTGAAGTTTAGCCCATTTCAGAGTGGCAATCAATTAGAGCATGTAAATAACAGAATAGAATACTCGCCTCTCACCTGCAAGCGGAAAGGCGTCGGCGGAGGAAGAAGAGTGGAGGGGAGTCGCAGATGGATGAAAGGCGGCGAAGTGAGCGAGAAAAAGAGGAAGAGAGAGAGAGAGAAACCCTACCACCATCACCTTCTGGTCTACTGGGAGTGTAAAAGTAGTGCGAGTCCCAAACGAGTCATGTTTTGGTGGTGTGGGCTGTGCGCGTGTGTCGGTCTTAATCTTATCAACAACAACCCTCTCTGGCTCTCTGCCCTTTAACCTTTTGTCTTCGTTACGCCGATGCATAAAAAAAAAAGAAAAAAAAAAGTAATAAATTATTGGGATAGCTTCAAATACCACTTATGTGGTTTCGTTCTCACTTTAGTACATGTGGTTTAAAACGTATTACTTTAGTATTCTGTGGTTTGATTATTCTCTTTTTGTTATCTTTTCGTTAATTTTTTCGTTAAATTAATAAGAAAGTTAAAACTACAGGATAGTAAAGTGAATATTCGATAAACCATATGTAGAATATTTGAAGTTTTTCTGTATAATTAACGAAAAGATAATAAAAAAAGATAATAACCAAACCACAGGATGCTAAAGTGATACGTTTTAAACCACATGGCACTAAAGTGAGAAAGCACGAAATCACAGGGGTGGTATTTGAAGTTATTCCTAAATTATTTGTTGGATTATTTTCTGAACAAATTGCAAATTTTTCGTTTTTCAATTGTGCTCTACTATCTGATTTTCTAGCTTTGTTCAATAAAATTAATAATTAAAATGTGATAGTAATATAATAAAGTTAATTTCGATGCTGGTTATTTACAATTTATAGACATTTTTTATATCATATTATCCCATTCAATGGGCTAAAATTTAATTTAAATAAATATTATACCAAATTTAGGTGGAGATGAATTTTGTCTTTTTTGACGAAAAGTCTAATCATATTTTGTGAGAAATTTTTATTTGATAGGCAAAAATTTCTAGCACACTGAGTTATGATGAGTAATTCACCACCAAAAACTAAGAAGAGTCACTAATTTGCTAAAAGAGACTCAATAATATTTTAAAGACTTTCTAAGGTACAAGTAATGTCATTAAAGAACGCATTATTATGCAGGACTAACAATAAGAATATATCATTATCATTACACATAACAAAAAAAGAATTGTGTGAGGTGGTAGGAAAAGGACGTTCATCTAATCCTTCCTAATCACGACGGATTAATTAATCAGCAGCACCCAAAAGAAAATTTTAAAGAAAAGAAAATAAAATAAAATTAAAAAAGAATAATCTCAAGTCTCAACCCCATCATATGACGCACTCACAGTACACACGCGTGGTTCGGTGGGCCCCGCTGGACATATTGGTGGGCCCCGCCACTCGGGCTTGGTCAAAGTTCGAACTCGATCTCGCGGCTCAGAATGTTGTAACGCGAAAATGACCCGGCGACTTGTTAGATGAATCGTACAAATTAATTTCACAAATTGTGGGCAATTAGAGTTCCAAAAAACAGAAATATATATATATATATATATATATATATATATATAAGCGTATAGAAAATCTTGTAATGACATACAATATCAAAAAAAGAATAAAAAAATATTCTCTACGAACCGTTATGATCAATTAGTTAAAAAATATTTCAAATAAGAACGAACGATTATCATCAATCTATTAAAAAATTTCATTCCTATAGATGATCAAATTATAAAAAATATCTCAACTAAAAACGAATGATTATGATCAATCTGTTAAAAAATAGCATTACATCTTTATTTTACATTAAAATTAAAATTTGAGTTTAAATTATGAATTAAATTTAATTTTTGATATAAAATTTGAATTAATAATTAAATTTTTTTAATTACAGTGGATCAAAATTAAGTTTTTAATTTTAAAATAAATGTAAATTAAATTTTGATGATTTAGTTTAAAACACATATTTAAATTTTAGAATCATTAGAAATCGAAAAATATATAAAAATATTCAATATATATATATATAAAAAAAAAAACAATATAGGCCAGGGTATTGCAAATATTTTCTAATAGAATATGACATATGAATTTATAAAATACAATTTTTATTATAATTTTTCAATAAATATGATTTATAAATTTATATTAATTTAAAATAAATTAAAATAATTGTTATGTGTATTTGCACTTACACTCAACTAGTATATATATATATATATATTTGATTTACAAGGTCGAGTCCACTACAAGTAGTTTTCCGACCCAACATAATCAGATAGCAACTCCATTCTCACTTTATTTTAATCTACAGGGGTTAAATGTTACGCGACAGGGATCACGTGCAAAGCACACGATGATGCAGTTAAAGATATAGAAGTTCAGAAACTCATTATAGTAGAACTTACTTGAGCATACTGAAATGTGGATTAGAGAGGATCTTTCTGCTGCCGGGGAATCCTTATCTGCTCGTACGATCCCTTCAATTTGTTTTTGTGGACATGTGGCTGGCGAATAAACAAATCACCACCCAATCCAAATCCCTCTTGTCACGTTCCATGTAGATTTCTTTCGTTTGTCAAAGAAAAAATCAAATGCTTTTCATCGTCATGCATGAACCCCCTGCCCCACAGACATCGACACCTGAACCTGCCAACCTGAAAACCTGCCCACAGTTTGCGAGCATATTTCATCAGCAAAATTTTTGAAAATTTTATTATGATTCCCATTTCAAGGAGGATCGATCGAAAATCTCTACATCTCACTCGAAACCAGAATCAATACATCGCACACATACGCAAAGCTGATATTTCGACAAACTAACAGGGGCCCCAAACTCCTTTTCACTACCAAATGCCTGAAAAGTAATCCACAAGGACAATAACCGGATAGTAACGAGCGGATACCCCGTCATAAACTTGTGAAAAATGTATAAAAAGCACTTGCTTTTAAGACTTCAGAAACCCAAATCAAATGTAGGGCAATCATCATCCACAGTAAGACATTTATTAGGTAAGTTTTGAAACTGAAAAGTCTCCCTTGTCACATCTGTTGCTGCTGATGCATCGGAGGAGCCGACCCCGTCCCATTTCCCTTCTCGTTTGTTATCCTTACAAATCTGCAAAAACAGTAAAACCCTTCTGAATCAAATTACGATGAGTATTTAAATTTCAGATCTCAGGGGAAGCGAACTACCACTTGCCTGTGTAGTTTACATCAAAAACTAAGAAACTAGTTACTTTAATCTCTGCCAAAGCAGAAATTAAGTTTAACATCACAAAAAAGGAGAAACTTCGAAGTTTCAAGAGCCCTAACCTGGTCAGCATTTTCATCATTGCTTGAACAAACAAGAGGTGCTTCTGCATACAGACCAGAAAAAAACAAATGCAAGTATTATCATAATAAGAATCCACAAATGCCATTTCTGGATGAAATGCAAGTATTAGAATATAAGAGTTCGGCACCTGAGCTGGAGGTTGTTGCACCTAAGCAGACTTTGTCATCAGAGCCTGCAACTCTTTTCGATCTCAAAGCTTCTGGTTCTATTTGCCTAAATCAAGACAATGTGCTGAGTTCAAATATTATGAATACAAACCCTAATCTAAAACTTCCAAGACTCAAATCATTCTTAAACAGTAAGAAGGTAAAGCAAGTTTACAGCACAATCAAGAGAAAAATAAAATTTGCATTTACTGTATGTCTAGTTTCTGCACGTAAAAAATAATGGAGATATCAGGCAAATCATAGACTGGACTAACAATTATAATTAAATAAAACACAACAATCAGAGAAAGAATTAAACATTATAAGCATCAAACTTAGAAATGCCTGCCATTGGCATTTCAAAAAATTTACTTCTAATCTAGCCAACTCTCGCGTATTCTTAGGCTGAAAATGGACTACCAAATTTGAGTTCGATTTACCTTGTTATTTGTGCCAGGGATTAAAGTGCCGCCCCGCGCCGTACGGCACGGGGCAGCACGTACCGTGCCCCCAAGAAGGGGGCAGGGTACAGGGGGGGGGGTCTCGCACCCCCCCGCCATGCCGTGGGCTTTTTCTTTTTTTTTTCTTTTGCTTTTTGTTTTTTTTTTCTTTTTGGGTACCCGAAGCATCTCATGTAGACCCCCTTCTTTTTCTTTTTTTGGCCTGTTGCACTTTTTTTATATATATATATATTTGTCTTTTTCCTTGGATTCCCTCCAACTCCTTTTTCGGAGATCTACTTGTTAGGTAAGTCAAAAAAAAATTATAATTTAATTTTTTGCTGATATATTTTGAATATTTTTTATATGTGAAGCTTAATTTGAAGAAATATAAAATTAGGCAACTTTTAGTCTATAGTTTATAAAAAGTTGAAAATCGATGTACTTGATTTAATCAATATACGGGCAAATTTTTAATTTACATATCCGATCCATATCGGCCCGAGCCCTCCGCTTCCACCATAGATATCCACTTTTTCTTCGCAAATTATTTTATCAAAGTTTGTCGCACCGCGAAGCTTTCGGTGAATCAGGGGAACAAAATCGAACTCGATAAACAAATTTTGAAGCACATCTAACATAAAATTTTATTTTTGCGTTAGAAGATTGAAAATGCTGATAAAATTAAAAGCTAAATTAAATCAATTGATACTTAAATTTATTTAATTTATTTATCATATAATTTATTGCTAAATTTTTATTGATAGATCTAACAATTTTTCTAAAAAAATTACATTAATTGATGAGTATTTTAATTTAATTGATGTGAATTTTATTATTGTATTTTAATTTCTATTCTCTATCAGGTATAGTTGTACTTTACATACAAAAAAGCTTACCAGTATGTTAATTGATGAATATAGTAAGCTATATATAGCAAATATTCATAATTATTTAACTAAATCTTTCAAAATAATATTATAAGAGCTTGTTGGAACAAAAAAAACTAAAATAAGTCTGTGTCAAAGCGTGCCAGTAGGAGGTCATGCGTATCCATCAGCATGCAAGCGTACCACGTGTCGGCACGGAAGTGTGCCTGTGCCGTACCGTGCCAGGCAGGGAGCGGCACACCCCCGTGCCACGGCACTTTAATCCTTGATTTGTGCGTTGTTTTTTTTTTTTTTGAAGTACTCCAAAAGTAGTTCATCTTGTGACATAAACTCTGCCCAGTCACTCATCACATGCTTTCCAAGTTTTCCAGCTTTGAAGTCAAATTTTAAGAATATCTCTAGAGCCTCTAGTCAGCATTTATGTGACTAAATTTTGCGATATAAACACATGCAGTTCCTAACTAAATTCTGAGACTACACAGAATTTAACAATTTTATCTGAATTCCTTGATGATCAACTATTCTAATAAAGGCAAACACAACAACAAAACCCAGTTAAAAAGCAATACATTTTTCAACATTAAGAGACCTAAATCTCAACTTCAAAAGAAATCATATCTTCAGATTTGAGGTGAAAGGGAAATCAACAAATCAAACACTTGATATAACACAAGACAATAATTTCATATAGAATTTCTATAAATGTAGTATAATACCGAGAATACTGATCAACAGAAGTTGAATGACCATAAGCTGGAAATACCCCATCATCCTCGGTGCCACTTGGAGTTGCCACATCTGAATTAGAAATGTTAGCAGCTTCAGTGTTGATGTAATAACTCCCTGAGATATACATTCAATTAATACTTCCTGTTAAGTCTCTTTGTTACCCTCACCTGCAATTTTTCCAGAGAGATTGAAATTCGCCTTATTCTGACATTCAATGTCTCTCATAGTGATGTCTGAAGATATCGGTGAAAGAGCAGTTTCAACTGGTAGCTTCCTCTTGTCACACTCCACTTTCAGCAATGGCTTCCTAAGGATGGAAAGAATCTGAGAAGCTGGAAAGCCAACAAAATCACGGTCAAGTGTTAAATCATAGTGGGAAATGAAATATAAATTAAATTAAAAAAATTAATTTTAATGAGAAGATGTTAAGATGTGCATTTTACAAAGTTGTCCAAGAGCAAACTAGGTTCCAAAGAAGCAAATTAAACATACTTTTACCTAAATCATCTAGAGGCCAGCAAATAAGGCACTTTCTAACAAAGAATGCCTCCTTGGCAGTGCTTATTGCTCAAGTTGGCACCTAATTGCAAGGTTAAGGTTAATGGCTTAATGCTAAATTCTTCATTATAAGTTATATCCTTCGTATTGCTACAATGACTCCAAGAAAAAAGGGCCCAATGGAGAAGACCGAAACTAACCATGATTAAAGAACTGTAGGCAAACTTGGAAGCACGAAATGTAAATTTTAGAGTTTAAATTTTAATGATCTCTTTTCCAGTTTTTTGTGGTCATTAATTTTGTTACCTGTTATTTCCTTTTTTCCAATTTTGAGTAGGATCCACTATTGTCTCCTTAGTCTTTTCATAAGTATTATGAACTTATTACATGGTGAAGTGGCGAATATATCCATAACATTTTCTTCTTGATATATTTTGGAGTACCTTAGATTTTAATTACTTATGATGTAAATGAAATATTTTATTTTTAGACTTGTTTACTTGACTGCTTGAGTAGTAAAGATGTCCAGATAGATGCTTCAGTCATCTTAGACATTTGGGGTCCTTTGACCAATTAACAGCCTAAAGTTGACTGCCTTGAGCAAGGATTTAAGTGTGTGGCACAGGGTTGTGCTGAGCACTCGCTAGCACGGTACACCATAGTGCATGCTATGCGGTGCAAATGTGTGCCATTGCCGACACATTTTGGCATAAAATATTGATTTTCTTCGGCACCAATATATGTTAATGGCTCTTTAAATATTTTGTATCAATTATTTTGTACTTTATTGATGTAATTAGGAAAAAAAAAAAAAAGAGGGTTTTGAGCCCTGCCATCGGCATGGGGGTCATATTGTGCTGATATCTTATCGGTATGGTACACGGTAGGCACTGCTCATACCAATAGGCACTTAAATCCTTAGCCTTGAGCATTCAACAACATACACCAATTCTTTAAAGGAACATGATCAAGGAAGCATAAGGTATGAGAAAGAAATCTGGTAAAAGTAGACGAACCATCACGTAATGTAGTATCATTCTTACTACTTGTAAGCTTGTCAATCTTTGGGCTGCCTAAAGTTGCGCCTTGTTCTGAACGCCCTTTCTCTAGAATTTCTGCAAATTGTTTAATTAGCTACACATGATAAAAATGTATGAAACTCATAAAAATAAGTAAAAAGAACCACTTCTGTATAAAAGTTAGTCATCATAAAGGAACTGCTTCTGTCCACAAATTAGTCATTAGGCCTAGTTTCCTTATAATGGTTTTTGCAATTACTTTTGACCTTAGCGTTCCTTGAGATGCAGGGGCTGGCAACTTGTGAGGGACCCTTCTTGATATCTGCATACCAGTAAAACATATTATTCATGTCCTAACATGAGAAGGGAATGATAGAGACTTACAAAAGAAAGCATTCTACTGTGGCATGTACGAAACGTCACCTTCCTGCCGAATTCGTGGCTCACAAATTTCAACGAGATAATTGGGTAACTCGTATTTACTCCCACTTTCCACAGAGTCTATGGAGTTAAGGTACTTGTTGCTAAGTATTGTACCATCTTCATTTAACAAAAGGATCTGCAAATGCAAGAGTTTGCAAAATATTTTTTTTTTAAAAAAAATACAAAATATGCAACCATACAAATTAGCTGTTCAATACTTATTGAATGAATTACTTCCAGCAGAATAGTTGGCACAAAAATGCCAACAATATAGTTGGATAAATCACACTTAATCGCACATTCCATGCATTCAATGTTAAGCTGCACAACAATGGGATCACTAAAAATTTAAAACCAGTTGGTACAGAACTTGCACAATAACTTAAACAAACACTAATTTTTATTACAAAACTTTCTTACGTCACTCACAACTCACAGATTACATTTTATTTCACTTCGCTATTTCGGAAAACCCCACATCGTGCCTAGCTCTCACCAAACCTCACAATGATACTACTAGAGAGAAACTTTAAATAGGTTTCTCTCCTTCTTTGTACATCTCATCTCTTTATCTATTACTCTCTTAGTCCCCTTTCTCTCTAACTCTCTCTAATTCAGCTACAAACCAACTATTTAATTAGAAAGTTGGAAAAGCAACTAAGAGAACCAATAGTTTCATCCGGTATCCTTTATTCCCAATTTTCAATATCCATATTTGTCCAAAGTAGAAAGAACATAAATAAAACAGAAAATTTTAGATGTACAGCTGATAAGGATGAAGTTTAGCCTGGCTCATTATTTCCACAATGTTTGAGTGAGCACATGAATCTACTTCTAACTTGCGCTGAAGTAGTGTTCAAGCATGATAAGAAGTACAATCACAAACTCTGCAGCCTCATAATAAACTAGAAGAGTTGTAATGGTACATTGCCCTAATGATCCTACCACTTTCAAAATGAGCTTCTAGCTAAGTTAAAAAGTTTCTTTTTTAGTAGGGCTGAGGAGTTGAGCGAGGCCCTTTGGAAGCAGTTGATTTCTATACAAGATAAGCTATTATTAGGTAGACTCTGGCTATCCGTAAGTTCAAATAGGAGAAGGAAAGATGATAAAGAAACATAAATATATTAACACACAAAAACTAGTTGAAACTCAAAAGAATGGTCCCATAGTCAGTATTTGGGTTAAACAGCCATATACGGGGATTCAAGCATTTGAGAAGGCATCTCATTAGGTTAAGAAAAGCTAAATAGCAAAAGTAGATAACTATACTGCAAGAACAACACGATAAACAAAAGGAATGGCATACCATGTGCCACATATTATTGGAAAAACCATGGGAAAGTATGGAGCTCAAACTTGTAAGAGAGAGAGAGAGAGAGAGCAAAACTGAGGGTGTTCAGGTGAATGTTGGCATAAGGGTTTAAAAAAATCATATACGCAAAGGTTGTATCCAGTAGTTAGAAGAATATGACAGAGTTCATAGTCTAGCCATAAATGAACGTGGTTGGTATACTTGTTAGGAATAATACTCGACATATATGATTGCAGAGAGAAGAGGCAATGTAAGTGTTGCACTTCTCATATTGAATAAGCATTTGGGACAGAATTATGTTCATCAACTAAAAATTGTAATAGGACTATAGGAGAAAGGCCACCATGTGTCTATACATGAAAATGCTATGTACATCTACACATTACCGTGTATTCTGTGACTCCCACGCCTAATTATTTGGCAATGCCACACCAGACACTTAGCAACACCTAATAATAGCATAAAGCCCAGTGTTGATAGTCAAGATAATGCAAGTTAGAAACAGTAGGCTCATGCAAAAGCCAAAGCCTTTTTTTTCTTTTTCTAGTAAGATGTAGTTTCCACTTTACCATAAGTAAATAATTGCAAGTAAACAAAAAGAAGCAGTTTGCAACACATGGAATATGTAGTTAAGTTATGGGGACACGAATTTAGAGAATATCTCATTTCTGCAGAAACTTTAAAAACAAAATATCAACAAAAGTACTGATTATACTGTGGCAGTTCAATGAAAATATTGTTCATGATTAAGCGAGCCTCATTCTGCAGAAACTTTAAAAACAAAAAAATCAATAACAGTACTGATTATACTGTGGCAGTTCAATGAAAATACTGTTCATGATTAAGCGAGCCTCAAATATGAGTCATTACTTCTGAGTATCATAAGATGTGTATCATGTTTCTCAAAGAATAGAAGTCGGAAACTATAAAGCCATAAGAATAGGGAAATGTATCCTTCAATGTCCATATTGCGACCATCCTATTAGTAATTATTTAAATATTTCTGATGGATTAAAAATTCATTCAAATGCCAAAGACATAAGCTGTGATCCTCTAGTTTCCATTCAAGTATTTGCTTAGAGAGGTCTCTTTTAGACACACAATTTAAATAATTCAATCCACTAAAATTGAGCTAACAAAAGGATCTTTTACAATGAAGATCACTAAGGGAATAAGCAAACCTGTTTGGTAAGCGAACCACTTTGTACCAGTCGCAAGATCCCATCATGATACTTCTTTGCTTTTTGAGTTAATTGGGTGGTGTATAAGACATTCCACTCTACAAGAATGCAAAGAGCCTATAAATTAGGATAAAGGAGTAAATTTTCATATTACTTCTAAATGAATTTTGTTTTTGTCCTGAAAAGAGTCCTTAAGTACATATGTTATGCATGTAAAATCTTTCTTCTGCAAATGGTCTTGCAACGACACGCTATTCTTGGATCTTTGGAGGACTCATTAGTCGTTACATTTTAGAAACAGAACTTTCTATGCTTTACAATGTAGGGGACTTCGATTTGGCAATTAAAGTAAATCCCGAGGTAATTGCAGTTGTCAGATTTACATGGTAGAAAAACTTGACTTTAGCTTTTAAGGGGGAAAAAAAAATCTTCTCTAGAGTGTTGTACCATAGTGAAGACAAGCTTTGCCAAAGAGGCATAAAGTGGTGGAAAGCTTAGGAAAGTTGGATTGCCCACATATTCTTGTGCATCACTGGCCATTTGATAAACAATCTCATATATGTACTTGGCAGTTTGCCTCTCTACCATGGATTGCCTTGTTTGCAAGATTCATGCTGCAACACTTCGGCATGCTAATACATAGTATGGAACGCTACATTGCTGGCACACCACCGGTGTTTATGTCTTGACGACTTGACATAATGTTTTTCATAAGTTTTCACAAGGAGAAGAGAAACCGATCCAAAAAGACTTTAGATGGCCTCTTATTAGCATTTACACTCATATGATAGAATTGCTTACTAAACTGAGGGAAATTTCTTGGAAACAAGTTGGCATTTGATCAACTTGAGAGTTCAAACTTGGGAAGAACAAAATTCTCCAATAATGAATTTCATCAATTGTTTTCTCCAATTTAACCAACTGTCATTGAATTTTTTTCACACAGCAATTATGTTTAAGAATCAAAATATCTGAATAATGGATGTGCAACAAAGGATTTTTGAACATCAGGGGGTATCTCGACAATATTATGTTGACCAAAAAAAAAAAGAACTCCTTGCCCTATACTCCAGATGACACAGCACATCAGAACGCAGCTTGTCAAGCATGCATAAAGCATATTTTCCTTTTCCCTCTATAATGAATTTACAGGACTTAGCCCCTATAGCTTCTATTCATAAAAGCATGCATAAAGCTCCTACGAAAGCAACGACAACTCCTAACACTTCTCGCTTTTCTATCCCACTTTTCTAGACCTGAAATGAATATATCAGCACAGAACACCATTTTGCTCTTTAGAAAGGAAATTCAGACTATGACATGTAATGGCAGGATCACAGAGAATGTTGAAATAATGCTAACATCTACAGTGTCTAAATAATGTAATGCTAGCCTTTCAAAGTGGCATGCATTGAATGCAGAGGACCTTCTGGTACACTAAACCACTAAATACAATCTTCTTGCTTGCTATGACAGGAAAATCAATCGAGAAGATTAGGTTTATCAAATGGTATGTAGTACAAGCACTGAAAAAAAAAAAAATCGTTATCAAGCAACAGCCCAGTAGTACAGCATAAAAGAAATCAATAATGAAAGCTAAATAGTAGCCTCTTATCAAAATATACACAAAAAAGAAAGACTGACCATCGATGCAGCTTGAATTGGTATTTGAATAATTCTGCGGTGGTCTACTTTTACATTTTGTTGCTTTGCTCTCTGAGGGATATGGGTAGTTTAACAAGAAATTAAAATTTCAATACCATCATATATCAAAGAACTGAAAAGCTCTCTAGCAGTACTCACCTATAGTTTTGCATTGTCCCTTTGATTCTGGTATTTTTCGTTGCAACAAGCTTTTGTTGTTTTCTACAAAAATGATATATTAGCATAAGGAAGCATAAAAAATTTACTATGAATACAGACAATGGCATACCAGAATTTTTGTTGCAAGCTGGGACATGCAGTGCTGTTGCTTAAAGGAAATAATTCAAAAGGCAAACAGAAAAATGTTTACCCTTCTCTCCTTGTGTTTGAGAACTTCCATGCAGCTTATCTCTATGTCTAGTATCCATATCTGTAAATTCCTTTTGGTCTCCAATAGGATCCCCAATGTCAACAAGATGAGCTTCCAAGGTCAGAGATCCACCACACTCAACCACATCATCTTTTCTTAAAAATTTGCTGTCTATGAGTTTCTCACTCTCATCATATAGCATAACCTGAGTTTGTAAGGAAATAAACATGCTATTGCAGAATTACCAAGATGGAGAATATCACTGAAGATCGAAATTTAGAATGAGGATATATAGAACAAGTTAACCAGTCTAACGAAATACAATAAATTAGATAGACTATTGCATCCATGAATTTCTACAAATGTTACAATCAATGCAATCACCAACTTTTAGTTGCATAACAAGGTCAAACAGATGACAAATGCACAAGAACCTCTCTGACAAGAAAGCAAATAAGACAACTTTTCCAGGAAATAGTAATGCAACAAGTCCAGATCTTTGATGAGAAACTTGCATGAGTTCTTGAAGCAAACTAGCATCACAAGAATTCAAAGTCAATAGCACGAGATTAGTTGCATCAAAAAACAAACTTCTTCGCAGGGGATTTGGGAGGTGTAGATATACCTTGTCACCTGAAACGTTGAGTTCAAGTACCCCATCCTGATAAATTTTTCTCTTCTGCTTCATGTGTTTGGTGTAGGTCACACTCCATCTTTTGGTGCACGCCATGTCTCAGAGTAGAATTTTCCTGTTGACATCCGATCACATGTATCATTGCACAGGATCTAACCTACCCATAGAGATGCAGGAAGAGGAAAACAAAGGAAAAGAGATTGAAGAACCAGGTTACAACATATGCAGCTAAGATAATAGAATATCGCTAGAAAATAAACTTTGATGTGCATATTGCCAACATTACAAACTTCTGACCTGAAGGTATTCATAGAGGAACTCATAATGCTGCCATTTTTTGGGGGGGGCATGGTATCAGTAAGTTAATGGGAGAGATTGGTGAGAGATTTGAAGGTGTTGATGACACTTTTGATTGAAATTCTTAGCATCTAAGCCATTAACAAGAGCAAGATCACTTCAGTAAACATTTTTGGTCGGGAATTTCTTTTCATTGAGTAAAGAGCTGATGCGCATTCATCCCAACATAAGAAGAAGCACGGCCAAAAGGAAAGAAGGAAAGAAAAACAGGAACATGACATGCTCTCCAAGTAGCATCGAGCTAGAAACTCTTTTTTTCAACAAAAAAAACTGACTAGTTAGAGGAATTGGAGCAGGGAAGGGGATGGGATTAATCTCTCTATCATTTGGAAAAAGTCTTTTCTTAACAGTGGTTTCCTTGCAAGATTGGAACAAGTCAACCATTACAAGGTGGGGCTCGACTGGTCCACATATCGACTTAATGAAACAACATGACAACATCTCTTGGTGTACCATGAGTCCAGGATGATCCTAGCACCATTGGTCTAGTTACACTTTGTTCACTAAATTTTAATCCGTGCATTCACTTTCTTAAAAACAAGATCCTTTGAATACAAATGCATTACATAGGAATTTGCATGCATTGGAGACTTAGCAGCATTTGGAACTACATGCAGGTGGACTATACTTGTTTGGACTATAAGAGTAGGAAGGGCGAATACTTTGAGAGGTTTTTAGTAGGCAGAACCCCAACTCTCTTCTCATGTATCTGTGCTATGCAGTGGCACTGTGGCAGTGTTTTGGCGCTATTTTTGGCGGTGGGAAAACCTAAACTATTGCCTCTCTAACTGCCTTAGCTCTCTCAATCTGTATATTTCCTCTTGTTCAAAATATAAACCCAACTATAACCGAATATTAGCTTGCTTGGATCAAGCTAGGCAGCATATTAGCTGCTGGAAGGTTGGCCCTTTGCAATTCAGACAGCTTATTGGATGCTAAATTGCTAAGAGATAATCTATTTCACTACTACCTTAAATATCTATTTCACTACTATGTTAAATATATACAGCAAATTACCCACCTATAACCTGATCAAAGCTGACAATTCCAAGCCGTTAGTCATCAATTTTGGTCAGAACAGAGAATTGATAACCTCTTCGAAAACTGGATGCAGCAATTTTAGTTGCCTTTATAGCATATTTGCCTTGCTCCCCTATTGCGCAAAAAACATGTTCGAACTTGGGTTTGCACTTTGTTAGCCGGCAGCTAACATTAAATGTTTCCATCTTATCATCCTCTGGAAACATGTATTTGGATACCAATTATAATAAAAGGATCTGTCTTATCTTGGCAATCATTTTTCCTTGAGCTTAATTCAAGGATAATTAGACCGCTTTACACTGTCTTGGCTTGGCCATCAAGCCTTATCTTTCAAAACAACTAAAAGAACATTTCAGACTTGGCAATTCTTGGGTTAAATAATAGCTTCAGTAATCATGAGTAGTCCTGATTATAGATCGCACGAGAGAAGAAGCTAGCAAACTTAGATGGTGTACATGTTGTCTTTCATGTGAATACATTAACTCCTGGATCAGCGGCATGAGCTCCTTGTGCTAAACTGCGAGCTAAAGCATTGCTCACCTCATAAATCATTGCAATTTGTTCATGAGATTTATCTCGAACAAGGAACGTGTGGACCTCCCCTCGAAGTTCAATGGAGCTCCAGGCAGGGTCTTTTTTCATCCCTAATAAGCTTATCATTCCATGAATGTCAGCCACACTTTCCCACATCTCATAAGCTGCAAAAGTATTTGACAAAACTACAAGTTTGCCAGCATTCTCAGGCTGCAGTTCGAAAAATTTCTTAGCAGCAAACTTAACCAACTCCATATTTCCATGTTTCCTGCAGGCACCAACGAGAGCTCCCCAAATCACAGAGTGTCTGTCACAAGGCAACCTCTTCGCAAACTCGTAGGCTTCATTCAATCTCCCAGCCCGCCCCAGCATGTCTACTATTGCTGAACAGTGTTCTCCCCTCGGCCTAATTCCATATTCTTTTGTCATGGAATAAAAATATTTCCATCCTTCATCGATCAGGCCTCCGTGGCCACAAGCTGAAAGCACAGCAAGAAAGGTCACGTGATTTGGCCGAAAACCATCTTTGATCATCTGGTCGAACAGCTCAAGTACCTCCATAACGTGCCCGTGCTGCCCATAGCCCGATATCAAAGCTGTCCACATGGTGACATTTCTCTCGAACGAGCTCTTGAAAACCTGGCGGCCATCGTGTGGATTACTGCACTTGAGATACATATCCATGAGCGCAGTGTTCACGATGACATTAGCCTTGACGCTTCTTTTGATCATCAGACAATGTGCTCGTCTTCCGTGCTCTAGCATTGCTAGTTTGGCACAAGCATTTAAAACTGACACGAATGTGAACTGATCCTGCTCCAAGCCGACTAGCCGCATCGAACGATAGAGGTTGAGGCCTTCTTGCTCGAGGCCCACTCGCACATAGCCCGATATCATTGCGTTCCACGAGACTATACCTCTTTGTGCCCCGGGAGTCCTATCAAACAGGTGGCGTGCGACTTGCAATTCCCCAATTTTGGCATAGAAAATCAACAATTTAGTCCTGAGATACTCGTTAGGAGTGAACCCGGTGGTAACCATGTGGGCATGAATCCTTTTCCCAAGCTTTGCTTCTTTCCTGTTGACGGTTTCCTGCAGCAGAAGAGCATATGTCTGGTGATCCTGCGACGACCTTCTCCGGCACAAGAGCTCTACTGCCTCAAATAGTCTTCCAGATATGCACAGAGCCCTCAAAGTCTGAGCCCAGCTGAAAAAATTCTGGCAAGGACTCTGGATTGGAGGGCGGGAAGGACGTTTCCAGGAGGAGGATAGGTTCATGACAACCGCAGACCAATCATGAATGCGTGAGCGAGAGCGAAATGATTGTTTAATTCAGAGGATGGGAACCAGGAGCACAACTTGAGAAACATGTCCTACATAATAACTAGTTGTTGGGATGAATGGTATCCCGGTCTCCCTAATAGGGGTGTACAATGTACTGCTGCAGAGGACGAAATCTCTTTCGTAAACGACAATTACCGGCTCCTTATTCCTGAATAAACAAGCATGTTGTACTTTGAGTTGCACTAAAAGATGAAAGTTATTCTGGCTCGAACAGATAACTGCAGTTTTGTCCAGAAAAACAACCGACAACCATCTACAGAAACAGAAATCTATATATCCTGGATAAGAAGATTAAATCACAAACCCGTAGATTCGAGGGAAGTTTCGAAGTTTAGCCCATTTCTTTTCCCAAGGATGATAATGTAAAGATAAAAAAAAAAAAAAAAAAAAAAATTCATAGTGGCGATCAATTAGAGCATGTAAATAATAGAATAGAATACTCGCCTCTCACCTGCAAGTGTAGGGGGAGAGAGCGGAAAGGCGTCGGCGGAGGAAGGAGGAAGGAGGAAGGAGGAAGGAGAGTGGAGGAGATGGGAGGACTCAGATGGGGCTTAACCCTCTGGGGTTGGAACTTGGAAGGGATCGTACGTTAACAAGGGAAACAGAGGAGCTCTTTGCGCTCTCTCTCACTCTTCCAGGCTTTTTTAAAAAAGGGTTAATTTCATACAGGTCCCCACAAACATGATGAATTACGAATATATTCCTGCAAAGTCCAATTTGCATTAGTTATCCCTGCAAAAGTCCTAATGTATTCAAATATGTCCCTACCGTCAGTCACCGTTAGAAAATTTTAGTTAACCACAGTTAAAATGTTTAACCATAATTAATTAATAAGTTGAAATGACATTTTTGCCCCTCTCCATCTTCCTCACCCATCTTCCTCACCCTCTCCCCGCCACCCTCGTCCCCGCCGCCCTCCCCCCCACCCCGGCGCCCCGCCGCCGCCTCCCCGCCGCCCTCGTCCGCCGCCAGCCGCCGCCGCTGCCGCCGCCGCCGCCGCCTCCATCTTCCTCACCCTCATCCCATCCGCCCCCCCCAGCCCCTCCTCCGCCCTCGTCCCCCCGCCCGCCCCCCCCCCCCCCCCCCCCCCCCCCCCCCCGCCGCCTCCCCGCCGCCCTCGTCCGCCGCCAGCCGCCGCCGCTGCCGCCGCCGCCATCTTCCTCATCCTCATCCCCCCCCCCGGCCCCTCCTCCGCCGCCGCCGCCTCCTCCCCGCCGCCCTCGTCCCCCCGCCGCCCCCCCCCCCCCACCCCGGCCCCTCCTCCCCGCCACCCTCGTTCGCCCCCTCCGCCTCCCCGCCGCCCTCTTCCTCTACTTCTCCTCTCCCCGCCGCCCTCGTCCCCGCCGCCCCCCCCCCCCCCCACCCCGGCCCCCCCCCCGCCGCCGCCTCCCCGCCGCCCTCGTCCGCCGCCAGCCGCCTCCTCTTTCTTCTTCCTCCTATCCTTCTTTTGGAGGGACATATTTGTGAGGGCAAAACTGTCATTTCACATCCCTACTGTTAAAAAACAAACAGATCTCAAACAGCAGCAAACCAGAGGGACATATCTGCATACATTAGGACTTGCAGGAATAACTAATGCAAGTTGGACTTTGCAGGGATATATCCGCAATTCACCATGTTTGTGGGGACATGTATGCAATTAACCCTTTAAAAAATTATTGGACCTGAATTATCGTAAATCAATAAAACGTTCCGTCCGGCACGTGCACAACTCGAGTCTTAGTCGGATTCAAACTGAGGTCCCGCTAATGATCATATTTAAACTGGAGGAGATTTTCACGAACACGGTGTCTTTAAAGCTTCGTTTGGTTCGGATATTAGTAGGAACTAGTTATTTCAGAAATAGATACAAATATGGGTATTTGTAAGAACAAGAGTAAATTTTTGTTTGGATGAAAATGTGAGTATAAGTAAGAACAAGAGAAATAGTGTTTGGATGATTTTTAGGAATATGAGGAATAGTGGGTAGTTGAAATTTAGAAATTTCAAAAATACCCCTCTCTCTTTTAATATGAAGTCAACCAATTTTTAATTTTAAATTATTTGTAATATGTATTAATTTGGGAATGTATCTTTTAATTTAAAAGTAAGGATTTAAATTTGTAAATACTTTCATATTTTAATAAATTATGACTTTAATTATTAAATCTTAAATGAGTATTTTAAGTAATACTTAGCATATAATAATACGCCAAAAATTACGTTAATTAAATAACAAAATTTTAGCATCAGGTTGAAAAATAACGATATATTTTTCAGCAATTAACCTAAAACACATGCATTATTCAAGCACATGAGAGTAATTTACAATATTTAGCATTAAACAAATTTACGTATACCATCAAGCAAATTTACGTGTCCATCAAGCAAATTTACTAGTATAATATTCCATCAATTATATAGCATGAAAATAAATCTAAATCATTGTCACAACTGAAATAAACACTTTAACAGATAGATGTAAACATGCAACCAGTCGAATATGAAAATAGCACATTATCACGTTTACCCCCACAGTAGCAAGCAATATAACATTTGCGTTAAAAATAAAATAAACCTAGATAAAGCGTACTTGCATCAACATAAAGAAACGATAGACAATATTTACAATAAGTTTAAACTCAAACATTCAACATCTACTATTCCATAATTGCTCTGTTAAGATCTCGAGTCTTAGTCGAAATCGGATTAGGATACTGCTGACGGTCAGATTTAAATCAAAAAAATTAAAAATCAGGTGAAAATAGTGATTCAAAAATATTTCTGGGTCAAGAGCTATGGGTTCAACCAATGACATCAACATAACATTATAAATATTTAATTATTATTTTTAATTTTATTATATATTAAAATATGTGTATAGTATTATTTTAGTATCATATTTAATTATAAAATATCGATTTATGGATCAAATTAAGTATATGTAAGTTTTAAAGCTTTACTTTTTATAAAACTAATCAGTGCTAATAGAAAAAAAAAATAAGGAGGTGTTTGGCCTAGATTCTGAAAAGTGATTTTAGATCCAAATATGAATTCTCTTTCAATCAAATATTTGGTAAATTATTTTTTAAAATCTGATTCTGATTCTTAAAATTAATTTTTCGATTTAAGAGGCCCAAAAGCAGAAACAACTAAAATTTGCTTCTTGAAATCTCATTCTGATTTTGAACTCAAATTTAACTTTAAAATTCAAATATTTAATTAAATTTAGATTTTTAAGTTTAAATTTTAGATTTCAAATTTTAAGTCTTAAATTTTAAATTTTAGTTATATATTTTAAATTTCAAAATTTTAAACTTAGATTTTAAATTTTAAAACTCAAATTTTAAAATTTTAAATTTCAAATTTCAAGTTTAAGATAAAATTTGATTTATGAAATTTAAAATATAAAATTTTATATTTTAGATTTCTAAATTTTTAAATTTAAAACTTTAAGTTTGAATTTTAAATTTTAAAAAAACTTTATGTAAATTCAAAAAATTCAAACTTAAAATTTAAAATTAAATTTCTAAATTTCAAATTTTATATTTTAGATTTTCATAATTTGAATTTTATCTTAAACTTGAATTTTAAAATTTAAAATTTAGATTTAGTTTTTAAAATTTCTAAATATTAAATTTTAAATTTTAAATTTTATAATTTAAATTCAATATCAAAGTTTAAATTTTTTTTAAGATTTAAGATTTAAAATTTAAAACTTTTAGAGTCTAATTCGAATTTTGAATTTCAAGTTTAAATAAAATTTAGCCAAAAAAATATTATTTTGCAAACAACAAAAAGCATTTCGCCAAATAGTTTTATAAAATTGTTTCAAAAAAAGAGCTTTCCTAACGGACTAAATGCTCTACAATTTTTAACCAAGATTACTTCTATAAACAAAAATCAATTTTACTGAAATTACTTTTCCATAATCTAAGCCGTAACTTAAGTTGATTTTTCACTGTCGGATTTTATAACGACTTGATAAAAAAATTAGGCCGGCTGATAGTTTTTTTTTTTTTGAGAGAGAAAGGTAAGCACGCTATCCATTTTATTTATTTTTTTTAGAAATAAACTTAACTTGAAATATGAATCAATTAGAATTCGAATTCGAAACCTCAGGTACTAATCATCAAGTTTTTTACCACTTGCCCTAGAGACGGTCGGTAGGCCGGCAGATAGTTGCAAGATCTATTCGAACGTTTTAAAATAATTTTTTATAGATCGGATTATGATTGGACCAGTCGAACTGCCGATTCGGTTCGATTTTCAAATTAACTTCTACGAGGCATGCACCTCAGCACCTGGCATTTCTAGTCTTTAGTCCTGCTAACGGTCAGATTTTTGATCGACCGACATTTCCACGCGATCAAAAGTAACGATCCTCTCCTCTCCGCGACTTCGTGCCCCGCTCCTCTTCTTTCTTTTCCCATTCTACATTGCCATTCTTTCTACATTGCCAATCCTCAGCCGAGGATCTTGATCCTGGCAGGTTGATCTCAAGCAGAAGAAGCGGCTCGCCGTCGGCGTCTGCAGCGGCGACTGAGATCGAGCACCTCCTCGAGCCCCCTCTGGCATCAAGAACGGCTCCCCTCGCCTTCCTTTCTGCAGGTCCGCTTCTCTCCCTTCCCTTTCCCCGGATGCCTGCCTTCCTCTTATTTTGCTTCCTCACCTCTACCTTGTTTCTTCCCTCGTCCCGTCCTTCTGATTTCTTTTGCCTTCTACTTCTTCTTTGCCCCTCGTTTATCTTTAGCGTTGTTTCCATGGATTCCTTACAGGGTTTAGCTTTAGCTGTTTAGGTACCCACCATCTAGATGAATACTCACATTTCCATTAAATTTTGCTTGCATTACTTTTTTATTTATTCTTTTGAGAAGAAGTTTAGCTTATAAGGACAAAAAGGATTATCCAATGAAAAATCCGTAAAGCTCTTTTCGACTTTCTTATTGTGCGGGAAATTATCTTTCGTCGTTCCTTGTACATCTAAAGGTCAGCACTTGGTTAGGTTGTGGCAAAACTAAAAGATGAGTAAGAACATAAGAGTAAAAGAGAGGGAAGAAAAATATGCGGTGCACAAGCCATCATTGGCTGAATAATGATTAGGTTGTATCATTTCTAGCTTTCGCTCTAGAGAACAACTGAATAGCTAGAATGAAAAGAAAAGTAAGAGAAAAGGAAGAAGATATAAAGATGAAATAGCACATTGGGTTGATTAAAAGCGTTGAAGAATAAAAAGCCCAACAATATGTAAGGAAATAGAAACCAAAAGAAAGTTGTAACAAATTCTGAATAGTTCCATACATGAAGTCAAGAAGAATGACATATCCAACTAACACGAAATCCCCCGACAGTATGCATAAGTCAGTAACTATCAAAATATTGTAGAGAAAGAAAAGAAAGTATTAGTTGAATGCTTTGACAGCAAAGCTTTATAAATGATTGTTTTTGACTTGATTTATGAAACTTCATAAAATATTTCTTATACTTTCTCTTGGGTTCTGTCTAGTTTCATGCTATTACATATCGTTTGAATTTAGTAGGACAACTGAAACGGCTCGCAGACTTCTTTGTTAATTTCTAACCAGTAAAGAATCTTTTCCACGACTGCCATGGCAGAAAGCCACCTACAAAATGGAATAGATTAAAATGTTAAACTGAAAGATGATGGACAAACTAATGCGAATTTTACTTCAATATTAAAACAAATTTCAAGCTTAGATGGAAATGTTTTTTTTTATAAAACAAACAGGAATCAACTAAATAAAAAGTTTGCACAGATAAAGATCAACATACCACAGCCAGGGCAGCGAACATAAAAAGCATCTTTTAGTACAAGGCCGGAGCCTTTGCAAACTTCACATCTTCTTTGCGCAACCTATTGTTGAAGGGGGAAGGGTACGTTCAAGTCAGAATGAACAACGAACACTAGGGGTTAAACAGACCAAATTAATGAAGGCAGAAGTAAGTGGTGACTTCAGTTCGAGCTTCACTCACAATGCGTTTAAGAACTTTTTGTGTCATAAATAGGTTGGTCAAGTCGATTCTGCACGTATGAGTTGGTTAGATATTGTTTTTGTTTTGCATACTGTATTCATTAATTAACTGTGCGATTATTCTATTGTAAGTTGGCTTTCGGTCTGTTGTTGTTCCTCACTTGTATTTTCATTCTACATTAGGTTAGCTTGGGTTGACCGCTGACCTTTTGGCCGTGATTGTTTGGATGTGAGCTTACATTGTGCATTAATTTTCTTATCCCATTAATGAATTTGGGCACACTGAGAACCATCTCCTGTTTTACCGTAAAAATAAATTAACTACATTAACACAAGTAATCCAGATATATAACAAACTTTGATTAAAAAAACATTAATCAAGTCATGATGGATGCAACACTTAAGGATTTCAAGTATCATCCAGTGCGGCCTCAGCTATTACTAAATAGATGGTTGCAGGAGAGCACTCTATTACTGTTATCCTTAGCTAGCCTAAATTGGAACTTAAATTTATATTCAAATTCAAATAATTGTTAGTAAAAAAAGAAAAAGAAAAAAGAAAAGCTCTTTTCTCAATCCTCCCTGGAATCAAAGTTGACTTGCACCTCTGTTATGGGATTTGGGGGATTAAATTTCTGCTGTGTGAATCCCTCAAACCAAACACCAACAATGAGAGTCTCTCATTCTGATTCTTTTTGCATGCCTCGGATCTTTCAAAATAAACAAAACTCTAAAAGACTGACTATCTACCGAAATAAACTCAAGTTATGATATGTTGACCGACCTAATACAGCTATACAAGTCAAGCTAACTCTTATTACATACTAAATGTAGTGCTCACCCGCTTAATCTTTCATAATCAAGGCTAACTCTTAATAGATACTAAACTTAGTGCTACACCATTTAATAATTCGACCCAATTACATGAATTGAGATACAAATTGTCAAATTGAGATTCGAATCAACCAAATTTACTCCATTACTCCTATTCCAAAATAAAATCACTGTTTAATCATTTTCTTATGATTCGGCTTTATTATCTTGTAATCTGATGATTAATATTAATCTTTAACATACCTCAATTGCGATTCCTAGACCGTGATGAAGTAGGATCAAACCAACCCACTCGCTCCAACGGATCAAATGCAAGATCATGAGATGGAAATTGCACTAATTCCACAACCCAAATGTCAAAACTTCCAAGAAGAGAGAGTAATTTCTTTCTCTTGAAAGAGTAATTGGGGAGAGATTCTTTTCATAGAGAGCGTAAGAAGTGTTTCCACACTTCCTCTTTTTCTTCTCAGTTGGTAACTGCACGTAGTGGTGGGTGGCTTAGTTGGTTAATACGCGTATAATACGCGTATTATTCGCGAACTACTGAAATACCGTATAAAACGGTCCGTCTGTGAATTTTTTCCAGCGATCCGGAATAATACGCGATTTTTTTCCTCGCTCAAGAAATTTGCGATCAAAACGGCGTCCTCGAATAATATTCTGAAAAATTCGGCGTGGGCGGCGGCGGAAGAACGAATTTTTTCGAAAAATTTGGATTTGGCGGCTGCGGAAGGACGAAATTTTTCGAACCGGCGGCACGCCACCGTTGCTTCGATGATCTGTGCATCTCGTCCTGAGCAATCGAGCAACCTTGGCTTTCGATTTTGAAGAAACGGTGGCGGAGCAACAGTAAAAAAATAAGAAGGAAAGGGGTGAGAAGAGAAAAATCGCGGCGTTGGGCGCGAGAAGAAGTCGCGGTCCACGAGGCTGCACTCAGCCTCGTGGACCGCGCTGAGTGAGAGATCCACATCACTCTCGGCCCTCAGTGGGTGTATATATATATATATATAGTAGAGCTACTATACTATTGGAAGCATAAAGGAGTTGGTGCTTCCGATTTTCTGGCCCTTGAATCAATCACTTTAATCATTTCTAACCATTGGATTAATATTATTACCCAATAAAAACTACTCAACCCTAGAGGGACCACTCAACTCTAAGAGAGACCACTATCATCCTAACCGTACAATTTTTGATCCAAGGGCCAAAAAGTCGGAAGCACCAACTCCCTTATACTTTCGATAGCATAGTAGCTCTACACTATATATATATATATATATATATATATATATATATATATATATAACTTTATATATATATAAATGATACATTTTATTTTATATTTTTTTTAGTTTTAAGTTTATAGAAATTATAATTATTTATGATAATAGTATTAATTTTTTTTATAAAAAATTAATTCAGTAGCCGAACTTTTGATTCCGAATTTTTAAACGCTGAACGTATAATTCTCGTATAAATCACATATCCGAATAATTGACGAATCCGTTTTTTAAACCGTATTTTTCACCGAATTTAAAAATTAAAATACGAATTTTATTCGAATTATATCCGTACCGAATTTTTGCCGAATCCGAATTAACTAACTATGGTGGGTGGTTTCTCAACCGACTAATGGAAACCACCTCTTAATGGGTCGGGTCGGATTTGCCCATCATGGGCGACCCGAAACCCGATTAAAAACCAACATAATCATTCAACTTTGGTATTGAAATAAGTTTTGATTGTTTTTTTGTAGGCAATATTTATGCCTTTCCTAACTTTGGATTTAAGATGTAGTACCAAATTGACGAACTTGTCGTTACTATTTATGTTTCGTAATCTTTTCTGAAACACTTCAACTAATTTGTCTTTAACGATTTGAACATTCTTTGGTAATTTCAATCTTGAATTCTTGATAGAGATTATTAAAGGAAATCACTGTAGAACTTTACGCGCATCATGTCACCTGCATCGCTTCACCTGCATCACGTATTCAAATGCATCTTTTCACCAGCATCACTTCATATGCATCATTTCACATGTATCATGTCACATGCGCATATATTCACATGCATCATTTCACCAGCATCACTTCATATGTGCATCACATTAAAAAAAAAATCACCAGATTCTAAAGCCATAGTTAGGAAAGGCACAGGTTACTCAAAATGTTGAACTTTGCAAAAAGAATAAAAATTAAAAAAAAGATATTTCAAAACCAAAGATGAAAAAGTTGTAGTTTTGCTTCGCATCACCTAAGATGAAATAGTTGTACTTTCACTCTGCATTTGTTTTTCAGTGATACAATCAAGTATTAGGATCAATTTGGTTCAGATATTTGAGTTAGTGTACGATTTAAATCTCAATTTGACAATTTGTGTACAAGTTCATGTGATTGAGTTCAATTATTAAGGGGATTTGCACTGTGCTTAGTATGTCTTAAGAGTCAAGCTCATAATTTGAGTTTAGTGGATATTTTGACTGATGTAATGGTATTACTTATTATTTAGTTGGTGCATTGTGCTTGGTTATGTTTGTCAACTAAAAGACATGAGAAAAGAGAGGAAACTGACCCTCTCCAACTGCTATTAGTTTGCATTTTGCTTGGTCATATGAGTGATTTACATTGCTTAGGAGAATCTATATGTAAAAGTGCAATTGTTCTGGTGGGTAATGTTGGACTAACTAGGTTCTGAGTACCATGTTTCTTCGTTTTGCCATCATACAATTGCACAGAACAGTTCTTTTCTTTTCTTTGTTCGTTTTGGAAAGAATACATACGTTTGCTGTTGTTTTAGCTGCAGCTGTAAAGCTCTGTAAAAGCTGGGACTTTGTCTTCTGGTGCTTATGTCACTGACGCTTATGTCACTGATGTTTCGCTTGTTGTTGTGTGAATATTGGATGACCTGTTTATGGGACAGTTTCACTACTTAACATCTGGATCCAGCCCGGCTCTTAAATCCGGGCCCGAATAGAGGCCTAAATCCAGGAAGCTACAGGCCTTGGGCTTCGAAGTTTGGGCAAGCTCAGCATGGGTGGGTTCTAACTCAGGCCGGTTTTAATAGTTGGTCCTAACATGGCCCTTTTGAAAATCCGGGCCTCAATATAGGACCAAGGCGGGGATGCTTGGGCTTTACGGGCTTGGCATTAAATTTTCTTTTTGGAGAGCCATTGGATAATCATGTTCTTTTTCAATTAAGTTTGCCTAGTTAATCTTAACTTTTGTGTTATCTGGTTTTGTTTGGTTACAATAGGTAACAACTCATAATAACTCATAGTTGCCCATGCCCGAATCCCTAAACTGGTTAGGTTCGACCTCAATTTTCCTTATTTCCATTGTTTACAAACTTAGTACTCTATGATTTGAATTGATTGGCACTGATTTTGGGTGGATTTTCATAAGTGTACAAGGAATTATTCATACTTTGCACATCTTTTATTAATCCAAAGCTTTTTATTACCTCAAGGCCTTTTGAGTTAAAAAAAAAATGCTGAATTGCTGATTAATGTGTAAATGATTAAAGTAAGTTGTTGGTATCTCTTTCAACGTAGGTTCTTTTTTTTCCATTGCATATTCTATGTTTATTTCACTTTCTTTCTCTTTATCCCCTCATTTTACCTACCTTTCATCATTCTCAATTTTCTCCTTTATCTTTTAATTTCTTATTATTTTAAGTCTCTAAGATATCCTATAGTTTTTTATGTTATTATTTTCTATTTTGCTGTACGTTATTCACATTTTATATTATAGTTGTTTATTGTTTATTCGATTAAAATTTGATTTTTTTAAAATATTCTTGTAGTTCCTCCTTAGTATTATATAAATTTCTGTGTTGCTGATTCAGGAATCCTCTATTCCTTTAGTAAGGTTTTGGCAATCTTTTGTTTTCACTTTCTTTTTCCAGTTCTTTGGTGTTTCGGTTTTTTTTTTTTTTTTTTTTTTAACGATCAATGTATTTCCTATCTTTATGAAGTTTTCCCCTTGGTCCATTTTTCATTTTAATTTGGTTTCCTATGTATCTTAATGTTGCTATTGCTTCATAGTGTAATATTGTGTACCTAAAACTAGCTATCTCAGAGAGACACTGGCTTTTTTCGTTTTTAAGTCGCCTTTGTTGCCTTGTTGTGGCCTTGGATACAAGTTTTCTTTCGTCAAAGCAAAGGAAGTTCTCTTGTTCATCTCTTGTTGAATTTATTGTACTTTCTGCTGAATATTATTACATATTATTATTTATGTTTCTTTTGTTTTCCTCATTTTATTGTTTGATTTTCTTTTGTAGTGCTTATACTTCTTGCTACTTTTTCGCTCTCTTATCTACCGTTTATTGCTCTTGATGCTTCTGGATGTACATTATGTTTCTTAAGAGTTAAGAGCGGATAATATGTATTACCATGGACACAATCTTTTATGTTAGTTGTATAAGTGATTGTTGTTGACCTTGTTTACGAAATTATGTTCCAATATTTGTTAGTGTCTTCTTCCATTCTATTTTCTCTTTACATATATATATATATATATATCCATTTAATGTCTTGAATTAACCAGATCCCTCTATTTTTGTCGTGTTCGTATTTCTCCTTTCCTTTGTTTTTCCTGTTCTTTTTTATTTTCTGCCTTTATTTTCTCTCTTGCGGATAGTTCCTTAGAGCAAAGCTAAGAAGCTATACGCTAATTTATATGAGGTGATTTATCTGATTAAAAAGACGACTGAAGAGTGTTGAATATAGTATGTAATTCTAAACATTTGATTATATTTCTTATCATTCAAATGTATAAATTTTTTGAATAAATTAAGATGATATATCGAATAAGATATTCATGCATCCAAATAGGGTCTAAGAGAAATTACTAAGAGTAGCTTACAATCCTTTTGCTGAACTCAATTCCTGCAACAAGGAAGGGCGTAATTCCAGCTGCATGCGTAAAAAGCAAACACGACGGCAGAAGAGACGTCAAGCAGTGGAGAGATGAAGTACGATTCATTCTGCGTATATCACAGAAGGAGAGATGGCTAGGTACCTACGGCTCCGACGGCGATCTGCCAGGTGATGCCAACGGGGGCCGACGAAAAATCAGCAGCGGCTTCGCTGACGACGGCACGGATTCTGGTCGGAGCGGCAGCGGGCCGGGCACGGCTAATCAGAAGATGAGGCTTTCTACTCCCTACTCTGCAGATCGGGAGGATGCGGCGGCAGTTGGGTGATGTTGGAGCCACCCAGCAACAAGCATCCATGTTAGTTTCTATTCCTTATTATTATTTACTTCTAATTACTTTATTATACCTGTCGTGCTATTCTATCCACCCGCTCAATGCTTCTTGCTTATCCTGTGTGGTTGTTAAGTAGGCTGACATGTGGCGCATACGGCCAAAGACTAGCGAGCGTGGCTGGGAAGGAGCCGAGGAGCCCGCGCTGCGCTGCGGAAAACTAGTAATCTTCTGTCAGTTTCATATTATTAGGACTTTTTTATAAAATGACCCTAAAAAATTTTATATTTTGCAAAATGATTCTGTGAAAATTTTATTTGTAAAACTAACCCTCTTCTCGCCACGCGGGCGCCAGGGTGTAAATTTGACAAAAAGACGGTGAATCGTTCACCGTCTTCAGTAAGGCGGTGAACGATTCACCGCCTTTATCATATAGAAAGTGAAGGCGGTGAATAGTTCACCGCCTTCATAAGACGGTGAACCATTCACCGCCTTCAGTGTTAATCCGCAGCTGGAGGAACACCAAGAAGACGGTGAATCGTTCACCGCCTTCGCTAAGACTTGGAGAAAATTTGACTTGACTTGGTCTTGGGTGGGGATTTACAGTGAACGCGGTGAATGGTTCACCGTCTTAATGAAGACGGTGAACCATCCACCGCCTTCACTGTTTATACATTAAAGACGGTGAATCATTCACCGCCTTTAGTGCAAACAGCACAAACCTCATTTTCTTAAGTAGACTTTAGCAACAATTTGAAGCAAGAAATTTAACGAGAACAAATTTTTCAACAAGACAAATAGAACAACAAGATACAACCAATAACATAGGAATATCAAAAAAAACACAGAAAGATATACAAATGTGAACTAATTAAAGAGGTAGTAATATTATACAATGTGTTCGATCTAAATCATATAAATATCGGTCTCTCGATCTTCCTCTCCCTCGACGTCCTCGGCCACGTCCGCGTGCACGTCCACGTCCACGTCTACGGCCACGATCAACATCGAGCTCAGCAGGAGGTACGTCATCAAGTGGCTCGATACCGGCTATCTGATCGAGATCCGCGATAATAATGCCCTCAGGATGCTCCGAAATCGCCAGTCTCCTCTGGCTCTGGTCGATTACCCTCGACAGTCGCCGGTGTAGATATTGGGCGGTGCTGTGATGATGACGCGCCATGACGACGAGAATATATAAATCTAAAGTACGCTCGCGAGACTGGTGGCGGAAGCGAGTCCAAGTCAATAGTCGAGAAATGAAATGTCGAAGGGGCGGCGGGCATAACTCCAACGTCAGTATGAAATGGAGACGGTGAAGGGGCGGCGGGCATAACTCCAACGTCGGTATGAGATGGAGACGGTGAAGGGGCGGCGGGCATAACTCCAACGTCGGTATGAGATGGAGACGGTGACTGTCGCATATGATGACCCGATGTCGAGGCATGACCAAAATCTCGACCCCCGATATCCGTGACTATAGGTATGGCAGGAGCATGCTCCAGTACCGACTCAATATGGGCACAGATGCCCGTCAGAGACTCCAGCATCGTATGGATCACAGGGGGATCATCAACTAGCTGTCTGATGCTGTGGTGAGTCTGTCGTAATGCGTCCACCTGCATTATAGATTAAAAATCACTTTTTAGGGTTTATATTAATATATGATTAAAATAATAATTAATATATAAGTGATTGTACTAAAGCTCTCTCGGTCTGCCCACGAGGCTGGTAAGTCAATGATGGACGCTGTACTGGACGAGAAATCCATCTTCTCGTTATCTGCCAATACCACTGCATATAAATGGAGGCCGCCTGTATCGGGTCATCACCGGCAATCGGCAGCTGGTCAAAAATGTGCTCTAATCTCTGTCCCCATCTCTCGATGTGTGCAGCATGAAAGATTGCCCAATCCTCATCTGGCCGCCCCTGAGAAGTGACACGACGGATGGTCTCCACGTTAATGGGTATATGCTGGAGAAGACCAAACTGTCGTAGGACTCGATCGGGTACATGCAACTCTACAATATGAAAGCAAATCAGCGTCGTCCTCGATCGCCAGACCTCACTGCCCTGTACACAAAATGCCGGAAGCGCGGCTATAATAGTATCCGTGTACGGCCTCCATATGATCTGTAAACAAGCCAATTGTCAGCTAAATGCATTAATACGTTTTTATAATATTGAAAAAGAAGATTGCATTAATACGTACCTGGGACTCTCTCTGCTGCTGATCTAACTCATCTCGATAGAACTCAATATCGGTGGTCCTAACATTAGCTCCAAATCGTAACCCACCAGCGTTCGCCCAGCTAAAATTTGAAAACTATACGTGTTAGTTGCAAATGTATATAGAAATGCAATATGCATCAAATTTATATGTCATACCGGCAACCCAAAGGGCAATCTGCTATATCGGGAATAGCTCCAACGCCAGTAGGTCGGCCGATATGAATATGGTCCCCACGCCCAAATCTATAAATAAAAATTACAATAAATTAAAGAGGACAAGCTTCATATAACAATTATAATATGCTTTATGGTAGAATCCAACGCTAACAATTATAATATACATGTAATAGTGTCGCGAAGCAACAACATTCGGCCTTTCCTTTCAATGAAGCCGCTCCCAACGCTCGATAAATATAGGCCAGAGCTGCTGCTCCCCATCCTAACCCGCCACACTCATCAAAATCCTCTAAAAGTGGCAGCCACTTAAGGTGAACTCTATATCCAGTGGGGTTTGGAAACAAGCTACATCCAATCTGATATAAAATGTAGGCGCGTGCTGTAGCTGCAACTAATCCAGCAGGGGCATCCAAATGTATATGGTGGAAGTGCTGGAATAACCAATCTAGTCTGATCTGACCCCCTCTGATGTCATCTGGCACAACTCCTAAAAGCCCCTGACAAATGTCCGACCACGGGTGCAATGCAGTCCCGGTCACAGGCTCTCCATCGACACGAAGACCAGAAGAAATAACCGCCACATCCTGAAGTGTAATCGTCATCTCACCGTGGCGGAAGTGAAAAGTCTGTGTCTCACGTCTCCATCTCTCGACCATAGCTCCTAATAGAGACTGATCCAGCTGCACGCGCCTAAGTCGTGAAATATAGTAGAATCCAGCCTGTCGTAGAAGATCGAGCACCGCTGGATGATCAAGTTCCCACTGGTTTAACTTACGGCCATGCTCTGTGAACTCAACAGCACGATACCCCTACAGTAAAAAAAAATTAGTTAGATCAACATTTCTATTTATTAATACTATAATAACTGACACTTCCATTTTATGCCTCTCACCTCAGTCCTGATAAATTCAGACCTATGGAGATGCTGCTCCGTCAGGACGGACGTATCAACCGGTCCCGCGTCCTCTAGATCTGCCATCTGCAATTTTAAAGCACTGATAATTAGTAACATATTAGCATAAAGCGCGTTAAATATGAAAAGATTTACAATTATTATTAAGTTAGGTAACTAGTCGTACGTCGACGTCCTTGTTGTGCTCTTTCTGTATTTTGTGGACAAGTGTTTCTATAATGGCCATCCTGTTTACAAATGCTACATTTTGTTCGTCGCCCTGCGGTTTCGTCCATTATATTGCGAATACGAGTTGATCGTGGCCGACCTTTCTTCCTTCTCACGGGAGGTGGTACAATTGGTGGGCCCTGGGGTCGTGGCCAGTGTCGCCTATCTGGAACAGGATGGAAATGTGGTGCGTATGTCTCGCGATAACATTCAATGGTATACCAACGGGAACAAAAATTATGAAAATCTATTCTTCTTTGCGAAGTACTGCAAACTGCTAACAGATGCGAGCAAGGTATTCCAGTTAGCTGGAATTCGCCGCAATCGCAATCTGCATCTGGTCCATTAAGTGAAACCTTGAAATCGCAATCTCCAGTTCGGACCTCAAACTCAACAGGCCCATATCGAAAGACAACGTGTCCCTGCGCCGTCTCCATATTCATTGTAATCCGACTTTGTATTCTCGGTGCTAACGTGCCCGTCATACTTTCACCATTTTCACGACGCTCCAAGAAAATAACTATTAAGTTTGTAAAATGTCCCCGCGACAAATGCCGTGATAGGCAAAGCGCGAATTCCCTTAAGGACCCCATTTAAACTTTCTGACATATTAGTGGTCATCAACCCGAAACGTCGAGCTCTATCAAATGCCCACGCCCAATACTCTTTGTATTCTTCGAGATCATCCACCCACTTCCAAGCATCCTGATCCAACGCAAGTAACTCTTCTTTACGTTTATAATATCCTACCGCGCTGTAGGAGCACTACCAATGGCATATAATTTGTCCAATAACGATTCATTCTTAAAACGCTTATTCATATTTGCTTTCATATGTCGAAGACACCACCGGTGTGCATGCCCCTGTCGCGTAGGATATATTTCAGCGACTATTTCCTTTAAGCCACTAAATCGATCAGATATAAAACAAATCTGTCGATTGCGTGTAACATAATGATGCAAGTTCTGTAAAAACCAACGCCAACTTCCACCATTTTCTCCTTCGCAAATTGCAAATGCTAAAGAAAAAATGCTATCATTTGCATCTACAGCCGTCGCTATCAATGCATGGCCCTCGTATTTGCCATACAAGTGAGTGCCATCAATGCTCACTACCGGCCGACAATGTGCGAATCCACGAATAGAAGGACCAAATGACCAAAAAATACGACCAAACCTAGATATTTCGTCTGATGGCCATCTATGTTCAAGGCGCCATAGCGTACCAGGATTACTACTCTGGACCATAGTAAGATACCGAGGCAAGTCTGTGTATGACTGCTCCCAGCTCCCATAAATAATATGTAATGCTTTGCTCCTTGCTAGCCATGCCTTCCAATAGTTTATGTCAACATGCAAAGTGGATCGCACTGTTTCCTGTATTTCTTTTGGCGTCATATTAAGTCTTGCCTTCATTAACGGGAGAATCACTTGACAAATGAGATTTGAAGTACAAGTGATTCTCCCGTTAATGAAGGCAAGACTTAATATGACGCCAAAAGAAATACAGGAAACAGTGCGATCCACTTTGCATGTTGACATAAACTATTGGAAGGCATGGCTAGCAAGGAGCAAAGCATTACATATTATTTATGGGAGCTGGGAGCAGTCATACACAGACTTGCCTCGGTATCTTACTATGGTCCAGAGTAGTAATCCTGGTACGCTATGGCGCCTTGAACATAGATGGCCATCAGACGAAATATCTAGGTTTGGTCGTATTTTTTGGTCATTTGGTCCTTCTATTCGTGGATTCGCACATTGTCGGCCGGTAGTGAGCATTGATGGCACTCACTTGTATGGCAAATACGAGGGCCATGCATTGATAGCGACGGCTGTAGATGCAAATGATAGCATTTTTTCTTTAGCATTTGCAATTTGCGAAGGAAAAAATGGTGGAAGTTGGCGTTGGTTTTTACAGAACTTGCATCATTATGTTACACGCAATCGACAGATTTGTTTTATATCTGATCGATTTAGTGGCTTAAAGGAAATAGTCGCTGAAATATATCCTACGCGACAGGGGCATGCACACCGGTGGTGTCTTCGACATATGAAAGCAAATATGAATAAGCGTTTTAAGAATGAATCGTTATTGGACAAATTATATGCCATTGGTAGTGCTCCTACAGCGGTAGGATATTATAAACGTAAAGAAGAGTTACTTGCGTTGGATCAGGATGCTTGGAAGTGGGTGGATGATCTCGAAGAATACAAAGAGTATTGGGCGTGGGCATTTGATAGAGCTCGACGTTTCGGGTTGATGACCACTAATATGTCAGAAAGTTTAAATGGGGTCCTTAAGGGAATTCGCGCTTTGCCTATCACGGCATTTGTCGCGGGGACATTTTACAAACTTAATAGTTATTTCTTGGAGCGTCGTGAAAATGGTGAAAGTATGACGGGCACGTTAGCACCGAGAATACAAAGTCGGATTACAATGAATATGGAGACGGCGCAGGGACACGTTGTCTTTCGATATGGGCCTGTTGAGTTTGAGGTCCGAACTGGAGATTGCGATTTCAAGGTTTCACTTAATGGACCAGATGCAGATTGCGATTGCGGCGAATTCCAGCTAACTGGAATACCTTGCTCGCATCTGTTAGCAGTTTGCAGTACTTCGCAAAGAAGAATAGATTTTCATAATTTTTGTTCCCGTTGGTATACCATTGAATGTTATCGCGAGACATACGCACCACATTTCCATCCTGTTCCAGATAGGCGAAACTGGCCACGACCCCAGGGCCCACCAATTGTACCACCTCCCGTGAGAAGGAAGAAAGGTCGGCCACGATCAACTCGTATTCGCAATATAATGGACGAAACCGCAGGGCGACGAACAAAATGTAGCATTTGTAAACATGATGGCCATTATAGAAACACTTGTCCACAAAATACAGAAAGAGCACAACAAGGACGTCGACGTACGACTAGTTACCTAACTTAATAATAATTGTAAATCTTTTCATATTTAACGCGCTTTATGCTAATATGTTACTAATTATCAGTGCTTTAAAATTGCAGATGGCAGATCTAGAGGACGCGGGACCGGTTGATACGTCCGTCCTGACGGAGCAGCATCTCCATAGGTCTGAATTTATCAGGACTGAGGTGAGAGGCATAAAATGGAAGTGTCAGTTATTATAGTATTAATAAATAGAAATGTTGATCTAACTAATTTTTTTTTACTGTAGGGGTATCGTGCTGTTGAGTTCACAGAGCATGGCCGTAAGTTAAACCAGTGGGAACTTGATCATCCAGCGGTGCTCGATCTTCTACGACAGGCTGGATTCTACTATATTTCACGACTTAGGCGCGTGCAGCTGGATCAGTCTCTATTAGGAGCTATGGTCGAGAGATGGAGACGTGAGACACAGACTTTTCACTTCCGCCACGGTGAGATGACGATTACACTTCAGGATGTGGCGGTTATTTCTTCTGGTCTTCGTGTCGATGGAGAGCCTGTGACCGGGACTGCATTGCACCCGTGGTCGGACATTTGTCAGGGGCTTTTAGGAGTTGTGCCAGATGACATCAGAGGGGGTCAGATCAGACTAGATTGGTTATTCCAGCACTTCCACCATATACATTTGGATGCCCCTGCTGGATTAGTTGCAGCTACAGCACGCGCCTACATTTTATATCAGATTGGATGTAGCTTGTTTCCAAACCCCACTGGATATAGAGTTCACCTTAAGTGGCTGCCACTTTTAGAGGATTTTGATGAGTGTGGCGGGTTAGGATGGGGAGCAGCAGCTCTGGCCTATATTTATCGAGCGTTGGGAGCGGCTTCATTGAAAGGAAAGGCCGAATGTTGTTGCTTCGCGACACTATTACATGTATATTATAATTGTTAGCGTTGGATTCTACCATAAAGCATATTATAATTGTTATATGAAGCTTGTCCTCTTTAATTTATTGTAATTTATTTATAGATTTGGGCGTGGGACCATATTCATATCGGCCGACCTACTGGCGTTGGAGCTATTCCCGATATAGCAGATTGCCCTTTGGGTTGCCGGTATGACATATAAATTTGATGCATATTGCATTTCTATATACATTTGCAACTAACACGTATAGTTTTCAAATTTTAGCTGGGCGAACGCTGGTGGGTTACGATTTGGAGCTAATGTTAGGACCACCGATATTGAGTTCTATCGAGATGAGTTAGATCAGCAGAGAGAGTCCCAGGTACGTATTAATGCAATCTTCTTTTTCAATATTATAAAAACGTATTAATGCATTTAGCTGACAATTGGCTTGTTTACAGATCATATGGAGGCCGTACACGGATACTATTATAGCCGCGCTTCCGGCATTTTGTGTACAGGGCAGTGAGGTCTGGCGATCGAGGACGACGCTGATTTGCTTTCATATTGTAGAGTTGCATGTACCCGATCGAGTCCTACGACAGTTTGGTCTTCTCCAGCATATACCCATTAACGTGGAGACCATCCGTCGTGTCACTTCTCAGGGGCGGCCAGATGAGGATTGGGCAATCTTTCATGCTGCACACATCGAGAGATGGGGACAGAGATTAGAGCACATTTTTGACCAGCTGCCGATTGCCGGTGATGACCCGATACAGGCGGCCTCCATTTATATGCAGTGGTATTGGCAGATAACGAGAAGATGGATTTCTCGTCCAGTACAGCGTCCATCATTGACTTACCAGCCTCGTGGGCAGACCGAGAGAGCTTTAGTACAATCATTCATATATTAATTATTATTTTAATCATATATTAATATAAACCCTAAAAAGTGATTTTTAATCTATAATGCAGGTGGACGCATTACGACAGACTCACCACAGCATCAGACAGCTAGTTGATGATCCCCCTGTGATCCATACGATGCTGGAGTCTCTGACGGGCATCTGTGCCCATATTGAGTCGGTACTGGAGCATGCTCCTGCCATACCTATAGTCACGGATATCGGGGGTCGAGATTTTGGTCATGCCTCGACATCGGGTCATCATATGCGACAGTCACCGTCTCCATCTCATACCGACGTTGGAGTTATGCCCCCGCCGCCCCTTCACCGTCTCCATCTCATACCGACGTTGGAGTTATGCCCGCCGCCCCTTCACCGTCTCCATTTCATACTGACGTTGGAGTTATGCCCGCCGCCCCTTCGACATTTCATTTCTCGACTATTGACTTGGACTCGCTTCCGCCACCAGTCTCGCGAGCGTACTTTAGATTTATATATTCTCGTCGTCATGGCGCGTCATCATCACAGCACCGCCCAATATCTACACCGGCGACTGTCGAGGGTAATCGACCAGAGCCAGAGGAGACTCTGGCGATTTCGGAGCATCCTGAGGGCATTATTATCGCGGATCTCGATCAGATAGCCGGTATCGAGCCACTTGATGACGTACCTCCTGCTGAGCTCGATGTTGATCGTGGCCGTAGACGTGGACGTGGACGTGGACGTGCACGCGGACGTGGCCGAGGACGTCGAGGGAGAGGAAGATCGAGAGACCGATATTTATATGATTTAGATCGAACACATTGTATAATATTACTACCTCTTTAATTAGTTCACATTTGTATATCTTTCTGTGTTTTTTTTGATATTCCTATGTTATTGGTTGTATCTTGTTGTTCTATTTGTCTTGTTGAAAAATTTGTTCTCGTTAAATTTCTTGCTTCAAATTGTTGCTAAAGTCTACTTAAGAAAATGAGGTTTGTGCTGTTTGCACTAAAGGCGGTGAAAGATTCACCGTCTTTAATGTATAAACAGTGAAGGCGGTGGATGGTTCACCGTCTTCATTAAGACGGTGAACCATTCACCGCGTTCACTGTAAATCCCCACCCAAGACCAAGTCAAGTCAAATTTTCTCCAAGTCTTAGCGAAGGCGGTGAACGATTCACCGTCTTCTTGGTGTTCCTCCAGCTGCGGATTAACACTGAAGGCGGTGAATGGTTCACCGTCTTATGAAGGCGGTGAACTATTCACCGCCTTCACTTTCTATATGATAAAGGCGGTGAATCGTTCACCGCCTTACTGAAGACGGTGAACGATTCACCGTCTTTTTGTCAAATTTACACCCTGGCGCCCGCGTGGCGAGAAGAGGGTTAGTTTTACAAATAAAATTTTCACAGGGCCATTTTGCAAAATATAAAATTTTTTAGGGTCATTTTATAAAAAAAGTCCTATTATTATCAAAACTAATCCAAAATTTTGAACTTCTGAATTTTTTTTTTAAAAAAAATACGTTTTTATAGTTGATTTACTTAAAAATTTTATTAAATTTTATGGCTTAGCTAGTTTGCAGTTAGTTAATACAGTTTTATTCACTATATGAAGTTGTTTTAAACTTTTAAGGCATAGGTTGTGATTGGTTGGTTGATTATGAGGAATTAGTCATGAAGGGGGTCTACCACATCAGCCGTGACGTGCACTACCACCATTCATCTTTATTCCATTTTTTATCTCTACTTTATGTACTTTGTATTTTAAAACTTAATTTTTTTTTATTTCTTTTCTGACTGTGAAAATTTAAATTAGAGATATGATGGATGAATTGTGTGGTTGGTCTATGGCTTGTGGTGAATCGAGACCATGTCGAAAAGTTTGGTAATCAACCCGAACTGCACTGAAGGGATTTCTTTTGGTTTTTTTTTTTTCCGCCTAAAAATGATTGGGCTCCGGTTCTCCCATTTTTGAAACTCCGACGCAGTCAGTTCCAGAATTAGGGACAACTTTAATGATGTAGGTGTGTGATTTACAACTAGGGATGTAAAACGGGCCGGACGGCACGTGGGCCGCCCGGCCCGGCACGACACGGGCAGGGCTGCAGCACGGCACGGCTGCTGTAGCACCTGTGCCGGCCCAAAGCAAGCTTGGGCTGGGCCGAGGAGAGGCGGTCGGCCCGGCACGGCACGGCCCGCTTGGGCCAGCCCTCCTCCCCAGGAGCTCTCCTTTGGACCAAACAGTTTTGGTCCGTTGGACCAAAAACCCATCTCAATTCTTCTTTTTCAAAAAAATAATGCAAATTTATTTTTTAAATATTTGTTATCTTATAATTATTTTTATAAATTTTAAATTTTTTAATCAAAATATCAATTTAAATATAATTATTTATATTTTTAGATTTGATATAGATTTTTTAAAAAAATAAAAAAATAAATATTTTAAGGGGCCTATCCGGAGCACGGCCCGGCCCAGCACGGCCCGTGCCTTCCGAGCCCAAGGGCCGTGCCGGCCGGGCTGGAGGCTAGGTAGCTTGGGCCCGGCACGGCCCGGCCTGAATTTGAAACGGGCCGGGCCAGGCCGGCCCCTAGCCTGTTTCGGCCCGGCTAATGTGGGCCGTACCGGCCCGGCACGGCTCACATTACACCCCTATTTACAACCCTCCGTCTTCAAAATCACAAAGCTCAGTTTTTTTTTAATATTTTAAAATTAAAAAGTTGACTAGATAAAAAGTCTTTATGTGAAGAGGTGTATGATATATATATATATATATATATATATATATATATATATATATATATATATATATATATATATATATATATATATAGAGAGAGAGAGAGAGAGAGAGAGAGAGAGAGTCCGGCTACTATACTATCAATAGTACCAAGCGCTTAGTGCTATCGAGTTTTTTGTCGTTAGATCTACCCCTTTGACCATTTTCACCCGTTAGATCATACTATTCAACCAATCATTCACTCAACCTTAGGGGATCACTATCATCCTAATCGGGGACCACTATTATCCTAATCATACATCCCTTTATCCAAGGGTCGAAAATTTAATAGCATTAAGCGCTTGGTACTATCGATAGTGTGTGTGTGTGTGTGTATATATACATATATATAGAATTGAGCTAGAATACACTTAGAAGTACCAACCCCTTGGTGCTTCTAGGTTTCTAACCCTTAGACTTTAACTACTAATAGTCTTTGGATCAAACACTATTCCACCTACCACCACCTACCACCATCATCCTATCCCTACATCACTCCATCCAAGGGCTACAAACCCAAAAGCACCAATCCAACTATATATATATATATATATATAGAGAGAGAGAGAGAGAGAGAGAGAGAGAGAGAGAGAGAGAGAGAGAGAGAGAGAGAGAGAGAGAGAGAGAGAGAGAATTTTGCTAGAATACTTCTAAAAGCACCAGGTTTTTAGCCCTTGGATGGAAGGGTTGGAGGGCTTGGATGGTAGTAGCCCACTAAGGTTGAGTGGTGGTAGGTGGAATAGTGTCTGATCCAAAGGCCACTAGTGATGGAGGGGTAGATCCAAGGGCTAGAAACCTAAAAGCACCAATGGGTTGGTGCTTTTAGAAGTATTCCAGCTCAACTATATATATATATATATATATATATATATATAGAGAGAGAGAGAGAGAGAGAGAGAGAGAGAGAGAGAGAGAACTCGGCTGGAATGCTATCAATAGCACCAAGCTGTTGGTGCTATTAGGTTTTTGGCCCTTTGATGAATGAATGTACGGTTAGGATGATGTGGGTCCCCTAGGGTTGAGTGAGTTGTTGGTTGAATAGTATAATCTAACGGATGAAAATAGTCAAAGAGTTAAATCTAACAGCGAAAAACTCGGTAGCACCAAGTGCTTGGTGCTATCGATAGTATCTCAGCCGGACTCTATATATATATATATGTATGTATATACATATAGTGTAGAGTTACTATATTTTCAGAAGTATAAAAAGTTGATGCTTTCGAATTTTTGGTTCTTGGATCAAGAACTGTAGGGTTGGGATGATAGTAGTCCCCTTTAGGGTTGAGTGGTCTCTCTACGGTTTAATGGTCCCCCTCGGATAATAATATTAGTGGTGCCAATAGTCCCCCTAGGAGAATAATATTAATTCAAGGGTTAGAAATGATAAAAAAGATTGATTCAATGGTTAAAAAGTTGAAAGCATTACATGAGTGGTGCTTCCGAAAGCACCGTAGTCGGACTTTATATATATATATATATATATATATATATAAAATTGTGCTGGAATACTTCTAAAAGCACCAAGCTCTTGGTGCTTTTAGGTTTTTAGCCCTTGGATGGAAGGGTTGGAGGGCTTGGATGGTAGTAGCCCACTAAGGTTTGAGTGGTGGTAGGTGGAATAGTGTTTGATCCAAAGGCCACTAGTGATGTATATAGCTATATATATATATATATATATATATATATATATATATATATATATATATATATATATATATATATATATATATATATATATATATATATAGAATTGAGCTCCTATGCTTTTAAAAGCACCAAGCAATTGGTGCTTGTAGGTTTTTTACCCTTGGATTAAGAGATGGACGGTTAGGATGATGTGGGCCCCCTAGGGTTGAGTGGGTGGTTGGTTGAATAGTATAATCTAATGGGTGGAATTGATCAAAGGGGTGAATCTAACGGCAGAAAACTTACAAGCACCAAGTGCTTGGTACTTTCACAAGCACCATAGCCGGACTCTATATATATATATATATATATATAGCTAAAATACTATACAATAAAAATATCTACATTAGAGATATAAATTTTTAAAAAGTATATTTATCTATTATATTTTATTAAAAAAATATCTGTCATATTCTAACGCAAATTTAGATAGTCGTTGCCGACAATTATTATATAGTTCTATTTTTTTTATTTTATAAAATTTGAGTTTAAATAGTGAATTCAATTTAGCTTTGGATATCAAATTTGAATTAACAATTCACAAATTTTAATTAAAGTGGATTACTTTACCGGGCCGGAAAAGTGAGACCGTCACGTCTCAGGGTCGTACGCCTGGAACAATCAGGGTCGTCGTACAATTTCGGCGATTACAAAAAATAAGGAGTAAGCCGTGCTTGAAAATTTTGAATAAAATTGGACTAAAATTTTGATACTTTTAGTTTAAAACACATACTTAAATTTTGGATTCATCAAAATTCGAAAAAAATACAAAAATATTCAATGTATAATTAAATTTTCACTCTAAATTTAAGATGAAATAAAAGTTTAAAATCAAATGAGATTAAAAAATAAATATACATTTGAAATTGAATTTAAATTTGATTGTTGACTGCAATCAATAAAAAGTTAATATAACAACTAAATATTAGTAGATTTATTAAAATAATCTAAAAATATTCACCTAAAATGAAAAAAATATGAAATATTTCTACGATTATTCCTTAGAAAAAACAAATTAAAAGTTTATTTCATTATGTGTAAGAAAAAAGAAAAATTAAAATATTTTTTCACCAAAAAATAATTTTGTCGGCATATCCAAATTCAAAAAAAAAATGTATTTAAAAATTATGAACTTTGAATAAAAATATTTTGAGAGTGACTCAAAATATTAGTTCAATGTATATAGAAAAAATTGAGGATCAAAATGGTAATCTAAGAGGGGTGAATTAGGTTTCTAAAATAAAATGCTAAATAATCAAGTAATTTACAAATTCGAAATAAATAAAGTGAGAGAAAGCGAGGAGTTAGAGTAATGCAAACTCAAGAAGCACACAATCGATTTGTTTCGAGGTTCGGCACTTTGCCTACGTCCCCGTCAACTTCTCAACAGAAGAGAACGTTGGATCTCCACTAGACGATACTTTTGCGGGCAAGCACCAAGCCTTCACACCAACACCTTCTTCTCTCAAGAAGGTTACACTTTCAAGCTTCAACACTTTTCTTTTTCTCTCTTTTACAAGATTATATCTCACTACAAATTACACTCAAGTCTAGAGAGAATTGAGAGCTAAGAGTATTAAAAACACTGAAGTATTTAAGCTCAAAATGGACTTGAAAATCCTTGCTGAGAAAAGCCTCAACACCATCTATTTATAGCCTCAGCCAGCTTCAGGTCGTTGCACTTTCGGATGATTTCGAGCGCCCAGAAGTTGAGCACGCGCACTGCACTTCCAGTGGCCTGTCAGACCCCGTGCGCCGCTTTTTCTGGATCCGTACATTCGGGCCTCTATAAGTTGTGGGCGCCCAGATCACGCGCGTTAGTTTTTCTGACACAGCAGACATGCGCGCCGTTTTCTCTGAGCAGAACTTTCGGGCCTCCAGAAGTTGTGGGTGTTGGCCTAGTGGCCCTAATCATTCTTTAGATTTTGATGATAACAAATAATTACAATTATTGAACTAATTTTTTATCTTGAGTTTTGTATTTAGACTTCTGTATCTTCAAAAGGACTCAAGATGGGCAATCCCCTAGCACTAAGCTTCACCACTTGAAACTACCTTGTCAAGTAGATAAAATTTCTCTCTATTCCTCTTTTTAACATTGTGCTTTAAAGATTAGAGTGAGAAATGTCGAGCAATTTTTAACTTACTCTTTTTATCATCTAAAGCACATGGGACTTCAAACTATATTCAAAATCTTCTGAAAATCTGTTTTCTGTCAAGTTTCTGTTTTGGACTCTGATCTAGGCGCCCTAAAAGTGGATCCGAATCTCGGTTGATTTTGGATCCTGACTGTTTGCTGTTTGGGTGGTCCAGAATTATCTACACATGATCTGGGCGCCCGAATTGTCTGTTTACGGCGTCCGAAATGTTTGACTGACATGTTGCGTGTTCCGGACAGTACGGCGCAACGGTCCGAAAGTTCTGACAGCGGTGCTGCGCAGGCGGCGCGCGTGCTTGGGAAAGTGGGCGCCCACAAGTTGACTTCTGGAGGCCCAAAAGTTTCTGCTCAGTAACTCCGGTGCGCATGGTCTGACAGTGTCAGAAAAGTCGACGCGTATGATTTGGGCGCCCACAAGTTTCTGGAGCCCCGAATGTACGGATCCAGAAAATCGGTGCGCGTGGTCTGGCTGGGTCAGAAAAGCTGTAGCGCGTGATCTGGGCGCCCACAATTTCTGTTGGCCCGAATGCACGGATCCAGAAAAGCGGCGCACGGGGTCTGACAGGCCACTGGAAGTGCAGTGCGCGTGCTCAACTTCTGGGCGCCCGAATTTCAGTTTAGGGCGCCCGAAAGTGCAACGACCTGAAGCTGGCTGAGGCTATAAATAGATGGTGTTGAGGCCTTTCTCAGTAAGGATTTTCAAGTCCATTTGAGCTTAAATACTTCAGTGTTTTTAATACTCTTAGTTCTCAATTCTCTCTAAATTTGAGTGTAATTTATAGTGAGATATAATCTTGTAAAAGAGAGAAAAAAAATGTGTTGAAGCTTGAAAGTGTAACCTTCTTGAGAGAAGAAGGTGTTGGTGTGAAGGCTTGGTGCTTGCCCGCAAAAGCATCGTCTAGTAGAGATCCAACGTTCTCTTGTATTGAGAAGTTGGCGGGGACGTAGGCAAAGTGCCGAACCTCGAAACAAATCGATTGTGTGCTTCTTGAGTTTGCATTTTCTCTAACTCCTCACTTTCTCTCACTTTATTTGTTTCGAGTTTTTAAATTACTTGATTTTTAGCATTTTATCTTAGAAACCTAATTCACCCCCCCTCTTAGGTTGCCATTTTAATCCTCAATTGGTATCAGAGCGAGGTCTCACATTATTTAGATTAAAATCTAAGTGAGAATGGCATCCATGGGAAAGAATATTGAAGGACAATCTATTGTTCGGCCACCATATTTTGATGGGACCGATTATTCTTTTTGGAAGATTAGAATGAAGATATTCTTTCAATCTCTAGATTTTAATATTTGGGACATAATCGAAAATGGTTATGTCACTCCATCAAAATCAAGTGTGGAATGAAATGAAGTGGAAAATTTTCGTTTTCAATTGAATGCTAAAGCAATTAATTCATTCCTTTGCGCTCTTAGTAGAGATGAGTTTTATCGAATCTCTACATGCACAACGGCTAAAGAGATTTGGAATAAATTAAAAGTTACTCATAAAGGAACTTCTAGGGTGAAGGAATCTAAAATAAGCATGCTTATGTCAAGTTATGAACTATTCAAAATGGAAGAAAGTGAATCCATTTCGAATTTGTTCACAAGATTCACTAACATTATAAATAGCTTGAAAGCCTTAGATAAAGATTTTCCTCAATCGGACTTGGTGCGAAAACTTCTCCGTGTGCTACCAAGAAGTTGGATACCTAAGGTTACGGCTATCCAAGAAGCTCATGACTTGGACAAAATAAAGATTGACGAACTTGTCGGATCACTCATGGCGCATGAACAACGCCTCAAAGAATATGACAACGAAGAGGCTCCTGAGAAAAAGAAGAGTCTTGCACTTAAGGGAGTCATAGCTTATGATAGTGAAGATGGCGAAGAAGGTTTGAGCGAATAAATCGCTATGATTTCAAAAAGGCTCGACCGACTAATTAAGAAGCGCAACTTGAGAAGACCTAAACGAGACGGGTTCAAAGGTGAGGGATTCAAGAAGGAAATCATTTGCTACAATTGCAACAAACCAGGGTATTTGAAAAGTGAATGCACTCTTCCAAGCAAGGCCTTTAAGAAAGATAAGAAAAAGAAAGCCTTCAATGCTGTAAATTGGGACGCCCCTGACGAGTCTAGCGGTGACGAGTCGGAAAACGAAGTTGCCCAAATTTGCCTTTGAGGAGCAAAGCTCAATTCTATGTCTCATGGCTCATGAAGATGAGGTAAATAATTTAAGTTATGATGAACTTTTAGAAGTTTTCTTTTCTTTATATGATAATCTATAAAGTTTGGGTCCCAAGTATACATCTCTCAAGAAGCAAAATGCCTCATTAGAGATAGAAGTAAATGACTTAAAATCTTCAAATTCAAATCTTTCTTTAATACTTGAAAATGAGGTCTCCTCACTCATGAAAGAGCTTAAACAAGCTAATGAGGCATGTTGTAATCTCATTTGTGAAAACGAGGCATTAAAGAAGAAAATTGAAGGTCAAAATTTTAAGCCAATTCTTCATCATGACAAACAACTTGAAAAACTTCAAGTTGAAAACCAACTACTCAAAGTTGGCTTAGATGAATCTAAGAAAACTCTTGAAAAATTTGTTGGTTGAATTATGTACCTAAATATGATGCTTGGAAATCAAGTTATGAACTTCAAAAAGTTTGGGATAGGATATGTTCCTAATCCAAACAATGTTAAGTTAACAAAAGCTAAAAAAAAAGTTTTTGTTAAAAGCTCCTATTAAGACCCAACTTTGCATTGCTCTTATTGTAATATTAAAGGACATCATATATCCTCTTGTAAATACAAGAAAAATTCTAAACTTAACCAAATTTGGGTTGTGAAAGGCTTATCTAACTCAAAAGGACACAATCTCACTTGGGTACCAAAGTTAAAAACTTGATTTGTTTTTGTAGGTGTCTCCAATCAAAAGGTGCAAGTGACAAATGGTACTTAGATAGCGGATGCTCAAGACATATGAGTTGGGACCAAACCAAGTTTAAATCAATGAAATAAAAGATGGAGGATTTGTCACCTTTGAAGACAACACTAGAGGAAAGATCATTGGAATCGGCACAATCGGAAATGAAAAGGTTAATATTTTCAATATTCTTTTAGTTGATGGCCTTTAGCATAATTTACTAAGCATTAGTCAATTATATGACAAAGGCTATTTTGTAAAGTTTGAAGCATCTCATTGTAGCATTCTTGATCCTTCTACAAATGATGTAGCTTTTATGGGCTTTAGATCCAAGAATGTTTACACCGTTGATCTAGACAAACTTTCGCATGAAGGTGAAAAATAATTTTCGGTTCAAATTAATGAATTTGGCTTTGGTATAGAAGGTTAGCTCATGCTAGTATGGATTCTCTTTCAAAACTTTTCAAAAGAAAATCAGTAAAATGTTTACCTAAAATAGACTATGCTAAAGATGAGGTTTGTAATGCTTGTGCTCAAGCAAAATAAGTAAAATCTTCTTTTAAATTCAAAAATATTGTTTCTACATCTAGGCCTTTGGAGTTAATTCATATGGATCTCTTTGAACCTATTGATGTCTCAAGCCTTGGTGGAAATAACTATGTTTTTGTAATTGTTGATGATTACTCAAGGTATACTTGGACTTTATTTTTGAGACATAAGTATGACACTTTTAAATCCTTCAAAGATTTTATCTACCGTGTTCAAAATGAAAAGGGTTGTATAATTTTCAAAATTAGAAGTGATCATGGTGGTGAATTCGAAAACCACAACTTTGAAGAGTTTTGCAATGAATTGGAAATAGAACATCAATTTGCTACTCCTCATACACCTCAACAAAATGGGGACGTTGAACGCAAAAATAGATCTCTCCGAGAGATGGCTAGATCTATATTAATTGAGGGGGAGTTGCCAAAGTATTTTTGGGCCGAAGCCGTAAACACGGCTTGCTACATCATGAACCGTGTTCTAATTCGACCAATTCTTGAGAAAACTCCTTTTGAGTTATGGTGTAATAGAATTTCCAACATTAGTTACTTCAAAATTGTTTGTTGTAAATATTTCATCTTGAACACAAAAGACAAGTTGGAAAAGTTTGACGCTAAATCCGATGAAGCAATATTATTGGGATATTTCTCTACTAGTAAAGCTTATCGAGTCTATAATCGACGATCTTTAGTAATAGAGAAAAGCATGCATATTCTTTTTGAGGAATCTAAGAGAAATGATACTTCTTATAAAGATGATCTTCTTGACTTCGAGAAGTTAAACATTGACTCCACACCTCAAGAGGTTGTACAATCCAAGAAAGTTGAGGAGTTCATTTCTAAAGATAATGAACCCACTCCTCTACCTAAAGTGTGGAAATTTGCTACTTATCATCTCAAGGACTACATCATTGGAGATCCTAGTCAAAAGGTCAAGACTAGATCCTCTCTTAGATTACTTTGTGACCACTTGGCTTTCTTATCTCAAATTGAACCTAAAAATTTCGTTGAGACTAGTAATGACGAAAATTGGCTCATTGCGATGCAAGAAGAACTCAGTCAATTTGAGCGAAACCAAGTTTGGACGCTTGTAGAAAGACCAAGTGATCATCTTGTTATTGGAACTAAATGGATCTTCCGCAACAAGCGAGATGAATCCGGTGTTGTGGTTCGAAACAAGGCTAGACTAGTGGCCCAAGGTTTCAACCAAATTGAAGGGATTGATTTTGATGAAACTTTTGCACCGGTTGCTCGACTTGAAGCTATTCGAATTCTCTTGGCTTTTGCCTCTTACATGAACTTCAAGTTATTTCAAATGGACGTAAAAAGTGCTTTCTTAAATGGATATATTTCTGAAGAAGTCTATGTTGAGCAACCACCCGGTTTTGAAAAATACAATTTTCTCAATCATGTCTTTAAACTTTCAAAAGCTCTTTATGGTTTAAAACAAGCTCCTAGAGCTTGGTATGAAAGACTTAGCACTTTTCTTATTTCAAATAATTTTTCAAGAGGAAAAGTTGACACTACATTATTTATCAAAATTAAGGATAAAATTTTTCGCATTGTACAAATTTATGTTGATGATATCATATTTGATGCTACTAACGAATCTCTTTGCAAAGAATTCTCTAAGTTAATGCAAGATGAGTTTGAAATCCCGGTTGGTCTTGTGGACACCCTTATTTCGGCTCGTTTTACCTGTCACGATCGGACGCCCGATAAAATATTTCAGACGCCCGAATTACCTTTTCCGGACGCCCGAAAATTATCTGGACGTCCGAAAGTCGCCTTGGCCTCCGTACTGACCTACCTGACAGTCCCACTGGGCTGTCAGGGCTAACGGGTTCCGGATCCATTTTTCTGGGCGTCCACTTCCACCCGACCCGCGCCCGAACCCGGTTTCTCTTCTTCTTCCTCCCAGACCGACCGAAGCCCCTTTTCCTTTATTTTTTTTTCTTTCTTCTTCCTCCCACTTCGGTCGACCACTTCCGCTCCGCCTCTGGCACGATCGGCCGTCCACTTCCTTGGCCGGCCCGGATCCTCCCACCAGATCGGTCGTCCACTTCTTGCTCCGCTGCTGGCACGAATCCTCCCGAGCTCCTCCACGCCCAGTTCGGCCGACCACTCCCTGCGCCGCACCTGAGCCCGGATCTCCCCAACCTCCTCCAAACACTCGGATCTCTCCTCCTTTTCCTCAAATCTGTGGTAAATCCCCATTTTCTTCATCTTTTTCATCTTGTTCTTGGCTCTCTCTTTCTAAGGAAACCCTAACCTAGATCTTTCCTCCTAATTTTTTTTTAATCAAATCTCTTGCACTTTTTGCATCTTAATCTCATTCTCCACCAAGATTTACACTTTTTTTCATCTTAGATCTTGCTTTTGTTCATCATTTGCATAAACCCTAGATTTTAAAAAAAAAATTGCCTAGAACTAGACGTGCATCTAGTGGCCCTTCCTCTCATGGACCTACTAGAGATCATTCAAATGATGATTATGATGCATTTAATTTTGTATCTAGGGAAGCTCAAGATACGTATCTTTTAGGACGCCCCGTTCAATCTTGCCGTAACATTCATCATTTAAATTTTGATTGCTATGAACTCTTACATAGTCTCACCCAAGTAGGTTGGGACCAATTTGTTCAAAATCATCGACATTTTTATCCCGACCTAATTAGGATCTTCTATGCTAATGCTTCCTATAATCCCGATTATTTTACTATCACTTTTCGTATCCGAGGACGTAATTTTGTCATTACTCCTACACTTTTTCACACCGTTTTAAACATTCCAAATGACGGTGTTCGCTACTACCAAACCAATATTTGGAACTTTCCCACCTACACCGAGGCTCAACTTTGTAATCGCTTTCTTAGTGAGCATTCTACTTCTAGGGAAGATAGCTCTCACCTTTTTTTTCCACACCGCCTCGCCCACTTTCTTCTCACTAAGTTAATTCTTCTCCGAGACGGTCACCACACCGCTATTCAAAATATGGATCTTTTTCTTCTTTATCATCTCTTTGAGAGAATCTGGGTCAATTTGGGGTATATAATTATTCGCCACATGGCCACCGCCGCATCTCATACCTCGCGCTCGCTTCCTTATGGCTCTTTGTAAGTTAGGGGGGTGCCCTAGGATCTATCTAGATACTATCAATCACCTAGAGGGGGGTGAATAGGTGTATAACAAAAATCACAAATCTCAATGCGATAAAGTAATGCGAAAAATAAAATCAGCACACCGAGATTTACGTGGGAAACTCCACCTTGGAGAAAAACCCACGGGACCAACACGCGATAACAATCCACTAAGAATAAAAGATTACAAGGTGATTACCGACTCCACGGACTTAACCTCTCCTTTATCTTCTTTGGATCTCGCGCACACCACCGGGTTGTCCACGCCCCACGTTCGAATCCACGAACGCCACGCCTCGAATCCACGAGACGCCCAACTTCGAATCCACGAAGCCCTCAACACGTCGAATCCACGACGCCCACTCGAATCCACGAGCGCACTCCGTCCGGAGCAAGATCAACAAAATTGATGATGATTTATTGCTTAGAATATCATGAAAAAACTGTGGGAATAATCTCTAAGCAATCCTCAAATTGATTCTAAAAGAATATTGGGCATTGGGGCACCATGAATCAATTTGAGAGAAGCTTGATGTAGAAGATGAGGAAAACCGGTCACCTACAAGCTTCTAGGGTTTCTCAAAGATAATATGTGATTCCCCCCTTTTAGAGACACCCCCACATCCTATTTATATGGTTTGGAGACAAAGAATTAGGTTAGGATTGAAAAACTGGACAATCAGGAAATTTCGTCGGGTCGTGGTCCGGACCGCGGGTATGGGGTCCGGACCCGGACACTGCTTAGGCGTTTCATTGTCCGGACCCCAGCCATCAGGGTCCGGACCCGATCTGCCAGTCTGCTTTGCAGACCTACGGGTTCCGGACCTCAACTTCTGGGGTCCGGACCCGGACTGCGTGACTGCTTTGCAGACCTACGGGTTCCGGACCTCAACCTTAGGGTCCGGACCTCGGAAGTTGGAAAACTTAATTTTTTTATTTTAAAACACTTTTTTTATCCATTCTAATGTCTTCCAAACACTTGTAAATGAATCTAAATCATCATCAAGATTATTTAAACTTACCAAGCATCGTGAATTCATACGTGGAGTCTTCGAGTCTTTGTTCTTCGTCTTTTCTTCTTCGAACCTTCAAGACTCCGACTCACTTCACGAAATATGCCAATATAAAATCCGTAACAATCTCCCCCTTTGGCAATTTCGTGACAAAACACAAAAAAAATACATAAAACACTCACGATGCTCATCTCTCTAAAAATGAAATTCATTGCCATCACCAAAACAATGAACTTCTCGCGTGAAAGATCCAAATGAAATTTAAAATTACAATTTAGTAACTCCTAAAACAAACTCTATGACTTAGACAAACATGGAGTCTTGAAGTCTTGAGAGACCTGCAAAATATTTTCATTCTCCACGAACAAAGTTAGTAGAAAAAGTATCAAAATCGCTCCCCCTTTGTTCATGCAATCTCTCCCCCTATGTTTATGCGTCTAAGTTATCATTACCATTTCCTCTCTCCCCCTTTTTGTCAAAAATTGCCAAAAGAGAAACACCAAAAATAGAGAGAAGTTCGAGAGAAATCAATCAAAATACAAGTTTAAAGCTTTTTCAATTTTGAAACAACTTGTGATAAAAATTTCAAGCAATGTTAGTACATGAGAAATATAAATTCACATTGACTTCTTTCAATCCCTATTAATTTCATAAGAATTAAGAACTTTACTACACACTCATCATAATGTAGACAAAATATTATCCGATTTCTTAATTCATATAAACTTCAAAAACAAGTCATCAATGATAATCTAAAGGTTCAAAAACTATCAAGATGTAAACGAATTATGAAGATGACTTAAGTGATTCATCAAAGAGACAGAAAATTTGTCGCACAAATATTCAAATTTGAGATAAAACAAATAGCACAAGGGGTGGCTCTTTGAGCATCTTTCATGTATGTGGACCACCTTATAACTCCGAAAAATAAAAATTGTGACATTTTTTCCTTTTGCATGCTTTTGCACTTATATATATTTTTTTTCGGATATGCAATTCAATTCTCATGTGGTAGCTTCACACACTAACCGGACGACCGGGGTGGTAGCTCTTTCCTCCATGTGGTGGTAGTTTTCACACTCCTTTTAAGGATGTAACTCTTTCCACATCTTTCAAAGCATATGAGCATTTTATAATAATAATTCCCCCTCGCTTATGCAATCTCTTATTTGAAAGAACATGTGACAAATTTTAGTCCATAAGAGAATGACTATTCATCAAATTCAACACACACAACCGAGATAGGTTAAGCTCCTAGAGATTACACATGATTGCCTAAATTTGATGAATATAAGTATTAAGAATTCTCATAATAGATTACCTTCAAATATAATGAAAATAAAGTAAAACCGATAATTATTATGAAATTCATTAAGAGTGAATGAAAGTGAACTTATTGATATTCAATGCACTATTTAATGTTCTAATCATTCAAAGAATCCAAAAAAAAAATGTAACAATGAAAGCACCAAAAACGTGTAATGCAATGAACAAAAGATATGCAATAGAAACCGATCAAAGCATTACTCTAAGTCAAAAACAAATTAAGGTTTAAGACAAGGAAAAATATCACCTTTCCGAACCCAAACTTGTCGGATTGTTGGTTGCCTTGGTTTGTTGACGTTGGGCACGGTTTGTTTTGACTTTTGATCAACCGTGGGTCTCACCATCGCATTCCGCTTTGGAGTATTTAAGTGTTGTGGTTTTGACTTTCGGTTGACCTCGGGTACTCGACCCTTTTGATGTTGCTTTTGAATCCGTGGGGGTTGTCGAGTATTGGAAGATGCCGATAGATGTTGAGACGATGCCGGTTGAGTCTTCTTATTTTCCTTCTTAAGGCATGTCTTCTTGATATGTCCTTTCTTTCCGCATCTATGGCATACTTTCTCTTTTACACTTGTTGAGACTTTGGGAATAGAATTTTTTACCTTCTCAACAAATGTCCGCTCATATCCAAGTCCAAGTTTGCTTGTTTGACCCAATCCGAGCATACTATCAAGCTTTTTCGAACCGGAAGAGAATTTTAATATGTCGGACTTGAGTAGATGAACTTGTTTGGTCAAAACTTGGTTGGATGTGTGAACTTCTTTGTATTGTTGCTCTAGAAAACCAACCTTTTCTTGATGTGATTTGATCATTGTCTCCGATTGGTTTAGCTTTTCTTGGAGGATTCCATTGTTCTTCAATATCGACTCCCTTTCCTCCTCAAGAGCTTTAGTTGTGGTCTTCAACATTTTATTTTCATCCTCAAGTTCCAATAGACGGTTCCTCAACTTCTTATTGTACTTAGCCATCTTCTTCGATTCCTTAAAAAGTTGTTGATACGCCACTAAGAGATTTTCCTCGTCCGACTCCTCTTCGCTCTCATCAAATAGAGGAGGCCGACTAATATTACTACCTTTTTCACCCATAATGATAGATAAATCTAGATCCTGCTCTGATACCAATTGTAAGTTAGGGGGGTGCCCTAGGATCTATCTAGATACTATCAATCACCTAGAGGGGGGTGAATAGGTGTATAACAAAAATCACAAATCTCAATGCGATAAAGTAATGCGGAAAATAAAATCAGCACACCGAGATTTACGTAGGAAACTCCACCTTGGAGAAAAACCCACGGGACCAACACGCGATAACAATCCACTAAGAATAAAAGATTACAAGGTGATTACCGACTCCACGGACTTAACCTCTCCTTTATCTTCTTTGGATCTCGCGCACACCACCGGGTTGTCCACGCCCCACGTTCGAATCCACGAACGCCACGCCTCGAATCCACGAGACGCCCAACTTCGAATCCACGAAGCCCTCAACACGTCGAATCCACGACGCCCACTCGAATCCACGAGCGCACTCCGTCCGGAGCAAGATCAACAAAATTGATGATGATTTATTGCTTAGAATATCATGAAAAAAAAATTGTGGGAATAATCTCTAAGCAATCCTCAAATTGATTCTAAAAGAATATTGGGCATTGGGGCACCATGAATCAATTTGAGAGAAGCTTGATGTAGAAGATGAGGAAAACCGGTCACCTACAAGCTTCTAGGGTTTCTCAAAGATAATATGTGATTCCCCCCTTTTAGAGACACCCCCACATCCTATTTATATGGTTTGGAGACAAAGAATTAGGTTAGGATTGAAAAACTGGACAATCAGGAAATTTCGTCGGGTCGGGGTCCGGACCGCGGGTATGGGGTCCGGACCCGGACACTGCTTAGGCGTTTCATTGTCCGGACCCCAGCCATCAGGGTCCGGACCCGATCTGCCAGTCTGCTTTGCAGACCTACGGGTTCCGGACCTCAACTTCTAGGGTCCGGACCCGGACTGCGTGACTGCTTTGCAGACCTACGGGTTCCGGACCTCAACCTTAGGGTCCGGACCTCGGAAGTTGGAAAACTTAATTTTTTTATTTTAAAACACTTTTTATCCATTCTAATGTCTTCCAAACACTTGTAAATGAATCTAAATCATCATCAAGATTATTTAAACTTACCAAGCATCGTGAATTCATACGTGGAGTCTTCGAGTCTTTGTTCTTCGTCTTTTCTTCTTCGAACCTTCAAGACTCCGACTCACTTCACGAAATATGCCAATATAAAATCCGTAACACTCTTTGCTCTCCGCCGTCCTTCACTTTATTGCGTTTGATCTTCATGATGAAAGGCCGATGAAGTTTCCCTCCGCCATCAATACGGATACCTTCTCAACCCTTGAATTTAAGAAAAATTGTTATGAAAATTGGATGAGAAAGCATGTGATTGATCAAGGTGATGACGACGATGGCAACGACACCGAGGATGAGCCTATGCACTATGAGCCGCCTCCACATGAGCCTTCTCCACCGGTTGAGCCACCGCCCTATGTTCCTCCGCCTCATGATCCTCCTCCTATGGATTTTCAAAACCAAATTTTTCAAAGACTTGATAGGATGGACGAACGTATGCATGAGATCAAGACGGAAGTTTCCGACATAAAGGATTACATGGACTCTATCTTTGGACCTTCTAGTGCCTTCTATGCCGCATATGGGCCTTATGTTGATCGACCTTCATCCTCCGCCGTACCTCCGCCGATTTCTCCTACGGGTCAAGAGGACGATGATCAAGAGGATGACGATGATGACTAGCTCTTTTTGTTACTCTTTTATACTTTTTTTTATATTTTTTGCTACTTTTACTAAGTCTCCATTATATTATTTTTTTATGATGACAAAGGGGGAGAACTTGTGATATGTGATATGCTAATGGTTGGACATTTGCTTATATATGCTTATATTTTGATGCTTTGATATATGCTTATTCGGTTGCTTTCACTTATGATTGTGATACATGTTATGCCTATGATTGTGATATATGCCTATGATTCCGCTGTCAGAACTTTCGGACCATTGCGCCGTACTGTCCGGAACACGCAACCTGTCAAGTCAAACATTTCGGATGCCCTAAACAGACAATTCGGGTGCCTAGATCATGTGTAGACAATTCTGGACCACCCAAACAGCAAACAATCAGGATCCAAAATCAACCGAGATTCGGATCCACTTTTAGGGCGCCCAGATTAGAGTCCAAAATAGAAACTTGATAGAAAACAGATATTGAGAAGATTTTGAATATAATTTGAAGTCCTATGTGCTTTAGATGATAAAAAGAGTAAGTTAAAAATTGCTCGACATTTCTTACTCTAATCTTTAAAGCACAATGTTAAAAAGAGAAATAGAGAGAGATTTTATCTACTTGACAAGGTAGCTTCAAGTGGTGAAGCTTAGTGCTAGGGGATTGCCCATCTTGAGTCCTTTTGAAGATAGAGAAGTCTAAATACAAAATTCAAGATAAAAGATTAGTTCAATAATTGTAATTATTTGTTATCATCAAAATCTAAAGAATGATTATGGCCACTAGTCCAACAATCTTCCCCTTTTTGATGATGACAAATAATGTGAAATAAGATTCAAATAAGTAGAGAGCAAAAGAATAGAATACTCCCCCTAAATATATGCATATATTTAACAATTAAATTTTAGCATATATCATAATCATAGGCATGACATATATCACAATCATAAGTGAAAGCAACCGAATAAGTATATATCAAAGCATCAAAATATAAGCATATCACATATCACAAGTTAGTAACAAAACATAAGCATATCACATATCACAAGTTCTCCTCCTTTGTCATCATTAAAAAAAAAACATAAAGGAGACTTAGTAAAAGTAGCAAAAATCATAAAAGAAAGTATAAAAGAGTAACAAAAAGAGCTAGTCATCATCGTCATCCTCTTGATCATCATCCTCTTGATCCGTAGGAGTAACCGGCAGAGGCACGGCGGAGGATGAAGATCGATCAACATAAGGCCCATATGCGGCATAGAAGGCACTAGAAGGTCCAAAGATAGAGTCCATGTAATCCTTTATGCCGGAAACTTCCGTCTTGATCTCATGCATACGTTCGTCCATCCTATCAAGTCTTTGAAAATTTTGATTTTGAAAATCCATAGGAGGAGGATCATAAGGCGGAGGAACATAGGGCGGTGGCTCAACCGGTGGAGAAGGCTCATGTGGAGACGACTCATAGTGCATAGGCTCATCCTCGGTGTCGTTGCCATCGTCGTCATCACCTTGATCAATCACATGCTTTCTCACCCAATTTCTATAACGATTTTTCTTAAATCCAAGGGTTGAGAAGGTATCCGTATTGATGGCGGAGGGGAACTTTACCGGCCTTTCATCATGAAGATCAAACGCAATAAAGTGGAGGACGGCGGAGAGCAAAGAGCCATAAGGAAGCGAGCGCGAGGTATGAGATGCGGCGGTGGCCATGTGGCGAATAATTATGTACCCCAAATTGACCCGGATTCCCTCAAAGAGATGATAAAGGAGAAAAAGATCCATCTTTTGAATGGCGGTGTGGTGACCGTCTCGGAGAAAAATTAACTTAGTGAGAAGAAAATGGGCGAGGCGGTGTGGAAAAGAAAGGTGAGAGCTATCTTCCCTAGAAGTAGAATGCTCACTAAGAAAGCGATTGCGAAGTTGAGCCTCGGTGTAGGTGGGAAAGTTCTAAACATTGGTTTGATAGTAGCGAACGCCGTCATTAGAAATGTTTAAAACGGTGTGAAGAAATGTAGGTGTAATGGCAAAATCACGTCCTTGGATACGGGAAGTGATAGTAAAATAATCGGGATTATAGGAAGCATTAGCATAGAAGATCCTAGTTAGGTCGGGATAAATTGGTCGATGATTTTGAACAAATTGGTCCCAACCTACTTGGGTGAGCCGATCTAAGAGTTCATAGCAATCAAAATTTAAATGATGAATGCTACGGAAAGGTTGAACGGGACGACCTAAAAGATATTTATCTTATGCTTCCCTAAAGACAAAATTAAAAATATCAAAATCATCATTTGAATGATCTCTAGTAGGTCCATGTGAGGAGGGGCCACTAGATGCATGTTTACTTCTAGGCTCTTTTTTTTTTTAATTTATGGTTTATGCAAATGATGAACAAAAGCAAGATCTAAGATGAAAATTGGTGTTAATCTTGATGGAGAATGAGATTAAGATGCAAAAAGTAAAAAAAATGGAAGATGGATCTAAGGTTAGGGTTAGAAAGTGAAGAAGAAGCAAAAAAAATACCACAAAAGAGGAGAAATTCGAGTCTCTTAGGAAGATCTGGGCGCAGGGAGAGGGCGGCCGGAGTTGGGTGCAGGTGCGGCGCAGGAAGAGGGCGGCCAGAGGTGGGCGCGACGCAGGAAGAGGGCGGCCGGAGGTGGGCGCGGCGCAGGAAGAGGGCGGCCGAGGTGGGCGCGGGTGCGGCGCAGGAAGAGAGCGACCGAACTGCGTTTGCCGGTCGATCTTGTGGAGGAGCTCGGGAGGATCCGGGCCGGCCAAGGAAGTGGACGGCCGATCTGTGCTCGGGAAGATCCGGGCCGGAGGCGGAGCGGAAGTGGTCGACCGAAGTGGGAGGAAGAAGAAGAGAGAAAAAAAAAGAAAGAAAAAAAGAAAAAAGGTTTCGGTCGGTCTGGGAGGAAGAAGAAGAGAAACGGGTTTCGGGCGCGGGTCGGGTTGAAGTGGACGCCCAGATAGTGGATCCGGAACCCGTTTAGCCCTGACAGCCCAGTGGGTAGGTCAGTACGGTGGTCAAGGCAGAAGAACCGATAAATTTCGATCGCCCATAAAATTTTCGGGCGTCCGGAATAGGTTGATGCGGGCGTCCGAAAAATTTTATCGGACGTCCGATTGTGACGGGTACTTCGAACCAAAATTTGGGTGTCCACAAGACCAACTGGGCGACCGAACCTCAGAAAAAACAGCAAAAATAACAAAATAAAAAAATTAAAGATAAAAAATAAAAAAAATTATCAATCAATCAATATAATCAACATAGAAGAATTAAGCGTTTAAATCAATTATTCCTAATTCTCTTCTAAGTTGAGTGAACCTATCCTCACTAAGTGGTTTAGTAAAAATGTTCGCTAATTGATGATGGGTGTCGACAAAATCTATGGTGACATCTCCCTTTTGAATATGATCTCTAATGAAATAATGTCTAATTTCAATGTGCTTAGTTCTAGAATGTTGAATAGAATTTCTAGATAGGTTGATGGCACTAGTATTATCACATTTGATTGGAATTTGTTTTAGATGTACTCTAAAGTCCTCAAGAGTTTGTTTCATCCATAAAACTTGTGCACAACAACAGCCCGCCGCAATATATTCGGCTTCGGCGGTTAAAAGTGCAACCGAATTTTGCTTTTTCGAAGACCATGAGACTAAGAAGTGACCAAGAAACTGACAAGTTCCACTAGTACTTTTTCGATCAACTTTGCACCCGGCAAAGTCGGCATCCGAAAAGCCAATGAGATTAAAACTAGTGCCCTTGGGATACCATAATCCTATGTTGAGAGTTCTCTTAACATATCTAAGAATTCTCTTTACGGCCACTAGGTGTGACTCCTTAGGTTGAGCTTGAAACCGAGCACACAAGCAAACACTAAACATGATGTCTGGCCTACTTGCGGTAAGATAAAGTAAACTACCAATCATACCTCGGTAGAGCTTGATATCAACATCCTTACCTTTTTCATCCTTATCAAGTTTAGTTGAAACGCTCATAGGAGTATTTGTCTCTTTTGAGCTTTCCAATTCAAATCTTTTGATTAGATCCTTTGCGTATTTGGCTTAATTGATGAATATTTCATCCTTCGTTTGCTTGACTTGGAGTCTAAGAAAGAAGGAGAGTTCGCCCATCATGCTCATTTCAAACTCATCTTGCATCAACTTAGAGAATTCTTTACAAAGAGATTCGTTAGTAGCACTAAATATGATATCATCAACATAGATTTGTACAATGAGAAATTTTTTATCCTTTATCTTGATAAATAATGTAGTGTCAACTTTTTCTCTTGAAAATTTATTTGAAATAAGAAAAGTGCTAAGTCTTTCATACCAAGCTCTAGGAGCTTGTTTTAAACCATAAAGTGCTTTTGAAAGTTTAAAGACATGATTGAGAAAATCGTATTTTTTAAAATCGGGTGGTTGCTCAACATAGACTTCTTCGGAAATATATCCATTTAAGAAAGCACTTTTTACGTCCATTTGAAATAACTTGAAGTTCATGTAAGAGGCAAAAGCCAAGAGAATTCGAATAGCTTCAAGTCGAGCAACCGGTGCAAAAGTTTCATCTAAATCAATCCCTTCAATTTGGTTGAAACCTTGGGCCACTAGTCTAGCCTTATTTCGAACCACAACACCGGATTCATCTCGCTTGTTTCGGAAGATCCATTTAGTGCCAATAACAAGATGATCACTTGGTCTTTCCACAAGCGTCCAAACTTGGTTTCGCTCAAATTGATTGAGTTCTTCTTGCATCGCAATGAGCCAATTTTCGTCATTACTAGCCTCACCAAAAATTTTAGGTTCAATTTGATATAAGAAAGCTAAGTGGTCACAAAGTAATCTAAGAGAAGATCTAGTCTTGACTTTTTGACTAGGATCTCCAATGATGGAGTCCTTGAGATGATAAGTAGTAAATTTTCACACTTTAGGTAGAGGAGTGGGTTCATTATCTTTAGAAATGAACTCCTCAACTTTCTTGGATTGTACAACCTCTTGTGGTGTGGAATTTATATTTAACTTATCAAAGTCAAGAAGATCATCTTCAAAAGAAGTATCATTTCCCTTAGATTCTTTAAAGAGAACATGCATGCTTTCCTCTATTACCAAAATTCGTCGATTATAGACTCGATAAGCTTTGCTAGTAGAGGAATATCCCAAGAATATTGTTTCATCGGATTTAGCATCAAACTTTTCCAACTTGTCTTTTGTGTTCAAGATGAAACATTTACAACCAATAATTTTACAATAACCAATATTGAAAATTCTACTATACCATAACTCAAAGGGGATTTTCTTAAGAATTGGTCGAATTAGAACACGGTTCATGATGTAACAAGCCGTGTTTACGGCTTCGGCCCAAAAATACTTTGGCAACTCCCCCTCAATTAACATAGATCTAGCCATCTCTTGGAGAGATCTATTTTTGCGTTCAACAATCTCATTTTGTTGAGGTGTACGAGGGGTAGCAAATTGATATTCTATTCCCAATTCATTGCAAAACTTTTCAAATTTACGGTTTTCGAATTCACCACCATGATCGCTTCTAATTTTAGAAATTATACAATATTTTTTATTTTGAACACGAAAGACAAAGTCTTTGAGGGATTTAAAAGTGTCATATTTGTGTCTCAAAAATAAGGTCCAAATATATCTTTAGTAATCATCAACAATTACAAAAACATAGTTACTTCCACCAAGGCTAGAGACATCAATTGGACCAAAGAGATCCATATGGATCAACTCCAAAGGCCTAAATGTAGAAATAATATTTTTGGATTTAAAAAAAGATTTTACATGTTTTGCTTGAGCACAAGCACTACAAATCTCATCTTTGGCATAGTTTATTTAGGTAAATCTTTTACAAATTTTTTCTTAGAAAGTTTTGAAAGAGAATCCATACTATCATGAGCTAGCCTTTTATGCCAAAGCCAAGATTCGTTAATTTGAACCGAAAAATATTTTTCACCTTCATGAGAAAGTTTGCTTAGATCAACGGTGTAGACATTCTTGGATCTAAAGCACATAAAAGCTATCTCATTTGTAGAAGGATCAAGGATGCTACAATGAGATGCTTCGAACTTTACAAAGTAGCCTTTGCCACACAATTAACTAATGCTCAATAAAGTGTGCTTAAGGCCATCAACTAAAAGAACATTTGAAATATTAACCTTCTCATTTTCGATTGTGCCGGTTCCAATGATCTTTTCTCTAGTGTTGTCTCCAAATGTGACAAAGCCTCCATCTTTCTTTTCAAGTGAATTGAACTTGGTTTGATCCCAAGTCATATGTCTTGAGCATCCTGTCACTACTTAAGATTTTCTCCAAGATTTCCCTTTGCAATTATCCAAACTCCAAAGCGGATATCTGTTGGAGGTTTTGCCCTAATCTTCTAGAAGCTTCTTTGCGGATCTCGAGGCTGATGGTGCGGACGCCGAAGGGTCACTTAGAGTTTCTAGGTGCATTTATTAGGACTCTTGGGAGCTTGTAGCCTCCCCTTTTGGCTTGTAGCTTTATGCCACTTGGCATCCTTTCATTTAGCTTATGGGCGGCGAGTGGCCTTTAAATAGTTGTGGCCTCCACCCCCCCTCAACTCAGAATCCTTACTTGTAATTTCCTCTACTCAAGTAATAGAAGAGCTTTCTTCACTCTCTCTCTTTTGTACTTAGTCTAGGGCGAGTAGGTCCTAACTTAGCAAGTAGAGAGGCAGGCTTGCTCACTTCGCGAAGGAAGGCGAGCGCCGCACGGGCTAAACAAGCAAATCGGTTTAGTCCGTGACAGTTGGTATCAGAGCGAGTTCATCGCTGGGAGACATGTCGACCTCGGATGCTGCCATCGTCGACATCGTAGCCGAACCCAGGGCATCCAAGCGCGGCAAGAGCAAGGAGCCACGGACTCTGGTGAGAGAGTCCGCCTCACTTGAAGACCGCATGAACCTGGTGGAGGATTCCGTTGCCAAAGCGGACGAGCACTACTCCGTCTTGACCCGCCATGTGGGGATGATGGAGGACGGACTGGATGTCATAGAGGACAGCGTTGCGGCTGCCATGGAAACTTTCCGTAAGCAGCTCGAGCAATTCCGCCACGATCTAACTCATCGTGACGACGACGGACGGGCGCTGATCGAGGAGATTGTCGCCCACAGCAACGAGGTAGATGACCTCAAGACGCGGGTGGCGATCCTCGAGAAGGCGGTAGCCCAAGGCGTCGAGACGCAAAAGGGGTACACCCCAAAGATTCGCGTCCCTGAGCCCCAATGCTTCAAGGGATCGCGAGACGAGAAGGAAATCGATAATTTCCTATGGCACATGGAGCGCTACTTCAAGGCGATGCGGTTGGAGGACGAGGATGACAAGGTCCAAACCGCCTCTATGTACCTAGCCGACGATGCGATGCTGTGGTGGCGTCGGCGTTCTGCAGAGGCCGCGAAGGGCCAATGCGAGCTAAAGACTTGGGAGGACTTTGTGCGCGAGTTAAAGGTACAGTTCTACCCAGAGCACGTCGAGTATTTGGTGCGAAAGCAACTTCGACGGCTCAAGCACACTGGAACCCTCAAGGAGTACGTCAAGGAGTACTCCAAGCTGATGCTTGCCATCTCTAGCATGGCTGAGGAGGACAGGTTATTCCTATTTCTCGACGGTCTCCAACCATGGGCTAACAAGGAGCTCGTGGCGAGAGATGTCAAGGACGTAAGCTCCGCTATTTCCTTGGCGGAGAAGCTGCCGGAGTATGAGAAGCCGGACTTCACTCGGGGCAAGCCACCTAAGGCGGGCAAGGCCAAAGGTGGGGGAGATCGCCGCGAGCAGCGTGATCACAAGGGCCAAGAGCGAAGGGCCCCCTCCGCAGAAGAAGAAGATTTCTTGCTACGTCTGCGGAGCTGATCACTGGGCGCGAGATTGCCCAAAGAAGAAGACCGTCAACGCCATCCAAGCCGAGGAGGGCCAGGATGAGGCAGAACCAAAGATAGGCGCGCTGCGGCTCGTCAGCGCGATCCAAGGACAGCCACGCAGCAGCAAGCTGCTCAAGAAGGAGTTGCTGTTCGTGGACGTGACCCTCAACGGGAGAGCCACTCGGGCGCTCGTGGACACCGGGGCGACCCACAACTTCATTGCTGAAGCTGAGGCCAAGCGGCTAGGCCTCAAGCTTGAGAGGGACACGAGCAAAATCAAGGCTGTCAACTTGGTGGCACAGCCTATCGCGGGAGTAGCCAAAGGGGTGACGATCGCTGTAGGACCCTGGTCGGGTACAGCGAACTTCACCGCAGCGACCATCGACGACTTCAAAGTCATCCTCGGCATTGACTTCCTTGCTTCGTCGAAAGCAATTCCGATGCCGCATCTCGGGGCTTTGAGCATCATGGAGGAGTCAGCCCTATGCATGGTCTTGGCGAGCCACGGTGAGCCGGCGACAACCCTCACCCTCTCCGCTCTACAATTGCGGAAGGGGGTGAAGCGCGGAGAAATCACTTACCTTGCGGCCATCCGCGAGGTGAGCGGAGTGGACGTCGAGGAGGAGGCCCCTCCAACGGAGATCGGCGCAATCCTAGGGGAGTTCAAGGACGTCATGCCCCAGGAGTTGCCCAAGAAACTTCCACCCAGGCGGGAGGTGGACCATGCAATCGAGCTCGAGCCAGGAGCAAAGCCACCAGCAAAGGCACCATACCGCATGGCCCCGCCAGAGCTCGAGGAGTTGCAACGACAGTTGAAGGACCTCCTCGATGCGGGCTTCATCAAGCCGTCGAAAGCACCCTACGGAGCACCAGTCTTGTTCCAAAGGAAGAGCAACGGAAGTCTGCGGCTCTGTATTGACTACAGAGCGCTCAACAAAGCAACAGTAAAGAACAAGTACCCTATTTCGCTAGTGGCGGATTTGTTCGACCAGCTCGGTGGAGCGAAGTACTTTACCAAGCTGGATCTTCGCTCGGGGTACTACCAGGTCAGGATCGCGGAGGTCGATGAGGAGAAAACGGCATGCGTGATGAGGTATGGAGCCTACGAGTTCCTCGTCATGCCATTCAGCCTGACGAATGCGCCGGCGACCTTCTGCACCCTGATGAACAAACTATTCCACCCCTACCTTGATCGATTCGTGGTAGTGTATCTCGACGACATCGTCGTGTACAGCAATACTCTGGAGGAGCACGTCGAGCATCTGCGGACTGTCTTCCAAGTATTGCGGGACAACCAACTTTATGTGAAGCGGGAGAAGTGCTCCTTTGCGAGGGAGGAGGTGCACTTCCTTGGCCATTGGATAGGCCGAGGACAACTCCATATGGACCAACAGAAAGTGCGGGCGATCTGCGAGTGGGAGGCGCCCTCGACGGTGTCCGAGCTACGATCCTTTCTCGGACTCGTCAACTATTATCGCCGTTTCATCGCAGGCTACTCCGCTCGAGCAGCCCCGCTGACGGACTTGCTGAAGAAGACCCAGTCATGGGACTGGACCCCTCGGTGCGCGAAGGCATTCGAGGACTTGAAGCGGGCGGTGACAGAGGATCCGGTGCTGCGTCTTCCTGACTGCAGCCGCCCATTTGAGGTACATACTGACGCCTCAGACTTTGCTATCGGCGGTGTTCTCGTGCAGGACGGACACCCCATCGCTTATGAGAGCCGCAAGCTCAACGACACTGAGCGGCAGTACACGGTGCAAGAGAAGGAGATGACCGCCGTAGTGCACTGCCTCAGAACTTGGCGGCACTATCTCCTTGGAAGTAGGTTCGTTGTGAGGACGGACAATGTCGCGACGAGCTACTTCCTCACTCAGAAGAAGCTGTCACCCAAACAGGCGCGGTGGCAGGACTTCCTGGCGGAGTTTGACATGGAGCTCATGTACAAACCCGGGAAGGAGAACCAGGTGGCTAACGCGCTCAGCCGCAAAGCGGAGTTGGCGGCGGTGTGCCAGCTCCAAGGTGCGATCAGGGAGCGACTCCGCGAAGGGACTTGCGAAGACCCTGTGGCCCAGGGACTCGTGCGACTCGTCAAGGAGGGCAAGGCGCAGCGATTCTGGTTCAGCGATGGGCTGCTCCTCACCAAGGGGCGTCGCATCTATGTGCCCAGGTGGGGCAATCTTCGTCGCGAACTCATGAAGGAGTGTCATGACTCCAATTGGGCTGGACATCCAGGACAGAAGCGGACCATGGCGCTACTCGAGGCCGCTTACTATTGGCCTCGCATGCACGACGACGTGGAGGCGTACGTGCGGACCTGCCTTGTGTGCCAACAGGACAAAGTGGAGCGCCAGAAACCAGGGGGCCTCCTCGAGCCCCTGCCTACACCAACGCGTCCCTGGGAGAGCGTTTCCATGGACTTTATCTCCGCTTTGCCTAAGGTGGGAACATTGGGGTCCATCCTCGTGGTGGTGGACCGATTCTCTAAGTACGAGACCTTCCTAGCGGCACCGACTGATTGCACGGCGGAAGAAGCGGCGCGGCTCTTCGTCAGCAATGTGGTGAAACTTTGGGGCATCCCCGAAAACATTGTGAGTGACCGCGACCCTAGGTTCACGGGCAAGTTCTGGACAGAGGTGTTCCGGATCTTGGGGTCGGAGTTACTCTTTTCCACTAGCTTCCACCCGCAGACGGATGGTCAGACGGAGCGGGTAAATGCCTTAGTGGAGGAATATTTGTGGCACTATGTCAGTGCCAACCAGAAGGACTGGGTGCATCACTTGGACGTAGCCCAGTTCTCCTACAATCTGCGGCGGAGCGAGTCAACAAACCTTAGCCTGTTCGAGTTGGCGACGGGAAGGCAGCCACTCACTCCACATTCTGCTGCTGCGGGCGAGCAAGGCCGCAGCCCCATGGCCTTCCAATTTACCTCTCATTTGGAGGAGAAAGGAGACATTGCGAGGGCCTATCTCGAGAAGGCGGCCCGCCGAATGAAAAAGTGGGCCGATGTCAAGCGACGGCCTTTGGAGTTTGCCGAAGGAGACCGAGTCTTGATCAAACTACAACCACAACAATTCAAGGCCTTCCGCAAGGTGCATCGCGGGCTGTTGCGGAAGTACGAGGGGCCTTTCACCGTTGTGAAGCGGGCGGGCAAGGCAGCCTACAAGCTGCAACTCCCCGCCAACCTGAAAATTCATCCTGTCTTTCATGCTAGCTGCCTGCGGCCCTACCATGAAGACGCTGAGGACCCGAGCCGGGGCGTGTCGCAGCACACTCCCGCCACCATGACTACTGCCATCGACAAGGAGGTCGAAGCCTTGCTGGACACTCGCACCATTCGTCGTCGCGGCGTCCCAAGAAGCATCGAGTACCTTGTCAAATGGAAGAACCTCCCGCATGGCGAAGCAAGCTGGGAGAAGGCCGACACTCTCTGGAAGTATCAACAACTTGTCGATGACTTCCAACACCAGCGCGCGACGAGGGCGTCTGCGCATTAGGTGGGGGAGGTTGTCACGACTTAAGATTTTCTCCAAGATTTCCCTTTGCAATTATCCAAACTCCAAAGCGGATATCTGTTGGAGGTTTTGCCCTAATCTTCTAGAAGCTTCTTTGCGGATCTCGAGGCTGATTTTGCGGACGCCAAAAGGTCACTTAGAGTTTCTAGGTGCATTTATTAGGACTCTTGGGAGCTTGTAGCCTCCCCTTTTGGCTTGTAGCTTTATGCCACTTGGCATCCTTTCATTTAGCTTATGGGCGGCGAGTGGCCTTTAAATAGTTGTGGCCTCCACCCCCCCTCAACTCAGAATCCTTACTTGTAATTTCCTTTACTCAAGTAATAGAAGAGCTTTCTTCACTCTCTCTCTTTTGTACTTAGTCTAGGGCGAGTAGGTCCTAACTTAGCAAGTAGAGAGGCAGGCTTGCTCACTTCGCGAAGGAAGGCGAGCGCCGCACGGGCTAAACAAGCAAATCGGTTTAGTCCGTGACAATCCGCTATCTAAGTACTATTTGTCACTTGCACCTTTTGATTGAAGACATACCTACAAAAATAAATCAAGTTTTTAACTTTGGTACCCAAGTGAGATTGGGTCCTTTTGAGTTAGATGAGGCTTTCACAACCCAAATTTGGTTAAGTTTAGTATTTTTTTGTATTTACACGAGGATATATGATGTCCTTTAATATTACAATAAGAGGAATGCAAAGTTGGGTCTTGATAGGAGCTTTTGTTAACTTAACATTGTTTGGATTAGAAACATTTCATATCCCAAACTTTTTGAAGTTCATAACTTGACTTCCAAGCATCATATTTAGGTACTTGGTTCCACTAACAAATTTCTCAAGAGTTTTCTTAGATTCACCTAAGCCAACTTTGAGTTGTTGGTTTTCAACTTGAAGTTTTTCAAGTTGTTTGTCATAAGGAACAATGACTTAAAATTTTGACCTTCAATTTTCTTCTTTAATGCCTCGTTTTCACAAATGAGATTACAACATGTCTCATTAGCTTGTTTAAACTCTTTCATAAGTGAGGAGAGCTCATTTTGAAGTATTAAAAAAGGATTCGAAGTTGAAGATTTTAGGTCATTTACTTCCATCTCTAATGAGACATTTTGCTTCTTGAGAGATGTAAACTTGGGACCCAAACTTTATAGATTATCATATAAAGAAAAGAAAGCTTCTAAAAGTTCATCATAACTTAAATTATTTACCTCATCTTCAAGAGCCATGAGACATAGAATTGAGCTTTGCTCCTCAAGGCAAATTTGGGCAACTTCGTTTTCCGACTCGTCACCGCTAGACTCGTCAGGGGCGTCCCAATTTACAGTATTGAAGGCTTTCTTTTTCTTATCTTTCTTAAAAGCCTTGTTTGGAAGAGTGCATTCACTTTTCAAATGCCCTGATTTGTTGCAATTGTAGCAAATGATTCCCTTCTTGAATCCCTCACCTTTGAACCCGTCTCGTTTAGGTCTTCTCAAGTTGCGCTTCTTAATTAATCGGTCGAGCCTTTTTGAAATCATAGCAATTTCTTCGCCATCTTCACTATCGGAAGCTATGACTCCCTTAAGTGCAAGACTCTTCTTTTTCTCGGGAGCCTCTTCGTTGTCATATTCTTTGAGGCGTTGTTCATGCGCCATGAGTGATCCGACAAGTTCGTCAATCTTTATTTTGTCCAAGTCATGAGCTTCTTGGATAGCCGTAACATTAGGTATCCAACTTCTTGGTAGCACACAGAAAAGTTTTCGCACCAAGTCCGATTGAGAAAATTTTTTACCTAAGACTTTCAAGCTATTTATAATGTTAGTGAATCTTGTGAACATATTTGAAATGGATTCACTTTCTTCCATTTTGAATAGTTCATAACTTGACATAAGTATACTTATTTTAGATTCCTTCATCCTAAAAGTTTCTTCATGAGTAACTTCTAATTTATCCCAAATCTCTTTAGCCGTTGTGCATGTAGAGATTCGATGAAACTCATCTCTACTAAGAGCGCAAATGAATGAATTAATTACTTTAGCATTCAATTGAAAGCGAAATTTTTTCGGTTCATTCCATTCCGCTCTTGATTTTGATAGAGTAATATAACCACTTTCGATTATATCCAAAATATCAAAATCTAGAGATTGAAATAATATCTTCATTCTAATCTTCCAAAAAGGATAATCGGTCCCATCAAATATGGTGGCCGAACAATAGATTGTCCTTCGATATTCTTTCCTATGGATGCCATTCTCACTTAGATTTTAATCTAAATAATGTGAGACCTCACTCTGATACCAATTGAGGATCAAAATGGCAACCTAAGAGGGGGGTGAATTAGGTTTCTAAAATAAAATGCTAAATAATCAAGTAATTTACAAACTCGAAACAAATAAAATGAGAGAAAGTGAGGAGTTAGAGAAATGCAAACTCAAGAAGCACACAATCGATTTGTTTCGAGGTTCGGCACTTTGCCTACGTCCCCGCCAACTTCTCAACACAAGAGAACGTTGGATCTCCACTAGACGATGCTTTTGCGGGCAAGCACCAAGCCTTCACACCAACACCTTCTTCTCTCAAGAAGGTTACACTTTTAAACTTCAACATTTTTCTTTTTCTCTCTTTTACAAGATTATATCTCACTACAAATTACACTCAAGTTTAGAGAGAATTGAGAGCTAAGAGTATTAAAAACACTGAAGTATTTAAGCTCAAATGGACTTGGAAATTCTTACTGAGAAAGGCCTCAACACCATCTATTTATAGCCTCAGCCAGCTTCAGGTCATTGCACTTTCGGGCGCCCTAAACATGATTTCGGGCGCCCAGAAGTTGAGCACGCGCACTGCACTTCCAGTGGCCTGTCAGACCCCGTGCGCCGCTTTTCTGGATCCGTACATTCGGGCCTCCAGAAGTTGTGGGTGCCCAAATCACGCGCGTCAGCTTTTCTGACACAGCCAGACCATGCGCGCTGTTTTCTCTGAGCAGAACTTTCGGGCCTCAGATCACACGCGTCAGCTTTTCTGACACAACCAGACCACGCGCGCCGAAGTTTCTGAGCAGGAACTTTTGGGCCTCCAGAAGTCAACTTGTGGGCTCCCACTTTCCCAGGCACGCGCGCCGCCTGCGCAACGCCGCTGTCAGAACTATCGGACCGTTGTGCCGTACTGTCCGGAACACGCAACCTGTCAAGTCAAACATTTTGGACGCCTTAAACAGACATTCGGGCGCCCAGATCATGTGTAGACAATTCTAGACCACCCAAACAGCAAACAGTCAGGATCCAAAATCAACCGAGATTCGGATCCACTTTTAGGGTGTTTCTTTCGTGCGTTCTCTTCTCTGCAATCCGTCATGGGCGCCCAGATCAGAGTCCGAAACAATAACTTGACAGAAAACAGATTTTGAGAAGATTTTGAATATAGTTTAAAGTCCCATGTGCTTTAGATGATAAAAAGAGTAAGTTAAAAAATGCTAGACATTTCTTACTCTAATCTTTAAAGTACAAAGTTAAAAGAGGAAAGAGAGATTTTATCTACTTAACAAGGTAGCTTCAAGTGGTGAAGCTTAGTGCTAGGGGATTGCCCATCTTGAGTCCTTTTGAAGATAGAGACGTCTAAACACAAAACTCAAGATAAAAGATTAGTTCAATAATTATAATTATTTGTTATCATCAAAATCTAAAGAATGATTAGGGCCACTAGGCCAACAAAAATTGGGGTAAATTGCACTGTTATCTTCTAAAATAGACATCTAACATCCTAAACTCTAATATTTCATTCATGTTACCCCTTCCGTCAGTTTTTCGTCAAGCTCCGTTAACCGAAAACTGACGGAAGGGGTAACGTGAATGAAATATTAGAGTTTAGGATATTAGATGTCCATTTTATGAGTTTGCGGGGTAAAGTGAAACTCCACCAAAAGTTCAGGGGGTAACAAAAATATTTGATTGTTGGATAAGTTTAATTACAAAAAATATTTAATTATATTAAAGGGATAGTTTCAAGAAAAATATTAAAAAAAATAAAAAGAAAAAAAAGCAAATGGATTAGATCACTTACGCAGGGCAGGGTGTGCGGCCGATATTTGAAGGATGAGATAATATTTATATCTCTTAATCTTACATCACTAATTTTATTTTAAAAAATTTTAATTTATTATAAAATAATATTATATTTTTATATTCACAATTTCTAATTGGTTAAAAAGAAGTATAAAATTTTGATTTTAGGCTATAGTAAAATTACGTTGCATAATTTCATAGGAAGTAAGTGCATTCTCTAGGACAATACTTCCAGAGATAAAGGCGAGAAATGAGTACTACAGAGAATTAACTGATAATTAAAATCTCTATATCCGGGTGAAGATACTTATTGTAAATCAACCACATTAGTGAGTACACCGGGAGAGTAGGGTGTTCTGGCATCATAGCTAGCTAGCTAGTGTCTCTCTTTTCTTATTTTTAAGTCACTCTAATTTATTTTGTTTATTTTTATACGATAAAATGTAGGGTAATTTGCGGTATGATTTATTTTAGGATAAAAAAAATGTATAAATTCAAAACTTCGCATGATCACTAACTTGAATGTCAGTAGTCAATCCATAAATAACATATTCTAATGAAATAATGTATAATTACTTGGGCTAAATTGCACTGTTACCCCTGAACTTTTGGTGGAGTTTCACTTTACCCCCCAAACTCATAAAATGGACATCTAATATCCTAAACTCTAATATTTTATTTATATTACTTCTTTCGTCAGTTTTCGGTTAACGGAGCTTGACGGAAAATTGACGGAAGGGTAACAAGAATAAAATATTAGAGTTTAGAGTGTTAGATATTTTTTTTAGAAGTTTGGAGGGTAAAGTAAAACTCCGCCAAAAGTTCAGGGAGTAACAGTGCAATTTACGCGGAAAAATTGTTTTGCGGCAAAACAGATGATACTGCAGGGGAGGTGAGCTCACCGGTGGTGACCAGACTCTCAAGGCCACTGTTTTCAACTGCCTATCAAATTATAGCCCGGCCCAATGTGGGACCAAGTCTGGATGCTATACGGGCTGAACCTATTGACTACTGAACCCGATACATGGGCTTGTACCCGGCCCAAGTACCTTATCGATAGGGCTATTTTGGGATTAGTTTGTTTATTAAGGAAAGTTTCAACCTTTTTGTTTTGGCTTAAATTTTAAAATAAAAATATTTAAATTTTTTTGAATTTTGAATAAAAATATTTTGAGAATGACTCATAAAATTCGTTCTCTTTCTCTCTCTCTCTCTCTCCCTCTCTCTCTCTCTCTCTCTCTCTCTCTCTCTCTCTCTCTCTCTCTCTCTTTCTATATATATATATATATAATAATTTTCAAATCATATACTAACTAATAGAATGAACATAGACATATAATTTTCAAATCATATAAGAATAGAAATGAAAAAAATTATAAGATAAATGGTTGATTTCAATTCATAAACTATTTATCAAATTCATAAGCCCGAGCCGAGAACCGCATCCGAATCGTTTTTGAGGAAGAACAGTTTCTTCTTTCCGGATCAGTTTTTTTCCCTCTCTCTAAATGAGATTCTATCATGGACCAGGTCCACCACGAGCCGTAGACCAACCACCCAATTCATCCGCCATCTTTGTAATTTAAATTTCGGGATAACTTCAAATACCACCATGTGGTTTCGTGCTTTCTCACTTTAGTACCATGTAGTTTGATTATTCTTTTTTTGTTATTTTTTCGTTAATTTTTTTATTAAATTAATGAGAATGTTAAAACTACATGATAGTAAAGTGAATATTCGATAAATCATAGATAGGATATCTGAAATTTTTTTTGTATAATTTAACGAAAAAATTAACGAAAAAATAACAAAAGAGAGAATAATCAAACCACAGGGTACTAAAGTTCTACGTTTTAAACCACAGGGCACTAAAATGAGAAAGCACGAAACCACATGGGTGATATTTGAAGTTATCCCTTATTAATATACATAAAGCATTATACGCAGTCATGTAGAGGTAACAAATTTCTCCAGCGTACATGCATGGGTACTGAATCTTGAACTAATTTAAGTATCTCCAAATCAACTCCGATCAAGCCCACCACGAAAAAATATTTTGCAAAGTACTAAGCAGCATCTAACCCGATTAAAACAATACAAAAGCCTGCGAACGAAGGAGTTATAGTGACTCGACGGACGGTCAGAAGAAACAATTTGCTCCACATTCATGCATTGCAGATCATATTCGCAAAGAGACGATGAAAAGCGAGGCTTGCGATAGAATAGCTTGAAATAGTTGCTTGATATATGCTATAATAGCAGGCGGCGAATCCAGTAGTTGAGCTGAAACTAGCGCTTCCTGCTGACGGCATGGTTAGGCCTGAAGAAATTGGTTATCGAACCCATGATTGCAAACCTAGCACAATTCAAAGTCATCAGTAAATTAGAACACCTACAATGTTTTGACACTTACAATATTTGCTGCATAAAATCTTTCTTTGGCTGCTCGAGTTTTGAGTAGCATAAATACTGCTATAAGAAAATACTGTAATTCTTCCGCCAATCAACCTAGCTATAAAAATAATTGGACATATAAATCCCTACAGCAGAGTGAACGTTTTTCTATAAATCGTCACATTTCATAATACTCAGTAAGCTCTGTGGCATGTACCTGTCCAGACGGAAACAGCATAGCAGACTAGCAGTAAAATAGTATATTTTGCCAAAAGTTCAGGAATAGTACTTTCAAGTCTAAATAGAGTATTCGTAAAGGAACAGCCTTTTAAAAGCCTCACTTACATAACAGCCATTGATATTCGTTCAAGATCATTCTAATTATTCTTCATGTCTGCAAAATGCTGGGGCACAAAATATTGTAACCAATCATGAACATAGATTGTACTGCAGGAAAGAAAACAAACCAACAAGCTATGCAAAGTATCTTGTGATTTGACCATACTGATAGAAATAATGAAACAAAGTCTACTTGGTCCATATGAAGTTCAGTATCTCAGCTGAGAGCATGAAAATATCATATTATTACTTTTACAATCGCCGTTGGAATCATTACCAATTGGTCAGTGGTTCTATAGCTTTTCTGGGAACAACATAATAATTTATAGCTAACCATAAGGCTATACCTTCTCAGATATAATTTATAAGCCTGACAATTGATAACCCCATGGGATACATAGAAGTATAGACTGCAAATACTTCAACCTGCTGAATAACAGCAGAAAGCTGAAGACATATTTCAGCTTGATGCCAAGTATAACCTTGACAATTAATCATTTTACATCAAGATTTCTGTTGGAGCTCGATTCAGAGACCGAGGGACATTTTAAACGATTTCATTTGTCTCACACAAACTAAGACTCAGCTCAAGCCCGGGATGAGACTGGGAAAAGACCTATACATGTAACCAACCAAGCGTATCTGACAACTATTCATCTCAGATCAACAGCATTCATCATCTCCCTGCGCTTCACCAATCAATGTAATATTACCTTAATGAAGTATAAAGACAACCATTATAGCTATAATAGACTTGATCAAACAGTTGCTACAGGTAAATACAACAAAAGAGTTGCATGCTTTTAAATGTTGATGACGACATGATATGATGATTCGGTACGACAAAGAATATTTAGTAATCCATGTAATTAGATACATCAAGAAACACGAATTCTCAATTCCTGAGGTAATAATCTCCCTCTCCAAACATTAGTAAAGTTTAGAAATAAGACGGTTTCCCTGCCTATCTTAATTCCTCTCTTCTTATGGGTGATTTCGCTACTGTTTTCAATAAATTTTTTTTTTTAGAATACACGCCATTCGAAACAAGAATCTAACCATCCCTCTATCAAAGAGGGAAGATATCTCAAGTAATCTGATTCAAATCATTGAGTTTAGTAGATGAAATTGGAGAATCAAATAAAACCATAAGACATACAAAACACTAAGGCATCCATATCTCAATCAATTGATGAATCACTGATATCTTCGATCTGAGAGAGATCTAGAGATATCTAGAGAGAAGAGATGTCACATACACGAAACACAACACCGATGAAGCCGAAGACGACAGCGAGGAATCCGGCGTAGTCGATGGGGAGATCCTAAGGGGAGATCGTCGGCGGCACGTAGGGCCTTGCTGTCGACAGTTGCCTAGAATTGCTTGCCGATGCGCTCGTCTCCGTCTCCTTCATCTCCCTCCTCCCCCTACCCCCCAACCCTCTCTCTCTCTCTCTCTCTCTCTCCCAAGTGTGGGGATCGCTTGCTGATGTGCTCGTCTTATTCATCTCCCTCCTCCCTCCCTCCCTGCGGCTTCTTTTTTGTACTCGGTAAAAATGCAAGGAGACCCCCCTCAACTGTAGAATATTTTCAATAGCACCTCAGCCCTTTTTCAATTTGTAACCTTTTTATTTGAGAAATGCTCAAGCTAGGTTTTACACCAGGCAAACTGATAGCAAAAACTCCGGCATCGATCTCTGTAACAATATGCCGCAGAAAGGGCACAATGGTAAACAAAATTCATCCAAATCAAAAGATCCGCAACCACAATTTACATCTAATGGAGAACTAGACATGGTAAAGATCGCTTGAGGAGCCAATTTATTGATCCACCTATTGCAACAACAGCAAAACCACATTGGCTCCGTGATAGAACACAGCTTCATCGAAACGGCACATCTCGATAATTTATGGCTTTCGACTTCTCCACCTTCAAGTTTGCAGCCTTCGCAAGAGGCAACATCTGGGGATTTAAATTGAACTGGACCAGTACAGAAGCTGCAGACCTCGCTCATTGAATATTCACATACCGAATTGATCCTAAATGATTAAAGATAAATTCAAATATCAGAACACAAGTATATGAAAGAAAGAAATTGATTTAAGCTGATTATTTCAATTGTGGATGAAAATGTAGGCTGTCTTATAAATTGGAAGGAGGAAATGAAAAGCCATTTAAATAATTTATGAGGCAAGAAATAAAAATACCTTGTTCCTAGTTCTTTAAATTTTGATCGAAGTACTTTAAGCTGATTGTGCACTACTTTACTGTTAATGGCAACCCACTGCTCCATTTGAGCCACTCCAATTGGGAACCAGCTTGTATCAACTGAAAAAGCATCGGGCGAAAGAGCTGCACGACTTACAACAGTAGTAAAAGTTAAAGCAACGAGCCTCTCTGTCAGCTCTCTTTCACTATTGACAAGAAAATTATGCCACAATTCCATCTCTCCTTCAACATAGGTTTTCTCACCGAAATTATGCTGCTCCTTAGGTACCTCAGCCTTTTCCTTTCTTAGCATTAATCTTCTAGAGATTATGTAGAGGAGGTTTATTCTGCGAGAACTAATCACGGACAACATGTTCTGAACATGCAACAAGGTCTTCTCCATACATCCGCTTTCTTGCTTCTCAGGAAACCAACTTGAGATCCACTTTGAGAGCAAGTCTCGAATAAAAGTAGGTGCCAATTTCTTAAGGACTAGCAATGCAGCTATAGTGTCCCATAGGACAGGCAACTTATCGCCATTCTCAAAATTCTTTAAAGACCACAAAATGTTGCATTCCCAACACTGCAACTCCTTTTTGGATAATCCTGAGGGTTTACTGCCACAAATAACGTTTTTCTCCAATGGTTCAAAGAGCTGTCCCCCAATCCAGAAAAACTCAACCACTGCTCTCTGAGTTCTGAGTAACACCAACAAGAAAATTTTAGTTTCACAGTTTTATTATACATCACATTACCACCAAATATCTGTAAAGTACAAATGTATCATATTCTATCATAAGTTTAAATACTCTTAGTCTTAGAGAAATCAATCACCTGGCTTGATACATTTGGTTCAAAAGATTAGGCTCCAAACTGCGAACCTGAAGTGGAATGATCTGATTAGTTCATGATTTAAATGCAAAAGAAATAAAAAACAATCGACACGATATATAAAGATTGGAAGTAACTCCTTTCGTGTTTATGCATGTCTAAGAACAGAACTAAATATAAATAGCTGCAAATATAAATGTGGAAACAATCTTCTTAGAGATCGAGCTCACCACAGCAACCATCAATTCCCCAGGAGCAAGTGCAAGGCCAAAGCATTGATCAGATACTTGTGAGAGCTGCATATGAGTTTCATACTCCATAAAAAAAGGGGGAAAGATGGAAATCAAGAATAGCAAGAAAATAAACCTAAATGATATACATTTGTTGAATTTTTTATCCCTGGAAAATTTGAAGGGAAAGGAACTTGGTGTAGATGACTTCCATGTAAAGTCCAACTACGCACAGAATTGTCCTATTGTCAAAGAATGAACTTGGGTCAGTAAAGCAACAAAGATATACTATATATATGCCTCAATACAATTTCACTAGACTTGTAATTTGACGTGTGATATCTCAAGCTATAATGTATTTTTTCTTTTGAAACACAAAAATTGCAAACAGATACTAGTCAATAACATATGTTTGATGATTAATGGATGTAAAGTAACCTGGCTGCAGCTGTACAAACAATGACCATCAAAAGCCCAAGCTAGACCAGTCACCTGCAAAAAAGAAGTATACCAGTCGACATGTAAGTATAAGTTCAATGACATCTAACTTCATCAAATTGTACATATACCACTTGATCATGTGCTTCAGAAATGCCAGCACATTGAATTTTGTTGTTAGATAGGCAATATATCCACGCTTCGAGTGATCCAGATCCTCTTCCAATTGCCAAAATAATTTTATCTTGAGATTGAGCTTGCACAGTCAACGAAATTGTTGAAACTGGGACTGATGTAGCATTTGTGACCTGTTGAAGATGAGAGGAGTTAAAAATGGTACGTTGTATTCAAGTCCACATATCACGGATGACTTTTAACCAGGGTATATACATCTACTAATGAAAACTGGGGTTGTTTTCTTGGTTATCCCTTATCAGGGTATAACATCTGGCACAAACCATACAATAAAAAGAAGGGAGGGAAGAGGGCTGACTACTAAAATTTTTTTTTCCCCCTGTATACACAATCTATTTTCTTAGCTTGTAAGATTAGTTCTAACAAAATACAGTTCGCATGTACATACTCTGTGGTCATGAGAGTGGTATGAATAGAAAGATTTTACCTCAGTTAATAACGAAAAGGACCTATTGGTTGCCTCTGTAGATTGAACTAGTCTTTGAACATCTCCCAACCATATCTTCACGCTGTATTTTTTTAAAAAAAATATAGATTAAAAAGAACCTAGCAAATACTAGAAAGAAGAAAGAAGTGAAGAGAAGGACAAAACGGTAGGAAAAAAAGATCACCTTCCGTCACAACTACCAGTAGCCACAACTAACTGGGACTTTGAGCAACTTGAAGTGGCAACTCCCCAACTAATTGCTGTTATCCATGCACTATGCGCCTGAAGAAGCCCGATGAGTATCGCATTAGCTGGAACTCCACCATGCTCCACTGCGTAGCATTGTGGTGTGCAAATTTTCCAAAAAGAAATATCACCTGACTTAGCTCCAACAGCTAAAATAGCACATTTGCTTCCACATAATGTTACAACTGGAGACCATGCCACTATGAGGGATGATAATAAAGTACTACGAGATGCATACTGCTTTGGTGTAATTAGAGGAAGGGAATTGTTTTCTCCATTCAAAGATGATCTTCCCTTAACTCTTGATGGCAAACTTTGATCATTCACCACGAAATTTCCAGATTCAACCTCAACGACCTGAGATAAGATGTCATTTACAAAATGAACCACCAACCAGAAATATTCACGCGCCCAACAAACAACTAATGTACTTTTCACTGCATGACTCAAAATTTTTTATCCCCTTCAAAGCATTACCGGTGAAAGCAAAATCAAGAAGAGAACAAATGGATACCTTATTTGGAGTAGTCGTATTGGATGCTGCAAAACGACCACCTTTATCCCTTAATTTAGCCTTCTTTGAACAATAAGAGAGTTCTCCTACAAAGTCTTCATTGGCCTCATCTCTACAAAGATTAATGTTTGATAAGAGAATAAATTTAAAAAGAAAAAATTAGGAAAGACAATAAACATGTATGAATCTATAGTACAACCCTAGATAAGATGAAAATGTTAATATATAATCTAGGTAATGCTATATACAATCATTTAGGGCATGTTTGTTTCATCGAAACTGGACTTTGAGTTGAAGTGGACTTGGGGTTAAAATGAAGTTCGGTGAAAACTACTTCTCCGCTATTTGTTTCGTATTTATGGAAGTGAAGTTTCATTAGTTCTTATGTTTGTTTGGTAGAAAGTATATGATGTAAAACTAATTTATTTATAAATAATAAATATAAATAAAAATAATATAATTATATTTTTATATAATTAAATTTTAATTTAAAATAACTAAATTATTTTTTTATACATAAATTATAGTAATACGACAATAAAATTATAAAATAAAAAAATTAATACTTAATTAATCAATTTTTATCATATTTTAAATATGCAAAGTAAATAAAAGAGTAATTAGTATCATAATTAAATATATTTAAATATAACTATTTTTACCTAATATATTATTTTATTATTTTTTTCTTCACCTCCTTCACCGTAATTGACTTCGGCCCACGTTGGGCCGAAGTCAATTACGCCGTTTCAGGTAACTCGAGTTTCAACCGTAACTTTTTTACCGCGAACCAAACAACGGAAATGATCGTTTACGCCGAAAACAACTTCTCCCCTCTCCACTTCCTCTCAACTTACACCCAAACAAACAGGCCCTCAACATTGCAAAAGAGAGATAAAAGTGACAAAAGAAAACATAATATGCATTTGAAAAGGAACTTGTCAGTCTGAAACAAGAAATTCAATAATTCTCACAAATAAACCTAGGCAGTAGGACATAAATAATAAATTGCAAATTGCTTAGATCAGACTACACTATGGTTTCTAATAATATAAGTAAGAAAGAGGGTCACCAATCCTCACGAAAGCAACTAAATGTTAGTAAACCTCAAGAAAGACGTATGCAGCTTCCGAGATCAATACGACATATATACTATACCTTAAGGCTTCGCTTGGTTCGGGTATAAGCAAGAACTAGCTATTCCAGGGATAGGTATAAATGTGGGTATAAAAAAAATAGCGTTTGGATGAAAATTGGATTGTTCCCGGGGATAAGAAAAATAGCGTTTGGATAGATAATATGGAATAAGAAGAATAGTGAGTAGTTATATATAGAAACTATGGGTGTAGGCGGAGATAGTTATACCAGCTTATTTCATATACCAGAACTACTATTCTCGGGTGCGAAATTTGCGTTTGGGTATAAAGGGGAGGATAAGGGGTTATCCCCCCCTTATCCCCGAACCAAACGGTGGCTAAGACTATTCCCACATACATCAAATTCATATAGGCAAACTGCATGAATACCAAATTAAAGGTGAAAGTTGACCTTTTGCCTGAAGTCTTTCTTCTTCTTCGTCCAGAGCCCTTACTGGAAAGAGAGTCATGCAACTCCTCAGCGCATCCTCTCCCTGTCATGCAGTCTGTGCTGGCTTGCTTTTGGTACAAGATGAAAAAGATTTACATGGCAAGAAAGAGACAGAACACAAAGAACTCTCACAAGCTACTATCCATTTAATGAAATGGCTAGATGCAGTAGCATGTTTATTTAAGAAATTAAAAAGATTATTAAGGAACTAACCTTATGATGAAATTCAGAAGCACTAAGATCTCCAAACTTAGTACTCTCTAAATGCTTAAAAAGCAACTCGGAGATGTCCACAACCTATCATAAGCAAGAGAGTTATGGATAGGATTATTTTTGTGTCTATTCTAAAGGATGGAATGCAATATTGGAATGCAGCTCCTTTTAAAGAACATTTATAATGAGAAATTCAAATATAACGGATACCTCAATCCATTCAGCAGTAAATTCACAAAAAGGAGCGCGATATAACTTCACATGACCTCCAGTGGTGCAAACAGCCAACAAGCATCTGAAGTGAGTCATATATAAATACCAAAAAAACCAAATTCAATAAACCAGCAATCATATGCAGTGTCAAGAGTCGTGAAGGTTGAAGAAATTGTGTTTACCCTGAGTTAGACGCAAAACCCGGCTGAGACCACGAAATTGACCGAGCACATGGACGAACATCACGGGACAAACTTGTAGGCATTAAACATGGACTAAGCAGATCTGCAAAATTTCATATCAAGTGACAATGTAAACAATAGGCCGAAAAGTAACTACATTCTAGCAAAACCCAATTATTTGTCAAAGTTATGTATAAAGGGAAAAAAAGGAAAAAGAAGAGAGTAAAAATTGAAAGAAAGGATGCAACCTTCTTTGTCAACAACTCCTATAGAAAATGGCTTATCAGGATGAAGTGTAATGAGACCTCGAGGACCCACATGCAAAGCTGGGTTCTAGCAAGAGCACAACATGCGTGAGAGATAAATAACAAATAAAGCAATTTAACAACATTTAAGAACATAAATGTAAAATACTATGTAATGCAAGGTTAACACTGTTTGCATACCAATATAGTAATGATATGGCCTGATGCAATAGCCACCAAATTTTCATTCGACCAAGCAATGGAGTTTGGATACGATGGAGAAGCAACCAACAAAGCAGCTTGGTAATGCGAAGCCATATTACTAGGGCCCTACACTAAGATAACTTATTACTGAAAATAGGATCCAGAAAAAATCATAACATGATCGGAAAAAAAAAATTCTAAGTTTTTTCTCCACCACAATGATGGTGCTCTGATCTTCATCAGGGAAAAAAGAAGTCCACGAACCTATGCATATATTGCATTTTAATTCTCCTAACTCTCCAAAGGAAAAAAAATAAAAAAAATAGAAAACTGTGTAATTTTCTACTAATCAAATTAAACCAAGTACAAAACGATTTGAACAAATTCCACAGCAATCAATCTCCCGTAGTTCGAGAACCTTAAATAAGATCGAATAAAGAGATTGTGCATGAAACAAGGCCCACAGGGCAGGCAAGGCCCATACGTGCCTTGCCGTGCTATGCCAGCCCAAGTCTGTTCCCGGCCATACTGTGCTGGGCCGACGGGCCTAAATTTTTAGGCCCAGCACATGAACTCATATACAAATTGTCAAATTAAGATTCAAATCGTATGCTAACTCCAATATCTGAACCAAATTGATCCTATTACTTGATTGTATGACTAAAAAACAAAATGCGGAGCAAAACTACAACTATTTCACCTTTGGTGATGCGAAGCAAAACAACAACTATTTCATCATTGGTTTGGAAATATCTTTTGATCTTTAGAATCTGGTGACATTCGTTTACTGGCTTGAGGAACTTGGGTTATTTTTTTTACATGATGCACATATGAAGTGATGCTGGTGAAATGTTGCATGTGAACATATGATGCATGTGACGTGATACATGTGAAATGATGCATATGAAGTGATGCTGGTGAAATGATGCATTGAATATGTGATGCATGTGATGCATGTGAAGTAATGCAGGTGACATGATGCGTGTAAAGTTCTATAGTGATTTCCGTTCATAATCGCATCAAGTTTGAAATTACCAGAGAATGTTCAAACCGCCAAAGACAAATTAGTTGAAGTTTTTCTGTAAAGATTACAGAACATATAACCACAAGTTCATCAATTTGGTACTTGATTTTAAATCCAAAGTTAGAAAAGGCATAAGTTAAATATTGCACTTCAAAAAAACAATCAAAAATTACTTCAACACCAAAGTTAAATGGTTATAAGATGATACAGCTGAATCACAAGAAAATGATAAAACAATGATTTTATTTAGTATGTATTAAGAGTCAACTTGATTTGCACGGTCATATTAGGTCGGTCAACATATCATAACTTGAGTTTATTTAGGTAGATAGTTACTCTTTTAGGGTTTTGTTTGGTTTGAAAGATCCGAGGCATGCAAAAAGAATCAGAATGAGTGACTCTCATTGTGGTGTTTGGTTTTAGGAATTCACACAGCAGAAATCGAATCCCCCAAAATCCCATCACAGAGGTGCAGGTCAACTTTGATTCCAGGGAGGATTGAGAAAAGAGCTTTTTTTTTCTCGCTAACAATTATTGAAATTGAATTTTTAAGTCTAAATTTAGGCTAGCTAAGGATTAGCAGTAGTGGTGTGTTCCCCTGCAACCATATATTAGTAACAGTTTATTGGCCGCCCGATCCTATTAAGTTTGTTTCAATTGGAAGCAAAGATTTCACTAGCAGTAAAAGGGATTATCAAGTGAGAAGCATTTGTCTGGCTACAAGTGAAGTGTTTTAGGTTGTTTGTAAGACACATGTAAAAGAAAATACCATCCTTTAAATTAACTAGATGTGGTTGTGGTTCAGTTACCTTTTGGATATTTTGTCTTGCATGCTTATATCTTGTGGATTTGTTTTAGTATTCATACTAGCGATGTACCCGCGCTTTGCTGCGGATATATGGATATATTCTTAAATTTATTTATGAAATATAATATATATTAAAAATTTTGTTTATAGGTATATTAGATTATTGGGGTTTCATAAACTTCGAAATTTTCTGAAGCACACCAACTTTAGAGGAATTAAGTATAATTTTTGTAAAATTTAGACTTTTCAGTTTTCACAAATAATTGACAAAAATTGATTGGTGTGATTTGCAAGTTTGTATAAGTAAAATATGTCAGAAGTGTTAAGAAATATCATCAAGCATATATTCAATTTTGATAGAAAAACAAACAAAGAAAATTATTATCAAATACCTATTTATTTTTCTATGCGGAAAGAAAATATGAAAGTCAATATATATTACAAAGTAGAAATTACGTAAATAATTGGCATATAGTGTACATTTTTTTAACTTCCTTCCAAGAGCAGCCTATGAAGGAACAATAAAAAGGAAGAAAAAGACTATCAAAATAATTACTTAAATGTTTTGATATGAATTTAACAAATCTTACAACCATTTAATTAAAAAAATGCAACAACTAAAAGTTCTAAATTAATTACATACATATTAGAAAAATATATAATCTGAAAGGAGAATATACTTGATGGAGAGTTGAAGAAGCAAATGCTGTAAAAAAATTAAAAATTACCATACATATATATAGGTGAATAAATAGTGAAATTTTCTTATTTTTTGATTTACCAAAAGAGGTAAAAAATTTGTAAGTAAGACATGTAGAAAACAATTTGTTAGGTGTCAACATAGAAACCCTCCAAGTGGTGAGGAAAAAATTCCAAGTGTCACAAAAAAAATATAGGTGTCAAAATGTGCAAGTGTCATGTGTAAAACTTGGTGGTCTATGGTTATTTTTTGATTTACTAAAAGAGGTAAAAAATTTGTAAGTAAGATATAGAGAAAAAAAATTGTTAGGTGTCAATATAGAAAGCCTCTAAGTTGTGAGGAAAAAAATCCAAGTGTCACAAAAAAAATATATATATAGGTGTCAAAATGTGCAAATGTCATGTATAAAACTTGGTGGTCTATGGTGCACCCGGTGCACCGAAATCACTCTGTTGACACTTGGCGGCACAGAAACATTAGCCCACGCACTTTAGTATATAGTAATAGATGTGGAATTGCATGCTTGGACTTTTTGGTTGTCTATGCTTCTAGATCTTTCTTTATCGCATTCCTTGGATTTCTACCCCTCGTGGTAGCGTTTTCAAATAAAGATTTCCGTGTGGAGAACGATTTTCAAAGGATTTTAAATGATTAAAATTAGGGTTTCAAAGAAAGCTTCTGGGTAAGGAGCAGTTTTCTAGAATGATCTGTTGTTTGTGCATCGCATCATCCTTCGCCTAAGGACTTGCTTAGATTCATACAGGTTTAAGGACTGTTAGCTGTATGAATCATGAATTGTGATGTTGTTGTTTGTGTGGTAAATGAATAGTGGTTGTGATCCTGTTATATGTTGTGTACGCCGTGCAAATACAGGGGAGGCTCTGTCCGTGTGGACAGTGGACCCTATATTTGTGGCGGGTCTGTACGTGGCGCGGGCTAGGCTTTCAAAAAAAAAAAAAAATTCTACACGTTTTTCCGCTTATTAAACTAGCCCGGGGCGTGACATTATATCTATTGGTCTTGTTTCTAGTTGATCTATTTTTTTATTTATATATATTATCTTTTTCTCTATCTCGGTATTTTGGTTTTTAATATAGTCTAAATTTTGTGTTATACGATTTAATATAATTATTTGGGTTTTATTACTTTGTTTTATTGAAACTAGTAAATGTTGTAAAGTTTTATATGGATCTATTTTTAATAACTATAATAAAAGTAATCCTTTATTGTTAAAGCAACAGTCAAGATATGAAAAATACAAGCTAGTAAAATGCAAAGTGTGTAACAAATTAAAAGAGAGTAACCAATAGAGAGTGTTATAATATACCTTTTTATGTCAGCAACCGATATGTTTTTAAAACCTCTGGGAGTAAAATGGCGGTTTTCACCGGTAAGGTGGGCTATCAAAACTGGATATGGTAGGTCTTGGTAAGGTTTGTTATAAAGAACCAAGAAGAAAAATAAGTTTATAGCCCTTTGTTTTTTATTTTTTCGTTTAATTCTAGCCGTGGTAGGATCAAAAGGTTATGCTTAGAAAAACTAAGCATAAGGTTATGCTTATATATATACATACATATACATATACATACAAATACATATACATATGTATACATATACATATGTATATACATACATATATGTATGTATATACATATGTATATGTATACATATGTATACATATACATATGTATACATATACATATGGAGCTAGTCTCCTATACTATCTATAGTACCGGGGCTCCGGTACTATAGTTGCTTTTTCGATCTTAGGGTATTCAAATCAACGATCCACACCGTTGAAACTGATCTAGGATATTTGAAGTTCTTAGGAATAAAATTTTATAATTTTTCGACGTAGTTTACTTTGTGATCAAACCGTTTCAAAATTGTCAAATTTCAATTTATTATGGCGAGTTTGTAAAAAACGGTGGAGAAGAATCTAAATTTATTCAAATTTTGATAGAAAATACTTTAAACTACATAGATGAAAGTCAACATCCTTGATCTTGAATTCGAAACTCCTATACTCAAATTTTAAGGATTATTCAATTTCCACCGTTCATTTTGACATGATTTATTTACTAAGTAAACGATATCGAAAAAAAACTAAAATTTTATTCCTAAGAACTTCACATACCCTAGATCAGTTTCAACGGTGTGGATCGTTGATTTGAACACCCTAAGATCGAAAAAGCAACTATAGTACCGGAGCCCCGGTACTATAGATAGTATAGTAGCCTCATTCTATACATATGTATATATATACATACATATATATATGTATATATACATATATATTTTTGTGTGTGTGTATATATATATATGTGTGTGTGTGTGTGTGTATACATATACATATATATATGTATATGTGTATGTATGTATATATATGTATATATGTATATATATATATATATATATATATATATATATATATATATATATATATATATATATGGAGCTAGTCTTCTATACTATCTATAGTACCGGGGCTCCGGTACTATAGTTGCTTTTTCGATCTTAGGGTGTTCAAATCAACGATCCACACCGTTTTTAAACTGATCTAAGATATTTGAAATTCTTAGAAATAAAATTTTATTATTTTTTTTTCGACGTAGTTTTACTTTGTGATCAAACCGTTTCAAAATTGTCAAAATTTCAATGGTTATTATGGCGAGTTTGTAGTTTAACGGTGGAGAAGAATCTAAATTTATTCAAATTTTGATAGAAAATACTTTAAACTACATAGATGAAGGTCAACATCCTTGATCTTGAAAAAAAAAACTCCTATACTCAAATTTTAAGGATTATTCAATTTTCACCGTTCATTTTGACATGATTTATTTACTAAGTAAACGATATCGAAAAAAAAAAAAAATTTTATTTCTAAGAACTTCACGTACCATAGATCAGTTTCAACGGTGTGGATCGTTGATTTGAACACCCTAAGATCGAAAAAGCAACTATAGTACCGGAGCCCCGGTACTATAGATAGTATAGTAGCCTCATTCTATATATACGTATATACATATATATATATATACATATGTATGTATATATACATATGTATATGTGTGTGTGTGTGTATACACATATACATATATATATGTATATATATATATATATATAGTCCGGCTACTATACTACCGGCAGTATCAAGCGTTTGGTGCTATCGAGTTTTTCACAGTTAGATCTATCCCTTTGACCATTTTCACCCGTTATATCATATTATTCAACCAATCACCCGCTCAACTCTACGGAACCATTATCATCCTAACAACACATCCCTTCATCCAAGGACCGAAAACCTAATAACACCAAGCGCTTGGTACTATTAATAGTATAGTAGCCTAATTCTATATATTTAATAGTATAATTTAACGGGTGAAAATATTCAAAGGGGTAAATCTAAGGGTTAAGGGTCGAAATCTTACGAATACAAAGGAGTCCATACTTATAAGAGTATAGTAGTCGGACTCTCTCTAAAAAAAAAATCTATCTATATATATATATATATAATTATATATAATATATATATTTTAAAAAAATTATTATATATAATAATATATATTATCTATTTTAATTATATGTATATAGAGTTTAGGTTATTGAGCCCACAAAACTAAATCAGCAAAATTCTACTCTAATTGCTCTCTCTGTTTTACTTGCTTGTAAATTCGCTTCTCCTACATTATTATTTTAATATTATAATATTATATTTCATGCATTTAATTTTGTATATTTAACTATTAGATATATTTTTGTATCAAATTTTAAATAATATTTTATAAAAATTAAACTATAGATTGCATGATATTAAGAATTTCAAGCGGCTCGTTTAGGGCTCGAGCTCGCTCGACTCGAAGTTAGACTCGCTCGAGCTCGGCTCGAATTAATTTCAAGCCGAGCTTGAGCCTAAATTTAGGCTCGAAATTAATTTCAAGCAAAGCTTGAGCTGAGGTAAGCTCGCTCGAGCTCGGCTCGTTTCCACCCCTATCTAGGGGGCCCACATCATCCTAACCGCACATTCCTTAATCCAATGGCAGAAAATCTACAAGCACCAATAACTTGATACTTTTAAAAGCGTAGGAGCTCAATTATATATATATATATATACATATATATATACACATATATATACACATATATATACACATATATATACACATATATATATACATATATATATATATATATATACACATATATATATACATATATATATATATATACACATATATATATATATACACATATATATATATACACATATATATATATACACATATATATATACACATATATATATATACACATATATATATACACATATATATGTATATACATATATATGTGTGCGGTTAGGATGATGTGGACCCTCTAGGGTTGAGTGGGTGAGTGGTTGAATAGTATGATCTAATAGGTGAAAATGATCAAAGAGGTGGATCTAACGGCGGAAAACTTGGTAGCACCGAGTGCTTCGTGCTATTGATAGCATAGTAGCCGGACTCTATATATATATATATATATATATATATTCGAGCTTTTCGAGTCTAATTCGAGCGAGCTCAGTAATACTCAAGCTCGGCTTGAAATAAATTTCGAACTTTTTTTCTGTTCAAGCTCGGCTCATTTAATTTCGAGCCGAGCTCGAGCGAGCCGAATATCGAGCCGAACGCGAGTCGGACACGAGCCCGCTGGCTCATTTGCCAGCCCTATACTTAGGTGGAATTGCAATGAGAGCAGTGAATTAAAAAGCGCGCCTAGGCACTTTAGGCGCTAGGCGAGGCCGCCCGCGCCTAGACAGCCCAACCCCTAGGCGGGCGACCTCGCCTGGGCGCGCGCCTATCTTGATGCGCCAGGCGCAAGCAAGGTGCGCCTCATGCTCTAATGGGTTTGGATTTTGGATCCAAAACCATCCACCTAATCGGTTAGGACAAAAAAAAAAAGAAAAAAAAGAAAGAAAAAAAAAACTAGGGTTGAGAATCCCTACTATACTATATAAAAATCCATCGCTCGTCGCCTCCGACTCCTGACGCTCCGCTCGTCACGTTCTGTCTCTTGTTCTCGCTCGCTCTCGAAGCTTCGGTGGTCCGCTTGAGCAGCATCACCTCTCGTGCTCTGTTCGAGCAAGCATCACCTCTCCCTCTCTTTCTCGCTCACTCTCTGAGGCTCCGGCCCGCCGCTCAATCAAGACCCATCGCGCCGTACATCCATCGGCCACCTTCCGTCGCGACTCTCCGCCTCCGGTCAGGTGTGCCTATGCGACTCTCTCTCTCTCTCTCTCTCTCTCTCTCACTCTCACTCTCTCTCTCTCTCTCACGCTGCTTTAATTTCTCTTTCACTCTCACTCCATCTCTTACGCTGCTTCAATTTTGTAAACAGTATACTCATTCTCTCTCTCTCTCTCTCTCTCTCTCTCTCTCTCTCTCTCTCTCTCTCTCTCTCTCTCTCTCTCTTTTCATTTCTTCCTCATAGGATAATCCTATTTCTTAGAGCAATATTGGTGCGTACTGCGTAGGAATATTGTGTAATTTGATTTGTAAAGAGTCTTTAATGTCCTTTAACAATTGTTTAAAAGTATATTTGTTTATTTCAATATTCTACGGTAGCTTGCGCCTCACCTCTCTCGGGCGCGCGCCTGCGCCTAGGCTCAAACACCCTTTTGCGCCTTGGTGCGTCTTGGGCTTTTTTAAACACTGAATGAGAGATTGTTGTTCATAGTTATGTAGTACCCCTGGGGCCTAACTGACGAAATGACTGTAGTATTTTAGACTGTCCGACACTTCTGAAGAAGGTCGAGACAAGTCGGAGTCGTTTCGGCGTCAAATAGACGCGAAAACGGACTCGGAGCACCGAAGCGAGCCAAAACTGAGTTTTGGGCTTTTGAAGTTTCGGGCGCCCAGATGCTCTGTTTTGGGCGCCCAGTTGTCCAGTGCCCCTTTTCTGAAAATTACTAAGTCATTTCGGATCCATGTTTCGGGCGCCCGGAAAGTGAGTCCGGAAATCCTGCCTCGTGTGTATCGAACGGCTCGACACGTGTTGATCGGTTGGTGTGATCCGCCGGACCAGGTTTGGGCGCACCGGACCGCGGCGGAGAGTCCGATGGTCGAGTTGGTGCAGGCTGAAGAACCGGGCGCCCACTTCATGAGTTTCGGGCGCCCGGAAGTGTGGTTTTCTGCTGAGGACAGGTTAGTGTAATTCTGTTCTTGAGGCTCATTGCACCGAAACTAGTGGTCTATAAAAGATGTGGACGACCTCCCCTGAGGCTCTTTTCTCCCCTCTTCAAGGTGAACTCGGAGCTTGCAAAGGGAAACCCTCTCTCTTCTCCCCCAATTTCATCTTCCTCCATTGATGAACTTGGTTTCCTGCTGAAACTGCAACGTCGACCTGGAGTGTTCGTGCTCGTGTGCAGTGTAGGAGTATCCAAATCCAACGAAACTTGGTTTGTTGGATAGAGGACTCGCAGAGGAAGAAGTGGAATCTTTCCAATTGCGATTTGGACAGGTATGTAAGCTACAGTTAATGTTTTACTGGACCCCTGGTGTTCTTGAGCTGAAACTTGGGTTTTTCCTTTGTTCTTGGGATCCAATCTCTTGGGAGCTGGAATTACGAAGTGAAGATTGATCCTTCCACTTTCCTTGCTGGTTTGGAGGTCCTTCCCACTGGAATTGAGGATTCAAAGGTGAGTTCTAGCTCAGATTTTGAGTAATTGCTTAAGTGCTGAATTTTTGGGTCATTGATGGAAATTCTTGGATTTTTAGATCCAGATCTTTGTGAGGATCTTTGGAGAGGTTTTGGATTGTTCCATCACTGTTTTTGTGAGGTTTGTGACCCCTTTCTATGAGCTAGAATCGTTGGAATCCTTGAATTCTTGCTGTTTTTGAGTTTTGCTTAAGTGCTGGAACTTCTGGATCCATGTGCAGGAGGGTCCAGATGTTGACCTGATTCAGTGTTTAGGCTTTTTGGACATCGAGTCGAACTCCGATTTGGCTGAAATTTGGAGGGTTTGTTCTTGAACCTCTGCTGGTGAGTTGAGCCAAATTTCACTGCATTTGGACTTAGGATTTGGATTTTATCGCATGTTGATCACATGTGGGTTGTGCTGCCAGGCTGCAGTTCTGGGCTGATGTTCTGGGCGCCCAGAACAGTGCGCAGGTGGGTCCGAATCTCGAGGTTGCAGATTTGAGCTCGATTTCGGCCGGCGTTGTTTGGAGGCCTTCCACTCGACTCCTAGCCGCTGTTGGATAGCTTTCGAGGTGGGTTGATGTTACCGAAATCGCCGGATTTCCTCCTAAGTATAGAGAGTGCAGCATGCTGTTTTATTATCTGTTAAATCATGTTAGTAGCTCGAATTCGTGAATTTGCATGTGTTTATATGAAATCTGAATTTGGAGCATAAATTGATAATTTATCAACATGACTTTACATGCTGAACTGGGAATTGACTTAGGAGAAAACTTGCGAACATACAACCGTCACTTTTCGAACTGTTATCAGATTTAGCTCTAGGAGCCGTTTCTGTTCCTGTATCACCGCTGTTAGTGCGAGGTGGATACTTAGTTCGTTATAGGACGAGTTTACGCTCGTGCTGGGATGCCGAGCTTGTATTTACAGCAGGGTTAGACTGTTCTGTATTACCGGGTGCCGTCGGGGTTGACGGTGGACCCAGACTCTTGTTTTAGCTTCTGGTTGTGCTGAGGGCACGTGAGCTGAGAGTCTTTGACCCCTTTTGACCCTTTGTTCTTTGACTATAGCCTGCCGGAGCCTGTTTGTGCTCGACAGAGATACGCGTACTAACTCGGCTGGGTAGCTCCCCCGAGTGCCGCTCCGGAGTGAGGCCTCTTTTGCGTTGATGTCGCTACAGATTGTGGATCTGGTTTGGACCGGCTACCCTATTTGGTAGTGTGCGGTGTGGCTAGGCAGTTGGCTGGACGAGCCCGTTTGGGCGGTTCCGATAGATTGGGTCAGGGATGATTTCTCACTTTGGTGGTGCTTACTTGAGAGTTGACTTGGATAGTGGTAGGGTAGTGGCATGATAGCTGTTGAGTTTATTCCAGCTTACTTTGTTGTTCTTTACCTACCAGCTATACTGTTAGTCTCGTAGACTTAGTGGGTGGACCGTAGAGGTCGGTATCGGTACCCACTGAGGACTACTTCTTTTGATAGTAGTTCTCACACCCTTTGTTGCCACCTTTTTGCAGAGCCTTCTTCTGTTGCGGCTGCTGCGCCTGTTTCTGCGGATCGAGGTAAGGGAGTCGCGAGCTAGATCCCTACCTGTCCCTGTTGTCCCTAGAGGAGGACCCTACTGGAGATAGTTTATTTTGAGTTGTGCCATGTACATATACTGTGGTTTTGTACCTATTTTGGTTGTGGTGGACCTGTTGTATTTTGGACTCTATATGTACAGGTGGCTTTTGTTATTAGTCTGTTTTATTTCAGCTCTATATATCTCTTGTAGTGGCTTGTATGTTTGTTTACAGGTTAGCTATCGCTTCGTATACATAGAAAAATCTATGTATACGGCGGATCTGTTGGCGAGCCCGGGGAAACGAGTAATCCGGGGCGTGACAGATTAAGTGGTATCAGAGCTTAGGAATAGGTCGTTGGGACTTAGTAAACCCTAGGCTATGGCAGACCTTAGGAATGCAAGACGTGAGAGACGTGACTTGCCGCGAAAGTCATCGATTTGACTGTTGAACTCATCCTTAAGTGGAGGGAGTGATCGAAGGCGTGTGTCCTTTCCTGTCGCGAACTTGCGTTGGCTGCAGACGACGTCAAGTAGCGAGGGAAAAGAGACGACCTTCTGGACTTTCGCTTGATTGGGTCTTGAGTTGTTTTGTGGTTGTTGACTGATCTGTGTGTTGCGCAGGTGAGCATGGCACCTCCCCGACACCGAGGTCGACCCCCGACGCGGGCTACCCCCGCGCCTTCTGTGGTGCCGAGCAGGCGGAACCTAGTGCACCCCCTGATGTGAGTGAGCAGTTGAATGCGCTAGCCGAGTCAGCTAGGCAGCAGAGTGCACTTTTGCGGAGGATGTGTGATACCATTACTCACACGTGGAGTGCAGCACCTAGAGCGACGGAGTCGCAGGAGCCACCTCCTGCTGTTCCAGTGGACGTTCCAGCTGCATGCAGCCGTACCCCCCAGCAGCGGCAGTCCCGGCCGCACCGGTTGGCGACACTTCCCGGTCAGGTGGACAGATGTCGGAGGCTGAGCAGGAGCGGATGACCGAGAGACTGGCTCGTTTTTGTCGGTTTGATCCACCCCGTTTTGATGGTAGCCACATCGAGCCTTGGGTGGTGGAGGCCTGGGTAGGCGAGATGGAGAAGTTATTCGAGGATCTCTTCGTGCCAGAGCGGGAGCGGGTTCACTTGGCAGTTCACTGTCTGACAGGTGATGCACGCATCTGGTGGACGAGGACGAGATCGAGCAGGTCGCTGGATGCGCTGCATTTGAGTTGGACCGAGTTCTGCGGGATGCTGTATGGGTCCTATTTCCCTAACAGCGTGAAGCAGAAACTCGAGGAGGATTTGAAGAGTCTACTGCAGGGAGATCGCACAGTGCAGGAGTATACCCGGGAGTTTACCAGACTCCTGAACTGTGTTCCTTTTGCTGCGAGAGATGAGGCTCACAGAGTTTATTTGTTTGAGCGAGGATTGAGACAGGAGATATTTGTCTTAGTTCAGGCGCAGAGGTTGCAGACCTTGGACGCGTCGATCGAGCAGGCGCTATGGGTGGAGCGAGGAGCCTTGACGGCGAGTGAGCGGACGGCCACTCTGAGTCAGGGTTTGGATAGGAAGCGCCCGACTCCGGAGGACGGGGGACAGACCAGCGGCAGACGCCCGCCGAGACCTCCACGATCACGTTCTCAGGGTCGTGGGTTTTCGGGGCGACAGAGGTCTGGTGGATCCCGTCAGCAGGGACGTCAGCAGAGGGCAGCACCGAGATGTGTCATCTGCGGAGGACCACATTGGCCTAGGCAGTGCGAGCAGCGAGAGGGCCGGTGTTTTGGGTGTGGTCAGTCCGGACATCTGCGGGCAGCTTGTCCCCGAGCAGCGTCGCCTGTACCATCGATCGCATCGGCACCCCCTGTTCATCAGCAGGCCTATGGAGCTCCACCGAGTCACAGCCAGATGGATCGGGCTTCTGTACCACGCCTGGGTGAGCGACGGCAGCAGGCGCAGAGCGGCAGAGTCTTTGCGGCTCAACTGGAGGACTCCACGGCGGCGGATCATGTGGTGGCAGGTATCATTTTAATTTCTGGCATTAGAGCTCGTGCATTATTTGATACCGGTGCATCACATTCTTTTGTTAGTCGAGCATTTGCATCCTTGCATGGGCTAGTGATAGGGCCGTTACCTTGTGCACGAGAGGTGCAGATTCCCGAGCACGTTTTGCGTGTGGAGGATTGTTGTCAAGCTTGCCCTGTGCAGCTTGGACCTTGGGTGATGCCCGCAGACCTGTTGGTCTTGGGGCGATTGCAGGATTTTGATGTAGTGCTCGGCATGGATTGGCTGACGCGCTACTTCGCGATGATCGACTGTGGCGAGAGGACCGTGACGTTTCGCGAGCCAGGCCAGGAGGAGTACGTGTATCGAGGCTGCAGGAGCACGTTGTTTGCGACGTGGATTTCGTCGGCACGAGCGAGACAGATGATGAGTCGAGGATGTATCGCATTTCTGGCGACTGTTGTGGAGGTATCTGCAGGGGCACCGGAGCTCGAGGACATCTCCGTAGTCCGCGAGTTCCCGGACGTGTTTCCCCCGGTGTTGACTGAGATGCCACCAGACAGGGAGGTCGAGTTTGTGATTGACGTAGTTCCAGGAACTGCACCAATCTCAAAGACACCCTACCGAATGGCACCGGCTGAGCTGAGAGAGCTTAAGGCGCGCAGCTTCAGGATTTGATGGATAAAGGGTTTGTGAGACCCAGTGTATCTCCTTGGGGAGCGCCGGTGTTATTCGTGAAGAAGAAGGATGGTTCACTTAGACTTTGTGTGGATTATCGAGAGTTGAATAAAGTGACCATCAAGAACAGGTATCCTTTGCCGCGCATTGATGATCTGTTTGATCAGCTGCAAGGATCTTGTGTCTTCTCGAAGATTGACTTACAGTCTGGTTACCACCAATTGAAGGTGAAGGCCGAGGATATTCCCAAGACGGCTTTTAGGACCCGGTACGGGCATTATGAGTTTACGATGATGCCGTTTGGATTGACTAATGCCCCTGCCGCGTTTATGGATTTGATGAATCGAGTGTTTAAGCCGTTCTTGGACCGGTTTGTAGTGGTGTTTATTGATGACATCTTGATCTACTCTCGGAGCGATGCTGAGCATGAGGAGCACTTGAGGCTTGTGCTGCAACTTCTGAGAGAGAAGAAGTTGTATGCTAAGCTGAAGAAGTGCGAGTTCTGGCTTCGAGAGGTAGCTTTCTTGGGCCATGTGATTTCGGCCACTGGAGTAGCGGTGGACCCGCAGAAGGTTGAGACTGTGCGGGATTGGCCCAGACCGACGACGGTTACCGAGGTGAGGAGTTTCCTCGGGTTAGCTGGATATTACCGTCGATTTGTGGAAGGCTTTGCGAAGCTCTCCACACCCCTCACTCGTCTGACGAGGAAGGGGATTAGATTTGTTTGGAGTGCTGAGTGCCAGCGTAGCTTTGAGGAGCTGAAGGAGAGACTGATGTCTGCTCCCATCCTTACCCTTCCTGTGATGGGGGAAGGATTTGTGATTTATAGTGATGCATCACACAGTGGCTTGGGATGTGTGTTGATGCAGCATGGTAGGGTAATTGCCTATGCCTCCCGGCAGTTGAAGGATTATGAGAAGAATTATCCTACGCATGATTTGGAGCTGGCAGCTGTAGTGTTTGCACTGAAGCTGTGGCGGCACTATCTGTATGGTGAGCACTGTGAGATTTTCACAGATCACAAAAGTCTCAAGTATCTGTTCACTCAGAAGGAATTGAATCTGAGGCAACGCCGGTGGTTGGAACTGTTGAAGGATTATGATATTACCATCCAGTATCATCCCGGCAAGGCGAATGTAGTGGCAGATGCGTTGAGCAGGAGATCAGTGCAGAGCCTTAGTATGATGATCACTCAGCAGGCGCCGTTACTTGAGGAGTTGAGGCGGCTGGAGCTTGAGGTGGTATCCCCTGGGGTTACTGCAAAACTTATGTCTTTGGTTTTGCAACCCACTCTGTTGGATAGGATCCGAGAGAAACAGAGTGTGGACCCCTACTTGATGAGGATTCGAGATCAGATTTCCAGCGGGCAGACAGGGGATTTTAGTGTTGACAGTTCGGGAGTACTGCGGTACAGGGACCGACTGTGTGTGCCTATGGATTCTGAGATCCGAGAGGAGATTTTGAGAGAGGCTCATTACTCACCTTATACGGTTCACCCCGGTGGAACCAAGATGTATAAGGACTTGAAGGCACACTTCTGGTGGAATGGAATGAAGCGCCATATTGGGAGATTTGTGGCTCAGTGTTTGACTTGTCAACAGGTAAAGGCGGAGCACCGAGTACCTGCTGGCAAGCTTCAGAGTCTCCCAATACCCGAGTGGAAGTGGGACCAGATCGCCATGGACTTTGTCGTGGGATTACCGAGGGCGCAGGCTGGTTTTGACGCTATTTGGGTGATAGTGGACAGACTGACCAAGTCTGCCCACTTCTTACCAGTGCAGACTACTTGGTCCAGGGACAGACTCGCTCAGTTATACTTGGACGAGATAGTGAGACTGCATGGAGTGCCTACCTCGATTGTGTCTGATCGAGACACACGATTCGTCTCACAGTTTTGGAGGAGTCTACAGACAGCACTGGGTACTCAGCTGCGGTTCAGCACGGCTTTTCATCCACAGACAGATGGTCAGTCTGAGCGGACCATTTAGACCCTGGAGGACATGTTGAGGGCATGTGTCCTAGACTTTGGTGGAGGGTGGCATCGACACTTAGGACTGGTTGAGTTTGCGTACAACAATAGCTATCAAGCGAGCATCCAGATGGCTCCGTTTGAGGCATTGTATGGACGCAGGTGTCGTTCGCCCTTGCATTGGAGCGATGTGGGTGAGAGGAAGACTTTGGGTCCCGATATCCTATTGGAAGCGGAAGAGAAGGTCAAGATGGTTCGACGACGTCTTGAGACCGCCCAGAGTCGACAGAGGAGCTATGCGGATACTAGGAGACGAGACTTGGAGTTCCAGATTGGAGATCATGTGTTTCTGAAAGTCTCGCCGTCCAGAGGAATTCGCCGTTTTGGAGTTCGTGGAAAGCTCAGTCCACGGTTTGTTGGCCCGTTCGAGGTGTTAGCGCGAGTGGGGGGCCGGTAGCGTACAGGATTGCCCTACCACCGCGACTCTCTGGAGTCCATGATGTGTTTCATGTCTCGGCTCTGAGGAGATATGTGTTCGACCCCTCCCACGTGATTGACTTCACCCCACTTGAGTTGGCTGAGGACCTGCAGTACGAGGAGCGACCGGTGCGGATTCTTGCTCGCGAGACGAAAGAATTGCGCAACCGAGTCATACCGTACGTGAAAGTGCAGTGGAGTAATCACGAGGAGCGTGAGGCGACTTGGGAGCCGGAGACGGTGATGCGGGAATCCTATCCCTACCTTTTCGAGCTGTCTTCTTGAGGTATGAGTTTGAGTTTGAGTTTCGAGGACGAAACTTTCCGTAGGGGGGAAGGATGTAGTACCCCTGGGGCCTAACTGACGGAATGACTGTAGTATTTTAGACTGTCCGACACTTCTGGAGAAGGTCGAGACAAGTCGGAGTCGTTTCGGCGTCAAATAGACGCGAAAACGGACTCGGAGCACCGAAGCGAGCCAAAACTGAGTTTTGGGCTTTTGAAGTTTCGGGCGCCCAGATGCTCTGTTTTGGGCGCCCAGTTGTCCAGTGCCCCTTTTCTGAAAATTACTAAGTCATTTCGGATCCATGTTTCGGGCGCCCGGAAAGTGAGTCCGGAAATCCTGCCTCGTGTGTATCGAACGGCTCGACACGTGTTGATCGGTTGGTGTGATCCGCCGGACCAGGTTTGGGCGCACCGGACCGCGGCGGAGAGTCCGATGGTCGAGTTGGTGCAGGCTGAAGAACCGGGCGCCCACTTCATGAGTTTCGGGCGCCCGGAAGTGTGGTTTTCTGCTGAGGACAGGTTAGTGTAATTCTGTTCTTGAGGCTCATTGCACCGAAACTAGTGGTCTATAAAAGATGTGGACGACCTCCCCTGAGGCTCTTTTCTCCCCTCTTCAAGGTGAACTCGGAGCTTGCAAAGGGAAACCCCTCTCTTCTCCCCCAATTTCATCTTCCTCCATTGATGAACTTGGTTTCCTGCTGAAACTGCAACGTCGACCTGGAGTGTTCGTGCTCGTGTGCAGTGTAGGAGTATCCAAATCCAACGAAACTTGGTTTGTTGGATAGAGGACTCGCAGAGGAAGAAGTGGAATCTTTCCAATTGCGATTTGGACAGGTATGTAAGCTACAGTTAATATTTTACTGGACCCCTGGTGTTCTTGAGCTGAAACTTGGATTTTTCCTTTGTTCTTGGGATCCAATCTCTTGGGAGCTGGAATTACGAAGTGAAGATTGATCCTTCCACTTTCCTTGCTGGTTTGGAGGTCCTTCCCACTGGAATTGAGGATTCAAAGGTGAGTTCTAGCTCAGATTTTGAGTAATTGCTTAAGTGCTGAATTTTTTGGGTCATTGATGGAAATTCTTGGATTTTTAGATCCAGATCTTTGTGAGGATCTTTGGAGAGGTTTTGGATTGTTCCATCACTGTTTTTGTGAGGTTTGTGACCCCTTTCTATGAGCTAGAATCGTTGGAATCCTTGAATTCTTGCTGTTTTTGAGTTTTGCTTAAGTGCTGGAACTTCTGGATCCATGTGCAGGAGGGTCCAGATGTTGACCTGATTCAGTGTTTAGGCTTTTTGGACATCGAGTCGAACTCCGATTTGGCTGAAATTTGGAGGGTTTGTTCTTGAACCTCTGCTGGTGAGTTGAGCCAAATTTCACTGCATTTGGACTTAGGATTTGGATTTTATCGCATGTTGATCACATGTGGGTTGTGCTGCCAGGCTGCAGTTCTGGGCTGATGTTCTGGGCGCCCAGAACAGTGCGCAGGTGGGTCCGAATCTCGAGGTTGCATATTTGAGCTCGATTTCGGCCGGCGTTGTTTGGAGGCCTTCTACTCGACTCCTAGCCGCTGTTGGATAGCTTTCGAGGTGGATTGATGTTACCGAAATCGCCGAATTTCCTCCTAAGTATAGAGAGTGCAGCATGCTGTTTTATTATCTGTTAAATCATGTTAGTAGCTCGAATTCGTGAATTTGCATGTGTTTATATGAAATCTGAATTTGGAGCATAAATTGATAATTTATCAACATGACTTTACATGCTGAACTGGGAATTGACTTAGGAGAAAACTTGCGAACATACAACCGTCACTTTTCGAACTGTTATCAGATTTAGCTCTAGGAGCCGTTTCTGTTCCTGTATCACCGCTGTTAGTGCGAGGTGGATACTTAGTTCGTTATAGGACGAGTTTACGCTCGTGCTGGGATGCCGAGCTTGTATTTACAGTAGGGTTAGACTGTTCTGTATTACCGGGTGCCGTCGGGGTTGACGGTGGACCCAGACTCTTGTTTTAGCTTCTGGTTGTGCTGAGGGCACGTGAGCTGAGAGTCTTTGACCCCTTTTGACCCTTTGTTCTTTGACTATAGCCTGCCGGAGCCTGTTTGTGCTCGACAGAGATACGCGTACTAACTCGGCTGGGTAGCTCCCCCGAGTGCCGCTCCGGAGTGAGGCCTCTTTTGCGTTGATGTCGCTACAGATTGTGGATCTGGTTTGGACCGGCTACCCTATTTGGTAGTGTGCGGTGTGGCTAGGCAGTTGGCTGGACGAGCCCGTTTGGGCGGTTCCGATAGATTGGGTCAGGGATGATTTCTCACTTTGGTGGTGCTTACTTGAGAGTTGACTTGGATAGTGGTAGGGTAGTGGCATGATAGCTGTTGAGTTTATTCCAGCTTACTTTGTTGTTCTTTACCTACCAGCTATACTGTTAGTCTCGTAGACTTAGTGGGTGGACCGTAGAGGTCGGTATCGGTACCCACTGAGGACTACTTCTTTTGATAGTAGTTCTCACACCCTTTGTTGCCACCTTTTTGCAGAGCCTTCTTCTGTTGCGGCTGCTGCGCCTGTTTCTGCGGATCGAGGTAAGGGAGTCGCGAGCTAGATCCCTACATGTCCCTGTTGTCCCTAGAGGAGGACCCTACTGGAGATAGTTTATTTTGAGTTGTGCCATGTACATATACTGTGGTTTTGTACCTATTTTGGTTGTGGTGGACCTGTTGTATTTTGGACTCTATATGTACAGGTGGCTTTTGTTATTAGTCTGTTTTATTTCAGCTCTATATATCTCTTGTAGTGGCTTGTATGTTTGTTTACAAGTTAGCTATCGCTTCGTATACATAGAAAAATCTATGTATACGGCGGATCTGTTGGCGAGCCCGGGGAAACGAGTAATCCGGGGCGTGACAAGTTATGAATATGAATGGCTAAGAGGAGTTGATCCAGGGATCTCAGAAGCTCTTTTTGTTCTTGGTGTTCACCACAACAATTGTAAGAACCACCTAGTTGACTCAATGCTTTATAATATCTTATCTCTATCCTATCTGTCAAAGTATTTGATAATGTGTGCATAGTTTCTTTATTAATTGTCTACGCTTTTATAAAATTAATGATATATTGAAGTTTAAAATATATCGAAATGCTATTAAAATAAAAATATGATTAAAATTTTAATCCACTTTTTCTTCAACAAAAAAAAAAAAATGGTACGACACGATTCACACTAGTCTGGGCTAGAGCCATGTTGAATCTGGGGAAGGGAAAGGCAGTATGGCGTGATATGGCCCTAGTTTGGATCTTTGTGGTGTTGGATCACCTTCAGGCCCAAGTTGGTCTAGAGTAATTTGGATGGTCCGAGGCGAATGCGCAACATCCTTGAGGGTTGCGTTCCTCTGGAGAGATTGGAGGTTTGTCTTGAACACAAATCAGGCATTTGGGTAGAATGTATGGACTGTCTTTGTACTTTAGAACAAAAAATTAATAGGAACTGCCTGACTGAAAACAAATCAGTGTTGATGATATTTAAAAGTGTCTATCGAATCCAGGTACTGATCTAATTCGTTTGTCAAATGTTTTAGCATAGATCGCTACAACCGAAAGGTGAAACAGAAGCTAGGCCTAATGGGTTCTAGGCACTGGTCTAATTCAGTCTGTTTTTGCAGTGTCATTTGTGGCATTATTTTCTAGATCACTGAAGGCTGGACTAGTGCCTGTTCGGCATAGACCTAAATTCTTCTTTATGTGCTGATTCATATCATGCTATCTGGGTAGTTCATTCTTAGCATAGCAATTAAGTGATGATATGAGTCTGGGGTCCCAGTATCATAGGCATCGAGGCTAGGTTCTTTCCTTGCAGCTGTCATATATTCATTAGGTACCATTTCTGTTTCTGCAGGATTGAAGTCTTAATAAATATATAAGAGCTGTCGAATATTACATGTTTTTGTTGTTTGTTGTCTTAATCATTTATAATATTTTTGTGCCACTAACCAATACTTTCTGAAGAAGAGAATACCAATGAAGAAGGGAATAGAAATTCTTCTTATTATTCCATGATCAATTACAAAGATATATATACACAAATATTTCTATAATAAGATATCTAATAAGGAAAGATGCATAAGGAAAGACGCCTAAAACTATGCTAACTAAATAGGAATATAATATATACAATTTTGACTTTCCATAACACTCCCCCTCAAGTTGGAGCATAGATATTAATCATGCCCAACTTGTTACAAATGTAGTCAACCCGAGCTCCATTCAAAGCTTTTGTGAAGATATTCCCCAACTGGTCTCCGGTCTTGATATACCCTGTTGAAATGATCTTCTGTTGTATCTTTTCACGAATAAAGTGACAATCAATCTCAATATGTTTAGTTCGCTCATGAAATACTGGATTAGAGGCAATATGGAGAGCAGCTTGATTATCACACCATAATTTAATAGGTTGTGGATTCTTAAGACCAACCTCATCCAATAATTGTTGTATCCACATTACTTCACACACAGATTTTGCCATAGCCCTATATTCCGATTCAGCACTAGAACGGGAGACAACATTCTGCTTCTTACTTCTCCATGACACCAAGTTACCTCCAACAAACACACAATATCCTGTAGTCGATCTCCTATCAACCTTTGAACCCGCCCAATCTGCATCTGAAAAGCATTCAATATTTGAATGTCCATGATTCTCGTACAAGATACCCCTGGAGCTCCCTTCAGATAACACAAAATTTGTCCCAAAGCTTCCCAATGATTAACAGTCGGAGAAGACATAAACTGACTTAACACACTGACAGAGTATGCAATATCTGGCCGAGTCACTATAAGATAGTTCAATTTGCCAACTAATCTCCTATACCTCTCTAGATCTTCAAACAATTCACCATCACTAGCTGTAAGTTGAAGATTAGGAGCCATTGGTGCACTGCAAGGTTTAGCTCTTAATTTTCCTGTTTCTGCTAGTAAGTCAAGCACATATTTCCTTTGAGATAAGAAGATGCCCTTTTTGCATCTTGTAACTTCGATACCCAAAAAATACTTTAACATCCCCAAATCCTTTGTCTGAAACTGGGTTTGAAGAAAAACCTTAAGAGATGAGATTCCTGTAGTGTCATTCCCAGTGATGACAATATCATCCACATACACTACTAGTAGAATTAGACCAGTCTCAGAATGTCAATAAAACACAGAATGATCACACTTACTCTTTTTCATGCCAAACTCCTGAACTACTTCACTGAATCTGCCAAACCAAGCTCGAGGACTTTGCTTCAAGCCATATAAGGACTTTCGAAGTCTACAAACTCGACCCAACTCCCCCTGAGCAACAAAACCAGGTGGTTGCTCCATGTATACCTCTTCTTGAAGATCACCATGGAGAAAAGTATTTTTAATGTCCAGCTGGTGTAAAGCCCATGGCCGCCAACGAAATGAATAAGCGAATAGATGCAAGTTTAGCTACAGGAGAAAAGGTGTCGGAATAATCAACCCCATAAGTCTGAGCATAGCCTTTGGCAACAAGACGGGTTTTTAGGCGAGCGACAGAACCATCTGGATTCATTTTCACAGTGAATACCCATTTGCAACCAATAGCTCTCTTATCGGCAGGTAAAGGCACCAGTTCCCAAGTACCATTAGTGTCTAAAGCCACCATTTCCTCTTCCATTGCAGCACGCCAGAATCAGTAGCAAACGGGCTTCGTTGCCACCCATTTGTTTTCGATGATAGAGCCTCCAAATCGACGATCGGCGCCGTTGAACATGATCTATAGCACTTAAAGTATCTAGAAACCAAATTTCAAATCTTTTTGACATCATTGGCATAATAATCAAAGGGTTTCAAAATTTATAATTTTAATGGTTGATATAAGATGTTTTCTCGTTTAACGACGTAAAAATATCCAAATCAATTAAATTTTGGTTAGAAAATTCTTTAAACTATTTAAAACAAGATCTATACTCTTGATCTTGATTACAAGACTCCTATCATCACTTTTTAAAGAATATTCATTTTCAGCCGTTCATTTTTGTGTCCACTTGATGGACAAGAGAGCAAAATTGAAAAAACATGAAATTTGGTTTCTAGATGCTTCAAGTGGTATAGATCATGTTCAACGGTGCCGATCGTCGATTTGGGGACTCCATCATCGAAAACAAATGGGTGGCAACGGAGCCCATTTGCTACTGATAGCATTCCAGCTCAACTCTCTCTCTCTCTCTCTCTCTCTCTCTCTCTCTCTCTATTATATATATATATATATATATATATATATATATATATATATATATATATATATATATATATATATATATATATATATATATATATATATATATATCCGCTTATTTATGCCTATATGGTCTCCAGGAGGAGATAGGCCTAGCACAAACCATTTTTAGGTTGAAAAAGGGCCCACGTTTTTCTCACTGCAAGTTATGTATCACCCCGGCAATTCCAAATGAAACCTACATCCTATAGTAGGGCCAAACGTGTCTTTTTGATGATTTCAGAAAACAAACATATTGTTTAGATTAGCAAGTAAAGGTGCATTTAGACGTCAAAGAGTATGGAATTAAGATAAATTGTTTGCGCAGACAGAATGTTACTGTCTAATATAAATTATGTATAATTTGTTATATTAAATTTATCTTACAAATTTATAATCATGCTACAAAATGACATCTCCTTGGTCATAAAGTAATAGAAATATTCTTGTCATTGCACGGGATATTTTAAGCATGGGAATAATAATTGGTTGATTCATATAGTGCTTTTGATTGAGCAAACTGCTTGACCCTTTTCCTTTTAGGGGGCGTTTGGATTGACGAGTCTCTAGATCCAACGTAGCTCAAGTGCAGTGGTGTTTGAGTTTCCCCTGAAGTGTAGTTATTTTCTCGTTGTTTGTTTTGATGTAACTCATACAAGTGGAGAGTTAAATTCAATCACTAATTTTTTTGTTTTGGTGTAACTAAATGTAGGTGTAATTAGTTTTTTGAGTTGTATTGTTTGTTTTGATGTAAGTAAGTGGATCCCATTACCTCCTAAATATAGTGGTAAACTTACCCCCATAAAATCCAACCTATTAAATCATGAAATCCCCCATTATTATTTGGAGACAATCCTAACTAAAGTGAAGTGGGAGTCTTATGATACTTGAGTTATATTGTTTTTTCATCTTACACCAAAAACAAATACCAAAAGTGTTGGAACTTGAGTTCCGCCTCTCCACTTACTCTACACAGAACAACCCCTTGGGGCCTGTTTGTTTCACCAAAAGTGGACTTTAGGTTGAAGTGAACTTTAGGTGAAAACTACTTCTCTCCCGCTGTTTGTTTCCATAGCTATGGAAGTGAATCTTTTTCAGTTTCATTGTTTGATTGGCAGGAAGTGAATGATGTAAAAACTATAATTTATACATAAATAATAAATAACTTGATAAATAATAAATAAAAAAATAGTATAGTTGTATTCCTATATAATTAAAAGAATGTAATTTAAAACAACTAAATTAATTATTTTATACATAAATTATAATAATACAACAATAAAATCATAGAGTAAAAGAAATATTAATACTTAATTAACTATTTAATTTTCATCATATTGTAAATGTACAAACTAAATGAAAGAAATACTGGAACTTTAACTAATCAATTTCCATCATATTTAAATATGTAAACTAAATAAAGTGTAATTATTACCACAGTTAAATATATTTAAACATACCTAGCATTACCTATTGTACTATTTTTTTTTTCTTCACTCTCTTCACCGAAGTTGACTTCGGCCCAGGGTGGGCCGAAGACAATTACACTGTTTTCGGTAGCTCAAGTTTCGACAGCATCTTTATTACAGCGAACCAAACAGCGGAAGTGGCCATTTACGACCAAAAATGACTTCGCCCCTCCCACTTCCACCCAAACAAACAAGCCCTTAGTGAAGATGACTGCAAAATGAAACTATGTCAGTTCACAGTAGTATTTTCCAACATTGATTACCGTGTAGTGTATGACCGCTGAGTTTTCTTGCATCTGATGATGACACATTTATGGCTGCTGACTATATTTATTCATTTAATATTGCCATGTATGAGTTCTCTAACTTTGCTATGAAGTTGAATGAGGTATGTCTATGCAAGTTGTAGATTTACTTCTTTTCATAACCTTAGTCAGGATGTTGGGTTCTTTTGAAGAGCCATCGGATAATCTTGTTTGTAATTCGATTTGTCTAGTTAATTTTGGCTTTTGTTAACAGTCTTTTTAGATTCAAACTTGTAATTACTCACAATAACTCATATTTTGTGCGATCAGAAGTTCATATTTTCTTTATTATCTCCAGAAGTTTTTTGTGTTGATTTTCATTAAAATTTGTTATATTTCAATGTCGTAATTTGATTTCTTATGATATCCTCCTCATTTTGCTAATGGAACTATTTTTGAGGGGATAGACTACATTCATCCATCTTGATTAATGAAGGAATCAACAATTTTCACTTTTCTCCACACTGATAATCTGTGGCAGCTTTGATTTTCCAAGTAAACGAGTTGCACTACTACTGGTCCTAAAATGGTAAGCAAGCAACCATAATTCATCTCCATACAGCTTCAGAAATCCTATGGTCGAGATGTTTAAGTCACTGTCCGATTGGGTTGAAATAATCAAGTATATATAATCAGTCTGCAATCCTGATCGAAATGTCTACACTATCTACCTGTCCCTCGTGCCAAACCTCTAGCTAAACTTGACTCCCGCTGTTCAACCCAGCAAAACCACATGCAGATAGTTGGATAATACTTCTACGGAAATGTGCATCCGCATTTAATAGGTTGCAATCTCAGAGAGCAGTAGTAACACGAGATTCTTGCACATCATTAGCAAATTAAGCAGGATTAAAGAATGAAGACTTTGATCCTTCCACCACCGTCTCTGTGATTTCTTTTTTAACTGTCAACTTACTTGACAGACACTCAGTAAGACTATTGAGTTCAGCTAGAGTAACACTAAACTTCATGTGTTTTACTTTCTCAAACAATGACTTAATGAAGCACAAGAAAGTTATCTACATCCCTACAGGAGGTTCCACTAATGAACATGATGCTAAGGAAGATGACCCAAATGAATGATGTGACCAAATGAATGGCTATGAATGACCATGTGAAAAATTGCAGTTAAACGCACGAGTCAGCAATGGCTACTTTTATACAAAAAAGCTGGACCTTTTTTGTTGGAAAAGGAAAACCTGGATCTTTTGGATCCTTCTGAACAGATAAAAACCTTACAAAGTACAAAAATATTTAAAGAAAAGCAAAGATACAAATTACAAAATCATACTCGGAGGATCATACTCAAATCAAAGAAAAGATATTTTGATGAACTTCCCAATGGGAACTATTAAAATACTAGCATTGATCGACTAAGAAACCAGATAGATAGGATGAAAAGCCCACAAAGATGAACCGGATGAGCAAAAACAGCCCACGCAAAAATCATAGTAACTAACGAAAATCATGCCTTCAAAATCAGAGTTTTAACGAGTCAAGGAGTTTGCTTCTTAAACAGAATGAGTCATGCATAAATGATAGGTCATTAGTTCCAAATAACGACACAACTAGTGAAGCCACTAGCTTGCTTGACATCATGTTAGAGGCAAAGGAAAATATTATTGGTCTTAGTTAGTCATCCTACGTTTTATGTGATACATTTATTATGTTTTATGAGTCCCAAAATTGAGATGAAAGTCTATCAAACTCAACTTCAAATAGCCAAGATAACATTTAGGACTGATCAAGGTTTTAAGTACCGTGGCACGGGGTCGTGCCGAAAACTTGCCAGCACGATGCGCCATGATGCGTGTCGGGCCATGCCGGTCACAAAAAATACATGTGTGCTGACACATAATGGCATGAAATATTTATTTTCTTTAGCAACAAAATATTCTAACTGTTTATTATATATCTTTATCAAATCTTTTGAACTTTATTGAGAAAATTACTTACTAATTTAAAGAATAGAGGGTTTTGAGTTGTGCCATCAGCACAGGGAATGTATTGTGCTGATATCTTGTTGACACGATACGGCACGATGGATACGGCCCAAATGCCGATGAGCACTTAAATCCTTGGGACTGATAAATATTTAAACTACATATATACGACTACAGTAGTACGAGGCAGGAACATGGAGGTGCACTATTGATTTGCTAGAATTGATTAAGAAAAATTAACAAATTAACATCAACCAAGAATATCAGGAATATATATATATAGTGGTGCTGGAATACTATTAATAGTATGCGAGGGGTGTCTACTATTAGGGTTTACTATTACTATTTAGTGGTACTATTGTGAATCCAAGGGGAGGAAAGTGGATAGTAAACACTATTCATATACTATTAATAATAGCCTAGCTCAACCCTATATGTATATATATAGAACTAGGCTACTATACTATTAATAGCACTAAGTCATTGGTACTATTAGATTTTCGGCCCTTGGATGAAGGGATGTGCGGTTAGGATGATAGTGGTCCCCTACGGTTGAGTGGGTGGTTGGTTGACTAGTATGATTTAATGGGTGAAAATGGTCAAAGGGGTAGACTAACGGCAGAAAACTTCGTAGCACCAAGTGCTTGGTGCTATTGATAGCATAGTAGCCAAACTCATATAGAATTAGGCTACTATACTATAGAGAGAGAGAGAGAGCTGAGCTATTATGCTATAGATAGTAGAGTGTTTACTATAGACTTGTTAGTCCTTGGATGCCCAGGGTTTACTATTTGGTGGTTGTTATGGATTCAAGATCTAAAAAGTCTATAGTAAACACTATTCATCTACTATCTATAGTATACAAGCTGAACTCTCTCTCTCTCTATATACACAATGGGTAAGACAATTCTTCTATAAACTAGAGATCCCAAGAAATGCTCTAGAATATCACAACAGGCAATAACCTAAATAAAAAAAAGTGTTTTCGCAACCACAGCAACAGTAGCACAGGTACAACTGCTTACAAAATCCAGAAATAAAATCGCAAGAAGTTAATAGTGTAACACCTCACTGCGCGCACCTTTACACAAATATTAAAAAAAAAAAAAATAGACTAAAAAGTAAATCTTTGAAATAGGCCAATTTTGATGTACATCAATAGTACTATCATGTCCTTCCGATCTTGGGATGCTATATAAAAATTCAATCATAATTGTAAAAATAACCATTACACTAGGCTCTTGCGCCAATTCCCAAATGTCTGGCATGAAACGTGTCAAGATCCCAGGAGCATGCACGCTTAAAAAGCATGTAAACATAAATATATGAATACTAAATACATATATCAGAAGGGAGTTTCAACTGTTAAATAGATGGAACTCGACATTTATAAATAGCATAAAATCTTTTCACAACAAACTAACTAAGATGGTATGAGAGCTAAATCAACTGTGCTATAGAAACTTATATTCACTTACACAATTCATGCAACATAGAAACTAAAAATAGAAGTATTTTTTTTTAAACTTTGGATCAAATAGAAATAAAGTAAAATATGTGAATATAGACATTATGCTACAGTACATTATAATCAAGATGAATCAGTCTCTAGGGATGTTATGTGGTAATGTGGCATTATTGATCAACTTATTGGGATAGATGTTAAGATTGAATCCTCCGTATTTGGAGACTTTCTTAAAGATTTTAATACATCTCCATCTCATTAAAACAAGAAAATTACTAAAACCAATTCCAACAAATTCTCTAGAGTCCAGTCAATTTATGCACATTACAGAGAACATTCTTGGAGCATATACTGAAGAGTTAAAGCACTCAAAAAAAGATATCCCATCCCAAATTTTCCTAAGATCAACAGTGCTCCACCCGCAGTCAAAGAAATTGCGCTCCGTCAAGATGGTTATCCACTAATATTTTCTCAAAGCAGAACTCAAAAGCGAATCGATGACGACAAAGGTAAATACTGAAGTAGGGAAAAAAGCATTCAGGTTACACCCAAGAATAACCTATCCGTTAGATAAAGTAACATATAACTAAATTCATAACATTCATGGCATACATCCCAATCTGTACCTGAGAAAAATGATTAATTTGAAAAGGTCCGACTTTGCGTTGTGTCCGCAAAATCAAAATACAAACATAGATCTAAAAAAGTGTTGACGCAGCACCAAATGCAGTGAAGGTGGCCAAATGGTATGAGGTTAAGATTCTACGGATACAGGATAAGGGCCTTTAAAACTCTCATTTTTTTAAAAAGCAAACCCTAAGCCAAAGGTCAAGCAGTATGAGGAACAATAGGGCGTTAAAGCTATGCATCAACAGATAGCAAGGGAAAGAGAGACGATGTTGGTTAGGGTTAATCGAGATTAGTCGCGAAGGAGTCCTACGGCATTAGGGCTAGCGATGGGACGGCGACTTTTTGATCAGAAAAGAAAGAAAAAAAAGGAGAAAGATCGTCAGATACCGAACCGGGACATACGCACATCCAAACAAAGATTTAGGAAAAGATAAACAATCATCATAATCGAGAAACAAGAAGGGAAAACAAAACGAGAACGTAAGGAAGAGGAAGAAGAGAGCGGGGAGGAAGGGGAGAGGGAAGGGCGTCGTACCTGCGCTTGGTTTGGATTCTTCTCCTTCGTTCCCGCGGTGGAGGGCGAAGAGGGGGAGGGATGGAGACGACGGATCGAATGGGAGAGAAAAGGGGCGAATGTGACGGGGCTAAGAATTGTAGAGGAGCAGAAGAGTTGTTGTTGTTGTTGTTGTTTGGACGTGTTGTCTTTTCTTTCGATTGCGAACCAGCAGACTTTTAAGTTTGCAAGCCTTTCTTTTATTATTATTATGAATTTTTTGTATACAGGTTCTCACAAATATAATGAATAGTAAAAATATTTTTACAAAGTTTAGTTTTTCAAAACTGTCCCTGTAAAAATTCTGCCGTCTGTAAAAATATTCCTGCTGTTATACTCGATTAGAAAAAATGAGTTAACCAGAGTTAAATTCTTAACTCTCAATAGTTAATCATGTCAAATGACCCTTTTACCCTTTTTATATTTTACTCCTAACAACTAACCCGAGCGGACCCGCTAGGGCTTCTTCTTCCGATCACATACGCGGGGAAGGCTTCTTTCGATCGCATGCGCGGGAAGGGTACGCGGGGAGGTTCCTAACCCTGGTGCGATGACATCCCAAGGGAGATGAGGAGTCGTTCCTCTTCCTCTTCCTCTTCCTCTTCCTCTTCCTCTTCCCCTTTCGCTCACTCCCTCGTAATAGTTTTGAGGCATTAATTATTAGGGTTTCTCCATCCGATTCATCAACGAGGCGTATTTGGTCCCCCTCCTCCGAGGAGAACAAGGTCAGTCTGCTAATTTAGGTTAATTCGTTAAGTTAGGTTAATTCGTTGTAATGTAGGTTAATTTTATAACAACTTCAGTCTCACGAAGCATTAATTTAGTGTATTTTTGATAAATATGTAATATTTTTGCTGAATAATCTAAGTTAGCATAGTATTAGAGTATACAAGGATTGAATCTAGTGATTATTATTTATTTTTTTTGTTTCTATTGTGGCAGTTTGGTAATATGGATGAGAACAGTATATTTCAAATGAAGTTCAATTATGCTGGATTTTTTAAAACAGTGAAAACTGCCTGTGGACTCAGATATTGTGATGGCAAGAAGCATATATTGATGGTAGATCTTGATGGTTACAATCTGAGTGAATTTTGTCGAGATGTACGCTGCTTATGGGATTGGGGTGTTACAGAGAGTATTGGCATATGGTATGTAGCAAGAAATGTTAAGCCAAAGAAATTCATACAAGTATTCACTGAAGAAGAATTTATGGCTATATTTTCTATATACAATGATACAAAAGAAGTGGAAACTTTTATAACTATTCAGTCGCAAGGTATACCGTTAAACTATATTGGTGGAGAAACTAATGTGCATATTTCTAATAGACAAGAGGGCAATATTGGTGTGAATGATGATAACAATATAGGTGTTGCTAGTGAAGGTGGTGAAGGTAATGATGGTGGTGAAGGTAATGATGTTGGTGAAGGTGATGAAGGTGGTGAAGAAGGTGGTGAAGAAGCAGTTGGTGAAGGTGATGAAGGTGGTGAAGAAGGTGGTGAAGAAGCAGTTGGTGAAATAGGTAGTGAAGTTGTTGGTACAGCCATTGGTGAAGGTGAAGCTGCTGGTGCTGCTGGTGCTGCTGGTGCTGGTGGTGAAGTTGTTGGTGAAGCTGTTGGTGAATTAACAGCCGAAGAAACAGATGGAAAGTCAGATGTAGTGTTAACTGAGGATAGTTTTCATCCACTTGAAAGTGATGACACTGATTTGGAGGAGAATACTAATCATGAAGTAGTATATGATACAAATGATCCAATTATGGAGGTGGGAGCAAAATACCCAAATGTAGCTTCATTTAGAGATGTGCTAACTCATTTTGCCCTACTAAATGAGTTTGAGTATAAGCTACTAAAGAGTGATTATGTGAGGGTAACTGCAATTTGCTCAAAATCTACTTGCAAATGGCGAATCCATGCATCTAGACTTCAAAACTCTTTAGTTTTTCAGGTAGCACTAAATTATCCTATTTTCTACTTTTAATATACTTTTAGTAGCATTCATATTCATTTATAAATAAAACTTGATGACATCTCTAACTAATATCTATGTTGTAGGTGAAAACTTTGCAAGGAGAGTATACATGCGCATCTGCCAATAGGTGTCGGAACAAAGTAGCAACACAAGGTTGGGTGTGCAATAGGGTTATTGAGTGGCTACGTGTAGCACACTGAACTTTAACGAATTGCGGAGTTCTAGTGAGAGAATAGTGCTTCTTACTATTCTGGAGATTTGGGTTGAGTTTGAAGAGCTTTGAGGTGTTTTCGTGGCTTAAAAAGTGCGAAAACGGACTCCAGAGGTCAAAACCTGCAAAAACTGCAGTTTTGACAACATATACCGGTATTTGGTTTTGGGGTACCGGAATCCAGTGGAGAACTGAAATTTGCGCAGCTCTCGAATTTTGCGGAATCCGGCATTTGGTACCGGAACAGATGTAATGTATACCTGTACTGATGTTCGGTATACCGGTATACTATTTCGTGGCCTTTTGGCCGTGGCTCGAATTTTGCAAATTTTGTGCTGTATACCGGTATGACTATACGCATACCGGAACGCAGTGCAGCAGATTGCAATTCGTGCAGTTTTGCAATTTTGACTTTTTGAGGGGTCTAAGTGGATTTTGTTGCTTTGGGTTAAATAACCCTTCACCCCTCTCATGTTGCCATTGCTGTTGAAGCTTGGAGGAGATGGGTAAGTCTCTCTCTCTCTCTCTCTCTCTCTCTAGATTTCCTTGCTCTCAAACCCTAGAAACTTGGTTTTGATCTCTTCTTTCTCCATTTTCTTCATGGATGAGTGCTTCTAGGCTTTGTGGGGAGCTCGGGATGGATGAGATGAGCTTATTTGTGGATCAAACTCCAACCCTAGCCCTAGCTAGCTTGGATTGGAGCTCTTGAGATGGTGAGTGGCTCTCTAGCAATCTCTTTTCATGAATATTGCATGAAATTTTGGATGTAAACCTAGTTTCATGAAAACTAGGATTTGGTTTGGGGTTTTTCTCATGACGGTTTGTGAGATAAAATTGATGAGTGTAGAACACTCTTGTAAGTTGGATTTGAAGCTCCAATGTGTTGATTTGGAGTTTGCACGAGTTTTTCTTGGATTAAGGTATAATTCACCTATTTTCTTCATGAATTTTGGTGAATTTCGTGGTGAGCTTGTTCGATACTTCTAACCCCTTGAAAAATTATCTTAGGGTATGTGAAGCTCGGGGGACAACTTCGTTTAGAAGTACTGCGAGGTCTCGATGGATATCCGGTGGGTCTGACCTCACCGAAATGGGTGAATTCTCCCTATATCTCCTCTAATGTTTTAGAGTTGAATTGATGCATGTTCATGCTTATTATGACATGATAGAAATTATGGGATCATGATATATGTATAGCATATATGAGATTTGCATGCTCTATGTAGTAGAGTTCATGATTGAGTTTATACATGGCACAATATGAAAAGTTGTGGCAAGATGGCATTTCAAATTATGATAGCGTAGAATTGCATGTTGGAATGATTAAACAACACATGAAGTACTTGATGAAAAGTGGACTTGGGACACTTAGCATTTCGGTTATTGGTAGAAATGAGCATGATATATGACATAGTGCTAGACCCTCGGGTCGTTAATTGGTATTCCATATTTAAGACATGAGGTAAGAGTTTTCTTATCGGTAATGTAAGTGGTAATTGCATACCGTCACTTTGATAATATGAAATAAATACTTGCATGATGACTTTTATACTCTATGTAGTAGAGGTTTGTGTAGCTCATGCATGTCATGGATTATGGTCTTGTTGGCATCGTAGAATGCATTGTTATAGCATTTGTAGAATGCATGGATCATGGCATTAGAATAATGCATGGGTTGTAGCATTGTAGAATGCATGGATCATGGCATTAGAATAATGCATTGATTGTGACATTTGTAGAATGCATTGAAAGCGGCATTAGTATAATGCATTGAGTATGACTTAGTCATAGCATGTGATAGTAACTCGTTGGGGTCATGAATGAGACGTAGGTCCATTCCTATTGGTAGAGTGAGATGTAACCATTGCATGTTAGAGACATGTTACATATTGGTAGAAATATACCCACATGTGAATTGAGAACAAGTATGACTTATGTGTCATGATTCCGACCCTCGAGTCGATGTTGTGATTCCATATTTTAGACATGATGATTGAGATGTGTTGGCCTTGGATACGATGCTTATGATCAGCGCTTGTTTGCCCTTGTGCTCATTCGCACATGCTTGTGAGGGTCGTTCCCTACAAGCCGGCACTCCGGAGTTAGCCTTGCGACTTTTGATCGCCCGTGCAGGATTGGGCGCCGAAGTGGATCGCCGTTGGGGAGAGTCTCATTCTAGCGAGAGAATGCTGACTACCACGGGACCATTAGGCATGGCACAAGCCGGGATGTTACCTTGTGTAAGTCCCCTCGTGGATTGGGTAAAAACTAAGTAAACCGGACATAGTATATCACGGTTGTTGATGCATATACATGTAGTGTATGGACATAGTAGTGAGTCGTATATTGTGGCATTACTTAACTTGACACTATTGGGATGCATTCATTGTAGTTGGACATATTAGTTAGTCACTACATACATTGGCATACATAGAGGCATTAGGCCTATACTCACATTGATTTAGTATAGTGGCATGAATGTGTGATGTTAATGAAAAAGAAATTTTTCTTAACTAATGTTTATAGCTTAAATGGATATGCATATATATATGTTATGGTGGATGACATAATTGTGCATATGATTGTAAGGACTCAAGTACATGTAAAATTTTGGTAAAGGACCTACCTATGCATGTAGTGGTAGAGTTCATATTTTTTGAAATGATATAGTCATTTGGAGGCATGATAGTAGTAGAATTATTTGTTTAGCAATTATTGCTTTATGCTTTATGTTTCAACTTATACTATCTTTGCCTCAGTTGACCTAGCGGTGTATTTCGCCACTCTCAGCGGCTTACCGACTGGAAACTATTGTTTAATAGTTCTCACCCCCATGGTTGTTGGGTTTTTGTTTCAGAGCCTTCCGCAGCGGGAGAGGCTTGGGATCGTGACGAGGGGTTAGCAGCTAGCTAGAGCCGCGACGATGATGTTTTAGATGGACCATTGATGCCTTTCTTTTATCTTGTATGAAAGGTGTATAGTTGTATTTAGTTGAGTTATCTCCTGATTAAGATGTAATGTTAAGTAAATCTTATTGTACATCTTGTGGTTTTTGATAGACCAGATTTTTAGTAGTGGTTGTTACTTGCTCTGATCACCGTATTTGGGATGTATCTCTTCTACTTGATCTTGTTGTTGTAGACATCTTGTGTACATTGTGTGTTATTTTGGTGTACACGACGGGGTCTGTGCACGTGCCTGGTAGGCTCCCACTAGGGCCCGGGGCGTGACACTACGCTTGGAAGGAGATTTGTCTACAAGTGAATTGCGTAAAAGGCTACAACAAAAATATCATGCGGACTTAACTTACTGCAAGGTGTTTAGAGGAAAAGAAATGGCAATGTCTAAAATTCATGAAAGTGGGAGATGTCCTATCAAAGAATCTTTGATTTCAAAGAAGAAATCATTAGAAGGAATCCTGGTAGCCATGTGGAGGTAAAGCTACAAGTTATTAATCAAGAGCATCATTTTCAACGAATTTTTATTGCATTTGGTCCATGCATATAAGGATTCCTCACTGGATGTAGACCGTATATTGCATTAGATGGATGTCATCTCAAAGGGAAGCATAAAGGAGTGCTTATATCAGCTACAAGTATTGATGGAAATAAATCAATTTTTCCAGTAGCTTTTGGAGTTGTGGAATCGGAGAACTCGAACAGTTGGGAATGGTTTCTTAATGAATTGAAAACTGCCATAGGAGAACCCGAAGGCCTAGTGTTCTCCTCGGATAGACAAAAAGGGTTAGATGAAGCCGTTCAAGTTGTATATCCAAGAATTGAACACAGAGAATGCATGCATCATCTTTATAGCAATTTCAAAAAGAAATTTCGTGGGGATTGCTATAGAGAAAATTTGTGGGCAGCAGCTAGAGCATATACACCAACTACTTATGAAGCTAACATTGCTAATGTGTATGAAGCAAACCCGCAAGCTATTGAATACCTGCGGGAGAATCATAGTTATTTATGGAGCCGAAGTAAATTTAGGACAGCTGACAAGTGTGATTACTTGACAAATAATATTTCTGAGTCATTCAATGCATGGATCTCTAGCGATAGGCATAGACCATTGATGGACATGCTTGACACTAGCCGACAAAAAATAATGGTTAAGATGGAGGAGAGAAGAAATAGAGCAAGAAAATGGGATCATGAAATTGTACCAACAATAATCAAACATGTAAACAAGATAAGCAAGGTAATTTAATTACATTTTACTTAAGTAATTTATTTGAATCTCTTTATGTTAGAAATCTTATAATAATTTGTATTTTCAGCATCTTACCTATGTTGACTTAATCTTCACAATTTCTAAGGTTTGGGTCAATACGAGGTGCTATGGAGCAATGAGTTTTCAGCAGAAGTAGTTGGACCGCATTCAAGATTCGAAGTGAGGCTACATGACATGCAGTGTAGCTGCAGAATGTGGCAAATAAAAGGTATACCATGCATTCATGCAATGGCAGTAATAGGTAAATTAAGGCATGAAAAGTAGGAGAAATATGTGCATCCGTATTTTATAGTGTCCAAATATAAGGAGGCCTATGCTGCTTCTATTGCACCATTGCCTAGTTGCGACCAATGGGTAAAGGTTGATATTGGTCATCGCGTATTACCTCCTATTCTAAATAGGCCAGCTGGAAGACCTCGAAATAAACGAATTAGAGCATCGGATGAAATGCTAATCAGGAAGAGGCATCGTTGCAAAAGATGCAATCAATTAGGCCACCATGCAAAAAAATGCAAGAATCCTGTTGGTGCAAACCCGCACCCTGAAGTGCCATCTCAGATAGGGATTCAGCACCCTGAAGGACCATCTCGAGCAGGGAATATGCACTCAAAAGTACTATCTCAAGCAGGGAATATGCACTCAGAAGTACCATCTCAAGCAAGCACTAGCAGTAGCAAAAAGTACTATATTGACTAACCATGTTATTTATTTTTTTTGAGAGAAATTGACTAACCATGTTATTTTTTTAGAGAAATTGACTAACCATGTTCACTTTTCAAAATCTGCAGACGCAAAGGAAAGAGGCTAGCATCAAGACAGGTAAAAGATGAAGCAACAATCTGACGCTCCCAACAAGGAAGTGCCATCAATGAAATTGATGCAATGGATTTTTTAGAAGAAAATCAAGACATAGTTTAGTGAAATAGTTGATGTTGGTTGTATGCACTGGACATGTCATTTTGGATGGGTTTTTTGGATGAACTGGATGAACTAGATACGATGGGTTTTTTGGGTGAACTGGATGTCATTTTGGATGAACTGGATGTCATATTTTGGATGAACTGGTTGTATGCAATATTTTGATCTGGATAGATATGAAACTTGGTGGATGTAATTGGATGTGATTGGATACTTGTATACCATATTTTGGTCTGAATGTATATAAAACTCAATGCAATAGCAGTCTTTGTATTGAATTGCCAGTTGTTTCTACACTTATAATGGATGTAATTTCATTCTACTTAATTAGCATTGTGTTTGAATAGATGTGAAACTTGATGGATGTAATTGGGTGTGATCGAATGCTTGTATGTGAAACTCGATGCAATGGCAATTAATGTATTGAATTGCCAGTTGTTTGTAGAATTTGGATGTAATTTCCTTCTACTTAATTGGCATTGTGTTTATATGAAACTTCTGAGAATGCATGTGTGCTGAATTAAATTTTCTTGTAGAACTCCATGCAATGGCTACATCACTACTTTATAACTAGCTTCTCACGCATTGTTCATTACATTACAATAACCCATTACTTTATAACTAGCTTCTAGTACTTTATAACATATATTGTTACATTATTAAACCAAACAAGATATTAGCCACCACTAAACATACAAGCAACTTAAGTAGAAACAAGGCTTTTCTTTCAAACTTCTGAATACGCTGCTCCACCGATTCTTGAAATGCCTGCAATTGGTACTTCAAGTCAACAGTATTGTGGTGTGCGTCATCAATCCAACCAAAATAATTACAATGCTCATTACTTTGTAAAAATATAAAAGTAATTAGTAAATGATTAAAGAAGAAAATTTTAAAGCAAAAGTAATTGCAACAAAGGTAGATGATACTGTTGGATGCTAAACTTTCAAATTACTATAGACAATGGACATCTTTTTTTATTCTATTTTTTCATCGATACAAAAAATTTCTTACCCCCCATTTTGGACACCCATAGAACCGGCGACCTCTAGTATGCGGTTGTTTTGAAACCCAAATTCTACAAGTTTTAAAGCAATCGCACTTGGGGATTTGGTTGCTTGAAGAAGAATCAATCCACTTCTCACTCATCATAAAATGCAGAGTAATAGAGGAGAGAAAAAAAGATTGAAAAATGAGAACTTTAGGTAGTGTTTGGTTGGGGTATAAGGAAGGGAATAAGCTCTTATTCCCCTCATTATACCCAAACGTCATTTTTTGAGCATGAAAACTGTAGTTCCCCTATAGGTGGAATAAGAAGGAATAAGGGTGGAACAACTGTTCCACCCTCCCCCTTAGAACAAGCTTGTTCACATGCTGGAACAAGCTTAATTAAAATTCAAAATTAATTTTAATCATTGTATTAACTTATTAATTAATCTATTTAATATATTTAAGTCATTATCTATTAATTAAATAGTTAAGTAATTAATTAATTTAATATTTATAATTAATTAGCTTATTAAAATTTAATTATTTAATGTGTTTATTTAATAACTAATATTTATATTGGTCAACTAATTAATATTTTGACAATTAAATTAATTTCTTAACTAATTATCTAACTAATTAAATAATTCACTAATAATTTAAAAATTAAGTTATATTTTATAATTAATTAATATATTTTTTATTATCTTATATAATATTCATAGCTAATAAATTTATTAATTTATTAAATTATTTTTTATTAATATTTTGATGTTAATTAATTAGATAAAATATTTTTAATTTAAAATTATAACTCTTATCCTTCTAGTTCCAATCTAGCCATCCAAATGTTATTTATCTTATTCTCATGAACAACCTAATTTTTATCCAAACACAAAATTAATCTAATTTTTGCTTATATCTTAATTTATACCTATTTTTAGAATAGACTGTATTTACTTATACCCGAACCAAACGCAGCCTACTGGTTCGCAATCGAAAGAAAGGACTTTTTTATAAAATGACCCTGAAAAATTTTATATTTTGCAAAATGACCCTGTGAAAATTTTATTTGTAAAACTAACCATCTTCTCGCCACGCGGGCGCCAGGGTGGAAATTTGACATAAAGACGGTGAATCGTTCACCGTCTTTAGTAAGGCGGTGAACGATTCACCGCCTTTATCGTATACAAACTGAAGGCGGTGAATGGTTAACCGCCTTTATTAAGACGGTGAACCATTCACCGTCTTCAGTGTTAATCCCCAGCTGGAGGAACACTGCTATGACGGTGAATCGTTCACCGTCTTCGCTAAGACGGTGAATCATTCACCGTCTTATCAGTGTTCCACCCCCAGGACTTAGAGAAAATTTGGACTTGGAGAAAATCTGGTTGGAGCGGGGATTTACACTAAACGCGGTGGATGGTTCACCGTCTTAGTGTAAATCATTAAAGGCGGTGAATCATTCACCGCCTTAACTGTTTATACATTAAAGACGGTGAATCATTCACCGCCTTTAGTGCAAACAGCACAACCCTCATTTTCTTAAGTAGATTTTAGCAACAATCTGAAGCAAGAAATTTCACGAGAACAAATTTTTCAACAAGACAAATAGAACAACAAGATACAACCAATAACATAGGAATATCAAAAAAAATACAGAAAGATATACAAATGTGAACTAATTAAAGAGGTAGTAATATTATACAATGTGTTCGATCTAAATCATATAAATATCAGTCTCTCGATCTTCCTCTCCCTCGACGTCCTCGGCCACGTCCGCGTGCACGTCCACGTCCACGTCTACGGCCACGATCAACATCGAGCTCAGCAGGAGGTACGTCATCAAGTGGCTCGATACCGGCTATCTGATCGAGATCCGCGATAATAATGCCCTCAGGATCCTCCGGAATCGCCTGAGTCTCCTGTGGCTCCGGTCGATCACCCTCGACAGTCGCCGGTGTAGATGTTGGGCGGTGTTGTGATGATGACGCGCCGTGACGACGAGAATATATAAATCTAAAGTAGTCTCGCGAGACTGGTGGCGGAAGCGAGTCGAAGTCAATAGTCGAGAAATGAAATGTCGAAGGGGCGGCGGGCATAACTCCAACGTCGGTATGAGATGGAGACGGTGAAGGGGCGGCGGGCATAACTCCAACGTCGGTATGAGATGGAGACGGTGAAGGGGCGGCGGGCATAACTCCAACGTCAGTATGAGATGGAGACGGTGACTGTCGCATATGATGACCCGATGTCGAGGCATGACCAAAATCTCGACCCCCGATATCCGTGACTATAGGTATGGCAGGAGTATGCTCCAGTACCTACTCAATATGGGCACAGATGCCCGTCAGAGACTCCAGCATCGTATGGATCACAGAGGGATCATCAACTAGCTGTCTGATGCTGTGGTGAGTCTGTCGTAATGCGTCCACCTGCATTATAGATAAAAAAATCACTTTTTAGGGTTTATATTAATATAAGATTAAAATAATAATTAATATATAAGTGATTGTACCAAAGCTCTCTCGGTCTGCCCACGAGGCTGGTAAGACAATGATGGACGCTGTACTGGACGAGAAATCCATCTTCTCGTTATCTGCCAATACCACTGCATATAAATGGAGGCCGCCTGTATCGGGTCATCACCGGCAATCGGCAGCTGGTCAAAAATGTGCTCTAATCTCTGTCCCCATCTCTCGATGTGTGCAGCATGAAAGATTGCCCAATCCTCATCTGGCCGCCCCCGAGAAGTGACACGACGGATGGTCTCCACGTTAATGGGTATATGCTGGAGAAGACCAAACTGTCGTAGGACTCGATCGGGTACATGCAACTCTACAATATGAAAGTAAATCAGCGTCGTCCTCGATCGCCAGACCTCACTGCCCTGTACACAAAATGCCGGAAGCGCGGCTATAATAGTATCCGTGTACGGCCTCCATATGATCTGTAAACAAGCCAATTGTCAGCTAAATGCATTAATACGTTTTTATAATATTGAAAAAGATGATTGCATTAATACGTACCTGGGACTCTCTCTGCTGATCTAACTCATCTCGATAGAACTCAATATCGGTGGTCCTAACATTAGCTCCAAATCGTAACCCACCAGCGTTCGCCCACCTAAAATTTGAAAAATATACGTGTTAGTTGCAAATGTATATAGAAATGCAATATGCATCAAATTTATATGTCATACCGGCAACCCAAAGGGCAATCTGCTATATCGGGAATAGCTCCAACGCCAGTAGGTCGGCCGATATGAATATGGTCCCACGCCCAAATCTATAAATAAATTACAATAAATTAAAGAGGACAAGCTTCATATAACAATTATAATATGCTTTATGGTAGAATCCAACGCTAACAATTATAATATACCTGTAATAGTGTCGCGAAGCAACAACATTCGGCCTTTCCTTTCAATGAAACCGCTCCCAATGCTCGATAAATATACGCCAGAGCTGCTGCTCCCCATCCTAACCCGCCACACTCATCAAAATCCTCTAAAAGTGGCAGCCACTTAAGGTGAACTCTATATCCAGTGGGGTTTGGAAACAAGCTACATCCAATCTGATATAAAATATAGGCGCGTGCTGTAGCTGCAACTAATCCAGCAGGGGCATCCAAATGTATATGGTGGAAGTGCTGGAATAACCAATCTAGTCTGATCTGACCCCCTCTGATGTCATCTGGCACAACTCCTAAAAGCCCCTGACAAATGTCCGACCATGGGTGCAATGCAGTCCCGGTCACAGGCTCTCCATCGACACGAAGACCCAGAAATAACCGCCACATCCTGAAGTGTAATCGTCATCTCACCGTGGCGGAAGTGAAAAGTCTGTGTCTCACGTCTCCATCTCTCGACCATAGCTCCTAATAGAGACTGATCCAGCTGCACGCGCCTAAGTCGTGAAATATAGTAGAATCCAGCCTGTCGTAGAAGATCGAGCACCGCTGGATGATCAAGTTCCCACTGGTTTAACTTACGGCCATGCTCTGTGAACTCAACAGCACGATACCCCTACAGTAAAAAAAAATTAGTTAGATCAACATTTCTATTTATTAATACTATAATAACTGACACTTCCATTTTATGCCTCTCACCTCAGTCCTGCTAAATCCAGACCTATGGAGATGCTGCTCCGTCAGGACGGACGTATCAACCGGTCCCGCGTCCTCTAGATCTGCCATCTGCAATTTTAAAGCACTGATAATTAGTAACATATTAGCATAAAGCGCGTTAAATATGAAAAGATTTACAATTATTATTAAGTTAGGTAACTAGTCGTACGTCGACGTCCTTGTTGTGCTCTCTCTGTATTTTGTGGACAAGTGTTTCTATAATGGCCATCCTGTTTACAAATGCTACATTTTGTTCGTCGCCCAGCGGTTTCGTCCATTATATTGCGAATACGAGTTGATCGTGGCCGACCTTTCTTCCTTCTCACGGGAGGTGGTACAATTGGTGGGCCCTGTGGTCGTGGCCAGTGTCGCCTATCTGGAACAGGATGGAAATATGGTGCGTATGTCTCGCGATAACATTCAATGGTATACCAACGGGAACAAAAATTATGAAAATCTATATTTCTTTGCGAAGTACTGCAAACTGCTATCAGATGCGAGCAAGGTATTCCAGTTAGCGCGAATTCGCCGCAATCACAATCTGCATCTGGTCCATTAAGGAAAACCTTGAAATCGCAACCTCCAGTTCGGATCTCAAACTCAGCAGCCGCATATCGAAGGACAACGTGTGCCCGCGCCGTCTCCATATTCATTGTAATCCGACTTTGTATTCTCGGTGCTAACGTACCCGTCATACTTTCAACATTTTCACGACGCTCCAAGAAATAACTATTAAGTTTGTAAAATGTCCCCGCGACAAATGCCGTGATAGGCAAAGCGCGAATTCCCTTAAGGACCCCATTTAAACTTTCTGACATATTAGTGGTCATCAACCCGAAACGTCGAGCTCCATCAAATGCCCACGCCCAATACTCTTTGTATTCTTCGAGATCATCCACCCACTTCCAAGCATCCTGATCCAACGCAAGTAACTCTTCTTTACGTTTATAATATCCTACCACTGTAGGAGCACTACCAATGGCATAGAATTTGTCCAATAACGATTCATTCTTAAAACGCTTATTCATATTTGCTTTCATATGTCGAAGACACCACCGGTGTGCATGCCCCTGTCGCGTAGGATATATTTCAGCGACTATTTTCTTTAAGCCACTAAATCGATCAGATATAAAACAAATCTGTCGATTGCGTGTAACATAATGATGCAAGTTCTGTAAAAACCAACGCCAACTTCTCCCATTTTCTCCTTCGCAAATTGCAAATGCTAAAGAAAAAATGCCATCATTTGCATCTACAGCCGTCGCTATCAATGCATGGCCCTCGTATTTGCCATACAAGTGAGTGCCATCAATGCTCACTACCGGCCGACAATGTGCGAATCCACGAATAGAAGGACCAAATGACCAAAAAACACGACCAAACCTAGATATTCCGTCTGATGGCCATCTATGTTCAAGGCGCCATAGCGTACCAGGATTACTACTCTGGACCATAGTAAGATACCGAGGCAAGTCTGTGTATGACTGCTCCCAGCTCCCATAAATAATCTGTAATGCTTTGCTCCTTGCTAGCCATGCCTTCCAATAGTTTATGTCAACATGCAAAGTGGATCGCACTGTTTCCTGTATTTCTTTTGGCGTCATATTAAGTCTTGCCTTCATTAACGGGAGAATCACATGACAAATGAGATTTGAAGTACAATTACGGTGCGCCGCATTTAGCATTGGAATAACACAAGTGTGTTTACCTGCATATGTCTTAACTAAAAAATAAGTTGCATCTTTAGGCACCGAAGCGTGCAATCTCCAAGGACATCCCGCAACCGTGCATTTTTGTAGTACACTGAACTTTAGCAAATTGCAAGGTTCTAGTGTGAGATTAGTACTTCGTACTAATCTGAAAGTTTTGGTTTTGTTTCGAGCTCTTGGGAGCATTTTCGGGTCTTGAGAAGTGCGAAAACGGACTCCGGAAGTCAAATTCTGCAAAACTGCAGGTTTGACATTGCATACCGGTATGTGATCTTGAGATACCGGTATTGGAGTGGCGGATACCGGTACTGGCATTGCGCATACCGGAATCCCTTCGCGTGGCCTGTCTGGCCGAGGCTCGGGTTTGCGGGATTTCTGGCCGGATACCGGTATGCCCATACGCATACCGGTATACAGAGCCGAAAATCCTGTTTTGAGCTATTTTGCGAATGTTGGCTTTTGGAGGGGTGTTAGGGCAATTGTAGCATCATACAACTTAACCCTTCACAGCCCCCTCTCAGCCATTGTGCTGAGGACCTTAGAGAAAGAGGTAAGGGTCTTCTCTCCCTTTCTCTCTCTAGATTTCTTGCTTCTTTGGTGTTGGAACCTAGGGTTTGATCCCTTTCTCCCCTCTCCTTTGCTCTCAAGCTTGCTAGCTTGCTTTTGAAGGAACGTGGTGGAGAAGGGAAGAGTTTGTTTGAGGTTTAACTCCAACCCTAGCTTCTTGGACCTAGCTTGGAGCTTTAAAGAGGTGAGTTTTCCTCTTTTTGACCCTCTATTGTAGATTAATTGAGTTTTTGTTGGTGAAATCCTATTATGGTAAACCTAGGGTTTACTTTTAGGGTTTCTTGATTCTAGGTTTTTGAATGGGATTTGATGGGTGTAAAATGTTATGTTAGGTTGGATTTGAAGCTTCCTAACTCTATTTTGGAATTTGGACAAGGAATTCTTGATCCAAGGTAATTCCACCCTTTTTCCCCTTTTGTTATGTCGTTTTTCGAAAACGTTCGTTCGATGTTTCTAACCCCTTAGAGATCTCCTTTAGGGCGCTAGAAATCGAGGGGGCAACTTTGTTTTCGGATACTGCGAGGTTCCGAAGGGCATCGGGTGGGTTTGACCTCACCGAAATGGGTGAATTCCCCCTATGTCTTCGTTTTAGCTTAAGAGCTTAAATTAATGCATATTCATGCTAATTATGACATGGTAGAATTTTAGAATACATGAAATTCATATACTATATAGATGCAAGTTATAAATCCTATGTAGTAGGAGGTTTGCATAGTTATTAAGCATAGCGCATCATGGTTGGCTATGGGAATTGAATATTTCATTCATGTACTTGTTTAAATGGCTACTTGAAGGAGTAGAGACATGTGTAATGGTAGATGGACAATGGATTTGAAAACACTCATGACACTTAGCTTGTTGAACTAGTTATAGAGTATATATGACATATGACATGTTAGAATCAAAAGGTGAAGCTAAACATATGACATTCCACTTAGAGGAATAACAAAATGGACATTATGACCTAGCATTGGACATTAGTTGACATTCCATGTTTTTAGACATGATGAGAGTTATTTCATGGTTGATTGTTACTTGTTAGCCACTATGCTCGTTTACACATGCTTGTGAGGGTCGCTCCCCACAAGCCGGCACTCCGGAGTTGGCCTAGCGACAGTTATTTCGCCCGTGTGTTAGAGAGAGCGCCGAAATGGAACCGCCGTGGGTAAGGCTCACCAAAGCGTGAGGTGTTGACTACCACGGAGCCATTAGGCTCGGCACAAGTGAACAACCCCTTTATTGTGCTCCTTATGACTACATATTTTAGTTATATGCAAATGTGAACATTCATATTGTAAAAAGGTGAAATATTGCATGCTTACACATGTGCTTGGATAGAATAATTCATGTTTTATGAAAACATCTTGAGGCATAGTAGTATTATATTTCAACTATAATTATGCTTTTTGTTGTCTAACCATACTTTGCCTCAGTTGGCCTAGTGGAGTACTCCGCTCCTCTCGGCGGCTTACCCACTGGGAACTATTGAATAATAGTTCTCATCCCCCTGGGGTTTGTTGTTTTATTTCAGAGCCATCCACTGCAGGAGAGGCTAGGGACCGCGGCAAGGGTATTGCGAGTAGCTAGATCGCAAGGGAGCTAGCGACTAGGTGGAGCACTTATCTTGTATTTTACTTGAGAGGTGTTTTTGTATCGACCACTTTTGTAGAGACTACCCTATGTCCCGTTTTGGGTTAATGTTGTACTAAGCTTATGTTTTGGCTTTACTCTTTTATAGTATTTCATACTTTCACCTTGTGATCTACTCGTTTAGTATGTATGCTCTGATTATCATGATAGGATTACTTATTTAATTCCTTTCTTTCATGTTTGTTATAGACGCCTTGTGTGCATGTTGGTTGTTTGTGTACACGGCGGGTCTGTGCATGCGCCCGGGTGGGCTTCCGCTGGGGCCCCGGGGCGTGACAATTTTACTGTATATGTCGTTTTGGTGGATTTCAAAACCTTCATCTGAACATTGTGATCAATGTGCCATCGATCTAGAGCGTCCACTAAAGATGACTTATCATAAAATATTCGACGAAGCCAAGTCCCGTCAATGCTAGATAGACCGGTATTGGTCTGTCTAAGATCGAACTCAGTCGAATTGACAACATACTGATTTATCCAATTGTTATCTGTAGGAAATTGATCTGGATGGTCAATAAAATCAAGTTCCTCGTCAGGATTGTCAACATATTCATTGTTTACATGCGGGTCGTCGTTCACACTGTAAATGGCATTCGCAAGGCAATTTAAGCCACCATCGTGATCATCTTCAACGTCAGCAGCTACATCGTCGTCCTCACTGGTATAATGATCATCATTATGAATGGGTGCATCCTCTTGATCATCATTACTGTCATTATCATCTCCTTCATCGACAATATTAGGAACTTCATTCCAATCATCAGACGTATATAGCCTGCAATCTTTATTATATTAGATATATTTTCATATTATTAATTTAAAAAAATAATATTTGTCTTTACCCCCAATCATAAGGTTCCAATTGTATATTAGATATGTTAGGTTCTGCACCGGAGTTCGTCGGTAGTGCATGAAATATTGTGGGTTCCTCACGTGAGGTGGAGGGTTGCGCACGTGAGGTGGAGGGTTGCGCACGTGAGGTGGAGGGTTGCGCACGTGAGGTCGAGGGTGGCGTACGTGAGGTGGAGGGTTGCGCACGTGAGGTCGAGGGTGGCGCACGTGACGTCAAGGGTTGTGCACGTGAGGTCGAGGGTGGCATTCCACCAGACAGACTCTGTCTGCAGTATTTATACTTTAAATTTATCAAAATATTTAATAATTACAGAAAATATTCAACGACATGTAGAGATTTCACTTACTGTGTTATCCCGACGCGTGGTTCGTTACCACCTTCGCGGTCACCAATTGGATTATCCGAAAAACCCACATTGATCTCGTTATGAAGCAGTCTTGTGTAATAGCCTTGCGACTGATATTGTGTCTCCGACGGATATAAATCTTTCTCGATATATACCGACACACATCCATAATGTTCAAACAATCCAATTAATCCCTCCAATGATTCATCATCTACTATTTCGTGACCTATATATTCATTCGCTCCCGTAGGGCATCGAATAGTAAATTTGAGATGACATTCTTCTCTACTACAATTTGCTAAACGATACATTCTCGTCTCAAAATTAGCATATGCCGTATCTGAACGAATCGCGATCAATTTCTTTCGACCGCCGACATATTGGGGACCATTTCCATCCGTAACTAACTGTCCATCCCAATGAACACTTAAAGACATCCGACAACTAGCCATTTTAACTACACAGAAAAAAAACTTTCAAATCTCCTCTAAAAATATTTAGTGAATATAATAGAAAAAATTAATCAAGATCGCCACAATACAAGTCTAACCTATTGCCACAATACAAAAAATGCCAACATTAGCTACAATACTAGAATGCCATGGAGTAATAAAATTAAATTATAAACCTAACTTAATTAGCTAAAAATTGCAAATCAATGAAGCTACCTGCAATGTGGGTTCCTGAGGGAGGTTGGCAGGGGCGGTGGATGCGGGGGCGACGGCCACCGGCTGGGGTGACGGCGGCAGGACCGGCGGCGACCGGCGAGGGCTACTGGAGAGGGAGGGGCAGAGAGAAGAGGGAGGTTGGCAGGGGCCCCGGATGCGGGGGGGGACTGCGATCGGCGGGGGGAGGTTGGCAGGGGGCGACGGCGGCAGGGCCGGCGGCGACGGCGGCAGGGAGAAGAGAGAGAGAGAGGGAGGGAGGGGCAGAGAGAGAAAGAGAGAGACCGAAAGCGCGAGAGAGAAGGAAATAGGCGTCGGTCGCGGGTATACCTAATGAAGGCGGTGAACCGTTCACCGTTTTTACAAAGCGGTGAACGGTTCACCGCCTTAGTGAAGACGGTGAACGGTTCACCGTCTTCATAAAACGGTGAACGGTTCACCGTTTTCTCTAGGTCACTCCGGGAACACTTCGCAAGGCGGGAACACTTCGCAAGGCTAAGTCCTGGAACCATGATAAGACGGTGAATGGTTCACCGCCTTCATAAGACGGTGAACGATTCACCGTCTTCTTGGTGTTCCTGCGGATTAACACTGAAGGCGGTGAATGGTTCACCGTCTTCAGTTTCTATATGATAAAGGCGGTTAACCATTCACCGCCTTCAGTTTGTATACGATAAAGGCGGTGAATCGTTCACCGCCTTACTAAAGACGGTGAACGATTCACCTGCCAAATTTCCACCTTGGCGCCCGCGTGGCGAGAAGATGGTTAGTTTTACAAATAAAATTTTCACAGAGTCATTTTGCAAAATATAAAATTTTTCAGGATCATTTTATAAAAAAGTCCCGAAAGAAAAGACAACACGTCCAAACAACAACAACAACAACAACTCTTCTGCTCCTCTACTATTCTTAGCCCCGTCACATTCGCCCCTTTTCTCTCCCATCCGATCCGTCGTCTCCATCCCTCCCCCTCTTCGCCCTCCACCGCGGGAACGAAGGAGAAGAATCCAAACCAAGCGCAGGTATGACGCCCTTCCCTCTCCCCTTCCTCCCCGCTCTCTTCTTCCTCTTCCTTACGTTCTCGTTTTGTTTTCCCTTCTTGTTTCTCGATTATGATGATTGTTTATCTTTTCCTAAATCTTTGTTTGGATGTGCGTATGTCTCGGTTCGGTATCTGACGATCTTTCTCCTTTTTTTTCTTTCTTTTCTGATCAAAAAGTCGCCGTCCCATCGCTAGCCCTAATGCCGTAGGACTCCTTCGCGACTAATCTCGATTAACCCTAACCAACATCGTCTCTCTTTCCCTTGCTATCTGTTGATGCATAGCTTTAACGCCCTATTGTTCCTCATACTGCTTGACCCTTTGGCTTAGGGTTTGCTTTTTAAAAAAATGAGAGTTTTAAAGGCCCTTATCCTGTATCCGTAGAATCTTAACCTCATACCATTTGGCCACCTTCACTGCATTTGGTGCTGCGTCAACACTTTTTTAGATCTATGTTTGTATTTTGATTTTGCGGACACAACGCAAAGTCGGACCTTTTCAAATTAATCATTTTTCTCAGGTACAGATTGGGATGTATGCCATGAATGTTATGAATTTAGTTATATGTTACTTTATCTAACGGATAGGTTATTCTTGGGTGTAACCTGAATGCTTTTTTCCCTACTTCAGTATTTACCTTTGTCGTCATCGATTCGCTTTTGAGTTCTGCTTTGAGAAAATATTAGTGGATAACCATCTTGACGGAGCGCAATTTCTTTGACTGCGGGTGGAGCACTGTTGATCTTAGGAAAATTTGGGATGGGATATCTTTTTTTTGAGTGCTTTAACTCTTCAGTATATGCTCCAAGAATGTTCTCTGTAATGTGCATAAATTGACTGGACTCTAGAGAATTTGTTGGAATTGGTTTTAGTAATTTTCTTGTTTTAATGAGATGGAGATGTATTAAAATCTTTAAGAAAGTCTCCAAATACGGAGGATTCAATCTTAACATCTATCCCAATAAGTTGATCAATAATGCCACATTACCACATAACATCCCTAGAGACTGATTCATCTTGATTATAATGTACTGTAGCATAATGTCTATATTCACATATTTTACTTTATTTCTATTTGATCCAAAGTTTAAAAAAAAAAATACTTCTATTTTTAGTTTCTATGTTGCATGAATTGTGTAAGTGAATATAAGTTTCTATAGCACAGTTGATTTAGCTCTCATACCATCTTAGTTAGTTTGTTGTGAAAAGATTTTATGCTATTTATAAATGTCGAGTTCCATCTATTTAACAGTTGAAACTCCCTTCTGATATATGTATTTAGTATTCATATATTTATGTTTACATGCTTTTTAAGCGTGCATGCTCCTGGGATCTTGACACGTTTTATGCCAGACATTTGGGAATTGGCGCAAGAGCCTAGTGTAATGGTTATTTTTACAATTATGATTGAATTTTTATATAGCATCCCAAGATCGGAAGGACATGATAGTACTATTGATGTACATCAAAATTGGCCTATTTCAAAGATTTACTTTTTAGTCTATTCTTCTTTTTTTTAATATTTGTGTAAAGGTGCGCGCAGTGAGGTGTTACACTATTAACTTCTTGGGATTTTATTTCTGGATTTTGTAAGCAGTTGTACCTGTGCTACTGTTGCTGTGGTTGCGAAAACACTTTTTTTTATTTAGGTTATTGCCTGTTGTGATATTCTAGAGCATTTCTTGGGATCTCTAGTTTATAGAAGAATTGTCTTACCCATTGTGTATATAGAGAGAGAGAGAGTTCAGCTTGTATACTATAGATAGTAGATGTATAGTGTTTACTATAGACTTTTTAGACCTTGAATCCATAACAACCACCAAATAGTAAACCCTAGGCATCCAAGGACTAACAAGTCTATAGTAAACACTCTACTATCTATAGCATAATAGCTCAGCTCTCTCTCTCTCTCTCTATAGTATAGTAGCCTAATTCTATATGAGTTTGGCTACTATGCTATCAATAGCACCAAGCACTTGGTGCTACGAAGTTTTCTGCCGTTAGATCTACCCCTTTGACCATTTTCACCCATTAAATCATACTAGTCAACCAACCACCCACTCAACCGTAGGGGACCACTATCATCCTAACCGCACATCCCTTCATCCAAGGGCCGAAAATCTAATAGCACCAATGACTTAGTGCTATTAATAGTATAGTAGCCTAGTTCTATATATATACATATAGGGTTGAGCTAGGCTATTATTAATAGTATATGAATAGTGTTTACTATCCACTTTCCTCCCCTTGGATTCACAATAGTACCACTAAATAGTAATAGTAAACTCTAATAGTAGACACCCCTCGCATACTATTAATAGTATTCCAGCACCACTATATATATATATTCCTGATATTCTTGGTTGATGTTAATTTGTTAATTTTTCTTAATCAATTCTAGCAAATCAATAGTGCACCTCCATGTTCCTGCCTCGTACTACTGTAGTCGTATATATGTAGTTTAAATATTTATCAGTCCCAAGGATTTAAGTGCCCATCGGCATTTGGGCCGTATCCATCGTGTCGTATCGTGTCAACAAGATATCAGCACAATACAGTCCTTGTGCCGATGGCACAACTCAAAACCCTCTATTCTTTAAATTAGTAAGTAATTTTCTCAATAAAGTTCAAAAGATTTGATAAAGATATATAATAAATAGTTAGAATATTTTGTTGGTAAAGAAAATAAATATTTCATGCCATTATGTGTCAGCACACATGTATTTTTTGTGACCGGCATGGCCCGACACGCATCATGGCGCATCGTGCTGGCAAGTTTCCGGCACGACCCCGTGTGTCACGCCCCGGGGCCCAAGCGGAAGCACACCCGGGCGCGTGCACAGACCCGCCGTATACACAAGGCGCCCCAGTGCACACAAGGCGTCTACAACAAGTATACAATGAAAGGAATAATAACAATCCTAACATGGTTATCCGAGCATAATCATATTAGATTTAAGAACAATAAATATGACAAGGTAGAATATACATAAGGTGCACAAAGGAAAGTACACAAAATATAGGTGATACAAGTTCCACCAATAATACATCCACTACATAGGGTGAACTCTACTACTAACTCAAAAGTATATACACCTTTCAACAACACAAAAGGAAGGTAACCACCTATGCGACTATCTCCTCAGAAGCTAACTAGTCGCGACATCCTTGCCTCGATCCCTTGCCTCTCCCGCGGTGGAAGGCTCTGAAATAAAAACAACAAACCCCAGGGGGATGAGAACTATTATTCAATAGTTTCCAGTGGGTAAGCCGCCGAGAGGAGCGGGATACACCACTAGGTCAACTGAGGCAAAAGTAGGATTAGTATAAAAGTATGCTTACATTTAAAAGTTCTACACTACTATGCCTCTACACATAAAGTTATGAACATGTAAATATTCTATTCATGATCATGTTACAATGCATGTAAGTCTTCTACTCATGTACATGTGTAAATATGCAATATTTTAGCTACGCATGTTCTAATGTCATAATCTCACTATATGCCATGTCATGTCCACCACTACATGTAACATAGATACCCAATCCATAGGGGACGATGCCGTCCCGCTTGTGCCGTGCCTAATGGTCCCGTGGTAGTCAGCATTCTCTCACTAGAATGAGACTCTCCCCCAACGGCGATCCACTTCGGCGCCCAAACCTGCACGGGCGATCAATGTCGCAAGGCTAACTCCGGAGTGCCGGCTTGTAGGGAGCGACCCTCACAAGCATGTGCGAATGAGCACAAATGGCCAACAAGCATAGTCAACTGCATAAGTATCACGTCCATCATGTCTAAAACATGGAATGCCAAGTAATGACCAAGAGTCCAACACTATGTCATAATGTCCACTCGTTATACACCTAAGTAATATGCAACATACTTAGTTTAACATTCTCAAAGTTTGTCATATACCATGACTAATGCTACTAAGAGCCAATATGTAAACATCACAATTGAACCTCATAGTCCATTATACATCTAGTATCCCACATAATGTCTCACTTATCCAAACATGCATTTCTACATACAACAAGATGAAATGCTACTAAACCATTACACAAGTTTATTCCATGCATGTTATCAACCCCTACAAGGCACATGCAATTCTTATGAATGACACCTATATGTCATGATTCCAACAATGTCATAATGCTACATTTAGCATGTAGATGCACAATTTAGAGCTTTTAAACAAAACCGAAGACATAGGAGAATTTCACCCATTTCGGTGAGGTCAAACCCACCGGAACTCCTTCGAGACCACGCAGTACGTCGAAGCGGAATTGTCCCCTCAATTTCGAGCATCCTAAAGAAAATTCCTAGGGGGTTACAAGTGTCGAACGAACACTTTCGAAAATCGTCAACATACAAGAGGGAAAAGGGTGGAATTTACCTTAGACCAAGAAATTCTTGTCCAAATCCTAAATCGAAGTTAGGAAGCTTCAATCCCAACCTAACATAACATTCTACACCCATCAATTTCCATCAAAAAGCTTAGAATCAAGAAACCCCAAAATAAACCCTAGGTTTGCTATTTTAAGGTTTCATCAACAAATGTCCAAACAAACCACAAAAGAGGGTTTACAAGAGAATTACTCACCTCTTTAGAGCTCCAATTCAAGCTAGAACAAGCTAGGGTTGGAGTTAAAACCTCAAACAAGCTCTCCTCAACACATCCAAGTCTTTCCCAATGCTCCACTAGCAAGCAACAAGCAAAAGGAGAAGAGAAAGGAGATCAAAACCCAAGATCTCAAGGATTTGGGAGAGAAATTCTAGAGAGAGAGAGAGGAAGAACCTTACCTCACCTTCTCCAAAGCCTCAGCACAATGAGGGCTGTGAGGGGGTGTGAAGGGTTAAGTTACATGTTGTAACATTTGCCCTAACACCCCTCCAAAATCCAACATTTGCAAATTGCACAAATTGCAGTTTCTGCACTGTATTCCGGTATGCGTATGGGCATACCGGTATCAGGCCAGAAATCCCGCAAACCCGAGCCTCGGCCAAAAAGGCCACGCAACAGTATTCCGGTATGCGTAGCTCAGTACCGGAACAAAAGACTTCAGTACCGGTACGCGCACATCAGTACCGGAATACCAGCCCATTCCAGTATCTAATGCTGGATTCTGCAGAACCCGAGAGCTGCGCAAATTAGTTTCTCACTGGATTCCGGTATCCCAAAACCAAATACCGGTATACAATGTCAAAACTGCAGTTTTTGCAGATTTTGACCTTCGGAGTCCGTTTTCGCACTTTTAAGTCCCGAAAACACTCCCAATCTCTCGAATCACAGCCAAAACCTCCAGATTAGTATAAAGTACTAATCTCAAATTAGAACCTTGCGATTTGCTAAAGTTCAGTGTACTACACCGTGCCACGGTACTTAAAACCTTGATCAGTCCTAAATGTTATCTTGGCTATTTGAAGTTGAGTTTGATAGACTTTCATCTCAATTTTGGGACTCATAAAACATAATAAATGTATCACATAAAACGTAGGATGACTAATTAAGACCAATAATATTTTCCTTTGCCTCTAACATAATGTCAAGCAAGCTAGTGGCTTCACTAGTTGTGTTGTTATTTGGAACTAATGACCTATCATTTATGCATGACTCATTCTGTTTAAGGAGCAAACTCCTTGACTCGTTAAAACTCTGATTTTGAAGGCATGATTTTCGTTAGTTACTATGATTTTTGCGTGGGCTGTTTTTGCTCATCCGGTTCATCTTTGTGGGCTTTTCATCCTATCTATCTGGTTTCTTAGTCGATCAATGCTAGTATTTTAATAGTTCCCATTGGGAAGTTCATCAAAATATCTTTTCTTTGATTTGAGTATGATCCTCCGAGTATGATTTTGTAATTTGTATCTTTGCTTTTCTTTAAATATTTTTGTACTTTGTAAGGTTTTTATCTGTTCAGAAGGATCCAAAAGATCCAGGTTTTCCTTTTCCAACAAAAAAGGTCCAGCTTTTTTGTATAAAAGTAGCCATTGCTGACTCGTGCGTTTAACTGCAATTTTTCACATGGTCATTCATAGCCATTCATTTGGTCACATCATTCATTTGGGTCATCTTCCTTAGCATCATGTTCATTAGTGGAACCTCCTGTAGGGATGTAGATAACTTTCTTGTGCTTCATTAAGTCATTGTTTGAGAAAGTAAAACACATGAAGTTTAGTGTTACTCTAGCTGAACTCAATAGTCGTACTGAGTGTCTGTCAAGTAAGTTGACAGTTAAAAAAGAAATCACAGAGACGGTGGTGGAAGGATCAAAGTCTTCATTCTTTAATCCTGCTTAATTTGCTAATGATGTGCAAGAATCTCGTGTTACTATTGCTCTCTGAGATTGCAACCTATTAAATGCGGATGCACATTTCCGTAGAAGTATTATCCAACTATCTGCATGTGGTTTTGCTGGGTTGAACAGCGGGAGTCAAGTTTAGCTAGAGGTTTGGCACGAGGGACAGGTAGATAGTGTAGACATTTCGATCAGGATTGCAGACTGATTATATATACTTGATTATTTCAACCCAATCGGACAGTGACTTAAACATCTCGACCATAGGATTTCTGAAGCTGTATGGAGATGAATTATGGTTGCTTGCTTACCTTTTATTTATCTATAACGCATCTACTTACATATTCTAAACTTATCTAAATCCAGATATTCACTATTAAAATAAAATGGAAAAAGTTTCTCTCCCTTGCTTATTGTATCTAGCATTAAGACTTATGATGGACCTTATCATATTCTTTAGAGAGGTTTTTAGCCCAATTCATTCATAAGCATGTATGTGGTCTCTTTCTAGGCCGAGAAAGGACCCAATTCATGGCATTCACGTATGATATGTTATTAATCAAGTTTCGATAGCTGATAAAGCTTATGAATGTTGTGTGCAGAGAAAAAACTGGCAAGAGAAACATTTCAAGTAACACTTTTGTTACACCAACACTGTGAGTCCGCTTGATATTGAGGGTAGCATCTATTGGACCGGAAAGAGTCCTGTGGAAAGCACATGGGAATTGTCTATATATTAGCCCAATTAGCGTGATTTTGTGCAGTATGATATCATGTATGAAAATTAATGAAATATTTTTCTTTCGTATTTTTGTCACCGCATTGCTTCACAATTTCAAACGAAACCTATGTCACGATGATTTTGAAAAACAAACGTATTAATTAAAGTAAATGTTGATGAGTATGGAAAAAAGATAGATAGGCTAGATTTGAGCGCAACAAAGTTTGATTATAATTGATACTATAATAATTTGACGCTCCAACATGATATTCGACTGTATTCGCATCTGAGATTGAAAATAGTTGAATCCGATCGAATGCGAAAACAAATATAATTTAAAAAGTTCAAAATTATTTAGATATTTTAAAAAAAATCTACGAATATTTAAAATTTTCAATTTTACATCTAATATTCCCTTGCCCGCTCGCAGGCTCAGCCGCTCTCTGTGTCTCCGTCTCTCCTAATCCCTACTGAATCCTGCTTCGCTCCCTCACGCCGACCGCTCGACAAAACCCAAAACCTTCGTCCGCTCGACCGCTCTCTCTCTCTCTCCCTCCCGGCCTCTCGACATCTACCCGCTCTCTATCTCATCCGCTTGCTCTCACCGCGTTCAGCCCACTCTCGACTTCGGTGACCCCGCTCTCTCGCGAGGAGGACGACAAAATTGAGGAGGAGGTGGTGGCGATATCTAAGGTTAGCTCTCCTTTTGAGCACCAAAGTTCTAGTTGGATCTGCGGCTCCGGTTGTTCTTCTTGTGGTAAGCCTCCTGCCCTTCTCCCTGTTGAGTTACTTGTGAGCTTTGTTGCAGTTAGAATCAGAGTTTAGGCAAAAAAATGCCATAGTAACTTGTTTATCTATTATTCTCATAAATCATATTCAGAACAATAGATCTCTAGCTCTTCATCTTTTTAAAAGTTTGGTATGTCTTAATGTTAATAGTTTCGATTTTATGGCCTTGTCTTTTAATTTAAGAATTCTATAATTGTTTATAGATTTCTTCCTTCGTTTGTGATTTTTTCTGTTCTAATTGTTTGATTGCTAAGATGTGCCGGGAGATACTTGTTTGTAGAGTCCTTCATTTATGTTTTTTTTTTTTTTTTTGAGATAAGGGTGACTTAATTGCTATTTGCTGGGTTTTTTTTGTATTCTTCATTTATTTTATTATGAGTTTCACATTAAAATTGCATTTCTGTTTATTAAATTTTATATATTTTTCCCAATAAAATATAGGTATACAAAAAATGTGAACATAAGTGTGAAATTTTAGTTGCATTGTTCCTAATTCTAGACTGCTATTCTACTATCTCCATGATTTGATACGTATCTCCTTCAGTACTTCTTGCTTAGACAACAAAATTGTAGGTTTGGATATTATTGCTCAACTAGATCACATGGATCTACATCACAGATATGAAGTTGATGATCAGTTGGCTTTATCGAGCCAAAGTTAGATAGGTGATCCTCAGATCTGATCTGAATTACTGATGCTGGGATTGTATCTTCGGAACATTGTCGACTTTCACTTTGCACCCAATTCTTTTCAAATGAACTTTCTTTAATAGTTTTATCTCTTGTAGTCTTCAATTTTTCTTTTTTCGTATTCCTATCTTGTTTTGTTCCTAATTTATCTTTTCATGTAAAAGTTGTGTATTTTAGGGCTTTAAGAACAATAATCTATGCAACAAAGTTCGACAATGCACCTTCTGACGTCTACAACAAAGTTTTCTATGTTAGCTCTTTAATTTATTTAGACTGTTTTATACAACAGTGTGAACAAAAATGCAACAATGTGTACTTTTGTTCGAACATATTTATCTCTAAATTTTTCGTTGTTGGAAATGATTTATTTAAGAACATGTAGAGTTGTAGACAGCGCCCGGCAAACTGGGCCAACAATTAGTTCTGATGACAAATAGGATCCACCCAACCCAATGTTATACACTGGCCTGGATCCTAAGATGTTCTTTTGGCCCAACCCCGTATTGGATAGTAGCGCTATGTATGCCCCGTAAAACGTTGAAACTTGAGCTGATGTTGGTCGAATGTCATCTTGTTGTTTGTTCGCTTGAAGGGAAAAGAGAGAAGAGGGAGGGGGGGGGGGGGGGGGGGGGGGGGGGGGGGGGGGGGGGGGGGGGGGGGGGGGGGGGGGGGGGGGGGGGGGGGGGGGGGGGGGGGGGGGGGGGGGGGGGGGGGGGGGGGGGGGGGGGGGGGGGGGGGGGGGGGGGGGGGGAGCAGTGGAGCACCAGCATGGGCAGTCCCGTCCTCTCCTTCTCAAAGCCTCGCCCTCTGCTTCATCTCTCTACGTGTATCCACAGGCGCCGCAAGAGCACCACATCCCTTAGAAGATGCAGCGGCGGGGCGAGGAGTCCCGACGTGGTTGAGAGGGAGTATGGGGATCTCAATCTCAAACCGATGTACGGAGCCTCCAACGTCAGTATCTAACCCCTTCCTACTATTGCTTTCTTTCTTTTATCGCTTTTTTTTTTTTTTTGATATATTGCCTTCTTCTTTCCATCTCGTTTTCGTGTGTTCTTTCTTTATTGCTGGCCTTTTCTTGATTTGCAAAGCTGTGTTTCTGCACCATCAAATGATCGATTGAACTATTAGCTTTCTTGTCCTTTAACACCAAAAATTGGGGTGAAGAGCAGATGGGCCACGTGCGTATCAGGCAACATGTGAACCCACTTAGCTCGTCCTTCGCCGTGAGTGCTCGCTGTCTTGATCATCCCTCTTTCTTTTCCACTTCTCTCCCCCTCTCTGATCACAATTTTGCTGATTATTTCGTTCCTCGATGAGGCGAGATTAGGTGCCAGTGCAGGTACCGGAGTGGAAGGAAATTTTCAGGGACTCAACACTGCCGCTCATGGTGGATATCGGCTGTGGTACGAATCCTAAACCGGCCACTATCTTGTTCTTGCTGCCACTTCTTTCCCCACCTGTCCGTGTTCTGTATTTCCTCTTTTTTTTCAGTTTCTTGATAAATGAAAAGAATTCAACAAGCAATTAACTTCCAGGGAAATATCTCAATTTTACAAGTTTAAATTCCTGATTCCTTAGTGTGGTAGTTTGAGTACTTTCACAACAAAATGTTTCCGCTTCTCGTTGGCCTAAAGCTCTATGTATGTAAGGCATTGTTACTAACAAATATTTGCTCCCAGGTAGCGGCAGGTTTCTTATTTGGCTTGCAAAAAATTCCGTTGAACCTAGAAATTATTTGGGATTGGAGATTCGTCAGAAGGTGTGGAACACAATTATGAAGCAATATGGTGCTTATATGAGAATGCTGGCATTATATGCTTATCATTTTCGGTTCGCCAACGATAATCCTTGCATATTCCATTTTAATCAACTATTTCCTCCCTCACCTCAGTCTTGCTCTGTTGCTGCAGTTAGTTCAGCGTTCACAGTTTTGGGTTAAGGAGTTGGGTCTTGAAAATATGTAAGCTCTTGCGTCCCACATCCACTATCTTTGTATGGGGAAAATTCTACGAGCCATTTCACATACTAAAGATCCTTTCTATGCAGCTACTTTTTGTTTGCAAATGTGTCGGTATCTTTTGATCAGCTAGTGTCAAGTTATCCTGGCTCTCTAAAATTGGTTTCAATACTGGTAAGTTTAGGAGCATCATTCCCCTTATTTTACTTTTTTTTTTTTAGGACTCATCTATCCGAACAGGATAATTATAGGCCAGTCATTTACCTTCTAGTAGCTGGTATTTTTTTTTACTGTACTTTCTAATGCTCAAACGAAGTGTCTTCTTTTGTTTCTGAATTTGCAAGGGATATCTTCAAAACGTTTGCTCACTAAAGGTCCTATGTCTGATCTTCGTAGTGTCCAGACCCTTATTTTAAGAAGAGGCATCAGAAAAGGAGAGTCGTGCAAGCGCCGTTAGTCGATTCTATTTCGAAAAATTTATCTCTTGGGGGACAGGTATGGATTTCTCATATTGTCAAGGTATCATTCCCTTACATTTTTTGGTTGTATATTTTGTTTGCATATGGAGCTATACACAAATGCCTATTAGCCTAAGTTACATGGACACGAGACAACTGAAATTGGGGAACTTGGCAATCTGACAAAATAGGGCATGAACACGGGAAGGACACCACAAATAAAATGAAATAGTTTTTAGAGTTGAGCTAGAGTGCTTTTGGAAGCATGCTTTGTGGTTCCACTTGCTTCCACTTTGTTTTTAATGATATGACATTTCAATCTATGATCGATGCCGTTAAATATGATCTAGAGTATTTGAAGTCTCTAGGAACCAAATTTCACGGATTTTCAACTTTAATGTGTCTGTTTGTGTTTTGTGTATTTGTGTATTTGTGTATTTTGTTTATTCGTCAAGGACCTTCATTGCCAAAATAGTAACGATTTTCATTCACTTGATCACACTTTTTGTTTCCTAAATGATACGACAAGATATGGTTGTTTTATAACTATCTAGTGTTTGTTCTTTTGGTTTCGTTTTCTGTTCTGTCCTTCATTCCAGTCTGCACAAATCCTGAAAACACTAGTAGAGAACCCGCGATTAGCAGAGTGGGGTCTCCATTGGTAATCGAATTTTGATACATTGTTATGATTAATCAAAAGTGCTTAATCTGAATTAAATTCTGGCGAGATACATTAGGACCATAAAATCTTGATCAAAGTACTATCGAATCAGTCATAATCATCAAATATTAATATGTACTGTGGGTTTGTGAATATTGTTATTTTTGAGTATCACGAGGATTGATGAATGACATAGCCACATAGATGTAAGTTGATTGATGGGCTAGAAGAAGAGGAGAGGAAAAGTCTTTTTGTAACAGTTATATAAGATATAACCCAAATTAATCCTATTGTGACATTTAGTGTCTAATTAGGGCTATTATGGTAATTTGAATATTAAAATGTTGTGTAAATAATTTTGCTCTTGTACTTACTGTGCAGTATGGAGGACTTAATTGAATGTTGTTGTTGTTATTCTTACATGAGAAATAACTGTGGCAGAGAAAACTCTTATTAGAGAGAGAGAGAGAGAGAGAGAGAGAGAGAGAGAGAGAGAGAGGCATGCTCTGCTAACACAGGAAAAAGAGACAATAAACAAATGCAAATAACACAGGGAAAAGAGACAATATACAAATGCAAATAACACAGGAAAAAGAGACAATAAACAAAGAGGGTGAGTAAAGAAGAATAAAAATTCGGCCATCTCCATCGTCTTCTTGGAGTAGAAGAAGAAGAAAATCCAGCCATCTTCATCATCTTCTTTGCTGCTGGTGATCCCACCACCTCGTATGCATGCTTGCAAACCACAGGAAAGAGGGGGAGGAGAACAAGAAAAGAGGAAGAGAAGTGTGCCATCAGTGAGCCATCGCTACCCTCCTTGCCATATGTGCGGAGCCCCGCACCTTCGCTATCTAGTAAACATGATGGACCCAACGCAGGATTAGGGGTAAAATAGTCAATTCTGACGCATCATTCTGTGGTTAAGGGCATTTTAGTACTTACATTCCACACACGTTTGCTTAAACTATATGTGCTTTATATAAATTTTGTTTTTCATTCTGTAGGGTGAGCTATCATTCTTTGTTCTCGAGTCTCATCTAATCTGTATTTTAGGAGTGTACTAAGAGTTCGTGTTCCTTCAAATTTCTTGTAGTAGCTATGATTTGCAGTTGACTTTGAAGGATGGCTTCAATGGCACCTGACATATTATGTTCATCTTTCGTTTGGCTAGGTTCTTTTACAATCTGACGTGCTTGAAGTGGCATCCGACATGAGGGATCAATTCGACGCCTACTCTGATGTGTTTGATCATGTGGATCACTTTGACTCGAATTTCTTGTGTGACGCCGAAGGGTGGCTCTTACACAATCCAATGGGAATACGAACGGAAAGAGAAATACATGCCGAGCTCGAAGGGGCAAGAATATACAGAAGGATGTATCAAAAGACAAAGCAGCCTATCTGTATTACAGACTAACCAACTGTATATTGATGTCCTTTTACCCCTCTCATATTGATGGATAGTCACGAGCTTTAGTTTTTTTTTTTTTTTTTTTTTTTTTTTTTTTTGTCTCCCTCTTTTCAGTTGCTATTGCTCTTTTTCATTCTCCTTGTTATAGTTCCAATCCTCTTTATCCTTTTCTTATTATTAGTTGAATGTGGTAGCTTTTTGATTGTCTATTGATAATTCAGCCCTTCGTGCTGGTGGATGAATTTTTTTTTTGATAAACTATTTTTTTACTGTACTTTCTTAATGCTATCTATCCGTAATTCTAAACAGAGCCTGAGTGAGGATTTGTACTCATGGTGCTTTCAATTGCATTATTATTATGTGGGAAATTTGCGGTTACTAATCTCAATTGAACAGCCTGGTTGTCATAGCCACGTGGATTCAAAAAAGTTAGGATATTGCTAAGCTGCCTGTGAGCTTTATGCATGTATGAAGAACGTTCATGCAACTCCTAAGCATAATCATAACGAGAAGAAAGTTACGAAAAATCTTACATTCGTTGAGACAGAATCAATACAGTTTTTCATAATAATTACTAAAAATAAAATAGAGCAAAGCTGAAGAATAGAGAGAGAGACACTAATTCATTTGGTGCTTGTCTCTTCTTTCCACGCACACGCTCTCCCTCTGTTTTGTTTTCTCTTTTCCATTTACCTCCCAAGCAAGCAGTAAAAACTCGTACTAAATTTTATTTCTTGGCAAAGAGGCCTCCAAAGGCGCCGGTACTGCCGCCGCCACCGGACTTCTTCTTATTGGGAACGGAGACGGAGGTGGTGGACTTCCTGCCGTTTCCGCCGTTCTTGTCGTCGACCTTGTTTAGGATGGGGTCGGTCTCGAGGAGCTGGTCCTCCTTCTGTAGGCCCCCCAGAATCCACTCCAGCAGCCCCTTCTCCTCTTTGCCGCTCCCTGTGCTCTTCGTCGCCGCCGTCGCCTTCAATACCCGCCTGCCCATCACCTGCGCCGCTTCGATATCGATGCCCAGCGATGCCATTGCTTTCTTCTTCTTCTTCTTTCCTTTTTTTTTTAAATATTTTTTTTCCCTTCGCTCTCTCTACTACTACTTCTTCTTCTTCTTTCCTTGTTAGCAGTATTAAGCCAGCAAGAGGATGGGAATCTCCTCGAACTGCTTCTTCGATGGGTGGTTGGTAATGTAATGCTTGTGTGGTGTTTAAAAGAGCGCAGTGAAACATAAGGCATAAAGTAATAAATGCTAAACAAATAATTCTATTACTATCATATCTCCAAATGATTATATCATTTCAAAAAAATATGCTTCCTACCCCTACATGCATAGGTAGGTCCATTACCACAAATTTTTGTGTACTTGATTCCATACAATCATATGCACGAAATGTCTCCATCATAACTTACATGCATGTCCATTTATGATATAAACAATAATTAAGAAAAATCTCTTTTCTTTATTAACATCATATATTCATGCTACTATACCAAACCAATGTGAGTATAGGCCTAATGCTACTATGGATGTCAATGTATGTAGTGACTAACTAATATGTCCAACTACAATGAATGCATCCCAATGGTGTCAAGCTAAGTATTGCCACAATATGCGACTCACTACTATGTCCATACACTACATGTATATGCATCAAACAATCGATGTACTATGTCCAGTTTACTTAGCTTTTATCCAATCCACGAGGGGACTTACACAAGGTAACATCCCGGCTTGTGCCATGCCTAATGGTCCCGTGGTAGTCAGCATTCTCTCGCTAGAATGAGACTCTCCCCCAACGGCGATCCACTTCGGCGCCCAATCCTGCACGGGCGATCAAACGTTGCAAGGCTAACTCCGAAGTGCCGGCTTGTAGGGAGCGACCCTCAGAAGCATGTGCGAATGAGCACAAGGGCAAATAAGCGCTGATCATAAGCATCGTATCCAAGACCAATACATCTCAATCATCATGTCTAAAATATGGAATCACAACATCGACTCGAGGATCGGAATCATGACACATAAGTCACACTTGTTCTCAATTCACATGTGGATATATTTCTACCAATATATAACATGTCTCTAACATGCAAATGGTTACATCTCACTCTACCAATAGGAATGGACCTAAGTTTCATTCATGACCCCAACGGGTTACTATCATATGCTATAACCAAAGCCATACTCAATGTATTATACTAATGCTATTATCAATGCATTCTACAAATGCCATATTCCATGGATTATTCTAATGCCACAATTCATGCATTCTACAAATGACATAATAATGCATTCTACGATGCCAACAAGATCATAATCCATGACATGCATGAGCTAAATCAACCTCTACTACATAGAGTATAAAAGTCATCATGCAAGTATTCATTTCTCATTTAATCAAGTAAACACATGCTTAGCCGATTACAATTATCAAATACAAAGAGAACCCCTTTCCTCATGTCTTAAACATGGAATCTTTCAACGACCAAAAGGTCGAGCTCAATGTCCACAATGTCCGTCATAGTTGCTCACCTAGATGAGGTGCAACATACTTGTTTTGCATTTTGTCATATCTTTTCATTTCTCTATAGCAAGCATACTTTGATATGCAAAGAAAATTCGCTAATCCATCAATCAAGTAGTGTCTCATAAGACACTCCTTACTAGCATGTATATCTTAAATAGCATTTCATGAATGCGTCATCACAATACTAGTGTAAGTACTCTAGCATGCTTATCATTCTCATAATACTCTACTATATGGAGTATGCCACTTTTCACATGCTACATGTATATATCATGTGTTTACCATTTCTACCATGTCATAATTAGCACAATTATACATCTAATCAATCCTATAATAAAATAGGAGACATGGGGGGAGTTCACCCATTTCGGTGAGGTCAGACCCACCGGATAACCGTCGAAACCTCGCAGTACTTCAAAACGAAGTTGTCCCCCGAGCTTCACATACCATAAGATAATTTTTCAAGGGGTTAGAAGCATCGAACAAGCTCACCACGAAATTCACCAAAATTTATGAAGAAAATAGGTGAATAATACCTTAATCCAAGAAAAGCTCGTGCAAACTCCAAATCAATTGGAGCTTCGAATCCAACCTACAAGAGTGCTCTACACTCAACAATTTCATTTCACAAACCCTCATGAGAAAAACCCCAAATAAAATCTTAGTTTTTCATTTTCTAGATTTTCATCCCAAATCCAAGTAGTAATCACAATTAGAGGAGTTGTAAGATGGCTACTCACCCCATAAGAGCTCTAAACCAAGCAAAAAAGAGACTAGGGTTGGAGATCCATCCACCAACAAGCTCTCCTCTTCAGCCACGAGCTCCCTCCAAGCCTAGGAGTCAACCTCCATGGAGAAAAATGGAGAGAAAAGAGATCAAAACCACAATTCATGGGTTTAGAGAGGAGAAAATCAAGAGAGAGAGAGGGAATAAGCTCACCTTTCTTCTCCTCCATCCTCAGCCACAATAGCAACCTGAGAGGGGTGAAGGGGTGTCTGCCACCACGAATGACGCACCTCGCACGGTTCGATGGATTTCCCGTGGGGGTTGTATTCATGATTCAGATTTGTATTTATATGTGTATGGGTATCAGGTATTGCGGATCCATGGCTTCCAATAGACGCAAGCATCTACTGTTAATTACCCCCTGGAGATTGGGGCACCTTCGATTAAGAGACCTTCGATGATTGATCGAATCCTAAATATACATGTTAGGATTCAGTCGGGGTTAGAATTGACTGGGTCCTAAGTGTATGTATTAAGACCTAATCGATATCAAACTCTAAGTATATGTATTAGAGTCTAATTGGCTCTAAGTATATGCTTTAGAGTCCAATTATATTTGATTTCGCCTTGGTTGTATGTCCCAAGGTGAAGATGTGACCAAATCCTAAGTATATGTATTAAGATAGGCCGGATTTGATGTTACCTGAGGGTAGAAAGTGGCTAATTCATGAGTATATGTATCAGGATTAACCGGATTTAATATACTTTTCACTCTAGTTATATGTGCTAGAGTGAGGATCTGACTAAGCCCTAAGGTATTGCGTTAGGGTTTGTCGAGTTTGATTTCAATGAACTCTAAGTATATGTATTAGAGCTCGATTGGATATGGGTTTCACTCTAGTTAGATATGCTAGAGCGAAAGGGTGACTAGACCTTAAGTATATGTGTTAGGACTAGTCGGACTTGATTTGACTTCCACTCTAGGTATATGCGCGCTAGAGCAAAAGGTTGACTACCCTAAGTATATGTGTTAGAGTTAGTCGATTTTGAATTTGATTTTCACTCTAGGTATATGAGCTAGAGCAAAAGATCGAGATTCATGATGAGGTCGGATTCAGTTTATGAACTTGGCCCATGGTAGAGGACATCGTATGAACTTGGTATGGCTCATAAGAGTTGGATTTGATTCATGAACTTAGTGCATGGTTCATGAGATTTGGGTATGGCTTGGTTTATGGTTTATGGTTCATGGTTCATGAGATTTGGTGTTTGGTTCATAACATTTGGTGTATGGTTCATGAGATTTGGTTCATGATCTTGGGTATGGTTTATGAGAGTTGGTGTATGGTTAATGACATTTGGTGTATGGCTCATGAACTTGGTGTATGGGATTTGGTGTTTGGTTCATGGAATTTGGTATATGGTTCATGATTTTTGGTCTATGAATTTGGTGTATGGTTTATGAGATTTGGTGTATGGTTCATGAAATTTGGTCCATGGCTCATGGGATTTGAACTTGATGTATGAAATTTGGTTCATGGTTCATGGGATTTGGTCCATGAACTTGGTGTATGGAATTTGGTTCATGGTTCATGGGATTTGGTCCATGAACTTGGTGTATGAAATTTGGGTATATGGTTCATGGGATTTGGTCCATGAATTTGGTGTATGGAATTTGGTATATGGTTCATGGGATTTGGTCCATGAATTTGGGGTATGGAATTTGGTTCATGGTTCATGGGATTTGGTCCATGAACTTGGTGTATGAAATTTGGTATATGGTTCATGGGATTTGGTCCATGAACTTGGTGTATGAAATTTGGTATATGGTTCATGGAATTTGGTCCATGAATTTGATATATGGTTCATGGGATTTGGTTCATGAGGTTTGGGTATGGTTCATGGGATTTGGGTTATGAGATTTGGATTTGGTCCATCTTCGGTTCATGGTAAAAGTCCATGTTTGAAGTTGGGCTTTATGTAGACTTTGGTTGAATGTGGACTTGGATTGGGTTTTATATTTTTTTATGTGGACTTGGGTTGGATGTGGGATTTATGGTGGACTTGAGTTGGGTTTGATTCTATGTGAACTTGGGTTTGGGTTTGATTTTTTATGTGGACTTGGGTTGGGTTTATGTGGGTTGGATTTAGACTTGATTGGGTTGGAATCTTTTTATGTGGATTTGGGTTGGGTGTGGGATTTATGGTAGGCTTGAGTTGGGTTTGATTCTATGTGAACTTGGGTTTGGGTTTGGTTTTTTATGGTTTGATTGGGTTTGGTTTGGGTTTGGATTTTCATTTGGAGCTAGAATGGGTTTAGATTTTATGTGGACTTGGTTGGGTTTGGGTTATATGGAGCTAGAATGAGTTTAGATTTATCATATTGGGTTAGAATGGATTTGGGTTGTTACTTCTCGATTGGGCCTGAATTGGAGCCCGTAATTAAGCTGAGCCATTCTGGGCCTGCTTATTGACCGGGTCTGAATTGGAGCCCGAAATGTTGACTGGGCCATGATTAGAACACGAATATTGACTGGGCCTGTATGTTGACTGGGCTTGAATTGGAGCTCATAATGTTGACTGGGCCTGAATTGGAGCTCATAATGTTGACTGGGCCTGAATTCTGGGTCAACATTAAATTTAATTTATTTGCGGCCATTTTGCATACTCCTTTGAATTTATTTTTATTTGAATTTGAGGTCCGAAGAAAGCCTCTTTATTGCAATTTGAATCAAGGGTCCGAAGAAATCCCTTTTTTTTTTTTTTTTAATTGCAATTTTATTTTTGGGGTCCGAAGAAATCCCCTTTTTGAAATTGCGATTTGGGGTCCGAAGAAATCCCCTTTTTAAAATTGCGATTTGATTTGGGGTCCGAAGAAATCCCCTTTTGAACTTTATTTGCAATTTTAATTTTGGGGTCCGAAGAAATCTCCTTTTTAAAATTGCGATTTGATTTGGGGTCCGAAGAAATCCCCTTTTTGAGCTTTATTTGCAATTTTAATTTTGGGGTCCGAAGAAATCCCCTTTTTAAAATTGCGATTTGATTTGGGGTCCGAAGAAATCCCCTTTTGAACTTTATTTGCGTTTAATTTTGGATCATACAAGCCGGTTTGGATCGAAACAAAAACCCGGAGCTCGGATGTCCGAAGAAATCATCCGAGACGGCTCTATGCAATTTTGTAATATTTTTAGCAGGCTCGATTTGACACTCTCCAAAGGAGTTGAAGGGTCCGAAGAAACGGGGAGCCGTTGGTTTCCCCTCCCCTCTCCCTTCGAAAAATGTCAAACTGCAGTGTAGATGACGATGATGGCATAGATGATGACGGCCGGCGGGTTTGTTTCGACGTTCTCGAAAGGAGTTGAAGGGTCCGAAGAAACAGAGAATCATTGATTCCCCTCCCCTCTTCCTTCGAAAACGCCAAACTGAGGTTGAAGGCGATTGCGGCAATGTGACATGTGAACCACCCGTCCCGTTAATTAACGGCTTCGAATGGGGTATAGAGAGGTCCGAAGAAACGGAGGATCATCGATCCTCCTCCCCTCTCCCATCGAAGACGTCTAGATGAGATTTGGCGGTGACGTCGTCGGATGGCGATAGCGGCGTGACAAGTGCGGGGCCCCAAATAAATAATAAAGAAGAAAAAAAAAGAAAAGAAGAAAGAGATTTTTTTTTTTAATTTTTATTTAGAGGGAGAGAGAGAGAGAGGAGATCTCCCTCTCCCCCTCATAGCCGTACGGCTAAGGGGAGAGGGTTTTTTTTTTTTTTTTTATTTATTTATTTATTTTACCTGTGATTAGATCGGGGGAAAATTTGGATAAGGGATATGATGGAACGGTACGGTGGAAAAATCTCTCCTTTTTTGTACGTAGAATGGCGTATAGTTATGGTGGTATCGTACTCTTTTTTTTTTGTCTTATTTTCTTATCCTCTATTTATAATGGGAATGGTCTGAGGAACCGTTGAGGGTATGAGATATTTTGGGATTGGAGCGATTCGTGGGGTTAGGCGAGAGATATTTTGAGGAGTTGGTTGGAGATTCAAAATTGAATTTTGAATCGGGTTGTTGGAAGGAAAGATATTTTCTAGTTGGTTGGGGGTTTAAAAATTCAAAATTTTAACTTTTGAAATTCAAAAATCGAATCTTGGGATGTGGATGTGATTGGTTGGGGAATGAGATATTTTGGGAGTTGGTTGGGGTTCAAAATTCGAAATCGAATTTTGAATGGAAAATGATATGTATGAGATGAGAAATATTTTCTTGTCGGTTGGGAATTTAAAATTCGAAATCAAATTTTGTATGGGATTGGGGATTTTAAAAATTCACTTGAATTTCCGAATGTGGGCTGTCATCAAATAGGGTGGGCCGAGATTGGGCCCACTTTGGTAGAGCCTGTTGGGCATAAATAATAATATTCATTGGGCTGAAATGAGGCCCGAATTATTAAATAGGCTCAAAATTTTAATAGACTTTCATGAGGCCCACAAGCTTATGTTCATAAATAGGGCCTATTAAGAGGGCCTAAATCTATTGGGCCCAAATTATGCCTGGGCTCATATGAGGCCTATTAGAATTAAAAATATATAGAACCCAAGAAAATAAGCCTAAATATTGGGCCAACCATAATCTTTCCCCTTTTTATTCTTTTTTTTTTAAAATTTTTTTTTTAGCACCAACAAAATGCCCCCCAGCTTTTCGTCGTACGAGTCACGAGTACGGTGAAAAGATGCATGTTCAATTTCACATCATTACATTTTTATTCGCTCCCCATTTTTCACAAATTTCTTTTCTTTTCTTTTTTTTTTTTTCTTTTTTTTTTTTTTTTTTTTTTTTTTTTATCCCCTCCTTTTTTATTTAAGATTATCACCGCACTATAGGCATTCAATGGCGGTCAGTTGGATTGGATACTCAGTTTAACGACATGGCAGTCGATAGAAAAGTGCTCAGTTTAGTGACATGATGGTCGATTGAATATGGGTTGCTTGAATATGGGTTGCTCAGTTTAACGACATGGCGGTCAATATAAAAGTACTCAGTTTAGTGACATGGCGGTCGATTGAACGTGGGTTGCTCAGTTTAACGACATGGCGGTCAATATAAAAGTGCTCAGTTTAGTGACATGGCGGTCGATTGGATATGGGTTGCTCAGTTTAACGACATGGCGGTCAATATAAAAGTGCTCAGTTTAGTGACATGGCGGTCGATATAAAAGTGCTCAGTTTAGTGACATGGCGGTCGATATAAAAGTGCTCAGTTTAGTGACATGGCGGTCGAGGTTGGATATGAGTTTATTTTGTCTCGAGAAGCAATCGAAATTGCCGCGCATAACCGACCCTAAGGTGAGTTAGCATTCCGTCATAGGCAAAATATATCTTGGGTAGTCTGGCGCCCGAATGGATTTTCACCAGATACCTTCCCCTAACTTTTGCCTGCGAGCCTCGAAAGGTTTTCTCACAGCGGGGATCCCAATTTTGCCTGTGGAGTTATACCACAGCCGGGATTTTTTTTATTATTATTATTATTATTTTTTTTTTTTTATTTTTTTTTGTCGTAATCTAATGCCCTGATGGGTTTTCACTAGACACCCTCCCCTAACTTTTGCCTGTGAGTCTCGAAAGGTTTTCTCACAGCGGGGATCCCAATTTTGCCTGCGGAGTTATACCACAGCTGGGATTTTTTTTTTTTTTTTTTTTTTGTGGCGGTAATCTAATGCCCTGATGGGTTTTCACTAGACACCCTCCCCTAACTTTTGTCTGTGAGTCTCGAAAGGTTTTCTCACAGCGCGGATCCCAATTTTGCCTGTGGGGTTATACCACAGCCAGGTTTTCTTTCTTTTTTTTTTCTCTTTTTTTTTCTTTTTTTTTTTGCAATGTGGATTTATTTTGATTTTATTTTGCCTCAAGAAACAATCAAAATTGCCGCGCATAACCGACCCTAAGGTGAGTTAGCATTCCGTCGTAGGCAAAATATATCTTGGGTAGTCTGGCGCCCGAATGGGTTTTCACCAGATACATTCCCCTAACTTTTGCCTGCGAGCCTCGAAAGGTCTTCTCACAGCGGGGATCCCAATTTTGCCTGTGGGGTTATACCACAGCCAGGTTTTCTTTTTTTTTTTTTTTTTTTTTTTTTTTTTTTTTTTTTTTACTTTTTTTTTTTTTTTTTTTTTGCCTCGAGAAGCAATCGAAATTGCTGCGCATAACCGACCCTAAGGTGAGTTAGCATTCCGTCATAAGCAAAAAAAATATATTTTGGGTATTAGGGAACATGGGTTTATTTTGCCTCGAGAAGCAATCGAAATTGCTGCGCATAACCGACCCTAAGGTGAGTTAGCATTCCGTCATAGGCAAAATATATTTTGGGTAGTCTGGCGCCCGAATGGGTTTTCGCCAGGTACCTTCCCCTAACTTTTGCCTGCGAGCCTCGAAAGGTTTTCTCACAGCGGGGATCCCAATTTTGCCTGTGGGGTTATACCACAGCCGGGTTTTCTTTCTTTTTTTTTGTTTCTTTTTTTTTTTTTTTTTTTTTTTTTGCAATGTGGATTTATTTTGATTTTATTTTGCCTCAAGAAACAATCGAAATTGCCGCGCATAACCGACCCTAAGGTGAGTTAGTATTCCGTCATAGGCAAAATATATCTTGGGTAGTCTGGCGCCCGAATGGGTTTTCACCAGATACATTCCCCTAACTTTTGCCTGCGAGCCTCGAAAGGTCTTCTCACAGCGGGGATCCCAATTTTGCCTGTGGAGTTATACCACAGCCGGATTTTTTTCTCTCTTTTTTTTTTTTTTTTTTTTTCTTTTTTTTTTTGAGAGAGACGATATGTCTTTCGATTACATGGTCTAGGGAGTATGCCCCCACTTTACATGTCAGTCTCATTTTTTGTCGGCTATGTTTGCTCAGTTTTGGACGTTATTGTCCTTGCCCCCAGTAACCTTTCCTTCGTAGAGTTGGTGGCGACTATTCCTCTTAAAAGATGTTCTGATCGAAGAAAAAGTAATCGTCGCGTTATTAGAAAGTGCTAGCCTATCGAATACCGACGCTTTTTTGCGTCCGGTCCATTGGAAATATGAGCCTTCCTTCGGACACCTCCTTTTGGATGCAGAGAGATAGGTGGGTAGTCCACCTGCGGGTCTGCGAGAAGGGTTGGGGATGAGCACATTGGGTCGTCTTCCTCGAGATGGCAGGCGAGGGATGACAACATTGCATAAATCTTGAGAAGGGGCGGCATGAATGATCATGCACCCGGCGGCATTGGCAGTTTGAGCCATGACATCAGTAGGGGTGATCATGCCCCCAGCAACAGCAGAAGTTTGAGCCATAACAGTAGCTCGGAGACCTTTGGAATGGTCCCGAATTGAATTAAGGCACCTTTAGCTCCGAATGTCAGAACGGAGGTGGGCAAGCAGACTCTCAAACCCGCTTCCAATATCATTGAATTGGTTGGTGTAGAAGTTAGGACTCATTTTCACTTCTTTTTTTTTTCTCTTTTTTTTTATAAAGGTTTCGAAGATGGAAGGAGAAGCCATGTCCCACCGGGCGTGCCATTTTGTCTGCCACCACGAATGACGCACCTCGCACGGTTCGATGGATTTCCCGTGGGGGTTGTATTCATGATTCAGATTTGTATTTATATGTGTATGGGTATCAGGTATTGCGGATCCATGGCTTCCAATAGACGCAAGCATCTACTGTTAATTACCCCCTGGAGATTGGGGCACCTTCGATTAAGAGACCTTCGATGATTGATCGAATCCTAAATATACATGTTAGGATTCAGTCGGGGTTAGAATTGACTGGGTCCTAAGTGTATGTATTAAGACCTAATCGATATCAAACTCTAAGTATATGTATTAGAGTCTAATTGGCTCTAAGTATATGCTTTAGAGTCCAATTATATTTGATTTCGCCTTGGTTGTATGTCCCAAGGTGAAGATGTGACCAAATCCTAAGTATATGTATTAAGATAGGCCGGATTTGATGTTACCTGAGGGTAGAAAGTGGCTAATTCCTGAGTATATGTATCAGGATTAACCGGATTTAATATACTTTTCACTCTAGTTATATGTGCTAGAGTGAGGATCTGACTAAGCCCTAAGGTATTGCGTTAGGGTTTGTCGAGTTTGATTTCAATGAACTCTAAGTATATGTATTAGAGCTCGATTGGATATGGGTTTCACTCTAGTTAGATATGCTAGAGCGAAAGGGTGACTAGACCTTAAGTATATGTGTTAGGACTAGTCGGACTTGATTTGACTTCCACTCTAGGTATATGCGCGCTAGAGCAAAAGGTTGACTACCCTAAGTATATGTGTTAGAGTTAGTCGATTTTGAATTTGATTTTCACTCTAGGTATATGAGCTAGAGCAAAAGATCGAGATTCATGATGAGGTCGGATTCAGTTTATGAACTTGGCCCATGGTAGAGGACATCGTATGAACTTGGTATGGCTCATAAGAGTTGGATTTGATTCATGAACTTAGTGCATGGTTCATGAGATTTGGGTATGGCTTGGTTTATGGTTTATGGTTCATGGTTCATGAGATTTGGTGTTTGGTTCATAACATTTGGTGTATGGTTCATGAGATTTGGTTCATGATCTTGGGTATGGTTTATGAGAGTTGGTGTATGGTTAATGACATTTGGTGTATGGTTAATGACATTTGGTGTATGGCTCATGAACTTGGTGTATGGGATTTGGTGTTTGGTTCATGGAATTTGGTATATGGTTCATGATTTTTGGTCTATGAATTTGGTGTATGGTTTATGAGATTTGGTGTATGGTTCATGAAATTTGGTCCATGGCTCATGGGATTTGAACTTGATGTATGAAATTTGGTTCATGGTTCATGGGATTTGGTCCATGAACTTGGTGTATGGAATTTGGTTCATGGTTCATGGGATTTGGTCCATGAACTTGGTGTATGAAATTTGGTATATGGTTCATGGGATTTGGTCCATGAATTTGGTGTATGGAATTTGGTATATGGTTCATGGGATTTGGTCCATGAATTTGGGGTATGGAATTTGGTTCATGGTTCATGGGATTTGGTCCATGAACTTGGTGTATGAAATTTGGTATATGGTTCATGGGATTTGGTCCATGAACTTGGTGTATGAAATTTGGTATATGGTTCATGGAATTTGGTCCATGAATTTGATATATGGTTCATGGGATTTGGTTCATGAGGTTTGGGTATGGTTCATGGGATTTGGGTTATGAGATTTGGATTTGGTCCATCTTCGGTTCATGGTAAAAGTCCATGTTTGAAGTTGGGCTTTATGTAGACTTTGGTTGAATGTGGACTTGGATTGGGTTTATATTTTTTTATGTGGACTTGGGTTGGATGTGGGATTTATGGTGGACTTGAGTTGGGTTTGATTCTATGTGAACTTGGGTTTGGGTTTGATTTTTTATGTGGACTTGGGTTGGGTTTATGTGGGTTGGATTTAGACTTGATTGGGTTGGAATCTTTTTATGTGGATTTGGGTTGGGTGTGGGATTTATGGTAGGCTTGAGTTGGGTTTGATTCTATGTGAACTTGGGTTTGGGTTTGGTTTTTTATGGTTTGATTGGGTTTGGTTTGGGTTTGGATTTTCATTTGGAGCTAGAATGGGTTTAGATTTTATGTGGACTTGGTTGGGTTTGGGTTATATGGAGCTAGAATGAGTTTAGATTTATCATATTGGGTTAGAATGGATTTGGGTTGTTACTTCTCGATTGGGCCTGAATTGGAGCCCGTAATTAAGCTGAGCCATTTTGGGCCTGCTTATTGACCGGGTCTGAATTGGAGCCCGAAATGTTGACTGGGCCATGATTAGAACACGAATATTGACTGGGCCTGTATGTTGACTGGGCTTGAATTGGAGCTCATAATGTTGACTGGGCCTGAATTGGAGCTCATAATGTTGACTGGGCCTGAATTCTGGGTCAACATTAAATTTAATTTATTTGCGGCCATTTTGCATACTCCTTTGAATTTATTTTTATTTGAATTTGAGGTCCGAAGAAAGCCTCTTTATTGCAATTTGAATCAAGGGTCCGAAGAAATCCCTTTTTTTTTTTTTTAAATTGCAATTTTATTTTTGGGGTCCGAAGAAATCCCCTTTTTGAAATTGCGATTTGGGGTCCGAAGAAATCCCCTTTTTAAAATTGCGATTTGATTTGGGGTCCGAAGAAATCCCCTTTTGAACTTTATTTGCAATTTTAATTTTGGGGTCCGAAGAAATCTCCTTTTTAAAATTGCGATTTGATTTGGGGTCCGAAGAAATCCCCTTTTTGAGCTTTATTTGCAATTTTAATTTTGGGGTCCGAAGAAATCCCCTTTTTAAAATTGCGATTTGATTTGGGGTCCGAAGAAATCCCCTTTTGAACTTTATTTGCGTTTAATTTTGGATCATACAAGCCGGTTTGGATCGAAACAAAAACCCGGAGCTCGGATGTCCGAAGAAATCATCCGAGACGGCTCTATGCAATTTTGTAATATTTTTAGCAGGCTCGATTTGACACTCTCCAAAGGAGTTGAAGGGTCCGAAGAAACGGGGAGCCGTTGGTTCCCCTCCCCTCTCCCTTCGAAAAATGTCAAACTGCAGTGTAGATGACGATGATGGCATAGATGATGATGACGGCCGGCGGGTTTGTTTCGACGTTCTCGAAAGGAGTTGAAGGGTCCGAAGAAACAGAGAATCATTGATTCCCCTCCCCTCTTCCTTCGAAAACGCCAAACTGAGGTTGAAGGCGATTGCGGCAATGTGACATGTGAACCACCCGTCCCGTTAATTAACGGCTTCGAATGGGGTATAGAGAGGTCCGAAGAAACGGAGGATCATCGATCCTCCTCCCCTCTCCCATCGAAGACGTCTAGATGAGATTTGGCGGTGACGTCGTCGGATGGCGATAGCGGCGTGACAAGTGCGGGGCCCAAATAAATAATAAAGAAGAAAAAAAGAAAAGAAGAAAGAGATTTTTTTTTTAATTTTTATTTAGAGGGAAGAGAGAGAGGAGATCTCCCTCTCCCCCTCATAGCCGTACGGCTAAGGGGAGAGGGAGTTTTTTTTTTTTTTTTTATTTTACCTGTGATTAGATCGGGGGAAAATTTGGATAAGGGATAGGATGGAACGGTACGGTGGAAAAATCTCTCCTTTTTTGTACGTAGAATGGCGTATAGTTATGGTGGTATCGTACTCTTTTTTTTTGTCTTATTTTCTTATCCTCTATTTATAATGGGAATGGTCTGAGGAACCGTTGAGGGTATGAGATATTTTGGGATTGGAGCGATTCGTGGGGTTAGGCGAGAGATATTTTGAGGAGTTGGTTGGAGATTCAAAATTGAATTTTGAATCGGGTTGTTGGAAGGAAAGATATTTTCTAGTTGGTTGGGGGTTTAAAAATTCAAAATTTTAACTTTTGAAATTCAAAAATCGAATCTTGGGATGTGGATGTGATTGGTTGGGGAATGAGATATTTTGGGAGTTGGTTGGGGTTCAAAATTCGAAATCGAATTTTGAATGGAAAATGATATGTATGAGATGAGAAATATTTTCTTGTCGGTTGGGAATTTAAAATTCGAAATCAAATTTTGTATGGGATTGGGGATTTTAAAAATTCACTTGAATTTCCGAATGTGGGCTGTCATCAAATAGGGTGGGCCGAGATTGGGCCCACTTTGGTAGAGCCTGTTGGGCATAAATAATAATATTCATTGGGCTGAAATGAGGCCCGAATTATTAAATAGGCTCAAAATTTTAATAGACTTTCATGAGGCCCACAAGCTTATGTTCATAAATAGGGCCTATTAAGAGGGCCTAAATCTATTGGGCCCAAATTATGCCTGGGCTCATATGAGGCCTATTAGAATTAAAAATATATAGAACCCAAGAAAATAAGCCTAAATATTGGGCCAACCATAATCTTTCCCCTTTTTATTCTTTTTTTTTTTAAATTTTTTTTTTAGCACCAACAAAATGCCCCCCAGCTTTTCGTCGTACGAGTCACGAGTACGGTGAAAAGATGCATGTTCAATTTCACATCATTACTTTTATTCGCTCCCCATTTTTCACAAATTTCTTTTCTTTTCTTTTTTTCTTTTTTTTTTTTTTTTTTTTTTTTATCCCCTCCTTTTTTATTTAAGATTATCACCGCACTATAGGCATTCAATGGCGGTCAGTTGGATTGGATACTCAGTTTAACGACATGGCAGTCGATAGAAAAGTGCTCAGTTTAGTGACATGATGGTCGATTGAATATGGGTTGCTTGAATATGGGTTGCTCAGTTTAACGACATGGCGGTCAATATAAAAGTACTCAGTTTAGTGACATGGCGGTCGATTGAACGTGGGTTGCTCAGTTTAACGACATGGCGGTCAATATAAAAGTGCTCAGTTTAGTGACATGGCGGTCGATTGGATATGGGTTGCTCAGTTTAACGACATGGCGGTCAATATAAAAGTGCTCAGTTTAGTGACATGGCGGTCGATATAAAAGTGCTCAGTTTAGTGACATGGCGGTCGATATAAAAGTGCTCAGTTTAGTGACATGGCGGTCGAGGTTGGATATGAGTTTATTTTGTCTCGAGAAGCAATCGAAATTGCCGCGCATAACCGACCCTAAGGTGAGTTAGCATTCCGTCATAGGCAAAATATATCTTGGGTAGTCTGGCGCCCGAATGGATTTTCACCAGATACCTTCCCCTAACTTTTGCCTGCGAGCCTCGAAAGGTTTTCTCACAGCGGGGATCCCAATTTTGCCTGTGGAGTTATACCACAGCCGGGATTTTTTTTTTATTATTATTATTATTATTTTTTTTTTATTTTTTTTTTGTCGTAATCTAATGCCCTGATGGGTTTTCACTAGACACCCTCCCCTAACTTTTGCCTGTGAGTCTCGAAAGGTTTTCTCACAGCGGGGATCCCAATTTTGCCTGCGGAGTTATACCACAGCTGGGATTTTTTTTTTTTTTTTTTTTTTTTTTTGTGGCGGTAATCTAATGCCCTGATGGGTTTTCACTAGACACCCTCCCCTAACTTTTGTCTGTGAGTCTCGAAAGGTTTTCTCACAGCGCGGATCCCAATTTTGCCTGTGGGGTTATACCACAGCCAGGTTTTCTTTCTTTTTTTTTTCTCTTTTTTTTTCTTTTTTTTTTTTGCAATGTGGATTTATTTTGATTTTATTTTGCCTCAAGAAACAATCAAAATTGCCGCGCATAACCGACCCTAAGGTGAGTTAGCATTCCGTCGTAGGCAAAATATATCTTGGGTAGTCTGGCGCCCGAATGGGTTTTCACCAGATACATTCCCCTAACTTTTGCCTGCGAGCCTCGAAAGGTCTTCTCACAGCGGGGATCCCAATTTTGCCTGTGGGGTTATACCACAGCCAGGTTTTCTTTCTTTCTTTTTTTTTTTTCTTTTTTTTTTTTTTTAATTTTTTGCTTTTTTTTTTTGCCTCGAGAAGCAATCGAAATTGCTGCGCATAACCGACCCTAAGGTGAGTTAGCATTCCGTCATAAGCAAAAAATATATTTTGGGTATTAGGGAACATGGGTTTATTTTGCCTCGAGAAGCAATCGAAATTGCTGCGCATAACCGACCCTAAGGTGAGTTAGCATTCCGTCATAGGCAAAATATATTTTGGGTAGTCTGGCGCCCGAATGGGTTTTCGCCAGGTACCTTCCCCTAACTTTTGCCTGCGAGCCTCGAAAGGTTTTCTCACAGCGGGGATCCCAATTTTGCCTGTGGGGTTATACCACAGCCGGGTTTTCTTTCTTTTTTTTTCTCTTTTTTTTTTTTTTTTTTTTTTTTGCAATGTGGATTTATTTTGATTTTATTTTGCCTCAAGAAACAATCGAAATTGCCGCGCATAACCGACCCTAAGGTGAGTTAGTATTCCGTCATAGGCAAAATATATCTTGGGTAGTCTGGCGCCCGAATGGGTTTTCACCAGATACATTCCCCTAACTTTTGCCTGCGAGCCTCGAAAGGTCTTCTCACAGCGGGGATCCCAATTTTGCCTGTGGAGTTATACCACAGCCGGGATTTTCTCTCTTTTTTTTCTTTTTTTTTTTCTTTTTTTTTTGAGAGAGACGATATGTCTTTCGATTACATGGTCTAGGGAGTATGCCCCCACTTTACATGTCAGTCTCATTTTTGTCGGCTATGTTTGCTCAGTTTTGGACGTTATTGTCCTTGCCCCCAGTAACCTTTCCTTCGTAGAGTTGGTGGCGACTATTCCTCTTAAAAGATGTTCTGATCGAAGAAAAAGTAATCGTCGCGTTATTAGAAAGTGCTAGCCTATCGAATACCGACGCTTTTTTGCGTCCGGTCCATTGGAAATATGAGCCTTCCTTCGGACACCTCCTTTTGGATGCAGAGAGATAGGTGGGTAGTCCACCTGCGGGTCTGCGAGAAGGGTTGGGGATGAGCACATTGGGTCGTCTTCCTCGAGATGGCAGGCGAGGGATGACAACATTGCATAAATCTTGAGAAGGGGCGGCATGAATGATCATGCACCCGGCGGCATTGGCAGTTTGAGCCATGACATCAGTAGGGGTGATCATGCCCCCAGCAACAGCAGAAGTTTGAGCCATAACAGTAGCTCGGAGACCTTTGGAATGGTCCCGAATTGAATTAAGGCACCTTTAGCTCCGAATGTCAGAACGGAGGTGGGCAAGCAGACTCTCAAACCCGCTTCCAATATCATTGAATTGGTTGGTGTAGAAGTTAGGACTCATTTTCACTTCTTTTTTTTTTCTCTTTTTTTTTATAAAGGTTTCGAAGATGGAAGGAGAAGCCATGTCCCACCGGGCGTGCCATTTTGTCTGCCACCACGAATGACGCACCTCGCACGGTTCGATGGATTTCCCGTGGGGGTTGTATTCATGATTCAGATTTGTATTTATATGTGTATGGGTATCAGGTATTGCGGATCCATGGCTTCCAATAGACGCAAGCATCTACTGTTAATTACCCCCTGGAGATTGGGGCACCTTCGATTAAGAGACCTTCGATGATTGATCGAATCCTAAATATACATGTTAGGATTCAGTCGGGGTTAGAATTGACTGGGTCCTAAGTGTATGTATTAAGACCTAATCGATATCAAACTCTAAAGTATATGTATTAGAGTCTAATTGGCTCTAAGTATATGCTTTAGAGTCCAATTATATTTGATTTCGCCTTGGTTGTATGTCCCAAGGTGAAGATGTGACCAAATCCTAAGTATATGTATTAAGATAGGCCGGATTTGATGTTACCTGAGGGTAGAAAGTGGCTAATTCCTGAGTATATGTATCAGGATTAACCGGATTTAATATACTTTTCACTCTAGTTATATGTGCTAGAGTGAGGATCTGACTAAGCCCTAAGGTATTGCGTTAGGGTTTGTCGAGTTTGATTTCAATGAACTCTAAGTATATGTATTAGAGCTCGATTGGATATGGGTTTCACTCTAGTTAGATATGCTAGAGCGAAAGGGTGACTAGACCTTAAGTATATGTGTTAGGACTAGTCGGACTTGATTTGACTTCCACTCTAGGTATATGCGCGCTAGAGCAAAAGGTTGACTACCCTAAGTATATGTGTTAGAGTTAGTCGATTTTGAATTTGATTTTCACTCTAGGTATATGAGCTAGAGCAAAAGATCGAGATTCATGATGAGGTCGGATTCAGTTTATGAACTTGGCCCATGGTAGAGGACATCGTATGAACTTGGTATGGCTCATAAGAGTTGGATTTGATTCATGAACTTAGTGCATGGTTCATGAGATTTGGGTATGGCTTGGTTTATGGTTTATGGTTCATGGTTCATGAGATTTGGTGTTTGGTTCATAACATTTGGTGTATGGTTCATGAGATTTGGTTCATGATCTTGGGTATGGTTTATGAGAGTTGGTGTATGGTTAATGACATTTGGTGTATGGTTAATGACATTTGGTGTATGGCTCATGAACTTGGTGTATGGGATTTGGTGTTTGGTTCATGGAATTTGGTATATGGTTCATGATTTTTGGTCTATGAATTTGGTGTATGGTTTATGAGATTTGGTGTATGGTTCATGAAATTTGGTCCATGGCTCATGGGATTTGAACTTGATGTATGAAATTTGGTTCATGGTTCATGGGATTTGGTCCATGAACTTGGTGTATGGAATTTGGTTCATGGTTCATGGGATTTGGTCCATGAACTTGGTGTATGAAATTTGGTATATGGTTCATGGGATTTGGTCCATGAATTTGGTGTATGGAATTTGGTATATGGTTCATGGGATTTGGTCCATGAATTTGGGGTATGGAATTTGGTTCATGGTTCATGGGATTTGGTCCATGAACTTGGTGTATGAAATTTGGTATATGGTTCATGGGATTTGGTCCATGAACTTGGTGTATGAAATTTGGTATATGGTTCATGGAATTTGGTCCATGAATTTGATATATGGTTCATGGGATTTGGTTCATGAGGTTTGGGTATGGTTCATGGGATTTGGGTTATGAGATTTGGATTTGGTCCATCTTCGGTTCATGGTAAAAGTCCATGTTTGAAGTTGGGCTTTATGTAGACTTTGGTTGAATGTGGACTTGGATTGGGTTTATATTTTTTTATGTGGACTTGGGTTGGATGTGGGATTTATGGTGGACTTGAGTTGGGTTTGATTCTATGTGAACTTGGGTTTGGGTTTGATTTTTTATGTGGACTTGGGTTGGGTTTATGTGGGTTGGATTTAGACTTGATTGGGTTGGAATTTTTTTTATGTGGATTTGGGTTGGGTGTGGGATTTATGGTAGGCTTGAGTTGGGTTTGATTCTATGTGAACTTGGGTTTGGGTTTGGTTTTTTATGGTTTGATTGGGTTTGGTTTGGGTTTGGATTTTCATTTGGAGCTAGAATGGGTTTAGATTTTATGTGGACTTGGTTGGGTTTGGGTTATATGGAGCTAGAATGAGTTTAGATTTATCATATTGGGTTAGAATGGATTTGGGTTGTTACTTCTCGATTGGGCCTGAATTGGAGCCCGTAATTAAGCTGAGCCATTTTGGGCCTGCTTATTGACCGGGTCTGAATTGGAGCCCGAAATGTTGACTGGGCCATGATTAGAACACGAATATTGACTGGGCCTGTATGTTGACTGGGCTTGAATTGGAGCTCATAATGTTGACTGGGCCTGAATTGGAGCTCATAATGTTGACTGGGCCTGAATTCTGGGTCAACATTAAATTTAATTTATTTGCGGCCATTTTGCATACTCCTTTGAATTTATTTTTATTTGAATTTGAGGTCCGAAGAAAGCCTCTTTATTGCAATTTGAATCAAGGGTCCGAAGAAATCCCTTTTTTTTTTTTTTAAATTGCAATTTTATTTTTGGGGTCCGAAGAAATCCCCTTTTTGAAATTGCGATTTGGGGTCCGAAGAAATCCCCTTTTTAAAATTGCGATTTGATTTGGGGTCCGAAGAAATCCCCTTTTGAACTTTATTTGCAATTTTAATTTTGGGGTCCGAAGAAATCTCCTTTTTAAAATTGCGATTTGATTTGGGGTCCGAAGAAATCCCCTTTTTGAGCTTTATTTGCAATTTTAATTTTGGGGTCCGAAGAAATCCCCTTTTTAAAATTGCGATTTGATTTGGGGTCCGAAGAAATCCCCTTTTGAACTTTATTTGCGTTTAATTTTGGATCATACAAGCCGGTTTGGATCGAAACAAAAACCCGGAGCTCGGATGTCCGAAGAAATCATCCGAGACGGCTCTATGCAATTTTGTAATATTTTTAGCAGGCTCGATTTGACACTCTCCAAAGGAGTTGAAGGGTCCGAAGAAACGGGGAGCCGTTGGTTCCCCTCCCCTCTCCCTTCGAAAAATGTCAAACTGCAGTGTAGATGACGATGATGGCATAGATGATGACGGCCGGCGGGTTTGTTTCGACGTTCTCGAAAGGAGTTGAAGGGTCCGAAGAAACAGAGAATCATTGATTCCCCTCCCCTCTTCCTTCGAAAACGCCAAACTGAGGTTGAAGGCGATTGCGGCAATGTGACATGTGAACCACCCGTCCCGTTAATTAACGGCTTCGAATGGGGTATAGAGAGGTCCGAAGAAACGGAGGATCATCGATCCCTCCTCCCCTCTCCCATCGAAGACGTCTAGATGAGATTTGGCGGTGACGTCGTCGGATGGCGATAGCGGCGTGACAAGTGCGGGGCCCAAATAAATAATAAAGAAGAAAAAAAAGAAAAGAAGAAAGAGATTTTTTTTTTATTTTTATTTAGAGGGAAGAGAGAGAGGAGATCTCCCTCTCCCCCTCATAGCCGTACGGCTAAGGGGAGAGGGAGTTTTTTTTTTATTTATTTATTTTACCTGTGATTAGATCGGGGGAAAATTTGGATAAGGGATAGGATGGAACGGTACGGTGGAAAAATCTCTCCTTTTTTGTACGTAGAATGGCGTATAGTTATGGTGGTATCGTACTTTTTTTTTTTTTGTCTTATTTTCTTATCCTCTATTTATAATGGGAATGGTCTGAGGAACCGTTGAGGGTATGAGATATTTTGGGATTGGAGCGATTCGTGGGGTTAGGCGAGAGATATTTTGAGGAGTTGGTTGGAGATTCACTTTTTTTCAAAATTGAATTTTGAATCGGGTTGTTGGAAGGAAAGATATTTTCTAGTTGGTTGGGGGTTTAAAAATTCAAAATTTTAACTTTTGAAATTCAAAAATCGAATCTTGGGATGTGGATGTGATTGGTTGGGGAATGAGATATTTTGGGAGTTGGTTGGGGTTCAAAATTCGAAATCGAATTTTGAATGGAAAATGATATGTATGAGATGAGAAATATTTTCTTGTCGGTTGGGAATTTAAAATTCGAAATCAAATTTTGTATGGGATTGGGGATTTTAAAAATTCACTTGAATTTCCGAATGTGGGCTGTCATCAAATAGGGTGGGCCGAGATTGGGCCCACTTTGGTAGAGCCTGTTGGGCATAAATAATAATATTCATTGGGCTGAAATGAGGCCCGAATTATTAAATAGGCTCAAAATTTCAATAGACTTTCATGAGGCCCACAAGCTTATGTTCATAAATAGGGCCTATTAAGAGGGCCTAAATCTATTGGGCCCAAATTATGCCTGGGCTCATATGAGGCCTATTAGAATTAAAAATATATAGAACCCAAGAAAATAAGCCTAAATATTGGGCCAACCATAATCTTTCCCCTTTTTATTCTTTTTTTTTTAAAATTTTTTTTTTAGCACCAACAAAATGCCCCCCAGCTTTTCGTCGTACGAGTCACGAGTACGGTGAAAAGATGCATGTTCAATTTCACATCATTACTTTTATTCGCTCCCCATTTTTCACAAATTTCTTTTCTTTTTTTTTCTTTTTTTCTTTTTTTTTTTTTTTTTTTTTTTTTATCCCCTCCTTTTTTATTTAAGATTATCACCGCACTATAGGCATTCAATGGCGGTCAGTTGGATTGGATACTCAGTTTAACGACATGGCAGTCGATAGAAAAGTGCTCAGTTTAGTGACATGATGGTCGATTGAATATGGGTTGCTTGAATATGGGTTGCTCAGTTTAACGACATGGCGGTCAATATAAAAGTACTCAGTTTAGTGACATGGGCGGTCGATTGAACGTGGGTTGCTCAGTTTAACGACATGGCGGTCAATATAAAAGTGCTCAGTTTAGTGACATGGCGGTCGATTGGATATGGGTTGCTCAGTTTAACGACATGGCGGTCAATATAAAAGTGCTCAGTTTAGTGACATGGCGGTCGATATAAAAGTGCTCAGTTTAGTGACATGGCGGTCGATATAAAAGTGCTCAGTTTAGTGACATGGCGGTCGAGGTTGGATATGAGTTTATTTTGTCTCGAGAAGCAATCGAAATTGCCGCGCATAACCGACCCTAAGGTGAGTTAGCATTCCGTCATAGGCAAAATATATCTTGGGTAGTCTGGCGCCCGAATGGATTTTCACCAGATACCTTCCCCTAACTTTTGCCTGCGAGCCTCGAAAGGTTTTCTCACAGCGGGGATCCCAATTTTGCCTGTGGAGTTATACCACAGCCGGGATTTTTTATTATTATTATTATTATTTTTATTTTTATTTTTTTTTGTCGTAATCTAATGCCCTGATGGGTTTTCACTAGACACCCTCCCCTAACTTTTGCCTGTGAGTCTCGAAAGGTTTTCTCACAGCGGGGATCCCAATTTTGCCTGCGGAGTTATACCACAGCTGGGATTTTTTTTTTTTTTTTTTTTTGTGGCGGTAATCTAATGCCCTGATGGGTTTTCACTAGACACCCTCCCCTAACTTTTGTCTGTGAGTCTCGAAAGGTTTTCTCACAGCGCGGATCCCAATTTTGCCTGTGGGGTTATACCACAGCCAGGTTTTCTTTCTTTTTTTTTTCTCTTTTTTTTTCTTTTTTTTTTTGCAATGTGGATTTATTTTGATTTTATTTTGCCTCAAGAAACAATCAAAATTGCCGCGCATAACCGACCCTAAGGTGAGTTAGCATTCCGTCGTAGGCAAAATATATCTTGGGTAGTCTGGCGCCCGAATGGGTTTTCACCAGATACATTCCCCTAACTTTTGCCTGCGAGCCTCGAAAGGTCTTCTCACAGCGGGGATCCCAATTTTGCCTGTGGGGTTATACCACAGCCAGGTTTTCTTTCTTTTTTTTTTTTTTTTCTTTTTTTTTTTTTTTTACTTTTTTTTTTTTTTTTTTTTTTTTGCCTCGAGAAGCAATCGAAATTGCTGCGCATAACCGACCCTAAGGTGAGTTAGCATTCCGTCATAAGCAAAAAAAATATATTTTGGGTATTAGGGAACATGGGTTTATTTTGCCTCGAGAAGCAATCGAAATTGCTGCGCATAACCGACCCTAAGGTGAGTTAGCATTCCGTCATAGGCAAAATATATTTTGGGTAGTCTGGCGCCCGAATGGGTTTTCGCCAGGTACCTTCCCCTAACTTTTGCCTGCGAGCCTCGAAAGGTTTTCTCACAGCGGGGATCCCAATTTTGCCTGTGGGGTTATACCACAGCCGGGTTTTCTTTCTTTTTTTTTCTTTTTTCTCTTTTTTTTTTTTTTTTTTTTTTTGCAATGTGGATTTATTTTGATTTTATTTTGCCTCAAGAAACAATCGAAATTGCCGCGCATAACCGACCCTAAGGTGAGTTAGTATTCCGTCATAGGCAAAATATATCTTGGGTAGTCTGGCGCCCGAATGGGTTTTCACCAGATACATTCCCCTAACTTTTGCCTGCGAGCCTCGAAAGGTCTTCTCACAGCGGGGATCCCAATTTTGCCTGTGGAGTTATACCACAGCCGGGATTTTCTCTCTTTTTTTTCTTTTTTTTTTTTCTTTTTTTTTTTTGAGAGAGACGATATGTCTTTCGATTACATGGTCTAGGGAGTATGCCCCCACTTTACATGTCAGTCTCATTTTTGTCGGCTATGTTTGCTCAGTTTTGGACGTTATTGTCCTTGCCCCCAGTAACCTTTCCTTCGTAGAGTTGGTGGCGACTATTCCTCTTAAAAGATGTTCTGATCGAAGAAAAAGTAATCGTCGCGTTATTAGAAAGTGCTAGCCTATCGAATACCGACGCTTTTTTGCGTCCGGTCCATTGGAAATATGAGCCTTCCTTCGGACACCTCCTTTTGGATGCAGAGAGATAGGTGGGTAGTCCACCTGCGGGTCTGCGAGAAGGGTTGGGGATGAGCACATTGGGTCGTCTTCCTCGAGATGGCAGGCGAGGGATGACAACATTGCATAAATCTTGAGAAGGGGCGGCATGAATGATCATGCACCCGGCGGCATTGGCAGTTTGAGCCATGACATCAGTAGGGGTGATCATGCCCCCAGCAACAGCAGAAGTTTGAGCCATAACAGTAGCTCGGAGACCTTTGGAATGGTCCCGAATTGAATTAAGGCACCTTTAGCTCCGAATGTCAGAACGGAGGTGGGCAAGCAGACTCTCAAACCCGCTTCCAATATCATTGAATTGGTTGGTGTAGAAGTTAGGACTCATTTTCACTTCTTTTTTTTTTCTCTTTTTTTTATAAAGGTTTCGAAGATGGAAGGAGAAGCCATGTCCCACCGGGCGTGCCATTTTTTGTCTGCCACCACGAATGACGCACCTCGCACGGTTCGATGGATTTCCCGTGGGGGTTGTATTCATGATTCAGATTTGTATTTATATGTGTATGGGTATCAGGTATTGCGGATCCATGGCTTCCAATAGACGCAAGCATCTACTGTTAATTACCCCCTGGAGATTGGGGCACCTTCGATTAAGAGACCTTCGATGATTGATCGAATCCTAAATATACATGTTAGGATTCAGTCGGGGTTAGAATTGACTGGGTCCTAAGTGTATGTATTAAGACCTAATCGATATCAAACTCTAAGTATATGTATTAGAGTCTAATTGGCTCTAAGTATATGCTTTAGAGTCCAATTATATTTGATTTCGCCTTGGTTGTATGTCCCAAGGTGAAGATGTGACCAAATCCTAAGTATATGTATTAAGATAGGCCGGATTTGATGTTACCTGAGGGTAGAAAGTGGCTAATTCCTGAGTATATGTATCAGGATTAACCGGATTTAATATACTTTTCACTCTAGTTATATGTGCTAGAGTGAGGATCTGACTAAGCCCTAAGGTATTGCGTTAGGGTTTGTCGAGTTTGATTTCAATGAACTCTAAGTATATGTATTAGAGCTCGATTGGATATGGGTTTCACTCTAGTTAGATATGCTAGAGCGAAAGGGTGACTAGACCTTAAGTATATGTGTTAGGACTAGTCGGACTTGATTTGACTTCCACTCTAGGTATATGCGCGCTAGAGCAAAAGGTTGACTACCCTAAGTATATGTGTTAGAGTTAGTCGATTTTGAATTTGATTTTCACTCTAGGTATATGAGCTAGAGCAAAAGATCGAGATTCATGATGAGGTCGGATTCAGTTTATGAACTTGGCCCATGGTAGAGGACATCGTATGAACTTGGTATGGCTCATAAGAGTTGGATTTGATTCATGAACTTAGTGCATGGTTCATGAGATTTGGGTATGGCTTGGTTTATGGTTTATGGTTCATGGTTCATGAGATTTGGTGTTTGGTTCATAACATTTGGTGTATGGTTCATGAGATTTGGTTCATGATCTTGGGTATGGTTTATGAGAGTTGGTGTATGGTTAATGACATTTGGTGTATGGTTAATGACATTTGGTGTATGGCTCATGAACTTGGTGTATGGGATTTGGTGTTTGGTTCATGGAATTTGGTATATGGTTCATGATTTTTGGTCTATGAATTTGGTGTATGGTTTATGAGATTTGGTGTATGGTTCATGAAATTTGGTCCATGGCTCATGGGATTTGAACTTGATGTATGAAATTTGGTTCATGGTTCATGGGATTTGGTCCATGAACTTGGTGTATGGAATTTGGTTCATGGTTCATGGGATTTGGTCCATGAACTTGGTGTATGAAATTTGGTATATGGTTCATGGGATTTGGTCCATGAATTTGGTGTATGGAATTTGGTATATGGTTCATGGGATTTGGTCCATGAATTTGGGGTATGGAATTTGGTTCATGGTTCATGGGATTTGGTCCATGAACTTGGTGTATGAAATTTGGTATATGGTTCATGGGATTTGGTCCATGAACTTGGTGTATGAAATTTGGTATATGGTTCATGGAATTTGGTCCATGAATTTGATATATGGTTCATGGGATTTGGTTCATGAGGTTTGGGTATGGTTCATGGGATTTGGGTTATGAGATTTGGATTTGGTCCATCTTCGGTTCATGGTAAAAGTCCATGTTTGAAGTTGGGCTTTATGTAGACTTTGGTTGAATGTGGACTTGGATTGGGTTTATATTTTTTTATGTGGACTTGGGTTGGATGTGGGATTTATGGTGGACTTGAGTTGGGTTTGATTCTATGTGAACTTGGGTTTGGGTTTGATTTTTTATGTGGACTTGGGTTGGGTTTATGTGGGTTGGATTTAGACTTGATTGGGTTGGAATCTTTTTATGTGGATTTGGGTTGGGTGTGGGATTTATGGTAGGCTTGAGTTGGGTTTGATTCTATGTGAACTTGGGTTTTTGGGTTTGGTTTTTTATGGTTTGATTGGGTTTGGTTTGGGTTTGGATTTTCATTTGGAGCTAGAATGGGTTTAGATTTTTTTATGTGGACTTGGTTGGGTTTGGGTTATATGGAGCTAGAATGAGTTTAGATTTATCATATTGGGTTAGAATGGATTTGGGTTGTTACTTCTCGATTGGGCCTGAATTGGAGCCCGTAATTAAGCTGAGCCATTTTGGGCCTGCTTATTGACCGGGTCTGAATTGGAGCCCGAAATGTTGACTGGGCCATGATTAGAACACGAATATTGACTGGGCCTGTATGTTGACTGGGCTTGAATTGGAGCTCATAATGTTGACTGGGCCTGAATTGGAGCTCATAATGTTGACTGGGCCTGAATTCTGGGTCAACATTAAATTTAATTTATTTGCGGCCATTTTGCATACTCCTTTGAATTTATTTTTATTTGAATTTGAGGTCCGAAGAAAGCCTCTTTATTGCAATTTGAATCAAGGGTCGAAGAAATCCCTTTTTTTTTTTTTTTAAATTGCAATTTTATTTTTGGGGTCCGAAGAAATCCCCTTTTTGAAATTGCGATTTGGGGTCCGAAGAAATCCCCTTTTTAAAATTGCGATTTGATTTGGGGTCCGAAGAAATCCCCTTTTGAACTTTATTTGCAATTTTAATTTTGGGGTCCGAAGAAATCTCCTTTTTAAAATTGCGATTTGATTTGGGGTCCGAAGAAATCCCCTTTTTGAGCTTTATTTGCAATTTTAATTTTGGGGTCCGAAGAAATCCCCTTTTTAAAATTGCGATTTGATTTGGGGTCCGAAGAAATCCCCTTTTGAACTTTATTTGCGTTTAATTTTGGATCATACAAGCCGGTTTGGATCGAAACAAAAACCCGGAGCTCGGATGTCCGAAGAAATCATCCGAGACGGCTCTATGCAATTTTGTAATATTTTTAGCAGGCTCGATTTGACACTCTCCAAAGGAGTTGAAGGGTCCGAAGAAAACGGGAGCCGTTGGTTCCCCTCCCCTCTCCCTTCGAAAAATGTCAAACTGCAGTGTAGATGACGATGATGGCATAGATGATGACGGCCGGCGGGTTTGTTTCGACGTTCTCGAAAGGAGTTGAAGGGTCCGAAGAAACAGAGAATCATTGATTCCCCTCCCCTCTTCCTTCGAAAACGCCAAACTGAGGTTGAAGGCGATTGCGGCAATGTGACATGTGAACCACCCGTCCCGTTAATTAACGGCTTCGAATGGGGTATAGAGAGGTCCGAAGAAACGGAGGATCATCGATCCTCCTCCCCTCTCCCATCGAAGACGTCTAGATGAGATTTGGCGGTGACGTCGTCGGATGGCGATAGCGGCGTGACAAGTGCGGGGCCCAAATAAATAATAAAAAGAAAAAAAAAAAAGAAGAAAGAGATTTTTTTTTTTAATTTTTATTTAGAGGGAAGAGAGAGAGGAGATCTCCCTCTCCCCCTCATAGCCGTACGGCTAAGGGGAGAGGGAGTTTTTTTTTATTTTTTATTTTACCTGTGATTAGATCGGGGGAAAATTTGGATAAGGGATAGGATGGAACGGTACGGTGGAAAAATCTCTCCTTTTTTGTACGTAGAATGGCGTATAGTTATGGTGGTATCGTACTCTTTTTTTTTGTCTTATTTTCTTATCCTCTATTTATAATGGGAATGGTCTGAGGAACCGTTGAGGGTATGAGATATTTTGGGATTGGAGCGATTCGTGGGGTTAGGCGAGAGATATTTTGAGGAGTTGGTTGGAGATTCAAAATTGAATTTTGAATCGGGTTGTTGGAAGGAAAGATATTTTCTAGTTGGTTGGGGGTTTAAAAATTCAAAATTTTAACTTTTGAAATTCAAAAATCGAATCTTGGGATGTGGATGTGATTGGTTGGGGAATGAGATATTTTGGGAGTTGGTTGGGGTTCAAAATTCGAAATCGAATTTTGAATGGAAAATGATATGTATGAGATGAAAAAATATTTTCTTGTCGGTTGGGAATTTAAAATTCGAAATCAAATTTTGTATGGGATTGGGGATTTTAAAAATTCACTTGAATTTCCGAATGTGGGCTGTCATCAAATAGGGTGGGCCGAGATTGGGCCCACTTTGGTAGAGCCTGTTGGGCATAAATAATAATATTCATTGGGCTGAAATGAGGCCCGAATTATTAAATAGGCTCAAAATTTCAATAGACTTTCATGAGGCCCACAAGCTTATGTTCATAAATAGGGCCTATTAAGAGGGCCTAAATCTATTGGGCCCAAATTATGCCTGGGCTCATATGAGGCCTATTAGAATTAAAAATATATAGAACCCAAGAAAATAAGCCTAAATATTGGGCCAACCATAATCTTTCCCCTTTTTATTCTTTTTTTTTTAAAATTTTTTTTTTAGCACCAACAAAATGCCCCCCAGCTTTTCGTCGTACGAGTCACGAGTACGGTGAAAAGATGCATGTTCAATTTCACATCATTACTTTTATTCGCTCCCCATTTTTCACAAATTTCTTTTCTTTTATTTTTTTCTTTTTTTTTTTTTTTTTTTTTTTTATCCCCTCCTTTTTTATTTAAGATTATCACCGCACTATAGGCATTCAATGGCGGTCAGTTGGATTGGATACTCAGTTTAACGACATGGCAGTCGATAGAAAAGTGCTCAGTTTAGTGACATGATGGTCGATTGAATATGGGTTGCTTGAATATGGGTTGCTCAGTTTAACGACATGGCGGTCAATATAAAAGTACTCAGTTTAGTGACATGGCGGTCGATTGAACGTGGGTTGCTCAGTTTAACGACATGGCGGTCAATATAAAAGTGCTCAGTTTAGTGACATGGCGGTCGATTGGATATGGGTTGCTCAGTTTAACGACATGGCGGTCAATATAAAAGTGCTCAGTTTAGTGACATGGCGGTCGATATAAAAGTGCTCAGTTTAGTGACATGGCGGTCGATATAAAAGTGCTCAGTTTAGTGACATGGCGGTCGAGGTTGGATATGAGTTTATTTTGTCTCGAGAAGCAATCGAAATTGCCGCGCATAACCGACCCTAAGGTGAGTTAGCATTCCGTCATAGGCAAAATATATCTTGGGTAGTCTGGCGCCCGAATGGATTTTCACCAGATACCTTCCCCTAACTTTTGCCTGCGAGCCTCGAAAGGTTTTCTCACAGCGGGGATCCCAATTTTGCCTGTGGAGTTATACCACAGCCGGGATTTTTTTTTTATTATTATTATTATTATTTTTATTTTTATTTTTTTTTGTCGTAATCTAATGCCCTGATGGGTTTTCACTAGACACCCTCCCCTAACTTTTGCCTGTGAGTCTCGAAAGGTTTTCTCACAGCGGGGATCCCAATTTTGCCTGCGGAGTTATACCACAGCTGGGATTTTTTTTTTTTTTTTTTTTTTTGTGGCGGTAATCTAATGCCCTGATGGGTTTTCACTAGACACCCTCCCCTAACTTTTGTCTGTGAGTCTCGAAAGGTTTTCTCACAGCGCGGATCCCAATTTTGCCTGTGGGGTTATACCACAGCCAGGTTTTTTCTTTTTTCTTTTTTTTTTCTCTTTTTTTTTCTTTTTTTTTTTGCAATGTGGATTTATTTTGATTTTATTTTGCCTCAAGAAACAATCAAAATTGCCGCGCATAACCGACCCTAAGGTGAGTTAGCATTCCGTCGTAGGCAAAATATATCTTGGGTAGTCTGGCGCCCGAATGGGTTTTCACCAGATACATTCCCCTAACTTTTGCCTGCGAGCCTCGAAAGGTCTTCTCACAGCGGGGATCCCAATTTTGCCTGTGGGGTTATACCACAGCCGGGTTTTCTTTCTTTTTCTTTTTTTTCTTTTTTTTTAATTTACTTTTTTGCTTTTTTTTTTTTGCATCGAGAAGCAATCGAAATTGCTGCGCATAACCGACCCTAAGGTGAGTTAGCATTCCGTCATAAGCAAAAAATATATTTTGTGTATTAGGGAACATGGGTTTATTTTGCCTCGAGAAGCAATCGAAATTGCTGCGCATAACCGACCCTAAGGTGAGTTAGCATTCCGTCATAGGCAAAATATATTTTGGGTAGTCTGGCGCCCGAATGGGTTTTCGCCAGGTACCTTCCCCTAACTTTTGCCTGCGAGCCTCGAAAGGTTTTCTCACAGCGGGGATCCCAATTTTGCCTGTGGGGTTATACCACAGCCGGGTTTTCTTTCTTTTTTTTTCTCTTTTTTTTTTTTTTTTTTTTTTTTTACAATGTGGATTTATTTTGATTTTATTTTGCCTCAAGAAACAATCGAAATTGCCGCGCATAACCGACCCTAAGGTGAGTTAGTATTCCGTCATAGGCAAAATATATCTTGGGTAGTCTGGCGCCCGAATGGGTTTCAACCAGATACATTCCCCTAACTTTTGCCTGCGAGCCTCGAAAGGTCTTCTCACAGCGGGGATCCCAATTTTGCCTGTGGAGTTATACCACAGCCGGGATTTTCTCTCTTTTTTTTCTTTTTTTTTTGAGAGAGACGATATGTCTTTCGATTACATGGTCTAGGGAGTATGCCCCCACTTTACATGTCAGTCTCATTTTTGTCGGCTATGTTTGCTCAGTTTTGGACGTTATTGTCCTTGCCCCCAGTAACCTTTCCTTCGTAGAGTTGGTGGCGACTATTCCTCTTAAAAGATGTTCTGATCGAAGAAAAAGTAATCGTCGCGTTATTAGAAAGTGCTAGCCTATCGAATACCGACGCTTTTTTGCGTCCGGTCCATTGGAAATATGAGCCTTCCTTCGGACACCTCCTTTTGGATGCAGAGAGATAGGTGGGTAGTCCACCTGCGGGTCTGCGAGAAGGGTTGGGGATGAGCACATTGGGTCGTCTTCCTCGAGATGGCAGGCGAGGGATGACAACATTGCATAAATCTTGAGAAGGGGCGGCATGAATGATCATGCACCCGGCGGCATTGGCAGTTTGAGCCATGACATCAGTAGGGGTGATCATGCCCCCAGCAACAGCAGAAGTTTGAGCCATAACAGTAGCTCGGAGACCTTTGGAATGGTCCCGAATTGAATTAAGGCACCTTTAGCTCCGAATGTCAGAACGGAGGTGGGCAAGCAGACTCTCAAACCCGCTTCCAATATCATTGAATTGGTTGGTGTAGAAGTTAGGACTCATTTTCACTTCTTTTTTTTTTCTCTTTTTTTTTTATAAAGGTTTCGAAGATGGAAGGAGAAGCCATGTCCCACCGGGCGTGCCATTTTGTCTGCCACCACGAATGACGCACCTCGCACGGTTCGATGGATTTCCCGTGGGGGTTGTATTCATGATTCAGATTTGTATTTATATGTGTATGGGTATCAGGTATTGCGGATTCATGGCTTCCAATAGACGCAAGCATCTACTGTTAATTACCCCCTGGAGATTGGGGCACCTTCGATTAAGAGACCTTCGATGATTGATCGAATCCTAAATATACATGTTAGGATTCAGTCGGGGTTAGAATTGACTGGGTCCTAAGTGTATGTATTAAGACCTAATCGATATCAAACTCTAAGTATATGTATTAGAGTCTAATTGGCTCTAAGTATATGCTTTAGAGTCCAATTATATTTGATTTCGCCTTGGTTGTATGTCCCAAGGTGAAGATGTGACCAAATCCTAAGTATATGTATTAAGATAGGCCGGATTTGATGTTACCTGAGGGTAGAAAGTGGCTAATTCCTGAGTATATGTATCAGGATTAACCGGATTTAATATACTTTTCACTCTAGTTATATGTGCTAGAGTGAGGATCTGACTAAGCCCTAAGGTATTGCGTTAGGGTTTGTCGAGTTTGATTTCAATGAACTCTAAGTATATGCATTAGAGCTCGATTGGATATGGGTTTCACTCTAGTTAGATATGCTAGAGCGAAAGGGTGACTAGACCTTAAGTATATGTGTTAGGACTAGTCGGACTTGATTTGACTTCCACTCTAGGTATATGCGCGCTAGAGCAAAAGGTTGACTACCCTAAGTATATGTGTTAGAGTTAGTCGATTTTGAATTTGATTTTCACTCTAGGTATATGAGCTAGAGCAAAAGATCGAGATTCATGATGAGGTCGGATTCAGTTTATGAACTTGGCCCATGGTAGAGGACATCGTATGAACTTGGTATGGCTCATAAGAGTTGGATTTGATTCATGAACTTAGTGCATGGTTCATGAGATTTGGGTATGGCTTGGTTTATGGTTTATGGTTCATGGTTCATGAGATTTGGTGTTTGGTTCATAACATTTGGTGTATGGTTCATGAGATTTGGTTCATGATCTTGGGTATGGTTTATGAGGTTGGTGTATGGTTAATGACATTTGGTGTATGGTTAATGACATTTGGTGTATGGCTCATGAACTTGGTGTATGGGATTTGGTGTTTGGTTCATGGAATTTGGTATATGGTTCATGATTTTTGGTCTATGAATTTGGTGTATGGTTTATGAGATTTGGTGTATGGTTCATGAAATTTGGTCCATGGCTCATGGGATTTGAACTTGATGTATGAAATTTGGTTCATGGTTCATGGGATTTGGTCCATGAACTTGGTGTATGGAATTTGGTTCATGGTTCATGGGATTTGGTCCATGAACTTGGTGTATGAAATTTGGTATATGGTTCATGGGATTTGGTCCATGAATTTGGTGTATGGAATTTGGTATATGGTTCATGGGATTTGGTCCATGAATTTGGGGTATGGAATTTGGTTCATGGTTCATGGGATTTGGTCCATGAACTTGGTGTATGAAATTTGGTATATGGTTCATGGGATTTGGTCCATGAACTTGGTGTATGAAATTTGGTATATGGTTCATGGAATTTGGTCCGTGAATTTGATATATGGTTCATGGGATTTGGTTCATGAGGTTTGGGTATGGTTCATGGGATTTGGGTTATGAGATTTGGATTTGGTTCATCTTCGGTTCATGTTAAAAGTCCATGTTTGAAGTTGGGCTTTATGTAGACTTTGGTTGAATGTGGACTTGGATTGGGTTTATATTTTTTTATGTGGACTTGGGTTGGATGTGGGATTTATGGTGGACTTGAGTTGGGTTTGATTCTATGTGAACTTGGGTTTGGGTTTGATTTTTTATGTGGACTTGGGTTGGGTTTATGTGGGTTGGATTTAGACTTGATTGGGTTGGAATCTTTTTATGTGGATTTGGGTTGGGTGTGGGATTTATGGTAGACTTGAGTTGGGTTTGATTCTATGTGAACTTGGGTTTGGGTTTGGTTTTTTATGGTTTGATTGGGTTTGGTTTGGGTTTGGATTTTCATTTGGAGCTAGAATGGGTTTAGATTTTATGTGGACTTGGTTGGGTTTGGGTTATATGGAGCTAGAATGAGTTTAGATTTATCATATTGGGTTAGAATGGATTTGGGTTGTTACTTCTCGATTGGGCCTGAATTGGAGCCCGTAATTAAGCTGAGCCATTCTGGGCCTGCTTATTGACCGGGTCTGAATTGGAGCCCGAAATGTTGACTGGGCCAGGATTAGAACACGAATATTGACTGGGCCTGTATGTTGACTGGGCTTGAATTGGAGCTCATAATGTTGACTGGGCCTGAATTGGAGCTCATAATGTTGACTGGGCCTGGATTCTGGGTCAACATTAAATTTAATTTATTTGCGGCCATTTTGCATACTCCTTTGAATTTATTTTTATTTGAATTTGAGGTCCGAAGAAAGCCTCTTTATTGCAATTTGAATCAAGGGTCCGAAGAAATCCCTTTTTTTTTTTTTAAATTGCAATTTTATTTTTGGGGTCCGAAGAAATCCCCTTTTTGAAATTGCGATTTGATTTGGGGTCCGAAGAAATCCCCTTTTTAAAATTGCGATTTGATTTGGGGTCCGAAGAAATCCCCTTTTGAACTTTATTTGCAATTTTAATTTTGGGGTCCGAAGAAATCCCCTTTTTAAAATTGCGATTTGATTTGGGGTCCGAAGAAATCCCCTTTTTGAGCTTTATTTGCAATTTTAATTTTGGGGTCCGAAGAAATCCCCTTTTTAAAATTGCGATTTGATTTGGGGTCCGAAGAAATCCCCTTTTGAACTTTATTTGCAATTTTAATTTTGGATCATACAAGCCGGTTTGGATCGAAACAAAAACCCGGAGCTCGGATGTCCGAAGAAATCATCCGAGACGGCTCTATGCAATTTTGTAATATTTTTAGCAGGCTCGATTTGACACTCTCCAAAGGAGTTGAAGGGTCCGAAGAAACGGGGAGCCGTTGGTTCCCCTCCCCTCTCCCTTCGAAAAATGTCAAACTGCAGTGTAGATGACGATGATGGCATAGATGATGACGGCCGGCGGGTTTGTTTCGACGTTCTCGAAAGGAGTTGAAGGGTCCGAAGAAACGGAGAATCATTGATTCCCCTCCCCTCTTCCTTCGAAAACGCCAAACTGAGGTTGAAGGCGATTGCGGCAATGTGACATGTGAACCACCCGTCCCGTTAATTAACGGCTTCGAATGGGGTATAGAGAGGTCCGAAGAAACGGAGGATCATCGATCCTCCTCCCCTCTCCCATCGAAGACGTCTAGATGAGATTTGGCGGTGACGTCGTCGGATGGCGATAGCGGCGTGACAAGTGCGGGGCCCAAATAAATAATAAAGAAGAAAAAAAGAAAAGAAGAAAGAGATTTTTTTTTTAATTTTTATTTAGAGGGAAGAGAGAGAGGAGATCTCCCTCTCCCCCTCATAGCCGTACGGCTAAGGGGAATGGAAAAATCTCTCCTTTTTTGTACGTAGAATGGCGTATAGTTATGGTGGTATCGTACTCTTTTTTTTTGTCTTATTTTCTTATCCTCTATTTATAATGGGAATGGTCTGAGGAACCGTTGAGGGTATGAGATATTTTGGGATTGGAGCGATTCGTGGGGTTAGGCGAGAGATATTTTGAGGAGTTGGTTGGGGATTCAAAATTGAATTTTGAATCGGGTTGTTGGAAGGAAAGATATTTTCTAGTTGGTTGGGGGTTTAAAAATTCAAAATTTTAACTTTTGAAATTCAAAAATCGAATCTTGGGATGTGGATGTGATTGGTTGGGGAATGAGATATTTTGGGAGTTGGTTGGGGTTCAAAATTCGAAATCGAATTTTGAATGGAAAATGATATGTATGAGATGAGAAATATTTTCTTGTCGGTTGGGAATTTAAAATTCGAAATCAAATTTTGTATGAGATTGGGGATTTTAAAAATTCACTTGAATTTCCGAATGTGGGCTGTCATCAAATAGGGTGGGCCGAGATTGGGCCCACTTTGGTAGAGCCTGTTGGGCATAAATAATAATATTCATTGGGCTGAAATGAGGCCCGAATTATTAAATAGGCTCAAAATTTCAATAGACTTTCATGAGGCCCACAAGCTTATGTTCATAAATAGGGCCTATTAAGAGGGCCTAAATCTATTGGGCCCAAATTATGCCTGGGCTCATATGAGGCCTATTAGAATTAAAAATATATAGAACCCAAGAAAATAAGCCCAAATATTGGGCCAACCATAATCTTTCCCCTTTTTATTCTTTTTCTTAAAAAAAAAAAATTTTTAGCACCAACAAGGGGTACTTAACCCAAAGCACAAAATCCACTTAGACCCCTCAAAAAGTCAAAATTGTAAAACTGTACGAATTGCAATCTGCAGCACTGCGTACCGGTATATGAACAGGCGTACCGGTATACTGCACAAAATTTGCAAAATCCGAGCCTCGGCCAAAATACGGAATTCCACAGTATTTCGGTATCTCAATATCAGTACCGGAATAAATAACATCAGTACCAGTATCTTAGGCCCATACCGGTATACAATGCAAAATCTGCACTTTTTGCAGATTCCGCTCTCCGGAGTCCGTTTTCGCACTTTTCAAGTCCCGAAAACACTCCCAAGCTCACCAAACTCAATCCAAAACTCCAGAATAGTATAAGGTACTATTCTCTCACTAGAACTCCGTAATTTGCTAAAGTTCAGTGTGCTACAGTAATGCTTGTGTGGTGTTTAAAAGAGCGCAGGGAAGGCTCTGACATATCCGGAGGGCGTAGTGATCGAAGCTCGACCGTCGGATCGTCATCCCACGGTCCGCAACACGAATCAACACAAAAGGTCTCTTCCGCGGCACGAGTCAGCCACAAGCGTCTGATCCGAACCGAACCGCACGAATTAATAATTTAAAAAAAGTCCAATACTTTTTTTTATAAAAAAAACAAAAGAAAAAAAAGAAAAAAAGCAGGGGAATGGAGAAGGAAATATTATTATTTTTTTTCGGTGGCTGTGGTTTTGCTTGTGCTGGCTTCATCTCCAGCTCTTTGGGCAATGCGCCAGCCACATTGCCTAGAAAATAACCCTCCGTCCTCTTTCTTTTCCTTCGCGGTATCTGATCTTCTTCGCTTCGTTGCTGGTCGCTACTCGGGTCTTCTCTGGACTTGGCCGGGCCTGTTAACGTAGCTTATTTTGCAGGGTGTTACGTGTTTAGGGAACTTGGGCCAACTTTTGTTTCTGGGCATGTTCCCGTCTTCTTTGGGCTGGAGCCTACCATTTTCTGGGCGGAGTGCACCGGTTGGATTCACCAGGATTTAAAGGCCTTCTTCTTCTTCTTTTTCTATGCGCTAATAAAAGTCCGCAGGCCAATTAATAAAGAAAGTATTGAATAGACAGTAATAAGTCGTTGACATGTCAGATTGTCTGCCGAACGAGTTCTTCTTCTTCTTCATCATACCAGAGATTTGTTGGCTGCCGCATCAAACAGGTTATAAAAATCCATGACTCATAAAGGACACATGAGACTGACCCTATTTGGATGGGAAATATTGAATTACCAATTGCTAATTTCTGAATTGCCGGTAAGCATTAAATTTTACGCGTTGTAAGTGTATGTACACAGAGGATAGAGGCAACAATAATTCCTTCCTCAAATTATTGAGGACAGATAATTACGATGTATGACATATGTGTGTGTGTGTACGGATGCACCGGTTGCAAGCAATCATTTCTCGTGTAAGAAAAAGTCTAGAATATATCAGCTATATATATTATTAATATAGTGTCTCTAATTAATCAAATTATTTTTCTGAGTTTGCCCAACTCATGATAAATTTTTAAAAATATTTTTATTATATATATATTTTAAAATATTATTAATTAAATATAGACGACACTGTGTAGACACGCAGTAGAGTTCATCCTCGTGTAGACGGTCCGCATTGGTGCTGGCTGTACGACCGACGGGCATAAAACCAGGATCTAATTGGCCAGTCTGTGTCGTGCTTTTGTTTGTTCTAATCTGCTGGGTTGGCCGCTGCGAGCGCGGACGTGGACGTGGACGTGGGCGCGGTCACGATCAGCTCAGCATCAGCTTTCGGCTTGCTCCCATCCCTAATTTTCTTCTTCTAATTCTATTGTTGGCGTAGCGAAAGTATATATGATATGATAATAATAATAATAGGGTTTTTTGCATACAGGTCCCCACAAATATAGTGAATAGTAAAAATATCCCTGCAAAGTTTAACTTTTCAAAAATGTCCCTGCAAAAGACATAAGTTATGCAGATATATCCCTCTGGTTTGTTTCTGTTAGAACTCTGTTAAAATTTGAACAGCAGTTGAGTGAAATGACATTTTTGCCCTTACAAATATGTCCCTCTAAAAATCCCACGTTATACTTTTGCAGAAATGTCCTCTAAAAAATGCCAACGGTCATCTTATACCTTTATAAGTGAAATGTCAATTTTGCCCCTACAAATATGTCACTGTAAAAACCCAAAGTAGTTCAATTATGTAAAAAATTTCTCCCAAAATGACCCTAACGGTCATCTTCTTCCTCTATAAGATCTACCCAAATCCACCATTTTTCCAACATCTTTTCCATCTCTTCTCTCACTCTTTTCTCCTTCATCTATCTAACAGTTTGCGTTTTCTCTCATTCTCATCTATTAAACCCTAAGGCTTCGTTTGGTTCGGGTATTAGTAGGAACTAGTTATTCCAGGGATAGGTATAAGTATGAGTATTTGTAAGAACAGGAGTATTTTTTTGTTTGGATGAAAAGGTGAGTATAAGCAAGAACAAAAGAAATAGTGTTTGGATGGTTTTGGGGAATATGAGGAATAGTGGGTAGTTAAAATTTAGAAATTCTGAAAATACCCCTCTCTTTTTTGTTTGGTTAATTTTTAATTATTTTGAATATTATTAATTTGTTTATGTACTATTTAATTTAAAAGTAAGGATTTATATTTATAATTTCTTTCCTATTTTAATAAATTATGACTATAATTATAAAATCTTAATAGTGTATTTTAATTAATACTTACCATATAGTGATACGACACAAACTCAGTTAATAACTGAACAAAATTTCCAGCAAAATTATAAAAAATTGTGATATATTTTTCAACAATTAACTTAATACACATGCATTATCCAAGCAGGTAAGTGTAATTTATAATATTTAGCATCAAGCATATTTATGTATACCGTCAAGCAAATATACTGGCATAATATTTCATCAATTATATAGCATGAAAAAAAATTGTAAAACATATAGATGAAAACATTATCACATTTAACAGATAGATGAAATAAATTATAAAACATTATCACATTAAATCTTCTAAAACAATATCATATTATAAATAAATTATACCACAATAGCAAGCAACGTAACATATGCGTCAACAAGAAAAAACAGTAGACAATATTTACAATAATTTTAAACCTACATAAAGCATAGTTGCATCAACAAGAAGAAACAGTAGATAATATTTACAATGATTTTAAATCAAACATTCAACATCTACTATTCCATAATTGCTCTGTTATAGTACTACGCAAACTCTCGCCGCGTCTTGATTCATCTGTGCCGGCAATATTTGGCGGGTCCTCGTCGTCATCGCTCGTAGGCACTTGGTCCATCTCTTCATTAAAATACATATCATTTCCTTGGTGTCTTCGAATAAAATTATGTACTACACAACATGCCATAGCAATCATGCACTGTACTTTATACGAAAACGGTGTTGCGTGATTTAGAATCTTAAACCGCTTCTTTAATATACCGAAAGTTTTTTCGACGACATTTCTCAGTTGAGCATGTCGATGATTATAGAGATCTTTGGGGTTGCGATGCGTGCGGGCCCTTGTGGAACTGTCAAATTGACTGAGATGATACCGCTCACCTCGGTAGGGCGCAAGAAATCTATCTGTGTTTGCGTACCCCGAATCTACCAGATAATATTTACCTGTGAATTTTGCCATACATTAAAATCAGTATCCATTAAATCCGCATAAGTAATATTCATAATATTAAAGAGCATGTAGCCAATTACCATCTGGAACTGTAAAGCCTCCCCTGTCGCAGGCCCACCGAAGTACACGCATATCTGCTGCTGATCCTTCCCAACCTGTGCAAACGAAGAAAAATATATGGTCATATAAGACTGCGGCCATCATATTTTGGGATGTGAACCCTTTGCGACATCGGAATCGTGGTTGTTCGCTCCTGCGCACAATCACAGGAATATGTGTTCTGTCTATCGCGCCAATTGCATTCTACAAGATAACATGCAGCAGATATATTACAATACAATTATAAGCCAAAGAAAAATAATATTGTGCATGTAATTGTACAAATCAACCTTGAAAGGATGAAAATTGAGATTATCCCGGATTCTTGGACGCACCATTGCATTATTTGGTGGCAAAGTTAGGTATTCATCTTTCAACATTACAATACCTCGCAAGACATTGTTGAAATGTCTACTAATTATTTCCCCTGAATGTTGGAATGTTTCAGCAAGCACTCTATTAGCCACACCATGACCCACACAAAATAAAAATATTGCTAGTTGTTCATCAACAGTCATATATCGTGTTCCTCTTATCAGCCCCCGCGCTAGTAGCACATCGCTGAGTGCAACGAAAGTAGTAGTCGTCATGCGAAAGTGATCATATCCTATGTCTGGATGACCATTCAAAATATCACAAACCAATTGGTGGCTAGTAAAAGGTCGAGTACGACACTGACGTTTGTGTAATGAATTCGAAAAGGTCAGAAAGTCCTGCCCAAAGAGCATCACATAAACTTGATCCCAGTAGTCATCATCGTCATCTAATATTGACATAATATTTGCTAATGTCGACGAAGAAAAAACTGAACGATACAATCTATCACCCATGAGTGCTACAAGCATAATATCATGCATTATATCACAAGTATTACACATCACATTATATTGCAACATTAAACGTAACGCAAATTCAAGTCTAAATATACAACATAAGCAAACTACCAACTAAGCAAATATTCTATATAAGCAGACATACAACCAAGCAAACATAGGAATAAGCAAACATACAGGTCTAGGACGCGCCTGTGTCAACACACCACGTACTACTCTAATATACAAACACCAACACACAAGAACAGATCCATCTAGAAACCAGAAAAGTTTTGCTTATACAATATGTTTTGGAGGGAGACTTGCCGCTCTATCCACCTAATTGCAAGGTGATCATTCATAGTCATAAATAGTCGTCTTTGTTTGTCATTCAGCAATTCTTCCCCTGCTGCTAAGGCCTGCTCATCTGTTATTCTGGGTAGATTATAAACCATGTTCATACACTCTTCAATTGAAGGAATATTTGCCTGATTGGTGACATCATACTGATACATTTCACGTACAAGGTTCAGCTTTTGTTTTTCTATTTCTACCAATTCAGCCACTGCTTCACCGGCTATGTCACTTCTTTTCTTTCGGCCGGCGGAAGAAGATGGTTGTTTCTTTGGAGGGAGTGAGGCTTGTGGGGATCGAGGTCTTTTACCCGCGGAACTATGTCCAGATCCACTAGCACTGGCTCCTATATTTGGTCGCACTAGGGGAGGGCTAGGGGAACGTGAAGTATTATTGCCCGGTATGTTTGCATGCATGGGTGAGCTTGAGGACCCTGGTTCAAAGTGACCGGGTAAGATATTTATTGCTAGCTGTCTAACACCCATGACAGTATCGTCCTCACCAGGAGAAGATGAGGATGAGCTAGCAATTGTAGGTGCCGGCATTTGCGAGGACATTCCATATCTTCCGATGGCAGTAGTTGTTCCATAGAGAAATTCAATATCCTTATAAGCCGGAAAAGGTTTGTCCCTACACTTCGCGTAAGCCGGATTATCCTGAACAAAGATTATTAACATTATAATAGTATAATAATACGGTGTACAAAAAAATTGCACTCAATGTAATAAACCTTTACCGCTACGACTGCGTCCCAATCACTAGGATCACCGGCCATGGGTATATTATTCACATAGTCCCAGCCCCAACCGCTCTTATTTGCCAAATTATGGTAGATGACATACAATCTCTTGAGAACCTTGAGGCGATTCTTAATTTGATTCTTCGTTAGGTTCTGACTTGTTTTCAAGTTGAAAGAAGAAATGATTCTATCCATTGCTATTTTTGTGAAACTATCATTTACGTAGTTTCCGAGTGTATGCTCCTCCTTCACAATACTCAACAAAATAGCATCCAAATGATCAGTCCAGTTTGCAGTGCGTGTCCATGTTTGATTGCGCACTCTGTCGCTACCTTCTACATCTCCATTGGGGATTGGATTATTGCCCAATCCCATAGTTTGGTTTACAAAGGACTTAGAAGAGGGTTTCTTGTCAGGACGCATCTGTACTTCAATAAATTATAATTTAATGGTTTGGTCATACAGATCGATACATGGATCATATAACTTGTACATATTATGACAACGTAATGGTGAATCATATGAAAAGACAACACCATCGAAATTTTATGAGATACAAGTAAATAAATCAAGCAAGTAGCCAAGTAAACATGGAAATACATGATATGAAGATAAAATTATTGTTCTATGTGAAGACATAACACATCATAGCAAATTTAAAACAAGTATTGTACAATAACACATGACATATAATTGAACATGATATACATTGCAAGGCCGGCTTTCCTAGATGATTTCTAATAACTTGGCCGATGTAGTAAAAAGAGATAGAGGATAGAGTTATGTGGCTCAAGTGGTTTCCGTCAATCATGGGGCTGCACAGAATTTTACATCCATACCAACCATCGAATGCTGCCGGAAACTAACATCATCGCCAAACCAATTTCTCGAACCAAGTTATTAGTGGTGCCGCAACATTGTACTTATCAATTTCATGACATGAATCAACAGCTCAGGCAACATGACCGCAAAAGCATCATATGTTCATTTTTCGCCAGGCGGCACGTAACTTTACATAAGATCGATATATGGATTGGTGGCTCATTTGGCTTCCAATAAGTATGGGGTTGCATAGATTTTTACATCCATACCATTCATCAAATACTAGTGAAAACCAGCATCATTGCCAAAATTAACTGCCCGCTCACAGAGCACAAAAACTATCTCAGGGCAAATACAGTCCGGACAACCACAGAGCACAGGGCAACCACAGAGCAAAGAGCACAGGCCAAACTGTTATACATTGAACAGTGAAACCACAAGAAAGCACAGGGGAGCCTAGAACAGAGAAGCACATGGATGCACAGAGAAAGCACAGGGATGCACAGAGAAAGCACAACGAAGCACACAAAAGCGGCTTCAAGCACGGAGAAGCACATAGAAGACGATCAATCACAGCACCGAACATAAATTCATACAAAAGTACACTACTTACCTTGGGTTGAACAGAGAAAGCACAAAGAAGAACAGGGAAGAAGATTAAGCACAGAGAAGAAGATCGCCTGAAACCTCAGATTTAAGGGTTCGGCCAGAGGCGGCAGCGATTTCTCCCCAGAGGCGGCGGCGAGCGAAGCTACGAGGAGGGTTTCTAGGAGGAGGCACGGAGAAGAAGACGAGGAGGCGGCAATTATTGCTCAGATCTAGGGTTCGGCACGAGGTGGCGGCTTCACAACCTCAGATCTAGGGTTCGGCACGAAGAAGGAACCTCAGATCTAGGGTAAAACCACGCCACGAGGAGGAAGAAGGGAGGCGGCACGGAGAAGAAAACGAGGCTGCGCAGATTCCTCCTCAGATATAGGGTTCGAAACCAGGCGGCGCGTATTTCTCCACAGAGGCGGTGCCTCTTCGCCGTCGGATGTAGGGTACGCCACGAAGAAGGGACCTCCTAAGATCACCCAAGCCACGAGGAGGAAGAAGGGAGGAGGCACAAAGAAGGCGAAGAGAGGAAGAAGAACAGTGCACTGAGCGCGGGCTTCCAGAGATGGAGAAGAAGGCGAAGAGAGGAACAGTGCCAAGCTTTCCACAGATACCCTCGGTACAAGAGCGGGGGATAGGCTTGTTCCATCCTTGGGTGGGAACTACAGTAACAACCCTTTAAAAATTTTGTTTGGGTACAAGATGGGGGATAAGGTCCTTATCCCCCATCTTGTACCCGATCCAAACGGGGTGTTCGGGTCCTAGTCAAATTTTCTTTTTGATAGTTTTTCGTTTTTCTTTCTTTTCTCATTTGTTTTGCCTTTCTCTTATCTTAATTCCCTTCATATCAGATGTCTTATCATTTTAAGTGTCTAAGACTTTCAATATTTTTTTTTGTGTTATTATTTTTCTAAATCTTATAGCTACGATCTGTCTGCGCTAGTAGCATTCTGCAGTAGTATCCGAGCTTACACACATGGTTAGTACGAAAGAGCAAGCTAGGGCTTTTCTATGCCTTCATTCTTTCCCGATATAAACATCCACTATAGTGTTGCCACTAGCAGGGGCTAAGTTTAGATGATGTCCTCTTCGACGACCATTATGTACGACGCACGCAATCTTCTCACCATTACTTTTCAGATTGTTATATTCTCATACCTTTTTACCCTCAATTGGAAAATCCTCATGATCTTTTCCTTTGTTATTAACCAGTGACTTGAACATTTTCAACTTTCTCATACAAGCGAATTAGGATGAGGAGAGCCAGCAAAAGATGTTGGGTCATTCTTGCTATAGATAGTAATAGTATATAGGATAGAGAATAAGCTATAGGTACTCAAGCCATTGAATCTTATTGCACACGAAAGGGTTTAACTGTTGACTTTCTTTTTATTACTTACTGCCTGGATACAGTTGTTTTGAGTAAAGTTAAAAATGTGCTATATAGGCTGTTTTGAAATGGGCCCCTAAAGTTTATCTTTCTTGATTTCTTTTTTTTCCCTTGAATTATTCTATTTATGTAAGTTGAAAATTTTGTTAAATTGAAGGCTATATTAGCAATTAAGTGTTAATTGTTTAAGTTTCATTTTTTTTTTTTAAATGTGATGGAATCACTAGTGACTTCAAAAAAATGCCCAATGTAGTGACTAAAATCATGCATTCCCAAATCAAAAGTTAGGGGGCGTCATTAGGGGGGAAAAGGTTAGGGGATCATTTCAAAATGACCTATCTTTAGGAAGTCTCCATACATTTTCTCCTTGAGTAAATAATCAAAACATTTTTTCTCCAAAAAAAAGAAAGAAAAATCAAATCCGTTTTGTTCATAGTGCGTGTCCTATGTGCTTGTGGCATTACTTTCCCAGTACTATTTCTATTCTCAAATTAAGCCGCTGAGTTCTTTGGATGTTTGAGGAGCTCTTTTCTTTTTGTCCTTGTAGTTTTCCCGAACATGACGGGAGGCTGGAGAAAGACTGCTCGGAGTTCGTTGATCTTGTGTTTATTTTAAAATTGTAGTTGATTGATTGCGAGAATTTAAGCATAATATTGTTAAGGTAGAAAAATTGCTACATTGTACGCACTCTATATAAATTTTGGTTTTGCTATAATTGTGCTAGGCACAGTGGTACATTGCATAATATTGTTTAGGAAGAAAAATTGCTACATTGTACTCACTCTATATAAATTTTGGTTTTGCTATAATTGTGCTAGGCACAGTGGTACATGCCCTTGTGTATTATCCGTTTTGTGCATGATGTAGTTCTTCCTCTGATCTCTTGATTTGTAACTTAAACTCTTTTCTTTCCTAGAGCATCCTGTGTGTAGAAGACATAAGCTGCATACTGGTTCTTCCTCTGATCTCATGATTTGTAATTATTTTAGACCCCGCTTGGAGTCATGAATATCATATTACGTATACCTTCTTAATTTATTATAAAAACTTATATATGTGGCAAATGAAGAGTGTTAGTAAATATTTATAATTTAATTTTTCAGCATAAGATAAATTATTCTATAATTAAATTATGCCATTCTACCAAGTATGAATATCACGACCTTCGAGGAGTAAAAATTAAATTTCTTACTTGCAGTTATACTAGACAATTCTTATAAAAAGTTATTTTTGCAAGAATTTCGGCTCTGTTTGAATATCGAAAAAAGTTATTCAATAATAATCGATAATAACTTGGTACATGTGATCATTTTCTTATATACTCGAAAGATATGAATTTAATTTTTACTCGTTGAAAGATCTTCACGTTTATGATTTGAGAAGATCTGTATATATAGTAATATTAAGCTTCACAAGTGAAACTTTCCATTTTGGGGCTATTAACGAGAGTTACTATTTCCGACTTTACCTAAAACGGAAAGCCCCAGCGGTTTTTACCAAAAACGAAAAGAACCATTACTAGGTATAATAAAGGCCATCGGAGCTGGGCCTGATACGGCCCATTAAGGGAAAGTGTGTACTTAGGCCTACTCTAAGCCCATAGGTTACTGGGCTCGGCCTGCCGGCTCATCTAGTTAGATCCGGCTCCGGAGTATTTTCCCTTCCGTCTAAGAGGAGGTGTGATGGCCCATCACCCAACAACAACTCGGCCCAACGAACCATTTTAGGCCATAGCCTTTTTTTTTCTAGGTAAATATGCATGAAGCCCCCTTGAGTATTAGCTATTTTCAAAATAGACCATTTAATTAATTTTCTTTTCATTGAGACCCCTCGACTACTTTTTTTCTTTCTTTAATTTTTACGATATATTTGAATTTCTTTGACCAAAATCACTCGACCTCAGAAAAAAAAAAAATCAAAAAACAAAAGTTAAAAGGATCTCAGTCTAAAAATAAAACAGAAAAAAAGAAATCAAAGTTTAGGGAATGTAGTGCACTGTAAAGTAATTACTATACAGTACACTACTATATACATAGTATAGTATAATATATCCATATACGGCTAAATGGGCGTAGCAACGGCCCACGAATGGAGTGAGATAGGCTTTGCTTAGAATATATTTGGGCTTATTGGGAGAAATTTTCCTAACAGGCCGGGGTAAGGCCCGGGCTGGTTGGTCTATTTTTCGTTTACCCTAAAATTACGGGACTTTCCATTTTTGGTAAAGACGGAAATAGTGACTCTCGTTAATCGCCCCAAAGTGGAAAGTTTCACTTCCAGGGCTCAATATTGGGCCGTAACTTGCTATTTTGTTTTTTTATTTTTAAATTCTCTGATTAAAGGCGCACATATATATATATATATATATATATATATATATATTTTGTGCAATCAAAAATAGATAATTTGGAGAACAGTCGCTAGTTTTTCTTCTTTTTTTTCAATTTTGATCTTTTTTTTTGGTTTTCTTACTTAAAAGGTTGTAATATGGACACCACAAATCGTGATTAACCCTGTAAATTCTCTGTAATTAATTTATGCTTTCAACAAATCATTTAGTGGTCCTGAGTATCCGCTCAAATTAAAAAAATATTAAAATTATTTAATGAGCAAAAATTAAATTCAAACTTTTTCTTCATATGGACCTTCTCAAAACATAAATGTAAAGAGGTAGCAATGAGCAAAAATTTTATTTATACCTTCCAATTATGTGTAATGGTCGTAGCTGCTGGAAGAGGGAAGAGGAGCTAGGGCAGTTGAAAGAGGAGTGGCGACCGAATCTAGCGAGTGGGAGCGGCGGAGGATCTAAGTGTAGTTCACCAACTGGCGGGCCGCATGTGAATACCGAGCCCAGCCCACTCGTTAATTACGGCCCAATAGGGTCCGACTCCAATATTACAGTTTTGCAATGTACCCCTGCTACTATAGTATTTTACAGGGTAGTATAGTACTAGTATGAGTATAAATAGATACCTCTTACCTGTAATCTTCTCAAGCAGAATAGTAAACTCAATTTCCCCTTAATCTTCTCTCTCTCTTCTTTCCCTTACTTCTTCTCTTCTTCAACTCTCCCTCTATCTCCTTCTCTTCTTACTCTCCCCTCATCTCCAATTTCTTTACCTATCTCATCATGTAGTGAAGGACCGGAATTCAAATTGAATTCCCATCATTTCCCAATTCACCCCTCGATCCGAGATCTCATCGGAGCGCAATTGGGATCAGGAGGAGCCTTGCCATCATCCCTGTCAGCCATCCAACTCTTCCGAGGGTTGCTAACAGGTCAGGAACACTACAATTTGGTATCAGAGCGGATCGATTCCCAGGGCAGGTGCAGTGATATCGCAGCTGATTCCGGTTCTTGCAACTGTGAATCGATTAAGCGAAATAGCCTTCCGAGCTGCGGGTATCGGCTTTAGCTGAAACTCGACAAAGGGGGCCACTGCAAGGGCAACAGTGCTCTTGAGCTCGCAGGGTTGAGAAGAATCCCAGATCTTAACAACTGCTAGGGGCTCCCACCTGGTGTTTGTGGAAATTACAGCATACAGAACACAAGAATTAGAACAAGAGGGAATGTAAGCACATCTAAAGTAAGGCGAGATTGGGTCAGCAAGAAGTAATCGGTTCAAATTCATTAGCAAAACCATGGCAGAAGGAACAAGGCTCAAGATGTTGGACGAGCACGTCCACGCCCTAGAGCAGCAACTGCAGGAGTTGTCGATTAATAACGAAAGAAAGTTTGAAGCAATAAGCGGAAGAATCGACACTATCCGAAATGAAGGCCAAGCCCACTATGAGGCCATGTGCAGGGAATCAGCCAATACCTCAAAGAAACTGGAGCAGATAATGGACCTCCTCATGAATGCGCCCCAGTCCGCATTGTCTAAGGGAGCTTCATCTTCTCTCAGCACTGAAGAGAGAGGTATCTTACCAACCCCTCCAATTCATATCACAAAAGAGGATCATAATGTATTTTCCATACAAGGGAGAGCCAATTTTCAGTTACCATATCCCAAATTGGAGTTTCCGACATTCGTGGGAGAGAACCCCAGGAATTGGGTCAGGAGATGCGAAAAATACTTTGAGATTTATAGCATAAAAGAGCATCAGAAACTAGAGTTAGCAGCCATGCACTTGGAATCCAAAGCCGATACATGGTTTCAAGGTTACCTGGCGGAGAATGGAGCTATAAGCTGGGCAGTTTTTGCTGAAGAACTGTGTAAGAGATTTGATGCGAAGGGCTTGAATGATGTTGTGGAGGAATTCAACAAGCTCACGCAGCATGGGACTGTAGAAGAATACCAAGAGCAGTTCGAGGAGCTTAGAGCCCGACTACTTGTCACCAAGTCTCAATTCTCGCCCGAGTATTTCCTGTCGAGTTTTCTGAGCGGACTGAAGGAAGAAATCAGGGCTGCGGTGAAGATGCTGCAACCTAAGACACTCACCCAAGCATTCGAACAAGCCAAACTCCAAGAACAAAGCATGTTAGCTATGATAAAGAAGAGCAAAGCGATGTTCCGAACTCAAGGGGGTCTAACTCAGCATAGCAACTTCAGAAGTATCGGTTCAGCAACGTCCAACAGAACTGCAGACACCACCAGGAACCCAACTCTCAAGTATGCTACGGAGAGGACACTTCCCAATAGACAATTGATTGAACAAAGGCGAGCCGCGGGGTTGTGCTTTAGATGCGGGGACAAGTATGGCCCTGGTCACCAATGTAAATCGCAGGCTGTGAACACAATACATGCCACCCAGGAGATCACAGAGGTGTATGACGAGGAGAGCTTACAAGAGATGGAAGAAGACAAGGAATTAGTGAGCGAAGAGGAAGAAGAGATCGGGCTGTCTATCCATGCATTGAATGCCGACGAAACACAAGACACCATAAAGATTCAAGGCGATATAAAAGGGAAATCACTGTCCATTTTAGTAGACACAGGAAGCACCCACAACTTCATTGACATCGGGATCGCAAAGGAGACGAAGGCCAACATATCCACCACAAAACCATTGCTGGTTACAGTAGCTAATGGACAGAAGGTAATGAGTAAGCTTAAATGTACAAATTTTACTTGGGAAATGCATGGAGAGAGATACTCAGCTGATCTAAGGATCATTAGGCTTGATGGATCCAGTATAATTCTTGGCATTGATTGGTTGAGAGCTCACGGTCCTGTCACTTTCGACTACAACAATAACACTGTAACCATCACCAAAGGAGAGAAGCAAGTTCACCTTAAGGGAATGACTGATAAGGCAAAACTTCGAAACATCACGGCCAAACAACTACATGATGAGCTAACTGCAGGGAGCTGTTGTGCTATAGCACAATGGATACAAGATGGAAAGAGCCAGGAAACGCAGATGCCAATTTCGGTACAGGAAGTATTGCAGAGGTATGCGGATGTTTTTGAAGAACCGAAGAGGCTTCCCCCAGCCAGAGAGCAAGACCACCGAATACCATTACTCGAAGGTTCACAACCAGTGAACATAAGACCTTATCGTTACACTTATGAGCAAAAAAATGAAATAGAAAAGATGATCCAGGAGATGATGGAGAGTGGTGTGATCCAACCAAGTCACAGCCCATATGCGTCCCCAGTCCTACTAGTCAAGAAAAAAGACGGGAGTTGGCGGTTTTGCGTGGACTATCGCCAGCTTAACAAGCTCACTATCAAGGATAAATATCCTATCCCGATTATAGATGATTTGCTGGACGAATTGGGAGGAGCGAAGCTTTTTTCCAAGATCGACTTAAGATCCGGGTACCACCAAATCCGGATGCACCCTGCGGATATACCCAAGACAGCGTTTAGAACTCACGTGGGACACTACGAATTTCGGGTTATGCCGTTCGGGCTTACGAATGCGCCGGCCACATTCCAGGCCATTATGAACGAGATCTTTGCTCCGCTACTTCGTAGGTACGTGTTAGTTTTCTTCGACGATATATTGATATACAGTCGGACTCCCGAGGAACATGCTGGACATCTAGCGAAGGTGCTGGAAATACTGAGAACCAACAAGCTTTTTGCCAAACGTACCAAATGCTTCTTCGGGCAAAGGCAAGTAGATTATCTGGGCTATGTTATTACAGATCAAGGGGTATCCACTGACGCGAGTAAGATTGAGGCCATGACAAATTGGCCAACACCCAAATCAGTCAAGGGAGTGAGAGGGTTCTTAGGATTAACAGGGTACTACCGGAAATTTATCAAGGGGTACGGAATAATCAGCAGACCTCTTACTGAGTTGCTAAAGAAGAATAGTTTCCAGTGGAATAGAGAGGCGGCAGAGGCTTTCGATCAGTTGAAAAGAGCAATGGTGGAGGCACCCCTGTTAGCGATGCCCGACTACTCAAAGCCTTTCACAATTGAAGTTGACGCATGTGGTTTGGGAATAGGCGCAGTCCTCACCCAGGAAGGAAGACCCATCGCTTATCTAAGCAAGGCTATCAGCAAAAAAAATCTGGGGTTATCGACTTACGAAAAAGAGTTCTTAGCCATTCTGATGGCGGTCTCCAAGTGGAGACACTACCTCAGCCCAAAGCGATTCATTATAAAGACTGATCACGAGAGCTTAAAGCATTTGATGGAGCAGCGGATCACAACCGCAATTCAGCAGAAAGGCATGATAAAGCTTATGGGGTTGGACTACTCTATTAACTACAAGAAAGGCAAAGATAATCAGGCTGCTGATGCCCTATCAAGGAGGGGGTTTGAAGAAGGTACAAATCAAGCAATCACCGGAGCGGTACCAGAGTGGATAACCGAAGTGGATCAGAGTTACCAAGGGGGTGAGGAGTGCAAGAAACTCATCACACTCCTGACACTACAACCCTCAAACGCAGGTCCTCACTCTTACAACCAAGGGCTACTGAAATACAAGGGTCGGCTATACATCGGAACAGGACAAGGGTTGAGACAGAAGATACTCATCCAGATGCACGATTCACCCTTGGGAGGTCACTCGGGGCAACAGCACACATATAAAAGAATCAAGCAAGTGTTTTATTGGCCGGGTCTCAAGCTGGATGTTAAGGAGACGGTTAAAAACTGTGCTGTGTGTATCCGCAATAAAGCGGAAAATACCCCATATGCAGGTCTCCTACAGCCCTTACCGATCCCAACACAGATATGGAGAGAGGTAAGTATGGATTTCATTGAGGGGCTTCCAAAGTCAGAGGGTAAGGATTCAATACTGGTGGTCATTGACAGACTCTCTAAATACGGCCATTTCATTGCATTGACCCATCCTTACACAGCGACGGAGATTGCCCGCGCTTTCTTCGACACAGTTTATCGGCTACATGGGCTGCCCGAGATAATCGTGTCGGATAGGGACAAGGTATTTACAAGCCAACTGTGGCAGGAGCTGTTTCGACTCTTAGGCACAAAATTACACATGAGTTCCGCCTATCACCCTCAGACGGACGGCCAGACCGAGCGACTCAACCGATGCCTCGAAACCTATTTGAGGTGCTTATGTTTTCAAAACCCCCATAGATGGCATAAATGGCTCACGCATGCAGAATGGTGGTATAACACCAATTTCCACACATCTTTGGGAACTACTCCCTACCAAGCGCTCTACGGACAACCGCCACCAAACTACCTAGTGGCTAACCTCGGGTTACACACTTCGGAGGCACTTCGAGAATGGGTACAGGAAAGGGAAAGGATGACAAGAGACTTAAGAGACCAGCTTCAGAAAGCCCAACACAGAATGAAGCAGTTCGCCGACAAGAAAAGAACAGATCGGGAATTCAAAGTAGGCGACTTTGTCTACCTCAAACTCCAGCCTTACCGCCAGCTCACTGTCGCGGTGCGGAAGAACGTCAAGCTGTCGTCTCGATACTTCGGGCCCTTCGAGATAATCGAGCGGGTCGGACCAGTCGCATACCGCCTACGCCTCCCCGAGGGTTCCAAAATCCATCCAGTCTTTCACGTATCTCTTCTCAAGAGGAGCCCGAAGCAAGGGAACACCGCCACCCCGACAGTACCCCTAGTAGGCGGGGAAGGACAGCTTTTGGCGGAGCCGGAGCAGATTTTGGACCGGAGGATGGTCCGCCGCGGTGACCGAGCGGTGACCCAAATCTTGGTGAAATGGAGCAACTTGTCACCGGATTCGGCGACCTGGGAGGACTACCAGTTCCTCAAGTCACAATTTCCAGCATTTGATCCTTGAGGACAAGGATTTTCTAAGGGGAAGGGGTTGTAATGGTCGTAGCTGCTGGAAGAGGGAAGAGGAGCTAGGGCAGTTGAAAGAGGAGTGGCGACCGAATCTAGCGAGTGGGAGCGGTGGAGGATCTAAGTGTAGTTCACCAACTGGCGGGCCGCATGTGAATACCGAGCCCAGCCCACTCGTTAATTACGGCCCAATAGGGTCCGACTCCAATATTACAGTTTTGCAATGTACCCCTGCTACTATAGTATTTTACAGGGTAGTATAGTACTAGTATGAGTATAAATAGATACCTCTTACCTGTAATCTTCTCAAGCAGAATAGTAAACTCAATTTCCCCTTAATCTTCTCTCTCTCTCCTTTCCCTTACTTCTTCTCTTCTTCAACTCTCCCTCTATCTCCTTCTCTTCTTACTCTCCCCTCATCTCCAATTTCTTTACCTATCTCATCATGTAGTGAAGGACCGGAATTCAAATTGAATTCCGGTCATTTCCCAATTCACCCCTCGATCCGAGATCTCATCGGAGCGCAATTGGGATCAGGAGGAGCCTTGCCATCATCCCTGTCAGCCATCCAACTCTTCCGAGGGTTGCTAACAGGTCAGGAACACTACATTATGTTAAATTTTTTCACACGGACTGAGTTATTTGTTGATTAGTATTCAATAACTTATTTCGATATTTATATTAGGTCTAAGGTTTTATAAAACTGATTTGGTCAGCATAAGAATTGACTAATATGATTGCAAGCAAAAAATGTAAATTTTAAGGTATTAGTATTCATGCATGGTAGGATATCATATTTTAATTATGAAGTAATTTATTTTTTTCTGAAAAAATGATTGGAAGAGCAAATATATTATTCCGGTATAGATATATGCTAGTTCTCTTTATTTACCAAGAATATAGATATTTTTTAATAAATTAAGAAGATATAATGAATAAAATATTCACGAGTCTGAATAAGGCCTAGAGTAATGACATAACAAAAAACATGGTTTTCTCTAAATTTATCTATATTTTATCACTCAGAAAAAAGGAAAGAAAAAAAAAACGCACTTTGACAGGCATAAGAAAAAGGGTAATTTCACCAAGAAACCCTTGCAAAAATGAGAATAAACTTTATCAAACTTTAATTTTGTTCTAAAAACTTTGACACTCTGCTTTAAAGTACAGCTGAAGTAAATTTCCAAGTTAAAAAAAGAAAGACCAATCACAAATATGGTTCAAGGAGAGCGTAGTAAAAATATGGTGGAAAGGAGAAGAGAAAGCATCAGATCTATTGCCTCATCGATCTGCTTATGAAGCGCAGCATACAAGCTAAAATCAGTATATTATACTATAATTTAGACACAGATCCAAAGAGTGAACAGATGGTATGTGTAATATACGTAATCACCGCAATAACCCAATAAAATTTGCAAGCCAGATGAGCTGAAAATTGTAACCTTTAAATGACGAATGGATTTTCTGAGGTTTTCCTGTACTCATCAACAGGGACGTGCTGTCGCTCACTAGTCCTTCCTCGAAGGGCAGCATCATTGGCACCCAAAAATATGGTTGCAACAGCAGGAGGTGTCGTGCAGTTCTGTCCAGAGAACTACATCCGCAGATTGTGACCGATAACAGCCCTAATGCAGCAATTCCAACATATGTAATATCCATCAATGCACGCAAACATATAAATTTTCTCTGTTTAAAGAATTTACACATACACCCCTCCCATTAAACCATTGTTAATTGCGGGTGAAAATTTGACATTATACTAGTTGTGCTATACCTCTTTGAATATGTCCTAAAAAATGTCTTAGGGGGGAAATTCAGTGAGAACAAAGTGTTTTAGATTTGTTGTTGAGAGGGGTTTAAGAAAAGATTGCAAGGAAAAATGGCAGTTAAAATATTACAGAGGGATATATTTGGAAGAGTATGTCTCAACTGACACAATCAAACACTTTTGCAACTTGGATATTCTTAGAAGAATTAATGAACAAGCAAACTCTTTCAGAACAAGGATATTTTCCTATAGATAATGTTGGGTCAAAAATCAAAAGTAAAGACCTGTCAATTATTTGTCTACTAAGCCCAATAATAAGCAACATACATTCGCAAAGCACATCAATTCAACAAAAGAATGAAGAGATATTAACCAATAATAATAGCACCAATTCAGCCCAAAAATATTCTCATGAAATTAGAGATGAATATTTTGGAAAAGAAGAATATTAGATGCTTACAGTATAACAAATGAAGCATGCATTCACCATATCGAATCTAAATAATCTTCCCATATCACCATAATCATCAAACTTATACATAAAACCAGCTAACAATAAGATCACAGTAAATTACCGCAAATCCAGGAAGTTTAAGTCAAATAGAAGTATTCGTAACAAAAACCCAAATCTCACATTTCAATCGAAGAATTCAAGGCAGAAACATATATAGTCACATACATTATCAATAGCAAATCCAGAGGCAACTGAAATTTGTTTGCAAAATTTTTAACCAAAAATTGGGGAAAAAAACACAACACACATTATATGCATATGATGTAACAAATCAGACGACCGACCATACACAACTATATCATATCTCGACAATAACAAAACAACATTTCAACATCACTAGTTGTATAATTATTTGGCAGTCTAATATCCCTCCACAGGCATTATTATAAGAATAAGGGATCACAAGACAGAAAGTGTTCTGATTTTACAGCAACTTAAAGAGAACCATGCATTTCCATCAGTGCAATTTTAAACTTTAAAATAGTAATAATGTAAAAATTTTAATATTTAAGAGAGAAATATATATTGTGAACATTCCCTCTTACTCTAGTTGGATTCTCATGCTTTTAGTTCCATTTCAGCCACGTCGTGTGATTCTTATGTATGTTTGACCGACAGGTATCAACCTATCAGTACTGAACATTTGCGTTGAGTACCTGAAAGGCAGTAGGAAAGTTTTACTCCAAGGTAGCGTTTGGTTCGGGGTTAAAGGGGGGGGGTTAAGGGGGTTAACCCCCCCTTTAACTAACCCCCCCTTTAACCCCAAACAAGAAATTGGGGGGGTGGGGTTTGTTAACCCCAGCCCTTCACAAACCCCACCCCCCCCTAGAATTAGGGTGGGATTAAAGTTAATCCCACCCCAATTTAATTTTTAATATAATTAAAAATTTTATAAATTTAATAAATTTTTAAAATTTATAATTTGTAATCTTAAAATTAATATTTTAAAATTAAATTTTGAATTTTGAATTTTGAATTTTAAATTTTAAATATGAATTTAGAATTTTTTAATTTAAATTTTGAAATTTGAATTTTAAAATTTAAAATTTAAATTTTAAAATTATTATTTTTAATTATTTAATTTTAAATTTAATATTTTATATCTGAAATTTCAAATTTTATAATTTGTAATCTTAGAATATATATTTATATTTTTAAATTTAAAATATTAAATTTGAAATTTGAAATTGTTATTTTTAATTATTTAAATTTTAAATTTTAAATTTTATATTTAAAATTTTATACTTGAATTTTTTAATTTTATAAAAGTTATCTATTTAAATTTGAAATTTTAAATATAAAATAAAAAATAAAATTCAAATATAATAATTAGGGTCAAATCATTATTTTTTATTTATAATTACCCACTATTCTTCTTATTCCATCTAATCTATCCAAACGCTATTTTTCTTAATCCCGGGAACAACTCAATTTTCATCCAAACGCAAAATTGGTCTATTTCAGGCTTAACCCTGAACTTAACCCTATCCCTAGAATAACCAATTTTTACTTAACCCCGAACCAAACGAAGCCCAAAGGAATAATATTTGACGTAACAAACATGAGACTAGAATAACAGAGGTACCGTAATCAACATAGTTCCATCACAACATAGGCGTATCTGCCTCGTAAACATTTTTCTTCTTAAATACATAGTAAAATTTCACACAAGCAAACAAAAGCATAAACATTCAAAAGACAAAAGCTGCCTACTACATTAATAAATATCATTCCAAAGCATCTTCTTTTAAGGTCTAGCCCTCATCTAACTAATGGATATTTACAATGATAAACTTGCAACATGAAGTGGAATCACAGAGTGAACTGCTCACCCAACAACGAAAAGAAAGAAATAGCAGAAAACCAATGCTCAAGCTTTTCTTTCCTTTAATATTTTTTTAAAAAAATTTGTAGTTACCAAACTGGAAAATTGTGTCGTATTAGCAAAGGTTGCAACACATGCAACATATGCAACATATGCAACATCCTCTATTGCAGTCTGAAGAGGACAGTAAATTTCTCTAACATGTAGGGTGCGGACAGAGACAAGGACACCGAGCAGTCGTGCCCAGTGCTGAGTGCACGCTAACTCAGAAGAGAGAAAAGGAAAAAAAACCCTCTCTACATGCGTTATTCTACATGCAACACATTTGTGTAGATCCCGAGCACAGAATGAAAACTCGGAGACTTTTACTCGGTAAATCACATACGCATATGTATGTAACACTATTATACACTTTTTATTCTTTGCGAAGAACATAATCATTTATCACCCTTTTGTGATGTCTAATGGAGCTGAGGTGCCAAGGATCATTCAGACATATACTACAGAGAAGTAAGGATCATTCAGACATATAGTACAGAAAACTACAGTGGCTCAGGTAAAGATCAGGTACAGGACTATTTAACTAGTACTTTTTTTTTAAAGCGAAGACAAGCACCGTCCAAAGTGCGACGTCAACGGCTGTTTAAAAAAAGGCATCAATACGCAGAAGAGACGATATATAATTAGTTAAGGTCACACGTTCGCATAGAATGATGCTGCTCCATAGTATTTTATCTTTTGATTATATACTTGCTCTCAATAGATAAAACATATAATAATGGTGCTGCATGTTACCTGCACCAAATATACTCGGTCCCTCCGGCGATAATGGGATATAACAGTTGCACATTCCCTTCATATCCAGGTACACTCGCCACATGCCTCGGCCCTCATCATCGACAGACACGTAATGGATGAAAGACCTCAATAAAACGACATCCTTGAGCAGATAAATGAAGAAAGATTAAAAACAGCATGCAAATGGAACCGAACCTGGAAGATAGATTTACATCATAAGCATAGAACAATCCAGCAGCGGCATCAGTAGACAATTAAATGATTCCTTTGGAGATTATGATGTATGGTCAAATGTAAGTTCCTTGATGATCTCGGCTGATTCTGTTCACAACCTGCACTAAAGGGTTAAACAATTTGAAAGCATTTTTCCAGCGGGAATAGACCAATTCATTCCTTCAAAGTAGTCCGATGAATACAGATGCAAGGAGATTGCAAAAATAAGCAACTATCCGGTTAAGAGCCATTCATCTTAAGTAGCAAGCTAGCGAACTACATTTTACGTGTAAAGTGAATAGAATGCTCGCGCACGATCTAAGTCGTCGGATGCGAATCGTACCAATTCTCCCCAAGTACGGAGGATGCGAAAGAACCAATTCGATCTAAGAGCTTAAGCCATATCTAACGCTATGGAAGTGTCATTCTGCATCTTATCCGTCCTGTGCGGTGCAAGGCACTGTCAAAGTACTTACATGTTAACCTTCTTTTACTGTTACTTCTGTAAATCTGTCATAGCGGTCCCCCATTTTGCTCTCCCATTTACTGTTACTGTTCTTCTTAGTCTTTTTTCTCTCCATAGTGGAAGGCAGAGGAAGAAGCTGCACGGCGCGCAGCACAGGGGCGACGCCATAACGTCGAGAAAAGCAACGGCTTCCACCCAGCACCCAGCGAACAGTGCAAAACTGTTGTAATAACCAACAATTTGCAATTTTTCCCATCCTTCAGTTTGTTCCCAACTTTCGACGCATAATTTATCAGAACAAGTAGAAGTTCCTGATTCAATATGTATACCCCTGAGGCGCACTCTTACTTTAGTTTTCCAAGGTTTTATTCACTTATACCTTACTATCTAATAAAGAAATTAGGACAAGTTTCGAAAACTATAGGGCTGGATATCAAGAGTTGTAAATTTCTTGAATCTACTAGAATCCTGAAAATTCCAATTAGGCCTCAGTTTCAGCAATTTCCAATTAGGCAAATGCATGAACAGGAAGATGGAGATTTTGTATTAAAAATTTATTGAGATGCAAGTTCTGGAGCCATTCGGAAAGAATTCTATCATGTCGACATTTGGGGTGCTCGGAGGTGATCAGAGTCCATCAAGTTTTTATCAGAGGTAGACAGATAACTGAGTATTGGAGGGGGGGGAACAATTGACGTAGCAAAGGGAGCCTATGTGCTGTGAGCTGCGAAATTCCGTTAAAATAATAATAAAAATTAAATTTAAAAAATCAAGATGTCTTTCAGAACATATAGTAAAGGAAGTCCTTTTCCAAAAGCATAGTAGAAAGAAAGTCCATGAAATCCAAACTAATTCCTAACAAGCATGCATGTAGAGTAGCTACAACCTACCTTGCCCTCGCAAAACGAAATCAGATGAAACTCCCAAAACATACATCAGACTGGGATGGCTTCTAGGTTGGTAGGGTTTGGTGGCGGTGGCACGCACGCACAGCAGGGTTTTCAAGGAAGGAAAATGAACAGGAGGGGAAAAAAAATCAGTAGTGTTGGGTCCCTCGAGGAGGACCCATAGGTCGGTGAAGTCAATCACCGGTTGCGTCAGAAAAGACAGGAGGCAGAGTAAGGGATGTGGGTCGGGGGTCGGGTGCGGGATTTGGGGTCGAAAATCCGAAGTGCGGAGTTTCGCGAATTTTATCTCTCTCGTCTCATATCGGATCGGCTCGCAAAACATGCGGCTGCGGCCGGCTCCGAGTCTTCTTCGAAACGAGGCACCCAGCACGGCAATTGGTCTTCGGATCGGTGAGATACAAGCGCGGAGGCTAGTATCGTTCGAATCCGTTCGAACTTTTGGATCGAATTCGAAGGGTTTAGGATGATTTTTTTGCGATTCCGAGAGAACGGGAAGACCTTATGTGGCGATGCGACATATTTTTGAGAACTTTTGAATATCTACAAATGGGCATATTAAACGCGAGAAACGGCTAACCCAGTAAAAAGTTACAACCCTCGAAAGTCGGACCATCGTTTTTTAGCCATATCTTGACCGTTCGGAGTATGAACGGACCCCGAAAATAGCCGTTGCGTTCCATTCCGAAAAATACACACAACGGCATACTATATGACAAAATCTGATCATCGGTTTGAGTGTTATGCCAGAGTTTGAGTGTTTAGGGTGTAGGGTCTGGGGTCTCGGGGTCTAGGGTCTAGGGTCTAGGGTCTTTATGGTTTAGGGTTTAGGGTTTAGGGTTTAGGGTTTTTAGGGCTTAGGATGTTTAGGGCTTAGGGTTTTTAGGGCTTAGGGTGTTTAGGGCTTAGGGTGTTTAGGGCTTACGGCTTAGGGCTTAGGGTTTTTTAGGGTTTAGGGTTGAGGGTTTAGGGTTTAGTGTTGAGGGTTTTAGGGTTGTGTAACTCTTTCCACATCTTTTCAAACATATAACATTTTTTTTTTTACAATCACCCTCCCACAGGATATGCAATCCCAAATTAAAAATTGTATTAGCCAAGTTTACTGCCATATAGATAATTTTTATTTTTTATCTTCAATAATACAAAACCAAGATAGTACAATGCCTATAGGTTACTACAAGATGAACGAAAGTTGATAATGACAAGAAATAAGTACACGTCAAGTGCTGAAATAGAATTTATACGAATACTTAAGTCCTATATTTATCATACATCATCAAAAAGTGATCCAGAGATACAAAAACTATTATAATTATAAAAATAGTTTCGTAAAAAAATATTTACAACACTAATCTTATGTAGTGAATGAATTTATGCTTTCTATATGCGGTAAATAATTCACGACTTCTTGCAAAATATTAAAATTATTCTGAAAGTTTAACGCTATTGATTTTTCAGAGTTCAAAAGTAGAAAACACAGAAGTTATGTGAAAGCAGTTCCTAAAAGTAGTAAACCATTCACCGGTTGAACCTAATATTATAAATAAAAATTCTGGATGACTATTGACAATTAAAAAGTTCCAAGTTCGACTTGAATAAAGAAATTATCTGCCAACCACATATTTTAGTACCAAGTTCGACTTGGATGCCTATTTTTTACCATTCATCGCTTAAACCACATATTTTAGAAACTATCTGATAACAACCTTTTTGTTAAAATTCTAAGTTCGACTTGAATAAAGAAACTTATCTACAAGATGGCGGTGTCATTTATGTGCCACATATAAGTACTTATCTACTATGGCCGTTACATCTTACTTGCACCTAAGTTTGTCAAACCCAAAGCTTGATCGTTACAAATTGGCCCTTTCCAATACACCCAAAGTATAAGTATTTGGAGCATGGAACTTTTGGTCGATAACAACTATTGTTGCTGATTTCATCAATTTTCTTTTATGTCTCTCTCTTTATGCACGGACACATTTCTCTCTTAAGGCACCTAAATTATACAGGGCCAATGCCACCTTCTGATGGCACCTTCAACTTAAAGAAAGAAACTTATCTACATGATATGCAGTGTCATTTATGTGCCACGTATATGAACTTATCTACTCTGGCCATTATATCTTACTTGCACCTATCTCTGTCAAACATAAAGCATGATCCTTACAAATTGAAACCCTAAACCAAGATATTCAAATCTAACATCTTCAAAATAAGTTTCATCCTCAAGAGCAATTAATAAAACTACTCACTTTTCCGGTCAAAGATATCTGTTATAAGCAATCAATTATCAATTATATTCCTTAATTCCAAAAATCTTGCTAATGCTTTCGTAGCATAACATAATTTACATACCAGCAATAAAATTATTAAGCATCCGAATTAGGTTCCTCTAAACATCAACTAACCGAAATTTCCTAAATAGGCTTCTAAATATTCTTCCTAATATAATGAATATAATATAATGAATACACAAACTTTCTTGATACAAATTTTCACAAATGTTACACCACAATTTCAATTGATCAAACTGATTAATAATTCTACTATATTTTGATAAAGTTTATTATATTTCTTCTATCCTAGACTCGAGAGCACGCTCACGTGCTTTATATATTCACTAACCAAGTTCTTGACACCCGGATCACATTCTTCCAAATATGAGATCAAATTTTCATCCACAAAACCAAAAACAAAATTCCATCCCTAAAATTTCCAACATCAAAGTTGTTAAATTTTCCATACTTCAAATTTATTTATGTTAAACCCATTTCAAATATAAAAATTCATACATGCACCTACACTGAATACTCACTAACTATATCTTTATCAATAAATAAGCCTTTTGATTTAGCTATCAAATGTGAACTAAATAAAAAACTTTCTATGAATAAACAAGCATTTTGATTTATCCTATGTAATGCTGATCATATATGGCCAATGCGAACCTTTGAATGTACTTTCAGCTTAGAAAAGGAAAAAAAAGGTCTTCATGATGTGCAGCATGGTTTCCGTCATATCTAGATCAAGGACCAGTTTAAATACATATTCAAACATCAAACTTCCATTATTGCAGAAATCACATAAATATTCTACAAGACCATTAGAGATCTGCTACTGCTCTTGCATATTTCAACCTATTTTTTAGTTTTCACGAGGAAAGGGGGTACGAACACTAATCAACTGGACTTCTTGCTTTTTTTCTTTTTTTTTTTCTTCGGTTTGTACAGATAAGAGCACAACAGAACAACGAAGAAAGAAAAAAGAGGGGATATCACCTGCAGAGGATGCTGCTTTGGGGGAAAGCTTCCAATAGTCTTCCCAACACCTCACAAGTGGGGAAGTGAATGAGCCGCGTGTTGTTCTCACAGCAATACTTAACCTGCATTGTGATGCCACAAGCTCACGGCACAAGGCCAGTGGGAAATTAGGGAGACAATAGGCATAGATCTGGATCGAATCTGTACGATTCACACAAAACTTACCACCAGAAGGACGTCGATGAAATTGCTGTACATGCAATACTCGGCAGGGGTGAAGACGGCCGCCAGGTTGATCATCTGTGTTATAAAACGAGAGAGGTTAGGAATGGAAACGGATGATTCTATTCTGCTAAACCCTAAAGGAATCCATGGAAGCAACGCTATAGATACTAGGAACAAAGAAGGTACAGGTGAGGAAACAAATAAGAAGAAAGTATCCAAGAAAAGGGGAGAAGCGAATCTGCAAAAAGGTGAACAATGGGGTTCGGAGGGGAGGGACCTCTCAGCAAGGGAGGAAGTGTGTGTGTGCGTGTGCATGAGAGAGAGAGAGAGAGAGAGAGAGAGAGAGAGAGAGAGAGAGAGAGAGAGAGACGAGGAGATCACCAGATCCGACATGTTGATGGGGCCCTCGAGTCGGGAGCCGTTCTTGATGGTGAGTCGATGGAACTGGATCCGGCTGTGCTCCGGCCGGGGCTCGAGGAGGTGCTTGATCTTGTCACTGTAGACGTCCGGAGAAAGGGGGGAAGAAACAGTGAGAGAGAGAGAGAGAGAGAGAGGCGAGGAGGTCACCAGATGGGACATCCTGATGAGGCCCTCCAGTCGGAAGTCGTTCTCGATGTTGAGCCGGTGGAACTGGATTCGGCCGTGCTCCGGAGGTAGCTCGAGGAGATGCTTGATCGTGTCGCGGAAGACATCCGAAGGAGTGGGGAGAAGCGGATCTTCAGGAAGAGGGGCCAATGGGAGGGACCTGTCAGGGGAGAAGCAAGAGTGTTTGAGAGAGAGAGAGGAAGGCGAAGAGGTCAGCAGATCAAACATGTCGATGAGGCCCTCAAGTCCAGAGCCGTCGTTGATGGTGAGTCGATGGAACTGGCCCTCAAGTCGAGAGCCGTTCTTGATGGTGAATCGATGGAACCGGATCTGGATCCGGCCGTGCTCCGGCGAGGGCTCGAGAAGGTGCTTGATCTTGTCGCTGGAGACGTCCGGAGAAAGGGGGAGATGCGGATCTACAGAAGGGGGCGCTGGAAGCTGCAGGGGAGGGACGTGTCAGGTGGGGAGCAAATGAGAGAGAGAGAGAGAGAAAGGCGAGAAGCTCACCGTTCGGTTCGGATAAGAGGCTTGTGGCTCACCGTTCGATTGGGATAAGACGCTTGTGGCTGACTCGTGCCACGGAAGAGACTTTTTGTGTTGATTCGTGTTGCGGACCTCTGGATTACGATCCGACGGTCGAGATTCGATTACTACGCCCTCGGGATATGTCCGAGCCTTCACTGCGCTCTTTTAAACACCACACAGGCATTACATTATCAACCACCCATCGAAGAAGCGGCTCGAGGAGATTCCCATCCTCTTGCTGGCTTAATACTGCTAACAAGGAAAGAAGAAGTAGTAGTAGAGAGAGAGCGAAGGGAAAAAAAATATTTTAAAAAAAGGAAAGAAGAAGAAGAAGAAGAAAGCAATGGCGTCGCTGGGCATCGGTATCGGAGCGGCGCAGGTGATGGGCGGGCGGGTGCTGAAGGCGACGGCAGCGACGAAGAGCACAGGAGGCGGGAAAGAGGAGAAGGGGCTGCTGGACTGGATTCTAGGGGGCCTACAGAAGGAGGACCAGCTCCTCGAGACCGACCCCATCCTCAACAAGGTCGACGACAAGAACGGCGGAAACAGCAGGAAGTCCACCACCTCCGTCTCCGTTCCCAATAAGAAGAAGTCCGGCGGCGGCGGCGGTACCGGCGCCTTTGGAGGCCTCTTTGCCAAGAAATAAAATTTAGTACGAGTTTTTACTGCTTGCTTGGGAGGTAAATGGAAAAGAGAAAACAAAACATAGGGAGAGCGTGTGCGTGGAAAGAAGAGACAAGCACCAAATGAATTAGTCTCTCTCTCTCTCTCTCTCTCTCTCTCTCTCTCTCTCTATTCTTCAGCTTTGCTTTATTTTAATTTTAGTAATTATTATGAAACACTGTATTGATTCTGTCTCAACGAATGTAAGATTTTTCGTAATTTTCTTCTCGTTATGATTATGCTTCGGAGTTGCATGAACGTTCTTCATACATGCATAAAGCTCACAGGCAGCTTAGCAATATCCTAATTGTTTTGAATCAACGTGGCTATGACAACCAGACTGTTCAATTGAAATTAGTAACAGCAGATTTCCCACATAATAATAATGCAATTGAAAGCACGATGAGTACAAATCCTCACTCAGGCTCTGTTTAGAATTACGGATAGATAGCATTAAGAAAGTACAGTAAAAATATAGTTTATCACACAAAAAAAATCCACCAGCACGCAGGGCTGAATTATCATGTGAATAGACAACCAAAAAGCTACCACAGTCAACTAATAATAAGAAAAGGATAAAGAGGATTGGAACTATAACAAGGAGAATGAAAAAGAGCAATAGCAACTGAAAAGAGGGAGACCAAAAAAAAAAAAAAAACTTGAAGCTCGTGACTATCCATCAATATGAGAGGGGTAAAAGGACATCAATATACAGTTGGTTAGTCTGTAATACAGATAGGCTGCTTTGTCTTTTGGTACATCCTTCTGTATATTCTTGCCCCTTCGAGCTCGGCATGTATTTCTCTTTCCGTTCGTATTACCCAGAGTTTGTATGATGCATCTCATTTTATCCAGCGCTACAAGTAAAGAAGAGGGATAATCTTCAGCAAGGCGCAAAATAAGACTGAGTGAGGTATTATATTCTTGCTTCAGATCATCATCGAATACTGCAAACAGCATGTTCTGATTGGGTTTATTCATAACCTGCTTGGCTAGGGATATGAGGTGATTCATAACTAGGATAGTAGCTCTGCTGGCAGAAGGTGGTAGGTCATTTTCGCCATAACTCAATAATATAGCTTCTGGATCATCTTGGAACTGAGAGCAAACCGAAGGCAACTTTTCTTCAGGAGAGGTATGGGAATTTGCCCTCCTTAGGCAGCACAAGATATCAACAAGAAGGTGAAAAGCAAGACTTCTCTTTACACTGGAAGCAGAAAGTGCTGCACCCTCCACGTTCAGAACAAGCTTCGATAAATCAGGCGCATCTATAGAAGACAGACTTGATGGTATGGTGGTGAATATCTGAAAGAAAACAATTCATTCAGTACTCAAAAATATTCATGAAACATGGGATCATAGGAGAGATAACAATAAATTACACAGAAGCATCAGAAACGATATGCAGACAACAGAAAGCTCATTACCTGCCGCAAAATCCGTAAAGCCTCACACTGGAAGTTCAGCGTAAGATCACTATCCTCTATTTCATTGCATAATATGGCTAATACATCTTTGCTGATTGGAAAATGACAGGCATATCTGCTAAATAGAATGCCTAAACATTTTAGAGAGAGGGGGGAGAGGGCGAGAGATAGAGAGAGGGGGGCGAAGGCGGGAGTCCGACGGGAGAAGGGCAACGGCGGGAGATGGACCGACCGGCGCCTTTTGGGCCGCGCCGGGTTGCTTTGGGTGGGGTCGGACTTGGGCCGCAGACGTGCATTGTCATTAGGATATATTTATATGTCATGCACACTTCGTGGGCTTCATATGGGGTGAATTTCATTGAGAAATAGACCCGCCTGGCTCATTTTTGTGGATCGTTCGAGGCCAGGCGCGGCTAATGACTCGGCACGTGGAGCAGCACCTCAAAATTAGAGGCCCGAAAAAATCTGGCTTCATGCCACGGTTCTTTTTTTCTTTAGTTGGCCTGTACTGGCCCAATCAATTTCAAAAACATGCGCCGACTCTATTGGAATGCCATATCAATCAAAACCTTTGTGTGATTGTACAAACTTTTAATTGAGATGATAAATAAATAATTTTTTGCACACTAATAAGCTATTCGGCTCAGGACATCCGTCTTAGAAAGTTGTTTCCAAATTAGAACTATTTATTAATTATGAGGACGAGCAAAATCATATTCAGATCGTTAGGATGGTTTTCTGCGAGGGGCCTAATGCATCATATTTTTTAAGGATTGTTTAAATTCAAGTGGAACTTTTCATTTTGATGCTGAACCCGAGAGTTTCTATTTTGCGACTAATTTTGAAAAATGAAAGTCCCGTTATTTTAGTGGAAATATAAAAGAACCAAGTGTTTAGGTAAATTGGTCTTGGGCCTGGTCCGGCATTTTAAGAGAAATGGGCCCGCGAAACCCATTTTCCATTTTCGGTACTCTGCTGTATTTTGAGAGATGAAATGCCACCGGTGCGGACAAAAATTAAAATGAAACTGGTCTCATAGTAATGCAGTTTGGGACTGAATATCTTCTGTACGAATATACTCATGGTACATATTGAGATCGATCTGGTATTGACTCGAGATGCATGATTAACCATCTGATATATGAGTGATCGGTCTTATATAATTTTTGTCCACCCAGTCTCGCTCGAACAAGTTGGATCGCAAATTGAAAAGTTTCTATTTTAGGATAAAAAATGAATAACTCCAAAAATAAACTTATCAGAGCCCATCTTATTCTATGCTCGGGCCATTCCAAGGTCCATTTGTCCCTGGACTCAAGTGTGCAGGCCCAGTTAGCTCTTTTAAACATTTTGCACAGATTCGTCCTATATGTGTGGCCCAATATTATTGTGGACCTGGGCTTAATTAGTAGCGGGCGTCGCAAAGAAAATTTTCAGTATGTTGCTACAGTTCCTACTTCTTCACTAATCCAGAGAAAGATAATCGTATGATTTTACCCTAAGATTTAAACCCCCCTCCCCCCCGCCCGATAATAATAATAAAGACTGTAAGATCAATTAACAAACATAACTGAACAATAAAACTCTGACTCAGCGTGAACCTTTCGTGGCCCACCCTTCCAAGTTATTCTGGAAAAATGAGATTCGAGGTTATAAGTTTTTTATATTCAACTACTCCTATGAATAGTTTGAAAATAAGTATGATACAAAATATTGAGCACAAACAGAAATTTTTTGTTGTATATAGCCCAATGTTGGTGCGAATCTTTGATACAAAATATTGAGCAGCCATAGTTGTTTGAGCAATAATAGACTTAAGCATGTTCAATTAATATGGGATCAATTGATGAACCAAGATCAAATCGGTGCCATAATACTGACATAAATTTGTAATTTGTTGAAGCCCAAACTTATTTCTCAATTGAGCTCTTACAACTAAACTTGGCCCGCGTAGACGTGGGCCTCTAGAAATAAAAACAGTCTTTTGCAAGATGAATGTTTCTTTTGAAGCCCAAACTCATTCCTCAATTGAGCTCTTACAACTTTACTTGCCCGCGTAGACTTTGGGCCTGTTGAAATAAAAACAGTCTTTTGCAAGAAGAAAAATTCAGCCCAAAGACATTATCCTAATGTAGTAATGTACGCCCGTGGTTAGTGGGTTAGGCCCTGACAATGGAAATTGTTGATAGTTTGATCCGATTCTTATGTGAATAAGGCCTAATAAAAAGACAATGGCTTGTGGAACTTAGCGAATCAGAGATCCTATTTCATTAATACGTGTCTGCGAATAGTGGGTTGGGCCATTTATATAGGTTATAAAGTTTTGGGCTAGTTGCACCAACGAATGTATTCTAGTTATATTAGGTCCAATATTGTTATGAAATTTAGATAAAAAACAATTTGCACAAACAAGAGAAGAAGGGCCTGGGCTAAGCCCTTTCGCAGCCCAATGACTCTTTGTCAGCAATAAATATTTATTATTATTGCTTTGGGCTAGTTCTCACCAAGAATATGATCTATGTATACACCCAATCTCGCAACCATTTTCAGTCTAGAGACCTTGTGATAGCAAACATTTGCATGTGGATGGTGGGCTGGGTAATTAATGTAAGGTTTGTAATTCACTTACTCCAACGTTAGTGTGCAGATCGGATACAACTGAGCACCAATGTGGATAGATGGGTGTACAGTAAGCTTCTTGTGGTCAAATCTTTGAATCGGTGTTGTGGTATTTATAGAGTTTGATTCAGTGTAGTTACAACTGTCAGGAACACCACAATCAATACTTACAAAACCTGCAAGGAGAGGGTGTGAAGAAATAAACGCACTGGAAGCTAGAGTAGCTTTTGCAAAGCTAACTTTATTTGTTTGTGTTTTACTACAAGAAAATTCGAGAAGCAATGAATAACAATTTACATTTTTCTTTTCTCTCCCTTTCTTCTCATGTTCTAATAATAATTCAAGCACAACAACAGATGTGAAATTGTTCTTTTTACATTTTGAATTTCTCTCTTTTTTATTTGGCCATTTTGCAAAAAAAAAAAAAAAAACTTCATATTTTAAGAACAATAGTTAAATTAAGAGCAAGCCTATGAAGTAGGAGGAGAAGAAGATGATACCTAGGAGAAGAGATCTTCATGTCTTCATCTTTGTTACGATGAGAAAAAAACTCTAGAAACCAAAGTCTAGGCCTTCTCCTATGCTTATTCGCTATTACTATCCATGATTTAGAGCTGACTTGCATAATAAATGGCGTTTGAAGCGGTTACCATATCCATGCAGTTTCATCAACATCATTAAGATTATTTTTTCCTGAAAAGAGATTAGAATACTTCCTCTGACACGGCCCAGGCCTAATACTTATCGGGACCGATCCGGCCCAGCTAAAAAAACAGAACCTCAAGCGGACTTCTTATATATAGGCCCTCATTCCGTCTAGCCCATAAATCTGGTCCTTGTTGCAGGTTCAATCCCCGAAAAGTAGACGCCTTTTAAAAATGGGACCGGCTATCCTACAGAGTCCAAAGCGTAAATTGGCCCATTAACTACCGGATTCCGGCCAGATAGTGTGGGGCAGACATTATGGGGCCGAGCCCAACCTTCTCATTGACAAATCCTACCACCCTTTTATTATTATTATTATTATTTTTTCTATTTCTTCTTTAACAAATTCTAAAACTTAAAATAGTTTGTTGGTGCCTAAGGCGGGGAGTCCATTGCTGGAAAGGGGGCAGCTGCCGCAGCTCCCTTCCCAAGTAGAGTTTTGTTTACGTTTTGTTGAAAGATAAAACGGAGGCAGTATTTTGTTTACACTTTGTTAAGATAAAAATAAGAAATTAAATTTAAAAAACTCTATCTTTTTTTGCCTTGAGCATGACAAACAATCTTTTTTAAAATTTTACGTTGGAGTGCATCATGATTATAAAATGACTTACTTTTATTTGCTTATATAGTATATGCTTAACTGATTTTTCCTAAAATCAAATCATTATCTTTCAAGTCATACTCAAACTTTATTATGCTGGACTCTAAGCAATATATTTATTCTGGCACCCATTAACAATTAATCTAATTAATGCAGTTGTTTTTCAAAATCATCTAAGAGTAAGGGTGGAACTGGGCCGGGCTTGGGTCGGGTAATACTATGCCCAAGCCCGGCCCAAAATAAAATGTTGGGCTTAGGGTCGGGCTTTTAGCCAATTCATTTTGAAAATTGAGGCCCGGCCCAAGCGCAAGCCCAATGCCCAATACCCATCGGGCTTTGTGGAGGCCCATTTTAGGCATTTATCATATAATACATAAATACTTTTATTGTATAAAATTAATATAAAATATCAATTTTTATTGGGGTTTGATCACATCAAAGAAATTAGTATCTAATATGGAACTAAATATTTTGTTAATATATAATATATCCTCATATATATAAACAAATATCATTAATAACAATATATAATATATATGATATACTATATCATTTATTCCTTTTATAGATAAATATATATATATATATATAATTAAATATTTTATTTTGGTAATTAATATATCGGGCTTTCGGGTCGGGCTCGGGCCGGGCTTGGACATGCCCAAATAGGCCCAAAAAATTTTCAGGCCTAAATTTTTAAGCCTGGTCCGAACTCAAAGTTATGTTTTCAATACTCAAAGCCCGGCCCAAATATGGCCCATCGGGCCGGGCCTTGTTTAGGCCCGGGCCCAGTTCCACCCCTATCTAAGAGACATGTTTATCCTTCTTAGAGAATGTATGTTTCATTTTGAATTCTTTATGAAAAATGCCAAAGAATAAAATTCATTAGTTTCCATAAATAATGTCATGTCCACAAAATTACACTAGTTAGGCTAAGATATGGTTTAGATAATTTTCATGTGCTTTTGTCCTTCCTCTTTTTAGTCCTATAACAGTAGAGTTCAGTATCAAGTAGATTTATAGTATTCGTATGATAAAGTATTCTTTGAGAGATTTTTCTTGCCCTTTTTTTAATGCACACTGTATTTTTTTTAAAAAAAAAATCTACCTTTTGGTCACGCAGTGTAATGTTTCTTCTCATTCCTATAAAACTACATATTAACAGCCATAAAAAACACGTTGATAGCATATTTCTTTGCGCTAAGATCACACCGAAACAAATAAGTGAAGGATGGATAGAATATATTGTTGAGCATAGTCCATGAACCAACAAAATTGAATTAAGCTGCTTTGGATGAAAGACTAATAATCTTTGTGCCTCTATAGCATAATGGACTGAGCAGTTGATATGCAGGGCCCGGCCTGGCCTGAGTACTTTCTATTGGCCCCAGACCAGGCAGCCTAACAAATGGCCAAGGCCGAGCCCGTCCCGCAACTAACCTCTGTAGGCTCTAGCTGGTCGAATTGGCCCGTAGGCCTTCGATGAGCCTTTAACTATTTAATCCAATTCTTTCGATTTTTTTGGTTGGACCTTTGGAGAGGTTTAGGCCTTCTCCTATGTCTTAGATCCGTTTGTTTCTATTACATTTTATATACCTCAATCTATACTTGGGCCATTTCTAGCCCATTAGACCTTTTTTTTTTCCATAGAATCAGCCCATATACAATAGGTTAAATGGGATATTGTTTGGTGGCCTGATTGTGGTGGTATAATAAGTACTATTTATGTGTCGTTCGACCTGATCTGGGTTGGCCTATTAGAGATCTTTTGTATGAATAAATTTTTTCAATTTAATATTAAAAAATAGTAAAATAGAACGGTCTTATTTTTCATGTGTACTTATTGAAGTCCCAATAAGTAGAATTTTTTTTGAGAAAATAATCCTCGTGATTTCCCCCCCCACTACTTTCTATCATTTTGATAAAGGATTTTATCTAACACAACATGGCCCATAGAGCTGGCCATCAGGGAATTAGGCCTAATTTTTTTGCGGATGGGACTGAATTTGATACTGTGTAATTATTCGGCCAGGCTTACTTAGTATCAGTCCTTGTGTAACTTGTGTTGAAATTTCAAATTTTGTTTGTTACTTGCTATTTTGTGCTTTCTAATTATCACTTGTCACACAACACTTTGGCAGCTCTATTTTTTCTGGAGAACCAGACATCACCTTAATCTGAAAGTACAAGCTCTTGCAATTAACAACATAATGAGAACTTTCAAAGTAAGGCCTGCTACTAATTAAGCCTGTCCAAAGATACCAAAATGTAAAATTCAATCCGGTCCATATAAAATTGAGCTGAACATATAGAGCCTAATATATGCAAATGGTCTGAACTCTGAAGTAGCCAATTAGGCCTACTGGCTGAGCCCAGGAGCATATGGACCTTGGAACAGTTTTGGAGTCTTTTGTTCTTGTAAATAGAATTTTCTATTGATTTAACCAAACTAAAATTCGATTAAATCGCACGTCAGTCATTGGTGCCCCTCTACTCACGATGAAGAGGATATATACTTGATTTTTTTTTAAAAAAACTAAAACAAAAAATTAGTACAATTTTTATAAGAAAGAGAAGTTGTGATAATTTAAATCATTTTGTTTAGGTAAGCTAGTATTCTCATACAAATAAATGAGACTATTAATAAAGTAATTAAATTTGATGAAATGGTTAATTCTACCTTTTGGTCTCACAATGTAACTTTTGCTTCTCATTGAATGATGGGCTGGGCTATTTGTAGATTTTTTGGGCTAAGACAGCACTTAAAAAAAAAAAGTAAAGCTTGGATAAAATATATTGACCATAGTCCCCAACAAAATTGGATTTCTTTTAGATGAAAGACTGATAATCTATATGCCTTTATAACATAAGGGACTTAATGATTGATATGCAGGGCCGGGCGTGGCCAGTTTTTTTTACTGGCCCAATACTAAATGGCCTAATACAATGTTGAAAGGCCTAGCCCGTCCCGCAACTAACCTCTAAATCTCTATTGCTTTAGCTGGTTGAATGGCCCGTAGGCCTTAATCCAATTCTTTCTTTTTTATCACATTCGTGACGATTTTCATATTTTGGGTTAGGCCTTTGTCCAAGATCGGCTCGCATATGTTCCAAGGCTGGGAGATCTACAGCCTGGTTAAGGGGCCGGCCCTAATTCAGGCCACCGATCCAGCCCGTAAATCCATGCCTCCACGTACGCTCAAGTCTAGGAGGCTACAGACGTTCGGCTTCCCAGTTCCCACTTACACTAATAGGCTTTGTGTCCGGCCTGGCTCGAAAATTGGGGCCTTAGAATAGTGGCATGGGCCGTGAATGATGATCCGGACCGTTGAAATGGCATGGGCTGGGCTTTCTTGCATTCCTAAGTTTCTGTCTGACTAAACCCTATGCAAAGTTCCTCGCGGTCTCTGAGCCCAACATTAAAAAGTTGAGCAAAATCGAACGATGAAGTACTACACAAAAAGAAGAAGAAGAAGAAGAAGAAGAAATAGAGGTTTTTTTTTTTGAGAATGAGGTAGCAAGCTACCTACTTCATTCATTAAGCGAAATGAACTAAGCATGCAAGATGGAACCAGCTGAGGCCTCCGTAAAAAAAAAAAAAAAAAAAAAAAAACCGGAAGGGTGGCCCGACGCTAGCAGCCTCAGTTCCGATCAAGCCAGGATGACAATAAAAGTTTAATGCGTTCAAGGGCCCGAGGCGCACTTGGGGACTTTCCACAGAAGATTATGTTGTTTCTGTCCGTCCATACGACCCACCGGGTTGCAGCTAAAAGGGTTAGGCCTTCGGCTCTCTTAATGGCATCCATAATGTTTAATGTATTAGTCGAAAGGTCTCTAACATCACTCAGATCACCAGCGTTTTCATTTAAGCCCTTAGTAGATATGGCTAAGAAACGAACGAAAACGCAAAGGCAGAAAAGGTTGATGGTGGGTTGAGTTACCACAAATCCTCTACAAATAAAACGCCATCTCCAGCCATTAGATTTCCAGCATTGAGACACACGTGCATCCTTATTCGATATTTGGTTGAAGATATCTGGGAAGACAATTCTGAGAGGGGCTTCTCCGGTCCAGATATCATATCATAACCTAATACAGGTTTCGTTTCCTAGCTCGTAAGAAGTATTACATTTAAACACATCTTGACAGCGTAGCACGCTTTTCCACCACTGTGAGTAAGGTGTGAATGCTCTGCCCTCGTAAAGTGGCCTTCGTCTGGTGTAATAAAGATTTCTAATTAGGTTGCACCATAAAAGATGTGGCTCATTAAAAAAACGTCACCACCATTTAGTTAAGAGAGCCAAGTTCATGGAGTCCAGGTCTTTGAGCACACATACCATGGGCTGATCGGCTGGGCCTTTCTCAGCCTATTCTTCCTGGAAAACACAAAGATTCCGTAACAAAATTCATTACAAGCTCCTTCCGTCCGTGGGTTAAAAATACAACAGAATGTTTGAGATAACTAATTGAATTTTCCATACGAGGAAACTGTGAAACTCTAATTCTTACGGTTAAAATATTTGGAGACTCCCGCAACTTTTGGTCATCTTGAAATGGTCCCTCAATAACTTTTTTTTTATTCACATCCCTTAATTTTTTAGTATTTAAATTAAATTATTTAAATCAACTAAATCAATATTGTTATTGAAGGAAAAAAAAATGACAGGTCGGGCATATGCTTAGTAAATACATGTTCGCAAATAATGGGGTGGGCCATTCATATGATGTATGTGATGAGTTGTATAAAAATTTAGAGTAAATAGAAATGTTAATTCAGGCCTATGTAAAGTCTTGGTGAATTTTTTTTACCGTCCTTACATTTTATGAATCTTAAAGTTTATTAAAAAGATAAATACGATTTATAAAACTATTTAGTAAGTTTTAAAATTGAGAGATTTCCTGAATAGTCGTTATCCTACTCATAACATCGAATTTTTTTATTATAAGTCATATTCAAACTCCATTACATTCAATCTTTAAACATCTTATTTTATTTCCGTACTCATTAACACTTAATCTAATAATTTCAAAATCATCTAAGAACAGAATGTAAGTTTCTTTTGCGGTAAGAAAAGTGCCAAAAAAAATTCATTAATTTTTATAATTAATGTCATGTCGTACAAAATCGTATTAATTGGTTTCAAGTGTTTTTGTCTCAACTCTCTATTATGGTAGATCTCAATATCACATAGACTAGAGGTTTCTTTTGCCATTTTTTTAATGAACACTACATTCTAGAAGCCTCAAAATAAATCTTCAACCTTTTTGTCCCGCCATGTAATTTATGCTTCTCATTGCTATAGAAAAAAAAACTTCATATTGAAACTCATTGATAGCATATTAGAGGAGGATGGCATTGGTTGGTCCATTCTCAGCCTAGAGGCCACATTCGTCCATGAATAATGGGCTGGGCAATTTGTAGAGAGGGCTAAGATGACGCTTAAAAACAGTTAGTGAAGGTTTGATACAATATATTTAGCATAGTCCATGGATCTGAGCCCAACAAAATTGGACTAAGCTGCTTCAGAGTTGTAACGAAAGACATAAACATAATGGACTCAGCAATTGATATGCAGGGCCGGGCCTTGCCAGATACCTTTGTAATAGACCAAGACCAGTCGGCCTAACAAGTTATCACTGTTGCAAAGGCCAAGCCCGTCCCAGAGCCAACCTCTAATTGCTCTAGCCTATCGAATTGAGCCTTGGGCTTTTGATGACAATATAACTAACTCTTATTCCTTCTACTTTTGAAGTTTCTTTTCTTTTTTTCTTTTTTTTTGTGCGCGCGCGCGCGCTTGGGTTGGCCTTAGGCCGAGGCCAGCTCCCATCGAACGCAGCTTGGCCCATTGAGTCTGTAAATTAATACTATAAATCAAATTTGAAATACTACAAATTAATAGACCATGATTATTTACGCACGCTTTAGGCTGCTTCGGCCCATTTTCCTATAAGTGGCCTGCGTATAGGATGACGCCGATGTTCGGTCTGGGTAGACCCAGTAGTTCGGCCGGGCTCTGTCCTAGCCCGATGGATTACTCTATTTTCGTAAGCCCAACCAGTTTTCCCTCTCTCTCCACGTTGTGATCCTAAAACCAATTCCGCCCAAATCATCTACCGAATCCGCCACCCTCCCATCGCGCGTTCCCAAATCCACCCCCCCCCCCCACCCATCGTCCTCGATCTGCAGGGAGTTACAAGTTTCGCTATAGGCTTCCTCGATCTAAATTTTGAGAGGGAGAGAAGAAGAGAGAGATCATCTTCTTCTACTACGCTACCATCGTTCGATCCATGGTGATAAGGAGAGACATTTTCTCACTTCCAAGCCTGGGAGGCTACAGACACTAATACTTATAGGCCGTGTATCTGGCCTGGCCCGAAATTTGTGGCCTTACAATAATGGCATGGGTCCTGAATGACGATCCGGACCATTGAAATGGCATGAGCTGAGCTTTCTTTCATTCCCAAGATTTTCTAGGAAAGCGCAATCATGATGAAACTAGTATGGGCTGAATGTTTAAAATCACAAGGATTTTCAGTCAAATATATTTGGACCAGGTTTGAGTTTGCGGCCCATCTATCTGCATGAGGTCATATTTTGAGGCCTGTAAGCCTTTAATAACAAGAAAAACAAAATCAAAGGCCGGTAACCTAATTTGGGCATAATTTTGGAGGATTTATAGTCATGCTGCAGCTAAACCCAATACGTTAACTTTATATTTGGATAGGCCCTCGCAGCCTACCCACGTATCTTTTTATGGGCCTTTACTCTAAATATTTCACGCCTTGTTGAAGTAATTTGGGCCTACGGCCTGTGAATCTTTCATTTATAGGTGGGAATTCGATGAAAATAATCCAGCCTATGGGCACCGGTCTTCACAAACAGGGCTTAAGGTTGTAGCTTAAAGTTTACCATTTTTAGTTCTCTCGGGTCTCGGCCTCCGGTCAAAAGAACAAAGCCCGGTCAAACTAAACTGGTTTAGAAACAGATTCTTAATATTCTTTTCTGCCAATTATGTCCTTAAAAACTTTGGATACATGTGATGTCCATTGTAGAGAAAACTTTTTTTTCTTCTTTTCTTTTTTCTGGTTAAAATGAATACATGTGATGTCCATATGCTACCTGTACTAAAGAACGTACATTTTATATACTTCAATCCAATAATTTAATTAATTATATTTATTTAATTATCTTTATATTTAAAATTAATAAGACAAATATGAATACTGTTTCTTCAGATAGAAACAAAAATTTTAATTGTAAGGACACCAACTATTTTGTTGTTGTTTATGAATTTTTATACACACTGTTATTTATTTTGCTTTGGTCATTTTCTAAAGAGCTTAGTCTAATTGTTTGGGTACTTTGAAGTGAGATTAATGGTATGATATGGGCTCTTATTTAGATGAAACTATAATTTGCGCCAATTAATTGAAGTATTAATTTGGTGCCAGATAATATACCCTCAAATTTTATTTTAATATTTTTCACACGCAACTTTAGTCAATTAAGTGGAGTATTTTATTAAATTTGTTGATAATTTTTAAAATTTTTATTACTTTAATTATTTTTTAGTGAATTGAAATTATATGTTAATAGCTAATAGCGGTTGATTGTTTATTCTTAGCTTAACTAGTAAAAGAAAAAGTTTAACTTTTAGAAGGGTGTCAATACAAACCGGAGTGGGAAGATCGTTAATGTATTAATTTTCAATCACACTTATGAAAGAAGGCCCGGGCTTGAAATTGTACGCTGGATCAAAGCGAGATAGACTGGGCCGAAGCAGGCCCACAAATGTTAGGCCTCTAATCCTTTTCAGGCTCCCAATATGACTAAATTCGGCCTTGGGAATCAGGGCCCCCAGATCAGATGGGCCACACTGCCCACCTCAAAATTGACAATGCGTTGGCCGTCGATGAGCTCATCCGACTCTAGGCTCCGTAGACAGTTTTTCTTTTCCCTGTTTCGTGGTTGCTCAAGGTCATTTTCAAGTGGTCGTGCTATTCGTTCGAAATTTATATTAAATTTAATAACTATATTATTTTGAATACTAATCAATAACTACTAAACTAATTAATAACTGATAGCTAAACTAGTTAATAACTTATAGCTAATAGAGTTATTATATTTAATAAAATATTTAACTATAGCGTCCGTGCAAAAAAAGCCAAAAAAAAAAGAAAGTCTGGCAGGGAAATAGCATGGGTAAGTTTCAGCATAAGGCCGCAAGCATCTGTTTTAGCCTTTCGGCCGGTGGCGCAAAAAGTGTCGGGCCCAATTGATGCAAGCGGTGTAGTTTCATTAAATGGGCAATGGACTGAGACCGGGGTCAAATGGGCCAAGAAACAGCCGACGAATCGCTTGAAGGTGGCCTCCGGTATCTCTAGTTTTGGCGTCTTTTTTTTGATTTATAGCCGTTCTCCCTCGCCAAAAGTTTCATCCCCTCTTTTCAGGCCCGGCCCCCCTCCCGATCGGCCGATTCTAGACTAGAGCGAGCACCTTGCTCTCTTCTCTGATCTCCCGATTCCTCCCAACGAGAAACCATGAGCGATCCCCTCCCCTCCGATCACCCGATAAATCCTAGAGAGAGCTCCTCCTTTACCCTCCTCCTATGGAGAAACCGTACGGCGCACTTCAGATTGCTCTATCCGGTATATGGAGCCCTTCTTACTTGGAGGGTGTTGGAGCTTGGGTTTCTGATCGAAGGGGGTAATCTCTGTTCATCGATCTTCAAATTATTTTAATTACGTTCTTAGTTCCTAGATCTGTTGGGCTATTTCAAGATTTGTTTTCGTTTATTCTTAATCTACAATCTACATGATATCCGTCTCTTTTCACAGTGTTTTATTTGATACCTGTCTCTTTTCTCTAATTTATTGATCGAAGGGGGTAATCTATACATTCCCGCTCATCGATCTTCAAATTCTTTTAATTTCGTTCTTAATTCCTAGATCTGTTGGGCTATTTCAAAATTTGTTTTCGTTTATTCGTAATCTACAATCTACATGATACCTGTCTCTTTTCGCAGTAATTTATTGAGGAGGATGTTTCGATGATGAGACCAGAGACCTTGAAAACCTAGATTCAGACACCATTTCGCAGTTAGATCAGATGGATCTAAGGTTGAACGGCAGCACGGTAGATCTAAGGTCCATGATGAGGTTGCCTCGTCAAGCCAAAATTAGGTGATCCTCAGATCCGAGCTGAGTTACTTTGCGTAATGTAATCCGATATTCTCTTTTAGAAACCAATTGCTGTACGTATCTTTTCATAACTCTTTCTCTTTCCATAAACCCTAAACATAAGCAATTGCTGTACGTATCTTTTCGTAATTCTTTCTCTTTCCATAGACCTAAACATAAGAAGTAAAGTTTAGTAATAATGGCAGGGATGGTTTTCCTTTTCTTTATTTTCCTTCTTGTACTATAGACACTGTATATTGCAGACATTTTGTATCAAGGCATCCCACTTGAGATGAAAAGCAAGCATCAACATAGGAAATTTGAATCACATTTCGAGTCAAGGTTAAATATTATATTTTACAGATCCAGTAGCTTAGAGGCAAGCTTATTTTAGGCAACATATACTTTGAGCTAGCTACTTATTATCATGCGCTCATCTAGTAGTTTAAGGTAATCCTATCTTAGGCAGCATATTCTTTGGGCTGCTCCTTTCTAGTTGATGAAGTTTTTAAAATGTCAAGCATACATTGATCTTTGAGAACTAGTCATGTCTTGTCGATTTGAAATCCACTGAGGCTTCTTTTGAGTTCACCAAAAGATATATATGAAGCTCCAAAGTAGAGATTGGTTTTGGTTTTAAATAAATGCAAGTTTTGCTATCCAAGGGTTTGTATTTGGTGTGAAATCTCTTCGTATAACATAAGGATTGAGGCAAACTGAAATATTCTTAAATTTGGCGTGTAAACTTGAGTTAATTTAGGGATGTCTCAGGAGATAATACAATAGATTAACGTATCCAACAGACATAAGGATTAATGAGAATTCTTTACGATGGATTTGTAGGATGGGTAATTTCTATATTGATATTCAGAGATAGGAAATAGTAATTTGGTTGCAGATGTTCGGGCAATAAGAGAGAAAATGTAGAACTTTGATCACTCGTTTCCCCGAAACGGAGGTCAATAGTAAAACAAATTATCCTTGATAACAGTGCTTAGATCTGGTTCTACGATTACAGCTTCACAGGAGGTGAAGGCTATATTCTTATAGGGACTTCTAGTTTTCCCAGATATAAATATATAAAGCTTACTAGAACTGATAATGGCACTGAATCACCTTTTATCATTGTTATTTAGTATCTGTATGTATGAAAGTCGTCATGAAAACACCATCATTAGCTTGGATTATTTTACTAAAATCGTAGATATTTCTTTGCAGCTGTAATTTTGTGTTAGTTAGAAAAATATTGGTTTCTAGTCACATCCAAGATGAAGGAATTAACTAGCTTCAGCGTCAAAGCCGTCTCAGACAAGCAGCATCATGTTTGTAGATAAAGAATGTAACACATATTCAGCACAGATGCTTCTTCTATTTTATCAAATTTTTTTTGGGCGTGTTCATCCCATTCTAGTCTCTTTTTGAACGTAATGTCATGATAGTCATTTATGGTTTTCTAGTATTTTCTTTTGAATAGTTTATGGTAAAATGGGCCCCGTATAGTATATTTTGATTTCTTACTTCCTATGCAGGTTAATTTGCAGGATTCTTTTTGTCGACGTTATTTCTTGAAATATCCACTAGAAGAGTTGCGTAAATGTTATGTGGTTGTGTTTAGTTTTCCTATGACTGCCTACTGATTGTTCTTTCATAATTTCGATATTTGCTGGAACAAGGAGTTGCTGATTCTTTAGCTGAGCTATCGTTAGACAACTTTTGTTGAACTGCAAATGAGTAATGTTTGATTTGCTGGAGCGCATAATTACTTTAGACTCTTTTCACAGTAATCTATGGAAAACAACCTCTGAGGAGAAGAGGGAATTAGAATGGCTAGAGAAGCCTATGTACAATGCAGGTGAGCAGCTGAAGTTCATAGACAGGTTAGAATTACTAAACATGTTCGATCAGTCAAATGCCTTGCAATCCATTTTACATATTATTTCACCTTATAACAATGATGGTACATTGTTATTGATTGTTAGGTTCCGAAATATATCAGGAGTATTTTGAAGCCTGGAATTTTAATGATGACCTGTGTGAGACCTTGGAAAATATGGCGAGGAAACTTATCAAAGAGAATTGCTTCTTAAATTGGTGAAGTGTTGCTCTGAAATCGTTTTCTCCTTTTTTCTTATTTGGTCCTTGAACATTGACTTGATTATGGCTTGCTTATAGGGTTGCTGCCCATTGGACTCCCTATTCTGGTGATAAAACTGTCCTTCGGTATGATGATGTGACGAAGTTGGATTTTGGAACACACATAGATGGTACGCTTAGCCGTTAGCTGTATCACTTCCCGCTTTTTTTAGGGGGGTATTTATGCTTGCAGGTTTCCTGGGCAATATTTCCCTGAAAATCTTTTGAACACCAGGTTCTCGAAGTTTTCCAGCTTAACTCGAATGGTTTTTTGTATTTTCAGGACATATTGTTGATTGTGCATTTACAGTGGCTTTTAATCCCATGTTCAATCCATTTCTTGAGGCTTCAAGCGAAGCTACAAATACTGGGGTTAAGGTAATGTTTTACATTATGCTTTAGGGATTTTGGCAGGTCTTTTTTTTTTTTGAGTATATATATATATATATTTTTTCTCCCGGAGAAAATATCTTTGGTAAGTTGCCTTTATCCTCCCCTAAATTATTATTTACCTCATTCTGATATCACAATTCAACGTATTTGCAACTGAAGGTATGGAACTACTGTAGAAATTTGTCCTCCTTTTTTTCTTTCCCTTTTACGGTTGGGGGTTTGGGGTGGCATCGGATGGGTGGATGGGTGGTTTTCACTAGCTTGTTAGCTTCATGTGCATTTATGAATTGAAAGGCCTAACTAACCAAGGAGTATATAGTGTGTTCCTGCTTGTCATGTCTTAATTTCCAGGTTCACTGATTAGCAACAATTAGGAAGCAATTACCAACATGTTGATCAAATTGCTGAATCTTTGTTAGTCATTTTATACTGCTTGAGCAGTCCTTCATAGCACATTGATCTATAGGAGCCAAGCACCAGAATGGAGATGGTACCATTGTCCATTGATTTCATCATTATAGATTATAGATAAGTTTACTTTGTTAGCTAATTATGGTTCTGGAGATCTTTATAGATGGATGATTGTCAGATGTTGCAATCTCTAAAAACGATTGTCAATGATGTACTAGTCCTAGCAAACACTGGTGTGATAAAACCATGTCCAACTTTCATATTGTTGAAATGTTGTCTTGGTGCTGCAATTCAAGAAGTCATGGAATCATATGAGGTCGAAATCAATGGGAAAGTGTCTCAAGGTGTGATTTAATATTTGCTGATTTATAATGAATTTGTTTTTGCATTTAACATTTCATTTATTTCTTGGGTGCTGAAACAATTTTTTTCGTACTTCTTATTTGACACTACAGCACTCCTTTTCCTTTTAACCTCATTTGGAAGACATTCTAATTGGTACAATATCAGACTATTAAATTGATTTGAGGTAGATTGTCAGGCCCTGGGTGCTATCTCTTGTGCATATTCCCTTTCCTTTGCGTAGCTGAGCCAGCTTTAACACTTTGCTTGCTAAAGTGAGGCTATCAAGCCTTACAGTTTAAAAAATGGGAGATAGTTGGTAGGCTCAATTGGCCAAGAGAATTAAAAAGACTTTTGCTGCAGGAGAAAAGAGTACAACCTTGGGCGGGCTTATTTAAAGACCAATAACCTAATCAACTCCTCCGATGTCCAAATTTGATGTTATTCGAATAAAAATTTTAAAAAACAAATTACAACTGAACTAAAGCATTTATTCTGATCCTATTATAAGGATATAATAGAAGCTCCTAGAGAAACATCTAGGCTTAAATTTGTCTCACGAAGTGTTTGTCTGAGATCCCATGAGTTTCTTTTAGATAACTCATCCTTTTCTATACAAAGCCTTGAGAGTCAGAGCTCGTGCAAGTTTAAAGTGAATGCCCAAGATTAGGATATTTACATTTGTAAATAATTTTTCCAATTATACACACTGCTTTTGTGTCTCTATATTTTTGTTTGCAGTTAAAAGTGTGAGAGACCTGAACGGACACAGCTTTTGTGTCTGGATATTTTTGTTTGCAGTTAAAAGTGTGAGAAACCTGAACGGACACAGCATTGGACCATATCAAATACATGCTGGAAAATCTGTTCCAATTGTAAAAGGTGGGGAGCAAACAAAAATGAAGGAAGGAGAATTTTATGCGATTGAAACTTTTGGATCTACAGGTAATTGACCAACATATACCTTTGCTTGAAAGTGATAGTTATTCCACTAGAATAAAGATTACAACCTGGTTCTGTAGTGCTCGAGCTTGATTACACATAATACATTATACACCCATTGATATGTTTGGACAAGAAATTCCATCATAGATTATAATCCTGTCATAGATATTAAGCAACTGAGTTCTAGGCATTAAAACTACCTCTTGTTCTGGGGATTGAGATTGGAAAACAGCCATGAAATAGTTGTGAAAGATAAGCCCGTAATCTATACAGATTCCAAGTTAAGCCATTGTATGTACCTGAACGATACCAGAATCACATAGGTTTTTTAGTGCCATAGGATACTTGGTCTCTCCAATACGGTCCAAGCAACGATTGTTGTAAGAAGTTGCTTTGCTCTCGGCTTGCCACCCTGAAATATTGAAACCTCTTCATTATCCAGTTAAAGTACTAGTTTTTTTGTCTCCTTCGATTGCATCGACCATTTTAATTAATTCACGGAGGCAAATGTTTATTAGGGCTCTTCGGCATTTTAGCTTTAGTGCGTAAATTAATTTTGTACCTTGGTTTGTTCTGATACTTTTCTCACATGTTTCCTGTATTAGGCTTTATATGCTCGAAGGATGAAAATGTCGCTGCAAGGCTTCTGGTTACCTTGTCATCCGAGTTCACGACCAGTTTCTCTTGGTAGACAGTGTAACTGAAAGTTAGCGCTTTGGGCTTTGGATTTTGGGCTTTGGGCTTTGCGCTTTGGGCTTGGGGCTTGGGGCTTGGGGCTTCGGGCTTCGGCTTCGGGCTTCGGGCTTCGGGCTTCGGGCTTCGGGCTTCGGGCTTCGGGCTTCGGGCTTCGGGCTTCGGGCTTCGGGCTTCGGGCTTCGGGCTTTTCGGCTTTTGGGCTTTGGAATTTGGGCTTTAGACTTTAGGCTTTGGGCTTTACGCTTTGGGGCTTCGGGGCTTAGGGTTTAGGGTTTGGGGTTTGGGGTTTAGGGTTTGGGGTTTTAGGGTTTTAAGGGTTTTAGGGGTTTTAGGGTTTAGGGGTGAGGGTTTTTTAGGGTTTAGGGTTTAGGGTTTAGGGTTTTAGGGTTTTAGGGTTTTAGGGTTTTAGGGTTTTAGGGTTTTAGGGTTTTAGGGTTTTAGGGTTTTAGGGTTTTAGGGTTTTAGGGTTTTAGGGTTTAGGGTTTTAGGGTTTTAGGGTTTTAGGGTTTTAGGGTTTAGGGTTTTAGGGTTTAGGGTTTAGGGTTTTAGGGTTTTAGGGTTTTAGGGTTTAGGGTTTAGGGTTTTAGGGTTTAGGGTTTTAGGGTTTTTTAGGGTTTAGGGTTTTTTAGGGTTTTAGGGTTTTAGGGTTTTAGGGTTTTAGGTTTTAGGGGTTTAGGGTTTTAGGGTTTAGGGTTTAGGGTTTTAGGGTTTTAGGGTTTAGGGGTTTAGGGGTTTAGGGTTTTTAGGGGTTTTAGGTTTTTTAGGGTTTTAGGGTTTTAGGGTTTTAGGGTTTAGGGTTTAGGGTTTAGGGTTTTTTTTTTAGGGTTTAGGGTTTAGGGTTTTAGGGTTTTTTAGGGTTTTAGGGTTTTAGGGTTTTAGGGTTTTTAGGGTTTTAGGGTTTTTTAGGGTTTTAGGGTTTAGGGTTTAGGGTTTAGGGTTTAGGGTTTAGGGTTTAGGGTTTAGGGTTTTAGGGTTTAGGGTTTAGGGTTTAGGGTTTTAGGGTTTAGGGTTTAGGGTTTAGGGTTTAGGGTTTAGGGTTTAGGGTTTAGGGTTTAGGGTTTAGGGTTTAGGGTTTAGGGTTTAGGGTTTAGGGTTTAGGGTTTAGGGTTTAGGGTTTTAGGGTTTAGGGTTTAGGGTTTAGGGTTTATAGGGTTTAGGGTTTAGGGTTTAGGGTTTAGGGTTTAGGGTTTAGGTTTAGGGTTAGGGTTTAGGGTTTAGGGTTTAGGGTTTAGGGTTTTAGGGAAGTAAGCCTAGTGTTATTGAACATAGGCGAGACTTAATGACTTGAACCTAAGGTCATGAGACTTAGGTTGGCAAGTGAAAAAAAAAATGTGAACAACGGGATGTGCGACGATTTTGCTATCCCGGGTAGGCGACGATTTCGCTACCACGCCATGAGTTGGCAGTATTGAGCGGGATGTGCGACGATTTTGCTATCCCGGGTAGGCGACGATTTCACTACCATGCCACGAGTTGGCGGTATCGACACGGGATGTGCGACGAGTTTGCTATCCCGGGTAGGCGACGATTTTGCTACCACGCCTTGAGTTGGCGGTGTCGAGAGGGGATGTGCGACGAGGTTGCTATCCCGGATATGCGACGAGTTCGCTATCCATGCCATGTAATGGCGGTGTTGAGACGGGGTAGGCGACGATTTTGCTATCCCGAGTATGCGACGAGTTTGCTACTCGAACTAGGAGGTGACGAGTTCACTCCTTGGATGTTGGAACAATTATGGTGAGACGGCGATTCCGAAACCATAAGTAAATGACAAGTAAATGAACTTAGTCAATGTGAGACATAGGATGAACCTAGGAGAGAATGATAAATTATATTTCATTTGGTTGCATCCTTTATGTTTATTTACAAGCATGTAAATAATTGTTGCATAGTTATATGTGATCTAACTTATGCATATGGTGTTTCTTTGAACCTGGTGGGTCGAGCTTCTCTCTTGGGTGGCCTTACCCACTGGGAACTATGTATATAGTTCTCACCCCACGTTTTTCTGGTCCTTCCGCGAGTGAGGCGGCGGAGCGAGGCAAGGGTTTGGCTCTTTAGATAGCGGCCCTTCCATTTTGGAGATACCTAGAGTTGTACCCCTAGTTTTGGACTATGATAGTATAGGGGATTTTCATTTCATGTATGAAAATTGTATATTCTATCGTTTTGGGATGTAGAGTGTATGGAATGAAAAAAAAAGAAAAGAAAATTTTGGACATGTATATTGTGCCATGTGATGTAATAGAAGTAGAACTTCTTTATGTTGATGCTTTCCTTGTGCAACTCTTGTGCTCCGTTCCTAGGTGGAACATTGTGGATAAGCTTGTGTTGTGACGCCTTGGGCGGGTAGAAAAGATTCTATCAGTTCGGCGGGTCTGGGGCATGCGCCCGTGCGGTTATCCTTTCCACCTAGTTGGTGTTAAAGGGCCGGCGGGGCGTGACATATTCCCACAGATCTTCAATGATATTCTAAGCAATAAACCATCATCATTTTTATTGTTCTTGCTCCGGATGGAGTGCGCTCGTGGATTCGAGTGAGCGTCGTGGATTCGACGTGTTGAAGGCTTCGTGGATTCGAAGTTGGGCATCTCGTGGATTCGAGGCGTGGCGTCCGTGGATTCGGACGTGGGGCGTGGACAACCCGTTGGTGCGCGTGATCCGTTGAAGAGAAGGGAGAGGTTAAGTCCGTGGAGTCGGTAATCACATTGTAATTCTTTACTCTTAGTGGATTGTTTTTTCGCGTGTTGGTCCCGTGGGTTTTTCTCCAAGGTGGAGTTTCCCACGTAAATCTCGGTGTGCTGATTTTATTTTCCGCATTACTTTATCGCATTGAGATTTGTGATTTTTGTTTATACACCTATTCACCCCCCTCTAGGTGATTGATATACTCTAGATAGATCCTAGGGCACCCCCTATCTTTCAACCACAACGTAACTCTGATAGTGTAGATAATGCAGATAATTACATGTTTTTATCTAGGGATCGAGTTCTAGGCAAGGTTGAGAATGTCATTCTTGATGACATTTCGTTAGCACAAGCGCACCGATACGTTTTAGTCCATTGTATAAAATATCCCTATATCGTAGGTAACTATCATTAAAATTTTGCAGTATATAGAATTAATTTTAATTATGATTTAAGTACATTCTAAGTATGCAATTTTCTAAACTTGTATATAGTGAATTTTTGGCTGCTCAACAAAGAGCAAATCCTAACATTCGAGCTAACCCAAATATTGAGCATAAATAGTTAGTTGAAAAATTTCCTGAATGGCTTCTTGGACAGGTGAGAATTTTTCATGTTAAATTAATAATTTTTTTTGTGTGTTGACAAAATTTATTTAATATTATATTTCCTAAATATTTTAGGTCCCACAAATGGCAGAGAGAAAGTGTCCAGGTGAAATTTTAGCAATCGCCCGAGGTCCAAACAATGTCGCCAAGCGATGTAATGGTTTCATAATCAACGGATTTAGATTCCACATGAAGAATCGCGAGAAGTTTAGAAAAACACAAAATTCTAGAGTTATGATTGAAGCAGAGGGAAAAACTTGTTATGGCAAACTTACCGACATTTTTGAAATTGATTATTATGAAAGTTTTAAGGTCGTTTTATTTCGTTGTGATTGGATATATATTAAATCTGTGACGCCCCAACTTCCCAGGGGGTCACCCATCCTAGGACTACTCCCGTCCTAGCATGCTTAACTCTCTTAACCTCTTGGGCCTAGCCACTGCCCAAAATGCTTAAGCCAGATTAAGAGTTTTAGCCCTATTATATCTTATATATAGGACTACCTGAGGTCTCACAATCTCTCCCCTTTAAGCCCTGACGTCCTCGTTAGGCTCAAACTCACAAGTATCAGGCGATGTGAGACTCGTCTCGCTAGCCTAAATTGACCTTGTGGTGAGCCGCACTCCACCCACAACAGTCAACAACATGAGAGCCTCGCTCTCCCCGCTGTATAATCCTGGCTCAGCTGAGACTCATCTCACACTTCCAGCTGATAATTGGCTCTGATACCAACTGTGACGCCCCAACTTCCCAGGGGGTAACCCATCCTAGGACTACGCCCGTCCTAGCACGCTTAACTCTCTTAACCTCTTGGGCCTAGCCACTGCCCAAAATGCTTAAGCCGGGTTAAGAGTTTTAGCCCTATTATATCTTATATATAGGACTACCTGAGGTCTAACAATCACCTAGGGGATTGAAGAAAGATGCAAATGGCTTTATTTTTGTAAGTTTTTCTAAGTTGATTCATACGGTCAGTTGTTGAAGGATAATCCATTTATATTTCCATCTCAAGCAAAGCAAGTATTTTTTGTTCAAGATCCAAAGAATGAGGAGTGCTCTCATGTCATTTTGATAAAGCCAAGAGATTTGTACAATATGGGAGCAAGATTACAAGACGAAGACGATGATGAGACATACACCCAATGCATGCCTTCGATTATTCCAACCACCGACGAATTAGATAGTTGTACAAATTGGGCCTAGTCAACTGTTGATGAAACATTAATGCATGATATAGGTTTTTGCAAACTCTTAGGCATAAATATATTTTGGTCTCTTTTGTCATCCATTTGGACGTTATAATTCATATGTTAATTTAGATGTTTCTGTTTAGATAATTCTGTTTAGATGTTATGTTTATATGTTTCTATTTTAGTGAGTAGTACCTATATAATTTGATCTCAAATTATATAGTTAATTTAGTAATTTGATCTCAAATTATATAGTTAATTTAGTAAGTTAATGCTTTTTTATGTTTTTTTTTTTTTTTTAAGTTGTTGCTTTGATGAATCAACGAGTTGTAGTTGGAATTCTATATTTATGCGTTCATTATGCATATTACTTTTACTTTATGCATTGATAAATTATCTTGTAGCCCAATGTCCAGTCTGTTGTGCCAATCTGTTGTGAGAGCAGCTAAAGGATAGAGATGGTAGTTCAATTTGGCATTCAAAAAAGTTCTCTATGCAGGTTTATAAGCAATGGTAAGATAAAACAAGATTGAGAAGTTGTATAATTACCACACTTCAAGATGATGAACCTCAATCAAATGGTGATGACTTATCACCAACCTTAGAAGCTGCTTCTTCAGAAAATCAACCTACCTCAGAGCGAGAACACTCTGAGGACAATCCTCAAGTGCAAGAACCAACAAATGTTGAAGATAATGATACATTGGAGATAATTGGTAATCTTTACTCTTTTTAATTTAATTTCTTGCATGCTAGATCTTACTATTTATCTTTAAAATCCTTCATGACTCTTTTTATTCAGATGGGCAAGGTAATTTAAAGAAGAAAAGAGGAGTCACACGTGCAAAAGATGTTTGGACTTTAATATCTGGACAAAGAATTAAAGTAGAATGGAACAAATTTGGACAACCTATAAAGAAAGGCGGGGAATTTTAAGTGGTTGGTTAGGAACAGTTGCACGACATGGGAATGTGTCCTATCCACTATATAAGTTGGAAGGTTATGCCTCTAGTGCCTTTTAAAGTAGACATCATCAAAATGACTCGGGTGAGCATTTTTTTTAATCATTTGATTTTATATTTGACAATTTTTAAGAGATTTGAGTATAACTAACTATAGCACACTGAACTTTAGCAAATTGCAAGGTTCTAGTGTGAGATTAGTATTTTATACTAGTCAGGAGGTTTTGGTCGTGATGCGGGAGCTTGGGAGTGTTTTCGGGACTTAAAAAGTACGAAAACAGACTCCGGAGAGCGAAATATGCAAAAGGTGCAGATTTTGCATTGTATTTCGGTATAGAAGAGGAATGGCAGGAGAGAGGGAGAGAAGAGAGAGAAGACAAAAGAGGGAGAAGGGATCAGAAGAGGGAGAGGTGGAGGCAGAAAGGGCAGAAGCGAAAAGGAGGAGAATGAAAGGGAGTAAAAGAGGAGGGAGGAAAGAGGCAGGAGGAAAGGAGAAAGGGAAGCAGGGGAGAGGAGAGAAATGGAGGAGAAATGAGGAGGAGGGAGAAGTGAGACGAAGGGAGGGGAGCCTGAGAGAAAGAGGGGGAGGAGGGAAAGGAACAGAGAGGGAGGGGGGAGAGGGGAGTAGAGAGGAGGGAGAGAGGGGGGAGGAGGAAAAAAGAGAGGAGAAGGGAGAGGAGAGTGGGTAGAGGGGGGAGGATGGGCGATGGAGAAGGAGAGAAGGAGGAGGGAGAGATGTTGAGGTGGGGAGAGCAGAGGGAGCGAGGTAGGAGGGGAGGGGGAAGAGGCAAGATAGAAGTAAAGAGAGGTGGAGAGAGGGGAGAGGAGAAAGAGGAGGGGAAAGGAAAGAAGAGGAGAAGAAGGAGAGAGAGGGGAAGATTAGAGAGGAAGAAGGAGAGGAGAGGAGAGGGAAAGAAGAAGAGAGGAAGAAGAGAAAGGAGGAGAGGAGTGAGGAAGGAAAGAGAGGAGAAAGGAGAGAGAGAGAGGGGAGGAGGAAAAGGAGAGGGAGGGAAGAAGAGGGAGAGGGGGGAAGGAGAGGGAAGAGAGAGAAGGAGGGGGAAGAGAGCAGAGAAGCGGGAGGTGAGGAGGAGGGGAAATGGAAAGAAGAAGAGAGAGGGAGAAAAGGGGAGGAGGAGAGATGGGAAGGAGGGAAGAAGGAAGGAAGATGGGGGATGAGAGTGAGAAACGAGTGAGGGAGTAAGGAGAAAGGAAGGAGGTGAAGAGTAGGAAGGGGGAGGAGAAGTAGCGGAGGGGAGGTGGAGAAGAAGAATCGGGCGAAGGAAGGTTAGAGAGAAGGGAGGAGAGAGAGAAAAGAGGAAGACGAAAGAACGAAAAGAAAAGCTAGAAAGAGAAGAGACAGAGAAGAGAGGAAGAGTGAAGAAGAGAGAGGAGGAAGAGAAGTAGAGGAGGAGAGTACTCTTTGGAAGAAAAGGCGAAAGAGGGAAAGAGGAGGGATCCCAAAAGGAGGAAAGAGATAGAAAAGAAGAGGGACCACGGAGAAGTAATAAGAAAGAAGAAGTAAAGAGAGTGAGTCAGAGAGGAGAGAGGTCCAAGAGAGAGCACGGAGAATTTAGGAGGTAGGACGGAGGAATTTAGAAGATTATTAGAGGAGTAGAGAGAAGACGAGAAGAGCGAGAGGAGGAGAACGAAGAGAGATCGGGAGAGAGAATGAGAGGAGAGAGCAGACCAGAAACAAAACGCTCTTATGCGGTTTCAATCCTCGTTCGTTCGAATCTGAACATGTATTCGTGGCAAACTCGCACTCTTAGGGCGTAATAGAATGCTCTTATGGGGTTTCAATCCTCCTTCGTTCGAATCTGAACATGTACTCGTGGCAAACTCGCACTCTTTTGGCGTAATAGAATGCTCTTATGGAGTTTCGATCCTCGTTCGTTCGAATCTGAACATGTACTCGTGGCAAACTCGCACTCTTTGGGCGTAATAGAACGCTTTTATGGGGTTTCTATCCTCGTTCGTTCCAATCTGAGCTTGTACTCGTGGCAAAGTCGCACTCTTTGGGCGTAATAGATCGCACTTATGCGGTTTCAATCCTCGTTCGTTCTGAATCTGAACATATACTCGTGGCAAATTCGCACTCTTAGGGCGTAATAGAAGGCTTTTATAAGGTTCCAATCCTCGTTCGTTCGAATCTGAACATGTACTCGTGGAAAACTCGCACTCGTAGGACGTAATAGAACGCTCTTATGGGGTTTCAATCCTCGTTCGTTCGAATCTGAACATGTACTCGTGGCAAACTCGCACTTTTTGGGCGTAATTGAACGCTCTTATTGGGTTCCAATCGTCGTTCGTTCGAATCTGAACCTGTACTCGTGGCAAACTCGCACTCTTTGTGCGTAATAGAATGCTCTTATGCGGTTTCAATCGTCGTTCGTTCGAATTTGAACATGTACTCGTGGCAAACTCGCACTATTAGGACGTAATAGAACACTCTTATGGGGTTTCAATCCTCGTTCGTTCGAAATTGAACATGTACTCGTCGCAAATTCGCACTCTTAGGGCGTAATAGAACGCTCTTATGCTCTTATGCAGTTTCAATCTTCGCTCGTTCTATTCTGAATATGTACTCGTGGCAAACTCGCACTCTTAGGGCGTAATAGAACGTTCTTATGGGGTTTCAATCCTCGTTCGTTGAAATCTGAACAGGTACTCGTGGCAAATTCACACTCTTAGGGCGTAATAGATCGCTCTTATGAGGTTTCAATCCTCGTTCGTACGAATCTGAACATATACTTGTGGCAAATTCGCACTCTTAGGGCGTAATAGAACGCTCTTATGAGGTTTCAATCCTCGTTCGTTCGAATCTGAACATGTATTCGTGGAAAACTCGCACTCGTAGGGCGTAATAGAATGCTCTTATGGGGTTTCAATCCTCGCTCAATCGAATCTGAACATGTACTCGTGGCAAACTCGCACTCTTAGGGCGTAATCAAATGGGCTTATGAGGTTTCAATTTTCGTTCCTTCGAATCTGAACATATACTCGTCGCAAACTCGCACTCTTAGGGCGTAATAGAATGCTCTTATGGGATTTCAATCCTCGTTCGTTCGAATCTGAACATGTACTCGTAGCAAACTCGCACTCTTTGGGCGTAATAGAACGCTCTTATGGGGTTTCAATCCTCGTTTGTTCGAATCTGAACATGTACTCGTGGCAAACTCGCACTCTTAGGGCGTAATAGAATGGGCTTATGAGGTTTCAATCTTCGTTCTTCGAATCTGAACATGTACTCGTGGCAAACTCGCACTCTTAGGGCGTAATAGAATGCTCTTATGGGATTTCAAACCTCGTTCGTTCGAATCTGAACATGTACTCGTGGCAAACTCGCACTCTTAGGGCGTAATAGAATGGGCTTATAAGGTTTCAATCTTCGTTCCTTCGAATCTGAACATGTACTCGTGGCAAACACGCACTCTTAGGGCGTAATAGAATGCACTTATGGGATTTCAATCCTCGTTCGTTCGAAGCTGAACATGTACTCGTGGCAAACTCGCACTCTTTGGGCGTAATAGAACGCTCTTATGGGGTTTCAATCCTCGTTCGTTCGAATCTGAACATGTACTCGTGGCAAATTCGCACTCTTAGGGCATAATAGAACGCTCTTATAGAGTTTCAATCCTCGTTTTCTCGTGGCAAATTCGCACTCTTAGGGCGTAACAAAACGCTCTTATGCGGTTTCAATCCTCGTTCGTTCGAATCTGAACATGTACTCGTGGCAAACTCGCACTCTTAGGGCGTAATAGAATGCTCTTATGGGGTTTCAATCCTCCTTCTGTAAGAACCGAGATTTTTTCCATATTTAATTTAACTCTCCGTTGACGATGTTTATGTGTGTATTTTAATTACATAATCACTCGTCAAGTTTCGGGAGAAAATGATTTAAAACGAAAGAGTTACGCGATTTCGAAAAATCACTTAAGTGAATAGTAACTCGGGATTTCCGGATAGGCCGATGATGAGAGATGGATTTCGGAGTGTATCGGACTCCGTTCATAGTGGTCCAATAGCTCGTTTTCAACTGTTCGACTATTCTGGACTCAATGGCACTAATAGATTTTGGATTTGAGGCACGGTTTTCGAGAAAACTGGATCTTGCCGAAAAGTAGACCTTTATACTTCATTGATATAGCCTCGCAAAGCTTACCGTAGCTCCGCTTTGCGTACGAACCCCCTGACAGGGATTTATCATGTGAAAGAAAGTTAGTGTCGATGGATTTTAGTCTCGAGTTCGCTAACCGAGGAGATTGAAAGCGATCGATGGTTGTTATACACATGATGTATATATGAATCGGATGACGATGGGTTTGTCGTGAATCGGCAACCAAAACGAACGAAACAAAATCGTGAGTTCGATAATTCGGCAGTGCTGAACGCGCTGGTGCCGTCCGTTCGTGAATCCGTGGAACGGATCTCTTGGAATTCCATCTTGCTCGCTAAGGGGTCGAAAGTTCACAAAATTGTAATCTTGCTAAAGCCCCGATATTTTATGGACCAATTCGTATGAAACTTGGCGTGGAGGTGCTCACGCGCGATTTACGCGCGTTGTGAGGGACCCATCACGAAATATTGGGTTTTGGAGGGAGTTATGCGCGAAGTCGGCATCCTATAAAATTGGAATTTAGGGTTTCCTTCATGAAACCCTAACCCTAAGCCGCCTCCCCCCCCCTCCACAGCAACCCTAAACCGAGCCCCCCCTCACCTCCTCTGCACCTCCCTGCGCGCAGCCGCCGCCGCCGCCGGCCGGGCCAGCCGCCGCCGGCAGGAGCTGCTGCCATCCCTTCCATCACCTTCACCTACCTCAACTCCCTCTCCCCTCCTTTCTTCTCATCCTCGGGTTAGATCCACCCAGGAAGGAATCACTTTGATCCCTGCGGTGGCCGGCGTCGCCCCGACCTCCGGCGCGTCCCACTACCATCCCCGGCGCCGCCGCCGCTGCTCCTACAGCCCGGCGGATTTGAGCCGAGCCAGGCTTGTGCGGGCTCGAGTTGCCCCAGCGCCACTGTCGCCGCCTCCTGTAACCCCTGGTCGATGTCCCTCGGCTCCCTGGTACTACCGCGCCCGACTCCGACCATCGCCGTCGCCGCCACTCGCGTAGAGCGCCGCCGCGGCCATGCCTGTGGCCGGATCCGGGATGCCCTAGCTTTGCCTCTCCGCGGCTAGGGCATCGCCGCCCGTCGCCGGCGCTGCTTCTCACCGCCGGCTGACACCTCGGCTGGTTGTCCCCCGGCAGGCCGCACCCCCTCCTCCCGCCGGATCAGCCGCCGGCGTTGCCGTCGCCGGCCGGAGCTTCCTCCCTGCTCTCGGATTCAGCCCGAGCTGGGGCTGTTTTGGGTTGCATCGCCATTCCGGCGATCTGAGCCTCCTCCGTCAACCCCGCTGGTGAGCACGGCCCTCCTGATGTGCTGAATACCTCCGTGCTCACCTAGTTTGCTGTCAGTGAGGCTCAGAACATCGAGTTCTTGAACGTCGCTCCCGATTGACCTTTTCGATAGAGGTTGCGGGTGATCCAGCATGCTCCTCGGTCGTCCGCTGTGCGCTGGACAGCGAGCACGGCCTCCGTCTCGTCGAGACCTAGCAGGATGTGTCTCGGCGGACCTCGAAGATACTCGGATCGAGGTATCAGTCCATAACTTCTCTCTAGTGCGCATAGTTCACTGAAGTTCGCATCGCACCCGCACGCTCCACAGTGTCCGGTTGTGCTCCGAAGTGTGAGCACGGCCTCCGGCATGTCGAGGCCTAGCAGTACGTGTCTCGGCTGACCCCGAGGACCCTCTGATTGTTGTAACGAACCATAGTGCTCAATAAATCGCATAAAATAATGCGATTTTATGGAAGTACGAGGACTTCTATGCAATTATGCATCGAGTGGGTCCTGTGGACAGTAATTGTAGACTTGGGTGACCTCTGGACTGATTGTCCAAGGTCCGTTGTCTTTCGCGGAAATCGAAGATCTATTTTTTATGCGTTTCCCGACGAAATCCGTCGGCGAAACGTGGTTTTCGGCTCGGAAATGTTCGACGCAATGTGTGTGACTTGTGAGCTGCCGCTGAGCCTTGTTGGCTGGTTGTCTCGGCCGTCTCGTGTATTTCGGAGATGCCCGGTGAGCAGCAGTGGGTTCCGGTGTCGAAATCGACACTTACGGGAACTCGGATCGGAACGATTGTCCGACGATAATCGTTTCGATGTTTGATCTTGCGCTTGCTGCCAAGACACCCAAACGGATGTGTTTTGGGGCAGCGGTTGACTCGTGGATTGAGTCGGTATCATTCGGGACTGTTCGTGTGTCCCGGGGACGTCCCGGTGCGATTTCGGGACTTCCGGTGTTGTTCGGAGATCGGTTTGGGAAACCGAGTCTCGGGTTTTGGGATTTGTGTGAGATGCATATGTTGAGTCTTTTAAGGCATATATCTGACTCGGTGGACCTATCGTAGGTTCGGTTGATCTGCGTCGCGTCCAGGTTTCCGACGCGAGTACGACAGGTGGGTGAGCCTACGGAGTAGTCGGTATCACTATTCCCTGTCCCTTCTTTGATATAGCTCTACATGTCGATTCTTTCTTTACAGCATTCGTTCATACGTACCTTACTTGCATAGTATATTTGTGGTCATGGACATGTAGAGCAGGATTACACAGTGATGATTTGTGGACTTATTGTCCAGGCAACACATCGACTCTCTTGTCGTGTGTTTCGATCTGTTGTGGCTTCGGCCTGGTACCGGCCTTTCGCCGGCTTGGATTTGATCTGTTTGATCAGGATGTGGCGTTCCTTTCGCCTGTGGCTTCGGCCAGATATCGGCTTCTTGCCGACGATGATTTGATGATTTGATCTATTTGATCAGGATGTGGCGTTCCTTTCGCCTGTGGCTTCGGCCAGGTATCGGCTTCTTGCCGACGATGATTTGATCTATTTGATCAGGATGTGGCGTTCCTTTCGCCTGTGGCTTCGGCCAGGTATCGGCTTCTTGCCGACTATGATTTGATCTATTTGATCAGGAGGTGGCGTTCCTTTCGCCTGTGGCTTCGGCCAGATATCGGCTTCTTGCCGGCTTTTTATTGAGCATATCGCATGATCCGTCACTGCACAGCGTGTATTCATGACACCAGATCGGTTTGGCCACCGATCAGGGGTGTACTATCCGGATGAGTCGACCTGCGGGCGCATGAGTTAGACCGGGTGCAAGCAAAGTGACAGGCACGCATGAGGTCTGTGGATCAATAGGGCACCGCTTGAGGTCTGCGGACCAATAGGGCAACGCTTGAGATCTGCAGAGCACCAGATTGGGTATTTTGAGTTTTCATTCCATTGATGCATATATGCAGCTTAGTTTTTCCTGTACAGTAGCGTTTTGATTATTTATTCTGTTCATACTGACACAGCTACTGTAGATCTCTGATTATATTGTTATCATATCTCCTTTGTTTCTCAGTGATTACGACATGCCCCTGTGGCTCGGTTGTACCCACTGAGAAACCTCGTTGTGGTTTCTCACTCCCTGTTTTTCAGGTGGATCGGGCGAGGAGCCAGTTCGTGGTTCGATGCGAGGACGATCTAGCTAGACTGCATTAGCGGTCATCACCCTGGTTATGTTTTTCTTATCTGCATTAGTAGTCAGATAGATATATAAATGGTTCAGTTGGATGATCAATATTGAATGCTTATAACTTGTATGAGATGATGACTTATTATGCATGAGATTGGGTTTCAGCTTCTATTATCAGCATTTGACTTGTGTTTTATCGTGTGGGTGTCTACCCTTCGTGGTAGCTGATTTTCAAAATGAAGTTCCGTGTGGGAACAGTTTTCAAAGGTTTTTCTTGTGTTCTTCTAATGCTTATTAGAGTTTGAAAATAAAGCTTTCGAGTGGGAAGCACTTTTAATAGGATGCTTGTTGTACTGTGCATTGCATCATCCTTCGCTTAAGGAGTGCTTAGAAGCATGTAGGGATAGCTGAATGCAAATGTACTCTATGTTGTATTGTATGGATTATCGTGAATGTAAATGTGATTGTGATCCTGTTGTATGTTGTTGGTACGCCGTGCAAATACAGGGGAGACTCTGTCCGTGTAGACAGAGGTGCCTGTATTTGTGGCGGGTCTGTTCACTGCGCGGGCTAAACTTTCAAAAAAAAAAAAAAAACTGACCCGTTTTCCGCATTTAAACTAGCCCGGGGCGTGACAAATCCTCTCTCTCGTATTCTCGAAACAAACCGCTTAAACGGAACTAACTATAAATGTAGCGCACCGAACTTTAACAAATTGCGGAGTTCTAATGAAAGGATAGTGTTTCATGCTATTCTGGATGTTTTGACTGAGTTTTGAGAGCTTAGGATTATTTTCAGGGCTTTATTAGCGTGAAAACGGACTTCAGAGATCAAAATCTGTCAAAGCTGCAGATTTTGTATTGAGTATTGGTACTGAAATCTGGGTACCGGTACGCAATACAAAATGGAGAGGAACTAGCTCTCGAGTTCTGAGGAACTGAACCTGAGTACCGGTACTGAAACACTGTGTACCGGTACTAAAAAACTGAGTACTGGAACGCAGTAGAAAAATTGAGAATCCAACGTTCGGGTTTTGCGGGACTGAACCTCGGGTACCGGAACTGCCCGAGTACCGGTGCTCAAATTCGTGTACCGGTACTCAATGATGCAAAGTTGATTTCAAACAAGGTGCAATTTTTTATTACTGAGGGGGCTGTTAGGATTTTGTGCAAATGGGTTTATACCTATTTCATCCTCTCTACTTTTCTCATTTGGAGAGAGTGAAGGAAACAAGAGAGGTGAGTTCTCCTTCCTCTCTTGGATTTCTCCCTTTAAACTACTATAATCCTTGGGTTTTCTCTCTTTTTCTTCATCTTCACCATGGATGCTTGCTCCTAGGACTTGGAGTGGAGCTCAAGCTTGAAGAGGTAGTTTGGAGACTTGAACTTCTACCCTTGCATCTCATAGCATGGATTGGAGCTTGAATTGAAGTTAGTAGTATTCTTGCATTCTCTATTTGTGAGATTTGCAAGAATTTTTGGTAGACAACCTAGCCTTGATGAAACTAGGGTTTATTTTGGGGTTTTTTTATTAGGAGCTTTTGGGGTGGAATTGATGACGATAAAATACTCTTCTAGGTTGGATTTGAAGTCCTATTGCCTTAGTTTGGAGCGTGGGCAAGCTTTTCTTGTACTAAGGCAATTTTCACGTTTTTCTCTTTGATTTTTGGTGAATTTCATGGTAGGCTTTTTAGAAGCTTGTAACCCCTTGAAAATTTTTCTTAGGGCATAAGAAGTTTAGGAGGCAACTTCCTCGGAGAAACGAACGAGGTTTCGATAGTTATCCGGTGTGTTCGACTTTACCAAAATGGATGAACTCCCTCTATGTCTCCTACCTTGTTCTAGAACTCAATAAATGGTTTAACATGCAATTCATGACATTACTACATTTTTGGACATATAGATTGGTCACCCCTTACATGATGAACTACAATCTCTATGTAGTAGTGGCATATGTAGCAAGATATATGCATGGCATGAATTATGAATTTGGTTGACATCCTTATACCCTTTGGATATGACATGAGCAAATTACTTGTACATTCTATAGTGGAAACAGTATACACTTATAACTCTCTGTGATTATGCATGAGTGATAGAACTACCCTTTTATTAGAATGTGGTTAGCAAACACCTTACATTTGTGATAATAGATGAGATGCAAACTTTTGCATACTAGAGACATGTTGTTTAATAGTAGTGATACACTCACAAGTTAATTAAGAAGAGAAGTACGACATATATGCTATAGTATCCGACCTTCGAGTCGATGATTGTGATTCCATATTTTAAACATGATGATTGAGATCTGTTACCCTTGGACATGGCACATATGACCACGCTTGCTTGCCCTTGTGCTCATTCGCACATGGTTGTGAGGGTCACTCCCTACAAGCTGGCACTCCGGAGTATGGCCTTTGCGACGACTGATCGCTGTGCGGGACTGGGCGTCAAAGTGGGACGCCGTGGGGAAGGCTTATTCCTAGAGTGGGAATATTGACTACCACGGGACCATTAGGTTTGGCACAAGCTGGGACTTTACCACGGGTGGGTCCCCGTTGATTGGGTAAAATTTGGTTAAACCTAATATTGAACATCATAACTAATTGGTGCATACTTATTTGCATACATGACGGTGATTACTACATACATGTTCACTTCTTTACATGATAGTGAAAAAATTATATACTCATGGAATTAGCATAATTGCATAGAGGCAAGATAGTATTAGAATATTCATTTCAGCTTTTATGTGCTAGCTCTTTATTTTAGTTATCTACTAATCTTGCCTCAGTTGACCTAGTGGTGTAATTTGCACTTCTCGGCGTCTTACCCACTGGAAACTATTCTTTAATAGTTCTCACGCCCGTTGTTTGTTTGTTTTTGTTACAGAGCCTTCCACAGAGATAGAGGCTAGGGATAGAGGAAAGGGGTTAGCGACTAGCTAGAGCCCACGAGAGTCGCTAGAGGTGGACACGAGGCGCCTTTATTTTGGTTTTAGTTGTGAAAGGCGTACTAGTTTATTTTTGTATAGAGACCACCCTTGTACTCATAAGATGTACCTTTTGTATGAAACCTATTATATATCTTGTGAATGGTTTTATTCTTGTAAACTTTTCGTTATATTACTTAGTGTTATGTTCTCATGCTCTGATTACCTCATAGTGATTGTATAAATACTCTCTTCTTTAGTTGTTTGTAGTAGACGCCTTGTGTGCACCGGGGGTGCTTGGTGTACACGGCGGGTCTGTGTACGTGCCGGGTGGGCTTCCGCTGGGGCCCGAGCGTGACAATAAAGATTGGCTAAGGAATTTAAAAATAGTTTTGAGTTCCGAGAAGCTTAGTTATGCTCTCGACCAGGACCCCCCCACGTTACCAAACCGTCCTACAGCTGACGAAAGGACAATTCAGAAAAAATGGACAGATGACGATTACAAAATAAGGTGCTACATTTTGGAGTCGATGTCAAATGAACTTCAACACCAACATGAGGATATGAAGACTGCTAAAGAAATGCTAACTCACCTCAAAGAGTTGTATAATGAGCAAAGCCACGTTTTGAAGTGTCCAAAAGACTCTTCAAAACCAAAATGCATGAAGGGCAGTCTGTTCAAGATCATTATTTTACAATGATCAATGATCTCGAGGAGCTTGAGAAGCTCGGCGTAAAAATGGATAAGGAATTGCAAGTTGATCTGATCCTGCAATTCCTTCCTATATCATAGGGACAGTTTATTGTAAACTACCTTATGAATAAAATTGACAGCACCAATGCGGAGTTATTGAACATGTTGGTAACAACAGAGGGGACTTTGAAAAGTTCAAAGGGCTCTGTTCTCGCTGTGGAGAGGGCTTTCTCTTCCAAAAGAATGTCAAATTGGAAGAAGAAACCCGCGAAGAAACAAAAGACGAAAAACAAGCCCAAGAGGGAAGCTCCTAAGAAGAAGGCCGCTGACAAAGGAAAATATTTCCACTGCAATGTTGACGGTCATTGGAAGAGGAACTGTCCCGTCTACCTGGAGAGCCTGAAGAATAAGAAGAAAGACACACCTTCGGAAAGTATGTCAGACTTGCTCATAATAGAAACTAACCTTACGGTTCCCTCTACTTCCAGCTGGGTCATAAACTCTAGTTCTAATTCTCATTTGTGTAATTCAACACAGGGTGTCACGCCTCGGGCCCTAGTGGGAGCCTACCAGGCACGTGCACAGACCCGCCGTGTACACCAACAAGGAAACCTCAATGCACACAAGGCGTCTAGAACAACAATAATCAAGTAGTAGCAGGAGTACAACCTAAACAAGGTGATCAGAGCAAGTACATGAATCTACTACAAGAACAAGTTCAACACAACTAAAATCTCAAGATATACAATAAAATTTGCTTAAAGTACATCTTAAGAACACTAGGAGATCATTCTTTAGAAACAACTATACACCTTTCACTCAAAATACAAGAAAGGTGTCAGGGTCCATCTGTAATATCATCGTAGAGGCTTTAGCTAGCTGCTAACCCCTCACCTCGATCCCAAGCCTCTCCCGCTGTGGAAGGCTCTGAAACAAAAACCCAACAACTATGGGGGTGAGAACTATTAAACAATAGTTCCCAGTGGGTAAGCCGCCGAGAGTGGCGAAATACACCGCTAGGTCAACTGAGGCAAAGATAGTATAAGTTGAAACATAAGACATAAAGCAATAAATGCTAAACAAATAATTCTACTACTATCATGCCTCCAAATGATTATATCATTTCTAAAATATGATTTCTACCACTACATGCATAGGTAGGTCCATTACCAAAATTTACATGTACTTGATTCCTTACAATCATATGCACAATTATGTCTTCCACCATAACCTACATGCATGTCCATTTATGTTATAAACATTAGTTAAGAAAAACCTTTTTTTCATTAACATCATACATTCATGCCACTATACTAAACCAATACGAGTATAGGCCTAATGCTACTATGGATGCCAATGTATGTAGTGACTAACTAATATGTCCAACTACAATGAATGCATCCCAATGGTGACAAGCTAAGTAATGCCACAATATACGACTCACTACTATGTCCATACACTACATGTATATGCATCAAACAACCGTGATGTACTATGTCCGGTTTACTTAGCTTTTACCCAATCCACGAGGGGACTTACACAAGGTAACATCCCGGCTTGTGCCATGCCTAATGGTCCCGTGGTAGTCAACATTGCCCCGCAGACAATGAGACACTCCCCCACAGCGATCCACTTCGGCGCCCAATCCTGCACGGGCGATCAAACATCGCAAAGGCTAACTCCGGAGTGCCGGCTTGTAGGGAGCGACCCTCACAAGCATGTGCGAATGAGCACAAGGGCAAACAAGCGCTGATCATAAGCATCGTATCCAAGGCCAACACATCTCAATCATCATGTCTAAAACATGGAATAATAACATCGACTCGAGGGTCGGAACCATAACACATAAGTCACACTTGTTCTCAATTCACTTGTGGATATATTTCTACCAATATGTAACATGTCTCTAACATGCAAATGGTTACATCTCACTCTACCAACAGGAATGGACCTACGTCTCATTCATGACCCCAACGGGTTACTATCATATGCTATAACCAAAGCCATACTCAATGCATTGTACTAATGCTATTTTCGATGCATTCTACAAATGCCATAATCCATGCATTATTTTAATGTCATAATTCATGCATTCTACAATGCTATAACCCATGCATTATTCTAATGCCATGATCCATGCATTCTACAATGCTATAACCCATGCATTATTCTAATGCCATGATCCATGCATTCTACAAATGCCGATAAGTCATCATTCATAATATACATAGGTCGTACTATTTGAACCTCCACTTCATGGAGTATAAGGATCATCATGCAAGTACTCTATTCTCATTTAATTAATTAATTTTATGCTTTTACCAATCACATAATTAAATAAGTAGGAAAACCCCTTTCATCATGTCTTAAACATGGAATCATTCAACGACCTAAAGGTCGGGCTTAATGTCAACAATGCCAATCTTAGTTGCTCACCTAGATGAGGTGCAACATTCATAGCTCCATTAGTCATATAGTGTGTCATATGATACTACCCATCTCTAGCATGCATATCTTAAATAGCATTTCATGAAAGTGTCATCACAATACTAGTGCAAGTGCTCTAGCATGCATATCATTGTCACAATACTCCACTATAAGGAGTATACCACTTTCCACATGCAACATGTGTATATCATGTTTTTACAATTTCTACAATGTCATAATTAGCACAATTATGCATCTAATCAGTCCTATAATAAAATAGGAGACATAGGGGGAGTTCACCCATTTCGGTGAGGTCAGACCCACCGGATATCCAACGAGACCTCGCAGTACTTCAAAACGAAGTTGTCCCCTAAGCTTCTCATGCCCTAAGAAAATTTTCCAAGGGGTTAGAAGCATCGAACAAGCTCACCACGAAATTCACCAAAATCATGAAGAAAAATAGGTGAATAATACCTTAATCCAAGCAAAACTAGTGCAAACTCCAAATCGACCCATTGGAGCTTCAAATCCAACCTACAAGAGTGTTCTACACTCATCAATTTCATCTCACAAACCCTCATGAGAAAAATTCCAAATAAAACCCTAGTTTTTCATTTCTAGGTTTTCATCCCAAATCGAAGTAGTAATCACAACTAGAGGAGTTGCAAGAGAGCCACTCACCTCATGAGAGCTCCAAACCAAGCAAAAAGAGACTAGGGTTGGAGATTTATCCTCAATAAAGCTCCCTTCTTCACATCCAAGCTCCCTCCAAGGTCCAAGATGCAAGCTCCAAGGTGGAGGAGAAGAGAAAAGAAATCAAACCCTTGATTCCATGGGTGGGAAGCAAGAAAAACCAAGGAAAAGAGAGAAAGAGAGCTTACCTTCCTCTCTCTCAAGCTCAGCCCAAAATGGCTAAAGTGAGGGGGGTGAGGGTTACTATATACATGATGTAACATTTGCACCTAAACCCCTCCAACACCCAAAATCACAAACAGCTCGAAAAACTGATTCTGCAGCACTGTATTCCGGTATACGAATAGACATTCCGGAATCAGCCCCAAAATCCGCAAAACCCGAGCCTCGGCCAAAAACAGATTTTTATACAGCATTCCGGAATCCCAAAGTCCATTTCGGAATACTTTAAATCTGTTCCGAAATCCAAAAACACATTCCGGAATACAGGGCAAAATCTGCACCTTTTGCAGATTTCGCTCTCCGGAGTCCGTTTTCGCACTTTCTAAGTCCCGAAAACACTCCCAAGCTCACCAAACTCAATCCAAAACTCCAGAATAGTATAAAGCACTATTCTCTCACTAGAACTCCACAATTTGCTAAAGTTTAGTGTGCTACATTCTCCCCTCCTAAAAAAGAGTTTCGTCTGCGAAACTACGGATCAACAACCAACAATCAAACAGCAAATTCGAAGGAGAAAAGAACATCGCCCTCGTAGTGAAGCCTACAGCTCTCACAATGCATCGCATCCATGATGTCGCTCCAAAGCACCCTTGTAGTAGGAATAGGGATAATTCCAAATTCCTACATTCCACAAGTCCAATCCACAACGACTGCTCCTTGAAGTTTAGATCTTCATGTAGCATTAACGAAGCGACATCCACCATCGGGGTAGGATTCAAACACTTACTTGGAGCGTCGCTAGCTGGAACTGTGAGAATTCGAATTTTGGAAATTTGGAATTCTGTGTTCCTCTCCCCTGATACTGTGTTTCTGCTCAGTATACGTATATATATACAGGTATTTATATATATATATATATATGTATATAAGTGAGTTTTAGTGGATTTTATAGTTTTTGGTTTTTGGTTGCGGAGAGTGTACGGCTTAACGGCGCGATCCGGAGTCCGATTTTGACGATCCAAAATGGTAGGTTCGATGTCTCGGCAGTGCTGAACGCGATGGCGCAATCCGTGTCGCCGTGCGACGGACGGATTGAAAGTTATTGCATCTTTTTCGCTGAGTGTTCGAAGTGCACGTTTATTGTTTCGCGATTTGGACCCCGTTTTTCGCACCGTTTCGCGCAATTTCGAATTTGGAGGGGTGTGAGGGGGTTTTTCCTGCTGTGGGGGAGGGGACATTGGCTGAGAGGGTAGGTAAGAGGGTAGGTGAGTGAATTTATTGAACCTCACCCACCCCCTCTCTTTGTCCCTCTCACACTCAATCTCTCCCTCACTCTCCCTCTCTTTTTCCTCAGCCCCAGACCAGAGCACCCTCTCCCCAGTGCCTCTCCGGCCGCCGCCGACCACCCTCTGACCGGGATCTGCTCCGGCCACCTCCTCTCTCTTTTTCTCTTTTCTTTTTCTTCTCCTTCTCTGAGGTGAGCACCCAGGGGGAACCCACGCCGAGCTCCCCCTGAGTTAGCTGTGACGCGGGGGACCGCCGCCGTGTCGCCGGAGGGCCGCCGGAAGCAGCCCGAGCTGCTGCTGCCACAGCTAGGGCAGCAGCTGGCCGAGGTGCTTGGGCCGTCGCCGCAGCCGCTTCCCGGAGCTCGGAGGGGTGAGCATCGTCACCCCCGAGTCCTCCGCCGCCGACCCTTCCTTTCCCGGCCGTCGGAGCGCCGCCGGAGTCTCCTCCAGCTCGGGGAGTCGCCTAGGGCAGTGGGCTGCCACCTTAGCTCCGCCGCCGCCGTCGCCGGAGCTTCCTTGTCGCGGACCCCGGCAAACCGGTGTCCGGCGACGTCCTCTTGCCGGTGCTCGCGCCGCCGCCGGCCGCCGTCGCCGTTGGTCGCCGGAGCCGCCGTGCCCTAGCTAACCCGAGCCCGAGCTTGGTCCCAGCGCCGCCACCGCCGCTTCCCGTCGCCGGCCAAGGTGAGCATCACCTTCCTCACCTCCTCCGCATCCACCCCTGGCCGCCGCCGGCCATGCTTGTCGGCCGGCAGCCGGCCGGAGCTAGTTGCTCCGGCCAGGGTGCTTTAGTGTTTTGTTTTAGGTTTCTTTGCTTGTTTGTCGCTTTCGATGACTCCCGAAGCTCGGGAGGGTGAGCCCGACGATCGCAGCGATATGTGCTGAACACCGTGCTCACACTAGTTTTGGGTTTCGTTGAGCCGTTTTATCGTTCGGCCTTTATTGGGGCATTTGGACCTAGGCGCTCGCTGTTTTTATGCTTTTCCCGGCCCGCGACTTGTCCTGTCGCAGTGGGGCTGTGAGCACGGTCACCGTGACATCGATACCTATCCGCTGGCGCTTGCGGAAGGTCGTGCGGATGTACGGTTCGCTCACACGGCCTTAGTTATGCTTGCTTTTGTGCGCGCGCTCACTATTTTTATGGGATTTCCCGGCTTGCGACTGGTCCTGTCGCAGTGGGACAGTGAGCACGGTTTCCGTGATGTCGTTACCTATCTGCTGGTGCTTGCGGAAGGTCGTGCGGACGTACGGTTTGCCCTAGCGGCTCCGTTTATTGCTCGTATGTATGGAATTGTGCTTGTTTTGGGACTTTGGCGTTTGTGGCAGCGTTGCAACGCTGTGGGCAGCAAGGGTTTGGTCCTCGGGACCCTGTGGACTAGTTGTCCAACCCCTTCACCTTTCGTGGAGATTCGGATTCGTTTCCGACGTGTTTTTCGATGAATTAATCGGCGAAACGTGTGTTTCTAGTCGCGCGACTCACTCGCTGTTTTCGCGAGCGACTTGGCTTCGTCGTGTAGCCTCGTTGGCTGTTCCTCATCGCTGTCCCAAAGTTCCGAGGACAGCGGATGAGTGATGTGGGGTTCCGGTGCCAAATCGGCACTTTTCGGGAACCCGGGAAGCCTTTACGGGTGCGTTTGATGTTCGTGGCACCCCGAGCTTGTGCTCGCTGTCCCGTCACTTGGTTTTGTGTGTTCGGGGACAGCGAGGGACCTTGTTGGCTGTTTGGTACCCCTCTGGGGCTTTGTGTGGTTTCGGGATCGTCCCGGTGGGTTTCCCGGGCGATCCGTCGGTTTCGGGATGTGAGAGCTTTGTGTTTAGCGTCGACTTGGTGGACCTTGACCCTGTGAGTCTTTCGTAGGTCCTGTCACGGTTCCCAAGAGCCGTCGGTGTTAGATTGGATCTTACCTACAGGTGGGTGCTTCGATCCGGAGTCGGTTCAGTGGACTACGGTGATACCTTTCTATCCCTTCTTTTGCATTACAGTTTTTAGTTCACTTGACTCCCGTAGACTCTACTTATATGCGTGCTTGGATAGTAGAGTAGTTGTGGTTTGCATGGTTCTTGAGACGACCCAGTTGGTCGGTAGTGATCGCCTATTGTTCCGAGCGATCCTAGTTGTGGTTTGCATGGTTCTTGAGACGACCCAGTTGGTCGGTGGTGATCGCCTGTTGTTCCGAGCGATCCTAGTTGTGGCTTTTTGGTTGCTTCTCGGCTCGTTGCCGTTCTGTGGATTGAGCATTCGCATCGATCGTCACAGCTCTTCTAGCACTTCACGTACACCGCGGTCTGATCCACCGTTTGAGGGTGTTCTTTTTCGGAAAAGGGTCGTTGAGTTTGTGCCGACCCGTGAGCCTTGATGCAGTGCGTCCATAAGGTTTATGTGCCGATAGATGAGCAGTGTGACAGTGCCAGGGCTACGTCCCGGTGGCTATGATTGGGTTTACTTTGTGGTTATCTCATTGATGCATATACTAGTTGCTTACAGTAGCATAGTTGTTTCAGTTGTATGTTAGCCTCATACTTACTTGTGCTACTGTATACCATATCTAGCTTTTGTTGACCCTCGTGCCGGTGTGTACACCTCGCCTTCATCGGCTTGCGGTACCCACTGGGAGGGGAGACATGTGTACATGTTCTCACCCCCGCCCTCGTTGCAGGTTTCAGGTGAGCATGGTGGTGAGTGTCGGGGCGCTGCGAGGCACGCCTAGATAGTAGCTCTAGAGGTTCCGACTCGTGAGGCTACTTCCCCAGATTTGGTTATCACCCTACCTTCGTCTATTAGATGTGATTTGTGGTTCAGTTATCCTTTGGGCTTACTCTAGCATGCTTATGTGTTGTTGATCATTCATTATCATTATGTGATGATTGCATGCTTGGACTAGTCGGTTGTATCCATGTTTTCGATCGTTTCATTTATCGAGTATTTTGGCTTTCTACCCCTCGTGGTAGCGTCGTGAAATAAAGGTTTCCGTGTGGGAAATAGTTTTCAAATGGATTTCTGATTGTTCGGCTTTTGTGATTTCAAAAGAGAGTTCTCGTGTGGAGAACAGTTTTCAAATGATTCTTCAATGTTGAAAGTAGGGTTTCAAAGAAAGCTTCTGGGTAAGAAGCAGTTTTCTAGAATGACTGTTGCTTGTGCATCGCATCATCCTTCGCCTAAGAATTTGCTTAGATTCATACAGGTTTAAGGACTGCTAGCTGTATGAATCTCTTGCGTTGTTATGCTGTTGTGATGAATGAATGGTGGTTGTGATCCTGTTGTAAGTTGTGGACGCCGTACAAATACAGGGGAGGTTCTGTCCGTGTGTACAGTGGACCCTGTATTTGTGGCGGGTCTGTACGTGGCGCGGGCTAGGCTTTCAAAAAAAAAAATTTGGCACGTTTTTTCGCATCTAGAACTAGCCCGGGGCGTGACAGATTAAGATGGTATCAGAGCGTAAAGGGAACAAACACTCATTCATTCATCAACTTGTAACTGAACCACTGGTTAGGCTGACCCATAGGAGGACCTACGATGTATAGGCGCGCGAGTTCGAGGGGTTTGTTTTCGGCTTGTGTTTTGTGGGAGTTGCCGACCCCTTTTCTCTTGCGCTGGTTTCTGCGTTTTGCAGTTGGCTTGTGGTCTTGGTAGACCTCCTCGTCCGGGTCGTGGTGGTGGGCGTGCGCCTGAGGAGCCGTCTGCTGGTGTTCTGTTTCGGGCTGTTGTGGCTGGTTCGAGTGAGGAGCTGGCAGGAGGCGGACAGCCTGGTGTGGACCGTACCCTGTGTGCTTGAGGCCGAGGCGAGGGGTCAGTTGGCGACCCTCTCCGGCATGTTCCGGCTTGTTCCGGTAGTTTTTGCAACAGGCTACGGCAGCTGCCGCCCCAGCCCCTCCTACTCCTTCGCTGTGTACCCCCCGATGACTGCAGACCCTCCTGTGGCACCCACACCGTTGTGCGACGACCGTGACGATGACAGCGACTTCGTCGGCTGTTTCGCGCGTGGACGCCGACCCCGTGTTTGGGGTGGTGGCCACACCCGAGCGTGTTTGGGCGGACCTCCTGAGTTTTGATCTGCCCTGGTTCGCAGGCTCGTGCTGTTTCTGGTAGTGGTGGTGGAGTACCAGACAGATCCCAAGTGGCAGGGTGTTTTCCCCTTTGCGTAACCACTCGTTGGCAGGTGGTGGCCCTGGTGGGCGAGGTGACGTCACTTGGTGAATCTGTGTTGTTGTTGGGCTGTTCTTGCCCTGTCCCCACTTTCCGTGTTGAGCACGAGGGCCTCTGCGAGCGTCTCTACAGAGACGGTGCTTTGAGCGGTTTTGACCGCAGTTTGGGGTGTTTTTCCCCTCTGTTTTGTTGGGTAGGGCTGTGAAGCCTACCCCTCTGACGTCTTGCTGGTGGCATCGTCAGTGTTGGTCTTTCGACCATTGGCTAGTTCTGGCGTCGAACTGACGTGTACTAGACTGAGTGGACACTGTTGAGTGTCGGGTGTTTGTTGGTGCCTACGTGGTTTGCGGCTATCCTAACGCCTAAATTGGTGTGTTATGGGATTCCTGGTAGTATTTGTAGGTTTCCGTGTTGCCGCGAGCTCTTCCAGGTTCTTGTTGGGGATCTCACCGCGTTCGACGCTGGTTAGTCGACGCTGGTTTTGTTCTTCCTCCGCTTTGGTACGGGTGGATTGACGACCCTTGTCACCTGTAGCTGTCGGTTCGTTGTTGGAAGCCGATGACTCCTAGGGAGTTGGCTCAGGGCAGACCTTGTTGGGTGGGTCGGTTTGCTTTTCCCGTTAATTCGGTGACTCGTCTGTGACTTTGGTCCAGCTTTTAAGTTGGTTGACCTGGTACCTTTGTGGTGTTGCCAACTGGTTGTTGGCCTTGACCTTGGGATATTTCATTTTCTTTTGATAAGTACGTTGGCTGCAGACAACGTAGTGTCAAAAGTTAGGACGAAATACCCTATCCCTTTCGGAACTTTCTGGATTGGGTCGGTGCTTTCCCTTGCAAGACTTGCTCCTTCTTCGTCGTCTTGTGGAAAGCTGTGTGGTGGTCATCCCTGTTCTAGTAGTGAGCCTTGAGCTGATCCTGGAGTGGTTTTGCGCAGTTGATTTGCCATCACTGCGGTTGGTTTGACTCCGGTTGAGTTGGTTGCCTCTTAGCTCAGTTTCGGGATGACGGGAGCCTGGTTGTTGGCTCCGAGGTCTTTGTGCTGGTGTTTGCATACAGGGTTTTTGCCGCGACTTTCGTGTAGTCTTGATTTGGAGCGCGTGTCCGACCTTTTGGACCTGTTGTTTTTATCGCTTGTTGCGATTAGCAGCCCTGTGCACCAGAGTGTTGGACTCGCACGGTTTTCGTTGGTTTGATTACGAGCTTCCAGTTGGTCGGTGATGTTTTAGTACCCTCTACCGCAGACCTTCGATCTCTTCGACCGGCTCCAGGGAGCCTCGGTTTTCTCGAAGTGTGTGTTCTGCAGCCATGTTATCCTTAGTTGAGGATCAAGGCCGAGGACGTTGCGTTAGACGGCCCTCCGGACTCGTTACGGGCTTTACGAGGTCACGGTTTTGCCGTTCGGTTTGACGAACGTCCCGGCAGCTTTTTGGATTTGATGAACTGGGTTTTCGGCAGTTCTTGGATATATTTGTCGTGGTCTCCTTTGACGACATACTGATCTATTCAAGGAGTTTCCTTCCTGGTTCGCATTGTGACGCAGGCTGGTTTTGTGGAGGAACCAAGGAAGGTGGACCTTGTAGTAGTTTGGCCTGTTCCGACTTCTGTGGCTGAGATTAGGAGCTTCCTCGGCTTGGGCGTTGTTGCCGACGATTTGTTGAGGGTTCTTCTCAAGATCGCCGCCCCTTTGAGCAAGCTGTCGAGGAGTGGCGCGTTGTTTTTGTAGGCTCCCGCTTGTCTGACGAGCTTCTAGGAGCCAATGGACTGTTTGACCCGTGCCCCTATCTTAGCATTGTCGCAGCCTGGTGAGGTTGTTATGGTCTTCTGCGATGCATCTTGGATGGGATTGGGGTGCGTGTTCATTCAGCATGAGAAGGTTATCGCCTATGCTCCGCGCTAGTTGATGGACTATGAGAAGATCTATCTGGCGCTCGATCTCGAGTTAGCAGCAGTGGTGTTCGCTCTCAAGCTTTGGAGACACTACCTGATTGGAGCGTGTTGTGAGATCTTCACGGATTCCCAGAGTCTGTTGTATCTCTTCAAGGAGCCGTCTCTTTTGATCACCGACTAGGAGTGATTGGTGGTGGAGTTTCGTCGACCAGAGTTGGAGACCTTACCTTGTGGAGCTACCGCACAGTTGTTGTCGTTGGAGGTGCAACCCACCTTGGCGGATCAGATTTTCGGTGGGCAGCCGATGGATCCGCACTGGCAGTGAGTGCGAGCAGACGCCGAACAGGGCAGAGATGGTGACTTCGTGCTACATGCTGTTGGTTTTCCTTCGAGGACGGAGGTGTGTGCCCAGTGTTCGGGATTTGAGGTGAGAGTTTTGGCTGAGGCACACCGGTCGCCGTACATCGTTCATCCTGGAGAGACGAAGATGTACTGCGACTTGAGGTAGAGTTTCTGGTTGTAGCTCAGCATGTGGCACTGTGCCGGGTTTGTCAGCAAGTGAAGGCTGTGCATCAGCAGAGAAGCTTTGACCGTTGCCTGTACCTGTAGGGAAGTGGGAGCCGATCACCTTGGTTTTCGTCACCGGGTTGCCTCGTCCTCTGCGAGGTCATGTTGCGATCTGGGTTTTTGTGGACTGTCTGACGAAAACGTCTCACTTCCTACTGTTACGCTCGTTTTAGTCTTGGGATCGACTGGTGCAGCTCTACTTGGATGAGTTCGTCGGGCTGTTTGGAGTGCCAGTGTCGATCGTTTTGGATCGGGGTTCTCGCTTCGTTTCCCCAGTTCTGGAGGAGCTTGCAGTAGGCACTGGGGACGAGGCTCGACTTCAGCTCAGTTTACCACCCTCAGAGTGTTGGGCAGTCGGAGCGAGTCTTCTAGACTCTCGAGGTTATGCTCCGGGCATGCGTTTTGGATTTTGGTGAGGATTGGTTCAGGTATCTTTCCTTGATGGGGCTTGCTTTCTTCGACAGCTTCCAAGCGAGCGTTGGATTGGCACCGTGCGAGGCGTTGTCTGGAAGTCGTCGTCGATCACTGATCTGTTGGGTTGACGTGGGTGAGCGTCGTGTGATCGGCCCGACAACGATTCAGCTGAGGGAGGATCTCAGTTGCGGTGAGGTGCCTGTGAGGTTTTTGGCTCGCAAGGTGAAGCAGTTGAGGAACCGGAGCTTTCTGTTTGTGAGACTGCGGTGGATGAGTCGCGAGGAGCGCGAGACTTCTTGGGGAGCTGGAGTCTGCTTCGCATGAGAGGTATCCGCTGTTGTGCGCGGATGGTGTGTGAGTAAGTTTCGGGGACGAAACTTCTTGTTAGGTGGGAGTGATGTGAGAATTCGAATTTTGGAAATTTGGAATTCTGTGTTCCTCTCCACTGATACTGTGTTTCTGCTCAGTATACGTATATATATACAGGTATTTATATATATATATATATGTATATAAGTGAGTTTTAGTGGATTTTATAGTTTTTGGTTTTTGGTTGCAGAGAGTGTACGGCTTAACGGCGCGATCCGGAGTCCGATTTTGACGATCCAAAATGGTAGGTTCGATGTCTCGGCAGTGCTGAACGCGATGGAGCGATCCGTGTCGCCGTGCGACGGACGGATTGAAAGTTATTGCATCTTTTTCGCTGAGTGTTCGAAGTGCACGTTTATTGTTTCGCGATTTGGACCCCGTTTTTCGCACCGTTTCGCGCAATTTCGAATTTGGAGGGGTGTGAGGGGGTTTTTCCTGCTGTGGGAGAGGGGACATTGGCTGAGAGGGTAGGTGAGAGGGTAGGTGAGTGAATTTATTGAACCTCACCCACCCCCTCTCTTTGTCCCTCTCACACTCAATCTCTCCCTCACTCTCCCTCTCTTTTTCCTCAGCCCCAGACCAGAGCACCCTCTCCCCCTGCCCCTTGGCTCTGCTCCAGTGCCTCTCCGGCCGCCGCCGACCACCCTCTGGCCGGGATCTGCTCCGGCCACCTCCTCTCTCTTTTTCTCTTTTCTTTTTCTTCTCCTTCTCTGAGGTGAGCACCCAGGGGGAACCCACGCCGAGCTCCCCCTGAGTTAGCTGTGACGCGGGGGACCGCCGCCGTGTCGCCGGAGGGCCGCCGGAAGCAGCCCGAGCTGCTGCTGCCACAGCTAGGGCAGCAGCTGGCCGAGGTGCTTGGGCCGTCGCCGCAGCCGCTTCCCGGAGCTCGGAGGGGTGAGCATCGTCACCCCCGAGTCCTCCGCCGCCGACCCTTTCTTTCCCGGCCGCCGGAGCGCCGCCGGAGTCTCTTCCAGCTCGGGGAGTCGCCTAGGGCAGTGGGCTGCCACCTTAGCTCCGCCGCCGCCGTCGCCGGAGCTTCCTTGTCGCGGACCCCGGCGAACCGGTGTCCGGCGACGTCCTCTTACCGGTGCTCGCGCCGCCGCCGGCCGCCGTCGCCGTTGGTCGCCGGAGCCGCCGTGCCCTAGCTAACCCGAGCCCGAGCTTGGTCCCAGCGCCGCCGCCGCCGCTTCCCGTCGCCGGCCAAGGTGAGCATCACCTTCCTCACCTCCTCCGCATCCACCCCTGGCCGCCGCCGGCCATGCTTGTCGGCCGGCAGCCGGCCGGAGCTAGTTGCTCCGGCCAGGGTGCTTTAGTGTTTTGTTTTAGGTTTCTTTGCTTGTTTGTCGCTTCCGATGATTCCCGAAGCTCGGGAGGTGAGCCCGACGATCGCAGCGATGTGCTGAACACCGTGCTCACCCTAGTTTTGGGTTTCGTTGAGCCGTTTTATCGTTCGGCCTTTATCGGGGCATTTGGACCTAGGCGCTCGCTGTTTTTATGCTTTTCCCGGCCCGCGACTTGTCCTGTCGCAGTGGGGCTGTGAGCACGGTCACCGTGACATCGATACCTATCCGCTGGCGCTTGCGGAAGGTCGTGCGGATGTACGGTTTGCTCACACGGCCTTAGTTATGCTTGCTTTTGTGCGCGCGCTCACTATTTTTATGGGATTTCCCGGCTTGCGACTGGTCCTGTCACAGTGGGACAGTGAGCACGGTTTCCGTGACGTCGATACCTATCCGCTGGTGCTTGTGGAAGGTCGTGCGGACGTACGGTTTGCTCTAGCGGCTCCGTTTATTGCTCGTATGTATGGAATTGTGCTTGTTTTGGGACTTTGGCGTTTGTGGCAGCGTTGCGACGCTGTGGGCAGCAAGGGTTTGGTCCTCGGGACCCTGTGGACTGGTTGTCCAACCCCCTCGCCCTTCGTGGAGTTTCGGATTCGTTTCCGACGCGTTTTTCGATGAAATAATCGGCGAAACGCACGTTTCTAGTTGTGCGACTCACTCGCTGTTTTCGCAAGCGACTTGGCTTCGTCGTGTAGCCTCGTTGGCTGTTCCTCATTGCTGTCCCGAAGTTCCGAGGACAGCGGATGAGTGATGTGGGGTTCCGGTGCCAAATCGGCACTTTTCGGGAACCCGGGAAGCCTTTACGGGTGCGTTTGATGTTCGTGGCACCCCGAGCTTGTGCTCGCTGTCCCGTCACTTGGTTTTGTGTGTTCGGGGACAGCGAAGGACCTTGTTGGCTATTTGGAACCCCTCTGGGGCTTTGTGTGGTTTCGGGATCGTCCCGGTGGGTTTCCCGGGCGATCCGTCGGTTTCGGGATGTGAGAGCTTTGTGTTTAGCGTCGACTTGGTGGACCTTGACCCTGTGATTCTTTCGTAGGTCCTGTCGCGGTTCCCGAGAGCCGTCGGTGTTAGATTGGATCTTACCTACAGGTGGGTGCTTCGATCCGGAGTCGGTTCAGTGGACTACGGTGATACCTTTCTATCCCTTCTTTTGCATTACAGTTTTTAGTTCACTTGACTCCCGTAGACTCTACTTATATGCGTGCTTGGATAGTAGAGTAGTTGTGGTTTGCATGGTTCTTGAGACGACCTAGTTGGTCGATAGTGATCGCCTATTGTTCCGAGCGATCCTAGTTGTGGTTTGCATGGTTCTTGAGACGACCCAGTTGGTCGGTGGTGATCGCCTGTTGTTCCGAGCGATCCTAGTTGTGGCTTTTTGGTTGCTTCTCGGCTCGTTGCCGTTCTGTGGATTGAGCATTCGCATCGATCGTCACAGCTCTTCTAGCACTTCACGTACACCGCGGTCTGATCCACCGTTTGAGGGTGTTCTTTTTCGGAAAAGGGTCGTTGAGTTTGTGCCGACCCGTGAGCCTTGATGCAGTGCGTCCATAAGGTTTATGTGCCGATAGATGAGCAGTGTGACAGTGCCAGGGCTACGTCCCGGTGGCTATGATTGGGTTTACTTTGTGGTTATCTCATTGATGCATATACTAGTTGCTTACAGTAGCATAGTTGTTTCAGTTGTATGTTAGCCTCATACTTACTTGTGCTACTGTATACCATATCTAGCTTTTGTTGACCCTCGTGCCGGTGTGTACACCTCGCCTTCGTCGGCTTGCGGTACCCACTGGGAGGGGAGACATGTATACATGTTCTCACCCCCCGCCCTCGTTGCAGGTTTCAGGTGAGCAGGGTGGTGAGTGTCGGGGCGCTGCGAGGCACGCCTAGATAGTAGCTCTAGAGGTTCCGACTCGTGAGGCTACTTCCCCAGATTTGGTTATCACCCTACCTTCGTCTATTAGATGTGATTTGTGGTTCAGTTATCCTTTGGGCTTACTCTAGCATGCTTATGTGTTGTTGATCATTCATTATCATTATGTGATGATTGCATGCTTGGACTAGTCGGTTGTATCCATGTTTTCGATCGTTTCATTTATCGAGTATTTTGGCTTTCTACCCCTCGTGGTAGCGTCGTGAATAAAGGTTTCCGTGTGGGAAATAGTTTTCAAATGGATTTCTGATTGTTCGGCTTTTGTGATTTCAAAAGAGAGTTCTCGTGTGGAGAACAGTTTTCAAATGATTCTTCAATGTTGAAAGTAGGGTTTCAAAGAAAGCTTCTGGGTAAGAAGCAGTTTTCTAGAATGACTGTTGCTTGTGCATCGCATCATCCTTCGCCTAAGGATTTGCTTAGATTCATACAGGTTTAAGGACTGCTAGCTGTATGAATCTCTTGCATTGTTATGCTGTTGTGATGAATGAATGGTGGTTGTGATCCTGTTGTAAGTTGTGGACGCCGTGCAAATACAGGGGAGGTTCTGTCCGTGTGTACAGTGGACCCTGTATTTGTGGCGGGTCTGTACGTGGCGCGGGCTAGGCTTTCAAAAAAAAAAATTTGGCACGTTTTTCCGCATCTAGAACTAGCCCGCGCCTGTTGCAACGTGTAGCTCTAATGAAGCGACATCCACCATCGGGGTAGGATCAAAACACTTATTCGAAGCGTCGATAGCTGAAACACATCTTATACCTCCAACAGGTCCGGAGGTAAAACAAGTAACTACACTACTAGGCCCATTCGCTTCAAGATCTCGAATAGTCCAATGAATCTAGGACTTAGATTTTCTCATACTTATAACTCATGGATTCCCTTAGCCATGTATCACATTCAGAACATCTGATTCATGCTTGAAATCCTATTTTTCACCGAGGATTTTCCATTTAGCTCATATTCCAAAACAATAGAGTTAGGCGCTCCACACAGTCGCACAATTTCCCAAAGATACACTTGTGAGAATCTTTCCTCGAGCCAAATCATGTGAATAGCAGTAATTGAGCTGGCTTAGCACCCTATTCACAATTTCCCAACTAACATCATGTCTAGCTTGGAAGCGAGACAATCAAATACCAGAATCTCCAGTAAAAATATCCTCTAACTTGTCTTTGCTGCTTCAACTCATTTCCTTGAGTGAAGAGACATCTCAAACTTTAAGATCCGTAAGTACATCACACCACTCGCCATGAATAATATTGCCATACTTTCCAGGCAAGGGCTATGGCAGCCAATTCCAAATCATGAGTTGGCGATTCCTCTCATATTCCCTCAATTGCTGAAAGGTTCAGTACTACCTTTGTAATTTGCATCAAAACACAACTCAGTCCACTGAGAGGAACATAACTACAAACCATATAACCCGCCTTCGGAGTAGATAAGGTTGGCAGTTGTCAACCATGTCGACGATTCCAAGAAATTTCTCTCACACACATCCTTCCACAAGGCTTAGTTCCTTTATGTGTGAGTCAAGTAAAGGGAGTAGATTACTTAGCAAGTCTCCCCACAATCATCTGTAACATCCAATCAAATTATGGATTGCTTGATTTCTTGAGATCTTCAATCATATCCACTTTGACGTCACCTGTCAAAAGAATGCTAGTCCTCACAACCAAACCGGCATTTCATCAACTTGATAGCACTTGCAATACTTATATCCGGGAATCTTTATGGTCTTCATCACTTCAAGATTTTCCCCAAGATGTCGTCGATGCACACAGAAACCAAGACACTCAAAACGAGTCAGATATCACAACACATCAAGAGCATCAACCAGCTCGAACTACATATCGACAATTTCGTAATGTCCAAACCGAGTACGAAAAGTCACCTCGGTACAACCTCAACTCAAACCAACGAGAGTAGTGCTCAGATTGCAACCCAATCTCGAGTAAATCCAGAATCCATGGAGCTGATCAAGCAGATCACCAGATCTCGGCTACGGGTACTTATCCTTGATCGTGACCTTACCGAGTTCACGATAGTCGACACATAGTCGAAGTGACTCATGCACTAAAGACAAAATGAGACCAATGCTCCACAAAAGAAATACTAGGCAGAAGGTGGTCTCAAGACCAAGCCTTCGGTTCTCACAACGCAACCGGGATTGCACAAGCAACTCCCTCACGAGAGATATCCTCACTTTCGAGGGTTCTCAACCATCCTCAAGAATGCTGGCCCAAAGGCCATACGTCCACTCGGCCAACAACTAGGCTTGGGCAGGTGAAACAATTATCGCAAACAGCGAACATTCACGCCCTCTGAAAATACTATTTCATGTCCAGGTTCCCAAGACATTACAGCTCGGCTCAAACAAGCATCGGTACAAAATACCCGAGGAGCCAGCCCAAGACCAAATCACAACCACATTCTCTTAGCTTAACAAAGCCAATCAGTTCGTTGGCGTACAGAAACCTCCAGTTCCAATGGAGCACAAAGATAGTACTCCCGAGTATCTACATAATCGGGATCAACTCATTCTGCAATCAATAAAAATGAGTTTCCTGTCATACACTCGGCAAACAGCCGATCTAGAAGGTACAAACAATGCAATCACAACAAACTGTGTGCTAGTTCCAATGCCACGAACTGCGACAACCTCCATCGTCGCTACCTCATCCTCCGCCCGACATACAGGCATGTGTTCACCCGGTGCCAGCTACGCGAAATCGATGCCGATATCGTCGACATTGTTCTCCTCGAACACTCAACTGGGAATGGCCCACCTGGCCACGAAAAGAGCACTCGCCTCCACATCTAGGGCATTGTAGGTATATGCGGACTCCATCACCCACTCACCGTAATGGTCGCTGATGATTGATATCCTTCTTCCAGCTAAGAAACCACGTCCTCGAGATCAATTTCCCTTTGAATGCCTTGATAGACCTCTTACATATAACTTGCCACTCTTAGTGACTTATCTTGTTGTCCCGACGGTCTCCACGTCTCTCGCCCTTATCAAGGTGCGATCCACATTCTCATAGAGTTTCTTGAGGTCGGCTGCCTACTGGATCAACAAGTCATCCAGCCGCTTAATTCCCTCGTCTTGTCAGCGTCAGGCCTCAACTTAGAGTAACATTGTAAATGACTGCCGCTCCACCATGCTCGCTAAAATTGCTAGTTGCTCTCTCAACTTCAGGATCTCACCAGATCCGGAGGATGCAGAATTCCCGTCTCGGCTGCCTCGGCCGCTATCGAGTGTGTCGTCCACAAATCAAGCAAAGATAACATGCGCAGGTGAAACACCCCGCACCAACGCATCCCCACACAAAACTACAACCCCAATCATGCGAAAGTAATGAAGTGGACTTCCACTATTCCCCGATGTCACGTTGTCGGCCGCCAACGTGACCCTCTAAGGGTATAGAAGTCGTTCACTCCGATCTAACTCCAACACTTTTGGAGCTAAAGATATGACCCAATCGTGTTACTTTCACAAGAGATCCCGTCTCTCTCGTTCCTATTCCTTATCGTCCAACCGGCCTAAGGTTCACTAGGTCCACTAAGACTCAACCCTAGGCTCTGATACCAAAATAATCTGTCACGCCCCGGGCCCTAGTGGGAGCCTACCAGGCACGTGCACAGACCCGCCGTGTGCACCAAAAAGATAACCTCAATGCACACAAGGCGTCTACAACAACATCAAAGGAGTAGCAGGAGTACAACCTAAACAAGGTTATCAGAGCAAGTACATAATTCTACTACTAAAACCAGTTCATCACAACTATAATCTCAAGATATATAATAGAAATTCACTTAAAGTACATCTCATCAACACTAGGAGATCACTCAACTAGATACAACTATACACCTTTCATTCAAAATAAAAGAAAGGTGTCAGGGTCCATCTATAGCATCATTGTAGAGGCTCTAGCTAGTAGCTAACCCCTCGCCTCGATCCCTAGCCTCTCCCGCTGCGGAAGGCTCTGAAACAAAAAGCAACAACAAATGGGAATGAGAACTATTAAACAATAGTTCCCAGTGGGTAAGCCGCCGAGAGTGGCAAAATACACCACTAGGTCAACTGAGGCAACGATAGTATAAGAACAACATAAGGCATAAAGCAGTAAATGCTATACAATAAATCTACTATCGCCTCCTCGTGACAATATCATCTACATGTATATGATTTCTACTATCATATGCACAAATATTTTATCCATACTAGTTTGCATGCATGTCTATCATTATGCTATGCGCAATAATTAAAAGGAAAACCTCCCACTATCATCATATAGCCATGCCACTATACTAACCAACATGTGTATAGTTTTACTACCCCTATGGTTGCCAATACAAGTAGTGGTCAACTACAATGAATGCATCCAAATGGTGTCAAGATAATTAATGCCACAAGGCAACAACTCACTACTATGTCCAACTACCACATATATATATGCATCAACCAATTGTGATGTGCTATGTCACTAAGTAGTGGTCAACTCAAATATCCATCTACTATGGATGCATCAAGTAATGTGATATGCTAAATCATGTTCACTTACTTTCATACCCAATCAACGAGGGGACTTACACATGGTAACGTCCCGGCTTGTGCCATGCCTAATAGCCCCGTGGTAGTCAACATCCTCACACTAAGAATGAGCCTCGCCCACGGCAATCCACTTCGGCGCCCAATCCCGCACGGGCGATCAATCGTCGCAAAGGCCAACTCCGGAGTGCCGGCTTGTAGGGAGCGACCCTCACAAGCATGTGCGAATGAGCACAAGGGCAAGCAAGCGCAGATCATAAGCATCGTATCCAAGGCCAACATGTCCCAATCATCATGTCTAAAACATGGAATCATAACATCGACTCGAGGGTCGGAACCATAACACATATGCCATACTTGTTCTCAAATTACTCATTGGTATGTTTCTATCAATATGCAACATGTCTCTAACATGTGAATGTTTATATCTCACTTTATCAATAAGAATGGATCTACGTCTCATTCATGACCCCAACGGGTTACTATCATATGCTATTACCAAAACCATATTCAATGCATTATACTAATGATGTTTTCAATGCATTCTACTAATGTCATAATCAATGCATTATTCTAATGACATAATCGATGCATTCTACAAATGCCATATCCATGCATTATTCTAATGCCATAATCGATGTATTCTATAAATGCCATAATCAATGCATTCTACCAATGCTATAATCCATGCATTCTACAAATGCTATAATTGATGCATTCTACAAATGCCAACAAAATCATAGTTCATGATGTGCATATGCCATGCTACATAAACCTCCACTACATGGAGTATGAAAATCACCATGTAAGTAATCTAACTCTCATTCAACTAAGCAATTACATGCTTTTGCCATTTACATAATCAAGTGTGTAAGAAACCATTTAATCATGTCTTAAACATGGAATTTTGTTCAACGACCTAAAGGTCGAGTATAATGTCACAATGCCAATCTTAGTTGCTCACCTAAATGAGGTGCAACACACATAGCCCTGCATCTTGTCATTAACATACAATATGTCATATTCTTCCTCTTCTCTATAGTGAGCATACTTTGGTATGCATAACCGAATCCAATCATCCACTAGTCATGTAGTGTCCCATATGACACCACTCATCACTAACATGCATATCTTAATTCTCATAGGAGAACCCTAAGGTCACAATACTGTTGTAGGTGTTCTAGCATGCATGTTATCTTTGTAGTCCTCTACTCTATAGAGTATATCAAATTTCACATGCAACATGAATATGTCATGTGTTCACAATTTCTACCATGTCATAAACATCATCAATAAGCATCTAATCAATCCTATAACAAGATAGGAGACATAGGGGGAGTTCACCCATTTCGGTGAGGTCAGACCCACCGGATACCCATCGAAACCTCGTCGTTCCTTCCAACGATGTTGTCCCCCAATCTTCTCATGCCCTAAGATAATTTTCCAAGGGGTCACAAGTTTCGAACAAGCTCATCACGAAATTCACTAAAAATCATGAGGTAAATGGGTGGAAAATACCTTTGAGCAAGTAGAACTTGTCTAAAGTCCAAATCAAGGTTAGGAAGCTTCAATTCAAACCTACAACATCATTCTACACCCATCAATTTAACCCCAAGAGCTCAAACTAAAGAAACCCCAAATAAAACCCTAGTTTTCATAATACTAGGTTTTCATCCAAAATCCAAGCAAATCTCACATGTAGAGGGTGTAAAGAAGCTACAAACCTCTACAAAAGCTCAAATCCAAACTAAATGATGCTAGGGTTGGAGATCCATCCACAAACAAGCTATCTCCTTCACATTCAAGCGTCCCTCAAAGCCAAGAAGCAAGCCTCCAAGAAGAAAATGGAGAAAAGAGAGATCAATCCATGCTTAGAGGGTTTGGGGAGAAGAAATCCAAGAGAGAGAGAGAAAAACCCACCTCTTCTTCCTCTCCATCCTCAGCCAACAACAGCAATGAGGGGGTGAAGGGGTAAGTTATAATAGATATAACAATATCCCCAAAAGTCCCTCCAAAGTTGAAAATTGCAAAACTGCACGAAATCACATTCTGCAGCACTGCGTACCGGTACACGAACAGGCGTACCGGTACCAAGCACAAAATTCCGCAAACCCGAGCCTCGGTCAAGCAGACCATAATACAGCATTCCGGTATCTCAAACATCAGTACCGGAATAAATCACATCTATTCCGGTATCTCAAGCCATACCGAAATACAATGCAAAAATCTGCACCTTTTGCAGATTTCGCTCTCCGGAGTCCGTTTTCGTACTTTCCAAGTCTCGAAAACACTCCCAAGCTCTCCAAACTCAATCCAAATCTCCAGAATAGTATAAAGCATTATTCTCTCACTAGAACTCCGTAATTTGCTAAAGTTCAGTGTGCTACAAGGCCGCAGTGTCACGCCCCGCCGAGCCTTAGCACCAAGTAGGTGGAAGGACAACCGCGCAGGCGCATGACCCAGATCCGCCGAACGAACAGAGTTTCCCCTGTACGTCCAAGGCGTCACAACCAGTACAATTCAAGAGGTTCCAAACAGGAACAGAATTCATACATAGATTGCATAAGGAAAGCATCATAAGTTACCATGCTATTACAAGCATTCGCAATACAACCACATAGTACATTTTTGGTCTTTGTTCTTTCTTTCCAAATACAATCGAATTATTATTACATTTCCTTTCATTCGAATACCCCTAAACTACGCAGTAGAGGGTACTTCTATTCTGGTCACAGTGTTAGGACGCTAACTACTGAGTTACGCCCTTCCCTCGCGCCGCCGCGCCGCTCACGTGTGGACCTGAAAAACAGTGGGATGAGAACTATATAAAATAGTTCCCAGTGGGTAAGGCCACCCAAGAGAGGAGCTCGACCCACCAGGTCCAAAGGAAGCATATAAGCATGGGTTAGTACATATACATAACCTGTAAGCATATAACTCTACTATGTGCAAAAGTAAACATGCTTATGCTTCAACAAATGCGATAATGAAATCAATGCAATATATTTTTCACTGCTATTCCACTATCCATTTCACAATCTACCTGCTCCTAAGGTTCATTCACCTTAGTTAAGCCACACACGACTCACTCTCGAGTCAATCATCAATGGGTTATCACCCCTCTAAGGTTTACTTATTCTAGTCAAACCTTCACCGACTCACTCTTGAGTCAAATATCCAACATGACTTTACCACCTGGCAGCGAAATAGTCGCACTCGCCGAACGATGGCTTCAGTCACCCGGCGGCGAACCGTCGCACTCGCCGAACAATGGCTTCGATCACCGGGCGGCGAACCGTCGCACTCGCCACTGGTATCAAGCCCCTTGGCGGCGAAATAGTCGCACCCACCACAAGTATCCAGCCCCCTTGGCGGCGAAATAGTCGCACCCACCAGCTGATACCAAGATTACAAGTCACCAGTTCTGGGATTTCGGAATCCACTTTCCACATCTCAAGGGTTCATCATTACCCTATGTTACAAACCTCTTCTGGGTTCATATTCCCGTGTCCAAGTGGTCAACCTACCACTATATTTTCCAACCTATGTTCAATGACACTAGGTTCGATGTCCTGTTTAAGTGATCTTCCTATCACCATGTTATCTCAACCTAGGTTCGACAACTCTAGATTCACACACATTCCAACCTATGTTTAATAACACTAGGTTCATTTCACATTCCAACCTATATTTAATAACACTAGGTTATGTACCATCACATTTCAACCTATGTTTAGTAACACTAGGTTATGTACCATCACATTCCAACCTATGTTTAGTAACACTAGGTTTGACATGCATGCATCAACTCTCAAGTATATATATTATTATGAAATACTTAGATTCTTTTACATGCAAGGTGAGCCCATGGCTCAAATCATTTTGATATACATCTAATGCTAACATGCACATTATAGTTCTTTCTTATCCTAGTTGTCCACCGCTAGGATTTCCAATTTACGTGGCCTCTAGCCCTTGTTTACCCACATGTCAAGTTCTCTATCATGTAGAGAAAACTAGCTCACCGATATGTCCACACTTAGGCATACACATGTCCATTTGTAACAATGTGTTCCACATGCCTACAATTCCAATCTATGGTGGTTAATGGTATTAACATCATATGATCTACACATTCATATATATATATACCACTTGCCAATTAACCTACCATTACATGCATCAAGTAAAATAAAATATACTTTACTCTTTCGACATGAAAGTGACCTAATCACTTCGGTAAACACAAACCCACCTCACACTCTTCCGATTGCTTGTAGATACTTGCAATTGGGCTCTTTTCCTTGGCCTCAAGCTTGGTCTTCAAGCACCTTGCCCTAATCACACATGAAGGATTCGTTAATCCGAGTCGAACTCATAACGATCTCATCTCTTGAAATCACTCAAAATGGAGTTGTCCCACATGCCCTACTAACCTCCAACTAGGGTTCTAAATGGTTAAAATATTTTTAAAACCCTCCACAAGAGAATCCCTCTTTCATCCTAGGGTTTTACCAAAATTCATGGCAAAATCCAAAATCTCTTGCTAATCTCTACCATTTGTAGTTTAGATTAGCCAAGGGTCTCCAAAATCTCATTTCTTAGCCCAAATCCGAAACCCTAACTACCAAATCCAAGGACTCACCTCGGATCCGCGAGCTCACCAAGCCACCATGCATGCACGAGCTCGAATCTTCACTCCTCCAAGCTTCCCAAGCTTGATCTCCACCAAGATCTCCAATTTTGGAGGTGAAGAAGATGAAGAAGAGAAGAGAGAGAGAGGAGCTTCTCACTCTCCCTCTCTCCCTGCGTGTGTGTGTGTTTTCAGAGGAGAAAGGGGAAGGGTTCCCCTTTATGTAAGCCCCCTCACTGAAATTACCAATTTACCCTTCGAAATCAGTATTCTTCATACTGTATTCCGGTATCCGGGTTGGCGTACCGGTATACGGGCGTTAGTTCCGATATACCACGAGGAATTCCGCAGAACCCGAGAGCTGGATTTTTGGATTCTGCCATTGCATTCCGGTATGCCACACTCCATACCGGTACTAATCGCTTCAGTACCGGTATGGACACATCCATACCGGTATCCACTGCAGACTTCACAATTTCAGCAGTTTTAATTGTTCGAAGTCCGTTTTCGCGCCTCATTTGCGTCGAAAACACTCGTACAAGTTCCAAACCTTGCCAAAACTATTTAGATGGTCCCATTTGGCCACATTCCACAAGAACTCCTCAATTTGTAGAAAATCGGTATACTACACGCAGGGTGTTGCAGCCGCGGGCGGCGCACGGGGGCAGCAGCAGTCGGCAAGGAGGGTCGCCGGAGGTCCAAGGGTGTCACCGGAGGGAAACCCGAGGGTGAGGAAGCAACCTACACAAGGTTCGGCCGAGGTGGAAAGAGACAAGGTGGTGGAGGAGGTGGAGGAGAGGAAGAAGGTGATGTTGGCGGCAGTTGGCCGGCCGGGGCTCGGTCGGCGGCGGCCGGGTGGCGCGCGGCGCATAGGGGAGAAGGAGATGAGGCTGCAGGGGGCACAGCTCGGGGTGGAGAGAGCTACGGTTAGGGTTTCGATCCATGAAACCCTAAGGCCCCTTTTATATACATGAGTGCAACTTTGCAAATAAGTCCTCCACAACTCCATATTTTTGGCTGAATCCCTCACAGCGCGTGTAAAATGCGCGAACGTACCCTCACATTCGATTTCACGCGAATCGGTACATAAAATATTATGACTTTTGCAAAGTTTCCGTTTTGCCACTTTCGACCCCTTCTCGATCATCATGCAATTTTAGGAGATCCGTCCGTCGGATTTCCGAACGGATTGCGCCAGCGCGTTCAGCACTACCGAAACATCGAACTCACAGTTTTGTTTCATTCGAATTGGTCGCCGATTTGCGGTGAAGGCCATCCTCTCTCCAATATTCTAAAAACCACACACATATATATATACGTGTAAATCAAATAAACCTCAAATTCAAATTCGAATTTGAATTCCCTACCACTGGTAGGTACCTGAACCATCCTCTACCCTACTCCAAGACACACGCACGGAGCACGAGAACTTATACAACGCAAGAATAGAAAAGAACAAAAACCCTTTTTGCGATAAAAATCCAATTTTCTTGGAAATCGTACGTTAAAACCAAAATCCGTCAATGCCATTGTGTCCAGGACAGTCGGACTGTTGAAAACGAGCTATTGGATCACTATGAACGGAGTTCAATACTCACCAGAAGCCATCTCCACTCATTGGCCTCTCCGAAAAACCCGAGTTACTATTCACTTTAAGTGAATAGTAAAGATCGCGTAACTTTTCCATCCTAAATCGTTTTCTCCCAAAACTTGACGAGTGATTATGTAAATAATGTACACACGATAACATTTAAAAAGATATCAACCATAGAGAAAAATCTCAGTCCTCACACAAGCGAAAGTCTATAAGGTCGCCTCTTTCCCTCCACTACATTATGTCGTCTGCAGCCGACATGAGTTCGCTGGCAGGAAAAGACACACGCCTTCGATCATTCCCTCCACTTACAGAGAAGTTTCAACAATTTAATCATTGACTTTCGCGGCAAATCACATCTCTCACGTCTTGCATTCCTAGGGTCTGCCAAAGCCTAGGGTTTACTAAGTCCCAACGATCTATTCCTAAGCACTGATACCAACTTAATCTGTCGCGCCCCGATGTCCACATTTTCCGGGGCTCGCCAACAGATCCGCCGTATACATAGGTATTTTTCGTGTATACGAAGCGATAGCTGTACCTGTAAAATACATACAAGCAACTACAAGAATACAAAGCTGATAAAACTGAACATAACTCGATAAATATAAGTCAACTGTACATACAAGATCCAAAATACATCACTGTCCAATCATAACTACAAGGTACAAATCCATCTCACTGTATACAAAAATAAATACATCTCTATGTACATAGCAACTCCCAAAAAGAAACTATCTACAAACTGGGTCCTCCTCTAGAATAGCAACCAGGGTAGACAGGGATCTAGCTCGCGACTCTCTTACCTCGATCAGAAGGAGCAGCAGCAACAGTCGATGGCTCTGCAAGAAAAAGTGGCAACAATGGGTGTGAGAACTACTACCAAACAAAGTAGTTCTCAGTGGATACTGTCACCGACCCCAACGGCCTACCCACTAAGTCTACGAGACTAACAGTATAGCTGGCAGGTAAAGAAATAATAAGGTATGCTGGAATAAAACTCTACAGCTACAGTGCCGCTACCCTACCACTCCGCACAACAAAGTCTCTATGAATACATGCATCACTAGTTAAAGATAGTCACTCTTGACCCGAATCCAAAAGGATCGCCATAAGTCTCGTCCAGCTAATGCCTCGCCACACCGTACACTACCCCAGGGGTAGTCGGTGGAAGGATCCTATCCAAGAGAACTGCAACGACATCAACGCAAGAAAAGCCTCACTCCGAAGAGGCACTCGGGGGAGCTGCCCAACCGAGTAAGCAAGCGTATCTCTGTCGAGCTCAAACAGGCTCTCGCAGGCTATAAGCAAAGTAAATGGTCAAATGGGTCAAAGACTCGAAGCTCACGTGCCCTCGGCACAATCTGATGCAACACAAACAAGATCTGGGTCCACCGTCAATCCCGACGGCACCCGACAGTAAGAGACAGCCTAAACTCTGCTGTAAAAATAGGCTCGGCATCTCAACGCGAGCGTAATCTGAACCTATACTAGTCAAAGTATCCACGACGCACTAACAATGATGATACAACAGTGATTTAAGCTCCTAAAGCTAATCTGATAAGTTTTTCGAAAAGTGACATATATAGGTTGACATATATAGGTTCAGTAAGTTTTCTCCTAAGTCAAGTCCCAGTTCAGCATGTAAATTAATCTAAAAATTATTACATGATGCTCCAAATTTAGATTTCAATTAAAAAAAAAACATGCAAATCTATGAATTCGAGCTACTAACATGAAAGTATAGTACAAAAATAGTATGCTGAAGATCTCTATAACTTAGGAGGGATTCCGATGCGTTCGGCCACATTAACCAACCTTAAACGGTAGTCCAACAACGATTAGAAGTCGATGGGAGAGTCCACGAACCAATCAGCCCCAAAAATCTCACAATCCAGCTGCCACTCAGATTCGGGCCCTCCTGCTGCTAGTTCTGGGCGTCCAGATCCTAAGCGCAGAACTGCATGCTGCCAGCTTCAACCTGCAGGAGTCCAACTTGGAATTTAATTCAATCCCTAAGTCCAAATGCAGTGAAACTTCACCCGACTCACCTCTAGATACTTAAGGACTAAATTCCCCAGCTCCCTCACAAAATCGAGCTCAAAACAATCACTAAAAGGGGCCTCCAACCAGATTTGGATCTAGTTTCTGGGTGCCCAAAACCTGCACCCAGATTTCAGCATATAAGCACTTGCTTGTTCTAGCTCAATTTCGTGAATTCCAGCTTGAAAAACCAGTGGAGTAGGATCATAAACCTTCTAAGATGAGTGAGAAATTTACCCAAATCCAATAATTTGCTCTCCTCCAAACTCTGGATTCAAAAATTCAAGAAATCCATAAAAAACTCCAAAAACAGCATTTATAGCTTAATTACTCAAAATCTGATCTAAACTCACCTTCCACTTTGCAATTCAGGGGAGGGACAACTTCCAAATCAGTGAGGGAAGGTGGAGGATCAATCCCAAGTCCAAAAATCCAGCTCCAGTAAGATTCGGATCCAAGAAACCGAAGAAAATCACAATTTCAGCGCCAAAACACCAATTTCATAGAAATTCTAGAAATTTACCACTACCAACCTAGAATTAGAGCTATTAGAAGAGCTCCGCAGCCTCTTCTTCAAGTCTAGATTCTAGAAATCATCTCCTTACAGCAACCGGATGCTCCAATATTAAACACGAGCCAAGACTTCCAAGGTGGTTGCTGGAATTTGCTGAAATTCTTGATGTTTCAATGGAAAGGATGGAATTAGAGGGTGTATGGAGGGGATAGGAGAGAAATTATAAGTTCCCTGAGGAGAAGAGGAGAAAAGAGTGCAATGGGGACGTCCACAGCCTTTTATAGAGGTATAGGTTAGGTAGAATAAGCCCCAAGAGCAACAATTACTAACCTGAACCTGCTGCTGAAATTCCCCAATTTGGGCGCCCAAAACCAGGAATCGGGCGCCCAAATCCTCAAGCCTGTGCAACTCCAGCACTTCGGGCTCTCCGTCCAGTGGTCCGATACACCCTTAACCAGTTCCGACAGATCTCACCTACCACTGCCACGTGTCAATACGTTCGATACTCACGAGGTGAATTTTCGGGCCCACTTTCGGGCGCCCGAAACTGGATCCGAAATGACTCAGTATATATATAAAATAGCACTCAGAATTTGGGCGCCCAAAACTCAACTTTTGGGCGCCCTAAACTGGCAGAACTTCAGTTTTGGCTTATTTGAGTGTTCCGAGTCCATTTTTCGCGTCCATTTCACGCCAAAACGACTTCGACTCATCCCGACACTCTACAGATGTGTCGACTGGTCACTAATACTATAGTCATTCCGCCAGTTAACCCTCAGGGGCACCACAGTGAGATGAAGGTTTGAAGGGTATTTTGGGTATACAAAAATATATAATAATATGATATAAATGGGACCCTAACGAAACACTGACGGTGAGGGCCGAAGTGAACATTTCTCAAATTTTAAGGGGGCGAAATGTAGGTTTTCAAAAGTCAGGGGGAAGTGAAAAAACAGGTATTGATAGGGAGGTTTTCTGTAATTTAGCCTAAATATATTTAGCAATCTAATTGAGCTCTATCTATTTATCATTTTTGTTATTTCGTATTATTATATATTATATTTTTTTTATAGGGGAGCCATATAGCAAGATGATACAAAAGGTTCGGATTCGCCTTCTGTTAGTGGTGAAGTCCTCCGTGATTACTTATTTGGAGGCTCGACGCGCGACGAGCACTACAACAAAATTGTCTTTTAGCGGCAATTTAGTAGCGGCAATTATTGAACGGTCGTTATTGTTCATTATTGACTTATATTTAGCGGCAATTATTTTAAACTATAATATTTTTACCGACTAATAATTTTATATCTAGTATATCTATTTTGAGTCCAATACCATTCTAACTCTAACTCTAACCCTAACCCTAAGGTCCCTAACCCAAACCCAAACCCACTCCATCGTTCAGAACGAACCCATTCTCTCCCTCTCCTCTTCCCAATCCGACTCAAGCTCTCCACCTCTCCTCACGAGCTCGAGCCCTCGGCCTCCTCCTCCACAAGCACGGCAGTGGCGGCGGCGGTGGCGGCAGCGGTGGCGGCAGCGGCGGCGGTGGCGGCAGCGGCGGCGGCGGCGATCGACGGGGGGGAGGACCGGAAGGAGCTCAGACCTGTGTTCCAGGGGCTCAGGCGCCGTGGATCGGCCCCTCTTTCAACGTGATCGCCTCACCTCTTGCCCCTCTCGTCCTCCTCGAGCTCGTCCTCTTCCTCCGTCATAAGCGCCGATTCCACGGTGAGATCTTCTTGTTCCGACCCCTCGCACTGTGTGTGATTTTGATTTTGTCCTGTTTCAATTTCATGTTTTATTTGTTCCATGGGTTATTCTTGTAGGTTCTTTTTGTTTGCTTAACTGTTATGCTCACTGGTTCATGATAGTCTTATTTTTATATACATTTGAAGAGAATCTAACAGTAGATGATGAGAAAAAGATTCATTATACTTGCATTTGACTTGGCTACTCAATTTTTGCATAGCAATTGAAGCATAGTGGTTAACAGCGTGATGCAGAAACTGTTCCTGGTTATTCAATTGTACGGGAACGCAACGAGCAAATTGGACAGCATTTACTCTCAGAGAGGGTTTGCTATATCACCAATAATTTTTCCAGTTGTTCTATTATTGCTGACAAAATTCTTGATATTTTACATATCTTGGGGCCTTGTATATTTCATGATTGAAAAATGATCAGAATATGAGAATGTCTTTCATCTCATTGTTGTCGCCACTTTCCTCTTTTGGTACTAATCGCGAATATCGACTGGTTCTAAGTAGGGCTTGGATGCTGATCTAATTTTCAAAGAACAAAACATTTCAAAGAACAAAACCTTTCTGAAATAAGTGACCTGTACCACTAAGAGAAGATTTGGTTCCTCGATTTGCTTTTGACGTTTACTTGAGTATAGTCTAAGTGTCATACTGCCAACCAAGCAATATTGACATTTCAAATTGGCACATCTAAAACAATCAATAAGAGATCAAGCAGGGAGAGCAATTCACGAACCAGCACAAAAATTGAAGAAATCTGAACTTAGGAAAAATGAAAAGAAAATTGTGAGTAGAAGATATGTAGGTTATGTCCTGAAATAATCTATTAAAGTGAATATTTCACCGTCCAACTCATAACAAAAGGCCACTTGCTGTGTCATATATTGGTTTGATGGTGTTCAGTTTTCAACAAAAATGCAGCTTTGTGCTTTCTTTCTTGCTCATTAATTGGAGAAGATCTGCCATTCATTTGTCTATTGATTAACTTTAACTATTTTATACCAAAACTCTCTATCATGTTCTCCCTTTTTATTCTATTTTTGTTGAATTCCACGGTTTGTTTTTTTTAGTAGAATTCAGGCTAGATTTGTCGACACAAATTTTCAATGATTTACAAGCTAAAGGAGTTGGGATAGTAGAATTTTAGACGAACTATCCGAACTTTGTTTTCAGAATTAGCTTGATTGGAGGAAACAAGAGGAAGAAATAGTAACATTGAAAGGAAGAGATTGAAATTGATATAGAACGTATACTTGGGTCAGAAAGGATGTTGACGGGATATTAATTAACCTTTAGCTAAATTAGATGTTTCATATTAGTTGGACTCTGCTTTGTTGTGATGTGTTTCTTTACTTTGGTTTTTTCTAGCTTTGAATAGAGCATAGTCCAAAACTGATATGTAAACTTTTAATGATGATATATTAAAAGCTTTGGAGTGCAAGATGTGGAGATTATTATCTTGGCAAAACGGCTGTGATGGAATATTGCCATGGTTGTATCATTTTGTATTTAGACTAATTGTTGTTAAGGAGGACTTGATTTTTATTTACTTGTGTGCTATCACATTGTGGATGCTTGTTATTTTACTTTGGCCCTGCTTTTTGCAGTCAAAGTTAGCAAAAGATGATGCAGTCAAAGTTACGTTGGCCCTGCTTTTATGGGATTCCATAAAATTGAATAACTGGCAAAATTGGTTTGATTGTCACGCCCCGGGCTAGTTCTAGATGCGGAAAATACGTGCCAATTTTTTTTTTTGAAAGCCTAGCCCGTGCCACGTACAGACCCGCCACAAATACAGGGTCCACTGTACACACGGACAGAACCTCCCCTGTATTTGCACGGCGTCCACAACTTACAACAGGATCACAACCACCATTCATTCAACACAACAACATAACAACACAAGAGATTCATACAGCTAGCAGTCCTTAAACTTGTATGAATCTAAGCAGATCCTTAAGCGAAGGATGATGCGATGCACAAGCAACAAACATTCTAGAAAGCTGCTCCTTACCCAGAAGCTTTATTTGAAACCCTAATTTCAATCATCCAAGAATCATTTGAAAACTGTCCTCCACACGAGAACTCTCTTTTGAAATCACAAAAATCGAACAATCAGAAATCTATTTGAAAACTGTTTCCCACACGGAAACCTTTATTTCACGACGCTACCACGAGGGGTAGAAAGCCAAAATACTCGATAAATGAAACGATCGAAAAAAACATGGATACAACCAACTAGTCCAAGCATGCAATCATCACATAATGATAATGAATGATCAACAACACATAAGCATGCTAGAGTAAGCCAAAGGATAACTGAACCACAAACCACATCTAGTAGACAAAGGGTAGGGTGATAACCAAATCTGGGGAAGTAGCCTCACGAGTCGGAACCTCTAGAGCTACTATCTAGGCGTGCCTCGCAGCGTCCCGACACTCACCACCCTGCTCACCTGAAAACTGCAACGAGGGCGGGGGGTGAGAACATGTACACATGTCTCCCCTCCCAGTGGGTACCGCAAGCCGACGAAGGCGAGGTGTACACACCGGCACGAGGGTCAACAAAGATAGATATGGTATACAGCAGCACAAGTAAGTATGAGGCTGACATACAACTGAAACAACTATGCTACTGTAAGCAACTAGTATGCATCAAAGGAGATAACCACAAAGTAAACCCAATCTATAGCCACCGGGACGTGGCCCTGTCACTGTCACCTGCTCATCTATCGGCACATAAACCTTCTGGACGCACTGCATCAAGGCTCACGGGTCGGCACAAACTCAACGACCCTTTTCCGGAAAAGAACACCCCCAAACGGTGGATCAGACCGCGGTGTACGTGAAGTGCTAGAAGAGCTGTGACGATCGATGCGAATGCTCAATCCACAGAACGACAACAAGCCGAGAAGCAACCAATAAGCCACAACTAGGATCGCTCGGAACAACAGGCGATCACCACCGACCAACTGGGTCGTCTCAAGAACCATGCAAACCACAACTACTCTACTATCCAAGCACGCATATAAGTAGAGTCAACGGGAGTCAAGTGAACTAATAACTGAAAAGCAAGAGGAGGGATAGAAAGGTATCACCGTAGTCCACTGAACCGACTCCGGATCGAAGTACCCACCTGCAGGAAGCTAGAGCCTAACACTGACGGCTCTCGGGAACCGCGACAGGACCTACGAAAGACTCACAGGGTCAAGGTCCACCAAGTCGACGCTAAACACAAAGCTCGCACATTCCCGAAACCGACGGATCGCCCGGAAACCCACCGGGACGATCCCGAAACCACACTAAGCCCCACAGGGGTACCAACAACCAAACCAGGTCCCTCGCTGTACCCGAACATATAAAACCAAGTGATGGGACAGCGAGCATAAGCTCGGGGTGCCACGAACACCAAACGCACCCGAAACGGCTTCCCGGGTTCCCGAAAAGTGCCGATTTGACACCGAAACACATCGTCACTCATCCGCTGACCTCGGAACTTCGGGACAGCGATGAGGAACAGCCAACAAGGCTAAACGATGAAGCCAAGTTGCTTGCGAAAACAGCGAGCGAGTCGCACAACTAGAAACGCGCGTTTCGCCGATTATTTCATCGAAAAACGCGTCGGAAACGAATCCGAAACTCTGCGAAGGGCGAGAGGGTTGGACAACCAGTCCACAGGGTCTCAAGGGTCAAGCCCTTGCTGCCCGCAGTGTCGCAACACTGCCACAATCGCCAAAGTCCACAAACGAGCAACAATTACAAACATACAAGCACTAAACAAAGCCGTTCGAGCAATCCGTACATCCGCACGACCTTCCGCAAGCACCAGCGGATAGGTAATGATGTCACGGAGACTGTGCTCACAGCCCCACTGCGACAGGACAAGTCGCAAGCCGGGAAAACCCATAAAAACAGCGTGCACACGCGATGACATAGCTCGACATCGGCCAAACAGCGAAACGGCTCAAACAAATCCAGATCTGAGGTGAGCATGATGATCAGCGCGTCGCCGCGATCATCGTGCTCACCTTCCCGGACTTCGGAAGGCATCGGGAAGCTTAAACAACCAAGCGCGGCCAAAACAAGGCAAAAATGGACCCCGGCCGGAGCAGCAAGCTCCGGCCGGCTGCCGGCCGACATGCACGGCCAGCGGCGGCCAGGGTCGGATGCAGGGGAGGCAAGGAAGAGGGGGCTCACCTCAGACGGCGACGGGAAGATGCGGCGGCGGCGCGGGAAGAAGTCCTGCTCTCGGGTTGGCCACCCGAGGCTAGGGCACGGCGGCGCGGCAACGGACGGCGACGGCGGCCGGCGGCGACGCAAGCACCGGCAAGAGGAGGTCGCCGGAAGTCGCCCTGCCGGTGACCGCGACAAAAAAGACGGCGGGCGGCGGCGGCGGAGCAAGCATGGCCGCAACAGCCCTAGCTGCCAAACCCGAGCCCGCGGCGGCTCCGGCGGCACGGCGACGGCCGGGGAGGCAGTGGGCGGCGCCGGAAGACATGAGGGAGGCGGCGCTCACTGTCCCAGAGGTCGGGAGGCGGCGGCGGCCCGAGCCCACAGACCTCGGCCAGCAGCTCCTTCAGCAGTGGCTGCAGCAACTCCGGCGGCCCACGGCGGCGGCTCCCGGCGCGGCGCGCCACACCGGCGGTCGTGCCACCTCAGGGGAAGTCCATGCATGGGTTTCCCCTGGGTGCACACCGCAGGGAAGAAGAAGAAGAAGAAGAAGAAGAAGAAGAAGAAGAAGAAGAAGAAAGTGGAGAGGAGAGGTGGCCGGAGCAATGCCGGCCAGGGGGGGCGGTCGGCGGCGGCCGGAGAAGCTCGGGGAGGCACCAGCAGGAGGAGAGGGAGCTGGGGCTCGCAGCTGCTGGAGCTGAGGAGAGGAGAAATTCAAAAAAACCCACTCACTCTCTCTCTCACACCACCAACCTATAACCTATGTGCAAAATTGCACAAAAGCCCCTCAAACATGAAAAATGGCCTCTGGGTCCCTCACAGCAGGAACAAAATGCCCAAAGGCCCCTCCACAAGCAATCCCACGCGAAACGGTGCAAAAACAGGGTCCAGATCACGAAATAAAAATCTGTACCATTCGACCCCTCAGCGAAGATCTTGCAATAACTTTTGATCCACTCGTCGCATGTCGACGCGGATCACGCCATTGCGTTCAGCACTGCCGAGACATCGAATCTATCTATTTGGATCATCAGGATCGAACTCCGGATCGCGCCGTTAAGCCGTTCTCTCTCCGCGACAAAATCACAAAAACAACAAAACACATATAAAAGCCACTTATACACATACATATATATACCTGTATATATATATATATGTATACAGATCGAAAACACAGTGTCAGGGGAGAGGAACACAGAGAATTTCAAATTTCTAAAATTCGAATTCTCACATCACTCCCACCTAACAAGAAGTTTCGTCCCCGAAACTTACTCACACACCTTCCGCGAACCCAGCGGACACCTCTCACGCAAGGCAGACTCCAGCTCCCAAGTAGTCTCGCGCTCCTCGCAACTCGTCCACAGCACTCTCACAAACAGAAAGCTCCGGTTCCCCAACTGCTTCACCTTGCGAGCCGAAACCTCAAAGGCACCTCACCGCAGCTGAGATCCTCCCTCAGCTGAACCGTTGTCGGGCCGATCACACGACGCTCACCCACGTCAACCCAACAGTTCAGTGATCGACAACGACGTCCATACAACGCCTCGCACAGTGCCAATCCAACGCTCGCCTGGAAGCTGTCGCTGAAGGCAAACTCCACCAAAGAAAGATACCTGAACCAACCTTCACCAAAATCCAAACGCATGCCCGGAGCATATCCTCAAGGGTCTGGATAACACGCTCCGACTGCCCAACACTCAGAGGGTGGTATACTGAGCTGAAGTCGAGCCTCATCCCCAGTGCCTACTGCAAGCTCCTCCAGAACTGAGCAACGACTCCAATCCAAAACGATCGACACTGGCCCTCCAAACAGCCTGACGGTCTCATCCAAGTAGAGCTGCGCCAGTCGATCCCGAGACTAAATCGGGTGTACCGGTAGGAAGTGAGCTGTTTTCGTCAAACAGTCCACAAAAACCCAGATCGCAACATGACCTCGTTGAGAACGAGGCAACCCGGTGACGAAAAAAAAATCTGAGGTAAACTGCTCCCACTTCCCTACAGGTACAGGCAACGGTCAAAGCTTCTCTGCTGACAAACCCGGCACAGTGCCACATGCTGAGCTACAACCAGAAACTCAGCGACAAGTCGCGGTACATCTTCGTCTCTCCAGGATGAATGGTGTACGGCGACTGGTGTGCCTCAGCCAAAACTCTCACCTCAAATCCTGAACACTGGGCACACACCTCCGTCCTCGAAGGAAAACCAACAGCATGTAGCACGAAGTCACCATTTCTGCCCTGCTCGGCGTCTACTCGCACTCCCTGCAGTGCAGATCCATCAGCTGTCCACCTAAAATCCGATCAGACAAGGTGGGCTGCACCACCAAGGTCGACAACTGTGCGATAGCTCCATAAGGTAAAGTCTCCAACTCCAGTCGACGAAACTCCACTACCAATCGCTCCTGGTCGGTGATCAAAAGAGACGGCTCCTTGAAGAGATACAACAAACTCTGGGGATCCGTGAAGATCTCACGACGCGCTCCATTCAGGTAGTATCTCCAAAGCTTGAGAGCGAACACCACTGCTGCTAACTCGAGATCGAGCGCCAGATAGATCTTCTCATAGTCCATCAACTAGCGCGAAGCATAAGCAATAACCTTCTCATGCTGAATGAGCACGCACCCCAATCCCATCCAAGATGCATCGCAGAAAACCATAACAACCTCACCAGGCTGCGACAATACTAAGATAGGGGCACGGGTCAAACAGTCCATCGGCTCCTAGAAGCTCATCAGACAAGCGGGAGTCTATAGACACAACGCGCCCCTTCCTCGACAGCTTGATCAAAGGGGCGGCGATCTTGAGAAGAACCCTCAACAAATCGCCGGCAATAACGCCCAAGCCGAGGAAGCTCCTAAACTCAGCCACAGAAGTCGGAACAGGCCAACTACTACAAGGTCCACCTTCCTTGGTTCCTCTACAAAACCAGCCCGGGTCACGATGCGAACCAAGAAGGAAACTCCTCGAATAGATCAATATGTCGTCAAAGGCGACCACGACAAATAGATCCAAGAACTGCCGAAAACCCAGTTCATCAAAACCACCCAGCTGCCGGGGCATTCGCCAAACCAAACGGCATACCCGTGACCTCGTAAAACCCGCAACGAGTCCGGAAGGCCGTCAGCGCAACGTCCTCGGCCCCGATCTTCGGTTGAAGATAACCTGGCTGCAGATCAAACTTCGAGAGAACCGAGGCTCCCTAGAGCCGGTCGAAGAGATCGAAGATCTACGGTAGAGGGTACTAAAACATCACCGACAACTGCTAAGCTCGAACTCACAAACAAACCCACGAAACCTTGCGAGTCCATCACTCAGGTGCACAGGGTCGCCAATCGCAAAACAAGCGATAAAATCACCAGCGATGCCAAACGTCAGACCCAAGTGGGCGGACACGCGCTCCAAACCAGGACTACACGAGAGTCGCGGCGAAAACCCTGAACGCAAACACAGGCACAGAGACCTCGGAGCCAACAACCAGGCTCCCGTCATCCCGAAACCGAGCTAAAAGGGGGCACCCTGACTCACCCGGAGTCAAACCAACGGCAGTGATGGCAAATCAACTGCGCAAAACCACTCCAGGATCAGCTCAAGGCTCACAACAAGATCAGGGATGACCACCACACAGCTTTCCCACCAGACGACGATAAAAGATTGTCTCGCAAGAGAAAGCACCGACCCAATCCAGAAGGTCCCAAAAGGGATAGGGTATTTCGTCCTAACTTTTGATACTACGTTGTCTGCAGCCAACGTACTTATCAAAAGAAAAGCGAAATATCCCGAGGTCAAGGCCAACAACAGTTGGCAACACCACAAAAGTACCGGGTCAACCAACTCAAAAGCTGGACCAAAACACAGACGAGTCACCGAATTAACGGGAAACAGCAAACCGACCCACAAAAACAAAGTCTGCCCTGAGCCCACTCCCTAGGAGTCTTCGGCTTCCAACAACAACAAACCGACGGCTACAGGCGACAAAGGGTCGTCAACCATACGAACCAAAGCGAAGGAAGAATAAATCCAGCGTCGACTAACCAACGTCGGACGCGATGAGACCTCCAACAACAACATGGAAGATCTCGCGACAGCAAAAAAAAAAGCCTACTAATACCACCAGAAATCCCAGAACACACCAATTTGGGCGTTAGGATAGCCGCAAACCATGTAGGCACCAACAAAAACCCGACACTAAACAGTGTCCACTCCGTCTAGTACACGTCAGCTCGACGCAAGAACTCGCCAATGGTCAAAAGACCAATGCTAACGATTCTACCAGCAAGACGTCAGAGGGGTAGGCTTCACCGCCCTACCCAACAAAACAAAGGGGGAACACCCAAACTGCGGTCGAAACCGATCAAAGCACCGTCTCCGTGGAGACACTCGCAGGGGCCCTCGTGCTCAACACGGAAAGTGGGGACAGGGCAAGAACAGCCCAAACCACAACACAGATCCACCAAGTGACGTTACCCAGGCCACAAGGGCCACCACCTGACAATGAGTGGTTACGCAAAGGGGAAAACACCCTGCCACTTGGGATCTGTCTGATTCTCCACCACCACTACCAGAAGGAGTACGAGCCTGCGAACCAGGGCAGATCAAAACTCAGGAGATCCGCCCTAACACGCTCAGATGTGGCCACCACCCCCAAACACGGGGTCGCCGTCCACGCGCGAAACAGCCGACGAAGTCGCTGTCGTCGTCACGGTCGTCGCACAACGGTGTGGGTGCCACAGGAGGGTCTGCAGTCATCGGGGCACTCGGCAAAAGAGGAGGAGGGGCTGGAGCGGCAGTCGTCGTAGCCTGCTGCTGCAAAAACTACCGGAACAAGCCGGAACATGCCAGAGAGGGTCGCCAACTGACCCCTCGCCTCGGCCTCAAGCACACAGGGTACGGTCCACACCAGGCTGTCCGCCTCCTGCCAGCTCCTCACTCGTACCAGCCACAACAGCCCGAAACAGAACACCAGCAGACAGCTCCGCAGGCGCACGCCCACCACCACGACCCGGACGAGGAGGTCTACCAAGACCACAAGCCAACTGCAAAACGCAGAAACCAGCGCAAGAGAAGGGGGTCGGCAACTCCCACAAAACACAAGCCGAAAACAAACCTCTCGAACTCGCGCGCCTATACATCGTAGGTCCTCCTATGGGTCAGCCTAACCAGTGGTTCAGTTACAAGTTGATGAATGAATGAGTATTTGTTCCCTTTACGCTCTGATACCATCTTAATCTGTCACGCCCCGGGCTAGTTCTAGATGCGGAAAATACGTGCCAATTTTTTTTTTTGAAAGCCTAGCCCGCGCCACGTACAGACCCGCCACAAATACAGGGTCCACTGTACACACGGACAGAACCTCCCCTGTATTTGCACGGCGTCCACAACTTACAACAGGATCACAACCACCATTCATTCAACACAACAACATAACAACACAAGAGATTCATACAGCTAGCAGTCCTTAAACTTGTATGAATCTAAGCAGATCCTTAAGCGAAAGATGATGCGATGCACAAGCAACAAACATTCTAGAAAGCTGCTCCTTACCCAGAAGCTTTATTTGAAACCCTAATTTCAATCATCCAAGAATCATTTGAAAACTGTCCTCCACACGAGAACTCTCTTTTGAAATCACAAAAATCGAACAATCATAAATCTATTTGAAAACTGTTTCCCACACGGAAACCTTTATTTCACGACGCTACCACGAGGGGTAGAAAGCCAAAATACTCGATAAATGAAACGATCGAAAAAAACATGGATACAACCAACTAGTCCAAGCATGCAATCATCACATAATGATAATGAATGATCAACAACACATAAGCATGCTAGAGTAAGCCAAAGGATAACTGAACCACAAATCACATCTAGTAGACAAAGGGTAGGGTGATAACCAAATCTGGGGAAGTAGCCTCACGAGTCGGAACCTCTAGAGCTACTATCTAGGCGTGCCTCGCAGCGTCCCGACACTCACCACCCTGCTCACCTGAAAACTGCAACGAGGGCGGGGGGTGAGAACATGTACACATGTCTCCCCTCCCAGTGGGTACCGCAAGCCGACGAAGGCGAGGTGTACACACCGGCACGAGGGTCAACAAAGATAGATATGGTATACAGCAGCATAAGTAAGTATGAGGCTGACATACAACTGAAACAACTATGCTACTGTAAGCAACTAGTATGCATCAAAGGAGATAACCACAAAGTAAACCCAATCTATAGCCACCGGGACGTGGCCCTGTCACTGTCACCTGCTCATCTATCGGCACATAAACCTTCTGGACGCACTGCATCAAGGCTCACGGGTCGGCACAAACTCAACGACCCTTTTCCGGAAAAGAACACCCCCAAACGGTGGATCAGACCGCGGTGTACGTGAAGTGCTAGAAGAGCTGTGACGATCGATGCGAATGCTCAATCCACAGAACGGCAACAAGCCGAGAAGCAACCAATAAGCCACAACTAGGATCGCTCGGAACAACAGGCGATCACCACCGACCAACTGGGTCGTCTCAAGAACCATGCAAACCACAACTACTCTACTATCCAAGCACGCATATAAGTAGAGTCAACGGGAGTCAAGTGAACTAATAACTGAAAAGCAAGAGGAGGGATAGAAAGGTATCACCGTAGTCCACTGAACCGACTCCGGATCGAAGTACCCACCTGCAGGAAGCTAGAGCCTAACACTGACGGCTCTCGGGAACCGCGACAGGACCTACGAAAGACTCACAGGGTCAAGGTCCACCAAGTCGACGCTAAACACAAAGCTCGCACATTCCCGAAACCGACGGATCGCCCGGAAAACCCACCGGGACGATCCCGAAACCACACTAAGCCCCACAGGGGTACCAACAACCAAACCAGGTCCCTCGCTGTACCCGAACATATAAAACCAAGTGATGGGACAGCGAGCATAAGCTCGGGGTGCCACGAACACCAAACGCACCCGAAACGGCTTCCCGGGTTCCCGAAAAGTGCCGATTTGACACCGAAACACATCGTCACTCATCCGCTGACCTCGGAACTTCGGGACAGCGATGAGGAACAGCCAACAAGGCTAAACGATGAAGCCAAGTTGCTTGCGAAAACAGCGAGCGAGTCGCACAACTAGAAACGCGCGTTTCGCCGATTATTTCATCGAAAAACACGTCGGAAACGAATCCGAAACTCTGCGAAGGGCGAGAGGGTTGGAAAACCAGTCCACAGGGTCTCAAGGGTCAAGCCCTTGCTGCCCGCAGTGTCGCAACACTGCCACAATCGCCAAAGTCCACAAACGAGCAACAATTACAAACATACAAGCACTAAACAAAGCCGTTCGAGCAATCCGTACATCCGCACGACCTTCCGCAAGCACCAGCGGATAGGTAATGATGTCACGGAGACCGTGCTCACAGCCCCACTGCGACAGGACAAGTCGCAAGCCGGGAAAACCCATAAAAACAGCGTGCACACGCGATGACATAGCTCGACATCGGCCAAACAGCGAAACGGCTCAAACAAATCCAGATCTGAGGTGAGCATGATGATCAGCGCGTCGCCGCGATCATCGTGCTCACCTTCCCGGACTTCGGGAGGCATCGGGAAGCTTAAACAACCAAGCGCGGCCAAAACAAGGCAAAAATGGACCCCGGCCGGAGCAGCAAGCTCCGGCCGGCTGCCGGCCGACATGCACGGCCAGCGGCGGCCAGGGTCGGATGCAGGGGAGGCAAGGAAGAGGGGGCTCACCTCAGACGGCGACGGGAAGATGCGGCGGCGGCGCGGGAAGAAGTCCTGCTCTCGGGTTGGCCACCCGAGGCTAGGGCACGGCGGCGCGGCAACGGACGGCGACGGCGGCCGGCGGCGACGCAAGCACCGGCAAGAGGAGGTCGCCGGAAGTCGCCCTGCCGGTGACCGCGACAAAAAAAGACGGCGGGCGGCGGCGGCGGAGCAAGCATGGCCGCAACAGCCCTAGCTGCCAAACCCGAGCCCGCGGCGGCTCCGGCGGCACGGCGACGGCCGGGGAGGCAGTGGGCGGCGCCGGAAGACATGAGGGAGGCGGCGCTCACTGTCCCAGAGGTCGGGAGGCGGCGGCGGCCCGAGCCCACAGACCTCGGCCAGCAGCTCCTCCAGCAGTGGCTGCAGCAGCTCCGGCGGCCCACGGCGGCGGCTCCCGGCGCGGCGCGCCACACCGGCGGTCGTGCCACCTCAGGGGAAGTCCATGCATGGGTTTCCCCTGGGTGCACACCGCAGGGAAGAAGAAGAAGAAGAAGAAGAAGAAGAAGAAGAAGAAGAAAATGGAGAGAAAAGATGGCCGGGGCAATGCCGGCCAGGGGGCGGTCGGCGGCGGCCGGAGAAGCTCGGGGAGGCACCAGCAGGAGGAGGGGAAGCTGGGGCTCGCAGCTGCTGGAGCTGAGGAGAGGAGAAATTCAAAAAAACCCACTCACTCTCTCTCTCACACCACCAACCTATAACCTATGTGCAAAATTGCACAAAAGCCCCTCAAACATGAAAAATGGCCTCTGGGTCCCTCACAGCAGGAACAAAATGCCCAAAGGCCCCTCCACAAGCAATCCCACGCGAAACGGTGCAAAAACAGGGTCCAGATCGCGAAATAAAAATATGTACCATTCGACCCCTCAGCGAAGATCTTGCAATAACTTTTGATCCACTCGTCGCATGTCGACGCGGATCACGCCAATGCGTTCAGTACTGCCGAGACATCGAATCTACCATTTTGGATCATCAGGATCGGACCCGGATCGCGCCGTTAAGCCGTTCTCTCTCCGCGACAAAATCACAAAAACAACAAAACACATATAAAAGCCACTTATACACATACATATATATACCTGTATATATATATATATGTATACAGATCGAAAACACAGTGTCAGGGGAGAGGAACACAGAGAATTTCAAATTTCTAAAATTCGAATTCTCACATTGATTGCCTGATCCAACCTTTCATGGTTTTCATTTTGATGGCAGAAATGGCTTCTCCCGGTTAACACCTCCATCAGCAGCGCTCCTCTTCACAAATCCAAGGTCGATCCTAAAACCCGCACGACGCTCCTCTTTCTTTGCTGATTTCGGTGCTGTTTTCGATGAAATTGAGCTTCAATTTTGGATTTCGTGTCCCCAAAAACCTTGGATCGTGGGAAACTCCAATTCCGGCAATGGATCTAAAGAGATCACCATAGATCCTGGTACAATCCCTTGATTCATCTTCATAATTCATCACCTGTAAAGGAGTTTCATAAGGAAATTTTGTTTTCTTTGACTCCGAAAGCATAGAATAATTTGATTTGGATTGTGCTGTTAATGAAGTTTTATTCATCAGCTTCTATGTTTTATTCATATGTCATCTTCTTATTTGCTTTATTTCTCTCATTTGCTTAAGATGACTTGTACATCATTTACTTCTATGACACCTCTCTGCACACAGTACAATTTCTAAAAGAACATATGTTTGTAGAGATCTTGTGATTGTGATAATTGTTAATTAAAACAATATATTACTGCTTAATAAATTTTCGCAGTTTTTTTTCCTAGCCATTCATTTTGGAGCTATTATCTCTGAAAATGCTGCTGTTGCCAATTTGTTTATGGTTTATCCGTTTGCCAATCCTTTTTATGGGGATAGTGAAATTGAAGCTTGGAACTTGAACTAAGCCCGTTAGAAACAGCTAGAGCTCACCTAAGTTTTGGGCTCAATTAAAGTTTGAATTAAATAAGCTCAGCTAGAACATAGGAAATATGCTTGGGTTTGATTGAGCCTGAAACTAGCTTGGCTCAATCATGCTCAAACAAACAGAACAACTCCTTTATAACAACTTGTGAAATGTAATAGTAGTTCTTTCCTATGTGTATTTCTCACACTCATTAATGTGTTTGAGATATGGAGACTACTGCAGCGTACTTTTGTTTTTCTTTCACTTATCTCTGATTCAGGAATTTATGGAATATTTTACTTGCTATTGACATGGAAAGACATCTCTGCGCTTGTAGTTTTAATTACATATTGAAATGGTCTGTTTCATTCACTTCCAGGTCAATCACACAAAAGTGAGCTGCATAATGTTTTTATTACCACTCTTCATAGGTATCATATTTATTATTTGAAGATCCATGATTGATCTTCTTTCAACTAATTGTACTATCTCTCCAATCAGATCTTCTTTGAGATGAATGTTTTGCTTGTTTTCCCTGAGGTATTGCTAATTGAATATCATATTGATACCTTTAAGATACATCTGTTGTAGCTCATTATTAGGGGTGGTAATAAGATTTGGGTTGGTGGAGATTGGTTAAGAAGTAAACACATCCCATATGCCGAAAACCCATGAAATACACAGGATGAAGTTATAGAATCTTAATAAACTTGTAGATGTTATTAAATGGCTCTCTTAACTCTTATTTACTCAGATTTTGGTATTTTGAGTTATTTTTTGCAGATTTCTTAAAGTCTGAGGTGGCTTAACATTTTTTTTCATGGAAATTCCTGAATTTTACATATCTATTTGTGTGAAATTCACTATATGCTGTACATTGTAAATATATTTTTTTTGCAATATATTTGCATGTGTGACTGCTATTTGTATAGCGATGTTACGAGATTTGAGTATAGGTGTGTATAGGCTATAAATATTTACCATACTTTGGAAGAATCTACTAAATAGAGTCACTCTAGAATTTGCTACGAAGGCTAGGTACTGTCTTTTGTAGTACAAAACAATGCATATTTTGGTTGGATATGCAATGAAATCTCTTGCTGTTAGGGATTATTGCCTGACTTCTTCTTCTGTTTTATCTTTTGTAGCTCCAAAAGACTGGTGAAGAACAAAAAAAAAAAGGATTCAGAAAATTGAACGCGCTCTTCAAATCGCAGAGGTTTGTGATATTTAGTTTTAGTTCACGTCTCTTACATAATACATTAGTGATGTTGTTCATTTTCTATTTCTCTTTTATGTCCAGGGGGAGTTGATGAGAGCACGGTTGCAAGCAACCTCAAAGTCGAAAGAGTTGACAGAGGTGAGTTTGGTAATCTTTTCTGCTTAACCTTTTCTGAGATTTCAACCTAATCTGAGATTAACTTCCATCACTAAGTTTTTCTGCTTACTCTCTTCTGAGATTTCAACCTACTTTGTGTACAACTAGTATAGAAATTTTTTTTTTCATGCTGATTTCTGATATGTTTGTACCTCTGATGAATTTTGTTTGAGAGTTGGAATCTTATCTGTGAATTGAATTACTAATGGTCTCAAAGTTTCAAGTTCAGGAAGTAGATTTATCTTGAATATATTAACAATTTCATCTATCGAAGTTCTTCTGTAGAAAAAGAAACATATTAGCTCAAGCTTGATGAAACACAAAATTGATGCAGTCTTTATTTCATATTCTTATTTCAAGTTCTTCTAGAAGTATGACTAATCTGATTGCTTTCCCGATGCACAGAGATGACTGCCTACTAAGATTTCCTTGCTCTTTTGTCTCCTCAAACTTTGGTTTATAAATTTGGTCCAGATGTATAGATTAATATTAAAGTGTTTAGTAGAGAAATGCATAGACCTGAACATCGCTGACAGTCAAATGTACAATAAAATAGTTATTGGGGGAAAATGCCAAAGTGTTTCAGATATTTGTATGTCAAAGTATGAAAGTTAGAGTGTATCTGAAGTCTGATGCCCCTCGTTTTTGTCTGCACTGAAGTCTGAATTGCAATTTGCAACTTTATATTTATGATAGTTTTTTACATTTACATAGTAGTGTAATGATGTTTCTATTTCTTTCAAGTGTTAACCAGTAGCTTGTTGGTTGCGCAGAATCACTGGTAACTTAAAATACTTGATTCATTGTTAATTTGCGTAGTTTCACTTTGGTACTAAACTTCGTGGTGTAGCCTAGCAGTTGGCACAATTGCGAGCTGCTTTAACTGTGTTTTTAACGCTTTTCCCTTTCATATTGTAAGTCTTTGTAAGTCTTTGTGCTTCTTTGTATTCAAATTTAATCGATATTTTTTTTATGTGCATATATTTGTCCCAAGTGATGATTGAAAGGAAAAGAAAAAAGGAAAATTGCATTTCCTCAGTTGTTCAGTTCTCCAAGTGAGGATTGAAACTTACAGTCAAAATGTACACATACATTGCTATCTATATCTACTTGAAAATTTGATGCTTTGATGAGGATCTACTTATATTGCTTATTCGTACCACTAATTGTAAAAATATTACTTTTGAAACAGATTCTTTAGGGCTTTGTCATCGACCTGAGCAAGCTTTCGAAGTGGAGCAATGAGTTTTGAAGATTTATAATTTGAAATTTCTCCGAGATTATAGGTGTTTAGTGTCATTTAGAGTTTGTTATTTTTTGGCTAAATTTTGAACAAGTATTTTATTGTTAGAACTCTTGTTCGAAATTTAATTTGAATATTAAGATTGTAATTTGAGAGTAAAGACTATTTGTTATACAAATTATTAATGTTCTTTGTTTATTACTATTTTTTAATATTTCAATTCATTGGAGTATTTAGTTGTGGATCAAGTATTTAATATTAATTGTAATTGCCGCTATAAGTTTTGTTCATCAATCATTTAGTATGTTTTTTGTGGCAATTATAATTAATTATAGTGGCATTTATAATAGTTGCTATTGTATAGTATTTAGCGGTATTTATTTGGATTTTTACCAACCGCCGGAAAAAATGCCACAATAACTTTTACCGACCCTACCAATAGTGGCAATTGTCATAATTGCCACGAAACTATTTAGCGGCAATTATAATTGCCAGGAATTTAAAAAATAATCGCCACTAAAACTCAATTTTGTTGTAGTGGAGGTTAGTGCTGCTAAAGTGAACGTAATGTACTTAGAGCTTGTAGCTTATATATATATATATTAATATAATTTTTTTATTTGCTATCAAAATTTAGGTGATTAATGTATATTTTCATATACTTGATAACCTGGATAGCATGGGCGTGCAGAAATTTACTGAACCTGCTATTTTCTGTCGAAGTGAAATTGTAGTGAATTTGATACTTTCACTATTTGATTAGTTGCTCATTATTTGATTTATTGACGTACCTTAATATTGACATGTCTCAATATTGAACCCACTATAATTATTTATTTTGTTATACAATAAGCATATTTCGGTAAAAAAGAACACGAGAGACATATTTCAGTATTTAAAACAATATGAAAGTTAGATAGTACAATTGAATACTTACATAGTTTACAAAACTACAACAACTTATTGCTTGATATAGCAAGCAACTTTATCACATTCTATCTCCCGTTCGAGTTTTCCCTTACTTTTTCATAAGACTTCTTACTGCGTAAATTTTATCATCCACGTATAGAGTTATCAGGTATATATTTATATAATTTGAATTCTAGGATATTGGTTTTATACTTCTTCGGACCTGTCCAACCCTTTTCCATTGATCTTAAGCGTAATGAATATTTTTATGAATAATAACCACAATATTTATTATAATCACACACAATACAAAATGATCGATCGATGTGGTAACTTGATTTTCTTTTCTATGCAGATACACATACTAAATAAGATGCAGAGAATTGAAAAGGATGAGCTACTGATGACTGATTTTGTCAGGGATGTGGCTTTGGGAAGTGCATCCATACGACACTTCCTGAAAAAAATAAATACACATAGCTGCAGCAATAACGAATTTTTACGGATTCCTGTACATAGTAATTGGCATTGGCATTTTGCTAGCAATTGATTTGAAGGAAGGCCATTTCGAGAGTTGCAGCTCGTTGTGGAGTCATCTTGGGGCAAAGGACACGGCACAGCTGCTGGTATCGATTTTATTGTTTACTGTAGATCTTTTAATATTTCTATTTGTTTACTTATTTCTCTTACATAGGCGTAGTAGTTTGCATCCTACTTTGAGCACATCCTTCAAATATGCGTCGGCGCTCCTGACATCATATTTCACCTAAAATGTCAACAATAGGGTTCCACTAAAGTTAATTGTGGCATGTACACATGCCTTTTTGCCGAATGACTTGTAAGGAATGACCAACCTGATTTATTTTTTTACGAGAAAGAGCCTCACTGCTTCCATGCGCAAATGGTGAGTGAGATATTAAAGGATTCCTGATGTCTGACCTACAATTCTATGATCGAGTCTACAGACGAGTTTGATTGATTAGTTGTAATTATAATGAACAGTAATATTTAGTGTAGCGATATGCAGGCTGATATATATATTTTTTGAAATATTTTGTAAATATGTTGACAAGTTTACTGGAGAGCCATGTCATTCAGTTTATACAAACATTGTGGATTTTTGTGTGGATTGTCCATAATCTAGTACATGTTATGTTCATCCATATTTAAAGTATTCCATATTTTACTATATTTGTTATACTGTATTGTACTTAGTCCTTATTGTATCGTACTGTGTGTTATGCGAGTTGTTAATAAGATTCTAGTCATTTTTACATGTTGATGTAATATGTCTAGTGTAGTATACTGAACTTCAGTGTACTATACCGAACTTTAGCCAAATTGGATAAAGCTCGGTGAAAGTGGTTGAGACATATGTGAAATCAAATTCGAAAGGTTCCGGAATGATTAGGGAGGAGCTGGAGCTCCCAGGACCAAAAATGGAAATTTTTGGTCCTGGTCGTAACTGAGCTGATGTGCTCGCGGGTTCCGGGCCCTGAGCTAGGATCCGGACTTTGAAGTTACTATTTTGGCTGGGAGAGTATCAAAGTCCGGACCCTGGTATAGATTCCGGACCCTGGCCACGAAATTGGCAGAACTGCGTACGGGTTCCGGACCCTAGAGCAAGGTCCGGACCCTGCCTGCGCGAGTTGCAACCTGGGTAAGGGTTCCGGACCCTGGATGTAGGATCCGGCCCTGGGCTCGCAGAATACCCAGTTTGGTAATTTTGGAACGAGGGGTTTGAATATAAGAGTGAATGTTTTCTTCCTCCCTCACTCCACTCTCACCCTCAACCCTCTTCTCTCATCTTTCTATCTATAGAATCCCTCCAAACCTTGGAAGAGATCAAGGATTTGATCGAAGAAGGAGTTTGGGAGTGGCTTAGCAAGCTTCTTGGAGCAAGAAGAAGCTTGGGAGCTGGGGATAGAGGTGAGTTCTTGGGGTGTTGAGTTATGGTTTGGGATTTTGGACTTGGTTTTGGGATTTTAGTAGATCCTACGTGAATCTAAGCCATAAATAGCGGAGATTCACCAAGACATTTGGGGTTTCGCTCTAGATTTGGGGAAACCCTAGGTTGAAAGAGGGCTTTTGCCATGAACCCTCGAGAATTCTAATTGAATGGTAGGAAATCAAGTGGGGCAACTTGATTCCTCAAAATAAAATCTTTTGAGTGGTCAAAATGGGTAACGAATGGAACTCTTGTTTAGAGCGAGAGGAGCTTGGGAGCAAGCTTGGAAATCCAAGGAGTTAGGCCCAATTGCAAGTGACTACAAGTAATTGGGAGTGCTTTGAGGTGGGTTGTGCTTGACCAAAGTGATTAGGTCACCTTCATGTTCATATGAAAAATATTCATGTAAAAGGATATATTGCATGTAATGCATTGTATGTATGATTCCATGTCTCATAGTTGTAGGTAATGCTCGCATGATAGTTATGCATATTGCTAATATGTTGTAAATCATGAATGGACGTTGCATGTGAAATATATGCCTATGTCTTAGTATGCATGGTGACTAGAAAGTCTTTAGGGGCATTGTGAACACTTTGGAACCTAGAGAATATAGTGCCATGGAACATAGGCAATAAATGTAGTGGTGGGTGAACCACATGGACATATTAATTTGAACATAGACTATGATGTCTTAGGGTTGAAAGTAACCCATTATGAACTGTGGAATCCCTAAATGACAGGATGGCGGTGCTCCGCTATGTTTGATAGGATGGCGGTGCTCCGCTAATGAATAATAATAGAACTTGAGATATGACCGTGTGGCCGAGGTGGATGCTGGTATTGCCACCTGAAGCCATGAGGATGTCGGTGCTCCGCTAGAGGATTGACTCAAGATTGAGTCGGGTGTAGGTGATAGGTTAATGAAGTAGTAAGTATAGAACGTGATTAACTTACTAGGAGGCTTCATTATCATTCATGAATGCAAAATTATGGCATTATTACATAATTATTTATATGTCGAGCTAACCTCTCTTAATGTTCTCTTGTGGACCTGGTGGGCCGTACCCACTGGGAACAATGGTTATAGTTCTCACTCCCATGCTTTTCAGGTCCTTCGTTGGGTGACGCGGTGGAGCGTGGAAAGGGCGTAGCGGAGTAGTTAGCGTCCATCCCACTTTTGATTATCACTTTTATAGTTGTACCCTTATTTTTGGAGGAAAGTAATGAGGAATATTGTAATCTCATTTTGGGTTGTAAACTTGGAGAAAACATGTATGTATTTGTTTGGAATTGATGTAATAGAGATAGATCTTTTACTACTCTTGTTGATACTCTCCTCATGCATGCATTTATCCAATTCATGTTTGAAATGCTTGATGTATACGTGTTGTGACGCCTTGGGCGGGTAGGAAAAACCCTGTCCGTTCGGCGGGTCTGGTTCACATGCCCAATTTGTGCTTCCGCTGTGGGCTTGGGGCGTGAGAGACTAAAGTGGTATCAGAGCGTAGAAATAGTCTAGGTGGACTTAGGAGACCCTAGGATGGGAAACCTTTTGGACCTAGGCTCGTGAGTGACGAGGACTAATAAATTGTGGCGAAGGTTAAGTTGATTGGGTCGAGTTATTGTACCTCTAATAGGACGTTAGAGGTGACTTCAAGGTGTAGTTTATTTCCTGTCGAGGGTATTCATGTTGGCGGCCGACAACATGAAACCAAGTGCGGGGAATAAGCGCCCTTGTGTGACTTTCGCCTGGATTGGGATTGCCTTTGATGTGATGCCGCGCAGTAGACCTCCGACAAGCTCTACTCTGGTGGGGCCAGGTGAGGCCCCCCAGCAATCCGGGGCAAGCGGGGAAACGGATCTCCGCAAGCAATTGACCGCTCTTATGGGAGTGATGCGGCAGCAGGGGGAGCAAATCAGGAGGCTCCAAGAGACTGTGGCTCAGACGACGGCGGCCCGGACGGGCCAGGAGCATACTGCACCCCCAGTTGCCGTCCCGAATGTAGCGGAGGGGGTGGCCGCAGCAGCGGTACCTGTGGCGGCGCATCCTGCACCATCGGTGGTCGCAGCTGACTCGGACGCTTCGGCTCCTGACCACGCTGCGGTGGAGGTGGAAAGGGAGCGCATGCTTGCGGCTCTCATGACTTTTAAGAAGTTCAATCCGCCTACCTTCGACGGGGAGACGATTGACCCGTGGATCGTGGAGACGTGGGTCGATTCGATGGAGACCGTCTTCGAGGACCTTTATACATTGGAGAGGGATAAGGTACACCTCGCCGCACACTGTTTTGAGAAGTCGGTGAAGGTGTGTGGAAGGGGGTCAAGCGGGATAGGCCCTCTGGTCTCCCTCCTGTTTCTTGGAAGGAGTTTCAGGGATTGATGTTTTCCACCTAATTTTCTGATAGTGTGTAGTACCCCTGGGGCCTAACTAGTGAAATGATTGCAGTATCAGAGACTAACCGACACTTCTGTAGAGTGTCGGGATGAGTCGGAGTCGTTTTGGCGCAAAATAGACGCGAAAACGGACTCGGAGCATAAAAATAAGCCAAAATTGAAGTTCTGGCAGTTTAGGGCGCCCAGAAGTTGAGTTTAGGGCGCCCAGATTCTGAGTGTTGTTTTCTATATATACTGAGTCATTTCGGATCCAGTTTCGGGCGCCCAGAAGTGGATCCAGAAGTTCACCTCGTGAGTATCGATCGTGTTGACACGTGTGTGTGGTAGGTGAGTGCCGTCGGACCACGTTAAGGCACACCGGACCGCCGACGGAGAATCGAAGGGCTGGGTAATGCAGGCTGGAAGTTCTGGGCGCCCACTTCTTGGGTTCTGGGCGCCCGAATCTGGAGTTTTCAGCAGCAGTACAGGTTATGCCCTTTTGTTCTTGAGGCTTATTGTACCTAACCTATACTTCTATAAAATGGGGAGAACGTCCCCTGAGAGCTTTTTTCCCCTCTTCTTCACAGGGAGCTTGCCTTTTTCACCAAACCCCCCCTCCAATTCCTCCAAATTCCATCTTTTCCCATTGAAGGCTTGAGATTTCCAGCAGATTTCTAGCAGATTTCCGGCGTCGACCTGTGGCATTTCAGCTCGTGTGCAGTGTAGGAGTGTCCAAATCCCATGGGACTTGGTTTGCTGGATTGTGGACTCGTAGAGAAAGTTGTGGAATCCTTCCAACAGTAATTTGGATAGGTATGTGAACTTTAATTTCTGTTTTACTGGACCCCTTGTGTTCTTGAGCTGAAATTTGGGTTTTCTTGGTTTTATGGATCCGAATCTTGTTGGAGCTGGATTTTTTATGTAAGGATTGGTTTTCCTACATCCCCTGCTGTATTGGAAGCTTTCCCCACCTGAATTAGAGTTTGGAAAGGTGAGTTTTAGCTCAGATTTGGAGAACTTAGCTTAAGTGCTGGAATTTGTGGAAGTTGATGATTTTCTTGGATTTTTTAATCCAGATTCTGTTTGGAAGCTTTGGGGAAGATTTGGATTGGTTTCCCACTGTATTTGGGAGGTTTTTGACCCTACTTCACCGATTGTTTAAGCTTGAATTCTCATATATGAGTTAGAAGTGCTGTTTGCTAAGTTGCTGAAGTTCTGGATGCAGGTTCTGAGCATCCAGAAGTTGGGTCCAAATCCTTGCAAAGGCTTTTTGGTGATCGTTTCGAGCTCAATTTTGGTGAGGAACCTGGGGAATTGTTCTTTACTCTTTGAGATGAATTGGGTGAAGTTTCACTGCATTTGGACTTAGAAATTTTGTTAAATTCTATTTTGAACTCGTATAGGTTGAAGCTGCCAGGCTGCAGTTCTGGGCTCAGGTTCTGGGCGCCCAGAAGTGCTGCAGAGTGGATCTGAATCCTGTTTTTCAGCTGGTTTGATTTCGGTTGAGGCTGATTTTGTGCGGGGCTTCTCCTATCGACTTCTGGCCGTTGTTGGACTAGCGTTTAAGGTGGGTTAATGTCGACCGAAGTCTTAGGAATTCCTCCTAAGTTGTAGAGAATTTCAGCATGCTTGTGTCACGCCCCGGGCCCTCGCGGGAGCCTACCAGGCACGTGCACAGACCCGCCGTGTACTTCAAACAACACAATGTACACAAGGCGTCTATGCTAACAACAATCAAGAAGGATAAAGAATACATCCTAACAAGGTAATCAGAGCGAGAACATAGTTCTACATCTAAAACAAAATCCACATAACTAAAATCTCAAGATATACAAGAATTTATACATCTTAACAACAATAGATCAACCAAACAAATCTATACATCTTTCATATAAAATACAATGAAAGGACAACATGGTATGCCTACAACGACAACACCGCAGAGGCTCTAGCTAGCTGCTAACCCCTCGCCGCGATCCCAAGCCTCTCCTGCTGCGGAAGGCTCTGAAAAACCCAACAACAATGGGGGTGAGAACTATTATTCAATAGTTCCCAGTGGTAAGCCGCCGAGAGTGGCGAATTACACCGCTAGGTCAACTGAGGCAAGATAGTATACTGAAACATAAAGCATAAAACATAAAATGCTAAACAGATAGTTCTACAACTATCTTGCCTCCAATGACTAAACAATCTACATGAACATGAACATGTCCTAATGTCAAATGCTCAACAATTAATCTCATGGATTACATGCATGCCAAATTAATGCCATGATCAATTACATAGCTCTAATGTCATAAATTTACTATATGTCAAGTTTACTAATACATAATGACTTGTCTCCACTACAAGTATGTAATGTATAATCAATTTGCTTCTACATGTATGAACTAAGTGACTTGTTCTCAACAATATGAAGGTTATGTTCACTACATGTAACGCCACAATGTCACCACCCTATTCTATGTCCATACACTATATGTATATGCATCAATTGTTTAGGGTGTCAAGTGTCACATTTACGGTTAAAATATTCTTCTACCATATGAATATTCACCTTGCATACACCATAACTGTGTAATCATAAGATAATACAATAGCGGAATGTTCACTTGTGCCGTGCCTAATGGCTCCGTGGTAGTCAACATTCTCGCTAGAATGAGCCTCCCCCACGGCAATCCACTTCGGCGCCCATATAACCTGCACATAAACGATCGACGTCGCGAAGGCCCACTCCGGAGCTGCCTGCTTGTAGGGAGCGACCCTCACAAGCGTGTGCGAATGAGCACAATGGCATAACAAGCATAGTCAACAGCATAGGAAATACGTTCGTCATGTCTCTAACATGGAATAGCCAACCAATATCCAAAAAGGGTCTAACACTAAATCATAATGTCAACCTTGTTGTTCACCTAAGTGAAAAGTCATATGTTTAACCTCTATGTCAAAACATGTCACTTTATGTTTAATACATTCAATAGCCAATACGCTACAAGTCAACGATATCATGTTGTTCTCAATGTTCGATAGTATGTCCCTACCAATATGTCCCTGTCTCTAACATGCAAATGTTCATCTCTTTGTTTACTAAGTTCATGAATCATGCATTCTTCTAATGCTACATATTATGCATTCTACCAATGTCAAATTCAGCATTATACTAATGCCGTGGTCCATGCATTCTACAATGCCATATGTCATGCATTCTCTAATGCTATAATCCATGCATTCTACGATGCTAAAACAAGTCCATAATCATGCAAGTGTTTAATCAATTATAATATCAATGCACAAATGATCCCCTTTCCTCATGTCTTAAACATGGAATCAATCCACGACCAAATGGTCGAGTCCAAGGCCAACAATGCCCGTCAAAGTTGCTCACCTAGATGAGGTGCAACAACTTATCATGCATTTGCCATAACTTCTCTTTCCTCTATACAAGCATACCCTAGTATACAAGAGAAATCACTAAATCAACAACCAAGTAGTGTCTCCTATGATGTTCTTTTCTAACATGCATAACCTAGTTAGCATTTCATAATGCATCATTTCACTACTAGCACAAATACTCTAGCATGCATAATATCCTCATAATGCCATACTAGATGAAATATGCACTTTTCATATACAACATATATGTTTCATGCAATCACAATTATTATCATACCATAATTATCATAATTATGCATCTAATTAATCCTATAACAAGATAGGAGACATAGGGGGAGTTCACCCATTTCGGTGAGGTCAAACCCACCGGATACTCGTCGGAACCTCGCAGTACTTCGAAACGAAGTTGTCCCCTCGATTTCTAGCGCCCTAAAGGAGATCCCTATGGGGTTAGAACATCGAACAACCAAAATCGAAAAACGACATACAACAAAGGGAAAAAAGGTGAAAATACCTTAGACCAAGAATTTCTTGTCCAAAGTCCAAAATAGAGTTAGGAGGCCTCAAATCCAACCTAACACAACATTCTACACCCATCAATTCCACCTCAAGGGCTCACAATCACGAAACCCTAAAAATAAGCCCTAATTCTCAAGAACTAGGTTTACAAGCTAAAACTTAAGCAAAATTCACAATTAGAGGTTGTAAGAGAGTTTACTAACCTCAAATCAAACTTCCAACCAAGCTCAAGCAAGCTAGGGTTGAAGATCCATCCTCCAACAAGCTCCATTCCTCAGCCCCGAGCTCCCTCCAAGCCTAGGAGTACTCCTCCATGAAGAAAATGGAGGAACAAGAGATCAAAACCACATTTCTAGGGTTTGGGAGCAAGAAAATCTAGAGAGAGAGAGAGAAAACCCACCTCTCCTTCTCCTCCAAGCCTCAGCCAAACAACACAAGAGGGGGGTGAAGGGGTACTTAAACCCCAAGCACAAAATCCAACTAGGCCCCTCAAAAAGCCAAAATTGCAAAACTGCACAAAAATGCATTCTGTAGCATTGTATACCGGTATGCGCATGGGCATACCGGTATCCAACCAAAATCCCGCAAACCCGAGCCTCGGCCAAGCAGTCTGCGCGAAGGGATTCCGGTATGCGATTTCCCCATACCGGTACTAACACTCCAGTACCGGTATGCGCATTGCACATACCGGAATGCCAGTGCATTCCGGTATCAACTGCGGAATCTCGCAAAACCCGAGAGCTGCGCACATCCAGTTTTCACTGGATTCCGGTATACCTAATCCAGATACCGGTATGCAATGCAAAATCTGCACTTTTGCAGATTTCGACTTCCGGAGTCCGTTTTCGCACTTTTTAAGTCCCGAAAACACTCCGAAGCTCTCCAAACTCAACCCAAAACTCCAGAATAGTACAAGTCACTATTCTCACACTAGAACTCCGCAATTTGCAAAAGTTCAGTGTACTACAGCTTGTTTACATCATATTTTCATGTTAGTAGCTCAAATTCACGAATTTGCATGTTTTTATATGAAATCTGAATTTGGAGCATAATTTAATGATTTTAGACAAGTATTTCATGCTGAACTGGGAATTGACTTAGGAGAAAACTCGTTAAACCTACACTTGTCACTTTTCGAAAAACTTATCAGATTTAGCTCTAGGAGCCATTTTTATTAATGTATCGCCGCTGTTAGTGCGAGGTGGATACCTAGATCAGTGTAGGTCGAGTTTACGCTCGTGCTGAGATGCGGAGCTCATTGTTACAGCAGAGTTTAGGCTGTTTCAAACTTTCGGGTGCCGTCGGGGCTGACGGTGGACTCAGATTTCTTCTGTTTGCATCAGATTGTGCCGTGGGCATGTGAGCCTTGGTTGTTAGACCAATTTGACCCTTTTATCTTGATCATAGCCTGTAGTTACCTGATTGAGCTATCAGATTCGCATATACACTCGGCTGGGTCGCGCCCACGAGTGCCACACCGGAGTTGGACTTTTGTGCGTCGCAGTAGTCCCTGTTGGGTACTGCCCTACACCGAAAACCCTCGAGGGTGAAGTACGGTGCAGCTTAGGGTACAGGCGGGACTGGTCTGTTGAGGTCCCTATAGACTCGGGTCAGTATGGGCGGTTTATTCATAGTGAGAGTTGCATTTGCTTCAGTGATTGTTGTGCATAGTGGTAGGATAGTGGCATTACAGCTGTAGAGTTTACTCCAGCATATTTTACTATTTCTTTACCTACCAGCTATAATGTTAATCTCGTAGACTTAGTGGGTGGGCCGTTGAGGTCGGTGACGGTACCCACTGAGGACTACTTTGTTTTATAGTAGTTCTCACACCCATTGTTGCCACTTTTTCTTGCAGAGCCTTCGACTGTTGCTGCTGCTACTGTTCCTTCTGATCGAGGTAAGGGAGTCGCGAGCTAGATCCCTGTCTACCCCGGTCGCTACTCTAGAGGAGGACCCCTTTTGGAGATAGTTTCTGTTTGGGAGTTGCCATGTACATACAGAGGTGTTTATTTTGTGTACAGTGAGATGGACTTGTACCTTATAGTTATGGCCGGTCGGCGTTGTATTTTGGATCTTGTATGTACAGTTGGCTTATCTGTATCGAGTTATTTCTTTATTCTAGCTCTATATCTCTTGTAGTTGCTTGTATGTATTTTACAGGTATAGCTATCATTTCGTATACGTGGAAAATTCTATGTATACGGCGAATCTGTTGACGAGCCCGGGGAAACGGGCAATCCGGGGCGTGACATAGTGAGAAGAAGAAATTGCAGGAGCGGTTCCGGAAGTTGAAGCAGGGGCCATACTGTGATAGCGTTTCAGCGGGAGTTCTCTCACATCATCAGCTGCGTGCCGCAGGTGGTTTGGGATGACCAAGACAAGGCCGACTGCTTCCTGCGGGGACTTCGGCCGGAGATCTTTAAGGTCGTGCATTCCTTTAAGCTGCAGGCCTTTGCCGAGGTCTTGGACCGAGCCCTGTGGGTGGAGCAGGGCAATGCCTTCGGACGGGAGGAGCGCGAGTCCCTCGAGAAGGATAGGGATAAGGGGAAGAAGCGATCGAGTGGCTCGGGGGGTCAGTCGAGCTCCAAAAAACCCTCTAGGCACCCGCATCCGCAGCAATGCGCCCAGGGGTTCCAGCCCACTCGATCTGCACCGAGATGCAGCATTTGCGGTGGTCCTCATCGGCCGCAGGTGTGCGAGCAGCGGGAAGGGTGGTGCTTCAAGTGTGGGCAACCGGGCCACATGCGATTTGAGTGTCCGTAGGGGGATAGCCGAGCCCCATCTGTGGCATTGACTCACTCCTCACCACGGCAGCTCGCGGGCATCCCACCCGCTGCGATGACCATGGGGCGTGCACCGACGGCGAGACAGCCTAAGGGTTCGTGTCAGGTGCCGAGTGGTCGGGTGTTTGCGACCCAGATAGAGGAGCTGGCTGCGGAGGATGTCGTGATTGTAGTACCCCTGGGGCCTAACTGATAGAATGACTGCAGTATCCTAGACTGTTCGACATTTCTAGAGAGGGTCGAGACAAGTCGGAGTCGTTTCGGCGCAAAATAGGCGCGAAAACGGACTCGGAGCACCGAAGTAAGCCAAAACTGAAGTTTTGGGCGTTTGGAACTTTAGGGCGCCCGGAAGTTATGTTTTGGGCGCCCAGATGTTGAGTGCTCATTCTCTGTACTGCTAAGTCATTTCGGATCCATGTTCGGGCGCCCGGAAAGTGAGTACGAAAATTTGCCTCGTGAGTATCGATCCATTTGACACGTGTGAGGTGGTAGGTGAGCTCCGCCGGACCAGGTTAAGGCGCACCGGACCGCGGGCGGAGAGTTCGAAGTACTGGACTTGTGCAGACTGGAAGAACCGGGCGCCCACTTCTTGGGTTTCGGGCGCCCGAATGTTAAGTTTTATGATGTGGGACAGGTTAGCAGCATTTCTGTTCTTGAGGCCCATTGCACCGAAACCCTTTGTCTATAAAAGTTGGGGACGACCCCCCTGAGGCATTTTTCTCCCCTTCTTCATGGTAAACCTTGGATATTTGCAGTTTAGCCCCTCAAATCTCCCAAATTCCATCTATTTTCATTGAAGACCATGGATCGCTGCAGAACAGCAGCGTCGACCTGTGGTGTTTCTGCTCGTGTGCAGTGTGGGAGTGTCCAAATCCCACAAAACTTGGTTTGTTGGATTGTGGACTCGTAGCGGAATAGTGAAATCCTTCCAATCGTATTTTTGACCGGTATGTAGGCTACAGTTGCTGTTTTACTGGACCCCTTGTGTTCTTGAGCTGAAACTTGGGTTTTCCTTTGATCTTATGGATCCAAATCTTTTGGGAGCTGGATTTTCGAAGTGAAGATTGGTCCTTCCTCATCCCTTGCTGGTTTGGAGGTTCTTTCCACCTGAATTGAGAATTCAAAGGTGAGTTCTAGCTCAGATTTTGAGTACTTAGCTTAAGTGCTGAAATTTTGGACCTTTGATGGATTTCTTGGATTTTTGAATCCAGATTTTTGTGAGAAGCCTTGGAGAGGATTTGGATTGTTCCATCACTGTATTTGAGAGGTTTGTGACCCTTTTTCCATGGGCTAGATTCGTTGGAATTCCAGAATTCATGCTAGAAGTGTTATTTACTTAGTTGCTGGAATTTCTGGATGCAGTGCTGGAGGGTCCAGAAGTGGGTCCGAATCAGTGCATAGACTTTTTGGACATCGAGTCGATCTTCGTTTTGGCTGAAATTTGGAGGGTTTGTTCTTGAGCCCCTGCTGGTGAGTTGGGTAAATTTTCATTGCATTTGGACTTCGGATTTGGATTTTATCGCATGTTGAATCCATGTTGGTCGTGCTGCCAGGCTGCAATTCTGGGCTGATGTTCTGGGCGCCCAGAACTTGAGCAGGAGGATCTGAATCTTGGGTTGGCAGTTTTGAGCCCGATTTCAGTCGGTGTCGTTTGGAGGCCTTCCACTCGACTCCTAGCCCTTGTTGGATATCGTTTGAGGTGGGTTAATGTTACCGAAATCGCCGGATTTCCTCCTAAGTTGTAGAGAGTGCAGCATGTTGTTTTATTATCTGTTTAATCATGTTAGTAGCTCGAATTCTTGAATTTGCATGTGTTTTATGAAATCTGAATTTGGAGAATAAATTGATAATTTATAGACATGACTTTACATGCTGAACTGGGAATTGACTTAGGAGAAAACTCGTGAACCTACAACCGTCACTTTTCGAACTATTATCAGATTTAGCTCTATGAGCCATTTCTGTTCTTGTATCACCGCTGTTAGTGCGAGGTGGATACTTAGTTTGTTGTAGGACGAGTTTACACTCGTGCTGGGATGCCGAGATTGTATTTACAGCAGGGTTAGGCTGTTTTGTATTACCAGGTGCCGTCGGGGTTGACGGTGGACCCAGATCCTTGTTTTAGCTTCTGTTTGTGCTGAGGGCACGTGAGCTTGCTGTCTTTGACCCATTTGACCCCTTTCTGTTTGATTATAGCCTGCCGGAGCCTGTTTGTGCTCGACAGTGATATGCTTTTAACTCGGTTGGGTAGCTCCCCCGAGTGCCCGGCTCCAGACGACGGAGGACAGACCAGCGGCAGACACCCGCCGAGACCTCCACGATCACGTTCTCAGGGTCGTGGGTTTTCGGGGTGACAGAGGTCTGGTGGATCCCGTCAACAGGGATGGCAGCAGAGGGGAGCACCGAGATGTGTCATCTGCGGAGGACCACATTGGCCTAGGCAGTGCGAGCTACGGTGGCACCGGAGTTCGAGGACATCTCTGTAGTCCGCGAGTTCCCGGACGTGTTTCCCCCTAAGTTGACTATGATGCCACCAGACAGGGAGGTCGAGTTTGTGATTGACGTAGTCCCAGGAACTGCGCCAATCTCAAAGGCCCCCTACCGAATGGCACCGGCTGAGCTGAGAGAGCTTAAGGCGCAACTCTAGGATTTGATGGATAAGGGGTTTGTGAGACCCAGTGTATCGCCTTGGGGAGCGCCGGTGTTATTCGTGAAGAAGAAGGATGGTTCACTTAGACTTTGTGTGGATTATCGAGAGTTGAATAAAGTGACCATCAAGAACAGGTATCCTTTGCCGCGCATTGATGATCTGTTTGATCAGCTGCAAGGATCTTGTGTCTTCTCGAAGATTGATTTGCAGTCCGGTTACCACCAATTGAAGGTGAAGGCCGAGGATATTCCCAAGACGGCTTTTAGGACCCGGTACGGATATTACGAGTTTACGGTGATGCCGTTTGGTTTAACTAATGCCCCTGCCGCATTTATGGATTTGATGAATCGAGTGTTTAAGCTGTTCTTGGACCGATTTGTGGTGGTGTTTATTGATGATATCCTGATCTACTCTCGGAGTGATGCTGAGCATGAGGAGCACTTGAGGATAGTGCTGCAACTTCTGAGGGAGAAGAAGTTGTATGCCAAGTTGAAGAAGTGCGAGTTCTGGCTTCGAGAGGTAGCTTTCTTGGGCCATGTGATTTCAGCCACTGGAGTGGCGGTGGACCCGCAGAAGATTGATAATGTTCAGGATTGGCCCAGACCGACAACGGTTACCGAGGTGAGGAGTTTTCTCGGGTTGGCTGGATATTACCGTCGGTTTGTGGAAGGCTTTGCGAAGCTCTCCACACCCCTCACTCGTCTGACGAGGAAGGGGATTAGATTTGTTTGGAGTGCCGAGTGCCAGCGTAGCTTTGAGGAGCTGAAGGAGAGACTGGTGTCTGCTCCCATCCTTACCCTTCCAGTTATGGGGGAAGGATTCGTGATTTATAGTGATGCATCACACAGTGGCTTGGGATGTGTGTTGATGCAGCATGGTAGGGTAATTGCCTATGCCTCTCGGCAATTGAAGGATTACGAGCAGAATTATCCTACGCATGATTTGGAGCTGGCAGCTGTAGTGTTTGCACTGAAGCTGTGGCGGCACTACTTGTATGGTGAGCACTGTGAGATTTTCACGGATCATAAAAGTCTCAAGTATCTGTTCACTCAGAAGGAATTGAACCTGAGACAACGCCGGTGGTTAGAGTTGTTGAAGGATTATGATATTACCATCCAGTATCACCCCGGCAAGGCGAATGTAGTGGCAGATGCGTTGAGCAGGAGATCAGTGCAGAGCCTTAGTTTGATGATCACTCAGCAGGCGCCATTATTTGAGGAGTTGAGGCGGCTTGAGCTTGAGGTGGTGTCCCCTGGGGTTACTGCAAAACTTATGTCTTTGGTTTTGCAACCCACTTTGTTGGATAGGATCCGAGAGAAACAAAGTGTGGACCCCTATTTGATGAGGATTCGAGATCAGATTGCCAGTGGGCAAACTGGGGACTTTAGTGTTGACAGTTCGGGAGTACTGCGGTACAGGGACCGACTGTGTGTGCCTATGGATTCTGAGATCCGAGAGGAGATCTTGAGAGAGGCTCATTACTCGCCTTATACGGTTCACCCCGGTGGAACCAAGATGTATAAGGACTTGAAGGCACACTACTGGTGGAATGGAATGAAGCGGCATATTGGGAGATTTGTAGCCCAGTGTTTGACTTGTCAACAGGTAAAGGCGGAGCACCGAGTACCTGCTGGCAAGCTTCAGAGTCTCCCAATACCCGAGTGGAAGTGGGACCAGATCGCCATGAATTTTGTCGTGTGATTACCGAGGACGCAGGCTTGTTTCGACACCATTTGGGTGGTAGTGGACAGACTGACCAAGTCTGCCCACTTCTTACCAGTGCAGACTACTTGGTCCAGGGACAGACTCGCTCAGTTATATTTGGACGAGATAGTGAGGTTGCATGGAGTGCCTACCTCGATTGTGTCGGATCGCGACACACGATTCGTCTCGCAGTTTTGGAGGAGTCTACAGACAGCACTGGGTACTCAGCTTCAGTTTAGCACAGCTTTTCATCCACAGACCGATGGTCAGTCTGAGCGGACCATTCAGACTCTGGAGGACATGTTGAGAGCATGTGTCCTAGACTTTGGTGGAGGGTGGCATCGACACTTAGGACTGGTTGAGTTTGCGTACAACAATAGCTATCAAGCGAGCATCCAGATGGCTCCGTTTGAGGCATTGTATGGACGCAAGTGTCGTTCGCCCTTGCATTGGAGTGATGTGGGTGAGAGGAAGACAGTGGGTCTTGACATCCTGTTGGAAGCGGAAGAAAAGGTCAAAATGGTTCGACGACGTCTTGAGACCGCCCAGAGTCGACAGAGGAGCTATGCGGACACTAGGAGACGAGACTTGGAGTTCCAGATTGGCCGTTTTGGAGTTCGTGGAAAGCTTAGTCCACGGTTCATTGGCCCGTTCGAGGTGTTAGAGCGAGTGGGGCCGGCAGCGTACAGGATTGCCCTACCACCGCGACTTTTCGGAGTCCACGATATGTTTCATGTCTCGGCTCTGAGGAGATATGTGTTTGACCCCTCCCACGTGATTGACTTCACCCCACTTGAATTGGCTGAGCACCTACGGTACGAGGAGCGACCGGTGCGGATTCTTGCTCGCGAGACGAAAGAATTGCGCAACCGAGCCATACCGTACGTGAAAGTGCAGTGGAGTAATCACGAGGAGCGTGAGGCGACTTGGGAGCCGGAGACGGTGATGCAGGAATCCTATCCCTACCTGTTCGAGCTTCCTTCTTGAGGTATGAGTTTAAGTTTCGAGGACGAAACTTTTCGTAGGAGGGAAGGATGTAGTACCCCTGGGGCCTAACTGACAGAATGACTACATTATCCTAGACTGTTCGACACTTCTGAAGAGGGTCGAGACAAGTCGGAGTCCTTTCGGCGCAAAATAGGCGCGAAAACGGACTCAGAGCACCGAAGTAAGCCAAAACTGAAGTTTTGGGCGTTTGGAACTTTAGGGCGCCCGGAAGTTATGTTTTGGGCGCCCAGATGTTGAGTCTCATTCTCTGTACTGCTAAGTCATTTCGGATCCATGTTCGGGCGCCCGGAAAGTGAGTCCGGAAATTTGCCTCGTGAGTGTCGATCCGTTTGACACGTGTCGATCCGTTTGACTACAGATGGAGGAGCTGGCTGCGGAGGACGTCGTGATTGTAGTACCCCTTGGGCCTAACTGACAGAATGACTGCAGTATCCTAGACTATTCGACACTTCTGGAGAGGGTCGAGAAAAGTCGGAGTCGTTTCGGCGCAAAATAGGCGCGAAAACGGACTCGGAGCACCGAAGTAAGCCAAAACTGAAGTTTTGGGCGTTTGGAACTTTAGGGCGCCCGGAAGTTATGTTTTGGGCGCCCAGATGTTGAGTGCTCGTTCTCTGTACTGCTAAGTCATTTCGGATCCATGTTCGGGCGCCCGGAAAGTGAGTCCGGAAATTTGCCTCGTGAGTATCGATCCGTTTGACACGTGTGAGGTGGGAGGTGAGCTCCGCCGGACCAGGTTAAGGCGCACCGGACCGCGGGCGGAGAGTCCGAAGTACTGGGCTTGTGCAGACTGGAGGAACCGGGCGCCCACTTCTTGGGTTTCGGGCGCCCGAATGTTAAGTTTTCTGCTGTGGGACAGGTTAGCAGCATTTCTGTTCTTGAGGCCCATTGCACCGAAACCCTTTGTCTATAAAAGTTGGGGACGACCCCCCGGAGGCGTTTTTCTCCCCTTCTTCATGGTAAACCTTGGATATTTGCAGTTTAGCCCCTCAAATCTCCCAAATTCCATTTATTTCCATTGAAGACCTTGGATCCCTGCAGAATAGCAGCATCGACCTGTGGTGTTTCTGCTCGTGTGCAGTGTGGAAGTGTCCAAATCCCACGAAACTTAGTTTGTTGGATTGTGGACTCGTAGAGGAAGACGTGGAATCCTTCCGATAGCATTTTGGACAGGTATGTAGGCTACAGTTGCTGTTTTACTGGACCCCTTGTGTTCTTGAGCTGAAACTTGGGTTTTCCTTTGATCTTATGGATCCAAATCTTTTGGCACTACAGAAAAAAGCGGGCGTAGAGGCGGTTGTGAAGAGGCGGTTGTTGCAACCGCCTCTACGCTATACATTAGAGACACTTTAGAGGCGGTTTAGTTACAACCGCCTCTATCAGGAAAACAAAAAAGAGCTGAAATTTCTTTCCCCCCCATTATTCCCTCTCTCCAACAAAAAAAACCCTAACTTTTCCTCAAAATAGACCCCCCCTTCCCCAAACCCCTCTACTCAAAAAATCCATCCTCTCCCCGGCAACGGCTCCTTCCCGGCGGCGACGCCTCTCCCCCCGGCTGCTGCCTCGCTACTCCCTCCCCGGCTTATCTGCTCCGGCGTCCCTCCAAAAACTCAGGTGCGGTCCCCGGCCCTACCCCCCTCCTCCTCCACCCCCACCTCCCACCGCTCCTCAGGCCCGCGGCCGCCGCCGCCCCATCCTCGCTCGCTCTGGCGCCATCGCCACCTCCCCTACCCCGCACGACGGTGGCGCCGGGTCGTTAACGCCTCCCCACCCCGTACCACTTCTCAAGCCCGCGGCCGCCGACCCCTTCTCGCACGCTCAGGGCACCCCCCCCCCGGGCGGCCGAGTGAGCAGTGAGCAGCACCCCCCTACCCCGGACACCCCACCCACCCACCCCCCTGGGTATTTTTCAAAATCCTTTCTTTTTGCTTCTTTTTGGGCAATTTGAGCTTTTTTTAAGTGCTATGGCATCCATATAAGCCCATGAACAGACCACAAAAGGGATAAGAGTTTTTTTTTTTTTGGAATTATTATGTTTTGTGGTCAGGAGAGGGAGTTTGTGTAGGGGCTTTTGCTGCAATTTCGCTTTGCAGTGGAGAAAAGTAGTGTTCAGCAGGGATAGGGCTCATACTACTCAGAGCTCTTCAATAGATCAAATATTATATATATTAGTATATATATATATATATATTTATATAGTACAGTTTGTGTGGGTCAGTGTGTTCTCTTTGTGGTCATATGATGTTTGGGAAAAAGCTTTAAGGATAATTGTTTTTGCAATTTTAATTTGAAGTGAATTTGGTATTTCAGAAAACAAAAATCGAAAAAAAAAGTTGAGAGTGAATAGGAATATTTGGGTGCTTCATTTTTATTACAAGTAATACCCATTTCTTTATGTGATCCATTTTAGGTGTTTTTTTAATCATTTCTATGTCATTTTTTTTCATCCTACTTGTTGTTTGAGAACTTCTAGTTATTAAAGTTTCTATTTAACTAGAATTTCTATTATATCATGCAGATTGGAAAGCATGGCCTAATTGTTGATTTCACTAACCTTAGTAAAAACACAAGGCATAGTGCGACTTACTTGCCGAAGTTTGTTGCTCACGAGGTGAGATCCTTATATCCCTCTCTTAATTTTTTGTTATCTAGTAGTTAATTTTGTTTGAGATTGATAGTTGGGTGTTCTATTGCCTTGTGACTATGCATTGATATTGAACAAAATTTTTATTTTCATTTCAGTTTTTTCTCTTTGATGGATAAGAGTTGGATGATAAAACCTAGAAATAGTGATGAATATAAAGCTTGATCTCGGCGCATTTGGTAGTGGATCTTCGTCATGATTGATCGATTTGTTGCTTCATTGCAGTTTTCTGTTTTGGGTTTAGTTGATAAACAAATTAAATATTCTTGTTTGCAGATTTGCTTTCGTATTACATACATTCTAAGTATGCACGTGCGAGATTATGCATTCATTGTATTCTAGCTGCTCCATTCTCTTTAGACTCTTTAAAACTTTAAACTACCTTATTTAACTTATATCTTTAAATTTAGCTTTGATGCCTATATCTTGTATGTTTAGAATGAAGTACTTGGATGATTATCTGTTTTGAAGTGAGCACTTTTAACTAACTGATTATACTCTAGCTAAAGGTTAGAAAATACTGACGTATGTTTGGTTAATTGTTAGACATTACTATTTGAAAGGAAAAGAGAGACTCTTCCAATAGCCTAAGTTGTTCAATCATTACATGCCAAATATTAGGGTATATTAGCTCTCCAAGTATAAAGAAATGAATTAAAGTTCTCTGAGTATAATAGCTTCCAAGGGTTCATGTTTTGATGACAATTTCCATTCGTTCTATCAATGAACTAAAGTGTTCATTAAGGGCGGCATGAGCAGCATGTGCTGGCAGTGCCAGGCCATGTCGACTAGTATGATGATCCTTGTCTAGAGGGACTGATATTTCTATATTAGTCTATGCCTCATCTTTCTTATTTTATCTTTTCTAATAAAATTTTAATTTTCTAGGAGGGTTTTCAGAGCAGACATTTTTGTCTAGGAGGACAAGTCTGGCTTGTTCGCAAATCTAAGGTAAGGATGTTTATTTGCATGCTAGTCTTTCAAATCTTTGGAGATTTTGTGTTGTCAATTACACTCGTTATGATGTTCAGCTGATTAATATAAAAATAATTGCTACTAAATGTGGTAAGTACCTTCTGATAATATTTCCTTTTGTTTCTCTAAAATAAATTTGTCGTGTGTTTTTTGTTTTGCTTCTTTCAACTTTGGGATCGATTCATTTCTATCTATATTGAGATTATTATTGACATTTTTAATCTTCTTTTGTAGGGTTTTTATAGGCACAACCTTTAGTGCTTTCAGCAATATTTTCTTGATTTCATTTGGTAAAGACCAAACATCAGGTATGGTCTAAGTCTTCTAATGTCTTACTTTTTAATGAAATTTTTAATTATCAAGTATACCAACTAGAAAGCAAGTTATTGCTAATATTTTGAAAACTTTCGAATTTTAGTATAATTAATAATTTTTTATATTGTTCGATATGTTTTTAGGTTGAAGGGGGCAACAACTCAAATGATGCACTCTCTCCAAATCGTCCTCCAATGCAAGTCACGCGCCAACAACTGAAGGATATCACAGAATTGCTTAAATTTTTACAAATTATTGAAACTCAAATGTCGATTATGTTTGAACCTATTTAAGTTTTATTTTATCTATAGTGTGTTGTTACTATAAATATTAGATATTGAATGAAATGATGTGTTACAAATTATCTGTTATGTTGAATTATAAATTTTTTGCTAATGTCAAAAAATTGTTAAGTTATTCTGTATAATTGATTTGCTTGTTATAAAGAAATATGATATGTGATTTGTGTTTATATTTAAGATAATTTGATTATCAATGGATTTGTAATTTTTTACTTATAAATGGGGATTAAAATAATTATGTTAATAAAAATTTATACTATTTTATGCATAGAGGCGGTTTAAACCGCCTCTATAGAATAACATATGTAGAGGCGGTTTAAACCACCTTTACAAAATTATTATTCTGTAGAGGCGGTTTAAACCGCCTCTACATTACTATCATATAAATAAAAAAAATATATATTAAATAAAATAAAAGATTCGTTGAGGCGGTTTAAACCGCCTCTATAGGACCGCCTCTAAGCTCCCCCGGCGGTCGATCAAACCGCCTCTACGCTATAGAGGCGGTGTCTACGCCGGCGGTCTAGAGGCGGTTGTTGAAACCGCCTCTACGATTCGTAGAGGCTGTTTAAACCGCCTCTACGATGAGTAAAAACCGCCTCTACGACCGTTTTTTCCTGTAGTGTGGGAGCTGGATTTTCGAAGTGAAGATTGGTCCTTCCTCATCCCTTGCTGGTTTGGAGGTTCTTTCCACCTGAATTGAGAATTCAAAGGTGAGTTCTAGCTCAGATTTTGAGTACTTAGCTTAAGTGCTGAATTTTTGGACCTTTGATGGATTTTTTGGATTTTTAAATCCAAATTTTTGTGAGAAACCTTGGAGAGGATTTGGATTGTTCCATCACTGTATTTGAGAGGTTTGTGACCTTTTTTCCATGGGCTAGATTCGTTGGAATTCCAGAATTCATGCTAGAAGTGTTATTTACTTAGTTGCTGGAATTTCTGGATGCAGTGCTGGAGGGTCCAGAAGTGGGTCCAAATCAGTGCGTGGACTTTTTGGAAATCGAGTCGATCTCCGTTTTGGCTGAAATTTGGAGGGTTTGTTCTTGAGCCCCTGCTGGTGAGTTGGGTAAATTTTCATTGCATTTAGACTTCGGATTTGAATTTTATCGCATGTTGAATCCATGTTGGTCGTGCTGCCAGGCTGCAGTTCTGGGCTGATGTTCTGGGCCGCCAGAACATCAGCAGGAGGATCCGAATCTTGGGTTGGCAGTTTTGAGCCCGATTTCAGCCGGTGTCATTTGGAGGTCTTCCACTCGACTCCTAGACCTTGTTGAATAGCGTTTGAGGTGGGTTAATGTTACCGAAATCGCCGGATTTTCTCCTAAGTTGTAAAGAGTGCAGCATGTTGTTTTATTATCTGTTTAATCATGTTAGTAGCTCGAATTCTTGAATTTGCATGTGTTATATGAAATCTGAATTTGGAGCATAAATTGATAATTTATAGACATGACTTTACATGCTGAACTGGGAATTGACTTAGGAGAAAACTCGTGAACCTACAACTGTCACTTTTCGAACTATTATCAAATTTAGCTCTAGGAGCCATTTCTGTTCTTGTATCACCGCTGTTAGTGCGAGGTGGATACTTAGTTTGTTGTAGGACGAGTTTACGCTCGTGCTGGGATGCCGAGCTTGTATTTACAGCAGGGTTAGGCTGTTTTGTATTACCGGGTACCGTCGGGGTTGACGGTGGACCCAGATCCTTGTTTTAGCTTCTGTTTGTACTGAGGGCACGTGAGCTTGGAGTCTTTGACCCATTTGACCCCTTTCTGTTTGATTATAGCCTGTCGGAGCCTGTTTGTGCTCGACAGAGATATGCTTTTAACTCGGTTGGGTAGCTCCTCCGAGTGCCGCTCCGGAGTGAGGCCTCTCATGCGTTGATGTCGCTGCAGATTAGTGGTTATGATACTTGGACCGGCTACACTTTTTGGTAGTGTGCGGTGTGGCTAGGCAGTTGGCTGGACGAGCCACTTTGGGCGGTTCCGTTAGATTGGGTCAGGGGTGACTATGCACTTCGGTGATGCATACTTGAGAGTTTGACTTGGATAGTGGTAGGGTAGTGGCATTTCAGCTGTTGAGTTTATTTCAGCTTACTTTATTGTTTCTTTACCTACCAGCTATACTGTTAGTCTCGTAGGCTTAGTGGGTGGACCGTTGAGGTCGGTAGCGGTACCCACTGAGGACTACTTCTTTTGATAGTAGTTCTCACACCCTTTGTTGCCACTTTTTCTTACAGAGCCTTCTCCTGTTGCGGCTGCTGCTTCCGCTCCTGCGGATCGAGGTAAGGGAGTCGCGAGCTAGATCCCTACCATTCCCTATTGTTCCTAGAGGAGGACCCTACTGGAGATAGTTTCTTTTTGAGTCGTGCCATGTACATATAGTGTGGACTGATTGTTCCTTTTGAGGTGGACTTGTACCTTTTTGGGTTTTGGAGAAACTGTTGTATTTTTTATCCTATATGTACAGGTGGCTTTTGTTCTTTTAGTATGATTCTATTTCAGCTCTATATCTCTTGTAGTTGCTTGTATGCTTGGTTACAGGTTAGCTATCGCTTCGTATACATAGAAAATTCTATGTATACGGCGGATCTGTTGGCGAGCCCGGGGAAACGAGTAATCCGGGGCGTGACAGTGATAGACTTACTTCTCGAGATTGCGCCCATCTTTAAGGCTCCGTACAAAATGGCTCCAGCTGAGCTAAAAGAGCTAAAAGCCCAGCTGCAAGATCTCTTGGATAAGGGCTTTATTAAGCCGAGTGTGTCACCTTGGGGAGCCCCAGTGCTGTTTGTTAAGAAGAAGGATGGTTCACTACGGTTGTGTGTAGATTACTGTGAGCTGAATAAGGTGACCATCAAGAATAAGTACCCGTTATCCTAAATTGACGATCTGTTTGATCAACTACAAGGGTCTCAGGTGTATTCGAAGATTGACTTGCAGTCCAGCTATCACCAATTGAAGATTAAGCCGGAGGATGTGAATAAGACCGTATTTAGGACGCGATATGGACACTACGAGATCACGGTTATACCGTTTGGGCTCACTAACGCCCCGGCAGCGTTCATGGATTTGATGAACCGTGTATTCAAGCCACTCTTGGATAAGTTTGTGGTGGTGTTCATTGACGACATCCTTGTTTACTCCCGGAGTGATGTAGAGCATAAGGAGCATCTTTAGATAGTGCTACAGGTTCTTCGTGAGAATAGGTTGTTCGCCAAGTTGAAGAAGTGCGACTTCTGGATTTGAGAAGTTGCCTTTCTGGGTCATGTGATTTTCGAGAATGGAGTTTCGGTAGATCCGAAGAAAGTTGAGGCAATTAAGGATTGGCCCCGATCGACTAATGTCATCGAGGTGCGTAGTTTCCTCGGTCTTGCCGCGTACTATCGGCGGTTCGTGGAGGGATTTTCAAAAATCTCCGGTCTACTGACGTGCCTCACCCGCAAGGGGACCAAGTTTGTGTGGAGCGACGATTGAGATCGAAGCTTCAAAGAGTTGAAAGAAAGGTTAACCACAGCTCCGGTCCTTGCCTTGCCAGTCATGGGGGAGAGTTTTGTGGTGTATAGTGATGCTACCCGCCAAGGTCTTGGGTGTGTACCCATGCAACGAGGGCAGGTTATTGCTTATGTCTCCCGCCAGTTGAAGAGCTACGAGTAGAACTACCCCACCCATGACCTAGAGTTAGCGGTGTTTGTTGTATGCCCTAGAAGCCTATCAGGCTGACGCATTTTATTTTTCTATTGAGCATATCTTTGTACATAATCTTTATTATTTATATATTTGGGCCCCTTTATTCCCTTCATGTTTAATGTGTCCGTGAATCGTCCATTGAATTAATAAGATAATAATTTGTATTCTCAGGAGTTGAGAATTTGAGATACATATTATTGGTGATTAATTCGTAAATGCTCTCAATCAGTGGATCGTCATAGGGACGATGATTGATCCGGTAAGATTGATGTGTGTGCTGCTTCCCTTTTGGGATGATGAATCTCGAGTCATCAATGTGGAGACACTGGAACGAACATGCAAGTGGTTGATAGAGAACAAGGGTACTGAGCGTGACCAATTACGAACAGTTACATGGATATCTACTTATTCGTCAGTAACTAGTTCGATGTTGCAGTGGTACAACTGATCCTTAGACCTGCGACACCACGGTCATTCAATGTGAGGCTGCTGTAGTTTGACTATTCAACAAACTCTGATCCTAGCCATGGGTCTTAGTAGTATATGTTGGCTGCAGTATGTTCATATCAGGAATGGGTGTGTGTTTATAGGGGATCTATCGCTCTCGGTAGAGAGATAATTAGTCCTATACTATTTGTAAGGCAAAGCTCAAAAATTCTCGGTCGGGGTAGGAATGGTGTATGGAAAGAGCTTTCCAAGAGTAACCATAAGAGCTTCTGTCCTATCAAATTTGTCATATGACGGGTGATGGAGTTTGACAAGTATTCCATGACCTCCACTCAGTTGGGACTATGCGATAGAATGATTGTATTGTACAGTAACTGCACCCAGAGGTTCAGTTCGATATTCACTTCTGACTGGATTGCCACCATATGCTGCTAGGCGTCACTGGTGGATTGTGGGAACCAATGAGAATAAATATAGACGAATAATTATTCTATAAGGGTGGAATCAAAAGAGTTTGAGCCATCAAAAGGAGTTTCGATGATGATGTAGATGGGGATCGCATCATATCTCACTATCAGACAGAATTGAACCTATTAGGTCACACACATAAGAAATCGCGCATGATCGATATTAAGGAGACGATAAAAGAAGTTTATCGGATGGAATTATAACATGATTGAATACTAAAGTTTACTAATTTATTAGTAAAAGGACTAATTTGCAATTATTGTAAATTAGAGATATTTAAGTGTAAAAGTTGCATGGTGTACTTACTAATCATTAGTAAATAATATGAGGACTTATGTGTAAATGTTGCACACGAATCGAATTAGGATTCAGATTCGACTAAAATCAACTTGAGGATTAATGGATAATCCAATCGGACTAGGATTCGATAAGGATTAGGGTTAGGCTTAGGGTTTTCTCATTATAAATATATGTCATATGACATTAATTTTTGAATATATTACAAGAGAAAACCCTAGCCATCAATCCTCTCCCTCTTCCTTAAGTCCTCCATAATTAATCCATCCGTTTCGATCTTCACAAGGTTGCTAGCACATCCAGAAGATTGATTCATCTTCCTAAAATCGACGCAAGAGTTAATTCGTGATCGGATCGCAGATCGAAGCAGTCGACTAGTTCGATCAAGGGTGTGATTTCATGTGGACGCGAGTAGAGGCCGGGCGCTTGCGCGGCTAGCGAGGACGAACAATTTTTACCAACGATTGTCGACTTCGCGGTGATCTCGACCCACACAAGGTGAAAAACTAAATCCTATTTGATTAGATCAATGGGGTAATTGTTAACGATCTAAAGTGAAACACGAAGTGATCTTTGGTTTAGAAAAATTTTAATTGTGTTATTTTCTTCCGCTGTGCACATATAATTTTCTTACAAGCGGCGATGGTCTTTGCACTTAAGTTGTGGAGACATTACTTATATGGTGAACGTTGCGAGGTGTACACGGATCATAAGAGTTTGAAGTACTTGTTCACTCAGAAAATTTTGAATCTGAGGCAGCGAAGGTGATTAGAGTTGTTAGAGGACTACGACTTAACCATCTCATACCACCGGGGCAAGGCTAATGTGGTGACAGATGCGCTCAGCCAGAAATCCATGGAGAATCTCGCAATGTTGATCTCTGCTCAGCCGCAGTTGGTTTCGGAAATACGGCGATTCGACCTGGAGTTTGTGACCCCGGACACCCCCCGCCAAACTGATGACCTTGGTGGTTCGGCCAACCCTATTGGAGCGGATCAAGGAGAAGCAACCCTTAGATCCGGAACTCCAAAAGGTGCGGAGCGACATTGAGAGCGGGCGTGCCGACGACTTTTGTGTGGACTTGGAGGGCACTCTCAAGTTTCGGGACCGTTGGTGTGTGCCTAAGGACGAGAAGATTCGCGGGGCAATTTTGAGTGAAGCTCATGCGTCTCCGTATTCAATTCATCCTGACAGTACCAAAATGTATAAGTATCTGAAGATGCACCACTGGTGGCCGGGGATGAAGAGGGATATTGGGCGCTTTGTGGCCCAATGTTTGGTGTGCCAACAAGTGAAGGCCGAACATCGCCTCCCGGCAAAAAAATTGCATAATTTGCCGATTCCGATATGGAAATGGGAGAATATAGTGATGGATTTCGTCGTGGGGTTGCCTCGGTCTCAAGGAGGCCACGATGCGATTTGGGTGGTGGTGGACCGATTGACCAAATCGGCTCATTTCTTACCGGTTCACACTACTTGGTCGAGGGACAAGTTGGCACAACTTTACTTGGATGAGATTGTGAGACTGCACGGGATACCGGTGTCGATCGTATCGAATCAAGATCCCCGGTTTGCGTCTCAATTTTTGAAGAGTCTGCATGAGGCTTTGGGCACACGACTCGATTTTAGTACAGCGTTTCATCCCCAAACCGATGGTCAATCGAAGAGGACGAACCAGATCTTGGAAGACATGCTTCGAGCATGTGTTCTGGACTTTAAGGAAGCGTGGCACACCTACTTGCCGATGGCAGAGTTTGCTTACAACAATAGCTATCAGATAAGTACAGGTATGGCGCCCTTCGAAGCCTTGTACGGGAGAAGGTACCGATCTCCAATTCGTTGGAGTGAAGTCGGTGAGAGAGTGGTTTTGGGGCCGGATTTACTGCTTGATGCGGAGGAGAAGGTCCGCATAGCACGCCAGCGGCTTGTGACTGCGCAAGGTCGACAAAAGATTTATGCTGATAAGCGCCGGCGGGACTTGGAATTCGCGGTAGGTGACCGCGTTTTCTTGAAGGTGTCACCATGAGAAGGGTGAAACGGTTTGGGCTAAGGGGCAAGCTAAGTCCCCGTTATATTGGACCGTATGAGATCTTAGAGCGCGTCGGGCCTCTTGCTTACCGACTCGCATTGCCACCGAAGCTTGTGGGGGTTCATGATGTGTTTCATGTATCCACACTCCGCAAGTATGTGCATGATCCGTCGCACCTTCTCTTTTATGAGCCGCTAGAACTACAGGAGGACATTACCTATGAGGAGGTCCCACTTCTGTCACGCCCCGGGTTATCTCTTCCTAGGCGCATGACAAGATCCGCCGCATACACAGTATTTCTACCGTGTATACGAAGCGAAAATAACAACATACACAAAGAAGCTAAAGGTATCAACAGAGCTGCTATATAAATATATCGAAATATCACTGTACATACATACATCATCCATAACTCTCATATATAACTCTCATATACATCACTGATAATATCCAACTCACTGTATGTACAGACTCAACCATCTATCAAAATAGGTATACCTCTAGCCAAGTATCCGGAGAATAGCTCTACCCGACGGTCTCCTTTCCGCGCTCAGTATGCACAACTGGGGAAGAAGACTCTGCAAAAAGGTGTCACCAACGGGTGTGAGAACTACTATCAAACAAGTAGTCCTCAGTGGGTACCGCCACCAGCCTCAGCGGTCTGCCCACTAAGTCCTCAATCTCTAGAGATATATATGGAGCAATAAAAAGAGTAGGAGATATACTACCACTACTATACACAATGCTCAACTGTCAACATGAATACCAATGAACTGAATATATCAGATGAGGACTATCACGAATCCATAATGCCATACAACATAATACAATACGATACCTGCGAACCAGCTAATACAGGAAACACCGTCTGTCCCTAGCTCAATCCATAATACCATACAACACAATATGATACCACACGATACATGCGGCCTGATCATGCTCAACCCTACAGGGAGCCAGCTAGTACAGGAAACCTGTCTGTCCCTAGCCCCTCGTACAACCCTCTGTACGGAACATGACAACTCCGGAGCGGTACTCGTGGGAGCGACCCAACCGAGTATAGTACAACCATATCAGCGCCAAGCACCCACAGGTATATGATCGACACGACTGGGTCAACAAAGGAATCACATGCCCTCGGCACCTCAAAGGATAATCACAACAAGTATGACCCAATCAATGCTCCAGTGCTCTCAAACAATCTCAACTCTACCACAAAGAGGAGGTACAAATAATATAGCACGAGCCACAACATGATCACCTACACTAGTATGTACAACAACTGGTACAAGGGATATCAACAGAATGGGTGTAGGTCAAATCATGCAACAAGGATACAAGGAAATTATGCATGCTCATATATATAACATTAGCATATCATGCACATGCAAATCTCAACCTAACAGGTCATATCTAACATAATCTCAGCATGTCATGCTATCATAATCCCAATAGTATCACACTATCATAATCCAATATCATCATATCATGCTAACATAATTAATCCAACACTATCATGCTAACATGAGAGTAAACACATAGGAGGATGTCCACTGAATCTGGCAAACATCAACCCACCTCAAGAGCTAATCCAACCACGGTGGGGAAAATAGTATCCTCAGATCCAACCCTCCAAGATAATCAAGCTCCAGCAGTACTCCAATCTGAATATCTCCAAAAAGGCTGCTAACTTCGACAGAACAACAGCTCAGCTCCAGATCAGATCGACAGAATAGAGGAGAGCAAGCTAGGTTACAACTAATGCCAACACATGGCCCTAAACCCAACTTTCTCTCTCTAGAAACGTCACGAAGTGGGAAAATGAGCTCAAAACCATCAGGGACTCACATATTTATAGGCTCCCAAAAGTCCCACATTCGGGCGCCCGAATCCAACTTCCGGGCGTCCGGAAACCCTGCAATCCAGGTGTCAACAGGCGGCCAGTCGGTCGGCGGTGGTCGGAGGGCGGTGGGGCGGCGTGTCTCCGGCGGTCGACACGTGTCCTGCGTCGCGACACGTGGCTTTCCACGTCATAAGCCAATCTGGATCCTCATCCGGGCGTCCGGTTCCAGCGTCCAGATCCAAATCTCATCAGTACTTCCGGATCATCCACAAAGTTCACTGGATCCAGATCTTTCGGGCGTCCACTTCCTCACTTCCGGGCGTCCGAAATCTGCCAAGTCCATAAACCCTCAAGTCCACAAAATCCGAGTACTACAACTTCTCATCATTGCTCGCGAAGTGAAAAGACTACGAAATCGAGCAATTCCGTATATCAAAGTGCTTTGGGCCAATCACGAGGAGCGTGAAGCCACTTGGGAGCTGGAAAGCTCGATGAAGGAACGTTTCCCCCACCTCTTCATAGATTTGAGTTGTCGTAAAGTTTTAGTTTTGCGGACGAAACTCTTTTAAAGAGAGAGGAATGTAGTATATTGAACTTCAGTGTACTATACCGAACTTTAGCCAAATTTGATAAAGCTCGGTGAAAGTGGCTGAGACATATGTGAAATTGAATTTCGAAGGTTCCAGAATGATTAAGGAGGAGCTGGAGCTCCCAGGACCAAAAATGCCCCCCTACAAAAAGTTTCGTCCTCGAAACTTAAATTCATACCTCAAGTAGAACTCTCGAAGAGGTAGGGGTAGTACTCCTGCATCACTGTCTCTAGCTCCCAAGTCGCCTCATGCTCCTCGTGATTACTCCACTGCACTTTAACGTACGGTATGACCCGGTTGCGCAATTCTTTCATCTCGCGAGCAAGAATCTGCACTGGTCGCTCTTCGTACCTCAGGTCCTCAGCCAACTCGAGTGGAGTGAAGTCAATCACGTGGGAGGGATCGAACACATATCTCCTCAAAGCCGAGACATGAAACATGTCGTGGACCTCGAAAAGTCGTGGTGGTAGGCAATTCTGTACGCTACTGGCCCAACTCGCTCCAAAATCTCGAAAGGGCTAATGAATCGTGGACTAAGCTTTCCACGAACTCCGAATCTGCGTATCCCTCTGGACGGCGAGACTTTCAGGAACACATGATCTCCAACCTGAAACTCCAAGTCCCGTCTCCTGGTGTCGGCATAGCTCCCATGTCGGCTCAGAGCAGTCTCAAGACGTCGTCGAACCATCTTGACCTTTTCTTCTGCTTCCAGCAGAATATCGGATCCCAAAGTCTTTCTTTCACCCACATCACTCCAATGTAAGGGCGATCGACACTTGTGTCCATACAACGCCTCAAACAGAGCCATCTGGATGCTCGCTTGGTAGCTGTTGTTGTACGCAAACTCAACCAGTCCTAAGTGTCGATGCCACCCTCCACCAAAGTCCAAGATACATGCTCTCAACATGTCCTCCGGAGTCTGAATGGTCCGCTCAGACTGACCATCAGTCCGTGGGTGAAATGCCGTACTAAATCGAAGCTGAGTACCCAGTGCTGTCTGTAAGCTCCTCCAAAACTGTGAGATAAACCACGGGCCTCGATCCGACACAATCGAGATAGGCACTCCATGCAATCTCACTATCTCGTCTAAATACAACTGAGCTAGTCGATCCCTAGACCAAGTAGTCTGCACTGGTAGGAAGTGGGCAGACTTGGTCAGTCTGTCCACTATCACCAAAATGGCATCAAATCCACCCTGCGTCCTCGGTAAGCCCACAACGAAGTCCATAGTGATCTGATCCCACTTCCACTCAGGTATAGGGAGACTCTGTAGCTTGCCAGTAGGTACTTGGTGCTCCTCCTTTACCTGTTGACAAGTCAGACACTGGACCACAAATCTCCCAATGTCTCTCTTCATTCTGTTCCACCAGAAGTGTGCTTTCAAATCCTTATACATCTTGGTTCCACCAGGGTGAACCGTATAAGGTGAGTAGTGTGCCTCTCTCAAAATCTCCTCTTGGATCCCAGCGTCCATAGGCACACACAGTCGGTCCCTGCACCGCAGTACTCCCGAACTGTCAACACTAAAGTCCCATGTCTGCCCCCTGACAATCTGATCTCGAATCCTCATCAAATAGGGGTTCGCACTCTGTTTCTCTCGGATCCTATCCAACAGAGTGGGCTGCAAAACCAAAGACATAAGTCTTGCAGTAACCCCAGGGGACACTACCTCAAGCTCAAACCGCCTCATCTCCTCAAGTAATGGCGTCTGCTGAGTGATCATCATACTAAGGCTCTGTACTGATCTCCTGCTCAACGCATGTGCCACCACATTTGCCTTGCCGGGGTGGTACTGGATGCTAACATCATAATCCTTCAACGATTCCAACCACCGGCGTTGCCGCAAGTTCAATTCCTTCTGGGTGAACAGATACTTGAGAATTTTGTGGTCTGTAAAGATCTCACAGTGCTCACCATACAGGTAATGCCGCCACAACTTCAGTGCAAACACCACAATTGCAAGCTCCAAGTCATGCGTAGGGTAATTCTTCTCGTAATCCTTCAGTTGCCGGGAAGCATAAACAATTACCCTACCATGCTGCATCAACACACATCCCAGGCCACTGTGAGTTGCATCACTATAGATCACAAATCCTTCCCCCATAACTGGAAGGGCAAGGATAGGAGCCGTCATTAGTCTCTCTTTTAGCTCCTCAAAGCTACACTGGCACTCGTCACTCCAAACAAATCTGATTCCCTTCCTCGTCAGACGAGTGAGTGGTGTGGAAAGCTTCTCAAAGCCCTCCACAAACCGACGGTAGTACCTAGCCAATCCAAGGAAACTCCTAACCTCAGTAATCGTCGTCGGTCTGGGCCAATCCCGAACATCATCTACCTTCTTCGGGTCTACTGCCACTCCAGCGGCCGAAACTACATGGCCCAAGAAAGCTACCTCCTGAAGCCAAAACTCGCACTTCTTCAACTTGGCATACAACTTCTTCTCCCTCAGAAGCTGCAGCACAATCTTCAAGTGCTCCTCGTGCTCCACATCACTCCGGGAGTAGATCAGGATATCATCAATAAATACCACCACAAACCTGTCCAAGAACGGCTTGAATACTCGATTCATCAAATCCATAAATGCGGCAGGAGCATTAGTCAATCCAAATGGCATCACTGTAAACTCATAATGCCCGTACCGTATCCTGAAAGCCGTCTTGGGAAAGTCCTCGGCCCTCACCTTCAATTGGTGATAATCGGACTGCAGATCAATTTTTGAAAAGACACAAGATCCTTGCAGCTGATCAAACAGATCATCAATGCGCGGTAAAGGATATTTGTTCTTAATGGTCACTTTATTCAACTCTCGATAATCCACGCAAAGTCTAAGTGAACCATCCTTCTTCTTCACGGATAACACCGGTGCTCCCCAGGGCAACACACTGGGTCTCACAAATTCTTTATCCAACAAGTCCTGGAGCTGCGCCTTAAGCTCTCTCAGCTCCGCCGGTGCCATTCGGTAGGGTGCCTTCGAGATTGGCGCAGTTCTTGGAACTACGTCAATCACAAACTCAATCTCCCTGTCCGGTGGTATAGCAGTCAACTCAGGGGGAAACACGTCCGGGAACTCGCAAACTATAAGGATATCCTCGAGTCCCGGTGCCATCGTAGGCACCTCTACAACAGTCGCAAGGAAAGCAGTGCATCCTCGACTCATCATCTGTCTCGCTCTCGCCGACGAAATCTAAGTCGCGAATAGTGTGCTCCTGCAGCCCCTAAACACAAAGTCCTCTTGGCCTGGCTCGCGAAATGTCACCGTCCTCACTTCACAGTCGATCGTCGCAAAGTAACGCGCCAGTCAATCCACGCCGAGCACTACATCAAAATCCTGCAATCGCCCTAAGACCAACAGGTCTGCGAGCATAACCCAAGGTCCGAGCTGCACTGGACAAGCCCAACAACACTCCACCACATGCAGAACATGATCGGAAATCTGCACCTCTTGTGCATATGGTAACGGCCCTATCTCTAGTCCATGCAGTGATGCAAATGCTCGACTAATAAATGAATGTGATGCACCGGTATCAAATAATGCACGAGCTCTAATGCCAGAAATTAAAATGATACCTTCCACCACAAGATCTACTGTCGTGGAGTCCTCAACCTGAGCTACATATACCCTGCCGCTCTGCGCCTGCTGTCGCCGCTCGGCTAGACGCGGTGCCGAAGCCCTGTCTACCTGGCTATGAGTTGGTGGAGCTCCATAAGTCTGCTGATATACTGGGGGCACTGATGCTGTCGATGGTGCTGGCGATGCTGCTCGGGGACAAGCTGCCCGTAGATGTCCTGGCTGACCACACCCAAAAGACAGGCCCTCTCTCTGTTCGCACTGCTTAGGCCAGTGTGGTCCTCCATAGATGACACATCTCGGTGACCTCCTCTGCTGCTGTCCCTGCTGACAGAATCCACCAGACCTCTGTCGTCCCGAAGACCCACGACCCTGAGAGCGTGATCGTGGAGGTCTCGGCGGACGTCTACCACTGGTCTGTCCCCCGTCATCAGGGGTCGGGCGCTTCCTTCCCTGAGCTTGCTCCTGCACTACAGTCTCCTCTCTCTGGCCAAGAGTACTGCGCTCCATCCAATAAGCCTGCTTCGTCCACAACTCACACAGTGTCTGTAGGAGCACTCCCTGCCGCCGTGAAGCCTCAGTCAACCTGATCAACTGCGCCCGCAGCTCCTGTGCCCTATTCGGTTCGCCCAACTCCAGTGTTGCGGGCGGTATAGGAGGAGTCCCCGCCGGTGGTGAATCCTGATGCTCAGGCGGCATCTCGACCACCTGCAACACAGCACAGCTACAACACACAAACAACTCTCAACCCAATCAAGCGAAAGTCTAGAAGGACGTCTCTTTTCTCGTACTACATTGTGTCGTCTGCAGCCGACACAAGTTTGCTGGCAGGAAAAGACAACACCTTCAGTCACTCCCTCCACTCTTGGAGGAGTTTCAATAATCAAATCAATAACTTTCGCATCAAGTCACGTCTCTCACGTCTTGCATTCCTAGGGTCTGCCAAAGCCTAGGATTTACTAAGTCCCAACGACCTATTCCTAAGCTTTGATACCAACTTAATCTGTCACGCCCCGGATTGCTCGTTTCCCCAGGCTCGCCAACAAATCCTCCGTATACATAAAATTTTCCACGTATATGAAGCGATAGCTGAACTTGTAAACTACATACAAGAAACTACAAGTATACAGAGCGGATAAATTAAACATAACATGCTAAATATAAACCAACTGTACATACAAGATCCAAAATACATCATGGTCCAACCATAACTATAAGGTACAAGTCCATCTCACTGTACACAAAATAACTATATCTGTATGTACATGGCAACTCCCAAAAAGAACTATGTCCAATTTGGGTCCTCCTCTAGAATAACGACCGGGGTAGACAGGGATCTAGCTCGCGACTCCCTTACCTCGATCAGAAGGAGCAGCAGCAACAGTCGATAGCTCTGCAAGAAAAAGTGGCAATAATAGGTGTGAGAACTACTATAAAACCAAGTAGTCCTCGGTGGGTACGTCACCGACCCCAACGGCCCACCCACTAAGTCTACGAGACTAATGTATAGCTGGTAGGTAAAGAAATAAAAACGTATGCTGGAATAAACTCTACAGCTGTAATGCCACTACCCTACCACTATGCACAACAATCACTGAAGTAAATGCATCTCTCATTATGATTAAACCGCCCATACTGACCCGAGTCTATAGGGACCTCAACAGACCAGTCCCGCCTGTACCCTAAGCTGCATCGTACTTCACCCATGAGGGTTTTCGGTGTAGGGCAGCACCCAACAGGGACTACTGCGACGCACTAAAGTCCAACTTCGGAGTGGCACTCGTGGGCGCGACCCAGCCGAGTGTATATGCGAATCTGACAGCTCAATCAGGTAACAATATGCGACTCACTACTATGTCCATACACCACATGTATATGCATCAAGCAGCCTACATACTATGTCCAGTTCAATTAGTATTGACCCAATCAACCAGGGAGCTTACACAAGGTAAGGTCCCAGCTGTGCCCCGCCTAATGGCCCCGTGGTAGTCAACACTTCCCGTAGACAATGAGACTTCCCCACGGCAATCCATTTCAGCCACTCAACATCGCGCGGCGACCTACAATTGCAAAGACCAACTCCGGAGTGTCAGCTTGTGGGGAGCGACCCTCACAAGCAAGCGCGGACGAATCCCAGGGCACAAGTCACAATCAACCACAATGTCATGCTCGTCATGTCTCTAACATGGAATAGCCAACCAATGCCCAAGGATCTAACACTATGTCACAATGTCAACCCTGTTGTTCACCTAAGTGAAAAGTCATATGTTTAACCTCTCTATGTCAAAACATGTCATTTTATGTTTACTACATCCAATAGCCAATATGCTAAATGTCCACAATATCATGTTGTTCTCAATGTTCGATGGTATGTCCCTACCAATATGTCCATGTCTCTAACATGTAAATGTTCACCTCTTTGTTTACTAAGTTCATAAACCATACATTATTCTAATGCCACATATCATGCATTCTACAAATGCCAAATCCATGCATTATTCTAATGCCATATACCATGCATTCTACAATGCCAAATCCATGCATTATTCCAATGCCATATACCTTGCATTCTACAATGCCAAATCCATGCATTATTCCAATGCCATATATCATGCATTCTACAATGCCAAATCCATGCATTATTCCAATGCCATATATCATGCATTCTACAATGCTACAACAATGCATTCTACGATGCCAACGAGTCCATAATCATGTCATGCATAGGCTACAACAACCCCTACTACATATAGTATAGAACTATCATGCAAGTGTTTAATTAACCAAATGGACTCATGTTTAACCAATTATAATATCAAATGCAAATAGTATCCCTTTCTTCATGTCTTAAACATGGAATCAATCCACGACCGAAAGGTCGAGTCCAAGGCCAACAATGCCCGTCACCATTACTCATCTAGTCGAGGTGCAACATATACTTGTCATATCTTCTCTTTTCTCTATACAAGCATACTTTAGTATGCAAAGAGAATTTACTAATTCCACAACCAAGTAGTGTCTCCTATGATGCTCATCTCTAGCATGCATAACCTAATTAGCATTTCATAATGCATCATTACACTACTAGCACAAATACTCTAGCATGCATATTATCATCATAATACCGCACTATATGTATTATGTATTTTTCATACATAACATATATGTCTCATGCAATCACAATTATCATCATGCCATAATTAACATAATTATGCATCAAATCAATCCTATAACAAGATAGGAGACATAGGGGGAGTTAACCCATTTCGGTGAGGTCAAACCCACCGGATACCCGTCGAAACCTCGCAGTACTTCGAAACGAAGTTGCCCCTCGAGCTTCTCATACCCTAAGATAATTTTCCAAGGGGTTAGGGGTATCGAACAAGCAATTTCGAAAACCACCAAAAATCAATGAGGTAAAAGGGTGAAAATTACCTTGAGCAAGTAAAACTTGTTCTAAGTCCAAATTGAGGTTAGAGATCTTCAAATCTAACCTACAACAACATTCTACACCCATCAATTCCACCTCAAGGGCTCTCATTCAAGAAACCCCAAAATAAACCCTAATTCTCAAGAAACTAGGTTCCCATGCTAAACTCAAGCAAAAACACAATTAGAGGTTGTAAAAGAGTTTACTAACCTCAAATCAAGCCTCCAATCAAGCTCACACAAGTTAGGGTTGAAGATCCATCCACCAACAAGCTCCATTCCTCAGCCCCGAGCTCCCTTCAAGCCTAGGAGTACTCCTCCATGAAGAAAATGGAGAGAAAAGAGATCAAAACATGATCTAAGGGGTTGGGGGAAGAGAAAATCTAGAGAGAGAGAGAGGGAAAACCCTACTTTCTTCTCCTCCATCCTCAGCCAAAACAGCAACAAGAGAGGGGTGAAGGGGTACTTAAACCCGAGCAACAAAATCCACTTAGGCCCCTCAACAAGCCAAAATTGCAAAACAGCACGAAATGCAATTTCTGCACCGTATACCGGTATGCGCATGGGCATACCGGTATCCAGCCAAAAATCCCGCAAACCCGAGCCTCGGCCAAGCAGTCTGCGCAACAGGATTCCGGTATGCAACTTCCAGTACCGGTATAAGATGCTCCAATACCGGTATGCGAGTTTCACATACCGGAATGCCAACCCATTTCGGTATCAACTGCGGAATCCCGCAGAACCCGAGAGCTGTGCACAACCAGTTTTCACTGGATTCCGGTATACCAAAACCAGATACCGGTATGCAATGCAAAATCTGCACTTTTGCAGATTTCGACTCCCGGAGTCCGTTTTCGCACTTTTCAAGTCCCGAAAACACTCCGAAGCTCTCCAAACTCAACCCAAAACTCCAGAATAGTATAAGCCACTATTCTCTCACTAGAACTCCGCAATTTGCTAAAGTTCAGTGTACTACATACTCCCCTCCTAAAAAGGAGTTTCGTCCGCGAAACTACGGATCAACAACAACAAATAAACAACAAAACCAGAGGAGATAAGAACATCATCCTCGCAGTGAAGCCTCCAGCTCTCACACCACGCATCGTGTCCAAGACGTTGCTCCGAAGCATCTTGTAGTAGGAATAGTGACAATCCCGAATTCCTACAATCCACAAGTCCAATCCACAACAATGCTCCTTGAAGTTTAGCTCTTCATGCAGCTCTAAAGAAACGTCATCCACCATCGGGGAAGAATTCAAATATTCGCTCGGAGCGTCCGCACACTTCATATACCTTCAATAGATTTGAAGTAAACAACTTCACACGCCACTAGGCCCAAAACCTCAGGGTCTCAAATAATCCCAAGAATCTAAACTTAGATTCCTCAAACATAAGCTCTTGGATTATTTCAACCAAGTATCACACTCAGACCATCAGATTCTGATGCTTAAAATCCTATCTCTCACCGAGAATCATCCAAAGGTCCAAATCCCAAAATGATAGAGCTAAACGCTCTACGCACTCGCACAAAATCCAAGGTATACTTGTGCGAAAATTTCCTCAATCCAACTCAGGTGAATAGTTACTCCTATTCACAACCTCTCAACAATCATCCCGTCTAGCTTGAAAGCGAGACAATCCAATTCCGGAGCCTCCGGTAATCCTCTATCCATACCAGGTAGATAGCCTTCACATAGCATATCACATAAATCCTGCTATCACAGTTGCAACTTGTCAATTCCATCATCAAGGCACTTTCTGACAGTCCACTAGAAAATCATCAATCACTACACTCCTGGTCTCAATTGCACCATTTACCAGTCGAGATCAAGGCTAACTCCCGTGATCCGATCCAAAGGGTAGATATCACATCATATATCTCATCTCATCGATAACCCTAATACATCAGCCTCTAACCTGTTTTCACAGCTTCAACTCATTTCCTTGAGTATCGAGATATCTCCAACATTAAGATCTGGGTGCACTTCACACCACTATCAATGCAAACAATTTCCACATCACAATTTGGCAATTCCTCTTGCATTCTCTCACTTGCTGAAAGGTTAACCCTACCTTTCTATTTCGCTCCAAAGTGCACTCAATCCGCGGAAAGAAACACAACTACAAAACACAAAGCCCGCCTTCGGGGTAACCAAGGTTGGCGGTCGTAAACCACACCAACAGTTTCAAGAAACTTCTCTCACACATACCTTTCCAAAAAGGTTTAATCCCTTAATGTGTGAGTCCAGAAAAGGGAGTAGACAACTCAGTAATCTCCCTACAAATATATCCATAACAACCAATCAAACTAAGAAGTTTGAACTTCGATTACATCCGCTTGTCCCAATCCACTATGGATGGTTTGATTTCCTTGAGATCTCCAATCATAACCACTTGGCATCAATTGCCACGGGACACTAGTCCTCACAACCAAATCAGCACGCCTTCAATCTGAAGCACTTGCAGTCCTCATTGAAGGAATCTTCATGGTCTTCATCGCCTCTCGACTTCCAACTCGTCGTCGATGCGCACAGGGACAAAGACACCCAGAAGGGCCAAATATCACAACACACAAGAGCATCAACCAGCTCAACCGACACCACGACAATTTCGCAATGTCTACACCGAGTGAACAAGTCACCCTCGGTCCAAACTCAAACTCGATCCAACGAGAGTAGTACTCAGATTGCAACTACCCTCGAGCAAAACCAAAATTCATGGAGCTTGATCAAATAGATCAACAGATCTCAGCTACAGGTACATATTCTTCATCATGACCATACCAGTTCACGATAGTCGACCCACAGTCGAAATGACCCGTCCACTCAATGTGAGAATTCGAATTTTGGAAATTTGAAATTCTGTGTTCCTCTCCCCTGATACCGTGTTTTTGATCAGTATACGTATATATATACAGGTATTTATATATATATATATATATGTATATAAGTGAGTTTAGTGGATTTTTATAGTTTTGGTTTTTCGTCGCGGAGAGAGAGAGCGGCTTAACGGCGCGATCCGGAGTCCGATTTTGACGATCCAAAATGCTAGGTTCGATGTCTCAGCTGTGCTGAACGCGATGGCGTGATCCGTGTCGCCGTGCGACGGACGGATTGAAAGATATTGCATCTTCTTCGCTGTGTGCTCGAATGGCACGTTTATTGTTTCGCGTTTTGGACCCCGTTTTTCGCACCGTTTCGCGCGAATTTGTTTTTGGAGGGGTGTAAGGGGTTTTGTTCCTGCTGTGGGAGAGGGGACATTGGCTGAGAGGGTAGGTGAGTGAATTTATTGAACCTCACCCACCCCCTCTCTTTGTCCCTCTCACACTCAACCTCTCCCTCTCTCTCTCCTCTCTCTCTCTCCCTTCTCTCCCCCTGCTCCCAGAGATGAGCCCGAGCTCCCCCTGCCCCTTGGCCTCCTCCCCGAGCTTTGCCGGCCGCCGCCGGCCACCACCGGCCGGAGCAACCCCGGCCACCCCCTTTTCTTCTTCTTCTCCTTCTTCTTCTTCCTCTCCTTCTCTCTGCGGTGTGCACCCAGGGGAAACCCATGCTTGGGCTTCTCCTGAGGTGGCACGACCGCCGGAGTGGTGCGCCGCCGTCGGGAGCCGCCGCCGAGGGCCGCCGGAGCTGCGGCAGCTCCTGCTTGTGAAGCTGCGGGCCGAGCTTGGTGGGGCCGCGCCGCCGCCGCCTGCCGACGCCTTGGACGGTGAGCATCGCCACCCCTGTGACCACCGGCGCCGCCGCCCCCCCTACCTCCCCGACCGTCGCCGTGCCGCCGGAGAGCCGCCGGAGCCGCCGCGGGTTCGGGTTTGGCCGCTTGGGCTGTTGCGGCCATGTCTGCTCCGCCGCCGCCACCCGCCGCCTTTTTGTCGCGGTCACCTCCCAACCGACGGCCGGCGACCTCCTCTTGCCGGTGCTCGCGTCGCCGCCGGCCGCCGTCGCCGTTCATTGCCGGCGCCGCCGTGCCCTAGCCTCGGGTTGCCAACCCGAGAGTAGGGCTTCTCCCCGCGCCGCCGCCGCCGGTTCCTGCCGCCTCCTGAGGTGAGCCCCCTCTTCCTTGCCTACCACGCACCCATTCCTGGCCGCCGCCGGCCTTGCTTGTCGGCCGGCAGCCGGCCGGAGCTTGTTGCTCCGGCCGGGGGCCATTTTTTGGGTTGTTTTGGCCTTTTTGAGTTGTTTGAGCTTCCTGTTGCCTCCCGGAGCTCAGGAAGGTGAGCACGATGATTGCGGCGATGCGCTGATCATCATGCTCACCTCAGATCTGGTTTTGGTTGAGCCGTTTTATCGTTCGGCCTTTGTCGGGGCATTTGGACCTTGGCGCTCGCTGTTTTTATGCTTTTCCCGGCCCGCGACTTGTCCTGTCGCAGTGGGGCTGTGAGCACGGTCACCGTGACATCGTTACCTATCCGCTGGCGCTTGCGGAAGGTCGTGCGGATGTACGGTTCGCTCACACGGCCTTAGTTATGCTTGCTTTTGTGCGCGCGCTCACTATTTTTATGGGATTTCCCGGCTTGTGACTGGTCCTGTCGTAGTGGGACAGTGAGCACGGTTTCCGTGATGTCGTTACCTATCCGCTGGTGCTTGCGGAAGGTCGTGCGGACGTACGGTTTGCCCTAGCGGCTCCGTTTATTGCTCGTATGTATGGAATTATGCTTGTTTTGGGACTTTGGCGTTTGTGGCAGCGTTGCGAAGCTGTGGGCAGCAAGGGTTTGGTCCTCGGGACCCTGTGGACTAGTTGTCCAACCCCTTCACCTTTCGTGGAGATTCGGATTCGTTTCCGACGCATTTTTTGATGAATTAATCGGCGAAACGTGTGTTTCTAGTCGCGCGACTCACTCGCTATTTTCGCGAGCGACTTGGCTTCGTCGTGTAGCCTCGTTGGCTGTTCCTCATCGCTGTCCCAAAGTTCCGAGGACAGCGGATGAGTGATGTGGGGTTCCGGTGCCAAATCGGCACTTTTCGGGAACCCGGGAAGCCTTTACGGGTGCGTTTGATGTTCGTGGCACCCCGAGCTTGTGCTCGCTGTCCCGTCACTTGGTTTTGTGTGTTCGGGGACAGCGAGGGACCTTGTTGGCTGTTTGGTACCCCTCTGGGGCTTTGTGTGGTTTCGGGATCGTCCCGGTGGGTTTCCCGGGCGATCCGTCGGTTTCGGGATGTGAGAGCTTTGTGTTTAGCGTCGACTTGGTGGACCTTGACCCTGTGAGTCTTTCGTAGGTCCTGTCGCGGTTCCCAAGAGCCGTCGGTGTTAGATTGGATCTTACCTACAGGTGGGTGCTTCGATCCGGAGTCGGTTCAGTGGACTACGGTGATACCTTTCTATCCCTTCTTTTGCATTACAATTTTTAGTTCACTTGACTCCCGTAGACTCTACTTATATGCGTGCTTGGATAGTAGAGTAGTTGTGGTTTGCATGGTTCTTGAGACGACCCAGTTGGTCGGTAGTGATCGCCTATTGTTCCGAGCGATCCTAGTTGTGGCTTGCATGGTTCTTGAGACGACCCAGTTGGTCGGTGGTGATCGCTTGTTGTTCCGAGCGATCCTAGTTGTGGTTTATTGGTTGCTTCTCGGCTTGTTGCCGTTCTGTGGATTGAGCATTCGCATCGATCGTCACAGCTCTTCTAGCACTTCACGTACACCGCGGTCTGATCCACCGTTTGAGGGTGTTCTTTTCCGGAAAAGGGTCGTTGAGTTTGTGCCGACCCGTGAGCCTTGATGCAGTGCGTCCAGAAGGTTTATGTGCCGATAGATGAGCAGGTGACAGTGACAGGGATACGTCCCGGTGGCTATGATTGGGTTTACTTTGTGGTTATCTCCTTTGATGCATATACTAGTTGCTTACAGTAGCATAGTTGTTTCAGTTGTATGTCAGCCTCATACTTACTTGTGCTACTGTATACCTTATCTATCTTTGTTGACCCTCGTGCCGGTGTGTACACCTCGCCTTCGTCGGCTTGCGGTACCCACTGGGAGGGGAGACATGTGTACATGTTCTCACCCCCCGCCCTCGTTGCAGGTTTCAGGTGAGCAGGGTGGTGAGTGTCGGGACGCTGCGAGGCACGCCTAGATAGTAGCTCTAGAGGTTCCGACTCGTGAGGCTACTTCCCCAGATTTGGTTATCACCCTACCTTCGCCTATTAGATGTGATTTGTGGTTCAGTTATTCTTTGGGCTTACTCTAGCATGCTTATGTGTTGTTGATCATTCATTATTATTATGTGATGATTGCATGCTTGGACTAGTTGGTTGTATCCATGTTTTTCGGCCGTTTCATTTATCGAGTATTTTGGCTTTCTACCCCTCGTGGTAGCGTCGTGAAATGAAGGTTTCCGTGTGGGAAACAGTTTTCAAATGGATTTCTGATTGTTCGGTTTTTGTGATTTCAAAAGAGAGTTCTCGTGTGGAGGACAGTTTTCAGATGATTCTTGGATGATTGAAATTAGGGTTTCAAATAAAGCTTCTGGGTAAGGAGCAGCTTTCTAGAATGTTTGTTGCTTGTGCATCGCATCATCCTTCGCTTAAGGACTTGTTTAGATTCATACAGGTTTAAGGACTGCTAGCTGTATGAATCTTATTGAGTTGTTTTGTTGTTCGTGGTGAATGAATGGTGGTTGTGATCCTGTTGTTTGTTGTGGACGCCGTGCAAATACAGGGGAGGTTCTGTCCGTGTGTACAGTAGACCCTGTATTTGTGGCGGGTCTGTACGTGGCGCGGGCTAGGCTTTCAAAAAAAAAAAAAAAATTTAGCACGTTTTTTCCGCATCTAGAACTAGCCCGGGGCGTGACAGATTAAGATGGTATCAGAGCGTAAAGGGAACAGACACTCATTCATTCATCAACTTGTAACTGAACCACTGGTTAGGCTGACCCCTAGGAAGACCTAGGATGTGTAGGCGCGCGAGTTCGAGGGGTTTATTTTCGGCTTGTGTTTTGTGGGAGTTGCCGACCCCTTTCCTCTTGCGCTGGTTTCTGCGTTTTGCAGTTGGCTTGTGGTCTTGGTAGACCTCCTCGTCCGGGTCGTGGTGGTGGGCGTGCGCCTGAGGAGCCGTCTGCTGGTGTTCTGTTTCGGGCTGTTGTGGCTGGTTCGAGTGAGGAGCTGGCAGGAGGCGGACAGCCTGGTGTGGACCGTACCCTGTGTGCTTGAGGCCGAGGCGAGGGGTCAGTTGGCGACCCTCTCCGGCATGTTCCGACTTGTTCCGGTAGTTTTTTTGCAACAGGCTACGGCAGCTGCCGCCCCAGCCCCTCCTACTCCTTTGCCGTGTACCCCCCCGATGACTGCAGACCCTCCTGTGGCACCCACACCGTTGTGCGACGACCGTGACGATGACAGCGACTTCGTCGGCTGTTTCGCGCGTGGACGCCGACCCCGTGTTTGGGGTGGTGGCCACACCCGAGCGTGTTTGGGCGGACCTCCTGAGTTTTGATCTGCCCTGGTTCGCAGGCTCGTGCTGTTTCTGGTAGTGGTGGTGGAGTACCAGACAGATCCCAAGTGGCAGGGTGTTTTCCCCTTTGTGTAACCACTCGTTGGTAAGTGGTGGCCCTTGTGGGCTTGGGAACGTCACTTGGTGGACCTGTGTTGTTGTAGGGCTGTTCTCGCCCTGTCCCCACTTTCCGTGTTGAGCACGAGGGCCTCTGCGGGCGTCTCTACGGAGACGGTGCTTTGAGCGGTTTCGACCGCAGTTTGGGTGTTTTCCCCTCTGTTTTGTTGGGTAGGGTGGTGAAGCCTACCCCTCTGACGTCTTGCCGGTGGCATCGTCAGTGATGGTCTTTTGACCATTGGCTAGTTCTGGCGTCGAACTGACGTGTACTAGACTGAGTGGACACTGTTGGGTGTCGGGTTTTTGTTGGTGCCTACGTAGTTTACGGATATCCTAACGCCCAAATTGGTGTGTTCGGGGATTCCTGGTGGTTTTTGTAGGTTTGTGCATTGTCGCGAGATCTTCCAGGTCCTTGTTGGAGATCTCACCGCGTTCGACGTTGGTTAGTCGACGCTGGTTTTGTTCTGCCTCCGGTTTGGTTCGTGTGGTTGACGACCCGTTGTCGCCTGTAGCCGTCGGTTCGTTACTGGAAGCCGATGACTCCTAGGGAGTTGGCTCAGGGCAGACCTTGTTTTGTGGGTCGGTTTGCTTTTCCCGTTAATTCGGTGACTCGTCTGTGACTTTGGTCCAGCTTTTGAGTTGGTTGACCCGGTACCTTTGTGGTGTTGCCAACTGGTTGTTGGCTTTGACCTTGGGATATTTCGTTTTCTTTTGATAAGTACGTTGGCTGCAGACAACGTAGTGTCGAAAGTTAGGACGAAATACCCTATTTCCTTTTGAGGGCTTTCTGGATTGGGTCGGTGCTTTCCCTTGCAAGACTCTTCTCGATCCTTGTCGTCTTGCGGAAAGCTGTGCGTTGGTCATCCCTGTTCTAGTGATGAACCTTGAGCTAATCCTGGCGTGGTTTTTGCGCAGTTGATTTGCTATCACTGCCGTTGGTTTGACTCCGGTTGAGTCAGGTTGCCTTTTAGCTCAGTTTCAGGATGACGGGAGCCTGGATGTTGGCTCCGAGGTCTCTGTGCTTGTGTTTCGCGTGCTGGGTTTTCGCCGCGTCTTTCGTGTAGTCGTGCTTTGGAGCGCGTGCCCGATCTTTGGATCTGATGGTTCGGCATCGTTGGTGTTTTCATCGCTTGTTGCGATTGGCAACCCTGTGCACCGGAGTGTTGGACTCGCGAGGTTTTCGTTGGTTGGATCGTGAGTTCGAGCTTATCGAGTTGACGGTGTTGTTTTAGTACCCTCTACCGCAGATCTTCGATCTCTTCGAGCGGCTCCAGGGAGCCTCGGTTTTCTCGAAGTGTGTTCTGCAGCCAGGTTATCTTTAGTTGAGGATCAAGGCTGAGGACGTTGCGTTAACGGCCCTCCGAACTCGTTACGGGCTTTACGAGGTCACGGTTTTGCCGTTCGGTTTGGCGAACGTCCCGGCAGCTTTTTGGATTTGATGAACTGGGTTTCGGCAGTTCCTGGATCTATTTTTCGTGGCCTCCTTTGACGACATACTGACCTATTCGAGGAGTTTCCTTCTTGGTTCGCATTGTGACGTGGGTTGGTTTTGTGGAGGAACCAAGGAAGGAGGACTTTGTAATAGTTTAGCCTGTTCCGACTTCTGGGGTTGAGTTTAGGAGCTTCCTCGGCTCGGGCGTTGTTGCCGGCGATTTGTTGAGGGTTCTTCTCAAGATCGCCGCCCCTTTGAGCAAGATGTCGAGGAAGGGCGCGTTGTTTCTGTAGACTCCCGCTTGTCTGATGAGCTTCTAGGAGCCGATGGACTGTTTGACCCGTGCCCCTATCTTAGCATAGTCGCAGCCTGGTGAGGTTGTTTTGATCTTCTGCGATGCATCTTGGATGGGATTGGGGTGCGTGCTCATTCAGCATGAGAAGGTTATCGCTTATGCATCGCGCTAGTTGATGGACTATGAGAGGATCTATCCAGCGCTCGATCTTGAGTTAGCAGCAGTGATGTTCGCTCTCGAGCTTTGGAGACACTACCTAAATGGAGCGCGTTGTGAGATCTTCACGGATCCCCAGAGTCTGTTGTATCTCTTCAAGGAACCGTCTCTTTCGATCACCGACCAGGAGCGTTTGGTGGTAGAGTTTCGTTGACCAGAGTTGGAGACTTTACCTTGTGGAGCTACCGCACAGTTGTTGTCTTTGGAGGTGCAACCCACCTTGGCGGATCAGATTTTCGGTGGGCAGCCGATGGATCCGCACTGGCAGAGAGTACGGGCAGACGCCGAGCAGGGCAGAGATGGTGACTTCGTAATACTTTCGCCAATATGTCACAAGAGATCCCGTCTCTCACGTTCCTATTCCTTATCGTCCAACCTGCCTAAGGTTTGCTAGGTCCACTATGACTCAACCCTAGACTCTGATACCACTATAATCTGTCACGCCCCGGGCCCTCGTGGGAGCCTACCAGGCACGTGCACAGACCCGCCGTGTACCTCAAATAACACAATGTACACAAGGCGTCTACGCTAACAACAATCAAATAGGATAAAGAATACATCCTAAACAAGGTAATCAGAGCGAGAACATAGTTCTACAACTAAAACAAAATCCACACAACTAAAATCTCAAGATAAACAATAGAATTATACATCTTATCAACTAGTAGATCAACCAAACATCTATACACCTTTCATATATAATACAATGAAAGGGCATCGTGGTATGCCTACAACAACAACACCGTAGAGGCTCTAGCTAGCTGCTAACCCCTCGCCGCGATCCCAAGCCTCTCCTGTCGCGGAAGGCTCTGAAATAAAAACCCAACAACAATGGGGTGAGAACTATTATACAATAGTTCCCAGTGGGTAAGCCGCCGAGAGTGGCGAATTACACCGCTAGGTCAACTGAGGCAAGATAGTATAACAGGAAACATAAAGCATAAATATTAAATGCTAAACATGTAGTTCTACAACTATCATGCCTCCAATGAATAAATCATCTAAATGAACATGAATATGTTCCTATTGTCATAAGCTTAACATTTAACTACATAGTTTACATGCATGTCACAATAATGCCATAGATACTAGAAATAAAGGTTTTCCTTATTATCATCATAATACCATGCCTCTATACTAATTATCATGAGTATAGGATAATGCCACTATGGATGCCCATGCAAGAGTGACTAATACAATTGTCCAACTAGGTTGCATGCATCCAAAAGAAGTCAAGCTAAGTAATGTCACAATATGCGACTCACTACTATGTCCATACACCACATGTATATGCATCAAGCAGCCTACATACTATGTCCAGTTCAATTAGTATTGACCCAATCAACCAGGGAGCTTACACAAGGTAAGGTCCCAGCTGTGCCCCGCCTAATGCCCCCGTGGTAGTCAACACTTCCCGTAGACAATGAGACTTCCCCACGGCAATCCATTTCGGCCACTCAACATCGCGCGGCGACCTACAATCGCAAAGACCAACTCCGGAGTGTCAGCTTGTGGGGAGCGACCCTCACAAGCAAGCGCGGACGAATCCCAGGGCACAAGTCACAATCAACCACAATGTCATGCTCGTCATGTCTCTAACATGGAATAGCCAACCAATGCCCAAGGATCTAACACTATGTCACAATGTCAACCCTGTTGTTCACCTAAGTGAAAAGTCATATGTTTAACCTCTCTATGTCAAAACATGTCATTTTATGTTTACTACATCCAATAGCCAATATGCTAAATGTCCACAATATCATGTTGTTCTCAATGTTCGATGGTATGTCCCTACCAATATGTCCATGTCTCTAACATGTAAATGTTCACCTCTTTGTTTACTAAGTTCATAAACCATACATTATTCTAATGCCACATATCATGCATTCTACAAATGCCAAATCCATGCATTATTCTAATGCCATATACCATGCATTCTACAATGCCAAATCCATGCATTATTCCAATACCATATACCATGCATTCTACAATGCCAAATCCATACATTATTCCAATGCCATATATCATGCATTCTACAATGCCAAATCCATGCATTATTCCAATGCCATATATCATGCATTCTACAATGCTACAACAATGCATTCTACGATGCCAACGAGTCCATAATCATGCCATGCATAGGCTACAACAACCCCTACTACATATAGTATAGAACTATCATGCAAGTGTTTAATTAACCAAATGGACTCATGTTTAACCAATTATAATATCAAATGCAAATAGTATCCCTTTCTTCATGTCTTAAACATGGAATCAATCCACGACCGAAAGGTCGAGTCCAAGGCCAACAATGCCCGTCACCATTACTCACCTAGTCGAGGTGCAACATACACTTGTCATATCTTCTCTTTTCTCTATACAAGCATACTTTAGTATGCAAAGAGAATTTACTAATTCCACAACCAAGTAGTGTCTCCTATGATGCTCATCTCTAGCATGCATAACCTAATTAGCATTTCATAATGCATCATTACACTACTAGCACAAATACTCTAGCATGCATATTATCATCATAATACCGCACTATATGTATTATGTATTTTTCATACATAACATATATGTCTCATGCAATCACAATTATCATCATGCCATAATTAACATAATTATGCATCAAATCAATCCTATAACAAGATAGGAGACATAGGGGGAGTTAACCCATTTCGGTGAGGTCAAACCCACCGGATACCCGTCGAAACCTCGCAGTACTTCGAAACGAAGTTGCCCCTCGAGCTTCTCATACCCTAAGATAATTTTCCAAGGGGTTAGGGGTATCGAACAAGCAATTTCGAAAACCACCAAAAATCAATGAGGTAAAAGGGTGAAAATTACCTTGAGCAAGTAAAACTTGTTCTAAGTCCAAATTGAGGTTAGAGATCTTCAAATCTAACCTACAACAACATTCTACACCCATCAATTCCACCTCAAGGGCTCTCATTCAAGAAACCCCAAAATAAACCCTAATTCTCAAGAAACTAGGTTCCCATGCTAAACTCAAGTAAAAACACAATTAGAGGTTGTAAAAGAGTTTACTAACCTCAAATCAAGCCTCCAATCAAGCTCACACAAGCTAGGGTTGAAGATCCATCCACCAACAAGCTCCATTCCTCAGCCCCGAGCTCCCTTCAAGCCTAGGAGTACTCCTCCATGAAGAAAATGGAGAGAAAAGAGATCAAAACATGATCTAAGGGGTTGGGGGAAGAGAAAATCTAGAGAGAGAGAGAGGGAAAACCTTACTTTCTTCTCCTCCATCCTCAGCCAAAACAGCAACAAGAGAGGGGTGAAGGGGTACTTAAACCCGAGCAACAAAATCCACTTAGGCCCCTCAACAAGCCAAAATTGCAAAACAGCACGAAATGCAATTTCTGCACTGTATACCGGTATGCGCATGGGCATACCGGTATCCAGCCAAAAATCCCGCAAACCCGAGCCTCGGCCAAGCAGTCTGCGCAACAGGATTCCGGTATGCAACTTCCAGTACCGGTATAAGATGCTCCAATACCGGTATGCGAGTTTCACATACCGGAATGCCAACCCATTCCGGTATCAACTGCGGAATCCCGCAGAACCCGAGAGCTGTGCACAACCAGTTTTCACTGGATTTCGGTATACCAAAACCAGATACCGGTATGCAATGCAAAATCTGCACTTTTGCAGATTTCGACTCCCGGAGTCCGTTTTCGCACTTTTCAAGTCCCGAAAACACTCCGAAGCTCTCCAAACTCAACCCAAAACTCCAGAATAGTATAAGCCACTATTCTCTCACTAGAACTCCGCAATTTGCTAAAGTTCAGTGTACTACATACTCCCCTCCTAAAAAGGAGTTTCGTCCGCGAAACTACGGATCAACAACAACAACAACAAATAAACAACAAAACCAGAGGAGATAAGAACATCATCCTCGCAGTGAAGCCTCCAGCTCTCACACCACGCATCGTGTCCAAGACGTTGCTCTGAAGCATCTTGTAGTAGGAATAGTGACAATCCCGAATTCCTACAATCCACAAGTCCAATCCACAACAATGCTCCTTGAAGTTTAGCTCTTCATGCAGCTCTAAAGAAACGTCATCCACCATCGGGGAAGAATTCAAATATTCGCTCGGAGCGTCAACACACTTCATATACCTTCAGTAGATCCGAAGTAAACAACTCCACATGCCACTAGGCCCAAAGCCTCAGGGTCTCAAATGATCCCTAGAATCTAAACTTATATTCCTCAAACATAAGCTCTTGGATTATTTTAACCAAGTATCACACTCAGACCATCAGATTCTGATGCTTAAAATCCTATCTCTCACCGAGAATCATCCAAAGGTCCAAATCCCAAAATGATAGAGCTAAACGCTCTACGCACGCACTCGCACAAAATCCAAGGTATACTTGTGCGAAAATTTCCTCAATCCAACTCAGGTGAATAGTTACTCCTATTCACAACCTCTCAACAATCATCCCGTCTAGCTTGAAAGCGAGACAATCCAATTCCGGAGCCTCCGGTAATCCTCTATCCATACCAGGTAGATAGCCTTCACATAGCATATCACATAAATCCTGCTATCACAGTTGCAACTTGTCAATTCCATCATCAAGGCACTTTCTGACAGTCCACTAGAAAAAATCATCAATCACTACACTCCTGGTCTCAATTGCACCATTTACCAGTCGAGATCAAGGCTAACTCCCGTGATCCGATCCAAAGGGTAGATATCACATCATATATCTCATCTCATCGATAACCCTAATACATCAGCCTCTAACCTGTTTTCACAGCTTCAACTCATTTCCTTGAGTATCGAGATATCTCCAACATTAAGATCTGGGTGCACTTCACACCACTATCAATGCAAACAATTTCCACATCACAATTTGGCAATTCCTCTTGCATTCTCTCACTTGCTGAAAGGTTAACCCTACCTTTCTATTTCGCACCAAAGTGCACTCAATCCGCGGAAAGAAACACAACTACAAAACACAAAGCCCGCCTTCGGGGTAACCAAGGTTGGCGGTCGTCAACCACACCAACAGTTCCAAGAAACTTCTCTCACACATACCTTTCCAAAAAGGTTTAATCCCTTAATGTGTGAGTCCAGAAAAAGGAGTAGACAACTCAGTAATCTCCCTACAAATATATCCATAACAACCAATCAAACTAAGAAGTTTGAACTTCGATTACATCCGCTTGTCCCAATCCACTATGGATGGTTTGATTTCCTTGAGATCTCCAATCATAACCACTTGGCATCAATTGCCACGGGACACTAGTCCTCACAACCAAATCAGCACGCCTTCAATCTGAAGCACTTGCAGTCCTCATTGAAGGAATCTTCATGGTCTTCATCGCCTCTCGACTTCCAACTCGTCGTCGATGCGCACAGGGACAAAGACACCCAGAAGGGCCAAATATCACAACACACAAGAGCATCAACCAGCTCAACCGACACCACGACAATTTCGCAATGTCTACACCGAGTGAACAAGTCACCCTCGGTCCAAACTCAAACTCGATCCAACGAGAGTAGTACTCAGATTGCAACTACCCTCGAGCAAAACCAAAATTCATGGAGCTTGATCAAACAGATCAACAGATCTCAGCTACAGGTACATATTCTTCATCATGACCATACCAGTTCACGATAGTCGACCCACAGTCGAAATGACCCGTCCACTCAAAACAAATGAGATCTACACTCCACAAGAGGAAACACAAGGCAAAAGAGGTCTCCAGACCAAGCCTTCAACTCTCACAACACAACCGGGATTGCACAAGCAACTCCCTCACAAGAGACATCCTCGCTTTTGAGGATTCTCAACACTCACCAAAGGTGCTGGCCCAAAGGCCACGCACTCACTCAGCCAACAACCAGGCTTGGGCAGGTGAGACAATCATCGCAAATAGCGAACTTTCACGCCCTCTTAAAACACTATTTTGTGTCCAAGATCCCAAAGCACTACAGCTTGGCTCACACATTCATCGGCAATCAAATAGCCGAAGAGCCAGCCCAAGTTCAAATTAGAACTATACGCTTTCAGCCAAATAAAGCCAATCACTTCGTTGGCGCACAAAACATCCAAAACTAACGGAGTACAAGAACAGTACTCTCAAGTCCAAACACTCAGGACCACTCGATCTGCAAGCATCAAGGGAAAACAAGTTCCTTGCGAAGCATTCGGCAAACAGCCGATCCAAAACTACAATCATAACAAACAACAAACAAGCTCCAATACTACGAGCTGCGACAACCTCCATCGTTGCTGCATCATCATCCGCCCGTCAAACAGACACGCACACATCCAACGCCGGTCGCGCGCGAAGTCGATCCCAATATTGTCGACAATGATCTCCTCAAACACTCCAACTGGGAATGGCCCGCCTGGCACGAAGAGTGTACTTGCCTCGACTCCAAGAGCATCGTCGGGCACTCGCGGCTCCACCGCTCACACGTCACTACAGTTGGGGACGATTCGACCCCTCTTTTATCCTGCTAAAGGTCCACCTTCTCGAGATCAAATCCTCTTTGAACACTTGATTGTCCTCTTACAATAGACTTGCCACTCATAGTAGCTTCCTTTGCCGCCCACGACGGTCTCCACATCTCTCGTCCTTATCAAGGTACGATCCGCATTCTCACAAAACTTCCTGTAGTCGGCTGCCACTGGATCAACAAACCTTCCAGTCGCTTAATCCTCTCGTATGCCAGCACGAGGTCTCCACTTGGAGTAACATCATAATTGATCGCCGCTCCACCGCGCTCGCTGAATTTATCAGTGGTTCTCTCAACTTTAATATCTCACCAAATCCGGAGGATGCAGGGTTTCCGTCTCGGCTGCCTCGGCCGCCATCGAGTGCGTCGTTCACCACTCAAGCTGCAACAAGCAAAACATGCGCAGGTAAAACACCCCACGCCAACGCATCCCCACACAAGACTATAACCCCAATCACGCGAAAGTAATGAAGTGGACTCCCACTATTCCCCGATGTCACGTTGTCGGCCGCCAACGTGACCCTCCAAGGGTATAGAAGTGGTTCACTCCGATCTAACTCCAACAATTTTGGAGCTTTAGAAATGACCCAATCATAATACTTTCGCCAATATGTCACAAGAGATCCCGTCTCTCACGTTCCTATTCCTTATCGTCCAACCTGCCTAAGGTTTGCTAGGTCCACTATGACTCAACCCTAGGCTCTGATACCACTATAATCTGTCACGCCCCGGGCCCTCGTGGGAGCCTACCAGGCATGTGCACAGACCCGCCGTGTACCTCAAACAACACAATGTACACAAGGCGTCTACGCTAACAACAATCAAATAGGATAAAGAATACATCCTAAACAAGGTAATCAGAGCGAGAACATAGTTCTACAACTAAAACAAAATCCACACAACTAAAATCTCAAGATAAACAATAGAATTATACATCTTATCAACTAGTAGATCAACCAAACATCTATACACCTTTCATATATAATACAATGAAAGGGCATCGTGGTATGCCTACAACAACAACACCGTAGAGGCTCTAGCTAGCTGCTAACCCCTCGCCGCGATCCCAAGCCTCTCCTGTCGCGGAAGGCTCTGAAATAAAAACCCAACAACAATGGGGTGAGAACTATTATACAATAGTTCCCAGTGGGTAAGCCGCCGAGAGTGGCGAATTACACCGCTAGGTCAACTGAGGCAAGATAGTATAACAGGAAACATAAAGCATAAATATTAAATGCTAAACAGGTAGTTCTACAACTATGTAGTACACTGAACTTTTGCAAATTGCGGAGTTCTAGTGTGAGAATAGTGACTTGTACTATTCTGGAGTTTTGGGTTGAGTTTGGAGAGCTTCGGAGTGTTTTCGGGACTTAAAAAGTGCGAAAACGGACTCCGGAAGTCGAAATCTTCAAAAGTGCAGATTTTGCATTGCATACCGGTATCTGGATAGGGTATACCGGAATCCAGTGAAAACTGGATGTGCGCAGCTCTCGGGTTTTGCGAGATTCCGCAGTTGATACCGGAATGCACTGGCATTCCGGTATGTGCAATGCGCATACCGGTACTGGAGTGTTAGTACCGGTATGGAGAAATCGCATACCGGAATCCCTTCGCGCAGACTGCTTGGCCGAGGCTCGGGTTGCGGGATTTTTGGTTGGATACCGGTATGCCCATGCGCATACCGGTATACAATGCTGCAGAATGCATTTTTGTGCAGTTTTGCAATTTTGGCTTTGTGAGGGGCTCTTGGGGATATTGTTACATCTCTATAACTTACCCCTTCACCCCTTCACAGCCATTTTGGCTGAGGCTTGGAGGAGATGGAAGGTAGGTTTTCTCTCTCTCTCTCTAGGTTTTCTTGCTCCCAACCCCTTAGATCATGGTTTTGATCTCTTTTCTCTCCATTTTCTTCGTGGAGGAGTGCTCCTAGGCTTGGAGGGAGCTCGGGGCTGAGGAGAGAAGCTTGTTGGAGGATGGATCTTCAACCCTAGCTTGCTTGAGCTTGGTTGGAAGTTTGATTTGAGGTTAGTAAACTCTCTTACAACCTCTAATTGTGATTTTTGCTTGGATTTAGCTTGTAAACCTAATTTCTTGGAAATTAGGGTTTATTTTAGGGTTTCGAGATTGTGAGCCCTTGAGGTGGAATTGATGGGTGTAGAATGTTGTGTTAGGTTGGATTTGAGGCCTCCTAACTCTATTTTGGACTTTGGACAAGAAATTCTTGGTCTAAGGTATTTTCACCCTTTTTCCCTTTGTTGTATGTCGTTTTTTTTCGATTTTGGTTGTTCGATGTTCTAACCCCATAGGGATCTCCTTTAGGGCGCTAGAAATCGAGGGGACAACTTTGTTTCGAAGTACTGCGAGGCTTCGATGGATTTCCGGTGGGTTTGACCTCACCGAAATGGGTGAACTCCCCCTATGTCTCCTCTAATATTTTAGAGTTGAATTGTTGCATAATCATGCTTATTTGACATGATAGAAATATTGGGATTTTGATATATGTGTAGCATATATGAAAATTGCATACTCTATATGATAGAGTTCATGTTATGAAGTTGTAGTTGCATGAATTATGTATATATATTGTGCATGCAAAAGGCATAGTACATATAGAGTGCTATATGAGAATAACATGCTTGTTATATTGATTGCACAAATAGTGCATTGATGCATTGAAAATGCTAAGTAAGTTATGCATGTTAGAAAAGAATGTCATAAAAGACATTATTTGGTTTATGATCTAGTGGATCCTCTTCGCATACTAAAGTATGCTTGTATAGAGGAAAGAGAAGTTATGGCAAATGCATGGTAAGTTGTTGCACCTCATCTAGGTGAGCAACTTTGACGGGCATTGTTGGCCTTGGACTCGACCTTTTGGTCGTGGGTTGATTCCATGTTTAAGACATGAGGAAAGGGAATATATTTGCATTGATATTATAATTGATTAAACACTTGCATGATAGTTTTATACTCTATGAAGTAGAGGTTATTGTAGCTTATGCAAAGCATGACATATGGCATCGTAGAATGCATGATTTTGGGCATTTGTAGAATGCATTGTTATGGCATTTGTAGAATGCATGGATTATAGCATTAGAGAATGCACGAATTATGGCATTAGAATAATGCATGGTTTATGAACTTAGTAAACAAAGAGATGAACGATTACATGTTAGAGACATGGACATATTGGTAGGGACATACCCTAGAACATTGAGAACAACATGATGATGTTGACATTTAGCATATTGGCTATTGGATGTGGTAAACATAAAATGATATGTTTTGACATAACGTGGAATTAAACCTATGATATTACTATGGTTGATTGTGCTTGTGACCATTATGCTCGTTTACACATGCTTGTGAGGGTCGCTCCCTACAAGCCGGCACTCCGGAGTTGGCCTCGCGACAGTTGTTTCGCACGTGTGGTTGAGAGCGCCGAAATGGAACCGCCGTGGGTAAGGCTCACCGAAGCGTGAGGTGTTGACTACCACGGAGCCATTAGGCAAGGCACAAGATGGACATCCCGCTATTATATTATTTTATGGCTACACAATTATGGTGTATGCAAGGTGAATATTCATATGGTAAAAAGGTTATTCTAACCGGAACGTGACATTTGACACCCTAATAAATTGATGCATATACATGTAGTGTATGGACATAGTATAGGGTGGTGACATGATGGCATTACATGTAGTGAACATAACTTTCATATTGTTGAGAACAAGTCACTTAGTTCATACATGTAGTAGCAAATTGAATATACATTACATACTTGTAGTTAGAGACAAGTCATTATGTAATATTAAACTCGACATATAGTAAGTTTATGACATTAGAATATGTGTAGTTGATCATGGCATTAAATTGACATGCATGTAAATCATGAGATTAATTGTTGAGCATATGACAATAGAACATGTTCATGTTCATATAGATGTTTTAGTCATTGGAGGCAAGATAGGTGTAGAACTATCTGTTTAGCATCAAATGTTATTTGCTTTATGCTTTATGTTTAAATTTTAACTATCTTGCCTCAGTTGACCTAGCGGTGTAATTCGCCACTCTCGGCGGCTTACCCACTGGGAACTATTGAATAATAGTTCTCATCCCCCTGGGGTTTGTTGTTTTTTTTTCAGAGCCTTCCGCAGCAGGAGAGGCTTGGGATCGCGGTGAGGGGTTAGCAGCTAGCTAGAGCCTCTACGGTGTTATTATTGTAGGCATACCATGATGTCCTTTCATTTTATTTTATATGAAAGGTGTGTAGACGTTGGTTGACCTATTGTGGATAAGATGTATAATGTTATTGTATATCTTGAGATTTTAGTTGTATGGATTTATTTTAGTTGTAGACATATGTTCTCGCTCTGATTACCTTGTTTAGGATGTATTATTTATCCTTCTTGATGGTTGTTAGCATAGACGCCTTGTGTACATTGTGTTGTTTGAGGTACACGGCGGGTCTGTGCACGTGCCTGGTAGGCTCCCTCGAGGGCCCGGGGCGTGACAAACTATCATGCCTCCAATGAATAAATCATCTACATGAACATGAATATGTTCCTATTGTCATAAGCTTAACATTTAACTACATAGTTTACATGCATGTCACAATAATGCCATAGATACTAGAAATAAAGGTTTTCCTTATTATCATCATAATACCATGCCTCTATACTAATTATCATGAGTATAGGATAATGCCACTATGGATGCCCATGCAAGAGTGACTAATACAATTGTCCAACTAGGTTGCATGCATCCAAAAGAAGTCAAGCTAAGTAATGTCACAATATGCGACTCACTACTATGTCCATACACCACATGTATATGCATCAAGCAGCCTACATACTATGTCCAGTTCAATTAGTATTGACCCAATCAACCAGGGAGCTTACACAAGGTAAGGTCCCAGCTGTGCCCCGCCTAATGGCCCCGTGGTAGTCAACACTTCCCGTAGACAATGAGACTTCCCCACGGCAATCCATTTCGGCCACTCAACATCGCGCGGCGACCTACAATCGCAAAGACCAACTCCGGAGTGTCAGCTTGTGGGGAGCGACCCTCACAAGCAAGCACGGACGAATCCCAGGGCACAAGTCACAATCAACCACAATGTCATGCTCGTCATGTCTCTAACATGGAATAGCCAACCAATGCCCAAGGATCTAACACTATGTCACAATGTCAACCCTGTTGTTCACCTAAGTGAAAAGTCATATGTTTAACCTCTCTATGTCAAAACATGTCATTTTATGTTTACTACATCCAATAGCCAATATGCTAAATGTCCACAATATCATGTTGTTCTCAATGTTCGATGGTATGTCCCTACCAATATGTCCATGTCTCTAACATGTAAATGTTCACCTCTTTGTTTACTAAGTTCATAAACCATACATTATTCTAATGCCACATATCATGCATTCTACAAATGTCAAATCCATGCATTATTCTAATGCCATATACCATGCATTCTACAATGCCAAATCCATGCATTATTCCAATGCCATATACCATGCATTCTACAATGCCAAATCCATGCATTATTCCAATGCCATATATCATGCATTCTACAATGCCAAATCCATGCATTATTCCAATGCCATATATCATGCATTCTACAATGCTACAACAATGCATTCTACGATGCCAACGAGTCCATAATCATGCCATGCATAGGCTACAACAACCCCTACTACATATAGTATAGAACTATCATGCAAGTGTTTAATTAACCAAATGGACTCATGTTTAACCAATTATAATATCAAATGCAAATAGTATCCCTTTCTTCATGTCTTAAACATGGAATCAATCCACGACCGAAAGGTCGAGTCCAAGGCCAACAATGCCCGTCACCATTACTCACCTAGTCGAGGTGCAACATACACTTGTCATATCTTCTCTTTTCTCTATACAAGCATATTTTAGTATGCAAAGAGAATTTACTAATTCCACAACCAAGTAGTGTCTCCTATGATGCTCATCTCTAGCATGCATAACCTAATTAGCATTTCATAATGCATCATTACACTACTAGCACAAATACTCTAGCATGCATATTATCATCATAATACCGCACTATATGTATTATACATTTTTCATACATAACATATATGTCTCATGCAATCACAATTATCATCATGCCATAATTAACATAATTATGCATCAAATCAATCCTATAACAAGATAGGAGACATAGGAGGAGTTCACCCATTTCGGTGAGGTCAAACCCACCGGATACCCGTCGAAACCTCGCAGTACTTCGAAACGAAGTTGCCCCTCGAGCTTCTCATACCCTAAGATAATTTTCCAAGGGGTTAGGGGTATCGAACAAGCAATTTCGAAAACCACCAAAAATTAATGAGGTAAAAGGGTAAAAATTACCTTGAGCAAGTAAAACTTGTTCTAAGTCCAAATTGAGGTTAGAGATCTTCAAATCTAACCTACAACAACATTCTATACCCATCAATTCCACCTCAAGGGCTCTCATTCAAGAAACCCCAAAATAAACCCTAATTCTCAAGAAACTAGGTTCCCATGCTAAACTCATGCAAAAACACAATTAGAGGTTGTAAAAGAGTTTACTAACCTCAAATCAAGCCTCCAATCAAGCTCACACAAGCTAGGGTTGAAGATCCATCCACCAACAAGCTCCATTCCTCAGCCCCGAGCTCCCTTCAAGCCTAGGAGTACTCCTCCATGAAGAAAATGGAGAGAAAAGAGATCAAAACATGATCTAAGGGGTTGGGGGAAGAGAAAATCTAGAGAGAGAGAGAGGGAAAACCCTACTTTCTTCTCCTCCATCCTCAGCCAAAACAGCAACAAGAGAGGGGTGAAGGGGTACTTAAACCCGAGCAACAAAATCCACTTAGGCCCCTCAACAAGCCAAAATTGCAAAACAGCACGAAATGCAATTTCTGCACTGTATACCGGTATGCGCATGGGCATACCGGTATCCAACCAAAAATCCCGCAAACCCGAGCCTCGGCCAAGCAGTCTGCGCAACAGGATTCCGGTATGCAACTTCCAGTACCGGTATAAGATGCTCCAATACCGGTATGCGAGTTTCACATACCGGAATGCCAACCCATTCCGGTATCAACTGCGGAATCCCGCAGAACTCGAGAGCTGTGCACAACCAGTTTTCACTGGATTCCGGTATACCAAAACCAGATATCGGTATGCAATGCAAAATCTGCACTTTTGCAGATTTCGACTCCCGGAGTCCGTTTTCGCACTTTTCAAGTCCCGAAAACACTCCGAAGCTCTCCAAACTCAACCCAAAACTCCAGAATAGTATAAGCCACTATTCTCTCACTAGAACTCCGCAATTTGCTAAAGTTCAGTGTACTACATTAACCCACCGTAAACGCTAGTCCAACAACGGCCAGAAGTCGATAGGAGAAGGCCCGCACAAAATCAGCCTCAACCGAAATCAAACCAGCTGAAAATAGGATTCGGATCCACTCTGCAGCACTTCTGGGCGCCCAGAACCTGAGCCCAGAACTGCAGCCTGGCAGCTTCAACCTATACGAGTTCAAAATAGAATTTAACCAAATTCTTAAGTCCAAAAGCAGTGAAACTTCACCCAACTCACCTCTAGATGCTTAAGAATAATTCCCCAGCTTCCTCACCAAAATTGAGTTCAATTCAATCACCAAAAAGCCTTTTCAAGGATTCAGACCCAACTTCTGGTGCATCCAGAAATTCAGCACAATAGCAAATTATGCAACTCGGCTCAATTTTGGGATTTCCAACTTGAAGCTTCAGTAAGGTTGGGTTCAAACCTTTCACAAGTGAGGGAAAAACACCTCTATTTCCAGGAATTAGCTCTCTACAAAGATTTGGATACACAACATTCAAAAATCTCCATTAACATCCAAAATATTGCACTTATAGCTCAATTCACCAAAATCTGAGCTAAACTCACCTTGAGATCTGAAATTCAGGTGGGGAAATCCTTCTAAACCAGTGGGGGGTGATGGAAAACCAAATCCAACTTCAAAATCCAACTTCAAAATCCAACTCCCAAGGCATTCGGATCCAAGAAAATCGAGAAAACCACAATTTCAGCTCAAGAACACAAGGGGTCCAGTAAAACAGTAATTAAAGTTCACATACCTATCCAAATTGCTGTTGGAAGGATTCAATAACTTCCTCTACGAGTCCAAAATCCAGCAAACCAAGTTTCACGGGATTTGGACACTCCTACACCGCACACGAGCTGAAACGCCACAGGTCGACGCTGGAAATCTGCTGGAATCTCAAGCCTTTAATGGAGAAAGATGGAATTTTGAGGAATCGGAGGGGTTTCTTGCAATTTTCCAGGGCTCACCATGATGAAGGGAGGAAAAGAGCTTCAGGGGGTCGTCCACCCTCTTTTATAGGCGTAGGGAAAGGGTAAAATGAGCCTCAATAACATATGCTGCTAACCAGTCCCTATGCTGAAAATCCACAATCTGGGCGCCCTAAACTCAACTTCTGGGCGCCCACTTCCTCCAGGCTGCACTAACCCAACACTTTGGGATCTCCGCTTGGCGGTCTGGTGTGCCTTAACGTGGTCCGACGGCACTCACCTACCACGCACACGTGTCAGCACGTTCGATACTCACGAGATGAACTTTCGGATCCACTTCTGGGCGCCCGAAATTGGATCCGAAATGACTCAGTATATACATAAAACAGCACTCAGAATCTGGGCGCCCTAAACTCAACTTTTGGGCGCCCTAAACTGGCAGAACTTCAGTTGTGGCTGATTTTGATGCTCCGAGTCCGTTTTCGCGTCTATTTCGCGCCAAAACGACTCCGACTCGTCCCGACACTCTACAGAAGTGTCGGCCAGTCTCTGATACTGCAATTATTTCACCAGTTAGGCCCCAGGGATACTACAACGACAATTGAATGTCGACATAAAATACCCTTGTACTCAAAACGACGGCAAAACTTTCTAGGGAGCTATCCTCATCAAAATATACTGTGAAGACTATGTCTTTATCTCCATCGCCATACTCATTAACTTGATAAGAATGTGCAGTGCCCTTCGAAGACAGTAAGGATGTCTTGCAATGCGTTAATTCCTTCAACTCTGCCTGAAGTTTTCTAAATATCGCAATCGTGTACACATCTTGAAATTGCTTCTCAAATGCATAACGGCTTATGCACGAGATAATTGAGCTGAATGATTTTTAGTCTAATTCTACTTCCTTTTTCAACTTTATTCTTTATATCGCTTTCATACAGCTCAACAAATTATTTTAAGGAAGTTTTCGAGTTCACATACCCATCAAAAAATGAATGCATGCTTTCGCTTCGCTGTGTCGTGGATATTCCAGCCCAAAATATATCCTTCACATAAATTGGTACCCACTTACGTCTTTCCTTGTACAGGCCTGACAACCACTTATTATTTTCAAGTCCGTAACAAGCTATCATTCTCTTCCATTTTTTCTCAAATTCGACTTCTGTCAGTGATTCATAAATAGCATCCATCATAACGCTCTTAATCGAATGATATTCACCATAACTTCTTAGCTTCTCCGATATCTTCTTTGTTATGTGCCATAAGCATCATCGATGCCGAGTATCATGAAAGACCAGTGCTATAGCATTTTGCATCGCTTTGTCTTGATTAGTGATTATTGCTTTGGGGCACGGTCGGATATGCATGACAATCAATTTCGTAAGAGCCATACAAACGAATCTATATCTTCCGCAGAGAGTAGGCCGTATCCCAACAAGATTGACTGTTCATGATGATTAACACACACGAAAGGAGCAAACGGCATATCGTACTTATTTATTAGATATGTCGAGTCGAAAGTAATTACATCTCTGAAACATTCATAGGCTGCTCTACTTCGAGCATCTGCCCATAATACATTGCGAAGCTGAAAATCATCGTATAGATCTATGGCATAAAAAAGTTTGCATTCCTCTCTTGCTTGCCTCTAAAATAATTATAAACAGCTTCGCCGTCACCTTCACCGTCGTAACCGGCGGACTTTTTCGATATAATTACGAGCATCCTTCTCTCCAAATGTAAAGTTTTCATACCCACCAGCCTCAACAATAAAAGAATTGAAACTTTTATTCAATCTGATTCTGGCACGATCATTAAGATCAAGCCGCCTCTTGATGCTTCGATCTGTAACTCGATTGTAGGAAAAAAATCGAGACTTATAAGGACTTAGGGCATGATTATGCTCAAATTTAATTTTGCTTATTACACAACATGAGTCCAAATTTATTACCATATTTATCCTTGCAGGACAGTCCGTCTTCGCTATCGATGGACGAGGACGAAGATTAGTCACGGTCCGATACACTTTTCCTTGACGAGAGCATGCAATGATTACATACGTAGCCTTGCCATCGGTCATTTTAGTAGACCTCTTTATAATCCCAAATCCTAATTGTTGTGCATAATGCTTATAGAAATCAAAAACTGCTTCCAAATTATTGAAAGCCATTTCAATTTCTGGTGCTGAAATATTTACGTCTCTTACCTCATAGTTTCTTTCTTCATCCATTTCAAAAATTATCAACTAAAATTATAAGGGTGTCCAGACATTTAAGAAAATTGGTAGCTTGTAACACATTATATTTAGTTCGAATACAAATGTGAGACCCCAGGTAGCCCTATATATGAGATATAATAGGGCTAAAATCTTAATCCGGCTTAAGCATTTTGGGTGGTGGCAAGGCCCAAAAGGTTAAGAGAGTTAAACGTGCTAGGACGGGAGTAGTCCTAGGATGGGTGACCCCCCTGGGAAGTTGGGGCGTCACAACAAAATTAGAATAATGGTGAGGGATTTATCAAAATTGAAAAAATTGTGCATAATGTATACAAACAGTACTTTTAAAGTTATAATGTATAGGCACCATTCTACTGTAAGGAAAATTTTAAAATAATATATTTATTTTGTTCTTTGATTTTTTGTGAATGGATACAACCCTTAGTGAATGGATGCAACTCTTAGTGAGTGGATGTGACTCTAAATCAAAGGGTGCGACTCCTAGGAAGTGAATGTGAAAAGAGGTGACTTTTAGTGAAATGATAAGACATGAAAAGACACATCTTTATAGTGTGTCTCTTCGAGCATATGTCCGTTGGAATTAATTCTTACGTTCATTGAATCTAACTCCTATAACTAATTGGTAGTTATGAACACATGAAAAGTCATAAGTTGAAAAGTCACTTCAAGAAACACCCGTTCGTGAATAGTCACTTCATGAAGCACCCATTCGTTGTCTATATAAGTCCATAGCATTGGTTGCAGAAGTACAAAAATAATTGAAGAGTTTAAGTCTCCATTCATAATAATTCCATTCTTGTTTTCTTATTCTATTTCTTTTGACAACTTAATCGAGTGAGTGCTCAAAGGCTCGACTTCGTGTGTGCAAAAAAATTGAGGTTTATGCTTCATTGTATCCTGGGAGGCTGTTCATTGACCCAGTGCACACTAATTTTGTTCAAACGGTGGGGACGGATTAAGCCTTAAGGAGAGTGGCATTGCTACACGCCTTGAAGCCTTTTTCATCTTTCTACTTTCTACTTTTTCTCCACAATCTTTTTTCCAACAATCTTAAGGCTTATTACTGAAAATGTAAACTGCTACTCTACGAGAGATGGCAACAAACTTTATGAGACTAGTAAGATTCGATGGCATGGACTTCAGGCGCTGGCAGAAGAAATTATTTTTCCTTCTGTCGACTCTCAAAGTTGCTTACGTCCTCACTACTTCAAGACCGAAAGAAAATGAAAGTAAATGGCACCGTAGATAAATTTAAGGCAAGACTTGTTGCCAAAGAGTTTACACAAAAAAAAGGCATTGACTATTTTGATACCTATGCACCTGTTGCCAGATTAGCAACTATTAGAACTTTGATTGCACTTGCTTCTATATATAATCTTGTTATTCATCAAATGGATTTCAAAATTGCATTCTTAAATGGAGAATTAGATGAAGAAGTTTATATGGAACAGCCTGAGGGCTTTGTTGTTCCTGAACAAGAGCACAAAGTGTGTAAACTTGTAAAGTCGTTGTATGGGCTTAAACAAGCACCTAAACAATGGCATCAAAAGTTTGATCAGATTGTTATTTCCAACGGTTACAAAATTAATCAATCTGACAAATGTGTTTATAGTAAATTTCTAAATGGTAAAGGTGTAATAATATGTCTATATGTTGATGACATGTTGATTTTTGGCACCGATCTTCAGCAAGTAGAAAATACTAAGAATTTTTTATCTTGCAATTTTGATATGAAAGATATGGGCGATGCTGATGTTATTTTGGGAATTAAAATTATTCGTGAGAATAATGGTTTATTTTTAACCCAGTCTCATTATATCGAAAAGATTCTTAGAAAATTTGGTTATTTTGATTGTACTCCAGTATCCACTCTTTTTTATCCTAATTTAAAACTAATTCGTAATACTGGTAGATCAATTAATCAGTTAGAATATTCTAAGATCATTGGAAGTTTGATGTATGCCATGTCTTGTATTAGGCCTGATATTGCTTTTGCTGTTGGTAAATAAAGTAGATTTACTAGTAATCCGAGCAATGTACATTGGCATGCTATTTACAGAGTTTTGAAATATTTGAAAAAGACAATGGACTATGAAATTTTCTATAGTGGATATCTAACAGTATTAGAAGGCTATACATATGCCAATTGGATAACAGATCGAGAAGATCATGCATCCACAAGTGGGTGGATATTTTTGTTAGGTGGAGGTGCGATGTCTTGGGGTTCCAAGAAACAGACATGTATAGCGGACTCCACCATGACAGCATAATTTATAGCACTAGCATCTGCTAGTAAGGAGGCGGAATGGATAAGGAATTTATTATATGAAATTCCACTTTGACCAAAACCAATGCCGCCGGTATCGCTACATTGCGATAGTGAGGCTACGCTCTCAAGAGCATATAGTCAAACATACAATGGGAAGTCAAGACATATTGGATTAAGACATAGCTATATAAAACAGTTGATATCAGATGGTATAATTACCATTGATTTTGTAAGATCAAGCCAAAATCTTGCGGATCCGTTGACTAAGGGACTTCCAAGAGAATTGATATTTAATACATCGATGGGGATGGGTCTCAAGCCCACATTACAAAATCACCAATGATGGAAACTCGACTTAACACTTGAAACATCATCAAGTCTTAAGTTCAATGAGACAAAGTACATCATATGGAGTGATTGCAAGCACTATAATATAAAATTTTCATCCCAAGTAAAGTGCTTGGTATCCGTATTGAAAAGGGAAGGTTGAGCAAATAAAGCTCTTAATAGACCTACAGTAGTATTTTACTGAAGTGTTAAATACGGGACACTTTTGGTAGAGTCTACCTATATGAATGTGAAGTGCGGCCGCTTCAAGGAGTTAAGGGCTTGACGCTGACAGCATTCATGAAACAGGATGCAGACACAAGGCCATAAAAGTGTCGTCAATAAAAGAGAGCACTCGATTGATTACAAACTCTATGTGTGAGATATGTCCGGTTAGTCAAAAATAATTGTTGGCTCAAAGCTTGTCTACCATTCAATTATGACTAACTTTGATGTGTTTTCACTAAGTGTAGGTTCAAGTTTTAATACACCTACACCTATGCATATGATTTTGTCAAGTTGTCAAGAATATTAGAATTTTTGATTTTTGATTTTGTTTTATTTTGCATTTTGATGTATTTTTATTTATTTTAAAAATTGGTGGGGAAATTGTAAGAAATTTTTTAAAATAATATATTTATTTTGTTCTTTGATTTTTTGTGAATGGATACAACCCTTAGTGAATGGATGCAACTCTTAGTGAGTGGATGTGACTCTAAATCAAAGAGTGCTACTCCTAGGAAGTGAATGTGAAAAAGGTGACTTTTAGTGAAAAGATAAGACATGAAAAGACACATCTTTATAGTGTGTCTCTTCGAGCATATGTCCGTTGGAATTAATTCTTACGTTCATTGAATCTAACTCCTATAACTAATTGGTAGTTATGAACACATGAAAAGTCATAAGTTGAAAAGTCACTTCAAGAAACACCCGTTCATGAATAGTCACTTCATGAAGCACCCGTTCGTGGTCTATATAAGTCCATAGCATTGGTTGCAGAAGTACGAAAACAATTGAAGAAGTTAAGTCTCCATTCATAATAATTTCATTCTTGTTTTTTTATTCAATTTCTTTTGACAACTTAATCGAGTGAGTGCTCAAAGGCTCGACTTCTTATGTCCAGACGCAGTTGAGATTTATGCTTCATTGTATCCTCGGAGGCTGTTCGTTGACCCAATGCACACCAATTTTGTTCAAACGGTGGGGACGGATTAAGCCTTAAGGAGAGTGGCATTGCTACACGCCTTGAAGCTTTTTTCATCTTTCTACTTTATACTTTTTCTCCACAATCTTTTTCCAACATCTACTAAGCCCAAAAAATTTATCCTTGCGGTGGAAGAAAATAATACAAGCATTTGATTATAAAATTTTAAACAAATAAACTAATCACACAATCAATATTTATTTTGCCAAATTTTACTCTCATATACTGTTAAATAATTAAAAAAATAAAAAACTCATATCACTGTAAAAGAGAGACTTGAATGCCAAATCAGGGAGGGAAATTATTAGGTGAAATATCAACGAAATTGCTTCATATGAAAGAAGAATAAATTTAAGAAAATTAAAAGGCACAATAATGCATGACCTATACATCCATCTATTCAAGAAAATCTTATTAATACAAAAAAATTATTAAGAATAGAACAAATTACAATAAAACATAATTAATAAAAAAATGCGCCATCTATTAAACAGTTGATCATAGTCCAAATCAGTAAGAAATTACTAAAACAATTCATCCTAATTAAGAAAAAAGTATTAATTTACTTAAAATGCTAAAAAATATTGGGAAAAAAAATGAAGCAATGAGTTCAAATAAAGAAATGAGTTCAAATTAAAAGAAAAAAAATTATAATTTTACTCACGACTGCCTGTAGAGGTGGCTATCGTGGGCGACGTACGCGCGGATGGGGCTAAGAATTGCAGTCGAAAATGGGGGAGAATGATGCGCGGATGGGGACTAATCGGAGAGGAGAGCGCGCGGATGAGGACTGAAGACTCCAGCCGAAAATGGAGGAAGAGAATGCACGGATGGCCGCAGTGCACGAGTTCGGCGAAGGATGAAGGAAGACAGAGAGGAAGATGGAGAAAAGGAGGGAGGGAGGGAGGGAGGGAGGGAGCGGAGGAAAACTCTGGAGGAAAAGAGGGAAAGAAAAGAAAAAAAATAGAGAGTGAACTTATCAACTATATTTTAATTAAAAAAAATAAATTATTCTTAGCTGTTAGATTCTGAAGTTGTAGGATGTATACCCCTGTTGGGGGTAACTGTAGCAGCACTCTATTGACAATTGCCCTGCAATTTTATTCGGAAGTGAGTAATGTGATATACCGGTGTACCGGGTGCAGCCGGTGATTTCTCCTTGGAGGGTCCGAAACAAAAGGGCGAGGAGCGCGGGATGTGCGGACGAGAGAGAAAATGTGTGAGAGCGAGAGAGAGAGAGAGAGGGAGAGGGGAGCGAGGAGCGTGCGGACGAGGAAGCGAAAGCGTCGTCGTCGCCCATGCAGGCAGTTTCGTTCTTGTTGCCGCCCCTCCTCCCAACTCTCTCTCTCTCTCTGTCTTTCTCTCTTTGTCTTGGCGTCATCCACATTTCTTAGTTTTCTTAATAATAATAATAATTATAATTTTGTTATGTTGTTCAAACCCAACGTTAAGTTTTTATTTATTATTCCCTAAGGATCAAAACCGAAAACGGGAAATAGAAAATACAACTCGTAAAAGAAAGGCCCAAATGAGAGCCGACAAAAGCCAGGTATATTGCTTTAATATCTCATCTATTTTATGTTTTCCTTTTCTTTCTTTTCCCAATGCCCCATTCTGCTATCCTTTTTTCTGTCTTCTCTTTTCCGTTCCGTTTTCTTTTTCATTTTTGTTAGGTTTTTAAGCTTTTACGATCTTTTTCTTTCTTTTCCCAATGCCCCATTCTGCTATCCTTTTTTCTGTCTTCTCTTTTCCGTTCCGTTTTCTTTTTCATTTTTGTTAGGTTTTTAAGCTTTTACGATCTTCTTTTTGATCTCTTGGAGAAATTTAACTGCATTGCTTATCGTACTTGAACAGAATCAATGATGAAGTTAGCACTTAGTAGTGGTTTGCAGTGTGGGATGATACGCCTATTGCAAATGTTGGTTACAATTTTTTAAATGCTTTCTCTTTTCTTTTTCCTTTTTAATTTGCTGGAGCTCTAGAATCTAACGGGGGAGCGTTCTCAAGAAGGTTGCAAGAAGATCGCGCATTCAAAACCCCTTTATATGTGCCACCAAGGAAGGTAAGAAGTGACTAAGTTCATGGTTTTTGCCTGACCAAGAAATAACAACTAAGAGGTTTCATTCATTTGAATTATTGTAGAAAGCTTTTTAAATGACAAGCCAATCTCACATCACTAGATTTTCATTGGCTCAAGGATTAAGAAGTACCAAGCATCCAATCTTTCTCTTTTTCAATGTTATGCTTTGCCTGATCTAGATGGAAGGTAGGATTCTCAAGGCATGAATGAATATGGTGGACTTTTTTTATAAAATAACCCTTCAAAATTTTGTAATTTGCGAAATAACTTTATCAAATTTGTATTTGGCAAACTAATCCTCTAAAGGCGGTGAATGATTCACCGCATTCAGAATATCTCGTACGGTTATTAAAGGCGGTGAATCATTCACCGTTTTATCTATACATATCCATTCAACAACCACTTTCCCTTTCCCTCCTCTCATCTATGACCTCCTTCTAAAGGCGGTGAATCGTTCAGTGTCTTTAGAAGGCTTAAATTTTTTTTTGAATGCGGTGAATGATTCACCGCGTTTAAAGGATTAGTTTGCCAAATAAAAATTTGACACGGTTATTTCGCAAATTACAAAATTTTACAAAGTTATTTTATAAAAAAGTCCGAATATGGTTGTGCTCTTTGCATGTTCAAGTTTAAAATAATCTGTTCAAGTCAATGAGCATTTCCACTAATTGCGTATGTTGCTGGGTGAAATTTGATGATAGTATATATTAGAATGTTACGTAAACATCGACTTGTGGTTAAAATCATAAATCTTGATTGTTTTGACGAAATGTAAAATATAAGTTACACTTAACCAATTTGGTATTTCTAAACCATAAGCAAGTAAAGACTATGTATCAAGCATTGTGGTTGCCATGGAATTTAGTAACTTAGTTAAAATTGAATTTAGAACATTGGTGCAAGGATTTAAATGCCCATCGGCACGAGTCGTATCTACTGTGCCATATCGTGTCATTAAGATATCGGCAAGATACCGCCCCCGTATTGATGGCACAACTTAAGACTCTCTTTTCTTTAAATTAGTAAGTAATTTTCTCAATAATAAAGGTGTGATAAAAATACATAATTAGCAATTATAATATTTTGTTGCTAAAGAAAATAAATATTTCATATCATTATGTGTCGGCACACATATTTTTTGTGGCTGGCACGCATCGGCCTGGCCCGGCACGCACCGTGCCGTATTGTGCAGGCATGTTTTCGGCACGATCCCGTGCCACGGTACTTAAATCCTTGGTTTTGAGTATGTAGCCTCTCTCTCTCTCTGGAGATATATATTTTGGCGACCTGACTTTTGGCATAGCATTTGTTCTCTGGATTGGTCAGGTGGAGTTATCTTCAGTGTAAATACACTAAAATCATTATCAAGCTTCTATCAAGCTTCTTCAAGTTTTACTTAATCAGGCTTGGTAAAGGCAGCATGGATTGCTTGCTGCCCTTTGTTTTACATTGATTCTCATTGTTACAAAGTGTATGCGAATTCTTTATATATATATATATATATATTTTTTTTTCCCTGTCTCTCAGCTTGTGGTGCCGTGTTAGTCTTGCAGTGTGGTAGGCCCAATTTCGTGAGTGGTATTTCTTCTCAAAGGATATGGGATCTCTGTCAGATATAGGGCTCGCTGCAGGAATAAATATTCTTTCTGCACTTGGTTTCCTCCTGGCATTTGCTATATTACGGCTTCAACCAATTAATGATAGGGTATATTTTCCCAAGTGGTATCTCAAGGGAATAAGAAACAGCCCACGACACTCAGGAAATGTAGTAAGCAAATTTGTGAACCTGGATTTGAGAACATATATCAGATTTCTGAATTGGATGCCAGCTGCACTGAAAATGCCAGAACCTGAGTTGATTGATCATGCTGGACTTGATTCTGCTGTATATATCCGGATCTATCTACTTGGGTAAATTACACTTGTGAATCCTGCTTGTTCTTTTTGGTATTTTATTTATGACATTTGAAGGTGAAATTCACACTTAGATATCTGATTTCTTAAATAATTTCAAGACGGCCCTTGACTTTTCATCTTTTTGTATTTGTCTCTTCTGCTTTTCGTTGATATAAGCCATCCTGAACAACTTATAGTGAAATTAATAATGGTTCATTTCAAATCTTAACTGTTTTCCTTATAATCCTTATGACAATTTTATAGAGGGCTTTTTTTTACATTTAGCCCCCTCAGAATTTTTTTCCCACAAATAGCCCCACAAAATTTATATTTGCAAGATTGGCCCTGTTCCCACCACGCAAGCGCCACGCGAGCGGCTGTTTAGATTAAGTCGAACACGGTGAATGGTTCACCGTGTCCCTCCTAAACCCTAAACCCCAAATATTACGTAATACCCCAAATATTACGTAATACCGTGATAGAAAAATAATGAAACACGGCGAACCATTCACCATGTCCAAACACGGTGAATGGTTCACTGTGTTCAACTCAACCTACCACGCCCGCGTGGCGCTCGCGTGGCGCTTGCGTGGCGGGGATAGGGTCAATCTTGCAAATATAAATTTTGTGGGGCTATTTGTAAATTTTTTTTAAGGGGGCTAAATGCAAAAAAAGCCCTTTTATAGATGCTACCTGGTACCCTGCTTTTTGAAGCATTATATACAAATAAATATTAATGGTAAGATTCTAAGAAAGGTGTAAAGCAAAAGCTCATCATCTTATATTCATGGATTTCAGTAAAACATATTCAGCAAGGGTTTTATATAAAAGAGAAAAGGGTAAATTACATCATTAGTTATTGAGAACTTTTTGGTGAAATTTTGTTGAGTCATGAAACTTTGATTTGTTTTTCAATCAAAGCACTGGACATTAATTTCTGTTCAAATTTTGGTCTATTTCGTTGATGACATAATGACTTGCCAACTAACTTAAGTACCCAGAAATGACATGGCAATGACAGTTAGTCATTGCAGTCGCTATATGTTCTTAAATTATTAAATCATCTCGAAGAGGTAGTTGGCAACTGCACTAGTAGGTAGATCAAGTTAAATTAGCAGTCATGTCATTTTCAGAAGATGATTTGGTAGCTGAATTTGCTGTTACCTTGTTGGTTTGTTTGAAAAATTGTATGTAATTAAAGTTTAGCACCCTAATCGAAACAAATTGAAGTTTGGCAGCCTAATTTTGCTTGAAGTTAAGTAAGCAATAGTGAAATTTACCCAAAGAAAAAGAAAACTTTTAAGTGATATATATGAAAAGATGATGAGTTACGGATTATTTTGGAAATTGTTTGTTATGTGGAGCACCTGCATGAACGTTTCCCTAAAAGAGATAAGTTGACCATCAAGCAATGACTGAGATGTCAAAAGTCCTCATTTCTTGCCCTCAATATGTTTTTATCACTCTGACCTTGTACACGCCGCTTTTACTGTTTAGTTGTTTTGGCTTATGAAGCATCAGGGTATTTTTTTTGGGTAGCTGCTTGCTGTTTAAGTTGGTGATGCAAAGAGATGGAACATTAATCGCGTAATTTCCAAGGTGTCTTGTATGATTGAGATGAAATTTGTAAGCATGACTGAGGGTTTGCGCTAGTACTTTAGTCATTTACAGTGGATAATTTGTTAAGTTGCTCCTTCCTCACATTTAGTTCTCTAATTCTATATATTTAGGTGACTTCAAAGTTGTTCATATGTCTTTCATCATATGCAATACCTGATCTCTTATTGCAATAGCAGGTTAAAGATTTTTGTTCCTCTAACTGTGCTTGGCTTCTGTGTCTTGGTTCCTGTAAACTGGACCAGTAAAACCTTGGAGAATGCTAAAGAAGTTACTTTCAGCGAAATTGACAAGCTCTCAATATCAAATATTGGACAAGATACTCAAAGGTATGGATCTTTATGTATCATGACCAGTTTATAGTATGATTTGTTGCACCACATGAACAAATGGATGGTTGTCATGGTTGTTCAATGGTTAATGTACATGTAGGCCATGACTTTTCAGACAATTTTAAAAGGGCCCTTAACTTCTTATCTTTCCATATGGATCCTTTGCTTTTAACTTTTCTGTCATTAAGTTCTTTATGGGCATGTATAATGGAATCTAAGAATATCCTATCATTAAGTTTTGATTTAGTTCTTTTCGTAGTTTTACCTTTGTGAACTTCATATACTTATCCATTTGTTAACTGCTATGAAGTTGTTCTAAGACACTAGTTCCCTAGGAACTAAATTATTTACTCATCGCGCATACGTACTTATGTATGTGTAAATGTATGCATTTGTGGGCTAAGATGCACAATGTTGTATAAATGTATACATTTGTGGCTAAGATGCAGAATGTTGCATAAATGTATGCATTTGTGGGCTAAGATGCACAAAATATTTTGGTAAACAATGCAGAAGTATATGTATGGGTGTTTGTATGTATGTATCTATCTACGCATGCATCCATGCATAGATTAATGTACGTATGCATAGACTTATGTATGTGTGTGCTAAATTGCTCAAAGAATTCCAGTAGACAATCCAAAAAAATCAATTTTCCTTCACTGACATAAGAAACCATATATCATAATTGATCAATAAATCTCTCCAAGGGGCTGCAACATTTATAAAATATTAAAATTATGAAAATACAACCCTATTCTAAACCACTCCTCTTATCCTCCACCACCAATACCAGCTCCTTGTTCTCCACTACCATTGCCATCTCTTCTCCCTATCCTTGTCATCTTCATCTTCTATTTCTTCCCATCTCCACACTTTTCCTTCCAAACCTTTCCATTCCCCTTCTTTTGTTGGGAATCCGGTACTCGCCCTGGTACCGGATTTCGAGAATCCGCAACCCGCTCCGATACCGACTACTATTGATTCGGTATCAATTGTTGGGATTCCGCAACGGAAGCGTCAAATCGAATTTTTACCATAAACCCGTCTCCTCAGCAAAAACTGATACAATCATAAAAGAGAGAAAACCAAACACAGAAAAATATGTGGGTAAAATAAGATTCACTAAATAAGAGAAGATTACACCTTACTCTTCTTCTACAATAGAATAGCTTCAACTCGAGCCCTCTTTTTGGATCTCTCCTACCCTTCTCTCATCTTCTATAAACCAAAAGAAGACATCTCTCTTGGTACACCCGTGCACTAGGCGCACCAAACTTGAAATCAAGTTTTCCTCTCTCTTGTATGGTACGGCCACCACCCAAGAGCTTTTTCTCTCAGCCGTACTCTCCTCTCAGCCTAGGCTAATTAATACAACTCTTTAATGCTATATATATAGCACCCACGAAAACGTACCCAAATCCTAATATAATTAGGATTCTATTCTAATAAATATTTAAATCTATATTCAGTTATCTCCAATAGATTTAAATATTTATCCTAATCTAGTTAGATTTTTTACTCTAATTAATATTTAAATCTTAATTTATCTCCAATAGATTTAAATTTTAATTCTTATCCAACTAGGAAATCAACTACAAATCTAACCAAATCCTAACAATCTCCACCTTGGTTGGATTTGTAGCCTTCAACTGCTGCGTCGAGCTCATCATACAAGCTCCACCTTGAGCTTGTCTTCTCCGCTCGATGTCGCCACATCCGCCGCTTCAACTCGAGCGACTGCACCTCCGCGAACTTTTGGAACCCAAACCGTCTTCGCTCCCGTTTTGACTGAGCTCCCGTTCAGAACGTATAAGTTTCCGCGCTTGTTCGCCTCGTACACGACCCGATCTTGCTTTCGGACCCTTTCGGACCCTCATAACTCCACCTGAAGCCGAAAAATCGCAACCCTTCGAATCCAACGCGCCTAGCGAGACCAAATTCCGCTTCAATCCAGGAACGTGCCGCACACTTGTCAGCGTCCTCACGACCCCGTCGTGCATTCGGATCTTCACCGTGCTGACTCCCAAAACTTTGCACGCTGTCCCGTTCCCCATCAGAGCTTTTCCACCCTTGATCGCTTTATAGGTGGCAAAAGATTCCTTCTCCGGGGAGACGTGAAAGGAACACGCGGAATCGAGCACCCACGCATCATCCGAAATTTTCGCACCTCCGGTTGCCGCATATAGCACATCAGAATCGATCATCTTCGACTCTGTCGCCTGTGCCATTGCTATTGTTGCCTCGTCCTGATTCACGACAATTTTTTCCTTCTGTCGTTTCATCTCCTTCAGATCATTCTGAAGTTTTCGACAGTTGCGCTTTATATGCCCTTTTCTGTGACAGTAGAAGCAGTCCACCTCGGATAACGGCTTCTTCTGTCGATCTCCGGTCGCCGATGTTGTCACCTCCTTCTTCGCTCTCACCACCAGAGCAGTATCCCGACTCTGCGTGCCGGACTCTTGAGTCATCTTCCGCATCTCGTTCGAGAGAAGCGCCGCCGTGACTGCCTCCATGCTTATGGTCTCCTTGCCATAAAGTAACGTGGTCACCAGATGCTCATATACCGCCGGAACCGATGATAATAAAATCAGCGCCTTGTCCTCATCATCCAGATTGACTCTGATGCTAGTCAACTGGGCCACCACCTTGTTGAACTCGTTAAGATGCTCGTGTAGGCTTGCCGCTTCATGCATCCGCAGCGTAAACAGTCGCTGCTTCAGATACAACCTGTTCGTCAGGGATTTGGTCATGTACAGATCTTCTAACTTCTTCCACAACTTCGCTGGCGTCGTCTCGCTGGCTACATTGTAAAGAACCTCATCTGCTAATAATAGATGAAGCGTACTAAACGCCTTCCTCTCCATCTTCGTCTATGCCGCATCCGTGACCTCCGCCGGCTTCGCCTTTTTCCCGTTCAACGTCTCGTCCAATTCTTGTTGTACGAGGATCGCCCGTACTTTAATCTGCCACAATCTGAAATTGTTCTTGCCGTCGATCTTCTCGATTTTGAACTTCGTGGCCATCTCCGTCGATCTCGCTTGAGGATTAGTAACCTTAAGCTCTAATACCAATTGTTGGGAATCCGGTACTCGCCCCGGTACCGGATTTTGAGAATCCGCAACCCGCTCCGATACTGACTACTATTGATCCGGTATCGATTGTTGGGATTCCGCAACGGAAGCGTCAAACCGGATTTTTACCATAAGCCCGTCTCCTCAGCAAAAGCTGATATAATCATAAAAGAGAGAAAACCAAACACAGAAAAATATGCGAGTAAAATAAGATTCACTAAATAAGAGAAGATTACACCTGACTCCTCTTCTACAATAGAATAGCTTCAACCCGAGCCCTCTTTTTGAATCTCTCCTAGCCTTCTCTCGTCTTCTATAAACCAAAAGAAGACATCTCTCTTGGTACACCCGTGCACTAGGTGCACCAAACTTGAAATCAAGTTTTCCTCTCTCCTGTATGGTACGACCACCACCCAAGAGCTTTTTCTCTCAGCCGTACTCTCCTCTCAGCCTAGGCTAATTAATACAACTCTTTAATGCTATATATATAGAACCCACGAAAACGTACTTAAATCCTAATATAATTAGGATTCTATTCTAATAAATATTTAAATCTATATTCAGTTATCTCCAATAGATTTAAATATTTATCCTAATCTAGTTAGATTTTTTACTCTAATTAATATTTAAATCTTAATTTATCTCCAATAGATTTAAATATTAATTTTTATCCAACTAGGAAATCAACTACAAATCTAACCAAATCCTAACATCTTTCTTGCTCTTGCATTTACTCTTCTTATTTAACATTTAAGTGAAAGTGGGTAAGGGAAGATGGTTGAAGAATAGAGAAAACGAGAGGGACTAAGTAAGTTAAAAGTGTAGTTATTAGCATTTTAATATTCTATCAACAATTTTATTATATATTTTACGGATTCATAACAAAAGATTGGTAGAAGGCCGAAGTCATGAACACCACACAAACTAATTGTTGGTTTGGGAATAATCTTTGGAATAGTAGGGATATTCCAGCTTATTAATCCCATATTGCCATATTGGATAGAAAACAAAGTCTTGGCTTGTAAATAATGTGAAAGATTTCTCTACATATTAAGTCAAGCTTTTCATTTGGGATCAAGCTGTATCAGATCTTAATTCGCACCTCCCTTGTTCTGGTCCATTTTCCTTGTGTTCAACCGTACTTCTATCTGGTATTTTTCTAATTCTTACCAGGTTTAGTCTAGTTCTTTTTAAATCTGGTTTTATTCGATTCTTATTTGGTTCAGTCAAGTGCGAAGCTATGTGGAGAATAGGTATGGTTATGGCCCCCCTCAAGTCTGTAGAAACTAAACAATAGTTCTTAATGTGGCGAAAGTTCTCATGGGGAAGGTACTAGAAATAAAGCTATTTAAGTGGTTTTCGAAGAAGTAATTAGAGTATTGCCTAGTAGCAATCATTTTAACTTTTGGTGAGAGATGAAGAGTTCAATTTCTAGCTGTTACACCTCGAGATCGCTAATTGGGCCCATTCAGGCACGTGCAACAGACCCGCTGAATGGGCAAGACTTTCCCTACCCATACAAAGCGGAATCACATACCAACCTGTACAAAAACATGCACGATATGGGTATAATAGAGCATTAGAGTGAATGTTAATAGACTAGAGCCCATACAAACTTTAAACTACATAATATCATCCTAAAGTATTACAAGTTTTTTCTTGTTTACAAAGAAGGTACAACTAGACCTCTCTCTAGGTCCACTACTCTGCGACACCCTTGCCGCGGTCACGCGCCTCACCGACGACCATAGGCTCTGAAAAAGGATAAATAACAAAGAGGTGACAACTTCAGTTAAGTATCTAGTGGGTGCAAGTATTGAAAGTGGTGTTTTACACTCACTTGGTCCAAAAGAGGCATTAGTAGATAATAATGATAAACAACATATATTTCAGCAATAGAAATGCAATGATAGAATTACAACTACAATGCCTCAAATATACAAGATGCCACTATGTCATTGGTTACAAGTTTATCCGATTTACTGTCTCTGATCATCTCATACCTCTCAATTAAACATTTCCTTTAACCAACTTGGTAGTTTATTTTCTTTTCTTGTTACACCTCATGGAGAGTCGATTGCTCGTACTCCTCCCCAATTGGTAGGTAAATGGGGTCGATTGCTCCCGGACTCCCCCAAGTACCTCATATGGAGTCAATTGCTCGCACACCTCCCTTTTTCCTTTGACACTTCCGAAAGATCGCATATGTTTTACCATTACACCCTAAGTTCATGACACCTAGGGTTATCAACCATGTTCAGCTTAAACATACTTGTTCTCTAGTTCATATTTAGCCTAGAATTCCGATGTCACTATGTTTCACCTTAGGCTTTGATCTAAGTTTAAATGCCACTTGTTTAACCTATACTCAAGGTTCCCTATCCTCTTACATGTACATGTCCATTTTTTCTATTTAGCAAACAAAAGGGCTAAAACCTTATTTCTCTAGCATGCAACTAAAATCCCATTTAGTTTAATTATTTCACATGATATGTGCAAATAAATTCAAGAAACTAAGGACAAAGAGGAGATCAAACCCTTTTCGATAATATTCCCCACTTTTGTTTGATTCTTCACCAACAGATGGACTTGATTTCTGAAATCATCAAGAAAACCCTAAAAAATGGTTATAGTAAATAGAACACTAAAAATTCACATTTGGGAAAAATCCTAAAACCAAAACCCTAAGTACCCACTCACCTCTTCTCTTCTAGCAAGGAAAACGTGGAGGGGATGGCTTCTTCTCCTTCCTAGAGCTTCTTCTTGAAAGTCTTGATCCTCTTCAAGCTCCCAAAGTAGTGGATCTCCAAACTCTTTAATGGAGGAAATCTAGGGTTTCCTCTTTGTAGAGGAAGAATTGGAGAGAGGGAGTGAGAGAGTGAAAGAGAGGAAGGGTTTGGGTTTTTGGCTGTGATTTGGGTATATATAGTGGTGCTATATTTGCACATAAACCCTCCAATAGGTTCTAATTATAACCAGCCAAAATATGTTGTTTGCAGCATTGAGTACCGGTACTCGGGTTTCAGTACTGGTACGAGGCTCAGGGGTTCCGATACTCCAGGCCAGTTCTACAGAATCAGAACGATGGATTTTTCTGTTTTCTATTGTGTACCGGTACTCACCCGTTTCAGTACCGGTACTCCACGAATGAATACCTGTACTCAGGAGAGTTACGCAAAACCCAAGAGTTTTTTCAAGTTCTACATTGCTGGGTACCGACACTCCCTTCCAGTACCAGTACTCTGAAAATCTGCAACTTTGCAGTTTTGACTCTCCGAAATTCGTTTTCGTGCTATTTTCGTGCCAAAAACACTCCATTGCTTTCCAAACACCATTGAGGTGATTCAAAATAGATTTAATTACCATTCTTTACTAGTACTCGGCAATTTGCGAAAATCCAGTGCAATACACTAGCTCAATCATTCTTTTTTATTATCATTACTCTTAAGAGTAGATTGTATCTCAATAATTGTTGGCGGCTCTTTTCTCTCTCACTAAATAAATTTTTTTTAAATGAGAACATATGTAGAATGCATCATTTCTTTTAACATTTTGGATAGGTGAAAAATTTAAATCCTATTTGGATGATGTACTATATTATTTGGATGATGTAACATATTAAATTTTCGTTTTAGGACTAAAACCTATGAGTTTGGTTATTAGCCATTTAAACTTTCATGTATGTTAATATTTCGCTTATGAAATGATATAGCATATTCTGATAAAATAATAATGAAAAGCTTTATTTGGCATATTCAAAGTATTTAGGAAATAAATTTCATGATTAAAGTCTCAAGATTGACATTTTTTTCACAGCTGATATGATGCATTTGTTAGTTTAATTGTGTAGAAAAATCTAAATCAGTTAAATCTTCATTTTGAAAATGCTTTTTATTAATTATATGAAGATCAACAACTCTTATTTAATCCTTGTCCTTTATTATATGAAAACGCTTTATTATTAGAAGGTTGTTTGATTTCGAGTGTTTATTTGTGGCCACTTGATGCATTGGAAAGTAATTTACGAAAGTTATGAAATTTGGCTTCTCAATACTTAAGATACTCTAAATCATATTTAGCACCGCTAGCTGCTGATTTAGATGCCCTATCATCAAAAGTGAAGTGGAACTATGAACGGTTCTGTGCTTCAAGAATTTACATATGTGGACTATTTGTGGTAATTTTGAATTGGGAAGTTATGGCTTATTGCTTGTGTTTGTTGATAAACCTTCATACCATCTTCCCTTTGGTGCTTATCAAAATTGTTTATGAATTGTATCTTCAAGTTGGATGTTTAACTTAATCCAACCCTATTGTCTTAATAATTGACAACCTTCTTTCATATTTTGCCAAAGGTTGTCTACTTTTTTGGTTTAGGTTATTAATCATATATTCAATAGTTGCATAGGAACTAGTGTGATTTTCATTTTATACAATTCTAATATTCAAGGGCCTCTTACGTTTTATGATCTTATTTCTTCTAGGTTTTGGGCTCATGTGGTAATGGCATATGTATTTGCATTTTGGACATACTTTGTATTATATAAAGAATATAAGCTCATAGCATCAATGAGATTGCATTTTCTTGCCTCTGAAAAACGTCGACCAGATCAGTTCACTGTAAGTTCTCTGATTTGATGATTCCTTTCCTCCATGGAGTTAGTGCCTTTTCGTTGTATTTTCAGAGTTAGGGCCAATTTGGCCTAGATTTTGAAAAAGTGATTTCTGCAGAATTGATTTCGGTCAGTAGAATTAATTTTGGTTAAAAAATGTAGAGCGTTTGGCTGAGTTTAGATGAAAAGCGATTTTTCTGAAGTGATTTTGTAAAACTGTTTGCAAATAAATTTTTTTTACTAAATTTTATTTTAAAATAATTTAAAATTTGAATTTACATTTAAATTTAAAATTTAAAATTTAAAATTTGAATTTAATTATAAATTATAAATTATAAATTTGCACAAAACTATAAAATTTTGATATTTTAATTTAAAATATAAATTTGAAATTTGAAATTTGAAAATTTAAAATTTAAAATTTGAATTTTTAAATCTAAATTTAAATTTTCAATTTCAAATCTAAATTTGAAATAAAATTTAAAATTTGAATATTTAAAATTTAGAATTAAAAATTCAAATTTTGAATTTTAAAAATGTGAAACTTGTAATTTTAAAATTAAAACTTATAATTTAAAATTTTAAAATTTTAAAGTTTAATTTTTAAAATTTAAAATTTTGAAAATTTAAATTTTTTCTTAAATTTAAATTTGAATATTAAACTTTGAGATTTGAAATTCATCTTAATTTAAAATTTAAATTTTGAATTTTGGAATTTAAAAATTCAAATAGAATTTAAAATTAGAACTTGAATTTAAATTTAAAATTTGAGTCTAAAATAAAAATAAAAATTTAAAATTTAAGTCCAAAATTAGAATCAGATTTCAAGAAGTAGGTTTTAGCTTTTTCTGATTTTGGGCCTCGAAAATCAAAAAACTGATTCGAAAAATCAGAATCAGATTTTTGAAATGAGGTTGTCAAACGCTCTATTAAGCCGAAAATCACTTTTGGGCCCAAAATCACTTTTCAAAAGCTAGGCCAAACACCCACTTAATCCTCTTTACAATTTATTTCAATTGGTTTTAGGAAAATAAGTTTTTATTGCGTGAGAATCTGATGCACGTAAACATATAGATGTTAGCAGAATTCTTTCGGAATCAATAGTATTTTATGTTTTGTTATCTCCATGCCAGATACTCCTGGTTGTCTTGGGAGTCGTAATGATAGAATCACTTGTGTGTGATTTTGATAGTATCACTAGTGTGTGATTTCATAGCATGTCTTCATTCCCTCGGATCATTTTACTTTTGTGGGAATTGAAGAATGTTTAGGAAGAACAAAAACTAATATTGGATTAGTTTTGTTATTTCATCTGATAATCTCTGTTTTTTTTTTTGTTTCATAACTTTTCTTTCTTCCTTTTCATTTAATTGTTTAGGTTCTTGTGAGAAATGTTCCACCAGATCCTGACGAATCAGTTAGTGAGCATGTTGAGCACTTCTTTTCTGTAAATCATCAAGATCACTATCTTACCCACCAGGTATGAATATCTAATTGTTCTGTGGTTGCACTTCCTACAATCAACATGAGATTTTTAAGTTGTCAAACTTATGCTCAATCTATGTCAGATTGGCCATTTTTGTAGCTATCATAGGAATTGTAATGGTTGCAATATTCAGGGTTCTTTTCGGGCAAAACGTGGGCAAATTTATATATGCAAACCTACAATATATTTAGGCCTTTAGCAGCATTGAAATAAAGATCTTATGGCTCATTCTAGGCATACGAAATTACTAATCTAGTTTGGATTTTGGCACAGTAAAGGAGAACGTGATGATTAGGCTTTATTGTTTGCGGACCTGTTTTAATGCACATTTTGGCTACTTTACTTGCCAATGCACCATGGGGAGTAAAAATATTTGATTATATTGTCTTGAATGTCTTAAGTCTTTGTTCATTCCTTGTTGGAGATTGTATGGAGCCCTTCAAGGTTTTGATGTTAAATTCATAAAATTTTCCAGCGGAGGATAATTTTGAACTCTGATAAGATATGTTCATAATCCACATTAGTCAATGAATAGGAACCTTGGAAGCTGTTGTTGGCGGGTAGACCAACATCTTGCCTATGTGGCAGAGGCTGGGTTGGGCCAAGTCACAATCGAGACCTACAGGCGCTCTGTCTGTATGTTTTAAGTGAATTGCTTGCCCCTTTTTAATTGCTTGAGCTTTTGGAATTAGTGGTTAGCGCTAACGATCCAACAAGTTGTATCAGATTAGGTCACGAGTTTGATTCCTGCGTACTGCAATTTGTACCCGGGCCAATGCCAATAGCATGCCATTGGCACATTGGCACGTATTGTCAACAATTTTTTTATTAAATTATCATGAAAAATTAGTTTTCTAGAGTGTTATAAAATCTCAAGTTGTTAAGAAAATATTTTATATATTATATGTCACAATATTTAGTAGGAATAGAGTCATAAACATCATAATAACTAAAAAATTATTTTATATATATTATGAAAGTATATGTTTGATATTTAAACCAAAATCATAATTGGATAAAAAGTTATAGGCAAACAGTGCCATGAGCAAATTCAAAAGATCTAAAACGATAAAAGAAATTGGAGGAAATCTTCTTATTTGTATTTTTTTTTTATTTTATAACTTAAAGCTGATCTCATTATGCAATGGAGCTTATTAATTTCTCTAAATTTACTAAACCTAAATATTTCGAGTATGAAGAATCTATCTATCTCAAAAAACTCAAAAGATTTTAAAAAGGGTTTTTTTTTACATTTAGCCCCCTCATAAATTTTTTTTCTACAAATAACCCCACAAAATTTATATTTGCAAGATTGGCCCTATCCCCGCCACGCAAGCACCACGCGAGCGCCATGTGTGCGTGGCAGTCTCGGTTAAGTTGAACACGGTGAGCCATTCACCGTGTCCAAACACGGTGAATGGTTCACCGTGTTCCCTACACCACCATCCACGCTCACGTGGCGCTTGTGTGGCGGGGATAGGGCCAATCTTGTAAGTATAAATTTTGTGGGGCTATTTATGAAAAAAGAATTTATGAGGGGGCTAAATGCAAAAAAAACTCTTTTGAAAATGCAAAAAAAAACCATTTTATAGAGACGGTGTTGGCACGACTTTGTGCTACATGCCGGCACGGCGTTGGCATGGTACGGCATAGGCGGCACAAGCAATCCTTGGTGGTTACAGATCAATACTTTTTGGGATATCAACTTAAGATGGTATCAAGGAATCAAGTGCCGTGGCACGGGGGCGTGCCGCTCTGTCCCTGGCACGGTACGGCACGGGCACGCTTCCGTGCCGACACGTGGTACGCTTGCGTGCCGATGGATACGCATGACCTCCTACTGGCACGCTTTGGCACGGACATATTTCAGTTTTTTTGGTTCCAATAAGCTCTTATAATGTTATTTTGAAAGATTTAATCAAATAATTATGAATATTTGCTATGTATAGTTTACTATACTCATCGATTAACATGCATGTAAGCTTTTTGTATGTAAAATACAACTATACCTGATGTAAAATAGAGATTAAAATACAATAATAAAATTCACAAGTACAATAATTATAATTATTTACATCTTTACATAGGGATGACTACTTAATTCCACATAGATTGTCGCGGTAGATCATATGGCATATTATCAGCTGCAGATACAAAATTTATTCGACAATGTTGATACAAATATCGCTGGTATTGTGAAAACGTCATATATTCCCGGTATATCTCATTGTATTTTTAATTTTATCACTACTTAATTCGCAAAAAATTTCGCGGTGCGACAAATTTTGATAAAATAATTTGTGAAGTAAAAATGGATGTCTGTGGTGGAAGCGGAGGGCTCGGGCCGATATTGATAAACAAACAAATTAAATTATACTTTTTTGACTTACCTAGCAAGTAGATTTTCGATTTGTAATGTTTTTGAGGGATGTGAGGTACTCGGATGTTTCTTGGTTTCCCAAAGAACAAAACAAAAAGGAAAAAAAAGCAAAAAGCAAAAAAAAACAAAAACAAAAAAAGCAAAAAAAAACAAAGTTTAAAGAGAAAAAGCAAAAAAAGGATTGTGTGTGTTGGGGGGGGATATAAAACAAAAAAAGCAACAGAAAAAGCAAGAGAATAAGGAAAAAAAAGAAGAAAAAGTGGCACGAGCGGCACGGCACGGGCGGCACGGTTGCCGTGCCGCTTTGTCTCGAGCGGCACGGGCGCCTGTGCCGCGAGACAGGGGGGGGTCCGAGACCCCCCCTGTACCGTGCCCCCTTCTTGGGGGCACGGTACGTGCCGGGCCGTGTACGGCACGGGCCGGCACTTGATTCCTTGGATGGTATCACATAAAAGCCAATTCATCTCCTTAGTTATTCTTTTATGGAGTGGATAACTTTTGTAAATATCAGAAATTCATAGTTAGGTACTTCCTAAGTTTCTTTTGTTTTTTAAGCATTATCCAGCAATTCTTTTACCTTGAATTCCATTAAAGCAATCTGCAAATCCAGAAAGCATTTTTTAGTAGGTTGTAGAATTGTCGTCTTCCTTTTGACTATGACTCCAGAATATTTAACTTGTTATATAGCTTATCGCTTTAACGAGAGTTCCTATCTGCCCTTGATGACATTAATCTTTATGATAATTTATTACCTGTGGGTTTTTTGTGTTTGGATATGCAAATAATGTAACTACATTGATGTCATTCTCCTTTACTTTTGAGTTTTGTTAACTTTTGGAGGCACACCATTGCACTGTGTTAGTCTAAATATTCCTTTTCACTAGAAGGTGTGATTAACTTTGTTCAGAATGATAGGATGCAGAACAACAGTTAGCGGAAAAATCATATAAAGCAAGTGTCAGAATCCATTATTTGATGCATGTTAACGAGGAAAATTGATGAATAAATTTGTGATGTCATGGTTCAATTTTGTCAGCACTTGTCAGTTGGTACTTAGAGACGACTTGGCATTCTATCATGTGGATAATGGTGGATATTGTTATAATTTACTTTCTTATAATTCCTCTAAATTTGCTACCCTTTCTTATGGTGCTAACTTTCTGTTAGCAACTAACTAATGTTGTGTTTAAAAAAAAAATAACTGACATTTATTCTCTCTTGAAAATTTCTGGTTACAGGTCGTTTATAATGCAAATAAACTTGCAAGTATAGTTGAAAAGAAAAAAAGCTTGCTAAATTGGCTTGTCTACTATGAGAACAAACATACTAGAAATCCTGCTAGAAGGCCTACTATGAAGGTTAGGCTATTATTGCAAATTGCCTCAGCTCCTTTACACTTTTTTATGTATAATTTACACTAGTTTTTTAACTTTTTAAATTTAAAGAAGTTTAGTTTTTGGTAGATATATTAACTAGTATTCACTTTCTATTGTTTCCTATAGACAGGATTTTGGGGTCTTTGGGGGAAAACTTTGGATGCTATAGACTACTATACTGCTGAGATTGAGAAGCTGTCTAAAGAGGTAAACATAAATATTGCAACATGCGGGTTAAATATCTTGGTTTTGTTTTTGGTTAAAATGTTAATTCTAGTAGTTGTTTTGATTTTCATTGCTTTGCAAAATGAATTTGAAGCATCACAGAGTATGGGGTCCAACATTCTAGGTGGATTTTAGGTCAGAAATGGAAGAGACTAGAATTAGTAATGTTAGATTTAGGGTTTCAATAATAAAATATGAGAGTTTTGCCTTATATAGAGTACAAAACGGACAAAAAACACAAATTTTGTTTGAAAATTTTCAAAAAGTGAAGGGAAATTTTTGGGATTTCTAGGAAATTTTTAAAGATTGTCAAATCTTTTTGGAGATTTCATAATTCTTTGAAATTAAATGCACTTAATATAATTAGTCTGTATATTATTATTGCAGAGACTACATATTGTGTATGAATGGTAGTTTTTATAAATTTTAGAACTACATTTTTTTCAAGTTTTTTCTTTTTCTTTTGAAGATCAAATAAATTTGAAAAACATAAAAAAATCACAAAGTATAAAAAATTATTAGAAATTAAAGAAGATAGAAAAAGGGAGAATGAAGGACAACTTGAACTCACTCATGAACTAGATTCATTTTTGGGCAATGCATGCACGAAGGGAAAAGAAGAGGGGATAAAGATCTGCTAGGAGCACGCACTCCTGTCACATGCTTCGTGTGCTCACCAATCCTAAAATATACACTACAAAAGGCCGATCAGTTTAGAGAACAAATTCCAATAGTATTCACTAACATTGACAAAGGAAGGGTGTATTTGTTCATTTTTCCTCTTCGTTGCTTCTTATAGTTACTCGAATGATCAAACCGTAAATATCTCACTATCGTCATTGTCATGCCCCGACCTGGTACGGAAGCCGCTTTTTGCCGGGGGCATAATAAACCCGCCGTACGGACAAATTTTTCGCTGCCTGCACGAAATGTAGAGTTACTACCTGTCTCACGCTCCAGGCTTTAGCTGAAGCACCTCGTACACATGCACCAATCCACCGCATATAAAGGGTGCCTCCGTACACATTAAGCAACAACCAAGTAACCCATACATTTAACTCATATACAAATGCATATAGGGAAAACATATGAATTGGGGTATCAAAGAAATGAAGCATAACTATTCTATTACAATTCCAAACCCAAAAGAAAGTTCTGCAACTTGTCCAACAAGTACATCCCCAAAATATTACATCTATGATTACAGGGGATGCTAACTTGTACAAAAATGGGCGGGGAGCTATCTACTGATTGATACCCTTGCCTCGGTTCCCCGCGGAAAATGAAGGCTTTGAAAAAGGAACAACAACAACATGCGTGAAAACTATTAGGAAGTTCCTAGTGGGTGTGATGGAGAACCGGGTCCTTATCGGACTTATTCTCGTCGTGGAACCGTTATCGAAATATTTGGTTGGACGATGGACCACCACTAGAAGCCTAACTTGAATCTGAGTCTGATTCAGATTCAGTAGGTTAAGTTGGAAAGTTTTATTAGATTAGGATTTTTTAATTTATTTGGAAGTTTTAGGTTAGAAGTCTATTCTTTTTTAGAATTCTATTTTGGATTCTACTATGAGAATTTATTTAATTTCCTTTTAGGACTCGTAGTCGTATTCCTAGTCGTTTTAATCTATACTCTCTATAAATGAGGATCGAGTCTCTATTGTAATGGGATGCTTTCGATGAATGAATATTGAGTTATTTGAATTCCTCGTGAATTTTCTTTGCCTTCGCGAAAGCGTCGACCGGAGCGAGTCCGGCTCGGGAGCGAGTCCCGTGAATTATCCTTTTTTTTCTTTTTCTTCTCTTCCCTCTTCTATTCTTATTTTATTTTAGCCGTTGGATAGATTCCAATTAAAGAAGGCCGTTGAGATCGACTTATCCGCGCGGGACCCACCCGCGGGATCCCTCCACAAACCGTACGTGGACTTCCCCCCTCATCCGTACGCCTCATCCCTCCCTCATTCCGTCCGTACGGGTGGAACCGGGGCGGACTTGATCAAAGAAAAAAAAAAAAAACAATCCGACGATCCGCAATGGCCACAACGACAACCATCCAATCGAGATTGCGATCAAGTCTACTTCGTGGAAGCAAACCGTCGTCGAATCGATTGATTTCTCTTTCTTTGCGACTATTCCTAACCCTAATTTCTTTTCCACTATTTTAGAAATTCTAACGAAGCGGCTAAGATCCGACGATCGAAAGGAATTAAAACTAACTCGTCCGCGTGCGTGCGATGGATCCGATCCTGCGGAAACCCTAAGGTGTGATCTCTCCTAATCGATCTCTTATTTAAATCTTCGAATTCCAGATTTGTCATTTATTTCTTTTAGTTTGATTTCTAAGAATCGCTCAATCCGTAATTTCTTTAAGTAATTCTCGAAACCCTAAACCGTCCTGCATCAGATTTGGTATCAGAGCCTAGGTTTTATCATGACGACCCGATCAGGAGCCAAGTTTAGGGATGAAACTGTAGATGACCCAAATACCCTTATACTAAACCAAATATTAGAGAAAATGAGCAAACTTGAAACACTTCATACCGACTTTCAAAATCTAGCTATTGAGGTGCAAGATCTTAAAACTCGAACAACTACTTTAGAAAATCCACAAGCTAGAGGTCGAGTCCAAAACGGGGATAATAGAGAAACCTACAACAATGAACCAAACCAATTCGTAGGACTTGTTGTTCCACATGCACATAGGAGACCGCAACTACATGCCTATGGTCAACTAGATCGAGACCGACACGATAGAGACGATACCATAGACATAACCCGTAAGGTTAAGATAGATGTCCCTTCTTTCGATGGAAAACTTGATCCAAAAGCCTTCACTGATTGGTTAGTTGACATGGAGCAATACTTCGATTGGTATGATATGTCTGATACCCGTCGTGTTAGGTTTGCTAAGATGAAATTGACCGGTGCCGCTAGACAATATTGGATTGGTGTTGAGAGACAACTTGAGCGGTTAAGGCAAGAACCTATTACCTTATGGGCAGAGATGAAAACTAAGCCTATGGAGAAATACCTGCCACCAACCTATAAGCAACGCCTTTACGAGCAATTGATTTCATTACGCCAAGGGTCACTTTCTGTGGCCGAATATATGACTCGTTTCGATGAATTGAAACTTAGGTGTGATGTTCAAGAGGATGAGATGATGACCCTTACAAGATTTCGTCAAGGGTTGCGTGAGGACTTACAACGAGAAATTACACCCCATAGAGCCTCTAGTGTTGAAGAAGCCTTTCAACTTGCACTAGAATATGAACGATACCTTAAGGCACCACCTAAGAGATTTTCTTCCCAAGCCGGGGAGGCAAATTCTAGGAAATGGACCGATAGGAATCCCAAGGCTAGTAACATGAACCCAAACATGTCCAAGTCTACTAGTGCATCAAACCGCCATGATGATAAAGGTAAGTCAGTAGCTAGCGAGCGTTCAAAGTCTGATCAAATATCCGGTAGGTGCTTCAACTGTCATAAAATAGGTCACTACTCCTATGAGTGTCCTAAGAAAAATATGGTTATTCAACCCAATGAAGAAGACTTAGAGGAAGTTGAACATACTGTAGATGAGATTGCTAGTGACGAGGAAGATTTAGAGCAGACATATGATGAGAACGAAAATACTTTTTTAGAGGTCATGCGATGTGTCCTAGCTACACCCAAGTCAGATGACGATTGGAGACGCACCACAATTTTCCACATTTACACAAAATGCGGGGATAAAAATTGCAAAGTTATTATTGATGGAGGAAGTTGCATGAATGTGGTATCCAAATCAGCCATCGAAAGAATGAACTTGAAACCTGAACCTCATCCTACTCCTTATAAAGTAGCTTGGGTAGACAAAACTTCGATGCCCGTTACCCAAAGATGCTTAGTTCCTCTTCACTTTGCCACATATGAGGACCAAATTTGGTGCGACGTTCTCCCGATGGATGTTGCACATGTCCTATTAGGCAGACCTTGGATGTACGATATGAATGTCACCCACCACGGTCGACCAAACACTTATTATTTCGTTCACAAAGGAAAGAAGATCGTCCTAAGTCCCAACAAGCCAGCTTCCCTTAGAACCTCAAAGAATTCATCACGAACGATTAAAAGAACCCCAGAATCGAGTTCATCTAATGCACCTAAAGTCGAAACAACCAGACCTCTGCACATTTTGAATAAGAAAAGGTTTTGTAGAGAAGTAGAAACTGAAGTTGTCAATCAAAGTTTAGGTGATTTATTGAGATGCTTAGTTGGAGAAAACATTAGAAATTGGGACACTATTCTTCCTATAGCTGAATTTGCATACAATAGTTCCATTAACCGAACAACCGGCATCAGTCCTTTCGAAATTGTTACTGAATACAACCCACGAAAACCTATTTATTCATCTCCCTTACCTATAGGTTACCGAAGTAGTGAACATGCTGAATCTTTTGCTCAACATATACGAGAATTACATAATGAAATTCAGAGACGGATAATTCTTAGTAATGAAACTCATAAGAAATCTGCTGATGAATGCCGGAGTATCAAAGAATTTAAAGAAGGAGATATGGTTATGGTGAGAATTAGACCTGAAAGGCTTCCGAAAGGAGCCGTTAAGAAATTGCATGCACGATGTATGGGTCCGTTTAAAATTCTAAAGAAAATCGGTTCTAATGCCTATTCGTTGGAGTTGCCATCCGACATAGGGATTAGCTCTACTTTCAATATTGAAGACCTAACAGCCTATCATGAAGATATAAATGATCCAAATTTTCCTTCATTTAATAGTCCTATTCCACCATCACTGTCTTTCAAGCCCTTCCTTGCAGAAAAAGAAAGATGCAATCGAATCAATACTCGATGATCATATTGTGTCTACACGAGATGGAGGAGATCGCACATTCTTAGTCAAATGGTTGTACAAGCCTTATGAGGACGCGACGTGGATCACAGAATAGGAACTTCAGAGGATCGATCCGGAACTTTATGAAGAATACATTAGCCGCAATTCGTCGGAGACGAATTTTTCCAAGCCGGGGAGAATGATGGAGAACCGGGTCCTTATCGGACTTATTCTCGTCATCGGAGCCGTAATCGAAATATTTGGTTGGACGATGGACCACTACTAGAAGCCTAACTTGAATTTGAGTCTGATTCAGATTCAGTAGGTTAAGTTGGAAAGTTTTATTAGATTAGGATTTTTTAATTTATTTGGAAGTTTTAGGTTAGAAGTCTATTCTTTTTTAGAATTCTATTTTGGATTCTACTATGAGAATTTATTTAATTTCCTTTTAGGACTCGTAGTCGTATTCCTAGTCGTTTTAATCTATACTCTCTATAAATGAGGATCGAATCTCTATTGTAATGGGATGCTTTCGATGAATGAATATTGAGTTATTTGAATTCCTCGTGAATTTTCTTTGCCTTCGCGAAAGCGTCGACCGGAGCGAGTCCCGTGAATTATCCTTTTTTTTCTTTTCCTTCTCTTCCCTCTTCTATTTTTATTTTATTTTAGCCGTTGGATCGATTCCAATTAAAGAGGGCCGTTGAGATCTACTTATCCACGCTGGACCCACCCGCGGGATCCCTCCACAAACCGTACGTGGAATTCCCCACTCATCCGTACGCCTCATCCCTCCATCCTTCCGTCCGTACGGGTGGAATCGGGGCGGACTTGATCAAAGAAAAAAAAAACAACAATCCGACGATCCGCCGTGGCCACAACGACAACCATCCAATCGAGATTGCGATCAAGTCTACTTCGTGCAAGCAAACCGTCGTCGAATCGATTGATTTCTCTTTCTTTGCGACTATTCCTAACCCTAATTTCTTTTCCACTATTTTAGAAATTCTAACGAAGCGGCTAAGATCCGACGATCGAAAGGAATTAAAACTAACTCGTCCGCGTGCGTGCGATGGATCCGATCCTGCGGAAACCCTAAGGTGTGATCTCTCCTAATCGATCTCTTATTCAAATCTTCGAATTCCGGATTTGTCATTTATTTCTTTTAGTTTGATTTCTAAGAATCGCTCAATCCGTAATTTCTTTAAGTAATTCTCGAAACCCTAAACCGTCCTGCATCAGGGTGCAGTCGCCAAGAGGGGCGCCCTGCGCACTATATCTAATCGAGGCATCAATAATAACAAACTGAAGGAGATAGATAACAGTAAGTGAGATAAACAATAATCAACATAGTGCTACTATTATGCCTCTACATTACAATGAATATGAATAATTGAAGTTAACCTGCTTATTCAAGTGAGCCACAATGCTATCATGATATTACCAGTTGTTGTATTACCCAATTTCACTGACCGGCTTAAGTCTAGTCAAGCTTGCGCCTTGCCTAATGGGACTTCGAAGTTCGAACTATCGCATATGAACCCATCAACAACTCTCAACAGCAAGCAGTTCGAACAATCGTATAACCGCATGGTAATTCTTCAGAAGGGCCCACCAACAAAAGTGCTCATTGAGCTCATTCTGGCTCTTACAAACTATAGTCATATGCCTATGATCAAAATATCACATTTACAACATCTACTAGAGTTCTATACTTACATTGTTATTTCATCGAACGGGTGATAGGCATCTCGATCAATCCCAATTAACATGAACATTTTTCTTACGACATTAAACTATTTTGACATGTCTCTCAGATTGTTTAACTCAAGAAAAGGAACAACAACAATAATAGGTCATGCTAATACATAGCACTCCTAAATCCTCGACATGATCCAACTCATTCATGAACTAGGATTTTCTACTTACGGTCATGTGTAACAAGCAAACATGAAATACTGCAATAACTAAGGTTCTCATGCTACTAGCGAGTAGAAAACGAGTAAAGGGTAAGAATAAGAAGACATAAAGAGAGATCACTCATTTCACACCCACTGATATCGTCGGAACTTTGTTGTATACTCAATCTAAGTTCTTGAGTTCACCATTCAACCCTACAAGAAGAGTTACACATATTAATTGTGATCGAAAGGCCTTCAATCAAGGATCCCCAATTTTTCCCTCAAAACACCATGCTCATGGAAATCTCCCCAAAATCCCTCAAAACTCCCATATAAGAGATCCAAAACACTAGATCTTACCTTTACCCAGCCTAGTTCCTCAACTCTTGTGTCGGAACTCGAGGGTTAAGTCTCCAAGAGTTCATACACCAAGTTTCTTGCTTCAACTCCGAGCTTGGAGAGTGGTGAAGCCTCTAGAGGAAGAAGATGAAGTGGGAAGTTAGGATTTGTGGAGGACGAAGAAGAAGAAAGGGTGTAGAAGATTAAGGAGAAGGGAAATAGGTCTCCTTCCCGTGGAAGAGAAGTGGATGGGAGAGAGAATTGGGGCTTTACATAGAACTGCAATAATAGAAAAAGAATTCCTCAACAAAAAGAAATTGCATTCAACAACTGGCGACAGGTTTCGAGTGCCCGCAAGAACTTATAGGTGCCTGGAAGTTCATGGTAGACCAGCACTAGAACTCTCGGATTGGGCATCCTGAATGATTTCTGGCACCCGCAAGCTCATTTGAAATATTTCGGGTGACCGCAGGACAAACCAGGCGCCTGGAACATTAAAGGATCTGAGCCAGCAATCCTCCTAGGTAGGGCATTCGGAGAAATTGGGTGCCCGCACCCAGGGATCTGGAAGATTTTGGGCATCCGAAATCTCTTTTTGGGTGTCTACAAAAGTTGTCTCCCTGTCCAGAAGACGTTTCAGGCATCTAGAAGACCATAAAAATAGAAAGTCCACCATAGTTAGTTCTAAAATTTTGTTTTTGCGTCGATTTCATGCCAAAACCAATCCACCTCTTCTAGAAGCCCTCCAAAACCTTCTAAATAGTATCAAATATTATTTTACAACAGAACTTTGCTAATTTGTAAAAGTTCAGTATTCTACAACCTGTACAATCAATTTATCATCGAATCATCTAAATAGAAATAAAGCATAATAAATGCTCTAAGCTACTACAATTTGATAACTTTCAAATTACAACCCATTATCTTGCTACTACAAGTTCAGCACACATAACCAAAATATAATGGTCTAATACATGGGATCGCTTGCTAACTTTTCCAAAATTACGATTGGAGGATAGGACACCACTAGCTCGTTCATTACACCCTTACTGCGGCCACACACCTCCTTGAGAGTCGACGGACCTATAGGAAAAATATCAATAGAGTGGTGAGAACTTTAAGTAAGTTCCTAATGGGTGCAATCGCCGAAAGTGGTGATCTTTACTCGGTCGGAAAGAGGTATAAATAGGAAATGAATAAGATAACTGAAGCCACTATTGAGCAATATAAAGGACAACAAGTAAAAAATACCACTACTATGTGTCTACCAAAATATGAAGCTATCGATATGATGTCCAGGCATAAAGTTCTCAAATAGGAATTACCTATGTCATACCCAATTATCTTGACCGACCTTATGGTTCGCTCCTCACTTGGTTACCATCACCTTTTGGGGAGCCGAGAATTATCAAACCCCAATCGGCGTGCTCTAGGGAGCTGAAAATGATCGAACTACTCCTATTTGACATGCACTACGGAGTCGAGATTGATCGAACTACTCTCATTGACGTACACTTGGAACTGAGAATAATCAAACTATCTTCAATCGACACTTTCGGAAGGTCTTGGGTTACAAAGTCGTGATCTCCACAAAAGATGCCAAATAGCTTATAGTGGTCTTGCAAGCTTAGACACAACCCACAACCCATAACTACTACCAAAGCTACATGGATGTCCATATGAGGGAATGATCCAATATTTTTATGATGAAAACTATGAAAATAGAATTTAAGAGGACAAGAAGGAGAGCTTTAGACAAAAGGGAGATCAAATCCATTTCGAAAAATATTCCCTGCCTTAACTTGTTTTCATAGACTCCTTTTGAGCACTTGAGGCTTCAAAGGAAACATTAATGGAAGGTTTCCACTATAGGAGCTGAACTAAAAACAACTATTTACAAACATCTCAAAATGCTTCTCTTAAAATTAAGAAACTCACCTTAGCTGATAGAATCTCATTGCAAAGTGAATTTTTGATGTCGAGATTTCCTTTCATCTCTAAAGAATAAGTTCTAGCCACTTTAGAACTCTTAGAAGACTCTGTTTAGAAAAATCCCCAAAACCCTATTACAACATGAGGAATATACCTTAACTCTCTCCTTAGGTTGGAAGTAGGGTTGAGAAGCATGATTCCTTCTTGCTAGAGCTTCCTCCCACGTGCTCTTGCCCTAGGTCCAAGCTTGGAGGAGTGGGAGCTTCAAGTTCCCACAATAGAGGTTAGGCCTTCTTTGGGAAGAGGAAGAAGAAAGAGATAAAAGAGAGGATTAGGTGAGAAATGGGAAAGAAGAGGGCTTTGGTTGTGAGAGTGTATCTATAGAAGTGCAATATTAGCACATAAACCCTCCAACTTCAAAAAATTTACACCCTACTCAACTTCAGCCCTGCTACTACAGTAGTACTTGTAATCCTATTCGAGTACCGGAACTCCCACTCGGTATCGGTACTCCTTAAAAAGTTCCTCATAAAGAGAGTTTTCCACAGTAAAGACACTATAGAGTTCCGGTACTCCTTTCCCATTACCAGTACTCTACCCCAGTACCGGTACTCACCAATGAGTTCCTCAAAACAGAGCTTTTTCGCACTGAAATCGTTGGAGTTCCAGTATTCGCCTCCTAATACTGGTAGTCCACCCTCAATACCAGTACTTTAGAAGTTCCTCAAAACCCGAAGGTTCACTAGCTGAATTTTCTACTGAGTACCGGACTACCGGTACATCAAAACATAAGTTTTGGAATTCACAAAGCTGAACTATTATGCAATTTTGATTTCAAAACTTCGTTTTTGTGTCAATTTCTGGCCAAAATAGTTTAACTCATTCAAAACTCCTCTAAAACCTTCTAACTAGTATCAAATATTCTTTTCTTCAACACTTCACCAATTTGGCTAAAGTTCGGTATATTACACTGAATTTCAGTATATAAGATTATCCACCAATTTGACAAAAGTTTGGTATATTACACTAAATTTCAGTATATTAGATTTTTTTCCCCCTTAAAAATAATTTCGTGCACGAAATTAAGTTCTATACCTTAGATAGGTTCCTCGAACAATTGCGGATAGCGCTCCTGCAATCAGACTCTCGAGTTCCCACATCGCCTCGCGCTCGTCATGTCCACTCCACAGGACCTTGATGTATGGTATGGTGTGGTTCCTTAACACATTTTGCCGAGCAAGAATGAGGAACTGGAACTCGTTGTAGCTCAAGTCATCGCGCAATTCTTGTGCCCGATAGTTGATAATGTGTGTGGAATCGAGCAAATACTTGCGGAGCAAGGATACGTGGAATACATTGTGGACTTCCACAAAGCTAGGGGATAACGCAAGCTGATAGACCACTCGGCCAACTCGCTCCAACACCTTGAATGGGCCTATGTAGTGAGGGCTTCGCTTTCCTTGCAACCCGATAACGCTTCACTCTTTGGCGAGACTCTCAAGAATACATGGTTTCCAATTTCAAATTTACGGTCGCGCTACTGTTTATTTGCAAAACTTTTTTGTCTATATTTCGCTGTCAAAAGCCGTTGATGCGCTATTTGGACGTTCTTTTTTGCTTCTTTCCCTATGTCGAGGCCCAAAGACGCTCTCTCGCGAACTTGCTCCAGTGTAAGGGAGATCAACACTTTCTTTTATTTAAGGCTTTATATGGAGCCATCCCAATACTTGATTGGAAACTGTTGTTGTACAAACTCCGCCATGGGTAGATATTGATATCGCCGGTTCTATAGTCCAATGCACATGCTCACATCAGGTTCTTGAGAATTTGATTTGTAACTTCCAATTTGTCCATCACTTTGGGGGTGATATGCCGTGCTAAAGTCGAGTCGCATGCTAAGAACCTCTTGCAACCTCTTCCAAAATTAAGACGCGAAATGGAAGTCACGATTTGACACGAATAGGAGCTCCTCTAATTCCTTCGCTCACACCCGCACTAGTTGGGGTCGGCGATCGATGCTCCGCGGCTTGAGCCGCCGCCGTTACTCTTGATTGATCATGGGTGGGGGAGCCGGTTCCTGGCTAGACTGTCCGTCACTTAATTCGCAGGCCAGAAGCTCTTCAAGTCGTTGCACGTGCTCTTCTTGGCGGAGTGTGGCCTCGAGCTGCATCTTAATCACCTCAACCAAGGCGGCTAGGTGGCTATGCAATTCCTGAACCTCTCCGGATCTAGATGACTCAGGTACTTCGAGTCGAGCTGCCTTAAACCTTGTCGGGGATCGTCCGCATGGTGCCATTCTTACTTCTTGAAACACAAAAATGTCGATTATTGTATGACCCAACTCGGTCGAACTCAAATTATTACACAGTAATTCAACTAAATTAGACGTACAAGAATTTAATTCAACTTAGGCGAAAGTTACAAAGCGAGACTTCCTTCCATCATTCGACCTCACGTTGTTGGCCACCATCGTGACTATCAAAAGAGGGAAGCATTAGCACATTCGATTGGTCCCCAGTAAGCTTTTGGAGACATAGCATAACTTCCTGATCCAATCACCTAACTTACGCTGCACTGCGCATACAATACTGTTCTCTCATGTTGCCTAAGTCCTTAGGGCCAGTCCAATCCTAGGGTTTCTAAGTCTATCCATCCTAACGCTCTGATACCATTCAATCTGTCACGACTCGGCCTAGTAGCAGAAATCTTTTTTTTGCTGGGGTCGTAACAGACTTGTCGCACGGACGGAGTTTTTCCTGCCGGCGCGAAGTGAGAGCTACTACCTGTGCAATTTATTTATCATCGAAGCATGTATATAGAAATAAAACATATTAAATGTTTTAAACTACTACAATTTGATCACTTTCAAATTACAACCCATTATCTTGCCACTACTAGTCCACAACACATATATAACCAAAATATAGTGGTCTCATATATGGATTCGCTTGCTAACTTTTCGAAATTATGACTAGAGGTTAGGACACCGCTAACTAGTTCACGACATCCTTACTGCAGTCGCACAGCTCCCCAGGAGTCGACAAACCTATAGAAAAAACATCAACAAAAGGGTGGCAACTTAAAGCAAGTTCCTAGTGGGTGCAACCGCCAAACTAGGCGATCTATAACTCACTCAGTCTAAAAGAGGCATAAAGAAGAAATAAGTAAGAAAACTAAAGCTACTATTAAGCGATATAAAGGAGCACAGGTAATATTATGCCTCTACCAAGATATAAAGCTATCTATATGATGTCCATTCATTAAGTTCTCAGATAGGAGCTACTTATGTCATACCTAATTACCTTGGCCGACCTTATGGTTCGGTCCTCACTTGCCTATCATCACTTCTTGAGGAGCCGAGAATGATCAAACCACCGCCTAATCGGCGTAGCTGAAAATGATTGAACTACTCCCATTTGGTGTGCACTAGGGAGCTGAGAATGATCGAACTACTCCCATTGACATGCATCAGGGGCCGAGAATGATCGAACTATTCCCAACCGATACTTTCGGAAGTTCTTGGTTTGTAGAGTCACGATCTCCATAAGTGATGCCTAATAGCTTTTAGCGGTCTTGCAAGCTTAGATCGCAACCCACAGCCATGGGTTTCATCCAACACTGTGGTCACCTCAAAGGTTTACTTATGTGTCCACATGTTTACCTACATGTAAGTTCTCATGTCCACCACCAAGGTCATTTTATTATTTACACAATGGTACTATGTTTTTATTATGATGTCTCCTATGTCAAGTGTCATCATGATTCCAAGTAAGTTCATGTGTCCAATGAGATATCATTCTATTATATTCATGTCATTTTGAGCATATACCCAATGTCGCATAGAACTTTAGTATAAGAATTGCATGAATAAAAGGAGAACCAACAATATTGTGCATGTAAGAGCATTTAATTCATCTAGAATACCTCCTAACTACTGCAAAAGCTACATGCATGTCCATACAAGGAATAATCCAGTCTTTTCATGAAGAAAATTATGAAAACCGAATTGAAGAGGACAAGAAGGAGAGCTTTAGACAAAAGGGAGATCAAACCCATTTTGAAAGCTATTTTCCACCTTAACTTTTTAAACCTTTTCGTAAACGCCTTTTGAGCACTTAAAGCTCCAAATTAGGCATAAATCACTAAATGTAAGGTTTCCGCCATAAGAGTTGCACTAAAAACAACTATTTGCAAACCTCCCAAAATACTTCTCTTCAAGCTAAGAAACTCGCCTTAGCTGATAAAAACTTGTCATAAAGTACATTTGTGTTGTCGAGATTTTCTTTGAACCCTAAAGAATAAGTTCTGACCACTTTAAGACTCTTAGAAGACACTATTGAGAAAATCATCAAAAACTCATTAAAACAACTCTGTCCTTGGGCTGGAAATGGGGTTGAGAAGCGTGATTTCTTCCTCCTAGAGCTCCCTCCTATGGGCTTTTACCTTAGGTTCAAGTTTGGAGGAGTGGGAGCTTCAAGTGCCAACAATGGAGGTTTGAGCTTCTTTGAGAGAATGCAGAACAAAGGGAAAAGATTGGGTGATAGATGGGAAAGGAGAAGGCTACGGCTGTGAGAAGGTGTTTATAGAAGATTGGGTGATAAATAGGAGAGGAGGCTATAGCTGTGATAAGGTGTTTATAGAAGTGCTACATTAGCACATAAACCCTCCAGCTTCAAAACTTTGCACCGTTTATAGTTTCAGCCCGCTACTGTACCAGATACCGGTACTCCTGTTCGAGTACCAGTACTCTCTAGGAAGTTCCTCAGAAACAGAGAGTTTTCCAACGTAAAGACAGTACTGAGTTTTGGTGCTCCTAATTCAGTACTAGTACTCCACCTTAGTATCGGTACTCATCAATGAGCTCCTCAGAAAAAGAGTTTTTCGCACTGAAATCACTGCTAGAGTTTCGGTACTCGCCTCTGAGAACTAATACTCCATTCTCAATATTGGCACTCTAGAAGAAGTTCCTCAAAATTTGAATGTTCCTGTCACGCCTCGGGGCCCTTTTGAAAAACCTCTTATTAAAGTAGTGCCGTTTGAAATTCAGAGTTTGTGGGAAAATGCCCAATTTTTTCACAACTAGCCTTTCCCATGGGACGTACAGATCCGCCAAAAATACAGAGTTTCCTCTGTCCACGCGGACAGTCTCCTCTGTATTTGCACGGCGTACCAATCCATTTACATGCCAAACAACATACACAATTCACAACATACATTCACACCAGCCAGTAATCATACAATCAAATGCGTATGCACATATAGCTAGCTAATCCTTATTATTATGATGCATGACCTGTTCATTCAACTAAATACAACCTTAGGCGCGATGATGCGAATGCACATTTAATAACCACATCTATCCTTTGAAAGTGTTTTCCACGCCAAAACTTTATTTTGAAACCCTAAGCAATGCGATAAACTGAAAACCATTTGAAAGCTGTTTCCCACACGGAAACATGTCCTTTTGAAAATCAGCTACCACGAGGGATAGAAAACCATTATTGCCAGAAATCTAAAACCAAGCCACAACGTAAAACCGTAAATACCATGCCTTGTACCATAATAAATCCACAGAATCCAAAACCTGAACCACACCGATAGTCGTAATCAAACATTCAAGCATGAAGTAATAATCTACTGAACCACCGAATATCTATTTATTAAGCATTAAAAAGAGTAAGAGTCGATAAACCAGAGGGGGACCGCTAATGCGAGCTAGCTACGCCGAGGAACCTCACGCCGCGCCCTAACCTGCCTCCCCACTCGTGCCACCTATGGAAAATCGTGGGGTAAGAAAACAACTTGAGGTTTTCCAGTGGGTACGACAAAGCCATAAAGGCAAGGCATATTCAGAGGGAAAGAAAATATATATATATATATATATATATATATATATATATATATATATAAATATAATGAGATATATATGAAATGGAATATAAAGCTGCAGTAGCAATATGAACAAGTAATAACAATGAACCCTGAGATGCCGCTATCGTAAAGAAACATATTCACTATATGCCATGCTGGACGAATAGTTCGAATCTCGTACCCAATTCACGACCTGCCATATTGGTCCGTCGACCTTAGGCACTGCCTGCCACTACCATGCACTGAACTTGATCCACGCGTCACGAAGGATGACCTATCCGGATAAGTACATCCCTAGTTGGTGGCCAAACCGATACGGTGTCTGTGAATGTGAATACTCCCAAGCGTAGTGGCCAATCAAAGTAACCTTCAGCGAAAAGACGATAACTGTGGCTGAAGCCGAAACCGTGGCGTAAGGATGCCGACAACCGAGACCAAATAGGTCAAGTCAAGAGTGTAAGTATATGGCATGCCACCTGGATCTAAAGGTCCCTTGACAGTCAAGTAGTAAAAGAGCCTACTCTACATGTCCAAAGCTAGCCTACTACTATGCAAGATAGTAATAAATGAAATACTAGGAAATGAATAGCGATACCGACATGTAAAGAGTAGATATTGAATGCCGTGATGTGTAAAGAGAGAAATAGAGAAGATACAGCGTCACCGACTACCAGCTCGAAGCACCCACCTCTACCGTGAACCAGACTTGGGCTATCGACCCCTAGACGGTGCCTCTCGCTACTGCTCGGACCTATACAAAGTCCAACCCGAATCCGTAATTAGCCAAAACTCGCTAATTACCAAAACCTATTACTCAATACATGAATTGAACAAAGGAACAGTCGGATTTCCTGATCCCGTTAAATGGTCACCGTAAACGGGAAACCGGGACAGCTGCACAAAAAGTGCACCAAAACGGAAAATCGGGACCCCGGAAATAACCGGTTTGGTTTTCGGGATGTAGAATTTCGCCCCGAAACCAACCGCAGCCTTTTTGCTGCGACCAAAGGTGTCAAACCTTTCTAAATAACCAGCCAATAAGGCTAATACACTGCTGTGAATAGCAGCAACCCGCGCGACACGAAACCGCACCTGGAACTACACGATTTTCGAGTTTTAGGGTTCGGTTTAGCCCCGAAGTGTTTCGAAACACTTTGAAAATCACCCAACCTTCCTTGCTGTCCCAAAACACTCACTTTTTGGTGTCGGGACAGCCGCAAACCAATTGGTGCACGCACATGTGAAAAACCGTAATTTTAGCCATATCGGGTTTTCGAAAATTTTCGATTTCGATTCCGGAATCCCCTGTAGTCCCTCCACTGTCACCAGACACTTGGGACAGTCATATTACCAACCTATAAGGCTACTGGACAGATCGCGGCTATTCACATTACTCAAACGTGAAACCTGAACCAAAATAACGGTTTTCAATCGACGATTTTGCCGGAAACCACACCAGAATTTGATTTACATTCCGTAAATGTAATCAGACCCTGGACAACCAGTCCCTAGGTCACCTGTAGTGGTTTCACGCTGCACAAAGTAGCCCACAAGCAGTTTTTACAATAAAGACCCCTAATCTTATTATGATTGCACTAATTATAATATAAAGAGGAGTTTTTGAGTTGTTACCGACGATTCCAAGTTTCAGAACCGAACCGCCAACATAGGTCCGAAGGTCTCGCCAACATAGGTCCGAAGGTCTCGATGCTTCGGAACCTGCACTCCCTGTCCGGAGCACAAAAGCAGTCCGAGGGAGAATTTGGAGCAACTTGAACTGAGATTTACACCTTTCGGGAGTCGACAATTCCTAACCAGGTGATCAAGGACCATTAAATTAAAATCAAGATGATGGTCATACCCTACGGAACACAAGGAGGACAGGGCTCACCTTTTCGGGGTTCGCCGGAGTGCGGGTTGGCCGGATAAAGGGTATTGGGCTCCAAGAAATCTAGCTCGAAACCAGCTAGGGCTTGATCAGAGCCTTCACAGGCTCCGGCGGCCTACGGCGGCGAGCGCTGGCAGGAGGCGATCGAGACCGATAGCTTGAGGTCGGGGGAGGTGGTCGCCGGTGGCAGGAGGCTGCGGCGGCGGCGCTGGAACCCGTGCGGCCCAAAACTAGGGTTAGCTTGGTGTAGTTCGAGTCCAAGTGCTTTCAGCTACTAGGGGCTTCGGGGTGGCACTAGCGGGGTGTTAGAGGATAGCCGGAGGTGAGCCGCAACGTCGCGTAACCTAGGGGTGGCCGAGCAAGATATTGCGGCCAAGATCCTTGTAGTTCGGGTGCAGGCCCGGCCGTACGGCGGCCGTTGGGGAGCCTCGCCGGACCAGGGGAGGCCGGCAGTAGTGATTGTCGATGAAGGGATTGCTCCCAACCTTTTCGGGTTCGAGATGAAGAGAGAGAGAGAGAGATAGGAAGAGAGAGGGAGTGTTGATGGTGCTGCCCTCACTGGCATTCCGGCGTCTGGAGTAGTTGGCCGGAGGCTCTGGGAGGGTGCGGGGATCCTGCGGAGCGGGATGGGGCTGCGGCAGGGGCACAAAAGGGAGCTAGGGTTAGGTTACATGAAACCCTAACTCAACATACATATATATATATATATATATATATATATATATATATATATATATATATATATATATATATATATGTATGTACGTACATATATATATGTACCTACATATATATGTATATACATATATATAGAATTGAGCTAGAATACTTCTAAAAGCACCAAGGAGTTGGTGCTTTTAGGTTTCTAGCCCTTGGATGGAGGTGATGGAGGGCTAGGATGATAGTGGTAGGTGGTGGTAGATGGTGGTAGGTGGAATAGTGTTTGATCCAAAGGGTAATAATAGTCAAGGGGTAGATCCAAGGGCTACAAACCTAAAAGCACCAATGACTTGGTGCTTTTAGAAGTATCCTAGCTCAACTCCATATATATATGTGTACACATATATATATGTGTACACATATATATATATATATATATATATATATATATATATATATATATATATATATATATATGCATGCATGAATGAATAAAATGCATGGAAGTCCTCCAATTTTGAATATTTTATATTTAGTCCCTCATAGCAGGTGTATTTTGTAGTAAACTCCCTCCATGCCAAATTTTGTCAAAATCCATACATAAAATATAAGCCTTTTTCCAAAATTTCCAATTTTTCATTTTCGACGAATTTTTGAAATTTGCTTAATTCTCCACTTTTGCCTTGCCGAATGCGAAAACTGACTTCACCACGACTTCCGGCATTGCCAGAACTTTCGAGTGGTGAACTGGTTTCATCGAATTCTGTTTTCAATTTACGGACTTAGCCTCTCTCTCTCAAAACCCCTAATTTTGAATAATTTCAAAAGTCCAATTTTCCAAATTTCAAATTTCCCAAATTCAAATATTCATTAATTGCATTTGAATTTTACCAGTTTCTATAGTTCCCCAGTTGAGTTTTCTATTGAGTATCGGTACTCCACTATACAAGTTCTGGAACTTCACACAGCTGCACCATTATGCAGTTTTGATTTCCGAACTCCATTTTTGCATTAATTTCACGCCAAAACCAATCCAAGACATCCAGAACTACAAAATCTTCTAAGTGATATCAACTACTATTTTCTCCGACACCACACCAATTTGGCTAAAGTTTGGTACATTACACTGAATTTCAATCTATTGCAGTCGTCTTCTCCGACAAGGCCTTCCACTGCAGTTGAAATTTCATTAAGTGTCTCACCTTATCGACCTCCACCACCATCCTTGTCATTCCCCCCTCATCACTCCTTCGCCTTTGGTGCTGCCGTTGACGACCTCATCCTTCCTTTTCAGTCTGCTCCATCGATGAAGATGTCTGAGTACAGGCTACATATGTGTAGTAGAAAAACACAAAAAAATGAGATACAACAGAAAAAAATATGTTAATCGTGGGTTTGGTCGTTTGAGTAAAAGACAGAAGCAGAGGTGAAAAAAAAACTGAAGGAATTCCCACTTCCTTCTTATAGTTGCGTAAATGTTATTTGATTCTCTTTTCTAGATCGAACCTATTGTAATAGGTTCTTTAAGATTGGTCAGTGCTCATGGTATGTAATGAGAGCAGTGCCAGTCAATTTCGGTCGAAGAGGATTAAAAGGATTCATGTCGTTTCCTTTACGAGGCAAGACACTTCAGGGGACTTCTGAAAGCTTTTTTTCTTTTTATTGTATTAACTTTGCCCTACCAACCACTATTTCTGTTTTTGATTTTGTTGTATTAACTTCTTTCAATATTATATTATTTCCTTTAACATAATGCAAGTTTAAAATTTTCTTTAGTTATAACTATATTTTATATAGTGCCGAAGTGCTTTTTTTGGTCTAATTAGTTGAATTTTTTGTTCAATATTTGCACAGGAAGATGCAGAAAGAGAAAGGGTAATTTCCAATCCAAAATCTATTATGCCAGCGGCATTTGTCTCCTTTAAAAGCCGATGGGGTGCAGCTGTCTGTGCTCAAACTCAGCAATCAAGCAATCCAACGCTGTGGCTAACAGACTGGGCTCCTGAGCCTCGTGATGTTTATTGGTCTAATCTAGCAATCCCTTATGTTGAGCTTACTATTCGGAGGTTTCTTATGGCTGTTGCCCTATTCTTCCTGACATTTTTCTTTATCATACCAATTGCATTTGTCCAGTCCTTAGCAAACCTTGAGGGTATCGAGAAGGTTGTTCCTTTCTTAAGGCCTGTTATAGAAGTGTAAGTATACCTTACTATGATTTTTCATATATATTTCTTGCTTTTTCCTGAGATTCTCACTTTCTATCACGTAAGTTCATTATTTGACTATATTATATGGCTAGCAGCTTCTTAATCCTGATTAATCCAAATTCCACTGCCTAGCATTAGAGAATATCATGCTTGTTATTTTAAATTTGCCTTTAAATATAGATTGTCCTTGCTAATATTCTCCATGGTATTTAAGGGGCCATTCTATCAATTGTAAGGCGGTTGAAAACTTCTAAGATTTTTTATTATCAGCTATCCATATTCTCATGATAATTAAGAACATCTTACTCCTCTAACTCTTGCTTCTAATTGGCATTTACTTTTTTATACAGGCAGGTTGTTAAGTCATTGATACAGGGTTTTTTACCAGGGATTGCATTGAAAGTCTTCCTTATTCTTCTCCCAACAATTCTTATGACAATGTCCAAGATAGAAGGTTTCACATCATTGTCAGCATTGGAGAGAAGGTCAGCATCCAAGTACTATCTCTTTCTCTTTGTCAATGTTTTTCTTGGGAGTTTAATCACTGGAACGGCGTTTGAACAACTTAACAGTTTCCTCCATGAGTCTGCTCACAAGTAAGCTACCTTGCTTTTTTCTCCTGATTTTCTATTTCTGTTATTATCTTAATGGTTGTAATATATCCCTATATATATGACCAAAGTTATACAGAATGAAAAATTGAAATGCCTACATTGATCAGGTCAACCATTAAGTTTGAATAAGATCTGATCTGGTCAACCATTATTGTTTTTCTTTTAGAAAATAGAGAAAAATATTTTAATGCTCTTCACCTCTTTTCGGCGGTGGCCCTAAAATGAGGGCTAAGCAATTTTGACAACTGATGCAACAGAGTTATCACTTGTTTTGAATTTATTTAGAGATTGGTTTCAATGCTCCGTGGGTACCTACTAGGACCCAATTAATTATGCCCAATTCTATTTTTTTGGCCCACCTCTAATAAAATTGACTGTGATCAAATGTACCCATCTTATAATTTTTTTGTACACGAGCAAAGTGTCATGCCCCAGGTCGCAGCGGAATTCGGGCTTGCCAACAGATCCGTGGCACACACGGGAAGTCCCGTGCATACGAAGCGTCAAAAAGCTGCTCAAGTATAAGAAGCTACTACAACTAAAGAGTAACAGAGCTGAAATAACTTCCACATAGCTGAACAAACTGTACATGAACAAATCTCCAAAATAGTACAATCCACATCTCTCAACTAGAAATAAAAAACATCAAGCTACGCACAGTAAGTCTCCCAAAAAAACGCTAACAACAGGGTCGTCCACTAGTACAATCCTCGGGTAAGAGCTCTCTATCCAGCGATCCCCTTATCTTAATCAGAAATAGCAGGGACAGGTGTGGAGGTTCTGCAAGAAAAAGGTCAACAACAGAGGGTGTGAGAACTACTCAAAACAAGTAGTTCTCAATGGGTACCGTCGTCGACGACAACGACTTACCCATTAGGTCTATCAGAGGCATAAGTAATAAGAACTATTGAAAAAAACGTTGATCAAGTAAAAAGCTGTGGAAAGAAAACTATTACTATGCCTCTATACTAGAACTATAAGAATGGATGCATCATGTATGATATGCTGAACTGACTATAATACTACAGAAATAACCCAATCTACTGACTGGCTCGAAAGACCAGTCAAGCCCACACTAGCTGCACGTCTGATCCCTATTACAAATCCAGTGGGTCGCCGACGTGAAAATACTAGTACTAAATCAAGCTGCTTATTTCCGAAGTGGCACTCGAGGAAAGCGACCCGCTCGAGGATCAAAGTAACTAGGTCAAGTATGCTGCAGGCTATAATCGATGCACATGTTGATCATAGTACCCGCTAACGAAGCAACCACGACACAATCTGATGCATGTACAAATACCCGGTACAGCCGTGCAACCCACGGCTACCGTGACCCACAAAGGGTCAATAATATGATACCTATCCGAATCCCCTACATAACTAAAATCCGTACTACTTGACACACTCACCCTGCCAGCCCCAGGCACAAAGAAACACCAACCTGATATAAGTATACTAGCTATACTAGGTTCAGTTTGATAACATGTACAAGTAGTGTAATATGAGGTTATAATTCAGCTTAGTAGTTGTAGGTTTAACTACTTGCATGAGAGATAGCAGCGTACGACAATGAAGTTCAGTTAACATTGAATCTAAGTCCATCAAAGGTATTTAATCAAGTGCCAACTTCAAAAGAACGCATGCAAGTTGGAATTTCCATAGACATACATGGTAATTCATTGTATTCGAAGAACTAACCCACCTCGAATCGCAATCCGGCAAATTGGGGACGAAGAAGACCTCTCACCGCACACTATACCAGCAGGAATACCCCAACCAACACCAACAATCAGCCAAAACAAACTGCTACAACCACAGCCACTAAGAGTTACAAAACTATGCAATTCGGCTATAATCCGGGTTTCTACTAAAAATTTCACTTACTTACCCTCACCCGGATGGCAATCGACCACCCCAACTCCTTCCGCAGGTCCAAATTAACCAGGAAAACAAGGAAAGGGCCACTCCAAACAAGGATTACGCTGGAATAGAATTTAGAATCGAAATTCTAACGAAATTCAATAAAAACACAATTTCAACTCCAAAAATCTAAATTCAGTCATACTAACCAGTAATCTAGCTGAGGATAGCCCCAAATCAGTAAGAGGTGAAGAAAAATCCGGCCAAGATCTACCAAAGTCTCAGCTACAGAAATTGGATGCAGGAAATTAACAAAATTCCAACTTTTATCCAAAATCAGCATACTAACACAAAATACCTTAATTCACACCAAGTAACCTTGATTCCAGATGCTATAACTCAGACCACGAGTTCTCCTCCTATGCTACACCTCGAGCGGGAGCTAAATGCACAGCTAAAGGTTCCACTTCCACCCAATTGCTCAATCTCCTACTGCTGCTGCCAACTCTGCTGCTGTTAGTGCACTGGTTCATTGAGAAGATGGATAATGTTGGTTGAGGAGAAACGGAAATGAGCTTCTCTGGTGATGGAGAGGGAAAAGAGTCAGTGGAGAACATAGGAAGTCTATTTGTAGGGGAAAAGATAGGATAAAATGAACTCAAAGATCAAAGAGTTCTAACATGTTCTCTGCAGAAAAATCCAGATTCGGGCACCCGGGAATGACTGAAGCTGCGCCCAGCACAGAAGTAGGCGCCTGCCAAGAGAGTCCGGATCCTAATCCTGTGCCTGTATCATCACCTACCACCTACCACGTGTCTCAAAAGTTCGTTACTCACGAGGGAGCTCACCAACCCAATTTGGACTGCTACAGTAACAGTCGGGCGCTTGGAAAGTGAGCTCGAAATGGCTTCAGTAACAACCGTAGCTCTGGATTGAGGTTCTGGTGCCTGGTGCCCATTTTTGGGCGTCCGAAAGTTGCCAGAATTCCTGTTTTGGCAAATTTCAATGCTTCAAGTCCGTTTTCGCGTCCATTTCGCGCCAAAATGACTCGTTTCAACACTCTACAGATGTGTCGACCAGTTGCTGATACTGTTGTCATTTCGATAGCTAAATTTCCGGAACACCACACAAAGCGTCATATAGTTGAAGAAAATGGTAATTTTAAGAGTAGAAAGTAAAGATGCTTGCAGATAAGGTAGGTTGGCGGCAGAAAAGAAAGTACAGGAAGGTTAGCAGCAGGAGAAAACTAGTCAGCAAGTTTAATTAGAATTATGATGCGCATTTGCCCAAGTTCTGGTACATATGGCTGGGTCGGCTGGGCTGCTTCCGAGTCTGTGTTCCAACTAGTATTATGAATCATATCTGTATGTATATAGAAAATTTTGCTCTCCTCTCTTTCTCTTGTTAAGAGTAATGCTATGATTACCTTCAGGGCACGTTTGGTTCACACTATAAAAGATTACTAGGAATAAAAAGATACTCAAGAATCTTATTCCTACCCATCTTATTACTAAGAATGTGATATTCCGATGTTTGGTTCACACGATCATATTATTAAGTCATATTATTTATGATTACAAAAAATATACAATTAATGTATTTGTTTTCTTAATTAATTTCAAATATTATAAAAAAATTTAACATCTTTTTTAAAAAGAGAGAGAGAAAATAGGTTAGAGAGAGAGAAAGAATAATTAAAGAAATAGAGAGAGAGATAGAGTCGAGGTTAGATGGAGCGAGAGAGTTGATTAAGATTTTAGAAAAAGAAAGGGAGAGAGAAAGCCTAGCTTAGAGAGAGAAAAAAAAAGTTAAAGTTTAGAGAGAGAAAGAAAAGTTTAGAGAGAGATATGAGTTTAGAGAGTAAAAAAACTAATACCAACTAGCCGGCAGATGGGAAGATAGAAAAAGATTAGACATATTATGATTATCCCATCTATTAATATAAGGATACCCACCCTTCCTCAAGGGAATGAGATTAGTACTTTGGGGGGAATCTCATTCCCAAGTGAATCCAACATTACCAACTAGATTATTTAGTGCGTTTAGCCAAACACCGTCATATTTTTTTATTCCTATTAGATTACTAGGAATCTTAAAAAGATAGCGCCAACCAAACGCACCCTCAGGCTTTTCCTCTTCTTTTATTCAGGGTAAAGTGTATGGATGGTCCTTTTTCCATCCTCATAAGGCAACTTAATCTCCAAGTGTTTTTATTTGAAAACTTTAGTCCTATATGTAAAAAAGGAAACTGCTTTTACAATGTAAATAATTTACTTCTTTTAACCTACTTCAAAACTAATTAAATGTCTTAAACCAATCTAACTTACAAAATTAAACTGCTTTTTTATGCATCAAAATCTATATTTTGGGTAATTTTGTCCTTTTAAATTACTATAGTTACATATTTTTTTGTCCTGTAATTACATTTATCTTTGTTCAGAATTCCAGAAATTGTTGGTCGGTCGATTCCTATGAAAGCAACATTTTTTATCAGCTATATAATGGTTGACGGCTGGGCTGGTATTGCTGCGGAGATTATTAGATTGAAGCCATTGGTCATATTTCATCTAAAGAACACTTTTTTAGTTAAGACTGAGCAAGATCGGGAACAAGCTATGGACCCTGGATGTCTAGAGTTTGCCTCCTCAGAACCTCGGATACAACTATATTTCTTGCTTGGACTTGTGTATGCTGTTGTCACGCCAATACTGCTTCCTTTCATAATTGTGTTCTTCAGTTTTTCATTTCTTGTTTTCAGGCATCAGGTACATTTACTTTGACGTTGAGAAGTTTCGCAAGTTTGTCTGACTAACATTCTCTTCTATATTTCTCACCGATAAAATTCTTTGAGGTTTTACAGTTAACTGCTATGGACTTGCGAGTATCTTGTCATTCACACAATACAATATGCTGCTGGCCTAACCCCATTAATAAAAATCCAATCCTTTAGCTCTGTTTGAAGATTGCTGTGAGATTATTTTAGTGTAGAATATGTTAGATGCAATTTTAAGAACTATATTCAGCCTTAGTCTCACTTAAGTGGTTTCAACTTTCAACTGTACCAATTCTTAAAGGATACTAGGTGGGGTTTGTTAATCGTACTTCTTTCACCGCTCAATCCTATGTTATGTCATCTCCTTCCTAATCATGCTATCCTTGTTAATTTTGCTAATCACCTCTAACCTTTCTACATACCTTCTGTAAAGTGCTTCTAACTTATGTTACCTGTTAATGTCGGCCTTTGAGCTTTTGGAAGTGTAGGAGTTACTTATAGACGCTCAACAACAACATGACACTATGGCTTGCCAATTTCATTTCGATAGTGTATTCCTGATGTTAGCCAAAACTGGAATGTATGTTAGAGGATGAAAATTTCTCCTGAAAATTCTTGGCTTCTTGTCCTCTGCTCTTCTTTATTTCTCTGTGACCCTTCCACTTATTATTACATGACTTGTCAATCTTGTCAAGACCCAAATGCGTTTCTTTGTTTCTCTTTGATGTTAAAAGAGCCTCTTTGCCAAAGCTTCACTTATTCGCTTATTTTAATCACCATTAATTTTCCTATGAAGTGCTTCTTTGTGTAGGAAATTTCTAACTATTTCACTGAAATGTGTAGAATTTATGTTCAAACAACTTTATACTTTTACATTCTTAGAGTTATCGCTTTGTTATTCACTTCAATGCAAGATTATAAATGTCTACAACCAACAATACGAGAGTGGGGCATCATTCTGGCCAGATGTTCATGGACGGTTGATAGTCGCCATGATAGTATCGCAGCTGTTGCTTATGGGCTTGATGAGCACACAACGTGCGCCTCAGTCAACTTTGCTTCTTGGTCTTCCCGTTATCACCTTATGTTTCCACAGCTTTTGCAAGGGTCGATTTGAACCAGCATTCGTGAAGCTCCCCTTGCAGGTTAGCTGCATTTATCCTTCTTTTAAAAAAAAAAAAAAATCAGAGCATTAAAAACCAATTTAACAGTTTTCCAATTTAATGTGCATGTGAATTGTGGTTTGGCTTTGAGGGTTTTTCTATAATGCTTTGTAGGATGCAATGGTGAAGGACACATTAGAGCGAGCAACTGAGCCAAACTTAAATTTGAGAGACTACCTCAAATATGCGTACATTCACCCCGTTTTTCATAGTGATGATATCGAGCGTCCACTGGCTATTGAGGAGGAAGAGAGAAACCCACTTGTTGCCACCAAACGAAACAGAAGTACTCCTGGGGATAGCAAATATGCTTCCGAAACTAGTTCTGATATCAATTTCTAGCAGTGGGAATCATTTCTTGCCTTTTGTAGATAGTTTTCTCTTTAGATCCTATTGAAACAGTTCATTTTGCTGTGCAAATCTGTACCTTTGTAAAGGTAATCAAGAAATCTGAAAGAAATCATAACGGGAAATATGGAAAAAGAAGACAAATTTTTTTTAAAAAAGAGAGGAAGATCAGGTGATGTCAGTTGTATTATTGAACATGTATCATATTTTCATGCACTCTTTTAGTATTGTTTTCAAATATAAATTACTAATACTAAATGTTTTGACCTCTTTGGATACAGAAATAGCTCAATTTGAACAAGCAGAAATGTGCTGCATTGTCTTTTTTTACTTGCAATTCTATAAATTGGGTTTAGATACTTAGATGTTATCTTATTTTTTTTAAAAAAAAATTAGGATGTGTTTGGTTCATGAATAGGATTTGAATAGGATTGGAGATGAGTTGGAATGTAGTGGCAAAAGTTTGTTTGCTTGCTTGGTTTGCAACTGGAAGGGTAAATTACACTTTTGGTCCTCGAACTATAAGGCGCAAGGCACTTTGGTTCTCAAACTTTAATTTGTTATAATTTCTGGCTCGAACTTTTTAAATTATTGTAATTATGCTCCACAACATAATTTAGTTAATTAAATATTAATATATTATTGATGTGAAAGTGATGTGTCATCTTAACTGTGCTATTAATTATAACACTGTTACATCACTTTCATGTAAGCGACATATCAATATTTAGCTAATTAAATTGAGTCGTAGGATTTAGATTGCAATAATTTAAAAAGTTCGAACTATAAATTATAACAAACTAAAGGTTGGGGATCAAAGGAACGCTCCTGCTTGATGATTAAAAGTGTATTTTACCAAAAGGGAATGAACATCACCTTCTATCAATTTGTCTTTGGAAAATAAAAATGAACAAAAAGGAGCAATTGCGTATAGGTCCCTACAAATAGATCAAATTGTTGCTATATCCCTCCAAAATGTAAATAGTTAGAAAATGCCCCTCCAAATGTATTGATATGTTCATATTTGATTCTCTATTTTACAGCCGTTAGTATTATGTTTATTTTTAACAGTTTAGAAGTGAAATGGCAATATTGTCCTTATAAATATGTCCCTTTAAATGTTAGTAATGGCTGAAAAAGTGCAAAAATCTCCTCCCTATAAAAACACAATGAGGTTATCATCTTTGCAAATTTGCTCCTCCGGACATGCAAATTTGCCCCTCACAAAAATACTCTCCTCCTCCTCCGACGATCTTCCGCCCCAAGTGTCACCGTCGGCAGTTTCGCTGTAGTTTAGCTGTCCCAATCCCCTGGACTGCATCCCTTTTCCTCTCTCCTCACTTACGCCCAACTCTCAACTCCCTCTATGCCACCATTTCCTTGCCGCCCCCCACTTCTCCTCCGCACAAACTAAAGCTGTCATGTTCCGGGATATGCAGAATCTTCCTCAGGCAGGCACGGTAACAAACCCGCCATATACACAAAGGTGCCTCCGTAACAGCAGAAAACTCATTTTAAATATTTTTAGAACATAGCCCAAGACACCACAAATCCGCCACATGTACAGGATTTTTCTTGTCCACACGGATAGACTCTCCCATGCAAATGTACGGCGTCGAGATATAAAGTATACACAAAATAATCTAAACAGAGATGATGTACACATCCTACACTGGTTACTATAACAGCAGAAAATAACTATAACTAAAACTAGAAACATACAATTTTATTGACCGATAAGACATCGATTATACCTCGAGATATCCAACATAAAATAGAAATACGACTAACCAACCATTAATCTAAATGATTCTAAAGTCCAACAGATATAACCAGAATACTAGAGTAGTATATAAATGTTGTGCTCTGTTTTTCCCGGACCGTTGACCGAGTCCGGGCCTTTTCGATGTGTGTGCGAAAAGGTAAAACGACTTCTTAAAATGACCCTCGAGATTTGCGCCATAGACTGTATCAAACGATTCGGCTGATGAGGGATCAGATCAGCCGAGTTCTGATAGCATACGGAATGTTGTATCGGCTGATGAGCCGAGCAAATGTGGATAAAAGGGAATACTTAGGTCGGCTGACGAGCCGAATGGAAATTATATATATATATATATATATATATATATATATATATATGTAGAGTCGGACTGTTTACAGGGAATAAATATATCCTAAACTATTCCTAAAAAAAGCAGTAAATGCTGGAAAAGAAGATTACAATTGGACTACTCCTAGAAAACACAGAAAATAATGCAGGAATTGAAAATGGTCTTATTGTTTCTCTGAGAAAAAAAAGACCTCTATTACAGGCTTCGAAATTACTATTTATAGTAATAACTTATCAGCCCACATTATTGGTCGGTTTTAGTAGTGGGGGTAGTGCTATAGCCATGATTGCGGAAGTTACGCCCCACTTCTCAACCGTTCCCGCCTAAGGTCTCTCCACCTTCAGGCGCCTTGTTGTCGGCTCCTGGCGTACCACGTGTCCTTATTTCTTTGGCTCGTACGTGAGCCGGCCGTCTATTTTATGGCGCGCTAATTTTGGCATCAACAATGCCCCCCAATAGTCTTTCGAATGAACGTTCGGAAGACTATTAATGCCAAATCCACCGCTCGATGTCAGCCGAGACCCGAGCTTTAGTCTCGCTGGTCTTTGTCGGCTGAAAGAAAACACTCTTACCGTTGTCGGCCCTTTATCATCTCAGCCGCATACACTTCGGCTTCATCGGCCGATTCTTCACTTTCACTCGATTGACTCGGCCCTTCTTGAGCCGACAGTTCTTCTATCAAGGATTTCTCCTTGCCTTTGTTTTGATTTTTATATCGGCTCCATTGCAGCCGATCGTCTTCATTTCCTTTCCGAAATTGCTCATATTGGGCAACCCGAACACCCAGATCAAATAAGTTAGGGAAATACTTATCTTCAAAATAGTCCTTTATCTTAAAATGCAGACCATTAAACGCCATTTTGGCGAACTCGGACTCTGGCATTCTAACAAAACATTGGTTCCTTGCCATTTTGAATCGGTTCAAATATTCCTCAACCGATTCGCCCGACTTTTGCCGATATTGTGCTAAATCAGCAACCGATAATTTTGGCTCCGATCTGTAAAACTCTTCATGGAATTTTCTTTCCAACTCGTCCCAATCTCGGACGGAATTGGTAGGCAAGCTGGTATACCAAGTAAACGCTGTTTTAGTCAAAGACGTGTTAAACAAACGAAGTTTCAAAAATGGGTCAGCGGCGGCCTCCTTACACTGGGCCGTGAACCGTGCCACATGTTCGACCGTATTCTCGGTCTCATCCTCAGAAAATTTATCAAACTTGGGCATCTTCCAATTCGCTGGGTACAGATGCTCCGCATCAATATTGACAGGATAAGGAGAGCGAAATATGGGCCATATTGTCGGCCTAGCTCCCACTCCAAAGGTATTACAGATCACTTCCTCAATTTGAGTATATAACTCATTATTGTTCCCAGGTACGGGAACAGAAGCCCGAGCCTGAAGCGGGTTCGGCCCTGGAGGAAGTCCGTAATTTTGAGGCGTGGGATTCACACCTTGCACCACATTGGGGGCTTGCCCCCCAGGCCTTACCCCTCCATTTTCGGATTGATACGCCGGCAAAGGCGGAGGTGGTGGTAATCCCCATGCTATTTCTGGCTGCTGACCGGCAGTAACATTTGTCGTTGCCGGTCTATAAGCGGTTTGAAATGGTGTTGCCTGAGGCTGTGTAATCGCCGGCGTGGTCGGATTTTGTAACGTCGGCCCGCCCACAGGCCCTGGAAGGCCTGGGTATGGCTGCTCAGCCCGTGCTAGAAATTGCCCAATTCGGGCAATATTTTCATTTGAACCGTGATTGCGGCTAAAACTGCATCCAATCGATTGGTACTCTGATGACTATTTTGGTCCAAAACTTGTAGGACGCGAGTCATCTGTCCCAAGGCTTGAGCCAAACTCGACTCCTGGTGGTCTGACTGACCACTAGTTTCCACCTCTGCCGGTAATACTGCTTGGTACTCATTCGCATTCTCGGTATTGCTGGCCTGGTCATTCCCCGAATTTCGAGGAACGACTCGGTTACGAAGATTCATTGTATTATCATCAGCCATAGCTTAAATGAAGCAGTAATTTACCTTAAATTGGATGTTGTCCCACCGGGCGTGCCAAAAATTGTTGTGCTCTGTTTTTCCTGGACCGTTGACCGAGTCCGGGCCTTTTCGATGTGGGTGCGAAAAGGTAAAACGACTTCTTGAAATGACCCTCGAGATTTGCGCCCTAGACTGTATCAAACGATTCGGCTGATGAGGGATCAGATCAGCCGAGTTCTGATAGCATACGGAATGTTGTATCGGCTGATGAGCCGAGCAAATGTGGATAAAAGGGAATACTTAGGTCGGCTGACGAGCCGAATGGAAATTATATATATATATATATATATATATATATATATATATATATATATATATATATATATATATATATGTAGAGTCGGACTGTTTATAGGGAATAAATCTATCCTAAACTATTCCTAGAAAAAGCAGTAAATGCTGGAAAAGAAGATTACAATTGGACTACTCCTAGAAAACACAGGAAATAATGCAGGAATTGAAAATGGTCTTCTTGTTTCTCTGAGGGAAAAAAGACCTCTATTACAGGCTTCGAAATTACTATTTATAGTAATAACTTATCAGCCCACATTATTGGTCGGTTTTAGTAGTGGGGGTAGTGCTGTAGCCATGATTGCGGAAGTTACGCCCCACTTCTCAACCGTTCCTGCCTAACGTCTCTCCACCTTCAGGCGCCTTGTTGTCGGCTCCTGGCGTACCACGTGTCCTTATTTCTTTGGCTCGTACGTGAGCCGGCCGTCTATTTTATGGCGCGCTAATTTTGGCATCAACAATAAACTAAGTAAACAGGTAGCTACGACCCCAGTCGATGCTAGCTAAACAGCTCTATCTAGGCGCGAGCCTCACACCGCATCTCGCATTTCACAATCCAAGCCACTTGGAAAAGCAGGGTGTCACTAGAAACACAAAATATTTTACAGTGGGTACAACGAGCTGACGAAAGCAAGCTGCACCTATTGGTCAACAAAAATAAGGTATTGCATGTAGTGTACTAGACCTTGCAAATAGGCAAGATTGTAGTATAAATTGTTGTTCAGCACGTCATAGAGTGCTCGGTTGAGTTGGAACCATTTTGGCGTGAAATGGATGCGAAAACGGACCTTGAAAGTGAAAATCAACTCAATATGTGATTTTAGTGCATTTTCGAACACCCGGAAGTGGATTCGAATGCCCAAAAATGGCTGATTAGGTGATGTTAGTTTGGAGCTCAGTTGCGGACGCCCAGATGCTATGAAGGTGGATTCAAATGGGTTTCAGAACTTTGTGAGGGCACCCGATTCTATTATAGCAATCTGGAAGTGGGTTGGTGTAGTTGATGTAATTGAGGCAGTGAACATATGACTTAGTGAGCTGACTCAATAGATTTCGGGTGTAGGTCCGGGCGCCTAAAAGTGTGCGGGCGCAGCTATGGTGAGTTCGGGTGTGCAAGTGCAATGGAGGGCACCCGAAAGTGGTTTGTTATGAGGTTTTGGACACACGATGTAGTACCCCTGGGGCCTAACTGGCGAAATGACTACAGTATCAGAGACTAGCCGACACCTCTGTAGAGTGTCGGGATGAGTCGGAGTCGTTTTGGCGCGAAATAGACACGAAAACGGACTCGGAGCACAAAAATAAGCTAAAACTGAAGTTCTGGCAGTTTGCGGCGTCCAGAAGTTGAGTTTAGGGCGCCCAGATTCCGAGTGCTGTTTTATATATATACTGAGTCATTTCGGATCCAAATTCGGGCGCCCAGAAGTGGATCAAGAAGTTCACCTCGTGAGTATCGAACGTGCTGACATGTGTGCGTGGTAGGTGAGTGCCGTTGGACCACGTTAAGGCACACCAGACCACCGAGCGGAGATCCTGAAGTGTTGGGTTAGTGCAGCCTGGAGGAAGTGGGCGCCCAGAAGTTGAGTTTAGGGCGCCCAGATTGTGGATTTTCAGCATATGGACTGGTTAGCAGCTTTTGTTCTTAAGGCTTAAGTTATCCTATTCCTACTACTATAAATAGATGGGGACGACCCCCATGAAGCTCTTTTACTTCCTTTTCATGGTGAACTCAGAAATTTTGCAAGAAAGTCCCTCAAATCCTCTAAATTCTATCTTTTCCCATTGAAGGCTTGACTTTCTAGCAAATTTCCAGCAGATTTCCAACAGAATTCCAGCGTCGACTTGTGGCGTTTCAGCTCGTGTGCGGTCTAGGAGTGTCCAAATCCCGTGAAACTTAGTTTTATGGATTGTGGACTCGTAGAGGAAGTTGTGAAATCCTTCCAACAGCAATTTGGATAGGTATGTGAACTTTAATTGCTGTTTTACTGGACCCCTTGTGTTCTTGAGCTGAACTTTGGATTTTTCCTTGATTTTATGGATCCAAATCTTGTTGGAGCTGGATTTTTGATGTAAGGATTGGTTTTCCTACATCCCTTGCTGGATTGGAAGCTTTCTACACCTGAATTAGAGATTGGAAAGGTGAGTATTAGCTCAGATTTGCAGAACTAAGCTTAAATGCTGAATTTTTGGAAAATTGATGGATTTCCTTGGATTTTTGAATCCAGATTTTGATGGAGAGCTTATTAGAGGATTTGGTTTGATTCATCACTCTATTTGGGAGGTTTGTGACCCTACTTCATCAGTTGTTTAAGATTGAATTCCCAGATTTGAGCTAGAAGTGTTGTTTGCTAACTTGCTGAAGTTCTGGATGCAGGTTCTGGGCATCCAGAAGTTGGGCCGAATCCTATTGGAGGCTTTTTGGTGATCATTTCGAGCTCAATTTTGGTGAGGAACCTGGAAAATTGTTCTTTAATCTTTTGAGATGATTTGGGTGAAGTTTCACTGCATTTGGACTTGGGAATTTGGTTAAATTCTATTTTGAACTCATATAGGTTGAAGCTGCCAGGCTGCAGTTCTGGGCTCAGGTTCTGGGCGCCCAGAAGTGCTGCAGAGTGGATCCGAATCCTGTTTTTCAGTTGGTTTGATTTCGGTTGAGGCTGATTTTGTGCGGGGCTTCTCCTTTCGACTTCTGACCATTGTTGGACTAGCGTTTAAGGTAGGTTATTGTCGACCGAAGTCTTCGGAATTCCTCCTAAGTTGTAGAGAATTCCAGCATGCTTATTTACATCATATTTTCATGCTAGTAGCTCAAGTTCATGAATTTGCATATTTTTATATGAAATCTGAATTTGGAGCATAATTTAATAATTTTAGACAAATATTACATGCTGAACTGGGATTTGACTTAGGAGAAAACTCATTAAACCTACACCTGTCACTTTTCGAAAAACTTATCAGAGAGCCGTTTTTATTAATGCATCGCTGCTGTTAGTGCGAGGTGGATACCTAGATCAGTGTAGGTCGAGTTTACGCTCGTGCTGAGATGCAGAGCTCATTGTTACAGCAGAGTTTAGGCTGTTTCGAACTTTCGAGTGCCGTCGGGGCTGACGATGGACTCAGATTTCTTCTGTGTGCATCAGATTATGCCGTGGGCTCATAAGCCTTGGTTGTTAGACCAATTTGACCCTTTTATTTCAATTTTAGCCTCTAGTTACCTTATTGAGCTGTCAGATTTGCATATACACTCGGCTGGGTCGCGCCCACGAGTGCCACTCCGGAGTTGGACTTTTGTGCGTCGCAGTAGTCCCTGTTGGGTGCTGCCCTACACCGAAAACCCTCGTGGGTGAAGTACGGTGCAGCTTAGGGTACCGGCGGGACTGGTCTGTTGAGGTCCCTATAGACTAGGGTCAGTATGGGCGGTTTATGTGAGAATCCGAATTTTGGGAATTTGAAATTCTCAGTGTTCCTCTCCCCCATTACTGTGTTTTTGATCAGTATACGTATATATATACCGGTATTTATATATATATATATGTATATAAGTGATTTTAGTGGATTTTAATAGTTGTTGGTTTTTCGTCGCGGAGAGCGAACGGCTTAACGGCGCGATCCGGAGTCCGAATCTGACGAACCAAAATGGTGAGTTCGATGTCTCGGCAGTGCTGAACGTGATGGCGCGATCCGCGTCGTCGTGCGACGAGCAGATGAAAAGTTATTTCATCTTGATCGCCGAGAGGTCGTAAGTCGCATTTTGTAATTTCGCGATTTGGACCCTGTTCTCGCACCGTTTCGCGTGAGATTGCTTGTGGAGGGGTGTTTGGGCATCTTGTGCTGGCTGAGAGGGACCTTGGGGTGTTTTGCTGAGTTTGGAGGGGTTTTTCTGTAATTTGGTTGGTGGAGGGGGTGGGTGAAACATCCCCTCACACTCTCTCTCTCACACTCCCTCTCTCACTCCCTTCTCTCCCTTGCTCCCAGGGGGGGGTGAGCACGAGGCTCCCCTGCCCCTCAGCCTCCTCCCCGAGCCCTGCCGGTCGCCGCCGGCCACCGCCTGGCCGGAGCTACCCCCCCCGGTCACCTCTCTCTCCCTTTTCTTCTTCTTCTCCTTCTTCTTCTTCCCGGAGGTGTGCACCCAGGGGAAACCCACGCCAGAGCTCCCCTGAGGTGGCACGACTGCTCGAGTCCTGCACCGCCGCCGGTGACCGCCGCCGTGGGCCGCCGAGCTGCCGCAGCTGCTGCCAGGGCAGCTGCGGGCAGGGGGTTGGTGGCCCAAGCCGCCGCCGGTTCGCGCCGCCTTGGGGGGTGAGCGCCCTCACCCTCAGGCCCTCCGGCGCCGCCCCTTTCTTCCCCGGCCGCCCCCGTGCCGCCGGTGCGCCGCCGCGCCGCCTGCGGCTCCTGCGTGCAAGCTGCAGGCAGGAGCAGCTGGAGGCCGCGCCCCCCGCCGCCCCCCCGCCGCCTCGGAGGGTGAGCGCCGCCACCCTCGGGACCTCCGCCGCCGGTCTTCTCCTTCCCGGCCATCGCCGTGCTGCCGGAGCGCCGCCGCAGCCGCCGCGGCTGCCGCCTGTGCTCCTAAGGCACCCGCGGCTGTGAACTTCCGACCGCCGCCGCCGTTGCCCGGAGTTGTCGCGGTCGCCCCTTCCCCGACGTCCGGCGGGTCCCTCTTGCCGGTGCTCGCGTCGCCGTCGGCTGCCGACGCCGTTCCTTGCCGGTGTAGGTGTGGCCGAGCCTTCCCGGAGCTAGGGCTCTTCCCCGCGCCGCCGCCGCCACTTCCCGCCGCCGGCTGAGGTGAGCCCCCTCTTCCTTGCCACCTCCTCTGCCGACCCTGGCCGCCGCTGGCCGTGCATGCCGGCCGGGCAGCCGGCCGGAGCTGGTTGCTCCGGCCGGGGTCTTGCTTTGTTGGATTTTGGCCGTACCTTGGTGTTTGAGCTCCCCGTTGCCTCCCGGAGCTCGGAAAGGTGAGCCCGATGATCGCGGCGATGCGCTGATCATCATGCTCACCTTAGTTTCTGTTTTGGGTGAGCCGTTTTACCGTTCGGCCTTCGTCGAGCATTTTCGCCTTGTGGATGCACTGTTTTTATGGGTTTTCCCGGACTGCGACTGTTCCCGTCGCAGTGAGGCTGTGAGCATGGCCTCCGTTACATCGTTGCCTATCCGCTGGTGCTTGCGGAAGGTCGTGCGGATGTACGGTTTGCTCACACGGCCTTAGTTACGCTCGCTTTTGTGCTTGAGCTCGCTGTTTTTATGGGATTTCCCGGCTTGCGACTGGTCCTGTCGCAGCGGGACAGTGAGCACGGTCTCCGTGACGTCGCTACCTATCCGCTGGTGCTTGCGGAAGGTCGAGCGGACGTACGGTTTGCTCTAGCGGCTTAATTTAGTGATTGTATGTATGTGTATGTTGCATGTTTGGGGACTTTGGCGTTTGTGACAGCGTAGCGACGCTGTGGGCTGCAGGGGTAAGGTCTTGGAGACCCTGTGGACTGGTTGTCCAACCCCCTCGCCCTTCGTGTAGTTTCGGATTCGTTTCCGACGTGTTTTTCGATGAAATAATCGACGAAACGCACGTTTCTAGTTGTGCGACTCACTCGCTGTTTTCGCGAGCGACTTGGCTTCATCGTGTAGCCTCGTTGGCTGTTCCTCATCGCTGTCCCGAAGTTCCGAGGACAGCGGATGAGTGATGTGGGGTTCCGGTGCCAAATTGGCACTTTTCGGGAACCCGGGAAGCCTTTACGGGTGCATTTGATGTTCGTGGCACCCCGAGCTTGTGCTCGCTGTCCCGTCACTTGGTTTCGTGTGTTCGGGGACAGCGAGGGACCATGTTGGCTGTTTGGTACCCCTCGGGGGCTTTGTGTGGTTTCGGGATCGTCCCGGTGGGTTTCCCGGGCGATCCGCCGGTTTCGGGATGTGAGAGCTTTGTGTTTAGCGTCGACTTGGTGGACCTTGACCCTGTGAGTCTTTCGTAGGTCCTGTCGCGGTTCCCGAGAGCCGTCGGTGTTAGATTGGATCTTACCTACAGGTGGGTACTTCGACCCGGAGTCGGTTCAGTGGACTACGGTGATACCTTTCTATCCCTTCCTTTGCATTTCTGTTAGTAGTTCACTTGACTCCCGTAGACTCTACTCATATGCGTGCTTGGATAGTAGAGTAGTGTGGTTTGCATGTTCTTTGAGACGACCCAGTCGGTCGGTGGGGATCGCTTGTCATTCTGAGCGATCCTAGTGTGGTTTGCATGTTCTTGAGACGACCCAGTCGGTCGGTGGGGATCGCTTGTCAGTCTGAGCGATCCTAGTGTGGCTTGCATATTCCTTGAGACGACCCAGTTGGTCGGAGGTGATCGCCTGTTGTTCCGAGCGATCCTAGTTGTGGTTTATTGGTTGCTTCTCGGCTTGTTGCCGTTCTGTGGATTGAGCATATGCATCGATCGTCACAGCTCTTCCCGCACTTCACGTACACCGCGGTCTGATCCACCGTTTAGAGGTGTTCTTTTCCGGAAAAGGGTCGTGAATTTCTACCGACCCGTGGCCCCGAGCATTGCGTCGGGGGATGGATGGTGCCGTTGGATTGAGCAGGGTGACAGTGCCAGGGCCACCCCCTGGTGGCTATAGATTGGGTTCACTTTGTGGTTATCCCCTTTGATGCATACTAGTTGCTTACAGTAGCATTGTTATTTCTGTTATAGGTTCAGCCTCATATTTACTTGTGCTACTGTATACCATATCTATCTTTTGTTGACCCTCGTGCCGGTGTGTACACCTCGCCTTCGTCGGCTTGCGGTACCCACTGGGAGGGGAGACATGCGTGCATGTTCTCTCCCCCCCCCACCCCCATTACAGGTTTCAGGTGAGCAGGGTGGTGGTGAGTGTCGGGACGCTGCGAGGCACGCCTAGATAGTAGCTCTAGAGGTTCCGACTCGTGAGGCTACATCCCCAGATTTTGGTTATTACCCTATCTTGACAGTGGACTAGATGTGGATGGGGTTCAGTTACATTTTGGATGTTTATATGCATGCTTACTTTATGTTTGTTTTGGTTAGTTCCTATTTGCGTGCATGCTTAGACTCTTGTATGAGAACTATTCTAGTTATTTCATTTGTCGCACACTCTGGTTTTCTACCCCTCGTGGTAGCGCTTTCAAGTAAAAGGTTCTCGTGTGGAGAACAGTTTTCAAAAGGTTTTAAATGATTGAATTTAGGATTTCAAAAGAAAGCTTCTGGGTAAGGAGCAGTTTTATAGAATGATTGCTGATTGTGCATTGCATCATCCTTCGCTTAAGGACCTGCTTAGATTCATACTGGATTAAGGATGGTTAGCTGTATGAATCTTGTTTTGTTCTGTTTAGTTGTGTTGAATGAATAGTGGTTGTAATCCCCTCGTTAATGTTGTCCACGCCGTGCAAATACAGGGGAGGCTCTGTCCGTATGTACAGTGATCCCTGTATTTGTGGCGGATCTGTACGTGGCGCGGGCTAGGGTTTCAAAAAAAAAAAAAATTGGCACGCTTTTCCGCTTCTAAAACTAGCCCGGGGCGTGACAGATTAAGATGGTATCAGAGCGTAAAGGGAACAAACACTCGTTCATTCATCAACTTGTAACTGAACCACTGGTTAGGCTGACCCCTAGGAAGACCTAGGATGTATAGGCGCGCGAGCTCGAGGGGTTTGTTTTCGGCTTGTGTTTTGTGGGAGTTGCCGACCCCTTTTCTCTTGCGCTGGTTTCTGCTTTTGCAGTTGGTTTGTGGTCTTGGTAGACCTCCTCGTCCGGGTCGTGGTTGTGGGCGTGCGCCTGCGGAGCTGTCTGCTGGTTTTCTGTTTTGGGCTGTCGAGGCCGGTACGAGTGAGGAGCTGGCAGGAGGCGGACAGCCTGGTGTGGGCCGCACCCTGTGTGCTTGAGGCCGAGGCGAGGGGTCAGTTGGCGACCCTCTCCGGCATGTTCCGGCTTGTTCCGGTGGTTTTTGCAGCAACAGGCTACGGCAGCTGCCGCTCCAGCCCCTCCTACTCCTTCGCCGTGTGCCCCGATGACTGCAGACCCTCCTGTGGCACCCACACCGTTGTGCGACGACCGTGACGACAACAGCGACTCCGTCGGCTGTTTCGCGCGTGGACGCCGACCCCGTGTTTGGGGGTGGTGGCCACATCCGAGCGTGTTTGGGCGGATCTCCTGAGTTTTGATCTGCCCTTGTTCGCAGGCTCGTACTCCTTCTAGTAGTGGTGGTGGAGTACCTTACAGATCCCAAGTGGCAGGGTGCCTTTTCCCCTTGTGTAACCACTCATTGGTAGGTGGTAGCCCTTGTGGGCTTGGGAAACGTCACTCGGTGGATCTGTGTTGTTGTTTGGGCTGTTCTTGCCCTGTCCCCACACTTTTCGTGTTGAGCACGAGGGCCTCTGCGAGCGTCTCTACGGAGACGGTGCTTTGAGCAGTTTCGACCGCAGTTTGGGTGTTTCCCCTCTCTGTTTTGTTGGGTAGGGCGGTGAAACCTACCCCTCTGACGTCTTGCTGGTGGCATCGTCAGTGTTGGTCTTTCGACCATTGGCTAGTTCTGGCGTCGAACTGACGTGTACTAGACTGAGTGGACACTGTTGAGTGTCGGGTGTTTGTTGGTGCCTACGTGGTTTGCGGCTATCCTAACGCCTAAATTGGTGTGTTATGGGATTCCTGGTGGTACTTGTAGGTTTCCGTGTTGCCGCGAGATCTTCCAGGTTTTTTGTTGGAGATCTCACCGCGTTCGACGTTGGTTAGTCGACGCTGGTTTTGTTCTGCCTCCGGTTTGGTTCGTGTGGTTGACGACCCTTTGTCGCCTGTAGCCGTCGGTTCATTGTTGGAAGCCGATGACTCCTAGGGAGTTGGCTCAGGGCAGACTTTGTTTCGTGGGTCGGTCTGCTTTTCCCGTTAATTCGGTGACTCGTCTGTGACTTTGATCCAGCTTTGGAGTTGGTTGACCTGGTACCTTTGTGGTGTTGCCAACTGGTTGTTGGCCTTGACCTTGGGATATTTCGTTTTCTTTTGATAAGTACGTTGGCTGCAGACAACGTAGTGTCGAAAGTTAGGACGAAATACCCTATCCCTTCTTGGGGACTTTCTGGATTGGGTCGGTGCTTTCCCTTGCAAGACATTTCTCGCCCTTGGCCGTCTTGCGGAAAGCTGTGTGTTGGTCATCCCCGTTCTAGTGGTGAACCTTGAGCTAATCCTGGCGTGGTTTTGCACTGTTGATTTGCCATCACTGCCGTCGGTTTGACTCCGGTTGAGTCAGGGTGCCCTCTTAGCTCGGTTTCGGGATGACGGGAGCCTGGTTGTTGGCTCCGAGCTGTGTTTGCGTGCAGGGTTTTCGCCGTGTCTTCGTATAGTTTCGCTTTGGAGCGCGTGTCCGATCTTTGGATCTAAGGTTCGGCATCGTTGGTGCTTGTATCGCTTGTTGCGATTGGCAGCCCTGTTCACGTGAGTGGTGGACTCGCAAGGTTTCCGTTGGTCGGTGTTGTTTTAGTACCCTCTACCGCAGACCTTCGATCTCTTCGACCGGCTCCAGGGAGCCACGGTTTTCTCGAAGTGTGTTCTGCAGCCAGGTTATCCTTAGTTGAGGATCAAGGCCGCGGACGTTGCGTTAGACGGCCCTCCGGACTCGTTACGGGCTTTACGAGGTCACGGTTTCACCGTTCGGTTTGACGAACGTCCCGGCAGCCTTTTGGATTTGATGAGCTAGTTTTTCGGTAGTTCTCGGATCAAATTGTCGTGGTCTCCTTTGCCGACATACTGATCTATTCGAGGAGTTTCCTCCTTGGTTCGCATCGTGATGTGGGTTGGTTTCGTGGAGGAACCAAGGAAGGAGGACTCTGTAGTGGTTTGGCCTGTTCCGGCTCCTGTGACCGAGTTTGGGGACTTCCTCGGCTTGGGCGTCGTTGTCGGCGAATTGTTGAGGGTTCTCCTCAAAATCGCCGCCCCTTTGAGTGAGCTGTCGAGGTAAAGCACGTTGTTTCTCTAGACTCCTGCTTGTCTGTTGAGCGCCTAGGAGCCGATGGACTGTTTGACCCGTGCCCCTATCTTAGCATCGACACAGCCTTGTGAGGTTGTCGTGGCCTTGTGCGATGCATCTTGGATGGGATTGGGGTGCGTGCTCATTCAGCATGAGAAGGTTATCGCTTGTGCTCCGCGCTAGTTGATGGACTGTGAGAAGATCTATCTAGCGCTCGATCTTGAGTTAGCAGTAGTGGTGTTCGCTCTCGAGTTTTTGAGACTGTTCCTTGTGGAGCTACCGCTCAGTTGTTGCCCTTGGAGGTGCTACCCACCTCGACGGATCAGATTTTCGGTGGACGACTGATGGATCCGCACTGGTAGGGAGTGCGAGCTGGACAGAAAAGGTGACTTCGTGCTACATGCTGTTGGTTTCCTTCGAGGACGGAGTTGTGTGCCCAGAGTTTAGGATTTGAGGTGAGAGTTTTAGCTGAGGCACACCGGTCGCCGTACATCGTTCATCCTGGGGAGACGAAGATGTACCGCGACTTGGGGTTGAGTTTCTGGTTGTAGCTCAGCATGTGGCACTGTGCCAGGTTTGTCAGCAGAGAAGCTTTGACCGTTGCCTGTACCGTAGGGAAGTGGAAGCTGATCACCTTGGTTTTTCGTCACCGGGTTGCCTCGTTCTCGGCGAGGTCAAGTTGTGTTCTGGGTTTTGTGGATTGTCTGACGAAAACAGCTCACTCCCTATCGGTACATCCGTATTAGTCTTGGGATCGACTGGCGCAGCTCTACTTGGATGAGTTCGTCGGGCTGTTTGGAGTGCCAGTGTCGATCGTTTTGGATCGAAATTCTCGCTTCGTTTCCCAGTTCTGGAGGTGCTTGCAGTAGGCACTGGGGACGAGGCTCAACTTCAGCTCGGTTTACCACCCTCAGAGTGTTGGGCAGTCGGAGCGAGTCTTCTAGACTCTCGAAGTTATGCTCCGGGCATGCGTTTGGATTTTTGGTGAGGATTGGTTCAGGTATCCTTCCTTGATGGAGCTTGCTTCGTTCTACAGCTTCCTAGCGAGCATTGGATTGGCACCGCACGAGGCGTTTTGTGGAAGTCGTTGTCGATCACCGTTCTGTTTGGTTGACGTGGGTGAGCGTCGTGTGATCGGCCCGACAACGGTTCAGCTGAGAGAGGACCTCAGTTGCGGTGAGGTGCCTGTGAGGTTTTCGGCTCGCAATGTGAAACAGTTGAGGAACCGGAGCTTTCTGTTGGTGAGACCGCGGTGGATGAGTCGCGAGGAGCGCGAGATTTCTTGGGAGCTAGAGTCTGCTTCGTGTGAGCGGTATCCGCTGTTGTTCGCGGATAGTGTGTGGGTAAGTTTCGGGGACGAAACTTCTTGTTAGGTGGGAGTGATGTGAGAATCCGAATTTTGGGAATTTGAAATTCTCAGTGTTCCTCTCCCCCATTACTGTGTTTTTGATCAGTATACGTATATATATACCGATATTTATATATATATATGTATATAAGTGATTTTAGTGGATTTTAATAGTTGTTGGTTTTTCGTCGCGGAGAGCGAACGGCTTAACGGCGCGATCCGGAGTCCGAATCTGACGAACCAAAATGGTGAGTTCGATGTCTCGGCAGTGCTGAACGTGATGGCGCGATCCGCGTCGTCGTGCGACGAGCAGATGAAAAGTTATTCCATCTTGATCGCCGAGAGGTCGTAAGTCGCATTTTGTAATTTCGCGATTTGGACCCTGTTCTCGCACCGTTTCGCGTGAGATTGCTTGTGGAGGGGTGTTTGGGCATCTTGTGCTGGCTGAGAGGGACCTTGGGGTGTTTTGCTGAGTTTGGAGGGGTTTTTCTGTAATTTGGTTGGTGGAGGGGGTGGGTGAAACATCCCCTCACACTCTCTCTCTCACACTCCCTCTCTCACTCCCTTCTCTCCCCTGCTCCCAGGGGGGGGGTGAGCACGAGGCTCCCCTGCCCCTCAGCCTCCTCCCCGAGCCCTGCCGGTCGCCGCCGGCCACCGCCTGGCCGGAGCTACCCCCCCCGGTCACCTCTCTCTCCCTTTTCTTCTTCTTCTCCTTCTTCTTCTTCCCGGAGGTGTGCACCCAGGGGAAACCCACGCCAGAGCTCCCCTGAGGTGGCACGACTGCTCGAGTCCTGCGCCGCCGCCGGTGACCGCCGCCGTGGGCCGCCGAGCTGCCGCAGCTGCTGCCAGGGCAGCTGCGGGCAGGGGGTTGGTGGCCCAAGCCGCCGCCGGTTCGCGCCGCCTTGGGGGGTGAGCGCCCTCACCCTCAGGTCCTCCGGCGCCGCCCCTTTCTTCCCCGGCCGCCCCCCCCCGTGCCGCCGGTGCGCCGCCGCGCCGCCTGCGGCTCCTGCGTGCAAGCTGCAGGCAGGAGCAGCTGGAGGCCGCGCCCCGCCGCCTCCCGCCGCCTCGGAGGGTGAGCGCCGCCACCCTCGGGACCTCCGCCGCCGGTCTTCTCCTTCCCGGCCATCGCCGTGCTGCCGGAGCGCCGCCGCAGCCGCCGCGGCTGCCGCCTGTGCTCCTAAGGCACCCGCGGCTGTGAACTTCCGACCGCCGCCGCCGTTGCTCGGAGTTGTCGCGGTCGCCCCTTCCCCGACGTCCGGCGGGTCCCTCTTGCCGGTGCTCGCGTCGCCGTCGGCTGCCGACGCCGTTCCTTGCCGGTGTAGGTGTGGCCGAGCCTTCCCGGAGCTAGGGCTCTTCCCCGCGCCGCCGCCGCCACTTCCCGCCGCCGGCTGAGGTGAGCCCCCTCTTCCTTGCCACCTCCTCTGCCGACCCTGGCCGCCGCTGGCCGTGCATGCCGGCCGGCAGCCGGCCGGAGCTGGTTGCTCCGGCCGGGGTCTTGCTTTGTTGGATTTTGGCCGTACCTTGGTGTTTGAGCTCCCCGTTGCCTCCCGGAGCTCGAAAAGGTGAGCCCGATGATCGCGGCGATGCGCTGATCATCATGCTCACCTTAGTTTCTGTTTTGGGTGAGCCGTTTTACCGTTCGGCCTTCGTCGAGCATTTTCGCCTTGTGGATGCACTGTTTTTATGGGTTTTCCCGGACTGCGACTGTTCCCGTCGCAGTGAGGCTGTGAGCATGGCCTCCGTTACATCGTTGCCTATCCGCTGGTGCTTGCGGAAGGTCGTGCGGATGTACGGTTTGCTCACACGGCCTTAGTTACGCTCGCTTTTGTGCTTGAGCTCGCTGTTTTTATGGGATTTCCCGGCTTGCGATTGGTCCTGTCGCAGCGGGACAGTGAGCACGGTCTCCGTGACGTCGCTACCTATCCGCTGGTGCTTGCGGAAGGTCGAGCGGACGTACGGTTTGCTCTAGCGGCTTAATTTAGTGATTGTATGTATGTGTATGTTGCATGTTTGGGGACTTTGGCGTTTGTGACAGCGTAGCAACGCTGTGGGCTGCAGGGGTAAGGTCTTGGAGACCCTGTGGACTGGTTGTCCAACCCCCTCGCCCTTCGTGTAGTTTCGGATTCGTTTCCGACGTGTTTTTCGATGAAATAATCGGCGAAACGCACGTTTCTAGTTGTGCGACTCACTCGCTGTTTTCGCGAGCGACTTGGCTTCATCGTGTAGCCTCGTTGGCTGTTCCTCATCGCTGTCCCGAAGTTCCGAGGACAGCGGATGAGTGATGTGGGGTTCCGGTGCCAAATTGGCACTTTTCGGGAACCCGGGAAGCCTTTACGGGTGCATTTGATGTTCGTGGCACCCCGAGCTTGTGCTCGCTGTCCCGTCACTTGGTTTCGTGTGTTCGGGGACAGCGAGGGACCATGTTGGCTGTTTGGTACCCCTCGGGGGCTTTGTGTGGTTTCGGGATCGTCCCGGTGGGTTTCCCGGGCGATCCGCCGGTTTCGGGATGTGAGAGCTTTGTGTTTAGCGTCGACTTGGTGGACCTTGACCCTGTGAGTCTTTCGTAGGTCCTGTCGCGGTTCCCGAGAGCCGTCGGTGTTAGATTGGATCTTACCTACAGGTGGGTACTTCGACCCGGAGTCGGTTCAGTGGACTACGGTGATACCTTTCTATCCCTTCCTTTGCATTTCTGTTAGTAGTTCACTTGACTCCCGTAGACTCTACTCATATGCGTGCTTGGATAGTAGAGTAGTGTGGTTTGCATGTTCTTTGAGACGACCCAGTCGGTCGGTGGGGATCGCTTGTCATTCTGAGCGATCCTAGTGTGGTTTGCATGTTCTTGAGACGACCCAGTCGGTCGGTGGGGATCGCTTGTCAGTCTGAGCGATCCTAGTGTGGCTTGCATATTCCTTGAGACGACCCAGTTGGTCGGAGGTGATCGCCTGTTGTTCCGAGCGATCCTAGTTGTGGTTTATTGGTTGCTTCTCGGCTTGTTGCCGTTCTGTGGATTGAGCATATGCATCGATCGTCACAGCTCTTCCCGCACTTCACGTACACCGCGGTCTGATCCACCGTTTTTAGAGGTGTTCTTTTCCGGAAAAGGGTCGTGAATTTCTACCGACCCGTGGCCCCGAGCATTGCGTCGGGATGGATGGTGCCGTTGGATTGAGCAGGGTGACAGTGCCAGGGCCACCCCCTGGTGGCTATAGATTGGGTTCACTTTGTGGTTATCCCCTTTGATGCATACTAGTTGCTTACAGTAGCATTGTTATTTCTGTTATAGGTTCAGCCTCATATTTACTTGTGCTACTGTATACCATATCTATCTTTTGTTGACCCTCGTGCCGGTGTGTACACCTCGCCTTCGTCGGCTTGCGGTACCCACTGGGAGGGGAGACATGCGTGCATGTTCTCACCCCCCACCCCCATTACAGGTTTCAGGTGAGCAGGGTGGTGAGTGTCGGGACGCTGCGAGGCACGCCTAGATAGTAGCTCTAGAGGTTCCGACTCGTGAGGCTACATCCCCAGATTTTGGTTATTACCCTATCTTGACAGTGGACTAGATGTGGATGGGGTTCAGTTACATTTTGGATGTTTATATGCATGCTTACTTTATGTTTGTTTTGGTTAGTTCCTATTTGCGTGCATGCTTAGACTCTTGTATGAGAACTATTCTAGTTATTTCATTTGTCGCACACTCTGGTTTTCTACCCCTCGTGGTAGCGCTTTCAAGTAAAAGGTTCTCGTGTGGAGAACAGTTTTCAAAAGGTTTTAAATGATTGAATTTAGGATTTCAAAAGAAAGCTTCTGGGTAAGGAGCAGTTTTATAGAATGATTGCTGATTGTGCATTGCATCATCCTTCGCTTAAGGACCTGCTTAGATTCATACTGGATTAAGGATGGTTAGCTGTATGAATCTTGTTTTGTTCTGTTTAGTTGTGTTGAATGAATAGTGGTTGTAATCCCCTCGTTAATGTTGTCCACGCCGTGCAAATACAGGGGAGGCTCTGTCCGTATGTACAGTGATCCCTGTATTTGTGGCGGATCTGTACGTGGCGCGGGCTAGGGTTTCAAAAAAAAATTGGCACGCTTTTCCGCTTCTAAAACTAGCCCGGGGCGTGACAGTTTATTCATAGTGAGAGGTGCATTTACTTCAGTGATTGTTGTGCATAGTAGTAGGGTAGTGGCATTACAGCTATAGAGTTTATTCCAGCATACGTTTTTATTTCTTTACCTACCAGCTATACTGTTAGTCTCGTAGACTTAGTGGTTGGGCCGTTGGGGTCAGTGACGGTACACACTGAGGACTACTTGGTTTTGTAGTAGTTCTCACACCCATTGTTGCCACTTTTTCTTGCAGAGCTATCGACTGTTGCTGTTGCTCCTTCTGATCGAGGCAAGGGAGTCGCGAGCTAGATCCCTGTCTACCCCGATCGTTATTCTAGAGGAGGACCCAAATTGGAGATAGTTTTTTTTTGGGAGTTGCCATGTACATACAGATATAGTTATTTTGTATACAGTGAGATGAACTTGTACCTTATGGTTATGGTTGGACCATGATGTATTTTGGATCTTGTATGTACAGTTGGTTTATATTTATCTAGCTATGTTTAATTTATCCGCTCTGTATACTTGTAGTTGCTTTTATGTAGTTTACAGGTTCAGCTATCGTTTCGTATACGTGGAAAATTCTATGTAAACGGCGGATCTGTTGGCGAGCCCGGGGAAACGAGCAATCAGGGGAGTGACAGATTAAGTTGGTATCAAAGCTTAGGAATAGGTCGTTGGGACTTAGTAAACCCTAGGCTTTGGCAGACCCTAGGAATGCAAGACGTGAGAGACGTGACTTGATGCGAAAGTCATTGATTTGATTGTTGAAACTCCTCCAAGAGTGGAGGGAGTGACTGAAGGTGTTGTCTTTTCCTGCCAGCAAACTTGTGTCGGCTGCAGACGACACAACATAGTGGGAGAAAAGAGACGGCCTTCTAGACTTTCGCTTGATTGGGTCGAGAGTTGTTTGTGTGTTGTAGCTGATGTGTGCCGTGTTGCAGGTGGTCAATGTTACGGATTTTATATTGGCATATTTCGTGAAGTGAGTCGGAGTCTTGAAGGTTCAAAGAAGAAAAGACGAAGATTGAAGACTCGAAGACTCACCGTTTGAATTCACGATGCTTGGTAAGTTTAAATAATCTTAATGATGATTTATAAACATTTACAAGTGTTTGGAAGACTTTAGAATGGATTAAAATTGATTTAAATTATAAAAAATGAGTTTTCCAACTTCCGAGGTCCGGACCCTGAGGATGAGGTCCGGAACCCGTACGCCTCCCTGGCTGTCACGCAGGGAGGGTCCGGACCCTGAGGATGAGGTCTGGACCCTGAGGGCGCAGGTCCGGACCCTGAGGGCTGAGGTCCGGACCCCAGGCTGTTTCGCAGACCGGGTCCGGACCCTGATGGTTGAGGTCCGGACAATGAAACGCCTGGAGAGTGTCAAGGTCCGGACCCCATACCCGCGGTCCGGACCCCGACCCGTCACGAAGTTTTGGAAAGTTATTTTCTCAATCCTACTCTAATTCTAATGTCCCCCAAATATGTAAATAAGATAGGAGATTCCTTAAAATATCTTAGCAATCCTAATTTGGTTCCAAACCTTTCTAAAATCAGTTTTTCAATCCTAGTCGAAATCGGTTTGCTTCCAAACCTTTCTAAAAACTGTTTTTTAATCCTAATCTATTTCGGATTGCTTCTAACCTATAAATAAGATGTGGGGGTGTCTCTAAAACGTGGTGAAGCATAGATTATCTTTTAGAAACCCTAGAAGCTTGTAGGTAACCGTTTTCCTCATCTTCTACATCAAGCTTCTCTCAAATTGATTCATGGTGCCCTAATTTTTAATATTCTTTTAGAATCAATTTGAGAATTGCTTAGAGATTATTCCCACAGATTTTTAATGATATTCTAAGCAATAAACCATCATCAACTTTATTGTTCTTGCTCCGGACGGAGTGCGCTCGTGGATTCGAGTGGGCGTCGTGGATTCGACGTGTTGAAGGCTTCGTGGATTCGAAGTTGGGCGTCTTGTGGATTCGAGACGTGGCGTTCGTGGATTCGAACGTGGGGCGTGGACAACCCGGTGGAGTGCGCGAGATCCGTAGAAGATAAAAGAGAGGTTAAGTCCGTGGAGTCGGTAATCACTTTGTAATCTTTTATTCTTAGTGGATTGTTATCGCGTGTTGGTCCCGTGGGTTTTTCTCCAAGGTGGAGTTTCCCACGTAAATCTCGGTGTGCTGATTTTATTTTCCGCATTACTTTATCGCATTGAGATTTGTGATTTTTGTTTATACACCTATTCACCCCCCTCTAGGTGATTGATATACTCTAGATAGATCCTAGGGCACCCCCCTATCTTTCAATTGGTATCAGAGAGGGATCTAGACTTTATCTTTCATAATGGGTGAAGGTGGTAACATTAATCGACCTCCGTTCTTTGATGGCACGAGCTATGCTTATTGAAAAGTTCGCATGAGAGCTTTTCTAATAGCCATCGATGAACGAGTGTGGCAATCCATAGAATTTGGATGGACTCATCCCACTCAAATCGTCGATAATGTTAGCGTCCCTAAACTTCGAAATAAATGGAGTAGGGAAGAGATTGATTTATCTTCTTACAACGGTAGGGGAATTAATGCCTTATTTAATTCTTTATCTCAAACCGAGTTTTCACGCGTCTCGGCGTGTGAAACGGCTAAGAAGATTTGGGATACTCTCCGAATTATGCATGAGGGAACTAGCTTGGTAAAGGTCCAAAAACTTCAAATGCTTACAAGTAAATTTGATTCAATTTCCATGGACGATCATGAGACCTTTACCGAGTACTATACTCGTCTTCAAGACATAATCAATACATGCGCAAATTTGGGAGAGAAAATCTCGGAATCTAAAGTTGTAAGAAAAATTTTGAGAACTCTTCCCGAAAGATTTCGTCCGAAGGTTGCGGCCATTGAGACTATAAAACATCCGGACGAGATGAAAGTAGAAGAATTAGTAGGCGCTTTACAAACATATGAAATGACTTTTCCTACTAATGAATCTTCTTCCAAGTCTTCTTCTAAGAGTACAGGTATTGCACTAAAATCTACGAAGGAGGAAGACGACGACTCGGATTCCGACGAAGAAATTTCGCTCGCTGATTTTGAACATCAATTGGAGCGTCTCACGAAGAAATTTCGTCGGAATTTCCGGAAGAATAAGTCAAATCGATCTACATCCAAGCCTTCTTCTAACGGATCTTCACATTCTAAATCTTCTAAAGAGAAGAAGCTTGCAAAGTTCCCTAAAGATAAGGATGAGATTGAAGGGGAAATCCGATGTTACAAGTGTCGCGGCTACGGTCACATCTCCACGGATTGTCCCACTAAAAAGTCTTATAAAAAGAAGGCTTTACAAGCTAGAACTTGGGATGATTCAACTTCTAATGAATCGAGTTCTAGTGAAGAGGAAACCAATGATGCAATTGCCTTTTCTTCACATGTTTCTCGAAAAGGTTGGCTTTCTCGAACTACAATATAAGGAAATTCATGTCTCTAATCAAGTCTTGACCAAACAAGTCCATCAACTCAAGTCCGACATACTAAAATTCTCCTCCGGATCGAAAAAGCTTGATAGTATGCTCGGATTGGGTCAAACAAGTAAACTTGGACTTGGATATGAGCGGACATTTGTTGAGAAGGTAAAAAATTCTATTCCCAAAGTCTCAACAAGTGTAAAAGAGAAAGTATGCCATAGATGCGGAAAGAAAGGACATATCAAGAAGACATGCCTTAAGAAGAAAAATAAGAAGACTCAACCGGCATCGTCTCAACATCTATCGGCATCTTCCAACACTCGACAACCCCCACGGTTTCAAAAGCAACATCAAAAAGGTCGAGTACCCAAGGTCAACCGAAAGTCAAAGCCACAACACTCAAATACTCCAAAGCGGAATGCGGTGGTAAGACCCACGGTTGATCAAAAGTCAAAAAAATCGTGCCCAACGTCAACAAATCAAGACAACCAACAATCCGACAAGTTTGGGTTCGGAAAGGTGATATCTTTCTTTCTCTAATGTCTTAATTTGTTTTTGACTTAGTGTAGTGCTTTGATCGGTTTCTATTGCATATCTCTTGTTTATTGCATTACACATCTTGGTACTTTCATTGTTACGATTTTTAGATTCTTTGAATGATTAGAACATTAAATAGTGCATTGAACATCAATAGGTTCACTTTCATTCACTCTTAATTAATCTCATATTAATTATCGGTTTTACTTTATTTTCATTATTTTTGAAGATAATTTATTATGAGAATTCTTAATACTTATATTCATCAAATTTAGGCAATCATGTGTAATCTCTAGGAGCTTAAACTACCTCGGTTGTGTGTGTTGAATTTGATGAATAGTCATTCTCTTATGGACTAAAATTTGTCACATGTTCTTTCAACTAAGAGTTTGCATAAGCGAGGGGGACTTATTATTATATAAAATAAAATGCGCATATGCTTTGAAAGATGTGGAAAGAGTTACATCCTTAAAGGAGTGTGAAAACTACCACCACATGGAGGAAAGAGCTACCACCCCGGTCGTCCGGTTAGTGTGTGCAGCTACCACATGAGAATTGAATTGCATATCCGAAAAATATATATAAGTGCAAAAGGATGCAAAAGGAAAATATCACAAAATTTTATTTTTTTTCGGTGTTATAAGGTGGTCCACATACATGAAAGATGCTCAAAGAGCCACCCCCTGTGCGATATTTGTTTTATCTCAATTTTGAACGTTTATGCGACAATTTTTGTCTCTTTGATGAATCCCTTAAGTCATCTTCATAATCCGTTTACATCTTGATAGCTTTTGAGCCTTTAGATTATTTTTGATGACTTGATTTTGAAGTTTATATGAATTAAGAAATCGTGTAATATTTTATCTACATCTTGGTGAGTGTGTAGTAAAATTCTTAATTCTTATGAAATTAATAGGGATTGAAAGAAGTCAATGTGAATTTATATTTCTCATGCACTAACATTGCTTGAAATTTTATCACAAGTGGTTTCAAAATTGAAAAAGCTTTAAACTTGTGTTTTGATTGATTTCTCTCGAAATTCTCTCTATTTTTGGTGTTTTTCTTTTGGCAATTTTTGACAAAAAGGGAGAGAGAGGTAATGATGACTTAGACGCATAAACATAGGGGGAGAGATTGCATGAACAAAGGGGGAGAGATTTAGATATATTTTTTCTACTAACTTTGTTCGTGGAGAATATAAATTTTTTGCAGATCTTTCAAGACTTCAAGACTCCATGTTTGTCTAAGTTATAGAGTTTGTTTAGGAGTTATAAAATTGTAATTTTGAATTTTATTTGGATCTTTCATGCGAGAAGTTCATTGTTTTGGTGATGGCAATGAATTTCATTTTTTGGAGAGATAAGCATCGTGAGTGTTTTATATAATTTTGAGTTTTGTCACGAAATTGCCAAAGGGGGAGATTGTTACGAATTTTATATTGGCATATTTCGTGAAGTGAGTCGGAGTCTTGAAGGTTCAAAGAAGAAAAGACGAAGATTGAAGACTCGAAGACTCACCGTTTGAATTCACGATGCTTGGTAAGTTTAAATAATCTTAATGATGATTTATAAACATTTACAAGTGTTTGGAAGACTTTAGAATGGATTAAAACTGATTTAAATTATAAAAAATAAGTTTTCCAACTTCCGAGGTCCGGACCCTGAGGATGAGGTCCGGAACCCGTACGCCTCCCTGGCTGTCACGCAGGGAGGGTCCGGACCCTGAGGATGAGGTCCGGACCCTGAGGGCGGAGGTCCGGACCCTGAGGGCTGAGGTCCGGACCCCAGGCTGTTTCGCAGACCGGGTCCGGACCCTGATGGCCGAGGTCCGGACAATGAAACGCCTGGAGAGTGTCAAGGTCCGGACCCCATACCCGCGGTCCGGACCCCGACCCGTCGCGAAGTTTTGGAAAGTTATTTTCTCAATCCTACTCTAATTCTAATGTCCCCCAAACATGTAAATAAGATAGGAGATTCCTTAAAATATCTTAGCAATCCTAATTTGGTTCCAAACCTTTCTAAAATCAGTTTTTCAATCCTAGTCGAAATCGGTTTGCTTCCAAACCTTTCTAAAAATTGTTTTTTAATCCTAATCTATTTCGGATTGCTTCTAACCTATAAATAAGATGTGGGGGTGTCTCTAAAACGTGGTGAAGCATAGATTATCTTTTAGAAACCCTAGAAGCTTGTAGGTAACCGTTTTCCTCATCTTCTACATCAAGCTTCTCTCAAATTGATTCATGGTGCCCTAATTTTTAATATTCTTTTAGAATCAATTTGAGAATTGCTTAGAGATTATTCCCACAGATTTTTAATGATATTCTAAGCAATAAACCATCATCAACTTTATTGTTCTTGCTCCGGACACTTTTAGAATTTGTACTAAACAGACCTAGATGAAAAAAATGAAAACATTTGCGAAAAAAATAAAATAAAAATCTTAAAGAGGAATCAAATCCTATAAATAATAACTAAAAACAGGTTCAAAAGAAAAAATTGGATCAAGAAATATGCAATCGAAACAAAAAAGTAAAAACATATGGGAAAAAAAAGAAAAAATCTCACAAATACATCAAATCCTATAAAAATAACTAAAAACATGTTCAAAAGAAAAGCACTAGATCACAAATATGCAATTGAAACGAAAAAATAAAAACATATGGAAAAAAAAGAAAAAATCGCAGAAATACATCAAATCTTGAAAAAAATAACTAAAAAACAGATCCAAAAGAAAAATATTGGAGTATAGAGGCAATACTTACTTGACTACGGCTGGTTCTTGCCTTCTTGCTGCCGCTGCTCCTGTTTCCGCTGCCGCTGCAAGTTAAAAACTGATGTTGCTCTTGCTTTCTTGCTATCGTTGCTCCTCCTTGCTTGTTCCTGCTGCCACGATTGGCCGAGGATGCTTGCTGGATGCCCACGGACAGAGAGGGGATAGGGGAACATGAGAGGGGGAGGAGAGGGCGGTAGAATGAATTTCATTAGAGTTTTTTTAGGTTTCTTTTAGGATATTTTAATTATTTTATCGGGTTAAAACATAAAATTTAAATCCAAAACCTAACAACCCGAAAACTTGAATCCAAAACCCTATAATATTAAATATTGCAAGGCGCGCGCCTTATGTGCGCCTCGCGCCTCGCCTGAGGCGCGCGCCTCAGCAATAGCGCCTCGCCTCGCTATTGCTGAGGCGCTGAGGCACGCGCCTCATGCCTAGGCACTGAGGCGCGCGCCTCAAGCGCGCCTTTTCAAATACTGTTCTAATGGTAATTAACAAGTTCAATATGTAGATTTTCTCCTAAGTCAAAATCCCAATTCAGTATTTAATAAACATCTAAAATAAATAAATCATGCACCAAATTCAGATTTCATAATATAACATGCAAATCTATAATTTGAGCTACCAAACATGATGATCAACACATAACAATGCATACTGAAATTTTTATGATACTTAGGAGGAATTCTGATGAATTCGGTAAACTTCAACCTACCTCGACAGGGAAACCAACCATGGAAAGAGATCACTTCGCGAGCAAAAGAACCAACTCAACTTCCTCTCACATCCGGATCTCCCACTCAGCACATCTGGGTGCCCATAATCTCAGCCCAGATCTACAGGATGCAGCCCCAAAACAGCAAGAGTTCAAGTTGGAGATTTGATCAAAATCTGGAATTGAAGTAGGAAACTCAACCCAATCTTACCTCTCAGCTGGAACCTAGCACTATATTACCAAGATCTGCTCCAAAAAGCCCCTAATTCATCCTTCTCTGGATTCGGATTAAAAAAAAGAGGCCCAGATTCAAGAACCTAGAAAATCAGCACTAACTCAATTCTACATCAAATTTGGACTTAGCATCTGGATTTCTAACCTGAATTTCCAATGGGAGTAGGTCCGAAACAGCAAGGTAATAGAAGAGAACTCACTTCAAATCAAGTAAACTCAGATTACAAGAATATGGATTCAAGCACCCAATAAAATCCATTAAAATCTCAAAAACTACACCTATTCTCTCTTGATTCAAAAATCATTAATAACATTACCTTTCCACTTGCAAAAGTTGGTGGGAAAGCTTCAAAATCAGCAAAAGAGAAGGTGTGACCCAACACATATCCAAAAATTTGGCCACAAGATGAATCAAATCAAGAAATCATAAGAAATCTACTCAAAACTCCAATTTCAGCTCAAATCTCTAATTTTTCACCCAAAAATCAACAATTCAAGGTCACCAACCGGAAATTGAAAGTGAAGGAATTGATCCACCCACTCTCCTTCAAGTCCTTAAGAGAGAAATCCAAACAACTCAGCTCTTGGTAGCATCAAAACCCACCAAAACATCAATGCTGATGTTGTAGTTGCTGTTCTTGCTGCTAATTCCAGCCCGCAAAAGAAGAAGATGGACTTGGGTAGGTTTTAGGATGTTTACAAGCTGTGGAGAAGCGCTCTAAGGTGAAGAAAATGGAAAAGAAGTCAATAGAGAATGTCCCAATGTTTTTATAGAAGAAATGGATTGGTAAGATTAGCCCCAAGTAAAAGAAATAAACCAGCTACTGCAGCAAAATAGCAGATTCGGGCACCCTAAACCCAAAACTGGGCAGCCTAAACAACTCGGCACTGGATCCCACTGCAAGGTGGATGCCCAAATGAAGGTTCAGAATGCCAACCTGGTCCAGCACCCCTCACCTACCACCTGCCATGTGTCAAAACGATTGATAATCACGAGGGAGGCTGCCAAACCCAATCTGGGCTCACTTTTGGGCGCTCTAAACTGGGTCCGAAATGACTCCAGTAACATGTACCAAACAACACTCTGAATCTGGGTGCCCTAATCCAACATCTGGACGCCCAAATCTGCTAGAACTTCAGTTTTGGCTTATTTGAGTGCGCTGAGTCCGTTTTCGCGTCCATTTCGAGCCAAGACGACTTCGACTCGTCCCGACACTCAACAGATGTGTCGATCAGTTACTGATACTATAGTTATTCTGACAGCTAACCCCCAGGGACACTACAGCCGGCCACGGGGGACTCCGGTGGTCCCTCCTCATCTCACCCCGACATCCCCTTGCTTCCTCGGGCGCCAGTCAGGCCGAAGCCCGAGCTTGGGGGATTTCGGTTAAATCCACTTCGACCGCGTCGCTGCCGCCGGCCACCACATCTAGGGCCCTCCCTCTGTCAGGCCGACCCTCCCCCGGCCGGTGCGTGCCATTCTTTGGCCGACGGCGACTAGTTGGGGGGAGCTTACTCGGGATAAACCTGCGGGCTAGGGCTTTGGTTGGCCAGGCCTTCCTTTTAGGCCAATGCAAGCATCGGCGATCCTCCAACTATGGAGCACAACGTCCTTTGGTGCTTGGGCATGGCCGTGCTCCCCTTCATAGCAACCCATCGGGCCTCCAATTGATGTTTCCATAGCATCGCTCTTGAGGATCTTTTTGCTTGACGGACAAGTGGCTCCGATTTCTCCCTCGGTGCTCGGTTTCGCTCCGGACAGCAAGCACGGTGTCCAACACGTTGAGACCTTCTGGGCTGTACCTTCCTTTAGATTCGAAAGTCGCGGAATCAACGGTAAATCTCTAATCACTGTATTATTATAGTATTAATCGCATGTCGGGTGTTCGGCAGAATGCCGAGGAGTCACTTTTGTATTGTGGCTATTCCAGACAGCATGGTTCAAGTTTGGGAGGTTCGTACATGGTGTTCGAGGCTCGGGGATCCTTAAACTAGGATTTTACGGCAATCGGCTCGCAAAATGGTGGGGTAAGTTGGAAAAATTGGTGACTTTTGGGCTCCGTCTTCTCGTAATGGGTTCCGCTACTTGTGGCAGCGGTTGGTACACATCATTTGCTGGTTGGGGAATCGCTGGTGTGAAGCACGGACAACGATGGACCGTAGATGGGTTTCAAAGTCAAAACAACATTTTTAAGGAACCCGGTATGGAGGATTTTGGGATTTTCATACACGGATCGCACCACTTGGCGTGTGGCTGTCCTGACACCCAAAAGTGGGTGTTTTGGGACAGTGAGGATGGCCGAATGACTTTTGAAGTGTTTCGAACACTTTGGGGCTGAACCGAACCCCAAAACGAGAAAATCGGGCGACTCCGGGTGCGGTTTCATGTCGCACGAGTTGCTGCTGTCTGCAGTGCTTGTTTAGCCTTGTTGGCTGGTTGTTAAATGATATTTTACACCTCAGGTAATAGCAATAGGGCTGCGGGTGGTTTCGGTGCCGAAAAAAGGCATCTCGGGAGCCAAACCAGTGATTTTCGGGGTTTCAAGCCCCCGTTTCGGCGCACTCTTCGTGCGGATGTTCCAACGGCATAGAATTAATGTTTTGGGATAGCGGGAAAGATATATTAGAAATTTGGCATGGTTCGGGACACCCCATAGGCTGGGGTGGTGTTCCGGCAAGCCGGCACGATGGTTGGGTGAGTTTTCGGTGACCGTTTAATCGAGATTCGGAAATCCGATGGAACGACAGTTTGGATTCGTGACTTGAGTTATCCATATCGGTAATTAGTGGGTTTGAGCTAATTACAGGTTGGGTTGGAATATATATTGGTGCAGGAAGTAGGGAGAGGTACTATCGGGGGGTCGACGACCCATGTTACGGTTACAGTAGAGGTGGGTGCTTCGAGCTGGTAGTCGGTAAGGCAGTATTTACTCGATTTTTAATTTTCTTTGCTTCACGAGTAAATTACTTTACATCATTCATTTCCTCTTGACTCTACATGTCGGCATCTATGTTCTATCTTTGGCATTTTTTTATTACTATCTTATATAGTGGTAGACGGTTACTTGACATGTAGAGTAGGTTTATCTTGACTATTTTGGAACCTTTAGGTCTAGATGACATGACTTTGGTATATAGGTAGGATTTGATCTTCTTGATCACGATTTCTGGCATCTATACGCCACGGTATTGGCTTCGGTCACAGTATCGGCTTCTTGCTGAAGGTTACTTGATCATTCCATATGATTGATCATGGCACTTGGGTGTATTCATAGATACCGAGTCGGTTTGACCACCGATGAGGGGTGTACTTATCCGGATAGGTCGTCTAGTCTGACGCTTGGCTCAGGTCGGTGCATTATAGTGACGGGCAGTGCCCGAGGTCGACAGATCAATATGGTAGGTTACGGATTTGGCATTTATACTGACTACTTGTACTTGTGACATATTAGTTGGTGGGTTTTTCTTTTACAGAAGCGGCTTTCGGTTATATATTCTATCCACATGTACATTTAGCTACTGTAGTCATTGCTTCCAGCTGATCATATGTGGCAGGTTCTGGATTGGGTATAGGTTTGGACTACTCGTCCATTGAGGCATACGGTGATAGGTTCTTTACAGTAGCGACATGTTGATTGTTTAATGTTCACATTCATATCTCTTGCTACTATATGTTTACTTTCAGTTCGCTATATTTGTCTTCGTACCTCTCTTCTATTGTCTCCGGTGAGTACGGCTTGCCTTCGTGGCTCCGTCGTACACACTGAGAAACCTTGGGTTGGTTTCTCACCCCACGGTTTTCCACAGGTGGCATGGGTGAGGAGGCAGGTCGGCACGGCGTGAGGGTCCTAGTTAGCTAGTTCACACTAGTGGTCCCCCGTACTTTGCTACTTCCATTTTAGTTTACTATTCTTGCCTTAATACTTTTATTGCTAAGTAATTAGATCCAAAGATTGACGCTTGAATGGTTTTATGGCATATGAATATGTATGGTTTTAGAATATGGTATCGGCTTATGGTTTTTGAACGATTTTCTTTAATATAGATTCAGTATGGTTTGGTTGAAGTGGCAACGGTTTTGGCTTTATGGTTATTGGCTTTGGTTTCTCGATTGTTATATGTCAAGAAGGTTTTCTACCTCTCGTGATAGTTGGTTTTCAAAATGCAAGATTTTCATGTGGGAAACAATTTTCACAACGGCTTTCAAGTTGGATTTCCATCTTATCGGATCCTTAGGATTTCAAAGTAAACTTTTCGGGTGGGAAACCCTTTCAAAGAATAGATGTATTTTAATGGATGTTGTATTGTGCATTCGCATCATTTTCGGTAAAGATACTATAGCTTTAAGGCATGCATCATATTTATAAGGACCGATTAGCTGTATGTGCATACTCATATATTCGTATGTGTGCTAGTTGGTGTGAGTGTGGACTATGAGCTGTATGGCATTGTAAAGGATAGTGCACCGTGCAAATACAGGGAGACTTTGTCCGCTTGGATAGAGAAATCTCTATATTTGTGGTGGATCTGTACACTCCGTGGGTAAGGCAGGATTTTAAAAATATAGGCATTTTTCGCAAACTCTGATTTTCAAGCGGCACTTTTTTCTTAAAAAGGCTTACAAATAGTGCCTCAGAGCGTGATAAAATGCGGCATTTCGAGTTGGAGATTGTGGCATCCAGCACCCCAGTGAAAGTCATGATACTTAAAGTACAATCGACCTTATTGGAGAGGATAAAAAAAAAAGCAAGCATCAGATGAAAAACTCCAAAGGATGTAGTCCGACATTGAGGGCGGGCGTGCGGAGGACTTTAGATTGGACTCCTATAGGGTCTTGCAGTTGCAGGGTAGATTGTGTGTGCCCAATGAACCGAAAATTCGGAAGGAGATCTTGAGGGAAGCACACCAATCCCTGTATACCATACACCATGATGGCACCAAGATGTACAAAGATTTGAAGACACATTATTAATGGCCCGAAATGCAACGCGATGTTGGGTGCTACGTGGCTCAATGCTTAGTATACTAACAAGTCAAGATGGAGCATCGACTTTCGGCAGGCAAATTGTAAAGTCTACTTATACCCATTTAGAAATGAAAAAATATCGCCATGGACTTCATCATGAGCTCGCCCCAATCGCAACCGGACCATGATGCGATTTGGCTTGCGATTTGGGTGATTATAAATCGATTTACCAAGTCGGCTTACTTTTTACTAATTCACGCCTCTTGGAAGAGGGACAAATTGGCAGAAATCTACATCGATGAGGTTATACGCCTCCATAGAGTGCCGAAATAAATCACCTCAAATTGAGATCCTTGATTTGTACCAAAATTTTGGAAGAGTCTACACTAGGCTCTTGGGATGCGCATTGATTTCAGCACGGCATACCACCCGCAAAGTGATGAGCAATCGAAGAGAATAAACCATATTCTCGAGGATATGTTGCGAGCGTGTGTCCTTGATTATGGGGCTGGGTGGCAGCAGTATTGTAGCACTTTGAATTTCGGTGCGTTGTTTCGAACTTTACTAAATTTGATGAAGTTCGGAGAGAGCCGGTAATGGCTAGAGTGGGATTGAGTTCCGAAGGTTTCGGAACATTATGGGTGCGAGTGGGAACCCGGAAATCAAAAAAAAATTGAGAAAAGGACCAACCAGAGCAAAACTGCTCACGGGGTCCGGACCCTGGAAGCTGGGGTCCGGACAATGAAGTCCGCGGAAAACTGCGGTCCGGACCCGGGACTTGAGGTCCGGACCCGAGCCGCGTGCTAGGTTGGGGTGCGTACGGGTTCCGGACCCTGATGCCAAGGTCCGGACCCGGCCTGCGCACTGGCCAGTTAACAGTGCGGGGTCCGGACCCCACTCGCAAGGTCCGGACCCGGCTGGGGCAGAATGCCCAGTGAGGGGTATTTTGGTAATTTCGTGGGGGATGGGCTATGTATAGAGGGCTAGAGTCCCTCTCCTCATTACTCCATTTTTTCCTCTCATTCCCTCTCCCTCTCCCTCACTTTCTCTCTCTAGAGATTTCTCCAAAGCTTGGAGAAGTGAAGGATTTGACCTTGGGAAAAGCTTCTAAGGTGGATTTGGAGCTTCTTGGTGCAAGGAGAAGCTTGGGAGCTAGGGCTTTGAGGTGAGTTCTTGTGATTTAGGGTTTGAACCTAGAATTTAATCCTTTGAAATGAGGTTTTTGGAAACCCTAAACAATCTAAACCACAAATGATGGAAGATTGGCCATGAAATCTAGGGTTTGGCTTGCATGCATGCAAACCCTAGGTAGATTTGGGGCTTTTGCAATGAGAGGTTCTAAAAATATTTGGACCTTCGGGAATTGCAATTGAGGCCTAGGAAATCATGTTAGAACACTTGATTTCACATATTGAGTTGAATTTAAGGTTCGTAACGAGTAACGAACCGTTTTTTTGTAGAAGCTTGGGTTGAAACAAAAACTCAAGGCTTGGACACTTAGGAGCTTGAAGAATACAAGGATTCGAAAGCTCTCGAGGTGGGTTTGTGTTTACCGAAGTGATTAGGTCACTTCCATGTCTAGGGTAAATATCCATTTAAAGATAAAATGGTATGTGTTGTGAACCCTAGAATTTGTATGTTGGCAAAGGTAAAAATCATGATAGGATGAACAATGAGATTCTATTGCATGAGGTATATTTCAAGTATAATTCAAATATTAATACTTGTTGCATGGTTGCATGTATGGTTAACCTAGTGTTATTGAACATAGGTTGGACATGAGGATGAAACCTAGTGTTATTGAACATAGGTCGGACATGAGGATGAAACCTAGTGTCATTGAACATAGGTTTGACATGAAATTGGAACCTAGAGTCATGGAACCTAGGTTGATAATGAGAAAGTAAGCCTAGTGTTATTGAACATAGGCGAGACTTAGTGACTTGAACCTAAGGTCATGAGACTTAGGTTGGCAAGTGAAGAATGTGAACAACGGGATGTGCGACGATTTTGCTATCCCGGGTAGGCGACGATTTCGCTACCACGCCATGTGCTGGCGGTGTTGAGCGGGATGTGCGACGATTTTGCTATCCCGGGTAGGCGACGACTTCGCTACCATGCCACGAGTTGGCGGTACCGACACGGGATGTGCGACGAGTTTGCTATCCCGGGTAGGCGACGATTTCGCTACCTCGCCTTGAGTTGGCGGTGTCGAGAGGGGATGTGCGACAAGGTTGCTATCCCGGATATGCGACGAGTTCGCTATCCATGCCATGTAATGGCGGTGTTGAGATGGGGTAGGCGACGATTTCGCTATCCCGAGTATGCGACGAGTTCGCTACTCGAACTTGGAGGTGACGAGTTCCCTCCTTCGATGTTGGAACAATTATGGTGAGACGACGATTCCGAAACCATAAGTAAATGACAAGTAAATGAACTTAGTCATTGTGAGACATAGGATGAACCTAGGAGAGAATGATAAATTATGTTTCATTTGGTTGCATCCTTTATGTTTATTTACAAGCATGTAAATAATTATTGCATAGTTATATATGATCTAACTTATGCATATGGTGTTTCTTTGGACCTGGTGGGTCGAGCTTCTCTCTTGGGTGGCCTTACCCACTGGGAACTATGTTTATAGTTCTCACCCCACCTTTTTCAGGTCCTTCCGCGAGTGAGGCGGCGGAGCGAGGCAAGGGTATAGCTCTCTAGTTAGCGGCCCTTCCATTTTGGTTGTATGTAGAGTTGTACCCCTATTTTTGGACTATAATAGTATAGGGGATTTACATTCTTGTATGAATGTTGTATTCCATAATTTTGGAACATAATGTATGGAATGGAAAAGAAAAAAATTGGACATGTATATTGTGCCATGTGATGTAATAGAAGTAGAACTTCTTTATGTTGATGCTTTCCTTGTGCAACTCTTGTGCTCCGTTCCTAGTTGGAACATTGTGGATAAGCTTGTGTTGTGACGCCTTGGGCGGGTAGAAAGGACTCTATCCGTTCGGCGGGTCTGGGGCATGCGCCCGTGCGGTTAACCTTTCCACCTGGTTGGTTTTTAAGGCCCGGCGGGGCGTGACAGACTGAGGTGGTATCAGAGCGTAGAAACGGTCTAGGTTGACCTAAGAAACCCCTAGGATGGAAATGACCCTAGGAGTGTAGGCTCGTGAGTGACGAGATCTTTGATTATGGCGAAAGATAAGTGATTGGGTTATGTCCTTATGCTTCTAGTTGGAAATAGAGGTAGATTCGAGGTGTGTCTTATTCTTCACCAAGAGTGTTCATGTTGGCGGCCGACAACATGAAAACCCAGTGAGGGGAATAAGGACCCTTGCGTGACTTTCGCCTAGATTGGGTTCACGTTTATTTCGTGAAGTATATAGTTGCGAATGACTTTGAAGGTCATGAAATGACCAAAGTCGTTGTGTTTTCAGGAGAAAATGGTACGTGGACGACCTCGTAAGAGGGCTGGGCTCGGAGGATCGAGCGTGGCTCCCGAACAACTCGGGGAGGGCGAGAACTCGGGTCTTCGTGATGAGTTGACCGAGTTGATGGGCGTGGTTCGGCGACAGGCCGAAGCCATGCAACGACAAGAGGAGCAGATTAAAAAGCTCCAAGACGAGATGGCGCAGCAAGCGGCTGCGGTTAGGGAGGAGAGAACGGGAGTACCTCCGGCCTCTGCTTCGGCACCGGCCGAGGGGGTGACACCGGCGCCGGCCGTGGTGCCACCTGCGCCACCGGTTGTGGCCGAGGGGTCGGGTGCCCCTATACCCGATTCCGACATGGAGGATGCGGAGCGAGAGCGCGCGCTTGCGGCTCTCATGAGGTTCAAGAAGTTCAACCCGCCTATTTTTAACGGGGAGAACGTGGATCCATGGGATGTGGAAACGTGGATCGACGCGATGGAGACGCTCTTCGAGGACCTCTATACCTTGGAGAGGGATAAGGTACATCTCGCCGTTCATTGCTTGGAGCGATCGGCGAAGGTGTGGTGGAAGGGAGTCCGACGGGATCGACTCCCTAGCCTTCCGCCACCGACGTGGGAGGAATTTCGGGGTATGGTATTTGCTGCCTACTTCCCCGATAGCGAGAAGAGGAAACTTCAAGAAAGGTTCCGCAAGTTGAAGCAAGGGAACCGCACCGTGCGTGAGTACGAGAAGGAGTTCTCGTACATTATAAATTGTGTATCGCACGTTGTCCGCGGAGAGTTGGACAAGGTCGATTGTTTCGTGCGCGGGCTTCGACCGGAGATCTTTCGGGCGGTTCACGCCCTTAAGCTCAAGACCTTTGCGGAGGTCTTGGACCGTGCTCTTTGGGTGGAGCACGGGAATGCATGTGCGCGCGAGGAGCGCGAGTCTTGGGAAAAAGAAAAAGAAAAAGAAAAGGGGAAGAAGCGACCGGCGGGTGGCTCGGGTGGGCAGGCAAGCTCTAAGCGGCCCCCGAAGCACTCGCAGTCGCAGAATCAGTCCCGAGGGTCCCGACGAAATCGATCCGCGACCCAGTGCCCGATTTGTAGCGGCCCCCACCACCCTCAGCAATGTGACTATCGTGAGGGCCGGTGCTACAAGTGCGGACAGCCGGGTCACATGCGGTACAACTGCCCGATGGACGATGGCCGAGCACCGTCGTCGGCATCGGCGTTTGCACCACCGAGACAGCTTGCGGGCATCCCACCCGCGGCGATGTCGGCAGGCCGTGCACAGCCGCCGAGACCAGTGGAGGGCCAGCGGCCAGCGCCCAGTGGGCGGATATTCGCCTCTCAGGTGGAGGAACCTTCTGCCAAGGAGGACGTCGTGGCAGGTATTGTGTTAATTAAAGGCATTCGATGTAGAGCTTTGTTTGATACTGGTGCATCGCATTCATTCATTGCTCGATCATTTGCTACTGCACATGGAATAGAAATTATAGATGCCACACATGCAAGAACTGTGCAAGTACCTGAACACACCTTTTGCGTACATCACGTGTGTGTAGATTGCCCCGTGAAGGTTGAAAACTGGATCATGCCAGCTGATTTGCTGGTATTAAATCGAATGAATGAATATGATTTGAACCTAGGAATGGATTGGCTCTCGAGGTATCATGCTACTATCGATTGTAAGAGCCGGATAGTGAGGTTTAGAGAACCCGGGCACAAGGAATTTGTGTACCGTGGGTGTAAGAGTTCGCTCTTTGCGTCGATGGTGTCCACGTCGCAAGCAAGGAAGCTTATTGCTAGAGGATGCATTGCCTACTTGGCGACGGTAGTGGATAACCGGAAGAAAGTGTTGGGACTTGAGGACATTCCTATAGTCCAAGAGTTCCCGGATGTGTTTCCGACGGAGTTGCCCGGAATGCTACCGGACCGGGAAATAGAATTTGTGATCGATTTGCTCCCGGGTACGGCGCCGATCTCTAAGGCCCCGTACAGAATGGCACCCGCGGAACTGAAGGAATTGAAAGCACAATTGCAAGATTTAATGGACAAGGGTTTCGTAAAGCCAAGTGTGTCACCTTGGGGAGCCCCTGTTCTATTTGTGCGGAAAAAGGACGGTTCGCTGCGGTTATGTGTAGATTACCGCGAGTTGAATAAAGTGACCGTCAAGAATAAGTACCCGTTACCGCGAATTGATGACTTGTTCGATCAATTGCAAGGGTCTCGGGTGTACTCAAAAATTGATTTGCAATCCGGTTACCACCAATTGAAGATCAAACCGGAGGATGTGCATAAGACCGCATTTAGGACGCGGTATGGACATTATGAATTCACGGTTATGCCTTTCGGGCTTACTAATGCCCCGGCAGTGTTCATGGATTTAATGAACCGTGTGTTCAAACCACTATTGGATCAATTTGTGGTTGTGTTCATAGATGATATTCTTGTCTACTCTCGGAGTGAAGAGGAACATAAGGAGCACCTGAGGATTGTGCTTCAAGTTCTTCGAGAGAACAAGTTATTCGCCAAATTGAAAAAGTGCGAATTTTGGATCCGTGAGGTGGCTTTCTTGGGTCACGTAATTTCCACAGGAGGAGTATCTGTGGACCCTATGAAAGTAGAGGCAATCAAGGATTGGCCTCGCCCGACCAATGTCACGGAGGTGCGAAGCTTTTTGGGTCTTGCGGGGTACTACCGGCGGTTCGTGGAGGGATTTTCAAAAATCTCCGGTCCACTAACGCGTCTTACCCGCAAGGGAGCCAAATATGTTTGGAGCGAGGAATGCGACCAAAGCTTTAAGGAGCTAAAGGAAAGGTTGACTTCGGCTCCGGTACTCGCCTTGCCGATTGCGGGTGAGGGTTTTGTGGTGTATAGTGATGCATCACGGCGTGGTCTTGGGTGTGTGCTTATGCAAAGAGGACAAGTAATAGCATATGCCTCTCGACAGCTGAAGAGCTATGAGCAGAATTACCCCACCCACGACTTAGAACTCGCGGCGGTGGTCTTCGCACTTAAGTTGTGGAGACACTATTTATACGGGGAACATAGTGAGGTGTACACGGATCACAAAAGCTTAAAATATTTATTCACTCAGAAGGAGTTGAACTTGAGGCAACGGAGGTGGTTGGAGTTGATAAAAGATTACGACTTAACCATCTTGTACCACCCCGGTAGAGCCAATGTGGTGGCCGATGCGCTCAGTAGAAAATCCGTGGAGAACTTCGCAATTGAGATGACGGGACAAATGCCGTTGCTCAAAGAAATGGGCCGGTTCGACTTGGAGATCGTGGCCCCGGGCGTCCCCGCTAGACTTATGAGTCTCGAGGTATGGCCGACCTTGTTGGAGCGAATAAAAGAAAAGCAGTCTGGTGATCCGAAACTCCAAAAGGTACGGAGTGCTATCCAGAGCGGGCGCGCCGGTGATTTTCATGTAGACTCGAAGGGCGCAATTCGATTTCGAAATCGATTGTGCGTGCCGAAAGTCGAGGACATTCGTGGGGAGATCTTGAAAAAAGCTCACGCTTCTCCCTATGCGATTCACCCGGGTGGCACCAAAATGTACAAGGACCTCAAACTACATTATTGGTGGCCAGGGATGAAACTTGATGTGGGACGCTTTGTGGCACAGTGCTTAGTGTGCCAACAAGTGAAGGCCGAGCGTCGCTTTCCGGCAGGAAAATTGCAAGGATTGCCCATTCCGATTTGGAAGTGGGAAAATATCGCGATGGATTTTGTTGTGGGCTTACCTCGATCGTTAGGTGGCCACGACGCGATTTGGGTGGTGGTGGATCGTTTGTCAAAGTCGGCACACTTTTTGCCAATCCACACCACTTGGTCAGGAGACAAGTTAGCGCAAGTCTACCTGGACGAGATTGTGCGGTTGCACGGGGTCACGACCTCGATAGTTTCAGATCGAGATCCCCGTTTCACATCGCATTTTTGGAAAAGCTTGCAAGAAGCTTTGGGTACACGGCTCGATTTCAGTTCAGCATTTCATCCTCAAACTGACGGTCAATCAGAAAGGACAATTCAGATTTTGGAGGATATGCTACGAGCGTGTGTGTTGGACTTCAAGGGTGCATGGCCTACACATTTGCCGATGGCTGAGTTCGCCTACAATAATAGCTATCAATCTAGCATCGGAATGGCACCTTTTGAGGCCTTGTATGGAAGGAAATGCCGCTCTCCTATTCATTGGAGTGAAGTCGGCGAGAAAAGGGTCTTAGGACCGGAAGTGTTGCGTGAAGCGGAGGAAAAGGTCCGCTTGGCACACGAACGCTTATCGACGGCACAATCTCGACAAAAGAGTTATGCGGATCGACGTCGATGAGATTTGGAATTCGCGGTAGGAGACCGCGTCTTCTTGAAAGTATCACCCATGAGAGGGGTGAAGCGATTTGGTGTTCGGGGTAAGTTGAGTCCCCGTTACATTGGACCTTATGAGGTTTTGGAGCGTGTGGGATCCGTGGCATATCGGCTAGCTTTGCCGCCAAAACTTGCGGGGATACACAATGTGTTCCATGTATCGACGCTCCGCAAGTATATGTATGATCCAGCGCACGTCCTCGAGTATGTGCCTATGGAGCTTCATGAGGATATGACTTATGAGGAATTTCCCTTGTGTATCATGGATTGCGAGGTGAAAAGTTTGAGGAACCGTGAAATTCCTTATGTAAAGGTACAATGGACGAATCACGGTGAACGTGAGGCCACGTGGGAATTGGAAAGCTCGATGAAGGAGCGGTTTCCTTACCTCTACGCTGAGTCCAGCTGAGGTATGATTTAGTTTCGCGGCCGAAACTCTCTTTAAGGGGGGAGGAATGTAGCACTTTGAATTTCGGTGCGTTGTTTCGAACTTTACTAAATTTGATGAAGTTCGGAGAGAGCCGGTAATGGCTAGAGTGGGATTGAGTTCCGAAGGTTTCGGAACATTATGGGTGCGAGTGGGAACCCGAAAATCAAAAAAAAATTGAGAAAAGGACCAACCGGAGCAAAACTGCTCACGGGGTCCGGACCCTGGAAGCTGGGGTCCGGACAATGAAGTCCGCGGGCAGCTGCGGTCCGGACCCGGGACTTGAGGTCCGGACCCGAGCCGCGTGCTAGGTTGGGGTGCGTACGGGTTCCGGACCCTGATGCCAAGGTCCGGACCCGGCCTGCGCACTGGCCAGTTAACAGTGCGGGGTTCGGACCCCACTCGCAAGGTCCGGACCCGGCTGGGGCAGAATGCCCAGTGAGGGGTATTTTGGTAATTTCGTGGGGGATGGGCTATGTATAGAGGGCTAGAGTCCCTCTCCTCATTACTCCTCCATTTTTTCCTCTCATTCCCTCTCCCTCTCCCTCTCCCTCACTTTCTCTCTCTAGAGATTTCTCCAAAGCTTGGAGAAGTGAAGGATTTGACCTTGGGAAAAGCTTCTAAGGTGGATTTGGAGCTTCTTGGTGCAAGGAGAAGCTTGGGAGCTAGGGCTTTGAGGTGAGTTCTTGTGATTTAGGGTTTGAACCTAGGATTTAATCCTTTGAAATGAGGTTTTTGGAAACCCTAAACAATCTAAACCACAAATGATGGAAGATTGGCCATGAAATCTAGGGTTTGGCTTGCATGCATGCAAACCCTAGGTAGATTTGGGGCTTTTGCAATGAGAGGTTCTAAAAATATTTGGACCTTCGGGAATTGCAATTGAGGCCTAGGAAATCATGTTAGAACACTTGATTTCACATATTGAGTTGAATTTAAGGTTCGTAACGAGTAACGAACCGTTTTTTTGTAGAAGCTTGGGTTGAAACAAAAACTCAAGGCTTGGACACTTAGGAGCTTGAAGAATACAAGGATTCGAAAGCTCTCGAGGTGGGTTTGTGTTTACCGAAGTGATTAGGTCACTTCCATGTCTAGGATAAATATCCATTTAAAAATAAAATGGTATGTGTTGTGAACCCTAGAATTTGCATGTTGGCAAAGGTAAAAATCATGATAGGATGAACAATGAGATTCTATTGCATGAGGTATATTTCAAGTATAATTCAAATATTAATACTTGTTGCATGGTTGCATGTATGGTTAACCTAGTGTTATTGAACATAGGTTGGACATGAGGATGAAACCTAGTGTTATTGAACATAGGTCGGACATGAGGATGAAACCTAGTGTCATTGAACATAGGTTTGACATGAAATTAGAACCTAGAGTCATGGAACCTAGGTTGATAATGAGAAAGTAAGCCTAGTGTTATTGAACATAGGCGAGACTTAGTGACTTGAACCTAAGGTCATGAGACTTAGGTTGGCAAGTGAAGAATGTGAACAACGGGATGTGCGACGATTTTGCTATCCCGGGTAGGCGACGATTTCGCTACCACGCCATGTGCTGGCGGTGTTGAGCGGGATGTGCGACGATTTTGCTATCCCGGGTAGGCGACGACTTCGCTACCATGCCACGAGTTGGCGGTACCGACACGGGATGTGCGACGAGTTTGCTATCCCGGGTAGGCGACGATTTCGCTACCTCGCCTTGAGTTGGCGGTGTCGAGAGTGGATGTGCGACAAGGTTGCTATCCCGGATATGCGACGAGTTCGCTATCAATGCCATGTAATGGCGGTGTTGAGATGGGGTAGGCGACGATTTCGCTATCCCGAGTATGCGACGAGTTCGCTACTCGAACTTGGAGGTGACGAGTTCCCTCCTTCGATGTTGGAACAATTATGGTGAGACGGCGATTCCGAAACCATAAGTAAATGACAAGTAAATGAACTTAGTCATTGTGAGACATAGGATGAACCTAGGAGAGAATGATAAATTATGTTTCATTTGGTTGCATCCTTTATGTTTATTTACAAGCATGTAAATAATTATTGCATAGTTATATATGATCTAACTTATGCATATGGTGTTTCTTTGGACCTGGTGGGTCGAGCTTCTCTCTTGGGTGGCCTTACCCACTGGGAACTATGTTTATAGCTCTCACCCCACCTTTTTCAGGTCCTTCTGCGAGTGAGGCGGCGGAGCGAGGCAAGGGTATAGCTCTCTAGTTAGCGGCCCTTCCATTTTGGTTGTATGTAGAGTTGTACCCCTATTTTTGGACTATAATAGTATAGGGGATTTACGTTCTTGTATGAATGTTGTATTCCATAATTTTGGAACATAATGTATGGAATGGAAAAGAAAAAAATTGGACATGTATATTGTGTTATGTGATGTAATAGAAGTAGAACTTCTTTATGTTGATGCTTTCCTTGTGCAACTCTTGTGCTCCGTTCCTAGTTGGAACATTGTGGATAAGCTTGTGTTGTGACGCCTTGGGCGGGTAGAAAGGACTCTATCCGTTCGGCGGGTCTGGGGCATGCGCCCGTGCGGTTAACCTTTCCACCTGGTTGGTGTTTAAGGCCTGGCGGGGCGTGACAAGTATTTGCCAATGGCAAAATTTGCCTACAACAATAGCTTTTAAGTGAGCATTGGGATGGCTCCATATAAAGCATTGTAGGGCAAGAAGTGCCGGTCTCCATTACATTGGAGTGAAGTCGGTGAGAGATCTACCTTGGGTCTGGACATAATGCAAGAGGCTGAAGAGAAAGTTCACATTGTGCGTCAAAGGTTGTTGATGGCGTAAAGTCAACACAAGGGCTACTCCGACAATGCTGATGTGATTTGAAGTTTAGTATCGGAGATCACGTATTCTTGACGGTCTCTCCAACAAGAGGAGTGAAACAGTTTGGGATGTGAGGGAAGTTGAGCCCTCGCTATATTGGACCTTTCGAGCTATTGGAGCGGATCAGCCTCATGGCGTATCTGGTTACGCTACACCTGAGCTTAGCAAGAGTACATGATGTGTTTACGTATCTCTACTCCACAAGATCCGACGCATGTCATTAGCTACCCATCGTTTGAGTTGTGGGAGGATTTGAGTTACGATGAGTATTCGGTTAGCATCATCGCCCAACAAGAAAAGGTATTGCGAAATCGCTCCATTCTATACGTCAAAGTGCTGTGTAGCAATCATGAGGAGCGTGAAGCTACTTGGGAGCTCGAGAACACGATGTGGAGCATTTTTCTCATCTCTTCGGAGAGGCATTTTGAGGTATGGAATTTCAACTTTTGCTGACGAAACTCTCTATTAAGAGGGAGGATGTAATGCATTTAACTTTCGCAAATAGCGGAGCTCTAGTAAAAAATTTGTGGTGTTTCAAAAAATTAACTGTCAGAACGACTACAGTCTTAGCAGCGGGGCAACATTTTTGTAGAGTGTCCGGACGAGTCAGAATCAATTTGGCATGAAATGGATGCCACAAACGATCGCGAAGTTTATGTTTAATTCCTGCTAGAGCAGGATAAGTTTTGTGCCAAGGGCACAAGATACCGCCTAACCTCTAATTAGATTTTTGATGCCTCGTTTACATCATCTGAACTTAACTTTCTCTCCATGTCATTTCTTTTTCTTCTTCTCCTTCTTCTTGTCTTTACTTTCCTCTTCTCCTTCTCCCCTTCTCCCTACGGGCTAGCAGCAGCAACAGCACTGAGCAGTGGCAGCAGTAGCAATAGCAGTGAGCATTGCTCCTTCTTCTTCTTCCCTGCGGGCTGGGGATCAACAACAACAGCAGTAGCAGCAGTAGAGGAGCTCAGTTTGTACCTTCTTTCAGTTGGAATTAAGGTTAGTTGGAGCGGAATTGAGGTAATTTGATGTTGTGAGCTGAAATTCTGAATTTTGTTGATTTTCGTTGGATTTTAATTGCCGATTCTTCCAGCAGAGGTTTCCATGGGTTATTGCTGGAATTTCCTTCACTCCCTGTTGAATTAGAGTTACTCCTAGCTGGTTAGTGGGGTAGGTTAGTGAAATTTGGAGAGTCTCGGGTCTTTGAATGTAGAATCAAATTTTCATTAGATTAAATCCAGATTTTTCGCAGCACAAATATTGCTGGTTTGGAGAGTGGATTGGTGTTTGTTTTGTGCCCCCTGCTTGTTTTAGAGCAGTGAGGAGGTCCTTTGGGCGCATTTCTTCCTTACCATGTTGGATTAGCTAACGAGGTGGGTCAATGTTTATCGAAAATAACGAATTCCCTACTATATCTAATTTAGTCTACACGTTCCATTTTTAGTTAGTGTAACCTCAAATTATCTATGTAGCATGTGTATCACTATGGTAGATTATGTTCTATTTCATGTTATTATTCAAATAGTGGTTATTAGCATGTAGAAAATGACTTATGTCATCCAAAAATCAGCTTATTTGCATATAGACCTATACTATGCAGTCTCATTTTGCCGTCATTTCAGCTTGTACTTTAGCATCTATTTTTACCTGTTGTTCACCCAGGTTAGTGGGTAGGGATGATTTGGGATAGTGTAGGATGCTTTTACGCCTGTGCTGAGAGGCTGAGACAGGTCGTACAACAGTTGGTAGATTTTAGTTTTTATTGTGCCATATGGGATTACAGTAGTTTCGGATCGTTGGGTTACACTCCGGATTGTGCCTGGGTCATATGGATAGCATTATTTATGATCTGGTTGATCATCTACATTAACTATTGCCTGCATTAGCCATATTTAAGCTCGACAGAGATTACGCTTCTATATTCGGTGGATTTGTTCCCCTCGGGTGCCGCTATGGAGCTTGGCTTTTAGTGCCTTGATGTCGCAGCAGCCCTAATTAGCGGATAGTCCACCTACGGGTGCGGCAAGAGATCCCCGGGGCGACCTACATTTTAATAGGCCACTCTCGTGAGTGGTGCTGCGGCAGTAGGTAGGCGCAGGCTTGACCGGACCCTCGAGTCGATCATTAGGATTGGGTTATGATAGTGAGCACCCGATAGCTACTGTTCTTTATAGTTATTTACTCTATGCATCTAGTAGACTTAGTTAGTAGGTCGTTGTTTTTGGTGATGGTACTTACTAATGATTACTCATTTTAGTAGTTCTCACGTCCTCTGTTGTTGATCTTTTCTGCAGAGCCCTCTGTGCAGATTGCTGTTCCTAATCGAGGTAACGGACCACAACTTAGTTAGCATCTTCCACTTGATCCGCAGCTTAGAGGAGGACCTGATAGAGGCATGTTTTTGGAGAGTGGTACTGTACATACTAGACTGGCTTGGCCAACTTTATTTGTATTTCATTTCAGTTGTGAGAGGTGGCTTTTGTATATATTTATGGAGGTGTGCTTCTGGAGCTTGTATGTACAGTATGACTTTGTTGTTTAGCTTGTTAGTAGCTTTTATTTCAGCTTTGATATCTACTAGTTGTAGCTCAAGGGTTGTTTACAGATACTTTAAACGCTTCGTGTGCACGAGACTTCCTGTGTATACGGCGGATCTCTTGGCGAGCTCGGATTCCACCCTAACCCAGAGCATGATAGATTAAGTTGGTATCAGAGCTTAGGAATAGGTCGTTGGAATTTAGAAAATCTTAGTCTTTTGGCAGACCCTAGGAGGCAAGACATGAGAAACGTGACTTGTGGCAAAAGTTAGTGATTAAATTGTTTATGAACTCTTTCGGGAGGTGAAGAGTGATCGTAGAAGATGTATCATTTCTTGCCGGATGATTATGTCGACTGTAGACGGCATAATGTCGTGAAAAAAAGGGATGTCCTTCTAAACTTTCACTTGATTAGATCGAGAGCCGTATTTCAGTGTGTAACAGACGTATGGTTTATTGCAGATAATCAGGATGCCTTGTAGACGTCGACTATCAACTTAGGCCACCCCCACACCACCCACGGAGCCAGAGCAGGCAGGGCCGAGTGAGCCGCAGGATTTGCGGGGACAGTTAGCAAGCTTGGCCGAGGCTACCCGACAATAGGGAGTGTTACTTCAAAGGATGTATAAGATGTGGGCGCAGCAGCCCGGTGCAGCACCGCGAGCCTCTGAGCTCAGCCGCGATCGCCGACTACACCAGCAGATGTCCCAGCAGCGACTACACCTCCAGCAGCGACAGTGCCGACGTCCAGTAGAGAGGCGTCGAGGTTAGGTAGGCAATTGACAGAAGCAGAGCAGGAGTGGATCAAGTAGAGACTGGCAAACTTCCGTAGATTTGACCTGCCTCGGTTAGACGGTAGTAGCACCGAGCCGTGGGTGGTGGAGATTTGGGTTGGAGCTATGGAAAAGATATTTGAGGATATATTCGTTCCGGAGAAGGATCAGGTTCACTTGGCAGTCCACTGCTTGGAGGGGGATGCGCATACCTGGTGGAAGAGGGTTCCGTCGACGCGATCACAGAGTGCGCTGCAGCTGACCTGGACCGAGTTTCATGGGTTGCTATTTGGGATCTACTTCCCGAACAGTGTAAAACAAAAACTCGAGAACGACTTGAAGAATTTGCAGTAGGACAGACAGGACAGTACAAGAGTATGAGTTGAGCTCATGTGCTTTTAAAAGCACAGGTGCTCAACCTACTATGTGATTTTTTAGTCAAAATAGGTAGTTCCTTCCCTTGGTCTCCACATTCCGTCGTCTGGCTTATGTTCTTTTATTGTATCAAAAAACTGTTTTCCACAGTTTTACGTAGAAGCAAACAGCCTGTCAATTATGCCATTTTTTTAGACGACAAGCAATCAAGAAACAAATGATTGATGCCCTCAATCTGCAGAGTTCTGCTGCATTAACTACCAAGATAAACCTACTAATTTAGCCTTTGAGCACAGAGTTCGCTGGTTAAAGAATTCAGTGCTTCCTCTCAAACCCGAAAATAGATGTCGCGTGTAGCCAGCTCCTGACAGAGTCCGAGAGCTCCCTCCACGAGAACCATTTAGCAGGGAATTCGTAGCAATTCAATGACTCTCTCAAACCAAAAGGAAGTGTCACATACAGAGCTCCCTCTACAAGCACCATTTGGCAGGGAAATTCATAGCATCCAAAATCAAAAGAATAGCATTCCAAATTCCAATCGAACCGGCCATAAGCCTTTTCCACATTAATTTTGAAAATCATCAAAGGATGGTCACCTTTTCTGCTAAATTCCACATAATGCAAGATTCCATTCGCCGCCATAATGTAGTCAGAGACGTTCCCGCCAGCCAACTTTTAGGTCAATCAAGGACCATTTGCCATGGCCCATACTAATACTAGCACATTAGCACATGGTTACTAGGTCATGCTTCCAGCATTTTCCTCCATTAAAAGTAGTGCAGCAGTCCACAAAAAATAGCCAACCAACAAAACAACCAACCAAACATTCCTAGCAATTCCATTCCAGCCCATTTGGAGGAGATATTATATATACAATCATCAAACTAGGGCAACAATAAATACATTAGACAAAGGAGACAGAAAAGATAGCTTTATTTATTTATATAAATAAAAAAGGTCTCCCAGAATGACATACATACTCATATTTATTTAATTTATTCCTATATATATGAGGGAGCATCAGATCTACTAATAATGATGATATTAGCTGGACCTATGCCGCCTATACATGGGGGAGTCCAAGAATTAGCGGTATCTCTTCTTATACTAGGAAAAAAGGCGAAGTTATTTCTCATCTACGATTGTTATCTTCTCCTCAGTTAGAATTATCAGGCGACCCACAGTATCCGTAAGGGTTCTTGCTAGCCCAGTTCCACTGATCCCTGCACATCTCCTCTATCCCATATTTTGTTCTACAAAATGACAATCGGAACAGATGCTCAAAAAACTTAAAATCTATATAATAATCACATGATTCTCTAGTATATTCTAAAGATATGTAATATGTTTTATCGCTTACTTCCACTTTAGCTCCTTTTCTGCTTTAGCTATCGACGCATAAACAATCGCAGCATCACCAGGCCGTCGTCCCGCCATGACCAAAGGGATTTTCTGATAAAATAATAGTTGGCGTCAGATGCTAAATAAGTGAGGGCAAGACACCAATTGCTGCATGTTGGTGTGCGTGCCAGATATTTTTAAGGTTCATCACACACTCATGTGGAAAGTAGGATAGTTTTCAATTATAATAATATTATTATGCTGGATCATTTGAGTACCTTCCCAGAAGCCTTCTCGAATGCTGCAACCATTTCCAAAACAGATGTTCCCTTTCCAGTTCCTAGATTGTATACTTCACAACCTGGATAAGCAAAGAAAACAAGCTTGCTCGCTCACTCAACTAGGGCAAAATAGTTAGCTTGAACATTTTCTAGAGAATTTATCCATAGAAGCTAAACTAGTTGCATCATAAACAAAAAACCTATATAAACTACAAAGAACTTACAAAGGTAACAAATTCATGTATATCTATGTGTGAACAGTGAACACTACATCCATGTTTGTCCCGCATACTCGCAGCAGACTTTACAATTAAATCCTATAAAGACTAAAGGCCTTTCTGTAAGAACCTCTTCGCATGTGCATTGCAATAAAATTTGGTAAGTCCTCTTTTTTGTGTTTCGTTTGCTTGTCAACTGTGTCAGGATATGAGAAAATCCATTTCTTTTTAATCATCAACATGGTATGTCGTCATGATTCTCCACTAGTCAGCTTTGCCTCTAGTCGTCACGACTCCAACATTATCATATATTCAGGTAAAACAATTTTCACATCCTTAACGGTCTATTCTGCCCATATACTATCTGCTAGTGAAAAATAGCAGCCAATACAAAAAGTTAAAATAAGATAACTTTAAATGAAGCAAACCTATGTTAGAGTCTTCAAAAAGCTTCTGCAGGGCTGCAATATGTCCATCTGCCAAATCAACCACATGTATGTAATCACGTACCTGCAATGAAAGGATTCAAAAAGTAACAAGTTAGTTGACACCTTAACAGCAAAAGAATTCAATCACAACAAATAATTATTGCAGTGCAAGCAGCAATTGATGAAAGTAGGAAGATAGTTTACAATCAAGACACATTGATCCCTAACACCTATATCTATCTAATCCACAATGCTGAGCCACATTAGATGATCTGCTCCTCTTATGCCAAAATGCACAACATGTTTTATTCCCCAAATATAGAAAAGATTTTATATAAATACTGAGGCTAGCAACTAACATCGGTTTCCTTACTCCCGAAACCTGGCAGAGAGCTAGTTCTCTTAAGAAAATAATTAAATCGTTTCAAATTGTTTCTGCTTTCATTGAAGAAATTGTTCACCGAATACTAAAGCTTCTTGAGAAATATATAGAATTTCATAATGAAAAGGGGATGAATAATGTACATAGTGCACAAAATCTGTGGTCTATTTGTTACTGTATTACTGAAAAGTCATTAAAACTAAAATATATCATCTTTTGGCGCAAATTATTCAAAATGTCAACCCACTAGTTCAGATAATACTTTGATAACAAATCCTTTTATTTGGTCTCTATCTTATGATGCAAAACAATTTAAGTATGACTAACATGATAGATTTTTCCAATGTCCTTTTATTGCTTAAGAGTCTCAAATCAAATTAAACACTGAGTATCTTATGCATCTCAATTCGACACATATGCTTGTGTCCATTCAATATGAGCAGAATTGAGCGGTATATTGAACTACTGTTATAATGGTTAGTTCATAAAAATCAAACTTAAGGGACAACACTAAATACAGTATACTCATTTCTCAAGCAATCTAACCAAATATGCCAAGAAAAATAAGAAATTAAGCAACTAGTTCAATAAACAATACCCCAGTGCCATCCTTAGTTGGATAGTCAGTTCCATATACTGTAAGCGCAGGTCTCCTTCCCACAGCAACTTGCTGAATGAAGGGCATTAAATTATTAGGAATTCCACGAGGATCTTCACCAATATATCCGCTCGAATGAGCCCCAACAGGGTTGAAGTATCTAAGTAATATTATTTTCCAATCAGGGTCAGCACGCTGGATATCACGACAAATGTCTTCAATGATAAGCTGTAATTACCAAAGGAAATATTAGCAGCTAAAATGATTGGTGCATTCAAAGGAAATACAGAGAAAGATGATAGAAAACCTTAGTTCGGCCGTATGGGTTCATAGCAAATAAAGGAGATTCTTCCGTGCATGGGACTTCCTTGGGCCATCCGTAGACAGTAGCTGATGATGAGAACACTAACTGAAAGTTCGAACATCAATCAAAAAGAAGAGCTACACAGTTAAAACTCAAATTTCCAAATTAAATTTCCTTTATCAACTATAGTAGGTGAGGAATATGCATTTACAATCTAATTATGATTACTGAGTAGTTTCATCTGGGGAATGATGCCTAGAATTTTAAAACCAACTCCAAGTCTAAACCAAGACAATAGAGTAATAAGCAGACAGTCATCATAGATTCCAGAAACTTACAGACTACTATACAATTAAGAGAGAAAGTGATCAATCTTCTGACTATTTCTTATTAATACTAGGCACATTGCTACAAAATATCACAAAACCGCATGATTCAACAAGTTAGAAGGAAAGGTTCTTTCAATTACATTATTAGAAAAGAGCATACAGAGTAACAGGATCAATCCGACCCTAACAATCGCAAAATGTTTTATTTATATGTAATTTTATTTCTGAGCAAATACATCTAATAAAAGGAAAGGCAACACCATACAGGAATTTTCCTTAAAAAATTTAACATTCTTTCATGGATCTCTAAAGAGTAGTGACTATCTAAGAACAATGCCATGGTTCTGATTCTCAAATTAAAGGAAATTGGAAATACCTTTTTACATCCATGGGCAGCCATTACTTCCAAAAGAGTAATTGTACCACTGAGATTATTGTTATAGTAATGCAAGGGCTTCTGAACACTTTCACCAACAGCTTTCAATCCAGCAAAGTGGATAACAGCATCAAAGCTGCAAGGCAAAAGAAATTACCAAAATCTGTAAGAAAACAGCACTATTATCAAAGAAAAGCTTTTTACAGGAAGCAAATAACTAACATGAATTTACTCCTCTAGAGACGGATAAATCAGAAAGTTCTTCTGAAAGAAGTTCATGATGTTTGAAAAAGAAAAGAAGTCTAGCTCCACCCAACTATCTGTAAGATATTTTAAAGAAACAAATCTAGCCCATAGCTTGTGGTTTAAGAGGTGGGAAAAAAAAAATCAATTTGGGGATCATGTTCAACTCTTTTCTGCATTCTACATCTAATATTGCCAAATAACAAAGGAAGAACAAGCTAACTTCGCTTGCCATTCTTCATAATATTCATTAATAAAAAGAATAACACTTCAAACTTTTATTTAATTACAACAAAAAAAAGCCCAGTTTAATAATTGCAGGGCATGGTACATCCTTAATTCAACACCATACCAATTCATTCTACACATCATTACATGGTTCTTTGCCACATGTAACTAGTTTTATACATTGTACATTTTCACGTAAAATTATTATATCATGAAGCATGTGTCTAATAAAACAGTCTATGAAATGTTTGGAGCCATCTACCACTGAAGTACTGCATTATACAATAACTAAGCTTTCTTTCAAAATTTTGATATAAATGTTACATGCTTATTCTATTAGAACTGAAGTAAAAGTAACATATGAAAATATCAAAAACAATATTTGCAAACTCGAAGTCTGAGATTTCTAAACATGCCAGAAAATTTTGCAGAAATGCAGAAGAAAAGTGGTTTCAACATAAGATTCAAATGGTTGCATAACATCCAATTTTGAGGTGACAATGATTCTAATGCATGTCAGGAGAGAAATTATTTAGCAAGCAAACAAATCTATTCCCGACATTTGCAGGAATAAAGTCATAAAAAACATAGTAATATCCATATTAAAAAAAAAAAATCTTACTTTGTCGAAGAAAAAATTTTGGTGAGCGCGTCTTTATCTCGAAGATCAATCTGCAAAAGCATAAATGAGGCGAAATCAATTTAGAAATCCCAAACTTGTGTATTTTAATTTCCGGATAGTGACAGGGTGACCTACCGACGAACATAAAAAGCACAGGAAATAGCGTTCTGTGAATTTATACACCATACTGTCTATTAAAATTACAGTACTACTTGAGATATTTAGTTTCAGTCTCAAGAACGCTATCCAGTGGAAAGTATTTATCAGGAAACTAAGGCAGGAAAAGTCCTGATAATGAAAACTAGCGTACGGACTACAAAGCATATGAAAAGAAATGAACAAGCAAACTGATGAAAAGTTGTGCTTCTTGTCCGGTATATATTTATTTTGAACAAGGAAAGCTAATAAACAAAAGAACAGCACAATATCATACCACATATAAATAAGAAAACGACTAAATAGAAAGCACCAAGTGGAAATGCATCTGTATTTTAAAAAAAAAAACTTCAATGTATGCACCAGAAGATATAGGCAATCAGGCAAGAAAATAACTATCAGCAATAAAAACTACTGTATTTCACTATTTCTTATCTAAGTAGGACAGTGATAAATAAAGGTAAAAACTGGATCTCAGGTAAAAATAGTTCAACATTATCATGGCTAATCATTCGATGACTAAAGCGCATCTTACCATGATAAGTCCTAGACCCAGTCTAAGATAAATTAAATTCTGATCTTCTCCCCTTCTCTCTCTCGCATAAACAAAGGAAATTAAAAAAAAAACGAAAGAAAGAAAATGGAGAAAGGTTATGATCAATCCATGAAACTTTCAAAGCTACAGAATTAATAATGTTAGTCTAATGCATTTTAAGACAGGCTTATCTTCCCAAGACATTGTTATAGATTCCAATCATGACTACACTACAAGAACAATGCATTAGCAAGCCATCATTTCTTATTGAAACCGACAAACAAGGCAATATAGTTGGGTAATTTTGATCCTTTCCAGTAATTTCCAAATTTTATTAGTAGACCTCTATTATGGATCAATCTTCATACAAGAAAAGGTCCAAACATTAATGTTGTCCTCAAATTCTAGTCTGACAGCAGTGGGAAAGGGTCACAAAGTCTTGAGACCTTAGTGCACCTTTCTTTCTCTCTTCATGCTAAACAATTTATCCACTAATGGACTATATATGGCAGACAGCCAGTGTCGTGAAACCTAAATGACACGACCCAAGCTTGACAAGAACTGCCTGATTGCCCCCTCTAAACTGAACGTCCCAATATCTGATACCTCTGTGGAGACGATAGCTATAGGATATGTACCTGATAAGTGTCAGCTAAACTAGTGCTTCTTTTAAAACTAGATCATACCAGAAGATGCGATTTAGGTTGCCTTCAGGGCATTTCAGAAAGCTTTACCTTATAATGTTCAATCACGCAAGAATCCAACAAAGACAATCTAGATCGGCAACTTATTACTTACTTTGACTGCGACAATGGTAACTATGGATTATTAAATCAAATTGGTAAGTTGTCAACTTCAGAATTTATGAGAAATTCTAATTTGCAAAAGAGGAATTCTAAGTTCTCATAGGCAGGATGGTACGTATTCAGCAGCTATTCATCTCGTGAACTTCTCCTTGAGCATCAATCTAGACAAATAAAGCTTAGTATCTAAGCTGAAATTATATGCTCCAATAGTTGTGGTGCGCATATTTATCCATATGAGTTGAGCAACCGTCACTTCACCAATTCTTGGACCTCTCCAAAATGAATAATGTGTAAATCCAAAATCAACCACAAGGAAAATATAAAGCAGAGAGATTTCATTGCAACCACCAAACAAATTCCGTCAGTCAAATCCACATAACATTCACTATCGTGAGTTCAACCTATGAAGTTAAAAAAAAAAAAAAAAAAAAAAAAAAAAAAAAAAAAAAAAAAAAAAAAAAAAAAAAAAAAAAAGCAGCTACTCAGGTTATTAAACATCAATATGCATTTGTAAGAAAAACCACTAATAAATAACAATAGCAGTTAAATTTGAACTTTCGAAAAGAAAAAAACGCAAATTCCCCAAAACTCAAATCGATTTTTCACTCACAAAAGAGGATGCTATTGCTCCCAATACGATCACATGCCCTTAATCCATTTCTCGCATTTTGAAATAAGCCATAAAATTGTGCAAAAAATTGTGTTTATCCATCCAAATTGAGTACCAAACGTTCCCACGAATCAAATAATTCTCCCACATCGGTCTGGCCCATAAAATTAAAAAGTAAATAAATTTGCCAAATTGGTCGCAAAATTAGCCCTCAGAAATAACCGTGTTTAAAGGGGGGAAAAACTTTCAAACCACAAATAATAAAATAAGGAAAGCGACCAAAGTAGGAAACAGAGGAATTTGATTTCGCAATAGTTATTGAGCAACAAACCCAAATTACCAAAAAAATCAGCAGCTAAATTTCAATCAGAAAGCATTTCTTTCTCAAATTAGAAAACCTGAAAATCGCTTGTACTAGTACGACATCAAACACGAGGAACAAACCACCGGAACTTCCCATTCTCGATCAAATCCAATCCACCAAAATCATCAAAAAAAAAAAAAACCTAGAAATCCCCATGAAACACCGAGAAAACCTACAATTGAGCACATAAATCCTTCGTTTCAAATCGAGGAAACGCAAATCCGTACCTTCTGAAAGGAAAGGTTCTTTTCAAACTCCCCGGCCAACTCCGCGACGCGCTTGATCGCGACATCGGAGGAGTTGTCGAGGTTATCGACGACGACGACGCGAAACCCGCCCTGGAGCAGCTGGAGAACCGTGTGGCTCCCGATGTACCCGGCACCGCCGGTGACGAGGATCGACTTCGACATGGACGAGGCCCCAAAAAGCTCGAGAACAAGAACGAGACCGATGAGAGAGAAGGGTTTGAGGAAGAGGAGGAGAGAGCGAAGAAGATGGAGAGAGCCCGAGGTGGAGAGAACGACGGAGAGAAAAAGAAGCAAAAGAGAGAGGAATGGAACGAGAGAGATCCGTAATGAAGGGGGGAATTAAATGGTAATAAGTATTTATAGAGTGGAGCGAAATACACATATAAATAAATAATATATATATAAATATTAAAAAAAAAAAAAACTGTAAGCGGGTTTCGGGTTTACGAGATCATCGTACCCGCGGTATCGAATTACTAGAATGAGTCAAAGAGTCTATTTTTGTACACTTTACACGAAAGAATGGAAGTACGTTATTTATTTATTTATTTAACAAAATATGATTAAATGTGGTTACTATATAATAAAGAGGCAGGTGGTACACGTGTCGTGCTTTCATTGGTGGTTGGAAAGAATTTACAGCTGGTTCGAGGAGGCGGCATATGCTTTATTGCTCTTTGTAAACTAAGCAATGCTATCAGTGCATCAAAAAGTTAGGTTTATAATATATATTTTAACCTATAAATGTTTAGAATTCAGAGTCCGCTAGGTGTTTTTAAAAATAGCAAACATTAAGTACTTATTAGTTTTTTATCGTTAGATCTATCTCTTTGATCAATTTTAATTTTTAGATCATACTATTCAATCAACCATTAACTTAATTCTAAAGGAATACTATCATCCTAACCATTCAAATCTTCATCCAACAGTCAAAAATTTACAAGCACCGATAACTTGATACATTTAAAAATACATGAGCTCAATTCTAGAATCCATTCGCTAATTGTTTTTAATAAAAAAATGAAGAATCTTTTTTTAAGTTTTAGACTTTATGGGTGGAAGATGTAAACTCACTGAAGACTGTACAATTAACTTTTTTTTTTTATATACAAATTATGGAACAAATTGTTTAATAAGCCCTAAACTTTAGCCAGCCTTTTTGCAAACAGGTATCTATACATTTAATTGTAGCATTGAGATGTCCTAAGTTTTATCAAATAGTTTAGTTGACCTCTTTGCTTGAGCAAAGTTACTATTTTAATAACTATTTTAGCCGTATACCTTACACAGTATTGTATGATTTCAAAAAACAAAAAAAAAACTTAATTTTTTTCTTCTATCTGTAATATTAAAAGACATAGTGAATCTACTTTTTATATTTATTTTTTTTATATTAGAATATAACATATTTTTTGTATTTTAAAGATTTATAGGATCATAATAGAAATGCAATTAGTAATTTTGATTGAAAGGAAAGACCTATTAAACTATTTAATAAAATTCAGAAAGTCTAGATATAAAAATTAAAATTTTAAATGTCTATTTAAAAAAATAATAAATTAAGGGGTTCACGTATATCTTTTTTCTCAAAAAAGTTAGACCCGAAACTGCTTGAATACTGAAAGTTCGTTTAGTATTGAGGACCATTTAATATTATTAAACAAAATAGAGTTTCGGAGAGAGTTGTTTAGAAATATATATATTTTTTATTTTCTCAATGGAGTTAGAAAAAAATAGGGATAACTTCAAATACCACCTCTATAATTTCGTGCTTTCTCACTTTAGTACTCTGTGGTTTAAAACGTATCACTTTAGTACCCTGTGGTTTGGTTTTTTTTTTTTTGTTATCTTTTCGTTAATTTTTTCGTTAAATTCTACAAAAAATTTTTCAAATATTTCACCTATGATTTATCGAATATTCACTTTACTATCCTGTAGTTTTAACTTCTCATTAATTTAACGAAAAAATTAACGAAAAAATAACAAAAAGAGAATAACAAAATCACATGGTAAAGTGATACGTTTTAAATCACAGGGCACTAAAGTGAGAAAGCACGAAACCATATGGGTGAAGTTATCCCAAAAAAATATATCGCAACAAGAGTGGCAAGTGGGGGCCGCGGCGAGGGGACGAGTGGGCCCCACCGGGGACCTCACGCGGCAGAGGAATTTGGGGATACGTTGGCCTCGTGGTGAGGTGGCGCACTGCCACGTCTACAATTTCAGGTAATGCGATGCGAAGTCGGTGGTGTGGGGATGGGGAAGGGAGTTAGTCGAGAGCGGGTTTGGTGGGGGCGCGAGTGTGGACCGTTAGATTCTGGTTGAGGCTTGAGAAGGTTGCTTACAATTTCAGGTACACATGAGGTACGCAATAACTTCCCCCAATAGCTCCCCCAATTTATGGGTTTAGTTTAGGGGGAATTTTTTTTTCTTTTTTTGAAAGGCCCCATAAGCTTTGGGAAATGCTACTTATACATTCACTTCTAGGTATCGTTTGATTCAAGAATAAACAAAATTTATTTATTCCTCGAATAGGTACAATTTCGGGAGTAAGTAGGAAAAAAATTAATTTTTAGTTTGGATGAAAATTGGGTTATTCGTGGTAATAAAATAAATAGTATTTGGATGGTTAGATTGGAATAGCGGAAATAAGAGTAAATATAATTTTATATTAAAAGTATTTTATCTAATTAATTAACATCAAAATATTAATTAAAAATAATTTAATAATTAATAAATTTATTACCTATGAATATTGTGTAAGAAAATAAAAAGTATATTAATTAATTATATATTAATTGATTAATTAATTAATTATAAAATATAACTTCACTTTTTAATTATTAGTAAATTATTTAATTAGTAAGATGATTAGGTAGGAAATTAATTTAATTAGTCAAAATATTAATTAGTTGCCCAATATAAATATTAGTTATTAGATAAATACATTAAATAATTAATTTTTAATAAGCTAATTAATCATAGATATTAAATTAATTAATTACTTAGGGCCTCTTTGGTTGCTTGGAAAATAGTAGAAAATTATTTTCGGAGAAAAAAAATTTCTGCTGAAAAGAAAATTTTTAATTTCTCTTGTTTGGTTCGATGGAAAAGAAAATTACTTTTCCATGTACGCATGTTTGGATGGTAAGAAAAAAATAAAAAACACTTTTTTATTTCTATTTCACTTGTTTGGTTAGTTTAAAATTTTGGTATATAAATATCTTCTACAAAAGAGAGATGATTACCAGTCTTATAAAATTTAACATAATATTACAAATTATTTATAATATAAATAATAAATAAGTAAATAAAAATAATTTTAAATATATTTTTGTGTAGGTAAAATAGTTTCACAAAGGAGATAGAGATGGCTGATATGACTAGTAGAAGATGAAGATAATTATGACGTATGTATATATATATAGCGATAGAGAGATAGAGATAATGGTATGAGATTTTTAAGACGATGGTTGGGTGGTAAATGTACAATGTATTAGAAAAGAAAAATTTTCTATTTTTACTCCTCAAAACGTCCGTAAGAAAAAAAAAAATTCGTTTTCCGAAAAATAAAATTTGGAAAACGAAAAGAAAATTTTTTCGTGAAATATGGAAAATAATTTTCCAAAAACCTACTTTTTCTACGAACCAAACACACGAAAAATATTTTTCCAGCCTAAATTAAGTTTTCTGTGGTATTTTTCGAGAAACCAAACAGGCCCTTAACTATTTTAGTAATATATAATGACTTAAATATATTAATTAGATTAATTAAAAAGTTAATACAATAGTCAAAATTAGATTTAAACTTTAATTAAGCTTGTTCCCATATAGGAACAAATTTGTTCCGGGGAAGGGTTCCACCCTTATTCTCTTTTGTTCCTAATAAAGGAGAACTATAGTTCCCATAATCTAAATCATTTAGGTATAAGGAGGGGAATAAGGGCTTATTCCCCTCCTTATACCCCAATCAAACATAATCTTAGGACATGTTTGGTTATAAAAAAGTAGCCGAAGTGGAAAAATGAATTTTACAAAATTGACTTTTTAGTTCGATTGTTTGGTTGGCTATAAAGTGAAACATGAAAAATTATAGTTTTGTAATTTTGATTCTTTAATTATATATAAAAAGGTGAAAATATAAACAAATGACTGATACTCGCAATTTAAATTAAAAATTTAAATTTAGAGTTCAAAATTAAATATTAAATTTAAACTTAAAATTAGGGTTGAATTTATAATTAAAATTTAAGACATAAATTAAATTTACAATTTAAATTTAAAGTTTAAGTTATAACTCATAATTGAAATTAAATTCTAAAATAAAAGTTCAACATAAAAATTAGAATTTATTCAAATTTGAATTCATAATTTGAACTTATACTTTGAATAATATTTATATTACTCTTTGATCTTAAATTCCGAATCCAAATATGAATTCACAATTTGAATTAACATTTAAACTTAAAATAAAAATTGAGTTTAAATCAGAATTAAAATTGAACATTCGAATTCAAAGTTCAAACTGAAACTCATCATTGAATTTAAACGTAGATAGCAAACTTAAATTTGAATTTGAATTTCAACTTAAAAAATTTAAATTTTAAATTCAAACTTTCAATCTATAATTTGAGTTTATAGGAGGAACTATTTGAATTGAAAGTTTAAATTAAAGTTCATAGCTAAAAATAATTTGACTAAAATTTGAATTTAAAACTTTAAATTTAAATTTAAATTTTCATACTAGAATTCAAATTTAAATTTAAATTTTAATACTAGAATCAAATTTAAATAAAAAATTTAAATTTAAAAATTTAAATTTAAAAATTTAAATTTAAAAATTTAAATTTAAAAATAAATTCACAAATTTGAATATAAAAATTTTATGTTGAATATGAATTTACAAATAAAATTTAGAATGTGAAATTAAAAATAAAATTTTAATTCAAATTTAAAGTGAAACTCGACTCTAAATATAAATTCGAATATTAAAGTTAAGACCAAATATAACCTCTTAACTAAACTCTCCACTTTCAGGGACTTCGAAATTTTTTGAGCCAAAATAAAAAATTGAGATTTAATTATAACTCACTTTATCAGCCTACTTTTGTGAAGTGACCTTCATATTCACTTTCGCAAACGAAACAACCGATAAAACCTCACTTTTCAAAAGTGTCACTTTCGATACTTTACTTTCAGCCAACTTAGGTAGACCATAAATATTTTTTATATATGTTTTAGAATATACAATTTTTTTAATATTAACCTAAAATTTAAAAAATTGTTAATTTCAAATTTTGAAATTAAATATTAAATTTAGATTTAAATTTATGAATCAAATTCAAAATTTAAATTTAATTTTGATTCTATTCTTTGAATTGAAATAATTATTGATTTGATAGGTTTTTTTAAACTACACTATTTTTTAAATCTGATTTATTTTTAGATAGTTAATTATTTATTTTTTATTTGTAATGCGTACGAAATATTTTTTATTTTGTTTAAAATTTTGTTTATAAACTAAGAATTTTATATCCGCTTTTATATATAGCATATGTATAGATATAAGGAGTTTTGCTAGAATACTATCAATAGTAAACGGCTTGGTTTATTACCGATTTGTTTTCGATGATAGGACTTTCAAATTGACGATCAGCACTGTTAAATATGATCTAAACCATTTAAACTATCTAGAAATTAAATTTTACGCTTTTCCGATATTGTTCTCTTATTCATCAAGTGAACAAAAAATGTATGGCTGAAAATAAATATCCTTCAAAAAGTGATGATATAATTTTTCTATTTAAGATCTACAGTCTAGATCTTGTTTTAAATAGTTTGAAAAAATTTCTAACAAAAATTTAACTGATTTGGACTCTTTTATACCGTTTCACGAGCAAACGTATCATATCGGCTATTAAAATTACAAAATTTGTGATTCTTTGGTCGTTCGGTTAGTGATGTCAAAAAATCATAAAATTTAAATTCTAGATAATTTAAATGGTCTAGATCATGTTAAACGGTGCCGATCATCGATTTGGAAGGTCTATCATCGAAAATAAATCGGTAATAAATCGAGTCGTTAACTACCGATAGTAGCCCAGCCAAGCTCTAGATATAGATATTCTTTCCCACCAACTTTTTGCCTAATAAAAGAAAATTAGGCAGTCCTTACTGCCACACCTAAAAGAAAAATATGTAAAGATGCTTGCAATTCCAATTGAAAGCAATGTTCACCTGTATACACTGCGACTTGTTTGCAGATATCCTCACACTTCATATGGAAAATATCACAGTTTCATATCATTATTATTCAAAATTTTAAAAAATAAATTTTAAAAATTTATTTTCACTCCAATTAATTAATTATCTAACTCATAATTTTGTTAATAATTTGCTGGTAACTAGTGGACGTGACACACCTTTGAAATGTCCGGATTATTCCAGCTCCTTTTAATTGTCTTAGACAAGCTAAGAGTTACTTGAATCATTTTTTATCATACAAACTAACAAAAGAGTCATGGATAGAATCATTGATATAATGTAAAATTAGAATACCTTTAAAATTAAACATTGTATTTGCCTCCATTCCGACAATGGATCCTTCGGATCAATGATCGATACCATCATATACCGTCAGAACTTTGTATGAATTAAACTTTATAATTTTTTAATATTATTTCTTTAGTATTTAAGTGGTTTCAAAACTAATAATTTTAACAACTAATAGAAAGTTATTTTGCGACATTTAAACCCCAAGTAAATGATATCGTAAGAGTACAATATTCGGTTCCTAATAAGTTATAATAATTTATATTACTCTTAACATTGTCGATCATCGATTATGCTGTTCTATTGTTGGAAATGAGATAAAAAATAAATGCCCCATTTATTCTAGCTTTATATATTATTATTTATGTGAAATTTATATTTAGGATGGTGATATATGCAAATTGCTTAATATTCAAAGAATAAAAAAAAATGCTACTTGTATGCTCAAGCATTACAATAAAATTGGAAAGACAATGGTCTAATATGAGCCCTTGGTTGAGCTGTTGTAAAATTTACACTCAATTCTGGAGGTACATATCAGCTGTCACTAGCGCAAGTGGCAAAGGGCTTGATGATTGGTACTCGAGGTCCCGAGTTCGAATCCTAATTGATTCACATTTCCAGTTAAGTTTATCTCTAAAAGAAATAAACGAAGCGGGTAGCGTACTACCTTTCTCTCAAAAAAAAAAAAAAAAATCTTGGAGGTACATGTAGCAATACTCAATAAAAAATGCTAGCCGTACGTCCTATCGTTGGATATAAATCTTTACACTCGTGATCTAAAAACTTATAATCTCTTTTTAAATTTTAGAATTAAAAAAATATTAAGGCTACTAAATAAATATAGCCTTTTGATTATTTGGTGTAAATTTTGTACTTATTTTATTGGGGTACACAGATATTCAAAAATTTTACTTGAATCCGAATCCAAACGAAAAAATTTTATCCGATGATAAACGATTATGGTTTCGAATATGAGAATTAAAAAAAAAATGAAAACTTGACGGATTCGGCTACAGATATGAATTTTATTTTTATCTGATTCGAATTTGAACCCGACTCAAGCCCTTATAGGATTTACATTATATAAATATATAAATATTTGATATTATATTTAAATTTTTATTTTAAAAATTTAGATTTTAATATAATATATTTTGAAATATGATAAAGAGAAATAATTATTTTCGATTCAAATTTTAAGGTTCGGGCTCGGATTTTGAAATTGGATATGGACTCTCAAAATCCGCTGCCGATTCAAATCTGGATTTTGAGTTTGGTCGCCAGATTCGAGTTCGAATTTTTAAAAATATGATCAGAATCCGATGGTGTTGACAACTTGACATTCCTAACAGTGCTAGATATATTGAAGATAAATGGATCCACTTGCAATCTCCATGAGGGCATATGTATCCCCGCGTCCAACGTAGTGACCGCTCAATCATTAAAGCGAGCCAAGTGTGCATCCCCGATACACCCACGTGTCCAGCTAATTTATTGAAGTTTGGGGAGTGTTGGTGAGTTTCCACCAAAGCATAATAAAAAGACCGGCTATCCTCTTGTGATTGTTGCTGTGGAGACGGGAAAAGGCGGAGGGAGGGACAGGTAGGCTGTGGATTTCTGGTATGCTTGGAAAGGCTAATAAAGGAATGAAAAAAAAGAGTACAAATAAAGAAAAAGATGAGCCTTTTATCGAGATGGAGCAGCTGTTTTTTCTCTCTTTTTTTTTTTTTCCTTTTTTCTAAGAAAAGGGAAACTTTCTTCCTCAGCTTCAAAAAAAAAAAAAAAAAAAACTTTGATCTCATTTGCCTCCGCTTTATGTTTTTTTTATTACAATTATTTTACAGAAACATAATAATATTTAGGTTCTATTTAGAAATATGTTATCCCATTAAGAGTAGTAAAACTGCTTGAGAGGAGAATAACATGTCTAATCAGTTTAAGTTATATTTTTTAAAATAACGCTTACTTATACTATATTGTACTTTACAGATTTTTTTACTTTCTATACTGTACTATTTATTTTTGAAAGTCACCGCTCAATTATTCTTTTTTTTTTTTCAATTCCCACACTGTAAGCAATAAAACCTATAATTTTATATAAAAATTATTAAAAAATACTGATTAAAAATCACAAATCATATATTCAACTCAATTTGATATAAAAAATAACAAAATACATAAAAAAATAAATTGAATAGAAATTTTTAATGAGTCTATTATGGAGATTTATTTTATATTTTTCTACTATTTAATTAGTATCTTTTAATAAAATTATTAAATTCTATCTAAAATAATAGATTTATTAATAGTAATTTAGATTGAGAAGAAAAAGATATTTTAGTGATATTATGAGAAAAAGAAAATAGCATAAGATAGAAAAATAAAATAAGTCTAAAATACAATGTAGATATTAGTAAAATACAATAATATAATGATATCTTTGAAAAAAAAGAGAATAACAATGTACCAAATAAAAAAAGCATTAAAAGTACAGTGTAGTAGAGTGCAATTAAGTCTTTACATAAAATAAATTATTTTGTTACTGAAATATGTTTATTCTATCTGTAGTGCACCGAACTTTTGTAACTAGCAGAGTTTCAGCGAAAAATAGTAAGTAATACTATTTTGATGGTTCTAGTTGTGTTTGGAAAGCGTTAGAGTATTTTCAGCACGAAAACGGCATGAAAACACACTCCGAAAGGCGAAATCTATAAAACTATAATTTTGCTATTAGCATCGGTATTGAAGTTGGAGTACCAGTATTCAGCTGCGTATTGGCTGGGAGAACTCTTGAGTTTTACAGAACTTCACCGAGTACCGATTCTAAAGTTGGGAGTACTGTTACTGAAGTTTGGGAGTATCGGTACTAGTAAAGGGCAGATTGCAACATTTGAGTTTTGCGGAATGCCCCTCAGTATCAGTACATAGGGGAAGTGTAGCGGTACTGATGTTCGTGTATCGTTATGCAGCTTAGCGAAACCCAAGTTTGCACAGATTGCAAATACCAATATTTGGAGGGTTTAAATACAATTGTTGCACCCCTGTAAGTAACCCCTCATGGCCAAACACTGCCTTTACTTCTTATTTTCCTCTCTCCCATTCTGTCAACTTCCTCTCTCTTAGGGAGAAGAAAGCCCTAGTTTTCTTCTTTGCTAGATCTCTTTGATCCACCTCCTTGCAAGCTTGGAGAAGGTCATGAGTAATTGGAAGGAGCTCTAAGAGGGAGAAGGTAACCACCTCAATCCATATTTATCTTATTTGGACAGAAAAGGTGAGTTGGAATTTTTAGGATTTATTTTGGAGGATTTTTTTTTTTTTCCAAATGAGAGCTTTAGAGAATCTAATTTAGTTAGAACTCTTCTTTTAGGATTTCTTTAAGGTCTCAAGAGATTGGGAGACATCTCCAAAAAGATTTCTAAATCTAGGTGGGAAATATCGCTGAAATGAGTTTGATCTCCTTTTGTCTAAGCATTCTTGCTCTATGCATGTTCTTGAGTAAAAGTAGACTAAAACTTATTTAGTTTGCATGAGACAAAGCCTTGAAAAATTATGAGGACTTATAGGTATATGACATAGTATGTAAGATTTCTATTTTCTTTGCCATGTCATTTTAATAGCATACTCTTTTCGCCATGATATAGTAGAATACTATAGATGAATACATGAACTCAGTGGACTTGGTAGTATGTTGCTAAAGGGTCTAAGTGGAGGACTTGGACTAAATTATTATTGATGCTGTTGTGTATACGAATAGCAATGGCACCGCGTGGATGACTGAGGACAATGTCTGTGTCCACTCGACCTGAGACATCTAAGAACTCGGGGTCGAGCGAGGTGCGCAAGCTGCGCAACAAAATTGCCACGCTAATTGGCATCAGCAGCAGGTTGAGACCTCGTGGTGTCAGGAGCAGCTCAAGAGGCTTCACAACCTCATGGTCGACATGATGGAGAAGCTATTCGAGGACCTCCTAATATCGAACCAGAATAAGGTCCACTTGGCGGCCCACTGCTTGGACAAAATGGCCCATAAATGGTGGAAATTGGAGAAGAGCAAGTGGGTCGATGCCACTTTACCACCTCCAACATGGGAAGAGTTTCGGGGACTTCTTTTCGCATTCTACTTCCTCGATGATGCTAAATAGAAAATGGCGAAGGATTTCAAGAACCTCTGTCAGGGGAATCATATGGTGTAGGAGTACGAGCAGGAGTTCTCCTGTATCATGAGTTGTATCCCATTCATGATGCGAGATGAGGTGGACAAAACTCAATGCTTTGAGTAGGGCCTTCGACCGGGTATTTACTCGAAGGTTCAGCCTCTCAATCTACAAACCTTTCGGGCGGTAGTAGACCGCGCCCGATTGGTAGCGCAGCGTGAGGTCATCGTGCGTTCAGAGCGCTAGCCCTTTGAGAGAGGCAAGGAGAAGCACAAGAAGCGATCCTTGGGTGGCTCTGGGAGTCAATCCAGTTCCAAGCAACCCCTAAGCACTTGCGCCCATAGTCACATTCACGAAGGTCGTATGTCCCTCAGTCCCGTGAGCGATGTGTGATATGCGGGAGAGCACATTGGGTCTCTCTGTGTGACAAGCATGAGGGGAGATGCTTTATGTGTGGCCGCCTAGGCCATATATTGGTGGATTACTACAGGGGCGCATCACGGGTCCCATCTTAAGCTTCAATTCCATATGCTCTGCGATAGTATTTGAGAGCGCCATCTGCTGCTCCTTCAGACGGGCGACTATCTGCTTGGCGGCAGCACGAGGGATCACGGTAGGCAGTGGGCAGAGTTTTGCCACTGAGGTAGAGGACGAGCAGCACGAGGGATCATGGTAGACAGTGGGCGGAGTTTTGCCACTGAGGTAGAGGACGAGCCAGCAGCCAACGACGTCGCAGCAGGTATAATTTTACTTAATGATGAAAGATGCAGGGTATTGTTTGGTACGGGTGCATTGCGTTCATTCATCATTAGCATATTTGTCACTGTCCATGGGATTAACATCTCAAAGTCCACCAGCACTAAGCGGGTTCAAGTTCCAGACCACACGTTCTACTTCACCAATTATTGCCCCACCTGTTCGTTGCAAATAGGTGATTGCATCATACCGGTGGATTTCTTGGTGTTGAGATGGATAGAAGGCTTTGACATCATACTGGGGATAAACTGGCTCTCGCGGTATTATGCTACTATTGATTGCGAGAGTCGAGTCATTATTTTTTAGGAGCCTCGAAAGAAAGAGTTTGTCTACCGGAGTTATAGGAGCGCCATGGCGGTCTCTAGGTCTCGAGCTTGGAAGTTGATAAATAATATATGCCTGGCCTACTTGGCCACTGTTGTGGAGGATAGTCCAGAGTCTCCGGCATCCCCGTAGTCCGAGAGTATTCGAATAGTTCCCAAAAGAGCTATCGTAAATGCTGCTGGACCGAGAGGTCGAGTTCATGATAGACATGGTTCCCGGGGCAGCGTCGATTTCCAAGGCCCCTTATTGGATGGCATCGGAGGAGTTGAGGGAGCTTAAGGCTCAATTGCAAGATTTGCTGGAGAAAGGCTTCATCAAGCCTAGTGTTTCCTCGGGAGGATGGATCACTCCAACTTTGTGTAGACTATTGTGAACTTAATAAAGTCACGATAAAAAATAAGTATCCATTGCCGAGAATTGATGACTTGTTTGATCAACTTCAAGAATCGAAGGTATATTCGAAGATCAATCTACAGTCTGGTTACCATTAGTTCAAGATTAAGCTAGAGGATATTCCTAAGACGGCGTTCAGGACACGACTAGACACTTTGAGTTCACGGTGATGCCATTTGGACTCACCAATGCTCTAGTGGCATTTATGGATTTGATGAACCGTATCTTCAAGCCATTTTTGGACAGCTTCGTCCTGGCAATCATCGATCGATGACATTTTGGTGTAATCTCGAAAGGATGAGGAACACGAGGACCATTTGAGACAAATGTTACAAATACTACAAAAAAAGATTCTCTTCACTAAGTTGAAAAAATATGAGTTTTGGCTTCGACAAGTGGTATTCTTAGGACATGTAATTTCGAAAACTTGTATTGTCGAAGATCTTAAGAAAATTGAGGCAATCAAGGATTGGCCTAAACTTACTAATATCATCGAGATTCGGAGTTTCTCGGTCTAGCCAGATATTATTGGCAATTTGTTGAGAGTTTTGCAAAGATGTCTACTCCTCTCACTCAACACCCATAAAGAGACCAAGTTTATACGGAGTATTGAGTGTGAGAAGAGCTTTATGGAGCTTAAGGACTGGTTGACGACCATCCCGATTTTGGCATTGCCTACAGCAGGTGCAGGTTATGTTGTGTATTGTGAAACTTTCCGCAATGTGTTGGAATGTGCTTTCATGCAGAATGAGAAGGTAATTGCATATGCCTCTTGACAATTGAAGGAATATGATTAAAACTATCCCACTGATAATTTGGAGTTAGCAGCCATAATCTTTACTTTGAAGCTCTAGCGGCATTATTTATATGGTGAGCATTATGAGGTATATACTGATCATAAGAGTTTGAAATACCTCTTTGCACAAAAGGAGTTGAATTTAAGGCAGTGAAGTTGGTTGAAGTTGTTCAAGGACTATGATGTGATAATTCTCTACCAACCCGGAAAGACGAATGTTGTGGCAGACACCTTAAGTCGTAAATCGGTAGAGAATTTGGCGATGTTGATCACTTCACAACCGTCGCTACTTGAGGAGATGTGATGGTTGTAGTTGGAGGTTATAGCGTCTGAGGCACCAATGAAATTGACGGCATTGGTGTTGCGACCTACTTTGTTGGAAAAAGGAAAACAAGCTCAAGATTCAAGTTTGCAAAAGATTCGATCCAACATCGAGGAAGGTCGCGCTAGTGAGTTTCACTTGGATGATCATGGTGCCTTTCAATTTCGAAACCAACTTTGTGTACCGACAGATGTTGAAATTAGAGAGGAGATTTTGAGAGAGGTGCATCGAGAACCTTATACACTTAATCCAGATGACAACTAAAATGTATAAAGACTTGAAGTTGCATTATTGATGCCCTGGATAAAGAAGGATATCGGGCAGTTTGTGGCATAATGCTTGACATGCCAATAAGTGAAAGCTGAGCATCAACTTTCCATGGGCAAATTACAGAGCTTACTTATCCCCATGTGGAAGTGGAAGAATATCAACCATGAATTTTGTCATGAGATGGCCTCACTCACAGGCCGGGCATGACGCTACATGGGTGATTATGGACAAGTTGACGAAATCAACAAATTTTATACATGTTCATACTATATGGTCTACAGATAAGCTCGCATTAGTGTATCTTTATTAGATTGTGGGACTTCATGGAGTGCTTATATCTATTATATTGGATTGATATTGGATTGATATCTCTGTTTTGTGTCTCAATTTTGGAGGAGTCTTCACGAGGCATAAGCACTCAGTTAGATTTCAGCACTGCTTTCCACCCCTAAAGTGATGGATAGTCTGAGCGTACTATTAAGATAATCAAGGATATGCTCAGAGCGTGTGTATTGGATTTTCAGAGTGGTCGACATCGCTATTTATCAATGAAATTTTTTCTTATAACAATAATTATTAAGCAAGTATCAAGATGGCGCCATTTGAAGCTCTTTATGAAAGAAAATGTCGATCACCTCTTCATTGGAGGGAAATGGGTGAAAGATGGTTTTGGGCCCTGATGTTCTTCTAGAGGTTGAAGACGAGATTCGACTTGCACGGGAATGATTGATTACAGCTCAAAGTAGATAGAAGAACTATGCGGACAATCGTCAGCGTGAATTGGAATTTCAAGTCGGAGACCATGTCTTCTTAAAAGTGTCGTCGACTCGAGGAGTCAAGAGGTTTGGCATTCAAGGGAAGGTGAGTCCTCGTTATATTAGGCCATCTGAGGTTTTGGAGTGTGTAGGCTCGAAAGCATATCGGCTTGCTTTGCCGCCGAACCTATCAGGGCGTATACAATGTATTTCATGTTTTGATACTCTGGGAGTATGTTTTTGACCCAATTCATGTGGTGGACTTCGCTCCATTAGAGTTACGAGAGGATTTGAGCTTCGAGGAACATCTAGTTCGAATTTTAGCTCGCGAAGTGAGAAAACTTCGGAATCGTGAGATACCTTATGTGAAGCTGCTTTTGAGCAATCATGAGTAGCGCAAAGCTACTTGGGAGCTAGAGAACATGCTGCTGGAGTGATTTTCTCATCTATTTCAGATGTAGTAAGGAGGTACTAATTTTCTAATTTTACTGAATAAACTTTTTTTTATGAGGGGAAGATGTAGTACATTAAACTTTACAGAGTTCTAGTAAAAGAAATAGTATTTATTACTATTGAGATGGTTTTGGTTGTGTCGAGGGGGTATTAGAATGTTTTCGGCATGAACCTATGCTAAAATAGAATTTTTGAAATGAATCTGACTATAGCCTCCAGAACTTCGAGATCCGAATCTTGCTGAGAGAGTCTGGACCTTGATGTTTCAGTTTACTGTATTGAGCTTTGTAGTCCACACCTTGGGGAGAGAGTCTGGACCTTTAGTGTGAAATTCTGGCTGCGGACTTCGAGATCCGAACCTTCGAGGGAGGATCCAAACCTTGGCCACGCAATTTGTAGGGTGGTTCCTTCAGAATCCGGACCTTACAGGGAGAATTCGAACCTTCAGTGGTCTGAAGCAGTTTTATGTTTGGAGCGAAATCTCTTTTCTTGAGGGGCCTAGTAGGATTTTGTTGCTTCCTGTTATATACCCTTTCACTCTCTCTCTCTTCTCATTCATTCCTCCACAAGAGAAGAGAAAGGTGAGCTTCTTCTTCCTCATGTCCTTCTCCACTTCTACTTTGTCTCTAATCCTCGTCTTTTACTTTTTCTTAACTATCTCCTCCATGAAAGCTTTTGCACTATAGTCTTGGAGTGGAGCTTAAGGCTTGGAAAGAGAGTTGCTAAAGCTTCCAATCCTCAACTTTGGCATTCTAAGGTTGGATTAGAGCTTGGATCAACGTTGGTAATCTTCTCTGACTCTATAATTTTTAGAAATTGGGAGTATTTGGTAGAATTTATAGTTTTTAAAAAATAAGGGTTTAATTTGAGGATTTTCAAATATAGGCTTTTGGGATAAAATTGATGGGTGTGGAACACTCTTATAGGTTGAAATTGAAGTCCCATTGTCTTGGTTTGGATGATTAACAAGGATTTCTTGTTTTGAAGTATTTTTCATATATTTTTCATGTGATTTTTGGTGAATTTTGGGATGAGGTTTTTAGGAGATTGTAACTCCTTGAAAATTTTTTGGACTAGGAGAGAAGAGGGGACAACTTATTTGAAGCAAACGAAAGGGTTTCGGCAACTATCCGATGGGTTTGACCTAACCAAAAATGGTAAACTCCCCCTATATCTTCTACTCTTTTGTTGAGTCCATTTTATGTTCTAGCATGCTAGTTAGAATATTTATGAATAGATTAACAAATGGTTTCATCCTTTTATGCATGATGTATGATCACTCTATAGTATAGGCCATATGTAGTATATTACATGTACTTCATTTTATATGAGTTTTCTTATTAGTAGCACCATTCATTTGGTTGTGACACGAGTAGTTTTGCTTCTCTATATGCTATAGTTGAGTTGAGATGCATACTCCTTTCATAGTTGAGACATGATCATGTTGCTTGATATTATTCTCCTTGAATGCAAGTTGCGATAAGAAATGGTAAAATAGACAATGTATACAACCAAAAGGTCGAAGTTGAGACTATGTCTTTAGATATGTTGCATGAGACCAAAACTTGCAAGAGCCCATTATGTTCACTTGCATATGCTTGGTAGTGTAGCTCCCTACAAGCTCGGCCTTCCGAGGTATAGCCATCGTGACACCATGTTTGCCCATCCTTGATTAAGCACCGATTGGGATGTTGTAGGGGAGGTTCACGGTGGAGATGTTGACTACTACGGAACCATAAGGCACGGCGCAGGTTAGGACTTTACTTTAGACAAGTCCTTAGGAGATTGGGTAAAATTAGTAAAACTTGACATTTGAACATCACAAACATAGTTAATACATTTATGGTAGTCAGACATTCATGTTAGTACTTCACAATGTAGAGGCATGATAGTAGTATATCCACATTTTAGTTCAGCTATTTCATTTTTGCTCTTCATATTCCAACAGTTTATTATCTATGCCTCAGTTGACTTAGCGGTGTAGTACACCCCTCTAGGCGGCGTGCTCACTGAGAACTATATTTTATAGTTCTCACCCCATTGGTTGATTGTTTTATTTCAGAGTCTTCCACTCACTACAACAAATAGGGCATATAGCGGCAATTATAAAACTGTCGCCAAAAATAAAAAATTTGTCGCTATAATTCATAGCGGCAGTTGTAGCGGCGGTTTTACAACTGCCGCTTATAAAGCAGTCGCTATTTAATTTAGCGGCACTTTCGAACCGTCACTATTATTTAGCGGCAATTTTTTAAAAATATTATAACACTTTGACAACCGCCGCTATATGTATTTTTTTGGTCAATTTCTATGACTTATAGCGGCGATTTTTGAACTGTCGCTCTTAATTTCAATGAATAGCTACATTTTTTCAACTGCCGCTATATGTCTATACAAGTCGATTTTAATAATTTTGTAGCAGCAATTCTCCAACCGCCGCTAGTAGCTTAAGTCAAATAGTGATACGTAATTAAATTTTATAAGAGCAATTTTTAACCACCCTGTGAGATATCTAAATAAAAATAGCAATCTTAATATTTTTTCACATATGCAAATAACATTCAAATCTTATTCAAATTAACTCTATTAGAATGACTGATCAATACAAAAATAAAAAGTACACTTTTATTATTTAAAAGTATAAAAGTATCACCAACTAACTAGTCATTTAAACAAAATTAAAATGACAAATAGTCTAGATAAATTGTATCCACATGTAGCACACTCATTCATTATTAAGAAAAAGGAAAAAAATAAAACAAATTCTTCATTTGCCCAAAGACTTCAACATTGATCACATACGAATATATTCGACCTGCAAAATGAAGACATAAAAATATATAAAGTTTTCGTTCCAGTATCATCAAATCTGAACCATAAGAACTTCAAAATAGTATTGTACTTACGAAAGTAGAAGGCCAAGCAATAGTCTGGAGCACAGCATCTCCAATAGTTTTGAACTTTCCTTATGATCTAATTAACTTTTCAGAAGGAACCATTGCTATTTCAATATAAATTTCTCAAAACTGATTTCCCAACTTTTCACCTCCTACTTGCGTAGTTGGATCTTTACTTATAAGAGTTCCTTGTGCAACATTATGATAAGGCCTATAAGGACTTTTTAAAATTACCTCCGCTCTCTCCTGCAAGTTTGTAGAATATATAAATATATTTAGTTTTTAAAATAATGTTGTAATATAGTACTTGTACAAAAGGAAAAAATTATGAATTTGATCTCCAAGTTGTATAAAAAATAATTTAAAATTTAAATTGCTCATTGTTATGTATGATACTTTACCTGTGCAGATGTCACATTTTTTATCTTCCTTCTATTTACCTTGAGTACCTGCGAGTATGATAATATCTAAGGTCGACTTTTAAACATCTTTATTTAATACTAATAATCTAAATAGATACATGAGCAAAAAAATTACTTTATCATATTGTACATATTTATATACCTGACGTGGTGGAACGAGATAACTGGAAGAAGATGATTCAATTTCTTGTTGTGAATTTTCTTCTGGAGAACCTTCATTTTCATAATTCTGTACAAAAAAATTATTATCATTATAATAAGATAATAAAAATATAAATAGAGAACTAATTTAAAAGTACATGTCGTTCCTTTAAGTGATCAGATTGTGCAATTGGTACATCATTAGTTGGAGGTTCACTTGTCTTATTTTGCTGCATATTAGTAAATACTGCCATAACTTTCTCATAATTTTCCTCACTGCCAAAAACTTCCATCATTTTTCTATATTTTTCCTCCATATCGTGAATTTTCTCATTGAGCATCTCTAATTTCTTATCAGCTTCAATTCTAGCATCTCTAGTCATCATAATTGATAAAATGTTCGACTCCTTGACGATATTCAATCGATCCCCTATATTTCATATGAAATAATGGAATATTTATTAAATTATAGCTTATCAAGTCAAACTTAAATAATATTACCATTCTATATAAAAAGAGTTATTGATACCTTGAAAGGCTCATCCAACTCTTATTCATTATCTCCATTCTTGAATATCCTCAAAATTGATAGTAACATCACAGTATCATAAGTCAATTTTTAAATAGTAAAGCTCAGAAAAAGTAATCAAGGAGAATATAACTGACAAATGCAAAATATGTTCCACATATGAAAAGTGTCATTATCACACTACAACAAAATAGACATTTAGTGACAATTTAATTACAACAATTATCGAATGGCCGTAATTAATTTATTATTGGTTTCTACAAGGTATATATGATTCATTTGACCTTTGTAGTACTTGTTGGTAAAGTTAACTATCTGTTGAAGTTTAGGTGAAATTGCTTTCTATGCAAGTAAGGATTTCCATCAAATACGTTATAATGCAAAGAAACTTAGTTTTATGGCCTCTAATAACTTTTAATCTGTTGACCCTGCCTCTTTAAGATCTTTTCACTACACCAAATTTTACATAGACTTTTTCTTTTTTATATTTATTTTACTGTAGTTCCTATATATTAACCAAGTCAATAAGCTCACTATGCTAAGGGGTGAGAGAAGAGAGAGGTGTTGCCTATAATTAGATTTATTGAAATGTAGTCTAAACTAAGCCTTTATTACTAGTCTTCTCCATGCACTTCTCTCCAATGATATAATTAGCAGTCATAAACTTGGCAAATTATCTAATTAGCAAAAATAATAAATCTGATTGCAAATCCTAAAATTCAAAAATAAAAATCAATGCCAACATCTATTTACTTCAATAAATTACACACTTTCATAGGGAAGAGAAATCTGTCTTCTAATTGGTAAACTTTCGACATCAAGATTTTTACAAACTGCTGATTTGGCATAATGTTCTGATGTGCAAATAAGCAAACAGAGCAAAAAGAAAGCACAAAAAAAATCCTACATACAAATAAATTAAACAATCAAAAATATGCTATTTGTATGATTTAAAAAATCATCCTAGAGCAAAAAAAATGATATATATATATATATATATATAAATCGATAAAAAAAAGTGAACCTTAAAAGATGACAAAATTTCTGATGTCGTTGATCGTAACAGGTCACTTGGAGAGATCGGCCAGCGGTGAAGGTTGAAAGGGTTCCGCAGGAAAGCCGCCTGAGGGGATGGGGGCAACTCGATGATGGAGAGGGAGCGGAGAAGAAAGGGGCCGAATCGATTGAGAGGATAATCTGGAAGGTGCGGAGGGTGGAGTCGATGGGGAAAAGAAGGGTGAGGCGGAGCGGAGATGGGGTGATAAGGATGGAATAATAATTAATTAACTATGTTAAAAGATGAGGCGGAGCGGAGATGAGGCGGAGCGGAGGTGAGGAGGTTTCATTAATTAACTATGTTGAAAGATGAAATAAAGAAAAGGAAAAAAATAACGTAATGGGTGATCTTATCTTCTGGGACCTTTGTTGTATTTTTTTTTGTAACTCTTTAATAAATTTAAAATAAAATAAAATTCAAATTCAAATATAATAAATTTTAGAAATGTATCAACTCATTCGTATTCGAAACTATAATACAAGATCAATTTTTAAATTCAAATTTTAATTTTTTTCCAAAATTTAGAATTTGGATTATGAGAATTTTAAATCAATTATATGTTTTTAAATTTAAATTCAAACTTATATTCAAAATTTAAATTTAAATTTAAAATTTTAATTTATATTCAAATCTTGAATTTAACTTGCAAATTTATGGCGTTACTAAAAATTATTTGATCACTAGCATATATATATATATATATATATATATATATATATATTGTTAATACTCAAATAATTATAATTAATTGTGTCATCATTAAAACTAGTTAATTAGCGGCAATAGTATAATAGCCACACAAAAATTTACAAACTGCCGCAAGAAAATAAATAGCGGCAGTTTTAGAAATCGCCGCTAAATATTTTATTTAGTGACATTCTTTCTATCCGCCACAAAAAAAACTGTCGCTGTATAGCTTATTTGTTGTAGTGACTACGAGAGAGGCCCAGGATCGTAGCAAGTGAGTCGCGTCTTGCTAGAGCCGTCCTAACTGAGCTTACATAGAGGTGGACCCAATGCACCTTCCATTTTGGGGTGTTATATGTGAGAGGTGTTTATTAATCTATTTAGATAGACTACCTTGGGGTTTATGATGTTGTATTTGTGATGTTTCCATTTTGAGTAGTACCTTTGGATAGTTGTTGTATATGGATGTAATTTAGATATTGGAGTTTTCGTGCTCATGAGATGTGTAGTTGGATATATTACATGTTGAGGATATGGAGTTCTAGTTGTATGAAATGTTTGAACTAGTTTAGTTTGTATTTATTTGCTCTAATCATCACATTTAGAATATATATCTTTTTTATGGATGTTGTGATTGTAGGCGCTTTTGTGTACCCGGGGTATCCTTTTGCACACGGCGGGTCAGTGCACGTATCCGCGTAGGCTTCCAAAGGGACCTGGAGGTGACACAGTGCCTGTCATGTCCCCTCTCGCTGTCGCGATAGAAAGGGACTCCTACCCGAGGGAGCGGCATATGGCGCCCCCGCAGACTTCCTCGAGGTGGATGGAACTAAAGTTATGGACGAGGCCGACGACACGCCTCTGTAGCAATCAGCCGCCAAGTGGCCTGGCTAGCCACATTTGTAGCATCTCCCCTCTTGCTACTCACACTGCTGGGGCCGATGCATTCCGCCACAGATTACACACTGGGCTTGGGATCGAGGAGCATAGGACCCGTGCGACTGCGATTGTCGGCGCGGGTGCTTGCGAGGCCGCTTAGAACTTGATAAGCCCCAGAACCACCTGAGGACCTCTTCATCTTATTCTTTTTGCCCTTCTCTATGGCCTGCACTCCCGGCGCACCACGATCTCGCCCCACTCTACCAAGCGGGTGCGGTTCACAACTGCCTGGAAGGTCTGTAGATCAAGCGGTTGAATCTTCGCATAAGTTCCCGGTTGGAGGCCACGCTCGAAGCACTGGACCTTATTTGCTTCGTCCTTTTTGATAAACAGGATGCAACTCACGATATAGGAGAATTCCTACTCATACTCCTACACCGTACAGTTTTTCTGGCGGAGATTCTTGAAATCCTCATCCATTTGTTGCTTCACACTGTCTGGGATGTACGTCTCAAAGAGGAGTTCCCGAAACTCTTCCCAAGTTGGGGATGGAGAGCCTGTGGGTCACTTGTCCTTCTCCATCTTCTATCACTTATGGGTCAATCTTGTCTAAGTAATAGGCGGCCATGTGAACCTTGTCCTAGTTTAGAATGAGGAGATTCTCAAACAGCTTCTCTATGGTGTCAACTCAAGACTCAACCACCAATGGATTCGTACACTCGCCATTGTAGATCGGCGGGTTGAACTTTCGAAAGTTAGCGAGGCTCTCCCAAGCTCGCTCCTACTCTGCCTGTTGAACCATGTGCGCCACGACAGAGGTATCTAAATCTGTTCTGAGGGATGCCTTCCTCGTCGCCTCCGATGGTGCTGGGCGTGCCGAGACAGGTGCAGTCGCCACTGCAATGCCCTCTGCAGTTGTTCGCATTGGAGGCGAAGAGGTGGGTTTCTGGCTCGTATACGTAGCTTTCGCTTGCACAATAATATCATGGAGCCTCTTGATTTGTTCCTCTTGGCGTCAGGAAGCCTCAGCTGGCCTCTCAACCACCCCGATCAATGCGGCCATTTGGTTGTGCAACTTTCGCACCTCCCTCGACTCTGAGCGCTCAGGTGTTTCAGGTCGTGTCGACATAAACATCGTCCTAGGTCGTCCACGTGGTGCCATTGCTATCCTACAGCACAACTATATTAATATAATTTAGTCCAAGTCTTCCACTTAGACCCTATAATGTCATATTAAAGAAAAGAAATAGACCTAAGTAAGCGAAGGTTCTTGAGAGACATCCTTTCTCATTCCTAACATTGTGTTGTCAGCTAACAACATGATTATCTAAAGAATAAAAGATGCATCTCCCTTGATCGGTCCCCAATATTCTATTTGGGAACACCACAAGACCCAATTATTTACTTTCGCCAAGGTTCACACTCACTCGCATCCCTAAGTTCTTAGAATCATCCTAAGGCTTATGTTTTCACCAAAGCTACCTGAAATTTTTTTTCTAGGCTCTCATACCACTCTTATCTATCATGCCCCGAATCCCGCCATTTAGACCCGCTCGGGGCACGTGAGACAAACCCGTCGAACGGGCAAGATTTCTCTCTATCCGCATGAAGCGAAAACATACACCAACTTGCAAAACACATACATGATATTGGTACATAATGTATCAGAGTAAATAACTTCTAAATTAATACCATTACAATTTAATCCTTAAAGTTTACAACATTGATCTTTCCAAAATATTACAATGTCCTTTGTTCATACAAAAGGATACCCGCTAGACCAACTCATATTATCTAGCTAGTTCGTTACGTCTTTGCCATGGACCTACACATCGCCGGCGATAGAAGGCTTTGAAAAAGAGTGAACAACAATAGAATGAGAACTTTAAATAAGTTTTCATTAGGTGCAACGGCCAAAAGTGGCACTCTACACTCACTCGGTCCAAAGGAGGCATTAGTAGATAATGATAATGAACATAATATCTATTTCTACAATAGAAATGCAAGTAAACCAAATACAGCTACAATGCCTTAAGTACATATACAATATGCTACAATGCTACACCCTTATTGGTTTATTCAATCATCTCAATTCATTTTTTTGACTCTAACCAACTTATTAGTTTGGTTTTCTCTTCTTATTACACACTTCATAGAGAGTAGAAAGCAATCGGACTTCTCTCCAATCAGTAGGCACCTGGGGTCGAAGGCAATTAGGCTTCTCCAAGCACGACATCGGGAGTTGATCGGATCGAACTTCTCCCAAATGCATGGTATAGGGAGTCGAGGGTAATCAGACTTCTTCTATTATTAAATTTCCGAAAGGTTGCAGCACACCTCATCATTACACCCTAAGTTCATGACTTCTAGGGTTATCCACAAGCTTCATTTTCATTTTCTCTTGTTCTCTAGTTCAAGTTTTGTCTGGAATTCAAATGTCACTCGGTTTATACTTTAGGTTGCAACCAAGGTTAAATGCCAATCTTATTTCACCTATGTTCCAAGGTTCTCATAATACCCAACATGTATATATATATATATACACACATTTGTTCACTTACACATTCATATCACATATTTACCTTTTACCATACAAAGGGTTTGAAACTCTATTTTATCTTAGGTCAAATATTTATGAATTATTTTGACCCACTAGATCTCCAAACATGCAACTAAAATACATTTAGTTTAATTATTACCCATAATACATGCTTATAGTAAAAAAAAAAAACTTTAGACAAAAGGAAGATCAAACCTATTTCGCTGATATTTCTCACCTTAGTCCGAATTTCTTTTGGAGATAAGTGTAGAACCCAAGGTTTCTAAATAAAAAATGTAAATCTCGGGGGACCTATCTATAATTTTTGCATAATAATTAATGAATTAAATATTTATGCAATGGTTTCAGGCTGTAAATTTGTGGAAATCAACATGGAAGTAAATTACGGTGATTACATCTTCTGGTCGTATCGGAAAGGTTTAAGGTGAAAACGGAAAACCGAAATTGAAAAATCTATCGAAATATCGCGCGACTGTCGGTTTGATTTTAAAAAGGTCAACATTTTATGCACGAAAATTGGCAATCTTACAGTCAAATTCCATGGACTCAGAGCTCTACAAATTTGATAAGAAACTTTGAGGGTTCGATGGCGAACTCATAGCCTGATGTTTACCGTAACGACCGTAAAACACGTAAATAGGCATTTGGATTAAAAAAAATGCCAATACTTTATGTGCTAAATCACGATGTTTTTCAACGATTAGGCTGTGAATGCGTTAATGAACGTTCACCTGAAATTTGGAGAAAAACAAAGGGGTGTTTGAGGGGTTTTGCATGAGAGAAAAATTAGATAAAAATGTTTTATTGCGTATGGGCCCTCTGTTTTGGGTCGAGGTGATTTAGTCGATTGTGGAAGTGCTTGGACGCAACTTTCGGCTTGCAGGGAGGAGTGTACGCGTGATTTTTGAAACTTGTGGGCTTTGGTGCAATCACGCACGTGGTGTTTGGGGAATAGAGCGAGAGAACCCTAGGTGCTCTCTCCCAAAAATTTAACCTAGCTGTCTCTCTCTCCATCTCCTATACCCGAACCACACCTCCTCACCGTCGGCCATAGGCGCCACCCACTTCTCCCATCACCCCAGCCCCGGCCAGGCAGAGATTCTAGCACTCCCTCTCTCTCCCTATCTCTTCTTTGTTCAGGCTGTGGGTGGAAGGCTGCGGGCTCTTCCCTTGGCACCGATCGAGACCTTTCATCGGCGACTTTTTCGATGAGCCCCATAGCCGGCGAGAGCTTCTCTGTCATCTGCGGTGAGCCCTGACCCGGATCAAGCCTTTCTCCGTCGACCTCAGGCATTACCCGCCATCATAATGCACCAAACCTAATCCAAAGCGTCACAATGGATGACCTATCCGGATAAGTACATCTCTCGTCGATGGGCAAACAGACTCGATTTCTATGAATACTCCCAAGTGCAGTGGCAAATCATATGACATGATCAACTAACCCTCTGCGAAAAATCGATAACCGTGGCATAAAGCCAAATGCCATGGGTAAGGCCAAATGCCGTGGCATGTACATGCCGGAACCGGAGACCAAAAAGGTCAAATCATAATGATATAAGTAGCCGTGTCACTTGGACCAAAAAGGTCACCCTGATAGTCATGAGATACAAAACCTACTCTACATGTCAAGTCCCTAAACCGCTAACTATATGAAATAGTGTAGAATGTCAGAGTAGAAGTAAAAAGACGACATGTAGAGTAAAAATAAATGAATGTCATAAGGAAATTAATTTATGAAGTCAAGGAAGAGGAAATCGAGTAAACACAGTCTCACCGACTACCAGTTTGAAGCACCCACCTCTACCGTAGTAATGACCCAGGTCGTCGACCCCTTGTTAGTGCCCCAAACTACCACCCGGATCTATATAAAGCCCAATAACTCGTAATCATCCCAAAACCCACTAATTATGTAAGTTATGTCCAAAGTCATGAATCCCAAATAGAAGAGCGATCGGAGTTTCGGTTTCGATCATTGGTCACTGAAAACTCATCCGATCGCCGCACCAGCTTGTCGAAACACCACCCCAACCCACGGGGTATCCCGAATCAAGCCAAACACTTTATTTACCTTGCTCGCTATCCCAAAACACTAATTTTATGTCGTTGAGACAGCCACACATACAATGCGCCAAAAATGGGGATTAGAATCCCGTACCTCACCGATTTGGCTCCCAAGATGCCTATTATGGCACTGGAACCACCCACAACCTTCTTATTGTAAATAGAGGTGTCAAACCTCACCGTGTGACTAGACAATAAGGCCCAATCACCACTGTGAACAGCAGCAGCTCGCCCTTGACGATTTCGCACCCGAAATCGCCCGATTTTTGCGTTTTGGGATCCAGTTCAGCCCCGAAGTGTTCCGAAATGCCTGAATGGCATCCAACCATCCATGTTATCCTAGAAGACTCCCTTTTGAGTGTTGGGACAACCGTACGCCAAGTGGTGCGATGCGGGTGCGAAAACCCCAAAACTAGCCGTGTACCATTTTGGCTCCGAAACCCATCTACAGTCGCTCGTTGATCCGTATTTCACACCAGCAAGTACTTAACTAGCCAACAAGGCTTTCCTACCACAACAGCCAGCAACAAAACCTGCTCCACGATAACGGAGCCAAAAATACAAATTTCACGCAACTAAGTTGCTGTTTTATGTGCCGATAGCCGCGAGATCCGATACAAAGGATTCCCGGGCTTTGAACATCATGTTCAAACATTCTATAACTGAACCCATGCTGTTCAGGATAGCCACAATGCGGAAAGCGTCACCTCGGCATTTTGCCGAACACCTATCGTGAGATCTACGACTATAATGCCGAAATAGGGAGTTTAGTGCCTTACCGATGTTTCACAAGTCAAGAAAACGATCCACTGGTATAGGGTGATCTCTGGCTCCTGCTAGATCGATGCCAGGCATACCGATGATTGTAGACGATGAACAAAGCCAAAAACCGATGCAAAATGCCAAGTCGGAGCTCGATTCTCTTGTTCAGCCCCAACGCCGCCTTCCAAGATGACCTGAAGTGAGAACGGCCTCAAGGAAGGGTCTAGGGATGCCGTGCTCCATCTACAGTTGCCGGCCATTGAAGCACAAGATCGACTATGCTTGCACGGCTCCAACCTGTACCGAGATAATGACAGCAGCCGCTTCGGCGAGAAGTTGATGCAACTGCCGCAGAAAGAGGGAACCGGCCAAGAGATGGCCGGGGGAGGGTACGATCACCGGAGAGTGGTCCCTGCTCGCCCCAACCAACGTTGGTGGCCGAATCTACCAGATCTGGCCGCTGGCCACAATAGGTGCAGCAGCACGGCCGATATTTCAGTTTATACTTCTTCATATATATTTATCTTGCTAGTGTAGGCTTTACTTTCCAACTGATTATACATATCTATATCTTTTGATTATCTTTTTTTTTCGGTGATGATGGCTTGCCTTCGTTGCTCTATCGTACCCACTGAAAAATCTCAGGTTGGTTTCTCACCCTACTGTTTTCACAGGTGGTACCGATGGGAAGGCTAAGTAGGGTTCGGCATGAGGTGACGGCTTAGCTAGAGCGCACTAGTGGTCCCGTATTTATTATCCTGCTACGTTTACATTTTTATCTTACCTTTTTTCATTTCCAACGAATAATTAGACTGTAGTGGTTCAGTTAGTTGAATGTTTGCTATTTGATTTAATAAGGTATTGGATTTCTCTTTGGAATTATGGCATTGGTTTTATAATTTTATGGCAAAATAGTTTTCTACCTCTCATGGTAGCTGATTTTCAAAACGGCTAAGTTTTCGTGTGGAAAACGGTTTTTAAAAAAGTTTTTGATTTTATCGTAACCCTGAATTTTTTTGAAAATAAAGTTTTCGGATGTAAAACGCTTTCAAATGATAAAAGGTTTTCTATATTTGGTGTACTGTGCATTAGCATAATCTTTTACTAAGGATTGCTTAGGTATTTGAAAGCATACATCATCTTCGTTAAGGATTGCTTAGCTGTATGTGCATCTCGCATTATGTTTGTGATTGAATTGCTAGTTTGTGTGATTGAAGCTGGTCGATTGTGGTTATGTATCAGGTGGGTACGTCGTGCAAATAAAAGGGAGACTCTGTCTGTGTAGACAGGGAGTCTCTGTATTTATGGCGGGTCTGTACGTTTCGCGGGCAAAGCAAGTTTTTTAAAAAAAGGGCATTTTTCACAAACTCTGATTTTCAAATTACACCTCATTCATAAAAGGCTTTCTAAAAAGGGTCCCGGGGCGTGACAATAAGTCTTGATATCTAAGGAACACCAAGAAAATCCTAAAAAAGAGTTCTAATAAAGTTAAAACCTTAAAATCCCTTATTTGGAAGAACAAAAAATCAAAATAAACCCTAAAAACACCAACTCATCTCTTCTTCTCCAATGAAAGAAATATGGATTGAGATGGTTGCCTTCTGTCTCTTAGAGCTTCCTCTTGATGCTCTTGATCTCTTCCAAGCCTCGAAGAGATGGATCTTTAAGCTACAACAATAGGGAAACTAGGATTCTCGTTTGTTCTAGAGAGAGGAGGAAGAGAGATAGGCTTAAAGGGGGAGAAATATGGTTTGGCTAGTAAAAATTCCTTTTATAGAAGTGCTACAATAGCACATTAATCTCCCAATATTTGATATTTATAATTAAGCAAAATACTCTCTGTATGTAGCACCTTGAATTTCGGTGCGTTGTATCGAACTTTACTAAATTTGATAAAGTTCGATGGAAGCCGATAATGGCTGGTGTGGAATTGGGTTCCGAAGGTTTCGGAACATTTTGGGTGCGAGTGGAAACCCATAAATTAAAAAATTTTGGAAAAGGGACCAACTGGAGCAAAACTGCTCACGAGGTCCGGACCCTGGGAGCTGGGGTCCGGACAATGAAGTCCGCGGGCAGCCACGGTCCGGACCCGGATGTCACGGTCCGGACCCGAGCTGGTTTCCGAGTTGGGGTGCGTACGGGTTCCGGACCAGGACACCAAGGTCCGGACCCGGCCCGCGCGCTGGTCAGTTATCAGTGCGGGGTCCGGATCCCACTTGCAAGGTCCGGACCCGGCTGAGGCAGAATGCCCAGTGAGGGATATTTTGGTAATTTTGCAGTGAATGGGTTATGTAGGGGGGGCTGAGGTCTCTCCCCTCATTCCTTCTTCACTTTCCTCTCATTCCCTCTCCCTCTCCCTCACTTTCTCTCTCTAGAGATCTCTCCAAAGCTTGGAGAAGTGGTGGATTGGAGCTTGAAAAAAGGACTTCCAAGGTGCAAAGAAGCTTCTTGGTGCAAGAAGAAGCTTGGGAGCTAGGACTTTGAGGTGAGTTCTTGTGATTTAGGGTTTAAACCTTGGATTTAATCCTTCAAGATGAGGTTTTTGGAAACTCTAGACAATCTCAACCACAAATGGTGGAAGATTGGCCATGAAATTTAGGGTTTGGCTTTCATGCATGCAAACCCTAGGTAGATTTGGGGCTTTTACCATGGGAGGTTCTAAAAAATATTTAGACCTTCGGGAATTACAATTGAGGCATAGGAAATCATGTTAGAACACTTGATTTCAAGTATTGAATTGATTTAAGGGTTCGTAACGAGTAACGAACCGTTTTCTTGTAGAAGCTTGGGTTGAAGCAAGAACTCAAGGCTTGGACACTTAAGGGCTTGAAGAATACAAGAATTTGAAAGCTCTTGAGGTGGGTTTGTGTTTACCGAAGTGATTAGGTCACTTTCATGTCTAGGGTAAATATTCATTTAAAAATAAAATGGTATGTGTTGTGAACCCTAGAACTTGCATGTTGGCAAAGGTAAAATCATGATAGGTAGAGCAATGAGCTCCTATTGCATGATATAGAATTCAAGTATAATTTAATTATCTATACTTGTTGCATGGTTGCATGTATGATTGAACCTAGTGTTATTGAACATAGGTTGGAACATGTGAGAATAGAACCTAGTGTTATTGAACATAGGTTGGAACATGTGAGAATAGAACCTAGTGTTATTGAACATAGGTTGGAACATGTGAGAATGAAACCTAGTGTCATTGAACCTAGGTTGAGAATGAGAAAGTAAACCTAGTGTTATTGAACATATGTGAGACTTAGTGACTTGAATCTAAGGTCATGAGACTTAGGTTGGCAAGTGAAAAATGTGAACAACGGGATGTGCGACGATTTTGCTATCCCGGGTAGGCGACGATTTCGCTACCATGCCACGAGTTGGCGGTGTTGAAACGGGATGTGCGACGATTTTGCTATCCCGGGTAGGCGACGATTTTGCTACCATGCCATGAGTTGGCGGTGTTGACATGGGATGTGCGACGATTTTGCTATCCCGGGTATGTGACGATTTCGCTACCACGCCATGAGTTGGCGGTGTCGAGATGGGATGTGCGACGAGGTTGCTATTCCGGGTATGCGACGAGTTCGCTACCCATGCCATGTGATGGCGGTGTTGAGATGGGGTATGCGACGATTTTGCTATCTCGAGTATGCGACGAGTTCGCTACTCGAACTAGGAGGTGACGAGTTCACTCCTTGAATGTTGGAACCCTTATGGTAAGACGGCGATTTCGAAACCATAAGTAAATGACAAGTAATTGAACTTAGTCAATGTGAAATATAGGATGAACCTAGGAGAGAATGATAATTTATATTTCATTTGGTTGCATCCTTTATGTTTATTTACAAGCATGTAAATAAGTGTTGCATAGTTATTTGTGATCTAACTTATGCATATGGTGTTTCTTTGGACCTAGTGGGTCGAGCTTCTCTCTTGGGTGGCCTTACCCACTGGGAACTATGTTTATAGTTCTCACCCCACGTTCCAGATCCTTCCGCGAGTGAGGCGGCGGAGCGAGGCAAGGGTTTAGCTCTCTAGATAGCGGCCCTTCCTTTTTGGTGATACATAGAGTTGTACCCCTAGTCTTGGACTTTGATAGTATAGGAGATTTCCATTATATGTATGAAACTTATGTATTTCATAGTTTTAGAACATGGTGTATGGAATGAAAAGAAAGAAAAGAAAAATTTGGGCATGTATAAATGTGCAATGTGATGTAATAGAAGTAGAACTTCTTTATGTTGATGCTTTTCTTGTGCAACTCTTGTACTCCGTTCCTAGTTGGAACCTCGTGGATAAGCTTGTGTTGTGACGCCTTGGGCGGGTAGAAGAGGCTCTATCCGTTCGGCGGGTCTGGGGCATGCGCCCGTGCGGTTATCCTTTCCACCTAGTTGGTGTTAAAGTCCCGGCGGGGCGTGACAGACTGAGGTGGTATCAGAGAATAGAAACGGTCTAGGTGGACCTAAGAAAACCCTAGACCCTAGGAGTGTAGGCTCGTTAGTGACGAGATCTTTGATGTGGCGAAAGATAAGTGATTGGGTTATGTCCTTATGCCTCTAGTTGGAAATAGAGGTAGATTCGAGGTGTGTCTTATTCTTCGCCAAGTGTGTTCGTGTTGGCGGCCGACAACATGAAACCAAGTGAGGGGAATAAGGACCCTTGTATGACTTTCGCCTAGATTGGGTTCACGTTTATTTTCGTGAAGTATAGTATTGCGAATGACTTTGAAGGTCATGAAATGACCAAAGTCGTTGTGTTTTCAGGAGATAATGGTACGTGGACGGCCTCCTACGAGGGCTGGGCTCGGAAGAGCGAGCGCGGCTCCCGAACAACTCGGGGAGGGCGAGAATTCGGGTCTTCGTAATGAGTTGACCGAGTTGATGGGCGTGGTTCGGCGATAGGCCGAAGCCATGCAACGACAGGAGGAGCAGATTAAAAAGCTCCAAGACGAGATGGCGCAGCAAGCGGCTGCGATTAGGGAGGAGAGGTTGGGAGTACCTCCGGCCTCTGCTTCGGCACCGGCCGAGGAGGTGACACCGGCGCCGGCTGTGGCGCCACCGGCATCACCGATTGTAGCCGGTGGGTCGGGTACTCCTATGCCCGACTCCGAGATGGAGGATGCGGAGCGAGAGTGCGCACTTGCGGCTCTCATAAGGTTCAAGAAGTTCAACCCGCCTATCTTTAGCGGGGAGAACGTGGATCCATGGGACGTGAAAACGTGGATCGACGTGTTGGAGACGCTCTTCGAGGATTTGTATACCTTGGAGAGGGACAAGGTGCACCTCGCCGCTCATTGTTTGGAGTGATCGGCGAAGGTGTGGTGGAAGGGAGTCCGACGTGATCGACTCTCTAGCCTTCCGCCACCGACATGGGAGGAATTTCGGGGTATGGTGTTCGCCGCCTACTTCCCCGATAGCGAGAAAAGAAAACTTCAAGAAAGGTTCCGTAAGTTGAAGCAAGGGAACCGCACCGTGCGCGAGTACGAGAGGGAGTTCTCGTACATTATTAATTGCGTACTGCACGTTGTCCGCGGAGAGTTGGACAAGGTCGACAGTTTCGTGCGCGGACTTCGACCGGAGATCTTTCAGGCGGTGCACGCCCTTAAGCTACAGACCTTTGCGGAGGTCTTGGATCGTGCTCTTTGGGTGGAGCACGGGAATGCATGTGCGCGCGAGGAGCGCGAGTCATGGGAAAAAGAAAAAGAAAAGGAAAAGAAGCGACCGGCGGGTGGCTCGGGTGGGCAATCTAGCTCAAAGCGACCCCCGAAGCACTCTGTCACGCCCCGGTGCCCCAGCGGAAGCCCACCCGGGCGCATGCACAGACCCGCCGTGTACACAAGTAACCCAATGCACACAAGGCGTCTAAAGCAACATACAAGAAAGGAATAAAGCGAGTAATCCTATCATGATAATCAGAGCATACATACTAAACAAGTAAGGTCTCAAGGTGGAAGTATGAAATACCATAAAAGAGTAAAACCACAACATAAGTTTAATACAACAATATACCCAAAACGGGACATAGGGTAGTCTCTATAGAAGTGGTCGATACAAAAACACCTCTCAAATAAAATACAAGAAAGGTGCTCCACCTAGTCGCTAGCTCCCTCACGCACTAGCTAGACGCGATGCCCTTGCCGCGATCCCTAGCCTCTCCCGCAGTGGAAGGCTCTGAAATAAAACAACAAACCCTAGGGGGATGAGAACTATTATTCAATAGTTCCCAGTGGGTAAGCCGCTGAGAGGAGCGGAGTACACCACTAGGTCAACTGAGGCAAAGTAAGGGTTAGGTACAAATAAGCATAATTATAATTGAAATTTCAATGTTACTATGCCTCAAGATGTGATCATATAAACATGAACTATTCTACCCAAGCACATGTGTAAGTATGCAATATTTCACCTCTTACTATATGAATGTTCACTTTTGCATATAACTATAAATATGTAATCATAAAGAATACAATAAAGGGATGTTCACTTGTGCCGAGCCTAATGGCTCCGTGGTAGTCAACACCTTCACGCTTTGGTGAGCCTTACCCACGGCGGTTCCATTTCGGCGCTCTCTCTGACACACGGGCGAAATAACTGTCGCGAGGCCAACTCCGGAGTGCCGGCTTGTAGGGAGCGACCCTCACAAGCATGTGTAAACGAGCATAGTGGCCAACAAGCAACAATCAACCATAATAACATCATTCGTCATGTCTATAAACATGGAAAACTAACTAATGTCCAATACTAGGTCATGATGTCCATCTTGTCATTCATCTAAATGGAATATCATATGTTTAACTACACATTTTGATTTTAACATGTCATATGTCATATATACTCCTTAATTAGTCCAACAAGTTAGGTGTCAAAGAGTATTTCCAAATCCATTGTCCATCTAACATCACACATGTCTCTACTCCTTTAAACAAGCAAATCAACAAGTACATGAATGAAATATTCAATTCCCATAGTCAACCATGATGCACTATGCTTAAAACTATGCAAACTTCCTACTACATAGGACATATAATTTGCATCTATATAGCACATGAATTTCATGCATTCTAAAATTCTACCATGTCATAATTAGTATGAATATGCACTAATTTAAGCTCTTAAGCTACAATGAAGACATAGGAGGAATTCACCCATTTCGGTGAGGTCAAACCCACCGGAAACCCTTCGGAACCTCGCAGTATCCGAAAACAAAGTTGCCCCCTCGATTTCTAGCACCCTTAGATCAAGAATCTCTTGTCCAAAATCCAAAATGAAGTTAGGAAGCTTCAAATCCAACCTAACATAACATTCTACACCCATCAATTCCCATTCAAAAGCCTAGAATCAAGAAACCCTTAAATAAACCCTAGGTTTACCATAATGAGGTTTCATCAATAAAAACTCAAATAAATTCCAAAAGAGGGTTAAAAAGAGGAAAACTCACCTCTTTAATGCTCCAAGCTAGGTCCAAGGAAGCTAGGGTTGGAGATAAACCTCAAACAAGCTCTCCTCTCCTCCACCACGTTTCTCCAAGAGCAAGCTAGCAAGCTTGAGTGCAAAGGAGAAGGAAAAAGAGATCAAACCCTAGGTTTCCATCACCATGGAGACAAGATTCTAGAGAGAGAAAGGGAGAAAAAACCCTTACCTATTTCTCCTAAGTCCACAGCACAAATGGCTGTGGGGGGGGGGGGGGGTTGTGAAGGGTTAAGTTACATGTTGTAACAATTGCCCTAACACCCCTCCAAAAGCCAACATTTGCAAACAGCACAAAACAGAATTTCGGCACTGCATACCGGTATACGTATAGGCATACCGGTATCTGGCCAGAAATCCCGCAACCCGAGCCTCGGCCAAACAGGCCACGCGAAGGGATTCCGGTACTAGAAATCGCAGTACCGGTACTAATCACTTCAGTACCGATATGCGATTTGCACATACCGGAATGCCAGCCCATTCCGGTATCTCCAGCGAGATTCCGCAGAACCCGAGAGCTGCGCAAACCAGTTCTTCACTGGATTCCGGTATCCCAAGGTCACATACCGGTATGCAATGTCAAACCTGCAATTTTTACAGATTTGACCCCCGGAGTCCGTTTTCGCACTTCTTAAGTCCCGAAAACGCTCCCAAGATTTCGAAACACAACCAAAACCTCCAGATTAGCACGAAACACTAATCTCACACTAGAACCTTGCAATTTGCTAAAGTTCAGTGTACTACACACTCGCAGTCGCAAAACCAATCGTGAGGGTCCCGACGGAACCGACCCTCAACCCAGTGCCCGATTTATAGCGGCCCCCACGGCCCTCAGCAATATGATTATCGTGAGGGCCGGTGCTACAAGTGCGGACAGCCGGGTCTACGGTACAACTGCCCGATGGATGATGGCCGAGCACCGTCGTCGGCATCGACGTTTGCACCACCGAGGCAGCTTGCGGGCATCCCACCTGCGGCGATGTCGGCAGGCCGTACTCAGCCGCCGAGACCAGTGGAGGGCCAGCGGCCAGCGCCCAGTGGACGGGTATTCGCCTCACCGGTGGAGAAGCCTTCTGCCCAGGATGATGTCGTGGCAGGTATTGTGTTAATTAAAGGCATTCGATGTAGAGCTTTGTTTGATATTGGTGCATCGCATTCATTCATTGCTTGATCATTTGCTATTGCACACGGAATAAAAATTGTAGATGCCACACATGCTAGAACTGTGCAAGTACCTGAACACACCTTTTGCGTACATCACGCGTGTGTAGACTGCCCCGTGAGGGTTAAAAACTGGATCATGCCAGCTGACTTGCTGGTGTTAAATCGAATGAACGAGTATGATTTGATCCTAGGAATGGATTGGCTCTCGAGGTATCACGCCACTATTGATTGTGAGAGCCGGACAGTGAGGTTTAAAGAACCCGGGCACAAAGAGTTTGTGTACCGTGGTTGCAAGAGTTCGCTCTTTGCGTCAATGGTGTCCACATCGTAAGCAAGGAAGCTTATTGCTAGTGGTTGCATTGCCTACTTGGCGACGGTAGTGGATGACCGAAAAGAAGTGTTGGGGCTCGAGGACATTCCTATAGTCCAAGAGTTCCCGGATGTATTTCCGACGGAGTTGCCCGGAATGCCACCGGACCGGGAAATAGAATTCGTGATCGATTTGCTCCCGGGTACGGCGCCGATTTCTAAGGCCCCGTACAGGATGGCACCCGCGGAACTGAAGGAATTGAAAGCACAATTGCAAGATTTAATGGACAAGGGTTTCGTAAAGCCAAGTGTGTCACCTTGGGGAGCCACTGTTCTATTTGTGCGGAAAAAGGACGGTTCGCTGCGGTTATGTGTAGATTACCGCGAGTTGAATAAAGTGACCGTCAAGAATAAGTACCCGTTACCCCGAATTGATGACTTGTTCGATCAGTTACAAGGGTCTCGGGTGTATTCAAAGATTGATTTGCAATCCGATTATCACCAATTGAAGATCAAACCGGAGGATGTGCATAAGACCGCATTTAGGACGCGGTATGGACACTATGAATTCACGGTTATGCCTTTCGGGCTTACCAATGCCTCGGCAGCGTTCATGGATTTAATGAACCGTGTGTTCAAACCACTATTGGATCAATTTGTGGTTGTGTTCATAGATAATATTCTTGTTTACTCTCGAAGTGAAGAGGAACATAAAGAGTACCTAAAGATTGTGCTTCAAGTTCTTCGAGAGAACAAGTTGTTCGCCAAGTTGAAGAAGTGCGAATTTTGGATTCGTGAGGTCGCTTTCTTGGGTCATGTGATCTCCGCGGAAGGAGTATCGGTGGACTCTATGAAAGTTGAGGCAATCAAGGATTGGCTGAAAGTTAGGGGGTGCCCTAGGATCTATCTAGAGTATATCAATCACCTAGAGGGGGGTGAATAGGTGTATAAACAAAAATCACAAATCTCAATGCGATAAAGTAATGCGAAAAATAAAATCAGCACACCGAGATTTACGTGGGAAACTCCACCTTGGAGAAAAACCCACGGGACCAACACGCGAAAAAACAATCCACTAAGAGTAAAGAATTACAAGGTGATTACCGACTCCACGGACTTAACCTCTCCCTTCTCTTCAGCGGATCACGCGCATCAACGGGTTGTCCACGCCCCACGTCCGAATCCACGAACGCCACGTCCCGAATCCACGAGACGCCCAACTTCGAATCCACGAAGCCTTCAACACGTCGAATCCACGACGCCCACTCGAATCCACGAGCACACTCCGTCCGGAGTAAGAACAATAACAATGATGATGGTTTATTGCTTAGAATATCATTAAAAATCTGTGGGAATAATCTCTAAGCAATTCTCAAATTGATTCTAAAAGAATATTAGAAATTAGGGCACCATGAATCAATTTGAGAGAAGCTTGATGTAAAAGATGAGGAAAACGGTAACCTACAAGCTTCTAGGGTTTCTAAAAGATAATCTATGCTTCACCACCTTTTAGAGACACCCCCACATCATATTTATAGGTTAGAAGCAATCTGAAATAGATTAGGATTAAAAAACAGTTTTTAGAAAGGTTTGGAAGCGAACCGATTTCGACTAGACTTGAAAAACTGATTTTAGAAAGGTTTGGAACCAAATTAAGATTGCTAAGATATTTTAAGGAATCTACCATCTTATTTACAGGTTTGGGGGACATTAGAATTAGAGTAGGATTGAAAAAAATAACTTTCCAAAACTTCGCGACGGGTCGGGGTCCGGACCTTGGATTGCCGGGTCCGGACCCTGAAACATTTTCGCGTTTCATTGTCCGGACCGCAGTCAACAGGGTCCGGACCCTCTCTGCGAAATAGCCTGAGAGGCGTACGGGTTCCGGACCTCCGCTTCTAGGGTCCGGACCCGGTCTGCGAGACAGCAAGACCTGCTCACGGGTTCCGGACCTCAGCTTCCAGGGTCCGGACCTCGTAGAATAAATTTTTTCGATTCGTTTATAAATCATTAAAAACCTATTCTATCCAAACACTTGTAAATGTTCATAAATCATCATCAAGATTATTTAAACTTACCAAGCATCGTGAATTCATACGTTGAGTCTTCGAGTCTTCAATCTTCGTCTTTTCTTCTTTGAACCTTCAAGACTCCGACTCACTTCACGAAATATGCCAATATAAAATCCGTAACATTGGCCTCGCCCGACCAATGTCACGGAAATACGAAGCTTTTTGGGTCTTGCGGGGTACTATCGGCGGTTCGTGGAGGGATTTTCAAAAATCTCCGGTCCACTAACGCATCTTACCAGCAAGGGAGCCAAATATATTTTGAAAGATATGGGGTGCCCTAGGATCTATCTAGAGTATATCAATCACCTAGAGGGGGGTGAATAGGTGTATAAACAAAAATCACAAATCTCAATGCGATAAAGTAAATGCGGAAAATAAAATCAGCACACCGAGATTTACGTGGGAAACTCCACCTTGGAGAAAAACCCACGGGACCAACACGCGATAACAATCCACTAAGAATAAAAGATTACAAGGTGATTACCGACTCCACGGACTTAACCTCTCTTTTATCTTCTACGGATCTCGCGCACTCCACCGGGTTGTCCACGCCCCACGTTCGAATCCACGAACGCCACGTCTCGAATCCACAAGACGCCCAACTTCGAATCCACGAAGCCTTCAACACGTCGAATCCACGACGCCCACTCGAATCCACGAGCGCACTCCGTCCGGAGCAAGAACAAGAAAGTTGATGATGGTTTATTGCTTAGAATATCAGTAAAAATCTGTGGGAATAATCTCTAAGCAATTCTCAAATTGATTCTAAAAGAATATTAGAAATTAGGGCACCATGAATCAATTTGAGAGAAGCTTGATGTAGAAGATGAGGAAAACGGTTACCTACAAGCTTCTAGGGTTTCTAAAAGATAATCTATGCTTCACCACATTTTAGAGACACCCCCACATCTTATTTATAGGTTAGAAGCAATCCAAAATAGATTAGGATTAAAAAACAGTTTTTTAGAAAGGTTTGGAAGCAAACCGATTTCGACTAGGATTGAAAAACTGATTTTAAAAAGGTTTGGAATCAAATTAGGATTGCTAAAAAGATTTTAAGAAATCTACCATCTTATTTTTAGGTTTGGGAGACATTAGAATTAGAGTAGGATTGAGAAAATAGAATTTCGGAAAATCGCAACGAGTTGAGGTCCGGACCGCGGGTATGGGGTCCGGACCTTGATACTCTTCAGGCGTTTCATTGTCCGGACCGCAGCCATCAGGGTCCGGACCCGGTCTGCGAAACTGCCTGTCATGCTCACGGGTTCCGGACCTCATGTTCCAGGGTCCGGACCCGGACAGCGAAACAGCAAGTATGCGTACGGGTTCCGGACCTCAGCTTCCAGGGTCCGGACTCGGTCTGCGAACCAGCATAACCTGCTCACGGGTTCCGGACCTCATGTTCCAGGGTCCGGACCTCGTAATATGAATTTTTCCGATTCATTTATAAATCATTAAAAACCTATTCTAATGTCTTCCAAACACTTAAATTAGATATATAAATCATCATCAAGATTATTTAAACTTACCAAGCATCGTAAATTCATACGTGGAGTCTTCGAGTCTTTGTTCTTCGTCTTTTCTTCTTTGAACCTTCAAGACTCTGACTCACTTCACGAAATATGCCAATATAAAATCCGTAACAATCTCCCCCTTTGGCAATTTCGTGACAAAACCCAAAATTACATAAAACACTCACGATGCTTATCTCTCCAAAAAATGAAATTCATTGCCATCACCAAAACAATGAACTTCTCGCGTGAAAGATCCAAAATTACAATTTTGTAACTCCTAAAAACAAACTCTATAACTTAGACAAATATGGAGTCTTGAAGTCTTGAAAGATCTGCAAAAAATTTACATTCTCCACGAACAAAGTTAGTAGAAAAAATATATCTAAATCTCTCCCCCTTTGTTCATGCAATCTCTCCCCCTATGTTTATGCGTCTAAGTCATCATTACCTCTCTCCCCCTTTTTGTCAAAAATTGTCAAAAAGAAAAACACCAAAAATAGAGAGAATTTCGAGAGAAATCAATCAAAACACAAGTTTAAAGTTTTTTCAATTTTGAAACCACTTGTGATAAAATTTCAAGCAATGTTAGTGCATGAGAAATATAAATTCACATTGACTTCTTTCAATCCCTATTAATTTTATAAGAATTAAGAATTTTACTACACACTCACCATAATGTAGATAAAGTATTACACGATTTCTTAATTCATATAAACTTCAAAATCAAGTCATCAAAAATAATCTAAAGGCTCAAAAGCTATCAAGATGTAAACGGATTATGAAGATGACTTAAGAGATTCATCAAAGAGACAGAAATTTGTTGCATAAACATTCAAATTTGAGATAAAACAAATATCGCACAGGGGGTGGCTCTTTGAGCATCTTTCATGTATGTGGACCACCTTATAACACCGAAAAAATAAAATTTTGTGATATTTTCCTTTTGCATCCTTTTGCACTTGTATATTTTTTTTTTCGGATATGCAATTCAATTCTCATGTGGTAGCTGCACACACTAACCGGACGACCGGGGTGGTAGCTCTTTCCTCCACGTGGTGGTAGTTTTCACACTCCTTTAAGGATGTAACTCTTTCCACATCTTTCAAAGCATACGAGCATTTCATTTTATATAATAATAACTCCCCCTCGCTTATGCAATTTCTTAGTTGAAAGAACATGTGACAAATTTTAGTCCATAAGAGAATGACTATTCATCAAATTCAACACACACAACCGAGATAGGTTAAGCTCCTAGAGATTACACATGATTGCCTAAATTTGATGAATATAAGTATTAAGAATTCTCATAATAAATTATCTTCAAGTATAATGAAAATAAAGTAAAACCGATAATTAATATGAAATTAATTACGAGTGAATGAAAGTGAACATATTGATATTCAATGCACTATTTAATGTTCTAATCATTCAAAGAATCTAAAAATCGTAACAATGAAAGCACCAAGATGTGTAATGCAATAAACAAGAGATATGCAATAGAAACCGATCAAAGCACTACACTAAGTCAAAACAAATTAAGACTTTAGAGAAGGAAAGATATCACCTTTCCGAACCCAAACTTGTCGGATTGTTGGTTGTCTTGATTTGTTGACGTTAGGCACGGTTTGTTTTGACTTTTGATCAACCATGGGTCTTACCACCGCATTCCGCTTTGGAGAGTGTTGTGGCTTTGACTTTCGGTTGACCTTGGGTACTCGACCTTTTTGATGTTGCTTTTGAAACCGTGAGGGATGTCGAGTAATGGAAGATGCCGATAGATGCTTAGAAGATGCCACTTGAGTTTTCTTTTTATGGCATGTCTTCTTGATATGTCCTTTCTTTCCGCATCTATGACATACTTTCTCTTTTACACTTGTTGAGACTTTGGGAAAAGAATTTTTTATCTTCTCAACAAATGTCCGCTCATATCCAAGTCCAAGTTTGCTTGTTTGACCCAATCCGAGCATATCATCAAGTTTCTTTGATCCGGAGGAGAATTTTTGTATGTCGGACTTGAGTTGATGGACTTGTTTGGTCAAGACTAGATTAGAAACATGAATTTCCTTGTATTGTTGTTCTAGAAAGCCAACCTTTTCTTGATGCGATTTGATCGTTATCTCCGATTGGTTGAGCTTCTCTTGAAGGATTTTGTTGTTCTTCAATATGTTTTCCCTTTCCTCCTCAAGAGCTTTATTTGAATCCTTCAAGTTATTGTTTTCACTTTCAAGCTCTAACGTTTGCCTCCTTAGCTTCTTGTTAAGCTTAGCCATCTTTTTCGATTCAATAAGTAGTTGATTGTATGCTTCGGCTAAACTTTTATCATCCGACTCCCCCTCACTTGTGCCATTGTCGCTCGATGTATCATGCACAGAGAAAGAATCAAAGGGGTTAGAAATAATAGATGATAAACAAAAAGTAGAAGGAGAAGGAGAAACATGTGAGGAAAAGGCAATTGCATCATTTGTTTCTTCTTCACTAGAACTTGAATCATTGGAAGTAGAATCATCCCAAGTTCTAGCTTGTAGGGCCTTCTTATTATAGAATTTCTTAGAGGGACAATCCGTGGCGATATGGCCATTGCCTCGGCATTTGTAACACCGGATTCCCCTACAACCTCATCATTTTCTTTAGAAGACTTTCCAAGCTTCTTCTCTTTAGAGGATTTAGAATGTGAAGATCCGTCAGAGGAAAGCTTTCGGTTGGAGGATGAAGCTTGAAAGCCTTGGTTCTTCCTAAACTTCCGACGAAACTTCTTAGTAAGGAGTGCCATTTGACGTTCAAAATTTTCAACAGAAACTTCATCGTCGGATTCGGTATCCTCGTCTTCCTCCTTTGTTGAGTTAAGTGCAACACCTGTACTTTTAGAGAAAGACTTGGAAGAAGATTGATTAGTAGGAAAAGTCATTTCATAAGTTTGTAAGGCGCCTACTAATTCATCAACTTTCATATCATCCGGATGATTGATCGTTTCAATAGCCGCGACTTTCGCCCTAAAGCGCTCCGGAAGTGTTCGAAGGATTTTTCTAACGACTTTGGATTCGGGGATCTTCTCTCCCAAGTTAGCACATGTATTAATGATATCTTGGAGTCTAGTAAAATAATCCGTAAAAGATTCATGCTCCTCCATTCGAATAGAATCAAATTGATTCGTAAGCATCTGGAGCTTTTGAACTTTTACTAGACTTGTACCCTCATGTGTAACTTGTAGAGTATCCCAAATCTCTTTTGCCGTTTCACACGCCGAGACGCGTGAAAACTCGGTTTGAGTTAGGGCATTAAATAAAGCATTTATTCCCTTACCATTAAAAGAGGATAAATCAATTTCATCCTTCGACCACTTATTCCGTGGCTTAAGTATAGTCGCGTCATCAACCACTTCGGTTGGATGTTTCCACCCGACTTCAATGGTTTGCCATACTCGCTCATCAATTGCGATGAGGAAGACTCTCATCCGGACTTTCCAATAGGCGTAGTTGGTTCCATCAAATAGAGGTGGCCTAAATATATTACCTCCTTCACCCATTAGGACAGATAAAGCCTAGATCCCGCTCTGATACCAATTGTAAAATAGGGGGTGCCCTAGGATCTATCTAGAGTATATCAATCACCTAGAGGGGGGTGAATAGGTGTATAAACAAAAATCACAAATCTCAATGCGATAAAGTAAATGCGAAAAATAAAATCAGCACACCGAGATTTACGTGGGAAACTCCACCTTGGAGAAAAACCCACGGGACCAACACGCGATAACAATCCACTAAGAATAAAAGATTACAAGGTGATTACCGACTCCACGGACTTAACCTTTCTTTTATCTTCTACGGATCTCGCGCACTCCACCGGGTTGTCCACGCCCCACGTTCGAATCCACGAACGCCACGTCTCGAATCCACAAGACGCCCAACTTCGAATCCACGAAGCCTTCAACTCGTCGAATCCACGACGCCCACCACGAGCGCACTCCGTCCGGAGCAAGAACAATAAAGTTGATGATGGTTTATTGCTTAGAATATCATTAAAAATCTGTGGGAATAATTTCTAAGCAATTCTCAAATTGATTCTAAAAGAATATTAGAAATTAGGGCACCATGAATCAATTTGAGAGAAGCTTGATGTAGAAGATGAGGAAAACGGTTACCTACAAGCTTCTAGGGTTTCTAAAAGATAATCTATCACATTTTAGAGACACCCCCACATCTTATTTATAGGTTAGAAGCAATCCAAAATAGATTAGGATTAAAAAACAGTTTTTTAGAAAGGTTTGGAAGCAAACCGATTTCGACTAGGATTGAAAAACTGATTTTAAAAAGGTTTGGAATCAAATTAGGATTGCTAAAAAGATTTTAAGAAATCTACCATCTTATTTTTAGGTTTGGGAGACATTAGAATTAGAGTAGGATTGAGAAAATAGAATTTCGAAAAATCGCAACGAGTTGAGGTCCGGACCGCGGGTATGGGGTCCGGACCTTGATACTCTTCAGGAGTTTCATTGTCCGGACCGCAGCCATCAGGGTCCGGACCCGGTCTGCGAAACTGCCTGTCATGCTCACGGGTTCCGGACCTCATGTTCCAGGGTCCGGACCCGGACAGCGAAACAGCAAGTATGCGTACGGGTTCCGGACCTCAGCTTCCAGGGTCCGGACTCGGTCTGCGAACCAGCATAACCTGCTCACGGGTTCCGGACCTCATGTTCCAAGGTCCGGACCTCGTAATATGAATTTTTCCGATTCGTTTATAAATCATTAAAAACCTATTCTAATGTCTTCCAAACACTTAAATTAGATATATAAATCATCATCAAGATTATTTAAACTTACCAAGCATCGTAAATTCATACGTGGAGTCTTCGAGTCTTGTTCTTCGTCTTTTCTTCTTTGAACCTTCAAGACTCCGACTCACTTCACGAAATATGCCAATATAAAATCCGTAACATATTTGGAGCGAGGAATGCGACCAAAGCTTTAAGGAGCAAAAGAAAAGGTTGACTTCGGCTCCGGTTCTCGCCTTGCCGATTACGGGGGAGGGCTTTGTGGTGTATAGCGATGCATCACGGCGTGGTCTTGGGTGTGTGCTTATGCAAAGAGGACAAGTAATAGCATATGCCTCTCGACAGCTGAAGAGCTATGAGCAGAATTACCCCACCCACGACCTAGAGCTTGCAGCGGTGATCTTCGCGCTTAAATTGTGGAGACACTATTTATACGGGAAACATTGTGAGGTTTACACGGATCATAAAAGCTTAAAGTACTTATTCACTCAAAAGGAGTTGAATTTGAGGCAGCGGAGATGGTTGGAGTTGATAAAGGATTACGACTTAACCATCTTGTACCACCCCGGTAGAGCCAATGTGGTGGCCGATGCGCTCAGTAGAAAATCCGTGGAGAACTTCGCAATTGAGATGACGGGACAAATGTCGTTAATCAAGGAAATGGGCCGGTTTGACTTGGAAGTCGTGGCCCCGGGCGTCCCCGCTAGACTTATGAATCTCGAGATTTGGCCAACTTTGTTGGAGCAAATAAAAGAAAAGCAATCCGGTGATCCAGAACTCCAAAAGGTGCGGAGTACTATCGAGAGCGGGCGTGCCGGTGATTTTCATGTAGACTCGAAGGGCGCAATTCGATTCCGAAATCGATTGTGCGTGCCAAAAGTCGAGGATATTCGTGGGGAGATCTTGAAAGAAGCTCACACTTCTCCCTATGCGATTCACCCGGGCGGCACCAAAATGTACAAGGATCTCAAATTGTATTATTGGTGGCCGGGGATAAAACTTGATGTTGGACGCTTTGTGGCACAATGCTTAGTATGCCAACAGGTGAAGGCCGAGCGTCGCTTTCCGGCGAAAAAATTGCAAGGGTTGCCTATTCCAGTTTGAAAGTGGGAGAACATAGCAATGGACTTCGTTGTGGGTTTACCTCGATCACAAGGTGGCCACGACGCGATTTGGGTGGTGGTGGATCGTTTGTCAAAGTCGGCACACTTTTTGTCAATCCACACCACTTGGTCGGGAGACAAGTTAGCACAAGTCTACCTGGACGAGATTATGCGGTTACACGGGGTCCCGACTTCGATAGTCTTAGATCGAGATCCCCGTTTTATATCGCATTTTTGGAAAAGCTTGCAAGAAGCTTTGGGTACACGGCTCGATTTCAGTTCAGCATTTCATCCTCAAACTGACGGTCAATCGGAAAGGACAATTCAAATTTTGGAGGATATGCTGCGAGCGTGCGTGTTGGACTTCAAGGGTGCATGGCCTACTCATTTGCCGATGGCTGAATTTGCTTACAATAATAGCTATCAATTTAGCATCGGTATGGCACCGTTTGAAGCCTTGTATGGAAGAAAATGCCGCTCTCCTATTCATTAGAGCGAAGTCGGCGAGAGAAGGGTCTTATGACCGGATGTGTTGCGTGAAGCGGAGGAAAAGGTCCGCTTGGCACGCGAACGCTTATCGACGGCGCAATCTAGACAAAAGAGTTATGCGGATCGACGTCGACGAGATTTGGTGTTCGGGGTAAGTTGAGTCCCCGTTACATTGGACCTTATGAGGTTTTGGAGCGTGTGGGATCCGTGGCATATCGGCTAGCTTTGCCGCCGAAACTTGCGGGGATACACAATGTGTTCCATGTATCGACGCTCCGCAAGTACATGTATGATCCGGCGCACGTCCTCGAGTATGTACCTATGGAGCTTCATGAGGATATGACTTATGAGGAGTTTCCCTTGTGTATCATGGATCGCGAGGTGAAAAATTTGAGGAACCGTGAAATTCCTTATGTAAAAGTACAATGGACGAATCACGGTGAGCGCGAAGCTACGTGGAAATTGGAAAGCTCGATGAAGGAGCGGTTTCCTTACCTAGAACTTGCATGTTGGCAAAGGTAAAATCATGATAGGTAGATCAATGAGCTCCTATTGCATGATATAGAATTCAAGTATAATTCAATTATCTATACTTGTTGTATGGTTGCATGTATGATTGAACCTAGTGTTATTGAACATAGGTTGGAACATGTGAGAATAGAACCTAGTGTTATTGAACATAGGTTGGAACATGTGAGAATAGAACCTAGTGTTATTGAACATAGGTTGGAACATGTGAGAATGAAACCTAGTGTCATTGAACCTAGGTTGAGAATGAGAAAGTAAACCTAGTGTTATTGAACATATGTGAGACTTAGTGACTTGAACCTAAGGTCATGAGACTTAGGTTGGCAAGTGAAAAATGTGAACAACGAGATGTGCGACGATTTTGCTATCCCGGGTAGGCGACGATTTCGCTACCATGCCACGAGTTGGCGGTGTTGAAACGGGATGTGCGACGATTTTGCTATCCCGGGTAGGCGACAATTTCGCTACCATGCCATGAGTTGGCGGTGTTGACACGGGATGTGCAACGATTTTGCTATCCCGGGTATGCGACGATTTCGCTACCACGCCATGAGTTGGCGGTGTCGAGATGGGATGTGCGACGAGATTGCTATCCCGGGTATGCGACGAGTTCGCTAACCATGCCATGTGATGGCGGTGTTGAGATGGGGTATGCGACGATTTTGCTATCCCGAGTATGCGACGAGTTCGCTACTCGAACTAGGAGGTGACGAGTTCACTCCTTGAATGTTGGAACCCTTATGGTAAGACGGCGATTCCGAAACCATAAGTAAATGACAAGTAATTGAACTTAGTCAATGTGAAATATCGGATGAACTTAGGAGAGAATGATAATTTATATTTTATTTGGTTGCATCCTTTATGTTTATTTACAAGCATGTAAATAAGTGTTGCATAGTTATTTGTGATCTACCTTATGCATATGGTATTTTTTTAGACCTGGTGGGTCGAGCTTCTCTCTTGGATGGCCTTACCTACTCGGAACTATATTTATAGTTCTCACCCCACGTTTTTCAGGTCCTTCCGCGAGTGAGGCGGCGGAGCTAGGTAAGGGTTTGGCTCTCTAGATAACGGCCCTTCCATTTTGGTGATACATAGAGTTGTACCCCTAGTCTTGGACTTTGATAGTATAGGGATTTTCATTACATGTATGAAACTTATGTATTCCATAGTTTTGGAATATGGTGTATGGAATGAAAAGAAAGAAAAGAAAAATTTGGGCATGTATAAATGTGCAATGTGATGTAATAGAAGTAGAACTTCTTTATGTTGATGTTTTTCTTGTGCAACTCTTGTACTCCGTTCCTAGTTGGAACCTCGTGGATAAGCTTGTGTTGTGACGCATTGGGCAGGTAGAAGAGGCTCTATCCGTTCGGCGGGTCTGGGGCATGCGCCCGTGCGGTTATCCTTTCCACCTAGTTGGTGTTAAAGGCCCGGCGGGGCGTGACACTCTATGCCTAGTTTTGGTCCCCTGCGCAAACTTTTGAGCGCCCAAAAGCGCGAAGCCTTACTGTTCTATTACGTAGCTGCGCCCAAAAGAGATTTTGGGCATCCGCCTAGTTGCTCGGTCTGAAATTCGGGCGCTCGTAGGGGTGATCGAGCATCCGATTGTTTATTGCATGCCACGACCAGCGCCCTTGGGTTGAGCGTCTGAAGGTCATTTGATCGCCCATGAGGGACCGCCTGAAAGATGTTCCGAGAGCCTGTAGGGATATTCAGATGCCCGAATGTTTAATTCTGCGAGCATCCGAGCTCTTAGGTTTGAGAGCCAGAAAGAGGATTTGTACGCCCTCATTGACGTTATGAAACTATTCTAGTGCCCGAATCCCTATTCCTAGTGCCCAAAAAGTCTAGAACTCATATTTCCTTTCTTCTAGAACTCCGTTTCGATCTGAATTAATTTTAATTCGATCCAAACTTGATCTAGGCTTCTTTAAACCCATTTAAATCATACAGTTAGAATTATAGTGGTCCACAGTTAGGATGATAGTGGTCTCCTAGGGTTGACTGGGTGGTTGGTTTAATAGTATGATCTAACGGGTGGAATGGTCAAAAGGGTAGATCTAACGGCCGAAAACTTATGAATACAAAAGTGCTTATACTCATAAGAGTATAGTAGCCGGACTTCATATATACATATATATACATATATACATATATATATATATATATACACACATATATATACATATATACATATATATATATATACACATATATATATGAGTAGAGCTACTATATTTTCGGAAGCATGAGGGAATTGGTGCTTCCAACTTTTTGGCCTTTGGATCAACCCCTTTGACTATTTTTAACTTTTGGATTAATATTATTACCCTAGGGGACCACTCAACCCTAGAAAAACCACTCAACTCTAAGGGGGACTACTATCATCCCGACCCTACAATCCTTAATCCAAGGGTCAAAAAGTCGAAAGCACCAACTCTCTTATGCTTCCAAAAGCATAGTAGCTCTACACTATCTATATATATTATGGGAATGGTTTTTGTATTCGTTTTATTTTACTATGAGTTTTACATTAAAATTGCATTTATATTTGAAAAGTTTTAAATTTTATTCAATAAAATATAGATATGTAAAAATTTAAACATAAATGTGAAATTTTAGCTGCAGTGTCGCTAATTTTAGTTCATATTTACATTTATATATTAGTATATATAATTATCCAAATAATATCCAAATCAAATTCGATCCATATCCAAATTCAAAGAAATATACGATAGTATCTAAATCCTTTTTAAGTGGATATGATAACGAAAATTTAATATCGGATAAATATCCATATCCGAGTTTATATTGGAAAAAACAAAAAAATGAATGCGGATATAATTTTGTCTAATATCCGACTGTATCGGATTTTGATTTCACATCTATATGTCATTGTTAATAAAATATTCATTCCCATCAAATATGTGAATGACAAAACTCCTCCCTCCTGTAGTACTGTAACACTAGTGTAATAACCTGTGCGTTGCGGCAAGTAGATATTGCTAAAAAAAATTGTAGAGAATAAAATATAAATAAATATAGAAATATAAATAAAATATAGAAATAGCATACAAAGACCATATTATAAATAAAAAATATTAAATAAAAAAACTAAATTATGATAAAAAAATTAATTATTCAAAAGTAATCAATCGTGTTTAAGAAAAATTGCATATATGCAAAACTTTGCTTTTCTAATAGCTTTCACAACAAAATCATCAAATAGAAATAGCATAGTAATTATAGCATGTCAAAAGAATATCAAAGTGCAATAGTCAATCAAAATTTGTCGCCGCCGCTGTGCCCGCTACTATGCGTCATTTCTGGATCATGAAGGTGATCGACCCCTAGATAGAGAAACCTAGTGAGAAAGTACTTTTACAAATAGAGTAGGGGGTTTAGGTTATCGAGACATCGGGAGATGGAGAAGCTGAAAGTGGTGAAGGAGGTAAGGGAGTGCTACAGATGATGGCTTCGGATCTCATTAATAAAGTATAGGAATAATAGAGACGGGATGGAATACAAAGAGATGGGATGAAAAAAAAAAAAAAGATGGGATGCAAAGAGAGGATTGGAAGGAGGGAAAAAAAGGCACAGTCCTCCTTCCTCCCAAATTAAGGGAGTGAGGCCACGTCAGATTTTAACCATGAGAATTTATATATGTCAATAAATGACGACTAGTTGGGAATTTAGGATGACTCCACTTCAACACAATTTTTTACATCTTCTGAACTTCAGTGAATATTTAAGCATTTTGAATAGTGTTTATAGAGGATGCTAAAATACTACAATTGTTGAAACAAGCTACCTCTAAGAAATTTAAAAAGACTCAATAAACTTTTAAGTGGTTTCAATTAGCTGCCTAACTCCAAATTTCACTATTTTTTTCTTAATAATTGGTAGTTATATAAAATTTATATAACTCCCAAAGTCATCTTAGTACTGTTAGATGAAAACAATTAGCTCTGTTTAGGACGCTGGTTAAACAATATAACGAGAGTGAAGAAAAAGAATCAGAAAACGCCTACAAATGGAGATAAATATTTATTTGAAAACAATCTAATAGAAACTTTTAACGGATTTATCTTGGGGGGTCCTTTTCTCACACGCCATATATAATAACTTTTTAATTGAACAAAACCTTTAGTCAGTTTGTCATAATTATTTGCGTTATCTATGTATAAAAAAATTATCTTATCTAATTTTTTTTTTCTAACTTTTTCATTATTTCGTTTAATTGCACCACTAGGATCCTCAACCTTTATAGGATTTTTTTCATTTGGGTCTCCCACCTTTTTGTTTTTTACAAAAAAGATTCTTAAAACTTTAGGATTAGATGCATCATTTGATTATAACCTTTGCCCTTTTTTTTCAATTTGATCCCTAACTTCTTCTGCTATATACACATTCTTACGTCAAGGCCAACCTAATCAACCTCAAAATTATTCTTTATGCTTGCTTCTGCACATGACACTTACTGTATGTCTTTTCTAGAGTATTTTAACATTCTTACTTGTCGAATCAGAGGTGCGGCTCTTACAAAAACTTACAAATCAGTGCTGAGATGGACTAAGGGCTATCGGACCATAATCATAATCTATTTCTCAAAAATAAACTAGAATTTGAATGATTAAAACTTAAGTATAAAAAAAATATAAAAATTAAATCCTATAAATAAAAAAATAGAAATTAAAATAAAAAAAAATAAATGTTAGGTTCCAACTGTGCATTTAATCTAAGGGTGTGTTTGATTGGCCGTAAAATGTACAGAAAATTATATTTCGGCTTGAAAAATTATTTTTCATATGTTTGTTTGGTCGTAAAAAAAAAATTTTAAAAATTATTTTTACAAATTTGAGAAAAATAAAGAGTTTTCTTTTTCTGCCTATTTTCGACAGAAAACAAAAACTATAAGATACGTAAGAAAAATTTCACTCATTTTTTTTCCATCGAACCAAACAAATATAAATTTTTTTAACTAAATAAATATTAAAAAAAACTTTTTTTATAAATCAAACATTATAAAATATTATTTTTTTATAAATTTTTTTTAATATAATTTTAGGTTGAACCAAAGGAATCCTAAAGCTGAAATAGCGAGGAAAGAAGCCAAGGAAGATTCTCGAATCCCGAGGTTCACTTTGCTTCTCTTGCTTTCTTCATGAATTATTTTCTTGTACTGCAGTTAGGTGTCAGGACATCTTTTGCGGTCAAAGAAAAGAAAGACGCTTAATTAAGTAACGGAACTTCCATCAAATAAGATTCTTAGTTCAATCAAACCAATGCTGAATCGCTGCTGACGTGTACGTGAAAGTGACTTTTCTTTAATATAGCATAGCTATCTATCTATACATTTAAAAGCAGTTGTATACAAAAGTGTCCGTAGACCGGATTAAGTCTGGATAGTTAATATACTGTATTAATATATTAAAAAAAGGATAGAAGAAAATATATGTTCTATCCATTTAACTTCGGATTAGATCGAATCTGAATATTTAAATTACTAATATACTCATCGGATCTATTTAAGTGGATTTAAGTAGTGATTATCTGTATATTGTTCGTTTAAGACTGAATACGAATCGAATCTAAATCGAATACGAATATCCGTATACACACATATTTTTTATAGACTTAACAATCTATTAACAAATCATAAATTTCTCGCTATAAAAAATTCGTGTTGGAAAGGTAGCTCTGGGCACTTGGATTCAAAAAGTCGGTTGCCAATCACCATCACATTGGACGGTGTTCTAGCGAAGTCGCGAAGCATAACCGTACGTAATCTGGTGATTATTTAATGCCGATTCAAAGAGAGGCCACCATATTCACGAATAAAAATTGGGTCATATACAGGAGCAAGTTTTGTGCTCATATACACGTGAGCCCTTCCCCTTTGCCCTTTGCCCTTTGGAGATAAAGCTCCTTTACTAGGCACAATTTATACGTGGAGAAAAAGCCGAGCACTTATCTCTTGTTCCGTGTTCTCTTTTTAATTGCTTCTTCTGATAAAGTGATTCCTCTAAAAAAAAAGAGTTGCTCGTCGATTCCTATTTGCTTTGGTAAAAAAAAAAAAAAAAAAATGTAAGCACAATAGAGAGCCTGTAGCTTATCGGATTTTAAAATTGCCTTCTCAACTTTTAAATTTTTTAATTTATATTTTTTTATATTATGAATTTATCTTAGTTGGATACTTAATTTTTTGGTCACTAAAAAATTGGTAATTTTTATTGTAGCACAACAATTGATGACTACATAAAATTTATGTAAAATAAGAAGTTCGTTGAGATCTCTCTGCAAAATCGTATTGCTAGCTGCTGCGGATCAGGAAAACGAGCTCAACTTTCATTGATATCTATCTTTATCATCATCGTCGAATGCAACTGCTAATTCCGTTTTCCTCTGTTGCTACTGTTGTCTTTGCTCTCAAACTCTTGCATCATCTTCTCGCTTTTTAGGTAGCCAGTGACGGTCAAGAAAACGAAAATTTACGGTTTATAGTAACAAATTGAGAGTACAGAAGGTTTAAATAATAAAAATAAAAGTTGGGAGGGCAACACTAATTTTACATGCGTGTGTGGGTTACCTTTTCTTTTTTTGGATTTTGAGGGTGGGTTTCGATTATGAGCACCTAAGTATTAAATAATTATTTTTAGTCCTGCTAATTGTACACAAAAAAGAGAGAGTACATTTTATACCTCCTCCTCCAAGAGCCAAGATTGATCATTATTCTCAGAGTACTGCTAATTGGTCCTTATTTTCTCTAATTCAAGGATTGAGGATGTAAAAGATACACCACCTTTTCGTGTGCACCAGCAATATTTTTTTTATTTTTATTCAAAAAGTCAGGTGCACGAATTTCATTTTAGAAAATCACACGTGGAATCAGACCACAATATTAGTAACAACTACAGATGTCAACAGGTCGGATTCGGGGCGGATTTTCAAAAATCCAAACCCGAACCCGACTCCAAATCCGAAACCCGATCCCGAACCCTAATCCGACAGATTTTAAAAATTAATATTCAAACCCGAACCCGACCAAAAATTCGAAACCCGAACCCGAGCCCGGCCCGAACCTGAATCCGAAACAATTATTTCTCTTTTCAATATTTCAAAATATATTACATTAAATCTAAAATTTTAAAATACAAATTCAAATATAACATCAAACATTTATATATATATATATATATATATATATATATATATATATATATATATATATATATATATATTAATGTAAAATAAATTCGGGTTCGGGTCGGGTTCAGTTCAGGTTCGGGTTTGGGTTCGGGTACAATCAAAATTCATATCCGAATCCAAATCCGTCGGATTTTTATTTTTGATATTCATATCCGAAATTATATCCATTTAATATCGAATAAATTCACTCTGTTCGGATTCGGATTCGGATAAAATTTCGGATATCCATATTCATTGACATCCCTAGTAACAAACACCAGGCTATCCCGGTGATTGCTCGGTATAACCCTTTTGTCAATGATTGGATAAGCATTGCCTATCAATTTTGATGAATTATGGGTGATTGATAAAAATTCTTAGCCTTTTAGGCAATTAGATGGGCGGAGTGGCTGGCCGGCCTGCCTTTTTCTAATTCTTATCGTTGATCTAAAATTTTATTTGGATGTCGGAATAAATTATTCAAAAAAAATTTAGTATAGCTATTAGTAAGAAATTTAATTTTTATTTCTTAAAGGTCGTAATATTCATAATTTGATAGAATAACATATTTTATCTATAAGATGATTTATTTTAGAGTACAGTTACTATACTTTTGGAAGCATAACGGAGTTCGTGCTTCCAATTTTTTGACATTTGGATAAAACCCTTCGACCATTTCTAACCTTTGAATTAATATTATTACCCTAGAGGGACCACTCAACCCTAAGAGGGGACCACTATCATTCCGACTCTACAATCTTTGATTCAAGGGTCAAAAAGTTGGGAGCACCAACTCACTTATGCTTTCGATTGCATAGTAGCTCTATACTTTATTTTATTCTAACAAAGTAATTTGATGGCCAAATATGATACTCCATTCTAAATATTTTATTCTAACGAAGTAACATAAGGAACTATTTGGTTACATACAGTTGCAACTGTATCATAATTGTAACTACATGCAAATCCAAATATGGAATTTGGTTCGATGCGTTTGAAACCAAGTGCTGCAGTTGGAATTCGATAAGGAGTCTTAACTGCAGCAGTTTGAATAACATCCAAATTGGTCGCAATTCCAACTACGGCAATTGGGGAGAGTCAGTTAAAATAAGAGGTAAGCTTATCGCTTTAATTACTTTTTAAACGAAAAGTCTCTTCTTTTTTTTGGTTGGTATTGGAGGTAATCTCGATCACCACCATAAATATAAAGTGCTAAAATTTTACAAACGCACTTCTCAACGACATAAAACTAAATAAATTATTTATAATTATAGCACTTTCTATTACATCCATTCAAACGAGAGATATATAGTTGGAGATGCATGCAGATATCTGCCGCATCTCCAATTGCATGCTTTTCATTTACACTGTATTTTTAATTACACCAAGTTAAATGGCCACTAAAATGTTGCTTGGTCATAGAGACAACAGTCATGGTCTAATAATTTTTCACTTAGCTCCGATTTTTTTCAAATGTTTGGAGGAGTTTCGGTGGCACGCGGTTCGGAATTAAGGTGATGAAAACTCTAAATTATTGCTCTAAAATTGATAGTCTGCACTGTATGCGAAGTCGAAATGGTTATAACGCAAGATCAAAATGATTATCATGTGAAGGAAGCTACTGAGGGAGGTCGGTCAGATTGGGTTTGATGCGATGCACATGCAGTGACAGAAGTGCAATTAATCCGATGTAAAAAGCCTACAAAACTTTTACGCTCAAAAAGTTAGAATAATTGCTCAAGCGATCATGTGATTTTTAAGCACATTAAATATTGAGTGAAAAGTGTAATCATGGTTTAGTTGAAAAGATGTCTAATGTGCTATGGACTTTTGACTCGGATCCATGAGAAGGTACGTACGAAATATTATTTAAAAAGTATTACTTGCACTCTACAAAGTGAAAAGCCTTTTCTTCAATTCCAAGACAATTTTCAACATAAATAACAATTGACCTCTTTGGTTTTGCTACTTAATTGATGTTTGTTTATTTCATTGATGGAGCTAGAATAGGTATTGATCAGTTGACTATAATTGTACCATGTATATAGTTAAAATTTGACCAAAAAAGTTTGTAGGCAATAAAGTCGTTAAGCAATGTGTGAAATAATTAATTGGAATCCCAAGAGGGTCATGGATTCCAGTCGTTGGAAATATATTTTTCCGTTATTATTGGTATATTATTAAAAACGTTATTAGCAAAAACTTGCCAAAGCTCCATGTGGTATATTAATCACGTAGTTGAATGTATTTTATAATGGTGGAAAAATGAAGTGTAAAACAAGTAATAAAAAGTGCTATATTTCGTAAACTATGAGATATACTTTATAATTATGTGGTTTATAATATGGGATATTTTTTACTACCTTTATAACAAGAAGTCCTTTCTGAAAACTAAAGTTGAAACCAAGCGAGGCAGAGAGTTAAACTTAAAGGTACACAAGATAGTCTCAACTACATATGCTGTAGCACTCAATGGGAAACGACTTCCCTTCTTTGCACCAACCTTCAATTGTAAGAGGAGGGGAAAAAAAAAAGAAAAAAAAAGAATCAAAGCTAGCTCATTTTTACAATTTGGACCAATAGGGCTCAAAATAAGCTAACACAAGTTGTATCAAGCCAAGCTGTTGGGCCAAGGTACCAGGCATAAGTTGAGTGGGAAGTTCATGTGAACCATCTTACTTGATAGTGTTGGGCCAAGCCAAAGCCTTACTACGTTGTTTGGGCTAGTGTTTGGTTAAAAGACACAAAATAAATTCCAAGTGGATGTTAGAATTAATTTGAGTTTTGTGATTTAAAATTTTATTTTAGCTCATAGGCTTTCTACGCAGCCCAACATTCTATGGGCCTTGTCTGGGAGCCCATATTAAAGTTTCTACATGTGAGGATTAATCCCACATTGAAAACTAAAGACATGTTGGTGCTCTATATATACTCTCTTATTCTCAAGTTAGTTGCTAGGAAGATTATGAGAATAATACTCTTGACTAAATACACGCACGTGCGCATGGCAAGAGCCGAGTCGGGCGGCGGCGCGCGGTATTCATTCCCTATCTTGTGATACACGAAATTGTTCATAGAAGGGTTACCTGAGATTTTGAAAAAGTACTTCATACACTGAGTTCTACCGATCTTCATTCACTTGTTGGATTTTTGAAAGTTCCTTGGGTTCATCTAGCACCACCCTGAAGACGTGCCGACAGGATGGACAGTGGTCGTATCGCTAGAAGTGATTGCGGTAGCTTCGCACGTGGAGCGGCAATCTCGCTTCTAGGACAGTGCTTGGCACGCCTTGACTCACAGGCCTCATCTGATACTTACTTCTTTACAGTTTTTACTAGCTAATTTTTGCTCGGAATTTTTCAAAACTAATTAAAATTAAATTATTGTTACTTAAAATCGTTTAAAAGGAAATTTTACTAAAAGATTAGAAAGAATTTTTCCAACAGTGGATATGTCCAATGTTTGGATTTATCAACTTAGAGTAGGTGTCTGCTCAAATATCTTAGAAAGCGTCCGTTTAGACGCATTAACATCTTTTCTTTTTTGTTTACCTAAGAAGTTTTTATTATTTGATAAATGAGAAATATAATAAAATATCATTAAAGACATACTATATTTAGTTTTTAAATAATTATATTGAAATAAGACCAATCATCTCATAGATGAAATATATTATCCTACTAAATCATTGCTGTAATGATTTTTGGAAAAAACTACTTGTACACCCTCAAAGGGGGGTGTATGATGTGAATCCCATTCATCAACGGTGTGATGATCTTCATTAGTAATATCGATGTGACTAGTAAAAAGATTTTCACCATTGATGAGTAGGATGTATATCATACACCCCCAAATGTAGCATTGCTCATGATTTTTTTTAAGGAGCTAAATGCAAATTTCTAACATGCAAACATGAAAAAAAAAATCAATTGAAATTATTACTAGGCAATCTTTTTGGCATCCTAGCATGTCTGAAGGTCTAGTTTCGAATGATGAATATTTTATTCCTCGCGCCTTCTTTGTCCATTAAATTAGGGCCTTACCGTATGGTAGATGACGACTATCACATTTGTTTTTAAAATGACAAGTCTTATAGTACTCCTAAGTTATTCTTACGAAGATGAATAAATCATCCATAAGTGGAATGCATTATCCTCAAAAAATTGTTGCTACCATGACTTTTGCATATGGACTAAATGGATGCTTTTGATGTGCAAGTCAAAAAAGAAAATCCTCGAAGCACATAAATAAGTTTTTTGGATAACTTTTTGTAACATCCAAATAGGAAGGGCATGTTGGGATGTTTGATCATCTAATCTAGAATGTCTCTTTTGTTCACTCTAGAATTGTGTATTCAATTATCAAGAAGAATTGTTTAATTATGACTACATAGCATTTATGAAAATTTTCTTGTAATGTGATATATCATCTCGTATGTGGGATGCACAAACACATGAAAACTGCAATGGACTACATTTAGCATCTTGTTTATAAGCTAAAAATCAAATTTCCATATCGTTACTTGTATTAGCGGACACCATGTTCCAATATCCAAACAAGCTTTAAAACTAGATTGATTTATAAATAACTCAATTTGATCCTCCTCGTTTTCCCATACGACAGGTTTGAAAATGTGCAATTTTACTAATATTAAGTAAGATTTACGTACCTTTATACAGTTTAACACATTTGTCTTTGCTACCCTATGATTTGAAAGGTAGCACCTCAGCTACTATATAGTTGTTGCTTGTTTGATTATCAAATTTATTTTATGGGCTATTCTTAGAAAAAGAGCCTAATGTCACGGCCTTAGCGTTTTGTTCGCAAAGCCCGTACGGCATCCGCCTTCCTGCTCGAAGATGGGCAAGCCTTTGCTCCTTGATGCTCGTCGGGACCGCCGCGCCCTACGACTAAGTATGCAAGAATGAGAGAAGAGAGAGATAGATGTTTAACCAAAAAAAAACTAAGTACTCTACTACTTAGAAAAATAGAATTACAACACACACATACACATTCTCTCCCTCTCTACAATGGCCTTAGCCACACCCCTATTTATAGGCTTAGAGATACAATGAACCTAGCCACTATAACTCACCCACTAACTCACACATGAATGCACATAATGGCCCTCATAACTCACCCACTAACTCACACATGAATGCACATAATGAGCCCTCATCAATGCTTAGCCAAAGAGAATCCCATGCCTCATAGGAGTTTTCTAAGGCTTTATGGTAGCATAATGGCAGCAGTTTTCTCTCCCAAAGTGGGCTGGATTCGGGTCCTCGACAACCCGTTTGCAACCCGCTTCGCTAGTTGAGTTGGGCCAAGGACCGTGCTGCGCAGAATTTTTTCTAAGTCCCTGACACTCTCCCCCACCTAACGCGCAGACGCCCTCGTCGCGCGCCGTCCGCTCGCAGTCCGCGTAGCCTTCCGCGCAGTCCGTCGTGCCTTCGCGCCCGAACGGCCCTGAGCCTCGCTACCGCAGTCCGCATTTGCCTCCGCATCAGCCCCTAGTGACTTGCTCCTCTGAGCACAAGCACCAGCGAGCTCGCTGTGCGAAGAATTCGCCGAGTGTGCATTTCCTCCGCGACACGCACGCGCACTCCGCCAAGCTGCAGAACTCACCTTGGTCCCCGCAGGCTCCTTGACAGAATGGCTTGCACCTGGTTTGGGCGCTGGTTGCTTCAGCGCCGCATGAGACTTCGCAGTCTCGCCCTCGCTCGGGTCCTCCTCCTCGAGGCCCCCAGCCCTCCTGCACTTCACCTCCTCGCAAAGGTGTAGGGTTGCAAGGGTCTGATCCTTCATCGGTGGGGTTGGACTCTGGTTTCTCCCCTTTGCGTCCCCTGTATCATGGCACTCTCCCCCACTTTTGGCCTCGCTCGTCTTAGGTGGTTTGTCATGATCGCTCTCGATCCGCTCGGGTAGTGCCTCCCTCGTCTTGAGGTCCTCGACCTCCTTGACCTGGGCACCGATGTCCTGAAGCAGTACATCTCGTGCATCCCGCTCGTCGTTGCAATGGGCAAGATCCGCCTTGAACTTCTCCAGATGATGGCGGAATGTTGCCATAGCTGCAACAATATCCTTCTCCATCAAGTTAAGCCCCTCATCCAACAAACTCACAGTTTGCAGAAATGCAGAGGATTGCTCCTCCATTCTCGTCGTAACATCCTCCTGCAGCCCCGCGCGGTATTCCAAGGATGCGGCCTCCTTCACGAGTGCCTACGGCTCCTTGCTCCTTTCCCGCTTGGTCTGCTTGGGCTCAGGGACAACGTCTACGACGGTAGTATTCGACGACGACATAGTTCCTCGCTCGAACCGGCTCTGATACCAACTGTCACGGTCTTAGCATTTTGTTCGCAAAGCCCGTGCGGCGCCCGCCTTCCTGCTCGAAGATGGGCAAGCCTTTGCTCCTTGATACTCGTCAGGACCTCCGCGCCCTACGACTAAGTATGCAAGAAGGAGAGAAGAGAGAGATAGAGGTTTAACCCAAAAAAAACTAAGTACTCTACTACTTAGAAAAATAGGATTACAACACACACATACACATTCTCTCCCTCTCTACAATGGCCTTAGCCACACCCGTATTTATAGGCTTAGAGATACAATGAACCTAGCCACCATAACTCACCCACTAACTCACACATGAATGCACATAATGGCCCTCATAACTCACCCACTAACTCACATATGAATGCACATAATGAGCCCTCATCAATGCTTAGCCAAAGAGAATCCCATGCCTCATAGGAGTTTTCTAAGGCTTTATGGTAGCATAATGGCAGCAATTTTCTCTCCCAAAGTGGGCTAGATTCGGGTCCTCGACAACCCGTTTGCAACCCGCTTCGCTAGTGGAGTTGGGCCAAGGACCGGGCTGCGCAGAATTTTTTCTAAGTCCCTGACACTAAGCTAGTAAAAGTATGGTCCATAAAATTTACTTTCTATTAGAATTTGGTTATTTGCAGTTAAATATTAATTAAAATAGGATGGTGTATATATAATTTATTTAAGTCTGAATGAGGTATATGGAGTAAGATTTAAATATAACTTGAAGTAAAAGTTTTACTTAATTATACTAGGATCAGGGCAAGTTACTACATAAGCAAAACTATGGGTTACTTGCATTGTACGGCCAAACTAGAGAGGAAGCAGTGAGAGGTATATGACTTGGCCATAATTGCAAGATGCGTGCCACGCGTGTTGGAAAAAAATTCAATTTTTTTCCAAATATCATTTTTTTGTTTATTTGCTTATTTAGTTTTTATCATTCATTTAATAGGTGGAAGAAAACGTCCGTGAGAGCGGGGATGTTTTCCAATTTCCACTTTTCAAGCAGACTTGGATTCAACCGTTGAGATTGCAATGAAAAATGCAAGCACGGTTTGGAGACGGATCCTTTTGCTCTATTGCAACAAGGAAAAATTATCTACTCCATCATACGAGTTCTGGATTTGAGTCCCGGGCAACCCATATGGAAAATAGGAAAAAAAAAACACTTCCCACTCCCTTGTTTATATATTCATATTGTTTGTACCGTTCATGAGAAATACATGAAAATCGTAAAGGAAAAAAAAAAAGCAAACAAAATTGTTTTCAACTTTATTCTTTATTTCCATTTTCCATCTTGTTTATTTTTTTTGTTGTCGGGCATTAAAAGTTTCTCAGTAAACCTTTTACAAGATCGATCTTGTAGGAAGGAGAATTACGGTCGTACGGGGTGGTGTTTCTAGATAATCCCGCATGAAGGACGGGAATATGTCTTAGGTAGTGCTACGCACACTTCTCGATCAAAGGATTTTCTGCTTCCTACTACTTCAATTTCTGGTTTCCATAGTGTTTAACTGTGAGATTGTTATTTTATTTAATCACATAATTTTTTCAGTTAATTCTGCACGAAGGTCGAGAATACACCTTAGGGCAGTGCTACGGATGCTTCCGAATCAAACGATTTTTTGTTTTGTATTACTTCAATTTCTGGTTTTCGTAGCATTTAACTGTGAGTTTGTTATTTTATTTAATAAAAAAATTGTTATATAATTTAACCACAATCGGATTTTTTAGTGCAACTTTTCTTCGTCGTCGGGTTTATCTTGTATATGAGTGCACAAGAAGAGAGAAAAGTTTTCAGAGTTAGAAGACAAGAGAGGGTGAGAAAAATTTAGAAAGAGAGCTGGATTGGGACTACTCTGTGTAGAAAAGGAGTCAGGGTGTAATACTTCTTTTGATTAGTAAATATTATTTCACTTATACCTTTTATTTGGTTTTCTCTTTTTGTAGTTGTGCCAGGCTTTGCTTAGAAGATAGATTTACGGTAAAAATCAATTGGATGCTTTCATTGCAGGATCCCAACAACCGATACCAATGTGACTATTGGGTTTCTAGCATGACTATTGGGTTTCTAGCAATTGCTATGAAAGCGAGTTGTAAATTTTCAAAAATTTGTATTAGAGCTTAAAGTTTTCAGTTTGCGGAAGAGATCATCATTAGAACACAGGAATTCCGATCCAATGGAAAGATTGACAACGAAACACCAGGTTAAGAACCAATCCATCGAAGAGGTCGACGGGAGAGAGTAAAGTTACCGATCTTTAGGAGAGATTGAAGTTACAGTACAGGATAGTAGATTTTCGGGCGAGATCGACAGAGATTGTCATAAAGTTCAAAATAAAGAAGTTTGATTATAACAATAATTTAGGTTTGCGGCAAACTAAACTTTGTAAAGGTACAGACACAGTTGCTCAAGGTGTAGCGGCAGAGGTGGGGACATCGATCGGAAAAGCTCAAGACAGAGCTACACTACAACAAAACTGGGCTCTAGTGACACTTTTAAGCGTCCATAAAATCTAAAAAAAGTGATGCTGAAAAAAATACTGACACTAATTTGTAGTACACTGAACTTTAGCAAATTACAGAGTTCTAGTGAGAGAATAGTGCCTTATACTATTCTGGAGTTTTGGGTTGAGTTTGGTGAGCTTTGAGGTGTTTTCGTGGCTTAAAAAGGGCGAAAACGGACTCCGGAGATCAAATTCTGCATAAAGTGCAGAATTTGTACTGCATTCGGGTACTGATTTTGGCATACGGGTACTGATTTAATTATCGGTATGCCAATTCGCATACCGGTATACAGTGCAAAAATTGCCTTTTTGTGCAGTTTTGCAATTTTGGCTTTTTGAGGGGCCTATTTGGATTTTGTAGCTCGGGATTAAGTATCCCTTCACCCCTCATGTTGCTGTTTTGGCTGAGGATGGAGGAGAAGAAAGGTTGGGTGTTTCTCTCTCTCTCTCTCTCTTGATTTTCTCCTCTCCAACCCTCTAGATCATGATTTTGATCTCCTTATCTCCATTTTCTCCATAGAGGTGGACTTCTAGGCTTGGAGGGAGCTCGTGGCTTGTGAGGAGAGCTTGTTGGTGGGCTTAGCTTCAACCCTAGCATGTTGAGCTTGGTTGGAAGCTTGATTTGAGGTTAGTAAACCCTTTTACAACCTCTAATTATGATTTTTGCTTGAATTTGGCATGAAAACCTAGTTTCATGAAAACTAGGTTTTATGTAGGGTTTCGTGATTGTGAGCTCTTGATGTTGAATTGATGGGTGTAGAATGTTGTTGTAGGTTGGATTTGAAGATCCCTAACCTCAATTTGGACTTAGAACAAGTTTTATTTGCTCAATATATTTTTCACCCATTTACTTCATAGATTTTGGTGGTTTTCGAAATTGTTCGTTCGAAACTTGTAACCCCTTGGAAAATTATCTTAGGGTATGAGAAGCTCGGGGGACAACTTCGTTTTGAAGTACTGCGAGGTTTCGACGGTTATCCGGTAGGTCTGACCTCACCGAAATGGGTGAACTCCCCTATGTCTCCTATCTTGTTATAGGATTGATTAGATGCATAATTATGATAATTATGACATGATGAAAATTGTGATTGCATGAGATATATATGTTGAATGCATAGTACATGTAGTGTGGCATAATGAGAATAACATGCATGCTAGGGTATTTGCACTATTAGTGCATTGATGCATTAGGAAATGCTAATTAAGTTATGCATGTTAGAAAGGAGTGTCATATGAGACACTACTTGGTTGTTGGATTAGTGAATCCTCTTCGCATACTAAAGTATGCTTGTATGGAGAAAAGAGAGGATATGTTATGACAAGTGTATGTTGCACCCCAACTAGGTGAGCAACTGTGACGGGCATTGTTGGCCTTGGGCTCGACCTTTTGGTCGTGGATTGACTCCATGTTTAAGACATGAGGAAAGGGATTCTAATTTTATGTGATAATTGTAATGGACTAAATAAATACTTGCATGATAGCTTTTATACTCTATGTAGTAGAGGTTAGTGTAGCTCATGCATGGCATGGTTTATGGACTTGTTGGCATTTGTAGAATGCATGATATATGGCATTAGAATAATGCATGATTTTGGCATTTGTAGAATGCATGATATATGACATTAGAATAATGCATGGTTTTGACATTTGTAGAATGCATGATATATGGCATTAGAATAATGCATGGTTTATGAACTTAGTAAACTGAGAGATGAGCATTTACATGTTAGAGACATGGACATATTGGTAGGGACATACCAACGGACAATTTGAGAACAACATGACATTGTTGACATTTAGCATATTGGCTATTGAATGTAGTAAACATGATATGACATGTTTTGACATAGTGTGAGGTTAAACATATTATATTTCACTTAGGTGAATAACTAGGTTGACATTATGACATAATGTTAGATCCTTGGACATTAGTTGACTATTCCATATTTTAGACATGATGAACGTATTTCCTATGCTGTTGACTATGCTTGTTCACGCCATTGTGCTCATTCGCACATGCTTGTGAGGGTCGCTCCCCACAAGCCGGCACTCCGGAGTTGGCCTTTCGCGACGTTGATCGCTTATGTGCAGGTTATATGGGCGCCGAAGTGGATTGCCGTGGGGAGGCTCATTCTAGCGAGAGAATGTTGACTACCACGGGGCCATTAGGCACGGCACAAGCCAAGACTTAAGAAGTCTTTTATGATAGGAAATATTGTGAAGAATGTGACATTTGACACCCTAATTAATCGGTACATATAGATGTAGCTGATGGACATAGTATTGGGTGGTGACCTTGTGGCATTACATGTAGTGAGACATTGACATGACTTGGCATATTTGTGATTAGTGAACATAACATACATATAGTTGGAAATAAGTCATATAGTTCATACATGTAGTGGGAAGTCGGTTATACTTTTCATACTTGTAGTTGGAGACAAGTCATTTATGTAATAGTAAACTTGACATATAGTGAGTTTATGATATTAGAATATGTGTAGTTGATCATGGCATATTTACACATATATGAGTAGAATGTTTACATACTTTGTAACATGTTCGTGTAGATGAATTATTTCATTTGGAGGCATGATAGTTGTAGAATTATCTGCTTAGCATTTAATGTTTTATGCTTTATGTTTCAGTTTAAACTATCTTGCCTCAGTTGACCTAGCGGTGTAATTCGCCACTCTCGGCGGCTTACCCACTGGGAACTATTATTTAATAGTTCTCACCCCCATTGTTGTTGGGTTTTTATTTCAGAGCCTTCCGCAGCAGGAGAGGCTTGGAATCGTGGCGAGGGGTTAGCAGCTAGCTAGAGCCTCTACGATGTTGTTGTAGACATACCATGGTGTCCTTTCATTGTATTTTGTATGAAAGGCGTATAGTTGTTTCCTAGGGAGTGGTCTCCTAGTATTGTTAAGATGTATAATTTTATTGTATATCTTGAGATTTTAGTTGTGTTGATCTTGTTTTAGTTGTAGAATTATGTTCTCGCTCTGATCACCCTGTTTAGGATGTATTTTTTATTCTACTTGATTGTTGTGGTTGTAGACGCCTTGTGTACATTGTATGTTGTTTTGAGGTACACGGCGGGTCTGTGTACGTGCCTGGTAGGCTCTCACTAGGGCCCGGGGCGTGACAGATTATTGTGGTATCAGAGCCTAGGGTTGAGTCGTATTGGACCTAGTAAACCTTAGGCAGGTTGGACGATAAGGAATAGGAACGTGAGATACGGGATCTCTTATGACTTATTGGCGAAAGTATTATGATTGGGTCATTTCTAAGACTCCAAAGGAGTTGGAGTTAGATCGGAGTGAACCACTTCTATACCCTTGGAGGGTCACGTTGGCGGCCGACAACGTGACATCGGGGAATAGTGGGAGTCCACTTCATTACTTTCACATGATTGGGGTTATAGTTTTGTGTGGGGATGCGTTGGCGTGGGGTGTTTTACCTGCGCATGTTTTGCTTGTTGCAGCTTGAGTGGTGAACGACGCACTCGATGGCGGCCGAGACAGCCGAGACGGGAACCCTGCATCCTCCGGATTTGGTGAGACTCGGAAGTTGAGAGAACAACTGGCAAATTCAGCGAGTACGGTGGAGCGGCGATCAATTATGATGTTACTCCAAGTTAAGGCTTTGCGCCGGCAGACGAGAGGATTAAGCAACTGGAGGATTTGTCGATCCAGTTGGCAGTCGACCTCAAGAAACCTTATGAGAATGCGGATCGTACCTTGATAAGGGCGAGAGACGTGGAGACCGTCGTGGACGGCAAAGGAAGTTACTAAGAGTGGCAAGTCTAACGTAAGAGGACAATCAAGGTGTTCAAAGAAAAAAAATTGATCTCAAGAAGGTGGATCTTTGGCAGGACGAAAGAGGTACGTTGAATCGTCTTCAACCATTATGATGTGTGAGCGGTGGAGTCCGCATGTACCCGATGATGCCCTTGGAGTGTTTGAGGAGAATAGAGTCGACAATATTGGGATCAACTTCGCGCGGCTGACACCGGGTGAATGCGTGTCTGTTTGACAGGCAGAGGATGATGCAGCGAAGACGAAGGTTGTTCGCAGCTTCTATTTTTGGAGCTAGCTTGTTGTTTGTTATGGTTGTGGTTTTGGCTCGGCTGTTTGCAGAATGCATGGCAGGGAACTCATTCCTTGTTGTTGCAAATTGAGTGGTCCTGATTGCTTGGACTTGTGAGTACTGTTCTTGTACTCCGTTGGTTTTGGATGTTTATGTGCGCCAACTAAGTGTTTGGCTTTGTTTGGCTGAGAGCGTATAGTTCTGATCTGAACTTGGGCTGGCTCTTCGGGTATCCTGTTACCGATGATTGGGTGAGCCAAGATGTAGTGCTGTGGGAACCTGGACACGAAATAGTGTTTTCAGGGGGCGTCTCGCTATTTGCGATGATTGTTTCACCTGCCCAAGCCTGGTTGTTGGCTGAGTGAGCGCGTGGCCTTTGGGCCAGCATCTTTGGTGAGTGTTGAGAATCCTCAAAAGCAAGGATGTCTCTTGTGAGGGAGTTGCTTGTGCAATCCCGGTTGTGTTGTGAGAATTGAAGGCTTGGTCTGGAGACCTCTTTTGCCTAGTGTTTTCTCTTGTGGAGCGTCGATCTCGTTTGTTTTGAGTGGACGGGTCATTTCGACTGTGGGTCAACTATCGTGAACTCGGTAGGGTCACGATCAAGAATATGTACCCGTAGCTGAGATCTGTTGATCTGTTTGATCAAGCTCCATGGATTTTGGTTTTGCTCGAGGGTAGTTGCAATCTGAGTACTACTCTCGTTGGATCGAGTTTGAGTTGGACCGAGGGTGACTTGTTCACTCGGTGTAGACATTGCGAAATTGTCGTGGTGTCGGTTGAGCTGGTTGATGCTCTTGTGTGTTGTGATGTTTGGCCCTTCTGGGTGTCTTTGTCTCTGTGCGCATCGACGACATATTGGAAGTCGAGAGGCGATGAAGACCATGAAGATTCCTTTGAATGAGGACTACAAGTGCTTCAAGTTGAAGACGTGCTGATTCGGTTGTGAGGACTAGCATCCCTTGGCAGTTGATGTCAAAGTGATTATGAGTGGAGATCTCAAGGAAATCAAGCCATCCATAGTTGATTTGGACAAGCGGATGTAATCGAAGTTCAGACTTCCTAGTTTGATTGGATGTTATGGATAATGGTGGGGAGGTTACTGAGTTGTCTACTCCCTTCATTTGACTCACACATAAAGGGATTAAACCTTTTGGAAAGATATGTGTGAGAGAAGTTTCTTGGAACTGTTGGTATGGTTGACGACCGCCAACCTTGGTTACCCCGAAGGCGGGTTATGTGCTTTGTAGTTATGTTTCTCTCCACGGATTGAGTTGCACTCTGGTGTGAAATAGAAGGGTAGTATTGAACTTTCAGCAATTGAGAGAATGCAAGAGGAATCGCCAATTGTGATTTGGAATTGATTGCCATAGCATTTACTTGGAAAATGTGGCAAGTTCATGTATAGTTAGTGGTGTGAAGCGCACCCAGATCTTAATGTTGGAGGTATCTCTACACTCAGGAAAATGAGTTGAAGCTGTGAGAACATGTTAGAGGCTGATGTACTAGAGATATCGATGAGATGAGTAATATGATGTGATATCTATCCTTTGGATCGGATCACGGGAGTTAGCCTTGATCCCGACTGGTAAATGGGAGTTAGCCTTGATCCCATTAGGCACGGCACAAGCCAAGACTTAAGAAGTCTTTTATGATAGGAAATATTGTGAAGAATGTGACATTTGACACCCTAATTAATCGGTACATATAGATGTAGCTGATGGACATAGTATTGGGTGGTGACCTTGTGGCATTACATGTAGTGAGACATTGACATGACTTGGCATATTTGTGATTAGTGAACATAACATACATATAGTTGGGAACAAGTCATATAGTTCATACATGTAGTGGGAAGTCGGTTATACTTTTCATACTTGTAGTTGGAGACAAGTCATTTATGTAATAGTAAACTTGACATATATTGAGTTTATGATATTAGAATATGTGTAGTTGATCATGGCATATTTACACATATATGAGTAGAATGTTTACATACTTTGTAACATGTTCGTGTGGATGAATTATTTCATTTGGAGGCATGATAGTTGTAGAATTATCTGCTTAGCATTTAATGTTTTATGCTTTATGTTTCAGTTTAAACTATCTTGCCTCAGTTGACCTAGCGGTGTAATTCGCCACTCTCGGCGGCTTACCCACTGGGAACTATTGTTTAATAGTTCTCACCCCCATTGTTGTTGGGTTTTTATTTCAAAGCCTTCCGCAGCAGGAGAGGCTTGGGATCGTGGCGAGGGGTTAGCAGCTAGCTAGAGCCTCTACGATGTTGTTGTAGACATACCATGGTGTCCTTTCATTGTATTTTGTATGAAAGGCGTATAGTTGTTTCCTAGGGAGTGGTCTCCTAGTATTGTTAAGATGTACAATTTTATTGTATATCTTGAGATTTTAGTTGTGTTGATCTTGTTTTAGTTGTAGAATTATGTTCTCGCTCTGATCACCCTGTTTAGGATGTATTTTTTATTCTATTTGATTGTTGTGGTTGTAGACGCCTTGTGTACATTGTATGTTGTTTTGAGGTACACGGCGGGTCTGTGCACGTGCCTGGTAGGCTCTCACTAGGGCCCGGGGCGTGACATAATTATAGTGCCACTATATGTGCTGTCATTAGGGTGTATAGTGACACATTACTGAGTGTCGGTATATCTCAAAAAATTGTTGCAATTTAGTGACATTTTTTGTTACTTTTAGTGACAAACATAAGTCCCTAATTGAAAAAGATAATATTTTTCTTAGCACAGTGACACTTTATAAGTGTCTTATTATCATTAAAAAAGTAACATTTTATTTAAACATCTAGTGTTAACCTTTAGTTAAGCTAATCGCATTTACGTTAATTGATGAGACTAAAAAACAATCAATAAAGTTTTTTAAATTCTTGTTAAAATGATAAATCTAAAAAGCAATATTCATACATCACAACGATAAGATCCATTCCCATGTTATATTAATTATAACAAAAAAAACTCTCTAACTGAAAAAAAATGCAAAAAATCAAAAAAATGCATGATCACAAAATCAAAAAGTGCATGACACATTATGATCCACTCCATGACTGTATACTTGGACCTACACATTGAATAACATTTAAATTAATTATTGATAAATGAATAAATTTTGAACATATAATAAGGTTAAGATGACTAAATTTACCTAATGAACAATAAGCCCGTGAATGAATATCATAGATGAGGATCGGATGCATCTGAAGCTTAAGAAAGTAAATGTACTAAAATTACTGTCAAAGAAAGCTAATTTAAATAGTCATTTAGTGCATAACATTGAGAAAAAAATGAATCTTGTGGTTTAGGTGGTAACAGTGGCAGATATAAAACTAAAAATTAAGACATTTAACCGACCGTCCCTAGCGCAAGTGGCAAAGGGCTTGGTGGTTGGTACCCGAGGTCCCGAGTTCGAATCCTAGTTGATTCACATTTCTAGCTAAGTTTATTTCTATAAGAAATAAACGAAGCGGGTAGCATGCTACCTTTCTCTCAAAAAAAAAAGAAAAAAAAAGACATTTACAACTTAGTCTACAGTGCTATAAGGCTGTTCAGGGAACTGTGCAGCCAATGTGATGAAGTTACTGAAGTTCTTTTTATAAAACTTATTGCGATCTAATGATTATCATGTGCTTAGTTTTAATGGCAATTCTTATTAGCATATAACTGTCTAAAAATGGATTGGATTGCAACTAACAATTTCTTTACGCCGTGTAGATTTTGCGCACTTTGAGCTGCCATTGTGGTAAGCTGAATTTGAAGCATTTCTCGCAAAACATTCTTCAACTTCAATCGCTTTTCCAATAGAAGGTCCAATAAGTTCGCCACATTATTAAAAGGAGAAGTAAGTTGCTCACAACAGTCAAAACTATAAAAACTGTTGCCAAGTAAGTAAGTGTTCTTTTGTCATTCGAAGTTATCTCTATTGGTTGGCCAATTGCTAAGAATTGCACCATAAGTTTAAATTCTCCAATAGTATTCTTTTGCTCTTGTACTTGCTTCTCTAATCGCTCCACATGTTCTTTTATTTGTCATATACTTTTTTCAATTTGTGTCTCATCAAATGTCGTCATTCTCAACCCTCAAAGCGTGCCTTGAAGATCTCATTCGCAGAAAGACCCAATCCTATACCGCACACATATTTGTGTTTTCCTCTCCTAAGATTTGGGAATATACATCACCCTCCCATGCGATCTTTCCATGTGACGACGACCCCTGAGAGTCTTCAAGTAACTTTTTTTGTAAATCAATCTATAACTAGAAGTTATATTAACATTCAATAGATAGTTAGAAATTTGCATTGAAAGATATAATAAATTAAAATCAAACGCCTATTTTGTTATTCATGAATGTTCCGTCCTTGTGCTTATGAGTACTCAAATAGATTTCAGCATGTTGATATTATTTCTTTTGGGGCTGATTTTGCCTCTACAAGAATAAGATAAAGTTGCAAAAATTAAATACTTTTTAAAGAAAAAGAGTTCAAGAAAGATTATATTGTTAATTATTTAAATACAATAGTAATTGCCATTTCCTCTGCAACACGCGCAAAAATTTTCATTCCAGCAGTATGAGTCGTTTTCAACATTGTACGGTTTCTTCTATTTTGTGTGCTCCGAACCTAAGCATATATCATAAATTCACAATTAACAAGTCAACGTAAAAGCCGAAAATGCTAATTTCTAGAATTTTTCATCACGTCCCACTTATCATGAATTGTATTTGACCGACTTGTACAAAAAGACAAAGTTGTAAAGCAAATTGCCATACCAATTTTCATTTTGATTCATATAATCAAGTAAAATATAAGAATACATATACCTTTCCTTCATTTTATTTCCAAAAGTCTACAAGCTAAACCAATTGATGTTTAATGACGTCTTTTGGAACAAGATTATATAACTCCTTGAAGCTAGCTTTTTCATCGAAGTATGCAGCTTTTAGATCACATTTGTAGCCTTTCCACTTTCTTCTAGTTGACTTTAGAATTTATTTTTCACATCTTGCTGGATAGAAGAACTTTTCCTACAATAAAAAAAGTGATTCAAACAAATTACAATACGTAATGTAATATTTTAATGTCTAAGTTTGTACATAAACCTTCGCTCGTGCTATTCTATCTTTTTCAGCATCTTTTTTTTTTTATAACATATCTCCAATCTTTATGGCTTAGAGTACATATTCCTCAATTTCTAGTTATGATGCCTAAAAATTGATCCAACAACCCGCCTTCATTTCCAATGGGTTGCCCTTGAGTACTGCAGTTTACTACAACTCTATGCTCTCGTGGTAGATTTCACAAATCAGCAAGTCTAGTCTTCTCACGCCGACAATAAAATTCCACAGAAAAACTTGTAAATATATTAAGAAAGTTTGTAAATAGTAAGCTTATTTGATGAAGTTTGTATAAAATAAATTTGTCTCTTTAAAGTGCTAATTCTGCTTTATATTGCCCTTGAGTACTGCAGTTTACTACAACTCTATGCTCTCGTGGTAGATTCCACAAATCAGCAAGTCTAGTCTTCTCACGCCGACAATAAAATTCCACAGAAAATCTTGTAAATATTAAGAAAGTTTGTAAATAGTAAGCTTATTTGATGAAGTTTGTATAAAATAGATTTGTCTCTTTAAAGTGCTAATTCTGCTTTATATTGCATATAAAATTGCACAAAAATAAATACGCAGCAAAGAACACATAGTTAAAATGAAAATATAATGCCCAATCTTAGGAGTTTAATAAACATTGATTTCATACCTTCTATAATCACTTCATCCCTTTCTTCTTGATTTATATATGTCAAAGACTTCGAACGAGTAGAAGTTTCTGCATGTTCATAACATTGTGCTTGCTGATTGAAATTAGAATGACGCTCCGTTCAATATTCATCTTCACTTTGAGTTATTCAGGTGCGTTTGCGCTTTGTCATCTCTTCCAACAAAATCAAACAAAAAGAGACTCTTGAAATTATGATAAGAAAGTCACTTACATCAATCTCCAACACCATACCAAATCACGAGAAGAAAGTCACTTACAAGTTTAGGTCATGCTTACAAGTTTAGTGTAGAAAACCGTAAATTCAAATTCAAAAACTAATATTTGAGATTTTAAATTCAAATATTATACTGAAATTATATATTCAATTTGGTGGAACCGAAAGAAAAAGGGTTATTGGATGCGAATTGGAAATGTTTTCGACAAAACAAAATCACCACTTTCATGGTCTGACAGTTGAAAATCGTGGCGGGTCCGTTTTCTGATTCTGCATGGCAAAAGTACGAATTACAGAGAAAACACGACAAGTGGCCAATTTAGAAAAACGAATTTTTCAGCAAAAGGCTGTCACGCCCCGGGTTCCAGCACTACCCGGGCTCGCCAACAGATCCGCCGCATACACAAGAAGCCCTGTGTACACGAAGCGATAGAAGCACTGTAACCTGCACAAGAACCACTAGTAGAGAGTAATAGAGCTATTAAAAATAAAAGTAACTAGTCACCTGTACATACATGTAATCCAAGGTGTATACAGTATCTAGTACAACAACAACATCTTTCAACTCTAAAAAGATGAAACTAAATACAACTGTATGTACATGACTAAACAAAAGTGAACTATCTCCATAAAGGGGTACTCCTCTAGCACGATGATCGGGGTTGACAAGGATCTAGCTCGCGACTCTCTTATCTCGATCAGAAGCAGCAGCAGCAACCGACGACTCTGCAGAAAAGTGGAAACAATAGGTGTGAGAACTACTGTAAGCCAAAGTAGTCCTCAGTGGGTACTGTCACCGACCTCAACGGCCTACCCACTAAGTCTACGAGACTTACAGTGTAGCTGGTAGGTAAAAGAATAATATGGTAAGTTGGAAGAAACTCTACATCTAATATGCCACTACACTACCACTACTCATGTCATGCTCTCTGTGTATATATGCATCACTAGCTAGAAAACAGTAACAACTGACTCAACCCTAAGGGACCGCCAACCGGCCAGTCCAACCTGTGCCTAAGCTACTTCGCACACCACCCGCAGAGGTGGTTGATCTAAGTAGAATGCCCAAAAGGGCTGCTGCGACAAGAATGCAAAAAGGCCTCACTGCGGAGCAGCACTTGGGGGAGCTACCCAACCGAGCAAAAGAGTGTACTCTGTCAAACCCAAACAGACTCAAGCAGGCTGTAGTCGATGCAAATGGTCAGATAGATCTAAGAACAAAAGCTCATGTGCCCTCAGCACAATCTGATGCAAAAAGAAAGGACTTGGGTCCACCGTCAGTCCGGACGACACCCGACAATACGAAACAGCCTAAACACTATTATAAAAATCCACTCGGCATCTCGGCACGAGTGTAATCTCAACCTACAACAATCTGATTATCTGTAATGTACTAACAACGGCATTACAATAGTAAAAACAGCTACCGAAGCTATGTCATGTATACTAGTAATGATATGTCCAAGTATAGGTTTTCTCCTAAGTCAAATTTCAAATTCAGCATGTAATAATCATCTAAATACTAAAGCATGCTCCAAATTCCGATTTCATAATATAATATGCAAATCTACAAATTGAGTTACTAAACATGATGATCAACATATAACTATACATGCTGAAATTTTATGACACTTAGGAGAAATTCTGATGAATTCGCTAAACTTCAACCCACCTAGCGCGCTAATCCGACCACGGATGGAATAGAAACTCCATAGGCACCTTTCCCTAGCTCCAATTAAAAGGAAAGTGAAGATGAAATCCAAAAATCCTTGTCGGAGTTAACGAATTTAAAAGCCGAATAACGTTTCTAACGTAAGTCAGTATTACATATAAATTCGACTTCGGAATCTAATTTCTTTAATTCGGAGCCGATGTGTCTTACAAATCAGCTTGAAGCAACTTTGAATCAGCTAGAATTTAGGCATGGATCAGCTAATATCCCCCAAAAATCATTCACAAGAAAGTTGGAGTCACAACTCGCAAAGATGAAGCTTCAATATCGAAAATCAGCATTGCGACCAAAATTACCTCAATTGAAGCTCAATTCCACAACAATTCGGCTAAATAACTTGCTTTCCTAGCTCCTCACAATCAGGTAGTCCAAGAGTAGGTTCCAATTTATCAGCTTGAAGCGTCAAAATCCAACAATTTCACCCTCAAGTTCAGTGGCCACTGCTGGAATGCACTGCTGCAGCTGCTGCTGGACTGCATTTTGGTGCTGCCAATTTCTTGCTCCACAAGGAAATCCAGGGCAAGATAAGATTAGGGGTCAATCCGCGAGTAATCTTTTACTTCTATACTACAAGAAGAATTCATAATTCACTATAAAAATCCATCACAATTAAGAAATAGAGGTAAAAAATTCAGCTTCGACGTAAAAACTGTTTTTCGATTTTCGACTTCAATGAAAACTAAAATTCTCACTCATCTTACCTCCAAATTGGTCCAAACAATATTCTAACCCCAAGAGAAAGAAGTCAAAATCATTTTCAACCCTTCCAAAACTCAGCTCCTAGAAGAATTTCAAACATATTTTATCAAAATCTGAAGTTGGTTCGGTTTAGTCCAGAAAATCAGCATCACGCCATCTATGATCAACTTCAAAATTAGAGCTACTAACCTGAAATTCCAGCTCAAGGAAAGTACAAACTGAGTCCCAACATCCTCATACACAAGTGTATATCCTCAATTTCGAAAATTAAGCCTCCTAAATCCTTTAATTATTCTCCTCCCTTGCTTTAGCCCTGCTGCCAGCCAGGGGTGCTGTTGCTGGCAGCCCTGCTGGTGCTAGCTGCTACTGTTGCTAGGTTGTGCAGGAGGGTAGCAGCAAGAAAGGAGCAAGGGTAGAGGGAAGAAAGGAAAGTCTAAAAGTTGGTCCTCAGTTCTCCAGCATAGAACACACCTAAAGAATACCACACACTTCACAAACAAAGGTGGAACTTGATTAAAACTATAAAATCAGCATTGGTCCCCAATTATTGGAACCTCATTCACAACCAATTTCCACCAATACTAATCTCCAATTAGCTCCACCAAGATCCTAAATGCACTTAGGATCATCAAAAGTCCAATAAGGTTCAGCTGAGAAAAGAAATTAAAAGGAACCATCAACTCCAAAGCTAGTCCAACAAAATTCTGTTCAAGTTTAAATCCAGCAATTAAAATGGACGCACCAACAATTCAGCTGAGAAGAAATACCCTCATGCACTCTCTTCATCTCCAAGAACTCAATCAACTACTCCTAGCCTCCAAAACTTCTCAAATCTTCAAAATCCCTAGCTAAACCAATAGAAATTATTGCTGCGAAGATCTCCTCCACATGCTGCTGTTGGTGTAGAGGTGCTGCAGTAATTCTCTCTAGGCCACCATGCGCATGAGGTTCCAGCAGGTGATAGAGAGAGGAGGAGGAGGAAATTATAAAGGAGATAGTGAAGTAGGAGAGAATGTAGGTGGTAAAGAATCCTCATCTGGTTTACTACAAGCCAAAAAATCTCAATTAGAGGTGGTTGTAGAAAGGTAGTTGAGCTCTAATTACTACATAAGCCCACTAACCTATTCCAGCTGAAAGTTAATTAGTGTTTCAGATTTAATTTGAACGTCAATTTCATGTCCAACACAAATTCGACTCACCCTGACACTTTCTGAACGTGTTGTTTAATTCACGAACTGGAATCATTGCAAAAAAAATAGTTTAATAATTTTCCGAAACACTACAAATAAGGCGCAACATTTTATGTACTAAATTGCATGAAACTCCAGAGGAAGGTGCCACTGTGCAAAATACACACACTGGTGAGTTCTTGATAAGAAACTTTAGAGTTTGGAGGGCTAACTTGCAATTTTTGCAATTTGAGGAAATTGAGCACTTCGCGAAGGGGCTATCATTTTATATGAGGAAGGTGCCACTGTGCAAAATACACACACTGGTGAGTTCTTGATAAGAAACTTTAGAGTTTGGAGGGCTAACTTGCAATTTTTGCAATTTGAGGAAATTGAGCACTTCGCGAAGGGGCTATCATTTTATATGAGAAATTTCAGAGTTTTGTTGAGTGGAAGGAATCACATGAAAGTAGACTCAGAGGGGAACACATAGATACAAGTTTCGCTAAAACCAGAGATTTCTATGAAAAATTACACAAATCCAAAGTTCTAGAGAGAAATTTCATTGTAGGGTATGTTGTAAAAGCCGTGATATTTTACGCTCCGAATCCGCAAAACCATTTGAGGAGGTATGAGCTTATGCGCAAATTACACGCATTGCTGAGGACTGAGGTTAAAATAATGAGTGTCAAGGGAGTTTTATGCAATTTTACCAATCTATTTAAATGTTGCATTAGGGCTCCACAAACCTTAACTCCTCTCTTCTTCACCCCTCAGCCCCCAGCTGCCAGACATCCTACCCCACACCTCCAGCACTGACACTCTACCCCCGGCAACCTGCTCCGTCTGCCGAAGCCCCGGCTAAACCAACTTTCCCCCTCCCTACCCCCCTCTCAAACAATTGTTGACCGATCTCCTCCTTCCTTTGGCCCCGCTGCCCCGGACCCATGCCGTCGGCCTCCTGTGGGTTCGGCGACCCTCTTCCGTAGACCTAGCATCGCCGAGCCTTTTTCGGGCCCGAGATTAAGGGTAGAGCCTGTTTGAGATGGTTTCGGGCTACGGCTCCAGATCCAGCACTCCGCCGTTCCCCGCCATCGTCGCAGGCCTTTACGGAGTCCAACGACCCCTCCGGTGCTGTCCCGTCATACTTGGCCTCCCCGAAGCACGGGAACTCCCACCTTGAACCCAAGACACCTTTATTGGCCGCATCCTCCAAAGCGCTGCCGCTGCCGGTGCCGGCCGCCGTCACCTTCGGCCTCCCATTGTTGGCCATACCCCCTTCTTGCCAGCGCACAGTCCTACAGCTATCGGAACCTGAGATGAAGAGGTTGCTACCCTAACAGGCTTAGGCTAGGGTTTGCTTGGGCCGCCATCAATATTCCGGCCACCTTTGCCATCGGCGACCTCCCGGAAGGTAAGTGCGGTCCTTTTGAGGTCCTATGGACACCCGCGTTCATCTTCGTTGAAATCTCAAAGGCCTCGATTTTGTTAATCTCGCTGCGACGGTCCTATGAACTTTGGAAACTGCAGTTCAAGTTACCCTGATGTGCTCATCGACCTCTGTTTGCGCTCTGGACAGCGAGCACCATTTTCATAATGTAGAGACCTATCGGGCTACGCTGTCGACTGGGTTCCAAAGCGCATAAAATTCGGTAATATGCTTAAAAAACCCTAATTTCCCTATATATTAAACAATTTATGCATGCTTTAGGTTTTTTGTGTAATTTGTGCATATGTGCTGCCTTGGACAGCATGTACTAATAGTGTATGACCTCTGGACTGATTGTCCGATATTCGTTAGCTTTTGCAAAGCTTAATTTGGATTCCGTTGCGATTATTGCCCAAATGAGCCGATCGATCGCTGTTTCGGTTTGGGATTTGTGTTCGATCAACTTGAACACCCTGTGTTTATTGTCGAGCCTTGTTGGCTGGTTTCCCTCATTGCCCGGTGTGTCCAGAGATAGTGGAAGGGTTTATGGTGGGTTCCAGAGTCGAAATATACTTTTCTGGGAATTCGGTGTAGTTCGGTTTATATTAAATGCACTTATTCCGTCGTCTTCGTGTGTTGCTACCCAGACATCCAAATTGTGCATCTCGAGGCAGTGGGTGGTGTTCCGGTGAGTTGCCGAATTTTTTTGGTGGGTTTCGGGAATCGGTAAAAGATGTCGATTACTCGAATAGTTCTTGGGATGTGAGTTGGGTGACTCTAAGTCACTTAGGGTTAGGCTTCTGTCGTGGATTGTGACTCCATAGGATCTTTCGTAGCTCCAAGCGACTTGTAGAAGCATCTTTGGAGTTATAGGTGCTTCTTTGGACTTCATGTGGGTGCTCGATCCGATGTTGGTATGGTAGTACCTGCTTGGTGACTTCTTTTCTTTTCCCTTTCTCCTGATTGCCTTATACCTATTGAGCACTTGTACACCACTTGACTTCATAGTTTACTTGCTTTACTTTTGCGGTATTTTATTGTTATGACTATTTAGTGATAGAGCAGTATTTCATTGCAGGTGGATTTGACTTGCATACTTGATTGACCTTGTGGTTGATGACATCCAGTATAGGTTGTATGATTACAGAAGATGACTCCGTTTCACGGTTGACTTGATTGGTCGGTTGATTACAGTAGATGACTCCGTTTCACGGTTGACTTGATTGGTCGGTATTATTATGATATTCTCATGATATGATTGACTAGATTGGTCGGCGACTTGTTGAGGATTTATCTCGGCTATCTGCCGATAGTTGGCTATTGAGCATATTGCATCGATCGCCACAACTTGTGAGCATTTTACATACGCTGGCGGTCTGATCCACCGCAAGATAGTGTTCTTTTTCCAAAAGGTGGTCGTACTTGTTTGGAGTAAAATATTTATACAGTATAAGATAAATTAATTCTGATAGGATTAAATTTTATTCTAAGCATGACATAAATCAATTATGTTTATCAATTAGGTTCGAGCTCATATAATCCTAATTTTAATAGGTCTCACATGAGCCCAAAATTTTTGTGCCCAACAACAATAACCCAAGCCCATTCAGTAGGCCCAATTTATGAGCACGAGCCTGTGAGCCTCATGAAAGCTCGTTGAAGTTTTGAGTCTATCCAATAATTCGGGCCTCATTTCAGCTCAACGAATATTTTTTGTGTCCCAAAGGCTTCAGCAAAATAGGCCCAATCGATTCAGACTCAGCCCAATCCATGGGATAACAGCCCACACACATCTACACTCACATTAGAAAATACAATTTTGAATTTTAAAAATATTACGTTCAAATTCAATTTCGAGTTTTTAAATCTCCAACCAACTAGAAAATATCTCTCCTCCTAGCAACCTCATACATATCCTTTTTCTATTCAAACTTTGAATTCGAATTTTGAATCCCTAACCGACTCCTAAAATATCTCTTAACCCATTCTCATTTATTTCTCAACCAATCACATCCACATCCCAAAATTCAATTGTTCGAATTCAATTTTGAATTTTTAAATTTCCAACCAACTAGAAAATATCTCTCCTCTCAGCAACCTCATTCAAAATTCAATTTTGAATTTTGAATCCCTAACCCAGTTCCCAAAATCTCTAAACCCACTCATACGTATCCCGCAACAATTCCTCACATTTCTCCCCATTATATTATAAATAGAGGACAAAAAAGAATACAAGCACGATACCACCATACGCCCTTCTACGTACAAAAAAAAAATCCAAAGAAGAAAGGAGAGATATTTCCACCGCACCGTTGTCCAGATTCCCCCTTCGATCCGATCATCAAGTAAAAAAAAAATAAAAAATTCTCTCTCTCTCACCCCTTAGCCGTACGACTGAGGGGCGAGGGAGTATTCCCCTCCTTTTTTTCTCTTGCACATACAAAACACAAAAAAAAAAATGGAAGTAATCTTCTCCCTCCTTTTCCCTCTAGCCATACGACTAGGAGGGGAGAGGGAGGTCTCCTTCCCCTTTCTACAAAAAAAATAAAAATAAACAATATGTATCAAAATTTTAAAAAAAATCTCTATTCTCCCTTTTTTCTTTTTTTTTTTCTTGCGCCGCATAGGTCACTCCGCCGTTGTAATATCTGAGATTTTAATAAAAAGGGAATTCAAATTCGAATTTATTAAAATTGATATATATGTGTGTTAATATTGGTGGACCGGGGGAGGATAGGGTTCGTCACCAATCGACGACCAAATTGGGCAAAACAAAATGGTAGTTTCGATGCCCCGGTCGTGCTGAACGCGCCGGCGTAGTCCGTTCGCAAATCCGACGGACGGATCTTCGGGAATTGTAAAATGTTCGCGAAGGGGTCGAAAGTGGCAAATTGGGAAATTCGCAAAACTCCCTATATTTTATGTACCGTTTTGCGTGGATTCAATCGTAGAGGTGCGTTCGCGCAATTTACACGCGCTGTGAGGGACTTAGCTTAAAATGATAAGAATCGGAGGACCTAGGTGCAAGATTTCCATATTGTATATAATGACATTTAGGGTTTCATTCGTGAAACCCTAACCCTAGTTGTCCTCCTCCTCCAGCCGACCTCCCAGCCATCTTCAGCACCTTCCTCTGCCCTAACCGCGCGCACCCCGGCCAACTACGCACGCCGCCGGCCGCCGGAACAGGCCTCTCCATCATCTCCTCCATCATCTCCACCACCCTTACCCTCCTCCTCTGACCGAGATCATCCGGGGAGGGCCCCGCACCCTTGGGCCTCTTCTCTGGCAGTGGCCCCGATCCCCGGTGACCTCCCTCGCCGGTCGCCGCTGTCCCCGCACGCCGCCGCTGCCGCTGCAACAGCCTGCGGCCACCCTGAACTGGATCTGTCCGAGGAAGTCCTATCTCTCCTTCCTCGCGCCGCCGCCGCCTGGGGCTGCCCTTGCCACCTCCCTCCGGCCTCCGACGACCGTCGCCATCGCCCTGAGGCGTCCCGGCCACCGTCGTGGCCGCGAGGGGAGCCCGAGCCCGAGTTAAGGTTGTGCGGGCCCTGGTTGCTCCAGCGCCGCCGCCGTCACCTTCCGCCGCCGACCAGCTCGGGCGGCGACCTTCCCCCACCGGCCTCACCTACCTGCCGCCGGCACGCCCACCGCCGAGCCGCCACCGGCCGTGCCCTAGCTTCCCTGCCCGGTAAGCTTTAATTAAAAGCTATTTTTGCTTGTTGTGCGGGTTGGGTGCACTGTTCCGGCGATCCGAGGTCATCCCGAGACTTCTGGAGGTAAGCACGATGATCCTTGATCAGTGCTGATCATCGTGATCACCTTCGTTGGGGTCAGCGAGCCCCTGGTTTGCGTGATTAATGCGTTTTTCGCACTGTGCGCATCGTTCACTGAACATTGGGGTTGCCCCCGCGCACTCTACAGTGTACGGCTACGCTCCAGACCGTGAGCACGGCCTCTGGCATGTTGAGATCTGACGATACATGTCCTGGCTGACCTCGGGGATCATCGGTTCGCGGTATCGGACCATAAAAGCCTAAGTTTTACATAAAACGACGTAAATTTATGTATGTTTAGGGACTTTTACGCAATTGTGCGCTATGCGGGTGCTGTGGGATGAATGTGTGGACTGCGGGTGACCTCTGGACTGATTGTCCAAGGTCCCATGTACTCTGCGGAAATCAAATATCAATTTCCGGTGCGTTTCTTTCGGCGAAAGCGCCGTCTAAACGCGGTTTCGGTTCGGATTCCCTCCGACGATACTTTAAGTGTAATGTACATTGTCGCTGAGCCTAATTGGCTGGTCACTTACGTCGTTTCAAAGGTTCTGAGACGACAGGTGACCGACGGTGGGTTTCGGTGTCAAAATTGACACTTTTGGAAACCCGGACTTTTGACGATTGTCGACGACAACCGTTTCGGTATGGAATGGGTTATTGCTGCCTGGTTGACCGAAATGATGGGTTTGGTGGCAGCGGGTGACTCGTGCTGCTAGTCGGCGTGTTTCGGGACACTTCGTGGGTCCCGGCGAAGTTCTGGTGCAATTGTCGGGACTTCCGGTGAGTTACGGTAATCGGTTTGGGAAACCGATTTCTGTGGAATTGTTTGTGGGATTGTGAGTTAGTATTTATTATATGTGGGTTATGTACTAACCCGGTGGACCCTTCGTAGGTCCGGTAGACGTTCCCCCACAGTAGGGAGGCAGACGCGACCTTGACAGGTGGGTACTTCGATCCGAAGTTGGTTTAGTGGTGCATGCTCGGTGACGTTCCTTCCACTCTCCCTTTTTATATTTCGTATACATATATGCATGTGATAGTGAGCTAGCACCTTGTGATCTCTACTTGCATTCTTTTCTTGTTCTAGCAGTAGAGTAGACATGATTATATCTGTATCTAAGATGATGTTCTCGTGACCTTCTTGGTCGGTTTTCTTGACACGGTTGTCTGATGACCTTTACGGTCGGTATACCCGGAGGGGTGGATTATTGGCTGTTTGCCAATATTTATTGGTCATACTTGCATTGATCGCCATTACTCTTGCGCATTTCGCGAACACCAGCGGTTGATCCCCGCAAGAGGGTGTTCTTTTCCGGAAAAGTGGTCGTACGTCCGACCCGTGAGCTCAGTGGGGCACTTATATGCTGGCAGAGTAGGAGTGGCATGGGCCTGAGGTCTGCGGACCGACATGGCATGTTTAGATTGGGTATATTTGCTATATTCATTTGTTGACGCATGTCATTTACAGTAGCACTAGTGCAGTTGTACCTTGTTTCCCTTCTTTCATAGCTACTGTATTGTTATACCTATCTATCTCCTGGTTATCGGTGTGTACGCTTGCCTTCGTCGGCTTGCGGTACCCACTGGGAGGAGGAGACATGTTTACATGTTCTCACTCCCCCGCTTTGTTGATTTTCAGGTGATCCAGCTGGTTCGAGTCGGGGCGAGACGTGAGGCACGTCATTTACGGTCATTAGAACTCCCGACCCGGTCATTGGTTTAGTTTTTCTTACTTGCACTCTGAATAAATAACTTTAGAATTATGGTTCAGTTTTATTTACTCTTTGGACATGTAGTTTATTAATGCTTAATAAAATACTTGTGATAAGATTTGCAAAACCCGTCTCCTACCCTTCGTGGTAGCTTTTCTCTAAACTGAAAGGATCTTTCTGTTGGTGATACGTTTGAATTATTGATGTGAATGAAATGAATGTGTTGTATATGTACTTGTGCGACGCCGTGCAGATACAGGGGAGGTTCTGTCCGAGTGAACAGTGGACTCCCTGTGTTTGTGGCAGGTCTGTCGTCTCTGGGGTCAAGATTGTCAATGTATTAATAAAAAGAAAAAAATTATCCTGTATTTTTCCACTGATCTTTTATAAACTCTAAATGGACCCCCGGGGCGTGACAAATTAAGTGGTATCAGAGAAAATGTACAACCATGATTTCATTCACTGATTGTTTTAAAACAAATAAACTGAACCATTGGTTAGGTTGACCATAGGAAGACCTACGGTATATAGTTGCGCGAGTGCGGGGTTGTGTGGGATTGAGTCCCGGTAAATTGGTCGAGTTTTATTAACTCGAGGTTTATTGTTGTTTCGTTACCCCGTGTTTGTTTTGCAGTTGCGGTGCAGACTTGTGTCTCTACTGGGAGTGGTGGCGGATTACCAGACAGATACCGAGTGGTAGGGTGATGGGCACCTGGTAAAACCACTCGGGAAAGATGTTGATATTGAGGTTCCAGGCAGTGACATCTGCTGGGCCTTAGCTGACGGTTGAGCCGTGATTTCCTGGCCCCACTTTCCATGTAGAGCACAAGGTCCACTGCGGGTATCTCTATGGAGACGATACATTGTGCGGCTACCGTCGCAACCGTTTCTGGAGCTGTGTGAGTACAACTCGAGGATTGAAATGCAATCGCTTGGGCAACTGCTGTACGGATATTGTTTCCTAAGGCATTTGTATTGCGTGGGCTGCTAGTGTGCGGCCCGAGGTTTGTTTGCCGACCGCTCGTGCGGTTGTGGTATGAGTAGAGCTTCTTGAGCTTTAGCGGGTAGGACCGTGGTGCCTACCCCATCTCTCTATTCTCTAGTGGTGGCGTGAGTCACCGAGAGAAGAGCGAACCCAAGTATGGATAGTTGAAATAATTTAGTGATAGTTTATGGGGTTTTCCCCTTTCATCTGATAAGTTGTTAGATCGACCCCGATCTTTAGATTGATTGGAGTGTATCGAGGTTGTTATTGGATTCTTTATTGAGTTTCAGATAAGGTAGTGGTTTTCGTGTGAGTATATGGGCGAGAATATGCCTAACTCATGAGACTGAAGTTTGTTCATGTTGCGAAGCGAGCCCAGAAGATTTTTCTCGCTTGAGTGATGTTTAGATATCTTGTCAGTGGATTTGTCAGTACAGTCGTTTAGATCTCCTTATGATCTTTGCGCCTATTGGCGTAAGCCAGGATTGGTTTTGACTTAGCTTCAACGTCGGATTTTTTTTTTGGGAGTACGCGTAGTGTGAGGAAATCCCAACACCTAAATCAGTGTGGTATGGGATGACACGTGGCGTATGTATGCTTATGGCATAGAGGATGATGCTCGATAGGATAATTGGAAAACCCTCAGGGTAAGTTGTGGTGTTGGATGAGGCTCAAAAATCGAGTTGTTGTCACTTTTAGCTTGTGTAGTTGGCGACTCTATGTTGCAGATAGTTTTTTTTCCTATTGTTGGAGCCATAGAACTCCTAGGGAGCTGGCTCATTGACTAGTCCAATCACGGTGATCGACTTTCGTAGTCGATATTGATTAGTGTCGTGGTGCACTCTTGTGCAGCATGGTGATATTGGACGATTTCGTGCTGGTGTCACTTCTCCAACATGGGGTTGGAGATGGATCTACGGTATTTCGCTTTCCTTTTGTTAAATGCGTTGGCTGCAGACAACGTATTGTCAAAAATTAAGACGAAATGCCTTACCCCTTTTGGGAGTATTTGGATTGGGATATTGTGTTTCCCGTGTTGATAACCATTATGGATGATCTCATGCAAAGGTTAGACTCATGGTCACCTCCGACCACGCAGTGTATTCTGAGTTAGCCCTGGGCAAGGTTATGTAAAGTGATGAGTTAACCTCACCAATAGTATGTACTTCGGTGTTGGTCTGGTTGTATACTAGCCAGTAGCCAGGTCTCGCATAGTTAAAGGGCGAGTTAGATAATGCGCTTCCAGTTACAATCTATATTGCATTGCTAGAAGATGTGAACTATGCTGGGCACATGGACGGAGCCTGGCCTTTGGCTCAGAAGTAGATGCAGATGTTTGAATACAAGGTACATGACATGGTTAAACACAAATTTTATGGGAGCGGATTGCTTTTCTGGTCACTTGTTGATTGATGCATCTGGGTCTCGTTGAGACAGGTATCATATGTGGTGTGGAAAATTGAATCGTTGGTCCCATGCGGATTTCAGCGACCGGGTTTCGTGGAGACAGATGTTGAGCATCACTGATGGTTTTGATAGTAAGTAGCGATTCGCAACCCCGTTGCGGACATCCGTGGACCTTTATGTCGAACCACATGTACTTGGATGTAGGCTTACTTGTCGAGCTCAACTGATTGAGGTAGCTTTAGACCTTTTGGTCTAGGCGGACAGTTTAAATCTTGGACATAGGAGTGTCGGATACCGCAAGTGGGTATCGATGCTGAAGGTTTAACTTCGATCCGTTTGTATTACAAACTGGTGGGAGACTGTGGTCTCCGAGGGGAATGTTATTGATGCAGGAGTTAGGACAATGATATGGTTTCACTCGTTGTGAGCAGGTTGACGTTGTTTGTAAGTTGGAGTGCGTCGTTTCGGACTCTGAAAACATACTCCAGACTTATGGTATTGTCCCGAGATTTTCCCGCTTGAACCTTTGACGTAGTTGAGTTAGTTACTGCTATGTGAACCAGATTTGGGTGGACCTCGAATTTCTGAGTAGGGAGTTATTGTCCCAGTTTTGGAAGAGTGTAACAGCAAGCTTTGGGTACGAAGCTGAACTTTAGTACGACTTTTCATTCCCAGAGTGATGGACAGTCTGAGCGAGTTATTCAGACTCTTGAGGACATGCTATGTGCATGCGTCCTAGATTATGGTGATGGGTGGTTAAGTACCTGTCACTGGTGGAGTTCGCCTATAACAACAGTCATCAGGCGAGCATTGGGTTGGCACCGTATGAGACTTTATATGGGTGTCGATGTCGGTCCCCTATCAGTAAGGACGACATCGAAGAACGCCGTATAATCGGGCCGGACTTAGTGGTGGATGCAGAGACAAAGGTTTGCATTGCTAGAGAGTGATTATTGACTGCACAGAGTCAGCATAAGTGCTACGCGGACCATCGGCGTTGTGACCTGAAGTTTTAGGTTGGCGAGTATGTTCTGCTCAAGGTTTCACCGTCCAGAGGAATCAGACGGTTCGGTTTGAGGGGCAAGCTTAGCCCGAGATATATGGGACCGTTTGAGATCTGGGAGCGCGTTGGTCCGGTGGCGTACAGATTGGCTCTACCTCCGAGTCTCGCCCAAGTACATGATGGCTTCCACGTGTCCATACTTCGGAAGTGTAGTTCTGATCCGTCCCACGTCATCAGTCCGACGACCATCCAGCTGCGGGAGGATCTGAGTTATGATGAGGTTCCGTCGTGGATATTGGCACGTGAGGTAAAGCAGTTACGGAATAGGAGTATTCCGTACGTGAAGGTCCAGTGGGAAAATCACGAAGAACGCGAGGCTACGTGGGAACTCGAGTCATCTATGCGAGAGCGATACCCACAGTTGTTTGCGGGGTATGCTTGATTAAGTTTCGGGGACGAAACTTCCAATAATGAGGGAATAATGTAATATCTGAGATTTTAATAAAAAGGGAATTCAAATTCGAATTTATTAAAATTGATATATATGTGTGTTAATATTGGTGGACCGGGAGAGGATAGGGTTCGTCACCAATCGACGACCAAATTGGGCAAAACAAAATGGTAGTTTCGATGCCCCGGTCGTGCTGAACGCGCCGGCATAGTCCGTTCGCAAATCCGACGGACGGATCTTCGGGAATTGTAAAATGTTCGCGAAGGGGTCGAAAGTGGCAAATTGGGAAATTCGCAAAACTCCCTATATTTTATGTACCGTTTTGCGTGGATTCAATCGTGGATGTGCGTTCGCGCAATTTACACGCGCTGTGAGGGACTTAGCTTAAAATGATAAGAATCGGAGGACCTAGGTGCAAGATTTCCATATTGTATATAATGACACTTAGGGTTTCATTCATGAAACCCTAACCCTAGTTGTCCTCCTCCTCCAGCCGACCTCCCAGCCATCTTCAGCACCTTCCTCTGCCCTAACCGCACGCACCCCGGCCAACTACACACGCCGCCGGCCGCCGGAACAGGCCTCTCCACCCTCTCCTCCATCATCTCCACCACCCTTACCCTTCTCCTCTGCCCGAGATCATCCTGGGAGGGCCCCGCACCCTTGGGCCTCTTCTCTGGCAGTGGCCCCGATCCCCGGTGACCTCCCTCGCCGGTCGCCGCTGTCCCCGCGCGCCGCCGCTGCCGCTGCAACAGCCTGCGGCCACCCTGAACTGGATCTGTCCGAGGAAGTCCTATCTCTCCTTCCTCGCGCCGCCGCCGCCTGGGGCTGCCCTTGCCGCCTCCCTCCGGCCTCCGACGACCGTCGCCGTCGCCCTGAGGCGTCCCGGCCACCGTCGTGGCCGCGAGGGGAGCCTGAGCCCGAGTTAAGGTTGTGCGGGCCCTGGTTGCTCCAGCGCCGCCGCCGTCACCTTCCGCCGCCGACCAGCTCGGGCGGCGACCTTCCCCCACCGGCCGCACCCACCTGCCGCCGGCGCGCCCACCGCCGAGCCGCCGCCGGCCGTGCCCTAGCTTCCCTGCCCGGTAAGCTTTAATTAAAAGCTATTTTTGCTTGTTGTGCGGGTTGGGTGCACTGTTCCGGCGATCCGAGGTCATCCCGAGACTTCTGGAGGTAAGCACGATGATCCTTGATCAGTGCTGATCATCGTGATCACCTTCGTTGGGGTCAGCGAGCCCCTGGTTTGCGTGATTAATGCGTTTTTCGCACTGTGCGCATCGTTCACTGAACATTGGGGTTGCCCCCGCGCACTCTACAGTGTACGGCTACGCTCCAGACCGTGAGCACGGCCTCTGGCATGTTGAGATCTGACGATACATGTCCTGGTTGACCTCGGGGATCATCGGTTCGCGGTATCGGACCATAAAAGCCTAAGTTTTACATAAAACGACGTAAATTTATGTATGTTTAGGGACTTTTACGCAATTGTGCGCTATGCGGGTGCTGTGGGATGAATGTGTGGACTGCGGGTGACCTCTGGACTGATTGTCCAAGGTCCCATGTACTCTGCGGAAATCGAATATCGATTTCCGGTGCGTTTCTTTCGGCGAAAGCGCCGTCGAAACGCGGTTTCGGTTCGGATTCCCTCCGACGATACTTTAAGTGTAATGTACATTGTCGCTGAGCCTAATTGGCTGGTCACTTACGTCGTTTCAATGGTTCTGAGACGACAGGTGACCGACGGTGGGTTTCGGTGTCAAAATTGACACTTTTGGAAACCCGGACTTTTGACGATTGTCGACGACAACCGTTTCGGTATGGAATGGGTTATTGCTGCCTGGTTGACCGAAATGATGGGTTTGGTGGCAGCGGGTGACTCATGCTGCGAGTCGGCGTGTTTCGGGACACTTCGTGGGTCACGGCGATGTTCCGGTGCAATTGTCGGGACTTCCGGCGAGTTACGGTAATCGGTTTGGGAAACCGATTTCTGTGGAATTGTTTGTGGGATTGTGAGTTAGTATTTATTATATGTGGGTTATGTACTAACCCGGTGGACCCTTCGTAGGTCCGGTAGACGTTCCCCCACAGTAGGGAGGCAGACGCGACCTTGACAGGTGGGTACTTCGATACGAAGTTGGTTTAGTGGTGCATGCTCGGTGACGTTCCTTCCACTCTCCCTTTTTATATTTCGTATACATATATGCATGTGATAGTGAGCTAGCACCTTGTGATCTCTACTTGCATTCTTTTCTTGTTCTAGCAGTAGAGTAGACATGATTATATCTGTATCTGAGATGATGTTCTCGTGACCTTCTTGGTCGGTTTTCTTGACACGGTTGTCTGATGACCTATACGGTCGGTATACCCGGAGGGGTGGATTATTGGCTGTTTGCCAACATTTATTGGTCATACTTGCATTGATCGCCATTACTCTTGCGCATTTTGCGAACACCAGCGGTTGATCCCCGCAAGAGGGTGTTCTTTTCCGGAAAAGTGGTTGTACGTCCGACCCGTGAGCTCAGTGGGGCACTTATATGCTGGCAGAGTAGGAGTGGCATGGGCCTGAGGTCTGCGGACCGACATGGCATGTTTAGATTGGGTATATTTGCTATATTCATTTGTTGACGCATGTCATTTACAGTAGCACTAGTGCAGTTGTACCTTGTTTCCCTTCTTTCATAGCTACTGTATTGTTATACCTATCTATCTCCTGGTTATCGGTGTGTACGCTTGCCTTCGTCGGCTTGCGGTACCCACTGGGAGGAGGAGACATGTTTACATGTTCTCACTCCCCCGCTTTGTTGATTTTCAGGTGATCCAGCTGGTTCGAGTCGGGGCGAGACGTGAGGCACGTCATTTACGGTCATTAGAACTCCCGACCCGGTCATTGGTTTAGTTTTTCTTACTTGCACTCTGAATAAATAACTTTAGAATTATGGTTCAATTTTATTTACTCTTTGGACATGTAGTTTATTAATGCTTAATAAAATACTTGTGATAAGATTTGCAAAACCCGTCTCCTACCATTCGTGGTAGCTTTTCTCTAAACTGAAAGGATCTTTCTGTTGGTGATACGTTTGAATTATTGATGTGAATGAAATGAATGTGTTGTATATGTACTTGTGCGACGCCGTGCAGATACAGGGGAGGTTCTGTCCGAGTGAACAGTGGACTCCCTGTGTTTGTGGCGGGTCTGTCGTCTCTGGGGTCAAGATTGTCAATGTATTAATAAAAAGAAAAAAATTATCCTGTATTTTTCCGCTGATCTTTTATAAACTCTAAATGGACCCCCGGGGCGTGACAGCCGTCCTCATCTATGCCGCCACCGCCAAATCCCATCTTGACGTCTTCAGTGGAAGGGGGGAGGAGGATCAACGATCCTCCATTTCTTCAAACCTCCCTATCCCATTCGAAGTCGCAACTTAATGGGATGGGTGATCCACATGTCACATCACCGCAGTCGCCTTCAATCTCGATTTGACGCTTTCGAAGGAAGAGGGGTGGTTCCCCGTCTTCGGACCCTTCAATTCCTTTTAAGAAAGTCGAATCAAGCCTGTCGCAAAAAAAAAGTGGTGAAAAAGAGAGAAAAACACGAAAATCACATAAAGCCATTTCAGATGATTTCTTCGGACACATCCGTGCTCCGGCTCGTCATTTCGGCCAAATCGATTCCGGTGATTTCCTCGAAAATTTAGATTTTGGTTTAAAATTGCAATAAACACAAAAAATAGAATTTCTTCAGACCCCAAATCAAAATTGCATTAAATTCAAAAAGAAAATTTCTTTGGACCCCAAAGTAAAATTGCAATAAGTTCAAAAATGAGGATTTTTTCGGACCCCAAATCAAGATTGCAATAAATTCATAAAGGGGATTTCTTCGTACCCCAAATTAAAATTGCAATAAATTCAAAAAGGTGATTTCTTCTGATCCCAAATCAAAATTGCAATATATTCAAAAAGGGATTTCTTCAGACCCCAAATAAAAATTGCAATAAATTCAAAACAGGCATTTCTTCGGACCCCAAATCAAAATTGTAATAAATTCAGAAAGAAAATTTCTTCGGACCCCAAATCAAAATTACAATAAATTCAAAAAAGAAATTTCTTTGGACCCAAATCAAAATTGCAATAAATTCAAACAAGGGATTTCTTGGGACCCCAAATCAAAATTGAAAATAAATTCAAAAAAGTGAATTTCTTCGGACCACAGATCAGAATTGCAATAAATTCAAAAAGAAATTTCTTTGGACCCAAGTTAAAATTACAATAAATTCAAAAAAGGATTGCTTCGGATCCCAAATCAAAATTGCAATAAATTCAAAAAGGTGATTTCTTCGGACCCAAATCAAAATTGAAATAAATTCAAAAGGAAAATTTCTTCGGACCCCAAATCAAAATTGCAATAAATTCAAAAGAGGGATTTCTTCGGACCCCAAATCAAAATTACAGTTAATTCAAAAGGGAGATTTCTTCGGACCTCAAATCAAAATTGCAATAAATTCAAAATGGGGATTTCTTCGGACCCTAAATCAAAATTGCAATAAATTCAAAATGGAGATTTTTTCAGACCCCAAATAAAAATTGCAATAAATTCGAAAATGAAATTTCATCGGACCCAAATCATAATTGGAATCATAATTGGAATAAATTCAAAAGGGAAATCTTTTCGGACCCCAAATCAAAATTGCAATAAATTCAAAAAGGGGATTTCGTTGGACCCCAACTCAAAATTGCAATAAATTCAAAACGGAGATTTCTTCGGACCACAAATCTTAATTGCAAATAAATTGAAAAAAGAGGATTTCTTCGGATCATAGATCAAAATTGTAATAAATTCAAAAATGTAATTTCTCCGGGCCCTAAATTAAAATTACAATAAATTAAAAAAAAAAGATTTCTTCAGACCCCAAATCAAAATTTCAATAAATTCAAAAAAGGGATTTCTTCGAACCTCAAATCAAAATTGCAATAAATTCAAAAATGGAGATTTCTTCGGACTCCAAATCAAAAGTGCAAATAAATTCAAAAAGGAGAATTTTTCGGACACCAAATCAAAATTGCAGTAAATTCAAAAGGGGGATTTCTTCGAACCCCAAATCAAAATTACAATAAATTTAAAAAGAGAATTTTTTCGGACCCCAAATTAAAATTGCAATAAATTCAAATGGGAAATTTTTTCGGACCCGAAATCAAAATTACAGTAAATTCAAAAAGGAAATTTTTTCGGACCCCAAATCAAAATTGTAATAAATTCAAAAGTGGAATTTTTTCGAACCCCAAATCAAAATTGCAATAAATTCAAAAGTGATTTCTTCGGGCCCCAAATCAAAATTATAATAAATTCAAAAAGGAGATTTCTTTGGACCCCAAATCAAAATTGCAATAATTCAAAAAGAAATTTCTTCGGACTCTAAATCAAAATTGTAATAAATTCAAAAGGTTACTTTTTCGGACCCCAAATTCAAATTGCAATAAAATCAAAATGGGATTTCTTCGCACCAAAATTGCAAAAAATTCAAAGACGGGATTTCTTTGGGCCCAATTTCAAACAAAATGAACTCAAAGGAGCATGCAAAATGACCCACAAATAAACTACACATAAAAATTCAAATCTAGTCCACATAAAAAGACCAAACCCAATCTAGTTTACATACGGTCAAGGTGAAGGGACCCATAAAAAAAGAGAGACAAAAAATGATAGAGCCAAAAAAAAGAAAAAAATCTCCTGTACGGTCAAGGAGGAGGGACCCATAAAAAAAAAAAAGAATGACCAAAGAAACGATAAAGCCAAAAAAAAGAAAAAAGGTTCCGTTGTACGGTCAGGGAGTGGGAATCATAAATCCCCCCTCCTCTCCCTACGGAAAAAAAAAGCCAAACGAGATATTAGCAAAAGAGATACTAGCAGCCCAAAAAAAAAAAAAATCTCTTGTACGGACAAGAAGAGAAAATAAAAAAATAAAATAAAAGAGAGCACATTTTCGTTGCACGCGAAAAGCCAACGTCGAAAAGATGGGGGGCAATTTGTTTGGAGTAAAATATTTATATTGTATAGGATAAATTAATTATGGCAGAATTCAATTTTATACTAATCATAACAGAAATCAATTATATTTATCAATTAGGTTCGGGCTCGTACAATTCTAATTTTAATAGGTTTCACTTGAGCCCAAAATTTTTGTGCCCAACAACAATAACCCAAGCCCATTCAATAGGCCCCATTTATTAGGACGAGCCTATGGGCCTCATGAAAGTTCGTTGAATTTTTGAGTCTATCCAATAATTCGGACCTCATTTCAGCCCAACGAATATTATTTGTGCCCCAAAAGCTTCATCAAAATGGGCCTAATCAATATGGACTCAGCCTAATCCATGGGATGACAGCCCACATCTACACCTACATTCGAAAATCTAATTTTGAATTTTAAAAATATTATGCTCAAATTCAATTTCGGATATTTAAATTTCCAACCAACTAAAAAAATATCTCTCCTCCTAACAACCTCATACATACCATTTTTCTATTCAAACTTTGAATTCGAATTTTGAATCTCCAACCAACTCCTAAAATATCTTCTGACCCTTTCTCATTTGTTTCTCAACCAATCACATTCAAATCCCAAAATTTAATTGTTCGAATTCAATTTTGAATTTTTAAATCTCCAACCAACTAGAGAATATCTTTTCTCTCAATAACCTCATTCAAAATTTATTTTTGAATTTGAATCCCTAATCCAGTTCCCAAAATCTCTCAACGCACTCATACGTATCCCTCAACGATTCCTCAAATTTCTCCCATTCTATTATAAATAGAGGAAAAAAAAATGTAAAAGGAGACGCAGCGAATACAAGCACGATACCACCACATGCCCAAAAATATTCAAAAAAGAAAGGAGAGATCTTTCCACCGCACCGTTTCTAGCTTTCCCCTCCGATCCGATCATCAGGTAAAAAAAAGAAAAAAAATCTCTCTCTCTCCCCTAGCCGTACGGCTAAGAGGGAGAGAGGAAGATCTCCCCTCCTTTTTTTTTCTCTCTTGCACACACAAAACACACACGAAAAAAAAAAGGTAATCTTCTCCCTTCCTCTCCCTTTAGTCGTATGGCTAGGAGGGGAGAGGGAGGTCTCCTTCCCCTTTCCTCTAAAAAATAAAATAATATATATCAAAATAAGAAAAATATCTCTTTTCTTCTTTTTCCTTTTTTTTCTTGCGTTGCATAGGTCATGCCGCCGTTGTCATCTACGCCGCCGCCGTCGCCAAATCCCATCTTGACGTATTTGATAGAAAGGGGAGGAGGATCGATGATCCTCTGTTTCTTCGGACCTCTTTACCACATTCGAAGTCATTAATTAATGGGATTGGTAATCCACATGTGTAGTACACTGAATTTCAGTGCATTGTACTGAACTTCTACAAATTGTAGAGTTCTAGTGAGAAAATGGCATAAGAGGCTATATGTGAGGCTTTGGCCAAGTTCGGGACTTGTGCGAAGTGTTTTCGGCGCAAAAGAGGCGTGAAAACGGACTTCGATAAGTTAAAACTGCAGAATTGGTAAAGTCTGCACTGGATTCCGGTATGTGAACTCTAATACCGGAATTTGGAGCTTGGTATACCGGTATGTGAAACAGTATACCGGAATGCTGTGTTAAACCGAGAAACCCAGCTCTCGGGTTTGCGGAATTCTTCGGGGTATACCGGTATGTGAAATGGTATACCGGTATACGTTGGTCGAAACAGTGAACCTAACTCTCGGGTTCTGCGGAATCCCTGAGGTATACCGGAATAAACACCCGTATACCGGTATGCAAATGGGCATACCGGTATACAATGCCCAGAGTGGGCTGAGTGTTGTGTTGTGTGTGGAGAGGGGCATTTTGGTCTTTTCACATACGTGGGGGTATTTGAGAGGCTGGGAACACTCCCCTTTCACAGAGTTCTTCTTCCCCACTACTCCTCTCCCTCTCCTCTCACTTTCTCTCTCTAGAGATCTCTCCAAAAGCTTGGAGAAGTGGTGGATTGATCTTGGAAAAGGCTTCCAAAGGAGAAAAGAAGCTTCTTGGTGCAAGAAGAAGCTTGGGGATTTCGTGATTAAGGTTAGTACCTCACGTTTTGGGTTCAAACCTTGGATTTGATCCTTTGAAATGAGGTTTTTGGAAACCCTTGGCAATCTAAACCTCAAATGGAGGGAGATTGGCCACGAAATCTAGGGTTTGGCTTGCATGCATGCAAACCCTAGGTAGAATGAGGGCTTTTGCAATGAAGGGTTCTAAAAATATTTGGACCTTCGATAATTGCAATTGAGGCATAGGAAATCATGTTAGAACACTTGAATTCCCATATTGAGATGGATTTAGGGTTCGTAATGAGTAACGAACCATTTTTCTTGTAGAAGCTTGGGTTGAAGCAAGAACTCAAGGCTTGGACACTTAGGAGCTTGAAGAGTACAAGAAATTGGAAGCTCTTAAGGTGGGTTTGTGTTTACCGAAGTGATTAGGTCACTTCCATGTCTAGGGTAATTATTCATTTAAAAATAAAATGGTATGTGTTGAGAACCCTAGCATTTTGCATGTTGGCAAAGATAAAATCATGATAGGTAGAACAATAAACTCCTATTGCATGATGGATATTTCAAGTACAATTCAATTATTTATACTTGTTGCATGGTTGCATGTGAGATTTAAACCTAGTGTTATTGAACATAGGTTGGAACGTGTGAGATTTAAACCTAGTGTCATTGAACATAGGTTGAACATGTGAGATTGAAACCTAGTGTCATTGAACATAGGTTGGACATGTGATTGGAACCTAGAGTCATGGAACCTAGGTTGGCAATGAGTAAGTAAGCCTAGTGTTATCGAACATAGGCGAGACTTAGTGACTTGAACCTAAGATCATGAGATTTAGGTTGGCAAGTAATGTAAAGAATGGGATGTGCGACGATTTTGCTATCCCGAGTATGCGACGATTTCGCTACCATGCCACGAGTTGGCGGTGCCGACATGGGATAGGCGACGATTTCGCGATCCCGGGTATGCGACGATTTCGCTACCACGCCACGTGTTGGCGGTGTCGAGGGGGATGTGCGACGATTTTGCTATCCCGGGTATGCGACGATTTCGCTACCATGCCATATGATGGCGGTGTTGAGACGGGGTATGCGACGATTTCGCTATCCCGAGTATGCGACGATTTCGCTACTCGAACTAGGAGGTGACAAGCTCACTCCTTGAACGTTGGAACAAATATGGTGAGACGACGATTCCGAAACCATAAGTAAACGACAAGTAAAAGAACTTGGTCATTGTGAGACATAGAATGAACCTAGGAGAGAATGATAGATTATATTTCATTTGGTTGCATCCTTTATGTTTATTTACTAAGCATGTAAATAATTGTTGCATAGTTATATATGATCTAACTTATGCATATGGTGTTTCTTTGGACCTGGTGGGTCGAGCTTCTCTCTTGGGTGGCCTTACCCACTGGGAACTATGTTTATAGTTCTCACCCCACATTTTCCAGGTCCTTCCGCGAGTGAGGCGGCGGAGCGAGGCAAGGGTTTGGCTCTTTAGATAGCGGCCTTTCCATTTTGGTGATGCATAGAGTTGTACCCCTATTTTGGACTATGATAGCATAGGGGATTTTCATTCTTGTATGAATGTTGTATATTCCATAGTTTTGGAACATGATGTATGGAATAAAAGTGAAAGAAAAGAAAAAAATTTGGACATGTATATTGTGCCTTGTGATGTAATAGAAGTAGAACTTCTTTATGTTGATGCTTTCCTTGTGCAACTCTTGTACTCCGTTCCTAGTTGGGACATTGTGGATAAGCTTGTGTTGTGACGCCTTGGGCGGGTAGAAAGGACTCTATCCGTTCGGCGGGTCTGGGGCATGCGCCCGTGAGGTTATCCTTTCCACCTAGTTGGTGTTAAAGGGCCAGCGGGGCGTGACAACATGTCACATCGCCGCAGTCGCCTTCAATCTCAGTTTGACATTTTCGAAGGAAGAGGGGATGGGAACCATTAATTCCTCGTTTCTTCGGACCTTTCAACGCCTTTTGAGAACGTCGAATTAACGCCGCCGCCAAAAAAATGAGGAGGAAAAGAAAGAAAACCACAAAAACCTCATAAAGCCATTTCAGATGATTTCTTCAGATATTCGTTCTCCGGCTCGTCGTTTCGGCCCAAATCGAATCCGCTGATTTCCTCGAAAATTCAGATTTTGGTTTAAAATTGCAATAAATTAAAAAAAAAAGATTTCGTCGGACCCCAAATCAAGATTGCAATATATTCAAAAAGAAAATTTCTTTGGACCCTAAATGAAAATTGCAATAAATTCAAAAAGGGGATTTCTTCGGACCCCAAATCAAAATTGTAATAAATTCAAAAAGGCGATTTGTAGCACCCTGAATTTCGGTGCGTTATACCAAACTTTACTAAATTTGATAAAGTTCGGGGAAAACCGATAATGGCTGGTGTGGAATTGGGTTCCGAAGATTTCGAAACGTTTTGGGTGCGAGTGGAAACCCATAAATCAAAAATTTTTGGAAAAAGGACCAACTGGAGCAAAACTGCTCACGGGGTCCGGACCCTGGAAGCTGGGGTTCGGACAATGAAGTCCGCGGGCAGCTAAGGTCCGGACCCGGACGCCAAGGTCCGGACCCGAGCTGTTTTTCGAGTTGGGGGCGTACGGGTTCCGGACCCAGGATCTGGGGTCCGGACCCGACCGGCGCAGAGACCGAGAGTCACGTACGGGTTCCGGACCCTGATGCCAAGGTCCGGACCCGGCCTGTGCGCTGGACAGTTATCTGTGCGGGGTCCGGACCCCACTTGCAAGGTCCGGACCCGGCTGAGGCAGAATGCCCAGTGAGGGGTATTTTGGTAATTTTACAGTGGATGTATTATGTAGGAGGGGCTGAGGTCTCTCCCCTCATTCCTTTGTCATTTCCCTCATTCCCTCTCCCTCTCCCTCACTTTCTCTCTCTAGAGATCTTTCCAAAGCTTGGAGAAGTGAAGGATTTGATCTTGGAAAAAGCTTCTAAGGTGGATTTGAAGCTTCTTGGTGCAAGAAGAAGCTAGGGAGCTTGGGTGTTGAGGTGAGTTCTTGTGATTTAGGGTTTAAACCTTGGATTTAATTCTTTGAGATGAGGTTTTTGGAAACCCTAGGCAATCTAGACCACAAATGGTGGAAGATTGGCCATGAAATCTAGGGTTTGGCTTGCATGCATGCAAACCCTAGGTAGATTTGGGGCTTTTGCTATGAGAGGTTCTAAAAATATTTGGACCTTCGGGAATTACCATTGGGGCATAGGAAATCATGCTAGAGCACTTGATTTCATGTATCGAGTTGATTTAAGGGTTCGTAATGAGTAACAAACCATTTTCTTGTAGAAGCTTGGGTTGAGGCAAGAACTCAAGGCTTGGAGACTTAGGAGCTCAAATAATTCAAGGAATTGGAAGCTCTTGAGGTGGGTTTGTGTTTACCGCAGTGATTAGGTCACTTCCATGTCTAGGGTAAATAACCATTTAAAAATAAAATGGTGTAAATGTGTAACCCTAGAACTTGCATGTTGGCAAAATGAGAATCATGATAGATAGAGCCATGGGCTCCTCTTGCATGTTAAAAAATTCAAGTATATCCTTATTGTCTATACTTGTTATGTGATTGCATGTGTGAATTAGAACCTAGTGTTGAGGAACATAGGTTGAAAAGTGCAAATGGAACCTTGTGTCATTGAACATAGGTTGGAACATGAGAATTGGAACCTAGTGTCATGGAACCTAGGTGGAGAATGTAAAGTAAACCTAGTGTCATTGAACATAGGTGTGACATAGTGACTTGAACCTAGGGTCATGGGACTTAGGTTGGCAAGTGTGAACTGTGAACATTGGGATGTGCGACGATTTCGCTATTCCGGGTATGCGACGATTTCGCTACCCGTGCCATGAGTTGGCGGTGACAGATTGGGATGTGCGACGATTTCGCTATCCCGGGTATGCGACGATTTCGCTACCCGTGCCATGAGTTGGCAGTGACCGATTGGGATGTGCGACGATTTCGCTATCCCGGGTATGCGACGATTTCGCTACCCGTGCCATGAGTTGGCGGTGACGGATTGGGATGTGCGACGATTTCGCTATCCCGGGTATGCGACGATTTCGCTACCCATGCCATGAGTTGGCGGTGACCGATTGGGATGTGCGACGATTTCGCTATCCCGGGTATGCGACGATTTCGCTACCCGTGCCATAAGTTGGCGGTGACAAAATAGGGTATGCGATGATTTCGCTATCCCGGGTATGCGACGATTTCGCTACCCGAACACGGAGGTGACGATTTCACTCCTTGGAGGTTGGAACCATTATGGTGATGCGGCGATTCCGAAACCATAAGTAAATGACAAGTGGTTGAACTTGGTCAATGTGAGATATAGGATGAACCTAGGAGAAAATGAAAATGACATTTTATTTGGTTGCATCCTTTATGTTTATTTACAAGCATGTAAATATTTGTTGCATAGTTATTTGTGATCTAACTTATGCTTATGGTGTTTCTTTGGACCTGGTGGGTCGAGCTTCTCCCTTGGGTGGCCTTACCCACTGGGAACTATGTTTATAGTTCTCACCCCACGTTTTTCAGGTCCTTCCGCGAGTGAGGCGGCGGAACGAGGCAAGGGTTTGGCTCTGTAGATAGCGGCCCTTCTATTTTGGTGATATATAGAGTTGTACCCCTAGTCTTGGACGTTGAAAATTTAGGGGTTTTAATTAAATGTATACAACTTGTATATTCCATAATTTTGGAGCATGATGTATGGAATGGAAATGAAAGAAAAATAAATTTGGGCATGTATAAATGTGCAAATGTGTTGTAATAGAAGTAGAACTTCTTTATGTTGATGCTTTCCTTGTGCAACTCTTGTACTCCGTTCCTAGTTGGGACATTGTGGATATGCTTATGTTGTGACGCCTTGGGCGGGTAGAAAAGACTCTATCCGTTCGGCGGGTCTGGGGCATGCGCCCGTGCGGTTAACCTTTCCACTTAGTTGGTGTAGAAGGCCCGACGGGGTGTGACAGGATTTCTTCGGATCCCAAATCAAAATTGCAATAAATTCAAAAAAGGAGATTTCTTCGGACCCCAAATCAAAATTGCAATAAATTCAAAAAGGAGATTTCTTCGGACCCCAATCAAAATTGCAATAAATTCAAAACAGAAGATTTCTCCGAACCCCAAATCAAAATTACAATAAATTCAAAAAGAAGATTTCTTCAGACCCCAAATTAAAATTGCAATAAATTCAGAAGGGGATTTCTTCGGATCCCAAATCAAAATTGCAAATAAATTCAAAAAAGAGATTTCTTCGAACTCCAAATCAAAATTGGAATAAATTCAAAAAGGGGATTTTTTTTTCCGGACCCCAAATCAAAAATGCAAATAAATTCAAAAAATGGGATTTCTTCGGACCCTAGATCAAATTTGTAATAAATTTAAATAGGGAATTTCTTCGGACCAAAAATTGTAATAAATTCAAAGAGGGAATTTTTTCGTATCCCAATTTCAAACAAAATAAACTCAAAGGAGCATACAAAACAGTCCACAAATAAACTAAACACAAAAATCCAAATCCAATCCACATAAAAAGCCCAAACCCAATCCAATTTACATACAGGCCGAGAATCTAGTCCATATGTAAATTCAAATTCAGTCTACATTAAAAACCCAAATCCAGTCCACATAAAAAATCCAAACATAGTCCACATAAAAATCCAAACCCAATCCATATGTAAATCCAAATCCAGTCCATATAAAAACTCAAATTCAGTCCATATATAAATCCAAAACCCAGTCCACATAAAAGCCCAAACCCAATCCAGTTTACATACGGGCTGAGAATCTAGTCCATATGTAAATTCAGAACCCAGTTTACATACGGGCCCACAATCCAGTCCATATATAAATAAAGTCCACAATCTAGTCCACATAAAAATAAGACCCTCAAATCCAGTCCACATAAAAATAAAGCCCACAATCCAGTCCATATAAAAATAAGACCCTCAAATTCAGTCCACATAAAAATTCAACCTCATTCTAATCCACCATAGAAAAAAAATCCAAACCCATTGAAGTCCACAATGAAAACCCAAGCCCATTTTAAATCCAAACTCACCCATTCTAGTCCACAATAAAAATTCAAACCCAATCAAGCCAACAATAAAATCCCAACCCAATAAAGTCCACAATAAAAATCCAAATCCATCTAAATCCAAACTCATTCTAGCCCACAACAAAAATCCAACCTACATTTAGTCCATAATAAAAGCCAAACTCAATCTAACCCAATCCAATCTAGTCCATAAGTAAAATCCAGCCCATAAAACCACCAAGGCCCAAGAGCATTAGGCCCAAAGCCTAACCCATATCATCCAAATGCCTAAAACCCAAACCCAACTTCTCATATTTATGGACCAAAAATCCAACTAAAGTCATATGAATCAATATGGGCTTTCACCATGAAACGAAAATGGATTTTTCATTACGAACTAAACACGATATATTATAAACCATACCCAAATCTTATGAACCATAACCAAATCTCATGAATCATGCACCAAGTTCATGAACCATATATCAAACCTCATGAACCATACACCGAGTTCGTGAACCAAATCATACCAAAATCTTATGAACCACACACCAAACCTCATGAACCATACCCAAATCTCATCAATCGTACCCAAATCTCATGAACTATATCCAAATCTCATGAACCAAATCTCATGAACCAAATCTCATGAACTAGATCCAAACCTCATGAACCAAATCTCATGAACCGTACACCAAGTTCATGAACCAAATCATACACCCAAGTTCATGCATACCCAAATCTGATAAAACATACCCAGATCTTATGAACCATACACCAAGTTTATACCCAAATCTCATAAACCATACCCAAATCTCATGAACCATATGCCAAGTTCGTGAATCAAATCATACCCAACTCTCATGAACCATACATCAAGTCTATGAACCAAATCATACCCAACTCTTTTGAGCCATACACCAAGTTTATACAACGTTCTCTACTATGAGCCAAGTTCATAAACTGAATCCAACTTCATCATGAACCTTTTTTTTGCTCTAGCACACATACCTAGAGTAAAAGTCAAATGCAAAATCGACTAACCCTAATGTACATACTTAGGGCTAAGTCAATCACATCGCCTTAGCATATATAACTAACGCAAAATCATCTCCAAACCGACAAAGCTCTAAATCACATACTTGGAACTCAGTCAAATCAAGTTCAATCGAGCTCTAACATATATATTTAGAGTTCAAAATCTGACTAACCCTAATACATATACTTAGGGTTTAGTCAATTCTTTTGCTCTGGCACATATATCTGGAGTGGAAGCCAAATCAAACACGACTAACCCTAACACATATACCTAGTCAACCTTTTGCTCTAGCACATCTATCTAGAGTGAAACTTATATTCAATCGAGCTTTAATACATATACTTAGAGTTCGATCAAATCAAACCCAACTAATCCTAACACATATTCTTAGGGTCTAGTCAACCTTTTGCTTTAGCACATCTATCTAGAGCGAAATTCATATTCAATAGAGCTCTAATACATATACTGTGAGAATTCTGATTTATATATTGTTTCCTTTAATCTGCGAATTTGAATTCTGTGTCTCTCACCCCTGTTACTGTGCATCTGAGCTGTATGAGTATAGGTATACTTATATTAGTGTGTATAGGTGCATATATATAGTATATATAGTGTATTATATGTATTTATGATTTTTGGATTTTTGGTTGCGGAGAGTGTACGGCTTAACGGCGCAATCCAGAGTCCAATCCTGAGGATCCAAATGGTAGATTCGATGTCTCGGCAGTGCTGAGCGCAATGGCGTGATCCGTGTCGACATGCGACGGACGGATTGAAAGTTATTGCATGTTCTTCGCTGAGGGGTCGAATTGTATATTTATTGTTTCGCGATCTGGACCCCATATTTCGCACCGTTTCGCGTGAGTTCGAATGTGGAGGGGTGTCTGGGCTTTTGTACCTGCTGTGGGGGACCCAGGGGTGATTTGTGGGGTTTGAGGGGCTTTTGTGCAATTGTGCTAAGTGTTTAAGGCGTGTGTGTGTGTGAGTAGTGGTTGTGAGAGTGGTTGAACCACTCCCTCTCTCTCCCTCTCTCTCTCTCTCTCTCCCTCTCTTTCTTCCTCAGCCACCCCAGCTGCGAGCCACCTCTCCCCCTGCCCCTTAGCATCACCCCCGAGCTCCTCCGGCCGCCGCCGACCACCCCTGGCCGGCGCTGCCCCCGGCCATCTCCTTCTCTCTTTTTCTTCTTCTTCTCCTTCTTCTCCTTTTCCTTCTCCTTCTCTGTGGTGTGCACCCAGGGAGAACCCACGCCTGAGCTCCCCCAGAGGTGGCACGACCGCCGGCGCCGTCGTCGTGCCGCCGGGAGCCGCCGCCAAGCTGCTGCGGCCACTTCTTGGGCAGCAGCTGGCCAAGCCTTGTGAGCCCAGGCCGCCGCCGCCTCCCGCAGCCTTGGAAGGTGAGCATAGCCACCCCCGTGACATCCGGCGCCGCCCCCTGACTCCCCGGCCGCCGCCGTGCCGCCGGAGCGCCGCCGCAGCCGCCGCAAGCCTCGGTTGGACTGCTAGGGCAGCCGCGGCCGAGCCTGCTCCGCCGCCGCCACCCGCCGTCTTTTTTGTCGCGGTCACCGGCAGGACGACGTCCGGCGACCCTCTCTTGCCGGTGCTCGCGTCGCCGCCGGTCGCCGTCGCCGCCCGTTGCCGCGCCGCCGTGCCCTAGCCAACCCGAGGGCTACCGGTTTCCCCGCGCCGCCGCCGCCGCTTCCCGCCGCCGGCTGAGGTGAGCCCCCTCTTCCTTGCCACCTCCTCTGCCGATCCTGGCCGCCGCTGGCCTTGCATGCCGGCCGGCAGCCGGCCGGAGCTGGTTGCTTCGGCCGGGGTCTTGTTTTGATGGATTTTGGCTGCGCAAGGTTATTTGAGCTCCCTGTTGCTTCCCGAAGTCCGGGAAGGTGAGCACGATGATCGCGGTGATGCTCTGATCATCATGCTCACCTTAGATGTGGTTTTGGTTGAGCCGTTTCGTCGTTCGGCCTTTGTCGAGCTATGTTATTGTATTTTTCACTATTTTTATGCAATTGCTGAGCTTGCGACTTGTCCTGTCGCAGTGGGGCTGTGAGCACGGTCTCCGTGACATCGTTACCTATCCGCTGGTGCTTGCGGAAGGTCGTGCGGATGTACGGATTGCTCGAACGGCTTTGTTTTGTGCTTGTATGTATGTATTTGTGGCTTGTTTTGGGATTTCTGTGTTTGTGGCAGCGTTGCGACGCTGTGGGCAGCAAGGGTATGGTCCTCGGGGCCCTGTGGACTGGTTGTCCAACCCTCTCGCCCTTCGTGGAGTTTCGGATCCATTTCCGAACACGTTATTCGATGAAATAATCGGCGAAACGCGTGTTTTTGGTCGCGCGACTCACTTGCTGCTTTCGCAAGTGACTTGGCTTCATCTTTTAGCCTTTTTGGCTGTTCCTCATCGCTGTCCCGAAGTTCCGAGGACAGCGGATGAGTGACGATGGGTTCCGTTGTCAAATCGGCACTTTTCGAGAACCCGGGAAGCCGTGTCGGGTGCGTTTGTGTTCGTGGCACCCCGAGCTTGTGCTCGCTGTCCCGCCACCTTGTCGTGTGTGTTTGGGGGACAGCGGAGGACTTGATTGGCTGTAGGTACCCCTCTGGGGCTTTGTGTGGTTTCGGGATCGTCCCGGTGGGTTTTCCGGGCAATCCGTCGATTCGGGATTGTGTGAGCTTGGTGTTTAGCGTCGACTTGGTGGACCTTGACCGTGTGAGTCTTTCGTAGGTCCTGTCGCGTTTTCCGAGAGCCGTCGGAGTTAGGCTTGACCGTTTCTACAGGTGGGTACTTCGATCCGGAGTCGGTTCAGTGGACTACGGTGATATCTTTCTATCCCTTCTCTTGCATTTCAGTTATTAGTTCACTTGACTCCCGTTGACTCTACTTATGCGTGCTTGGATAGTAGAGTAGTTGTGGTTTGCATGATTATTGAGACGACCCAGTTGGTCGGCAGTGATCGCCTGTTGTTCCGTGCGATCCTCGTGGTAGTTTACCAGTTGCTTCACGGCTCGTTGCCGTTCTGTGGATTGAGCATTAGCATCGATCGTCACAGCTCTTCTAGCACTTCACGTACACCAGCGGTTTGATCCACCGCCTAGGGGTGTTCTTTTCCGGAAAAGGGTCGTTGAGTTTGTTCCGACCCGTGAACCTTGACGCAGTGCGTCCAGAAGGTTTATGTGCCGAGTGTTGAGCAGGTGACAGTGCCAGGGATACGTCCCGGTGGCTATGGATTGGGTTTACCTTGTGGTTATCTCCATTGATGCATACACTAGTTGATTACAGTAGCATAGTTGTTCAGTTATATGTTGGCCTCATATTTACTTGTGCTACTGTTTACTTTATCTACCTATCTGTTGACCCTCGTGCCGGTGTGTACACCTCGCCTTCGTCGGCTTACGGTACCCACTGGGAGGGGAGACATGTTTACATGTTCTCACCCCTCGCCCTCGTTGTTGTTTTCAGGTGAGCAGGGTGGTGAGAGTCGGGACGCAGCGAAGCACGCCTAGATAGTAGCTCTAGAGGTTCCGACTTGTGAGGCTACTTCCCCAGATTTGGTTATTACCCCTATCATCTACCAGTTAGTTATGGATATGGTTCAGTTACACTGTGGTTGTTTTATCTAGCATGATATGCTTTGGTACAGTTACATGTTGGATGATTGTATTGCATGCTTAGATCTCGTGGTTTTGGATTTAGTATCCATGTGAGGATTGCATGCTTAGACTTTTGGATGTAGATGTTTTCAGATCTATCATTATGGCTTTATATCGCGCATCTTGGTTTTCTACCCCTCGTGGTAGCGTTTTTAAATAAAGATTTCCGTGTGGGAAACAGTTTTCAAATGAATTTCCGATCGATCGACTTTTGAGATTTTAAAAGAGAGTTCTCGTGTGGAGAACAGTTTTCAAATGATTCTTCAATGTTTGAGATTAGGGTTTCAAAATAAAGCTTCTGTGTAAGGAGCAGTTTTCTAGAATGATCTGTTGTATGTGCATTGCATCATCCTTCGCCTAAGGACTTGCTTAGATTCATACCGGTTTAAGGACTGTTAGCTGTATGAATCTTTTGTGTTGTTGTGTTGTTGTGATGAATGAATGGTGGTTGTGATCCTCTTGTATGTTGTGGACGCCGTGCAAATATAGGGGAGGCTCTGTCCGTGTGTACAGTGAACCCTGTATTTGTGGCGGGTCTGTACGTGGCGCGGGCTAGGCTTTCAAAAAAAAAAATTGGCACGTTTCCGCATCTAGAACTAGCCCGGGGCGTGACAGATTAAGATGGTATCAGAGCGTAAAGGGTACAAACACTCGTTCATTCATAAACTTGTAACTGAACCACTGGTTAGGCTGATCCATAGGAAGACCTAGGATGTATAGGTGCGCGAGCTCGAGGGGTTTGTTTTCGGCTTGTGTTTTGTGGGAGTTGTCGACCCCTTTCTCTTGCGCAGGTTTTTGTGTTTTGCAGTTGGCTTGTGGTCGTGGTAGACCTCCTCGTCCGGGTCGTGGTGGTAGGCGTGCGCCTGCGGAGCCGTCTGCTGGTGTTCTGTTTCGTGCTATTGTGGCTGGTTCGAGTGAGGAGCTGGCAGAAGGCGGACAACCTGTTGTGGACCGTACCCTGTGTGCTTGAGGCCGAGGCGAGGGGTCAGCTGACGACCCTCTCCGGCATGTTTCGGCTTGTTCCGGTAGTTTGTGCAGCAGCAGGCTACGGCGACTACCGCTCCAGCCCCTCCTCCTCCTTCGTCGAGTGCCCCGATGACTGCAGACCCTCCTGTGGCGCTCACGCCGTTGTGGCCACATCCGAGCGTGTTTGGCGGATTTCCTGAGTTTTGATCTGCCCTTGTTCGCAGACTCGTGCTCCTTCTGGTAGTGGTGGTGGAGTACCAGACAGATACCAAGTGGCAGGGTATTTTCCCTTTGCGTACCACTCGTTGGCAGGTGGTGGCCCTTGTGGGCTAGGTGACGTCACTTGGTGGATCTGTGTTGCTATTTGGGCTGTTCTTGCCCTGGCCCCACTTTCCGTGTTGAGCACGAGGGCCCCTGCGAGCGTCTCTACGGAGACGGTGCTTTGAGCAGTTTCGACCGCAGTTTGGGTGTTACCCCCTCTGTTTTGTTGGGTAGGGCGGTGAAGCCTACCCCTCTGACGTATTGCTGGTAGAATCGTCAGTGTTGGTCTTTCGACCTTTAGCTAGCTCTTGCGTCAAACGGACGTGTACTAGACTGAGTGGACACTGTTTAGTGTCAGGTTTTTGGTTGGTGCCTACATGGTTTGCGGCTATCCTAACGCCTAAATTGGTGTGTTTTGGGATTCCTGGTGGTATTTGTAGGCCTTGGTGCTGTCGCGAGATCTTCCTGGTTCTTGTTGGAGGTCTCACCGCGTTTGACGTTGGTTAATTAGTCGACGCTGGATTTGTTCTTCCTTCGCTTTGGTTCGTGTGGTTGACGACCCTGTGTCACCTGTAGCTGTCGGTTTGTTGTTGGAAGCTGAAGACTTCTAGGGAGTTGGCTCAGGGCAGACTTTGTTTTGTGGGTCGGTTTGCTTTTTCCCGTTAATTCGGTGACTCGTCTGTGATTTTGGTCCAGCTTTTGAGTTGGTTGACCTGGTACCTTTGTGGTGTTGCCAACTGGTTGTTGACCTTTGATCTTGGGATATTTCGTTTTCTTTTGATAAGTACGTTGGCTGCAGACAACGTAGTGTCAAAAGTTAGAATGAAATACCCTATCCCTTTTGGGACCTTCTGGATTGGGTCGGTGCTGTCTCTTGCTAGACAATCTCTTGTCGTCGTCTTGTGGGAAAGCTGTGTGGTGGTCATCCCAGATCTTGTAGTGAGCCTTGAGCTGATCCTGGAGTGGTTTTGCGCAGTTGAATTGCCATCACTGCGGTCGGTTTGACTCCGGTTGAGTTTGGTTGCCTTTTAGCTCAGTTTCGGGATGACAGGAGCCTGATTGTTGGCTCCGAGGTCTCTGCGCTTGTGTTTGCGTACAGGTTTTCGCCGTGACTTTCGTGCAGTCTTGGTTTGGAGCGCGTGTCCGATTCACTTGGATCTGATGTTTGGCATCACTGGTGCTTTTATCGCTTGTGGCGATTGGCAGCCCTGTGCACCAGAGTGATGGACTCGCACGGTTTTCGTTGGTTTGATTGTGAGTCCTGCGAGATGTCGGTGATGTTTTAGTACCCTCTACCGCAGATCTGCGATCTCTTCGACCGGCTCCAGGGAGCCTCGGTTTCTCGAAGTGTGTTCTGCAGCCAGGTTATCTTTAGCTGAAGGTCAAGGCCGAGGACGTTGCGTCGACAGCCATCCGGACTCGTTACGGGCGTTACGAGGTCACGGTTATGCCGTTCGGTTTGACGAACGCCCCGGTAGCTTTTGGATTTGATGAACTGGGTTTTCGGCAGTTCTTGGATCAATTTGTCGTGGTCTTCTTTGACGACATACTAAACCATTCGAGAAGTTTCTTTCTTGGTTCACATCGTGACGCAGGCTGGTTTTGCGGTGGGACCAAGGAAGGTGGACTCGGTAGTGGTTTGGCCTGTTCCGACTTCTGTGGCAGAGGATAGGAGTTTCCTCGGCTTGACGAGTTGTTATCGGCAATTTGTTGAAAGTTTCTCAAGATCGCCGCCCCTTTGAGCAAGCTGACGAGGGAGGGCGTGAAGTTTCTGTAGACTCCTGCTTGTCAGATGAGCTTCTAGGAGTTGATGGACTGTTTGACTCGTGCCCCTATCTTAGCATTGCCGCAGCCTGGTGAGGATTTTGTAGTCTTCCGCGATGCTTCTTGGATAGGATTGGGGTGCGTGCTCATTCAGCATGAGAAGGTCATCGCGTATGCTTCGCGCCAGTTGATGGACTACGAGAAGATCTATCTGGCGGACGCCTGATCTCGAGTTAGCAGCAGTGGTGTTCGCTTTCAAGCTTTGGAGACACTACCTGTACGGAGCGATTGGTGGTGGAGTTTCGTCGACTGGAGTTGTGGATGTTACTTTATGGAGCTACCGCTTTGTTGTCGACTTTGGTGGTGCAGCCCACCTTGTCGGATCGGATTTGCCAGTGGGCGGCTGTTGGATCCGCACTTGCAGAGAGTGCGAGTAGAGGCCGAGCAAGGCGAGATGGTGACTTCATGTTACATGCCGATGGTTTTCTTCGTTTTCGAGGACGGAGGTGTGTGCCCAGTGATCCGGATTTGTGGTGAGAGATTTTGACTGAGGCACACCGGTCGCAGTACACCTGTTCATCCTGGAGGGACGAAGATGTACCGCGACTTGAGGCAGAGTTTCTGGTGGCCTGGCATGACGATGGATGTAGCTCAGCATGTGGCACTGTGACTGGTTTGTCAGCAGGTGAAGGCTGAGTATCAGCGACCAGCAGGGAAGCTTCAACCGTTGCCCGTACCTGTAGGGAAGTGGGAGCAGATCACCATGGATTTTCATCACCGGGTTGCCTCGTTTTCAGCGAGGTCTTGTTGCGATCTGGGTTTTTGTGGACTGATTGACGAAAGCAGCTCACTTCCTACCGGTACACACGACTTAGTCTCGGGATCGACTGGCGCAGCTCTACTTGGATGAGATCGTCAGGCTGCTTTGGAGTGCCAGTGTCGATCGTCTCTCGGATCGGGATTCTCGCTTCGTTTTTCCCAGTTCTGGAGGAGCTTGCAGCAGGCCCTGGGGAACGAGGCTCGACTTCAGCTCAGCTTACCACCCTCAGAGTAATGGGCAGTCGGAGCGAGTCTTTCAGACTCTCGAGGATATGCTCCGGGCATGCGTTTTGGATTTTGGTGAGGGTTGGTTCAGGTATCTTTCTTTGGTGGAGTTTGCCTTCAGCGACAGCTTCCAAGCGAGCGTTGGGATGGCACCGTATGAGGCCTTGTATGGACGTCGTTGTCGATCACCGATCTGTTGGGATGACGTGGGCGAGCGTCGTGTGATCGGGCCTGACTTGCTAGAGGACGCAGAGGCCAGGATTCGCAGTGCGAGGCAGAGGCTGCTGACTGCGCAGAGCCGGCAGAAAAGCTACGCGGACCAGCGACGACGGGACCTCGTGTTTCAGGTCGGTGAGCATGTGCTGCTCAGGGTGTCGCCGTCTCGAGGGATCAAGCGGTTCGGGTTGCGGAGCAAGCTTAGTCCGCGATTTGTGGGACCGTTCGAGATCCTTGAGCGTGTGGGTCCGGTGGCTTATCGGTTAGCTCTTCCTCCTAGTCTGGCACGGGTGCACAATGTCTTCCATGTGTCTATGCTTCGGAAGTACATTCCTGACCCTTCTCACGTGATCAGCCCGACGACGATTCAGCTGAGGGAGGACCTTAGCTACGACGAGGTGCCTGTTCGGATTTTGGCTCGCGAGGTGAAGCAGTTGAGGAACCGGAGCATTCCGTATGTGAAGGTTCAGTGGACGAATCACGAGGAGCGCGAGGCTACTTGGGAGCTGGAGTCTGCTTTGCGCGAGAGGTTTCCGCAGTTGTTCGCGGATGTTGTGTGAGGAAGTTTCGGGGACGAAACTTCTTGTATGGTGGGAGTGATGTGAGAATTCTGATTTATATATTGTTTCCTTTGATCTGCGAATTTGAATTCTGTGTCTCTCACCCCTGTTACTGTGCATCTGAGCTGTATGAGTATAGGTATACTTATATTAGTGTGTATAGGTGCATATATATAGTATATATAGTGTATTATATGTATTTATGATTTTTGGATTTTTGGTTGCGGAGAGTGTACGGCTTAACGGCGCAATCCGGAGTCCGATCCTGACGATCCAAATGGTAGATTCGATGTCTCGGCAGTGCTGAGCGCAATGGCGCGATCCGTGTCGACATGCGACAGACGGATTGAAAGTTATCGCATGTTCTTCGCTGAGGGGTCGAATTGTACATTTATTGTTTCGCGATCTGGACCCCGTTTTTCGCACCGTTTCGCGTGAGTTCGAATGTGGAGGGGTGTCTGGGCTTTTGTACCTGCTGTGGGGGACCCAGGGGTGATTTGTGGGGTTTGAGGGGCTTTTGTGCAATTGTGCTAAGTGTTTAAGGCGTGTGTGTGTGTGAGTAGTGGTTGTGAGAGTGGTTGAACCACTCCCTCTCTCTCCCTCTCTCTCTCTCTCTCTCTCTCTCTCTCTCTCTCTCTCTCTTCCTCAGCCACCCCAGAGCTGCGAGCCACCTCTCCCCCTGCCCCTTAGCATCCTCCCCGAGCTCCTCCGGCCGCCGCCGACCACCCCTGGCTGGCGCTGCCCCCGGCCATCTTCTTCTCTCTTTTTCTTCTTCTTCTTCTTCTTCCTTCTCCTTCTCTGTGGTGTGCACCTAGGAGGAACCCACGCCTGAGCTCCCCCTGAGGTGGCATGACCGCCGCCGCCGTCGCCCTGCCGCCGGGAGCCGCCGCCAAGCTGCTGGGGCAGCAGCTGGCCGAGCTCTGTGAGCCCAAGCCGCCGCCTCCCGCAGCCTTGGAAGGTGAGCATCGCCACCCCCGTGACCTTCAGCGCCGCCCCCTGCCTCCCCGGCCGCAGCCGTGCCGCCAGAGCGCCGCCGCAGCCGCCGCAAGCCTCGGTTGGACTGCTAGGGCAGCCGCGGCAGAGCCTGCTCCGCCGCCGCCACCCGCCGTCTTTTTTGTCGCGGTCACCGGCAGGACGACGTCCGGCGACCCCCTCTTGCCGGTGCTTGCGTCGCCGCCGGCCGCCGTCGCCGTCCGTTGCCGCGCCGCCGTGCCCTAGCCAACCCGAGGGCTATCGGTTTCCCCGCGCCGCCGCCGCCGCTTCCCGCCGCCGGCTGAGGTGAGCCCCCTATTCCTTGCCACCTCCTCTGCCGATCCTGGCCGCCGCTGGCCTTGCATGCCGGCCGGCAGCCGGCCGGAGCTGGTTGCTTCGGCCGGGGTCTTGTTTTGATGGATTTTGGCCGCGCAAGGTTATTTGAGCTCCCTGTTGCTTCCCAAAGTCCGGAAAGGTGAGCACAATGATCGCGGCGATGCGCTGATCATCATGCTCACCTTAGATGTGGTTTTGGTTGAGCCGTTTCGTCGTTCGGCCTTCGTCGAGCTATGTTATTGTATTTTTCAGTATTTTTATGCAATTGCTGAGCTTGCGACTTGTCCTGTCGCAGTGGGGCTGTGAGCACGGTCTCCGTGACATCGTTACCTATCCGCTGGTGCTTGCGGAAGGTCGTGCGGATGTACGGATTGCTCGAACGGCTTTGTTTTGTGCTTGTATGTATGTATTTGTGGCTTGTTTCGGGATTTCTGTGTTTGTGGCAGCGTTGTGACACTGTGGGCAGCAAGGGTATGGTCCTCGGGGCCCTGTAGACTGGTTGTCCAACCCTCTCACCCTTCGTGGAGTTTCGGATCCATTTCCGAACACGTTATTCGATGAAATAATCGGCGAAACGCGTGTTTTTGGTCGCGCGACTCACTTGCTACTTTCGCAAGTGACTTGGCTTCATCTTTTAGCCTTTTTGGCTGTTCCTCATCGCTGTCCCGAAGTTCCGAGGACAGCGGATGAGTGACGATGGGTTCCGGTGTCAAATCGGCACTTTTCGGGAACCCGGGAAGCCGTGTCGGGTGCGTTTGTGTTCGTGGCACCCCGAGCTTGTGCTCGCTGTCCCGCCACCTTGTCGTGTGTGTTTGGGGGACAGCGGAGGACTTGATTGGCTGTAGGTACCCCTCTGGGGCTTTGTGTGGTTTCGGGATCGTCCCGGTGGGTTTTCCGGGCGATCCGTCGATTCGGGATTGTGTGAGCTTGGTGTTTAGCGTCGACTTGGTGGACCTTGACCGTGTGAGTCTTTCGTAGGTCCTGTCGCATTTTCCGAGAGCCGTCGGAGTTAGGCTTGACCGTTTCTACAGGTGGGTACTTCGATCCGGAGTCGGTTCAGTGGACTACGGTGATATCTTTCTATCCCTTCTCTTGCATTTCAGTTATTAGTTCACTTGACTCCCGTTGACTCTACTTATGCGTGCTTGGATAGTAGAGTAGTTGTGGTTTGCATGATTATTGAGACGACCCAGTTGGTCGGCAGTGATCGCCTGTTGTTCCGTGCGATCCTCGTGGTAGTTTACCAGTTGCTTCACGGCTCATTGCCGTTCTGTGGATTGAGCATTAGCATCGATCGTCACAGCTCTTCTAGCACTTCACGTACACCAGCGGTCTGATCCACCGCCTAGGGGTGTTCTTTTCTGGAAAAGGGTCGTTGAGTTCGTTCCGACCCGTGAGCCTTGACGCAGTGCGTCCAGAAGGTTTATGTGCCGAGTGTTGAGCAGGTGACAGTGCCATGGATACGTCCCGGTGGCTATGGATTGGGTTTACCTTGTGGTTATCTCCATTGATGCATACACTAGTTGATTACAGTAGCATAGTTGTTCAGTTATATGTTGGCCTCATATTTACTTGTGCTACTGTTTACCTTATCTACCTATCTGTTGACCATCGTGCCGGTGTGTACACCTCGCCTTCGTCGGCTTGCGGTACCCACTGGGAGGGAAGACATGTTTACATGTTCTCACCCCCCACCATCGTTGTTGTTTTCATGTGAGCAGGGTGGTGAGAGTCGGGACGCAGCGAGGCACGCCTAGATAGTAGCTCTAGAGGTTCCGACTTGTGAGGCTACTTCCCCAGATTTGGTTATTACCCCTATCATCTACCAGTTAGTTATGGATATGGTTCAGTTACACTGTGGTTGTTTTATCTAGCATGATATGCTTTGGTACAGTTACATGTTGGATGATTGTATTGCATGCTTAGATCTCGTGGTTTTGTATTTAGTATCCATGTGAGGATTGCATGCTTAGACTTTTGGATGTAGATGTTTTCAGATCTATCATTATGGCTTTATATCGCGCATCTTGGTTTTCTACCCCTCGTGGTAGCATTTTCAAATAAAGATTTCCGTGTGGAAAACAGTTTTCAAATGAATTTCCGATCGATCGACTTTTGAGATTTTAAAAGAGAGTTCTCGTGTGGAGAACAGTTTTCAAATGATTCTTCAATGTTTGAGATTAGGGTTTCAAAATAAAGCTTCTGTGTAAGGAGCAGTTTTCTAGAATGATCTGTTGTATGTGCATTGCATCATCCTTCGCCTAAGGACTTGCTTAGATTCATACAGGTTTAAGGACTGTTAGCTGTATGAATCTCTTGTGTTGTTGTGTTGTTGTGATGAATGAATGGTGGTTGTGATCCTGTTGTATGTTGTGGACGCCGTGCAAATACAGGGGAGGCTCTGTCCGTGTGTACAGTGAATCTTGTATTTGTGGCGGGTCTGTACGTGGCGCGGGCTAGGGTTTCAAAAAAAAAAAATATATGGCACGTTTTTCCGCATCTAGAACTAGCCCGGGGCGTGACATATACTTAGAGTTCATTCACATCAAACCCGACTAACCCCAACACATATACTTAGGGTCTAGTCAACCTTTTGCTCTAGCGCATCTATCTAGAGTGAAGCCCATATTCAATCGAGCTTTAATATATATACTTAGAGTTCATTTAAATCAAATCCGACGAACCCTAACACAATACCTTAGGGTTTAGTCAGATCCTCACTCTAGCACATATAACTAGAGCGAGAAATATAACAAATTCGGCTACCCTCGAGTAAAATCAAATCCGACCCACCTCAATACATATACCTGGGGTTTGGTCACATCTTCACCTTGGAACATACAATTGAGGTGAAATTAAATATAACTAGACTCTAAAGCATATACTTAAAGACAATTAGACTCTAATACATATACTTAGAGTTTAATGTCGACTAGGTCTTAATACATATGCTTAGGACCAAGTCAACTTCAAATCCAACTGAATCCTAACACATATACTTAGGATTCTGTTAATCATAAAGACACGATTCGTTCTATCCTCCTTATGAAGGTCTCTTAATTGAAGGTGCCCCAATCTCACGGGGGTAATTAACAGTAGATACTTGCGTCTATTGGAAGTCATGGATCCACAATATTTGATACCCACATATGTAAATAAATACTAATCTAAATCATGAATACTACCCCACGGGAAATCCAAAAAAGGGTCAACCGTGTGAGGTGCATCTTTCATGGTGGCAGACAGTACTTCCAAACCATGAGCCCGACGTGGTCTATTGCTAGGGCCATATCCTAGATAGAGCAAGCGTAGCACTGCCTGATGTCTTTAAATCGACATGACAGTTGATTGGGTTTATTTGGACTATTCATCGTGTTAATACATATTGGTATTCTACTTCTCATTATAGTAGCAGATATTTATACATCTATTGGTTATTGTTATTCATTCCAGTTATCATTGTTATTGTATATGTTTTTATATTGATCACTATAGTTGTTACTCTCTTTCATTTGCCAGTGAGTACAGCTTGCCTTCATTGGCTTGCGGTGCCCACTAGGAAACCTCAGGTTGGTTTCTCACCCCCTATTTTTATAGGTGACGTGGGCGGTGATGGTTGGGACAGTGCATGAGGACAGTATAGATAGTGGTATCCTGAGCATTGATTATAGACGATTCTTTGTGTTCTCATATTTCCTTTTGATTTTGTCACGCCCCGGGCTAGTTTTAGAAGCGGAAATACGTGCAAAATTTTTTTTTTGAAAGCCTAGCCCGCGCCACGTACAGACTCGCCACAAATACAGGGACCACTGTACACACGGACATAGCCTCCCCTGTATTTGCACGGCGTACACAACAACAACGACAGGATCACAATCACTACTCATTCATCACACCCAACAAGAACAACAACAAACATGATTCATACAGCTAACCGTCCTTAAACCAGTATAAATCTAAGCAAGTCCTTAAGCGAAGGATGATGCGATGCACAAACAATAATCATTCTAGAAATCTGCTCCTTACCCAGAAACTTTCTTTGAAACCCTAGATCCAATCATTTAAACCCTTTGAAAACCGTTCCCCACACGAGAACCTTTCTTTTGAAAACGCTACCACGAGGGGTAGAAAACCAAAGTATGCGATAAATGAAAGATCTAGAAGAATACTCAACCAAGAGTCTAAGCATGCAATCAATCACATAAGAACACTGAATAAATCCACAAAACATAAGCATGCTAGATAATATCCAAAAGGTAACTGAACCACAATCACATCTAACAGAAAGGGTAGGGTGATAACCAAATCTGGGGGAGTAGCCTCACAAGTCGGAACCTCGAGAGCTACTATCTAGGCGTGCCTCGCAGCGTCCCGACACTCACCACCCTGCTCACCTGAAAACAACAACGAGGGCGGGGGGGTGAGAACATGTAAATATGTCTCCCCTCCCAGTGGGTACCGCAAGCCGACGAAGGCGAGGTGTACACACCGGCACGAGGGTCAACAAAAAGCTAGATATTGTATACAGTAGCATAAGTAAGTATGAGGCTGACATACAACTGAAACAACTATGCTACTGTAAGCAACTAGTATATGCATCAAAGGAGATAACCACAAAGCAAACCCAATCTATAACCACCGGGACTCACCCCGGGCACTGTCACAACCTGCTCAACCAACTGGCACAAAACCTACCAGACGCCCTGCGTCGAGGCTCACGGGTCGGAACAACTCAACGACCCTTTTTCCGGAAAAGAAGCCCAAACGGTGGATCAGACCGTTGGTATACGTGAGGTGCTAGGGAGCTGTGACGATCGATGCGTATGCTCAATCCACAGAACGGCAACGAGCCGTGAAGCAACTGATAAACCACAACTAGGATCGCTCGGAACAACAGGCGATCACCACTGACCAACTGGGTCGTCTCAAGAACCATGCAAACCACAACTACTCTACTATCCAAGCACGCATATAAGTAGAGTCAACGGGAGTCAAGTGAACTAATAACTGAAATGCAAGAGAAGGGATAGAAAGGTATCACCGTAGTCCACTGAACCGACTCCGGATCAAAGTACCCACCTGTAGGTAAGATCAAGTCTAACACCGATGGCTCTCGGGAACCGTGACAGGACCTACGAAAGACTCACAGGGTCAAGGTCCACCAAGTCGACGCTAAACACAAAGCTCACACATCCCGAAACCGACGGATCGCCCGGAAAACCCACCGGGACGATCCCGAAACCACACAAAGCCCCAGAGGGGTACCTACAGCCAATCAAGTCCTCCGCTGTCCCCCAAACACACACAACAAGGTGGCGGAACAGCGAGCACAAGCTCGGGGTGCCACGAAAACAAACGCACCCGACACGGCTTCCCGGGTTCCCGAAAAGTGCCGATTTGACACCGAAACCCCTCGTCACTCATCCGCTGTCCTCGGAACTTCGGGACAGCGATGAGGAACAGCCAATAAGGCTAAACGACAAAGCCAAGTCGCTTGCGAAATCAGCGAGCGAGTCGCACAACTAGAAACGCGCGTTTCGCCAATTATTTCATCGAAAAACGCATCGGAAACGAATCCGAAACTCCGCGAAGGGCGAGAGGGTTGGACAACCAGTCCACAGGGCCCTAAGGACCAAGACCTTGCTGCCCACAGCGTCGCAACACTGCCACAAAAGCCAAAGTCCACAAAAAAGCAACTTATACATACATATAAGCACTAAACAAAGCCGTTCGAGCAAATCGTACATCCGCACGACCTTCCGCAAGCACCAGCGGATAGGTAACGATGTCACGGAGACTGTGCTCATAGCCCCACTACGACAGGAGAAGTCGCAAGCACAGTAAACCCATAAAAACAGTGAGCACATGCAATAAGCAAGCATAATTAAGGCCGTTCGAGCGCTCCGTTCGTCCGCACAACCTTCCGCAAGCACCAGCGGATAGGTAACGACGTAACGGACGCCGTGCTCACAGCCCCACTGCGACATGAATAGTCGCAGGCCGAAAAAACCATAAAAATAGAGCTAATATAAGAGGAAAATGCTCGACAAAGGCCGAACAACAAAAGGGCTCACCCAAAATAGAAACTAAGGTGAGCATGATGATCAGCGCATCGCCGCGATCATCGTGCTCACCTTCCCGGACTTCGGGAGGCATCGGGGAGCTCAAACACCAAGGTACGGCCAAAAACCTACAAAACAAGACCCCGGCCGGAGCAACCAGCTCCGGCCGGCTGCCGGCCGACAAGCAAGGCCAGCGGCGGCCAAGATCGGCAGAGGAGGTGGCAAGAAAGAGGGGTCTCACCTCAGCCGGCGGCGGGAAGCGGCGGCGGCGGCGCGGGGAAACCGGTAGCCCTCGGGTTGGCTAGGGCACGGCGGCGCCGGCAACGAACGGCGGCGGCGGCCGGCGGCGACGCGAGCACCGACACGAGGGGATCGCCGGACGTCGTCCTGCCGGTGACCGCGACAAAAAAGACCGGCGGGCGGCGGCGGCGGAGGGATCAAAGCCGTGGCTGCCCTAGGTGCCCATGCCGAGCCCGCGGCGGCTGCGGCGGCGCTCCGGCGGCACGGCGACGGCCGGGGAGGCAGGGGTCGGCGCCGGAGGAACCGAGGGTGACGATGCTCACCCTTCCAAGCGTCGGGAGGCGGCGGCGGCCTGGGCTCACACAGCGCGGCTAGCTGCTGCCCAAGCAGCAGCCGCAGTAGCCTAGCGGCGGCTCCGGCGACTCTCCGGCAGCACGGCGGCGACTCCAGCGGCCCAGCCACCTCAGGGGGAGCTCAAGCGTGGGTTCCCCCTGGGTGCTCACCTCAGAGAAGGAGAAGAAGAAGAGGAAGAAGAAGAATAAGAAAATAGAGAGGGAGAGGGAGAGAGAGCTGGCCCGGGGGCAGCGCCGGCCAGGGGCGATCGGCGGCGGCCGGAGCAGCTCGGGGAGGATGAGGGGGAGCTCAGGCTCTCAGCTGGGGTGGCTGAGGAAGAAAGAGGGAGAGAGAGGGAGAGAGAGAGAGGGAGAGAGAGGGAGTGGTTCAACCACTCCCAACCACTACACACACACACACACACACACAACCACTATTGCAAAATTACACAAAAGCCCCTCAAACCCCATAATTCACCCCTGGGTCCCCCACAGCAGGTACAAAAGCCAAGACACCCCTCCACATTCGAACTCACGCAAAACGGAGTGAAAAGCGGGGTCCAGATCGCGAAACAATAAATGTACAATTCGACCCGTCAGCGAAGAACATGCGATAACTTTCAATCCGTCCGTCGCATGTCAACACGGATTGCGTCATAGCGCTCAGCACTGCCGAGACATCGAATCTACTATTTTGGATCGTCAGGATCGGACTCCGGATTGCGCCGTTAAGCCGTTCTCTCTCCGCGACAAAAATCCAAAAATAAAAAATACTACTTATATACATATATATATATATATACCTGTATATATATACGTATACAGATCGAAAACACCGTAACAGGGGAGAGGAACACAGATTCCAAAATTTCCAAAAATTTGAAATCTCACATCACTCCCACCTAATAAGAAGTTTCGTCCTCGAAACTTACTCACACACCATCCGCGAACAACATCGGATACCTCTCACGCAAAGCAGACTCCAGCTCCCAAGTTGTCACGCGCTCCATGCGACTCGTCCACAGCACTCACACAAACAGAAAGCTCCGGTTCCTCAACTGCTACACCTTGCGAGCCAAAAACCTCAAAGGCACCTCACCACAGCTGAGATCCTCCCTCAGCTGAACCGTCGTCGGGCTGATCACGTGAGAAGGGTCGGGAATGTACTTCCGAAGCATAGACACATGGAAGACATTGTGCACCCGTGCCAGACTAGGAGGAAGAGCTAACCGATAAGCCACCAGACCCACACGCTCAAGGATCTAGAACGGTCCCACAAATCGCGGACTAAGCTTGCTTCGCAACCCGAACCGCTTGATCCCTCGAGACGGCGACACCCTGAGCAGTACATGCTCACCGACCTGGAACACAAGGTCCCGTCGCCGCTGGTCCGCATAGCTTTTCTGCCGGCTCTGCGCAGTCAGCAGCCTCTGCCTCGCACTGCGAATCCTGGCATCTGCGTCCTCTAGCAAATCAGGCCCGATCACACGACGCTCGCCCACGTCATCCCAACAGATCAGTGATCGACAACGACGTCCATACAAGGCCTCATACGGTGCCATTCCAAATGCTCGCCTGGAAGCTGTCGCAGAAGGCGAACTCCACCAAGGAAAGGTACATGAACCAACCCTCGCCAAGATCCAAAATGCACGCTCGGAGCATATCCTCGAGAGTCTGGAAGACTCGCTCCGACTGCTCATCACTCTGAGGGTGGTAACTGAGCTGAAGTCGAGCCTCGTCCCCAGTGCTTGCTGCAAGCTCCTCCCGAACTGGGAAACGAAGCGAGAACCTCGATCCAAAACGATCGACACTGGCACTCCAAGCAGCCTGACGATCTCATCCAAGTAGAGCTGCGCCAGTCGATCCCGAGACTAAGTCGAGTGTACCGGTAGGAAGTGAGCTGCTTTCGTCAATCAGTCCACAAAAACCCAGATCGCAACATGACCTCGCTGAGAACGAGGCAACCCGGTGACGAAAACCAAGGTAAACTGCTCCCACTTCCCTACAGGTACAGGCAACGGTCGAAGCTTCTCTGCTGATTGCTGATGCTCAGCCTTCACCTGCTGACAACCAGGCACAGTGCCACATGCTGAGCTACATCCAAAAACTCTGTCTCAAGTCGCGGTACATCTTCGTCCCTCCAGGATGAACGATGTGCGGCGACCGATGTGCCTCAGTCAAAAGCTCTCACCTCAAATCCTGATCACTGGACACACACCTCTGTCCTCGAAGGAAACCATCAACACATAACTAAAACATCATCTCTGCTTTGCTCTGCGTCTGCTCGCACTCTCTGCAAGTGCGGATCCATCAGCTGCCCACCGAAAATCGATCCGAAAAGGTGGGTTGCACTTCCAAAGTCAACAACTATGCGGTAACTCCATAAGGTAAAGTCTCCAACTCTAGTCGACAAAACTCCACCACCAGTCGCTCCTGGTCGGTGATCATGTGAGACAGCTCCTTGAAGAGATACTTCATACTCTGATGATCCACGAACATCTCACTATGCGTTCCGTACAAGTAGTGTCTCCAAAGCTTGAGGGCGAACACCACTGCTGCTAACTCGAGATCGAGCACCAGATAGGTCTTCTCATAGTCCATCAACTGGCGCGAAGCATATGCGATGACCTTCTCTTGCTGAAAGAGCACGCACCCCGATCCTAATCCAAGATACATCGCAGTAGACCATAAAAACCTCACCAGGCTGCGACAATGCTAAGATAGGGGCACGAGTCAAACAGTCCATCAGCTCCTAGAAGCTCATCTGACAAGCAGGAGTCTACGAAAACTTCACGCCTTTCTTCGTCAGCTTGCTCAAAGGGGCGGCGATCTTGAGAAACCCTCAACAAATTCGCCGGTAACAAATCGCCAAGCCGAGGAAGCTCCTAATCTCTGCCACAGAAGTCGGAACATGCCAAACCACTACAGAGTCCACCTTCCTCGGTTCCACCACAATACCAGCCAGCGTCACGATGTGAACCAAGAAAGAAACTCCTCGAAAAGATCAGTATGTCGTCAAAGGAGACCACAACAATTTGATCCAAGAACTGCCGAAAACCCAGTTCATCAAACCCAAAAAGCTGCCGGGATGTTCGTCAAACCGAACGGCATAACCGCGACCTCGTAACGCCCGTAACGAGGCCGGAGGGCCGTTAACGCAACGTCCTCGGCCTTGATCTTCAGCTAAAGATAACCTGGCTGCAGAACACACTTCGAGAAAACCGAGGCTCCCTAGAGCCGGTCGAAGGGATCGAAGATCTGCGGTAGAGGGTACCAAAACATCACCGTCATCTCGAAAAGCTCGAACTCACAATCCAACGAAAACCTTGCGAGTCCATCACTCGGGTGCATAGGGTTGCCAATCGCCACAAGCGATAAAAAGACATCAGTGAGGCCAAACATCAGATCCAAGTGAGTGGACACGCGCTCCAAAGCAAGACTGCACGAAAGTCGCGGCGAAAACCCTGTGCGCAAACACAAGCACAGAGACCTCGGAGCCAACAACCAGGCTCCCGTCATCCCGAAACCGAGCTAAAAGGCAACCTGACTCAACCAGAGTCGAACCAACGGCAGTGATGGCAAATCAACTGCGCAAAACCATGCCAGGATTAGCTCAAGGCTCACCACTAGATCAGGGATGACCACCACCCGGCTTTCTCACAAGACAATGAAGAGAGAGAATGTCTTGCAAAAGAAAACACCAACCCAATCCAGAAAGTCCCAAAAGGGATAGGGTATTTCGTCCTAACTTTTGACACTACGTTGTCTGCAGCCAACGTACTTATCAAAAGAAAAGCGAAATATCCCAAGGTCAAAGGCCAACAACCAGTTGGCAACACCACAAAGGTACCGGGTCAACCCACTCAAAAGCTGGACCAAAGTCCCAGACAAGTCACCGAATTAACGGGAAAAAGAACACCGACCCACAAAACAAAGTCTACCGTGAGCCAACTCCCTAGGAGTCTTCGGTTTCTCACAACAAACCGACGGCTACAGGCGACAAAGGGTCGACAACCACACAAACCAAAGCGAAGGAAGAACAAAACCAGCGTCGACTAACCACGTCGAACGCGGTGAGACCTCCAGCAAGAACCTGGAAGATCTCGCGGCAACACGAAGGCCTACGAATACTACCAGAAATCCCAAAACACACCAATTTAGGCGTAAGGATAGCCGCAAACCAAGTAGGCACCAACAAAAACCCGACACTAAATAGTGTCCACTCAGTCTAGTACACGTCAGTTCGACGCAAGAACTAGCTAATGGTCGAAAGACCAACACTGACGATTCCACCAGCAAAACGTCAGAAGGGTAGGCTTCACCGCCCTACCCAACAAAACAGAGGGGATAACACCCAAACTGCGGCCGAAACCGCTCAAAACACCGTCTCCATGGAGACGCTCGCAGAGGCCCTCGTGCTCAACACGGAAAGTGGGGACAGGGCAAGAACAGCCCAACAACAACACAGATCCACCAAGTGACGTCACCTAGCCCACAAAGGCCACCACCTGCCAAAGAGTGGTTACACAAAGGGGAAAAACTCCCTGCCACTTGGGATCTGTCTGGTACACCACCACCACTACTAGAAGGAGCACGAGCCTGCGAACAAGGGCAGATCAAAACTCGGAAATCCGCCAATCACGCTCGGGTGTGGCCACAACGGCGTGGGCGCCACAGGGAGGTCTGTAGTCATCAGGGCATATGACGGAGGAGGAGGAGGGGCTGGAGCGGCAGTCGCCGTAGCCTGCTGCTGCAAAAACTACCGGAACAAGCCGGAACATGCCGGAGAGGGTCGCCAGCTGACCCCTCGCCTCGGCCTCAAGCACACAGGGTACGGTCCACACCAGGCTGTCCGCCTCCTGCCAGCTCCTCACTCGAACCAGCCGTAAAAGCCCGAATCAGAACACCAGCAGACAGCTCCGCAGGCGCACGCCTACCACCACGACCCGAACGAGGAGGTCTACCACTACCACAAGCCAACCGCAAAACACAGAAACCAGCGCAAGAGAAAAGGGTCGGCAACTCCCACAAAACACAAGCCGAAAACAAACCCCTCGTACTCGCGCACCTATACATCCTAGGTCTTCCTATGGGTCAGCCTAACCAGTGGTTCAGTTACAAGTTGATGAATGAATGAGTGTTTGTACCCTTTACGCTCTGATACCATCTTAATCTGTCACGCCCCGGGCTAGATTTAGAAGCGAAAATACGTGCAAATTTTTTTTTTTGAAAGCCTAGCCCGCGCCACGTACAGACCCGCCACAAATACAGGGACCACTGTACACACGGACAGAGCCTCCCCTGTATTTGCACGGCGTACACAACAACAACGACAGGATCACAATCACTACTCATTCATCACACCCAACAAGAACAACAACAAACATGATTCATACAGCTAACCGTCCTTAAACCAGTATGAATCTAAGCAAGTCCTTAAGCGAAGGATGATGCGATGCACAAACAACAATCATTCTAGAAAATCTGCTCCTTACCCAGAAGCTTTCTTTGAAACCCTAGATCCAATCATTTAAACCCTTTGAAAACCGTTCCCCACACGAGAACCTTTCTTTTGAAAACGCTACCACGAGGGGTAGAAAACCAAAGTATGCGATAAATGAAAGATCTAGAAGAATACTCAACCAAGAGTCTAAGCATGCAATCAATCACATAAGAACACTGAATAAATCCACAAAACATAAGCATGCTAGATAATATCCAAAAGGTAACTGAACCACAATCACATCTAACAGAAAGGGTAGGGTGATAACCAAATCTGGGGGAGTAGCCTCACAAGTCATAACCTCTAGAGCTACTATCTAGGCGTGCCTCGCAGCGTCCCGACACTCACCACCCTGCTCACCTGAAAACAACAACGAGGGCGGGGGGTGAGAACATGTAAACATGTCTCCCCTCCCAGTGGGTACCGCAAGCCGACGAAGGCGAGGTGTACACACCGGCACGAGGGTCAACAAAAAGCTAGATATGGTATACAGTAGCATAAGTAAGTATGAGGCTGACATACAACTGAAACAACTATGCTACTGTAAGCAACTAGTATATGCATCAAAGGAGATAACCACAAAGCAAACCCAATCTATAACCACCGGGACTCACCCCGGGCACTGTCACAACCTGCTCAACCAACTGGCACAAAACCTACCAGACGCCCTGCGTCGAGGCTCACGGGTCGGAACAACTCAATGACCCTTTTTCCGGAAAAGAAGCCCAAACGGTGGATCAGACCGTTGATATACGTGAGGTGCTAGGGAGCTGTGACGATCGATGCGTATGCTCAATCCACAGAACGGCAACGAGCCGTGAAGCAACTGATAAACCACAACTAGGATCGCTCGGAACAACAGGCGATCACCACCGACCAACTGGGTCGTCTCAAGAACCATGCAAACCACAACTACTCTACTATCCAAGCACGCATATAAGTAGAGTCAACGGGAGTCAAGTGAACTAATAACTGAAATGCAAGAGAAGGGATAGAAAGGTATCACCGTAGTCCACTGAACCGACTCCGGATCGAAGTACCCACCTGTAGGTAAGATCAAGTCTAACACCGACGGCTCTCGGGAACCGCGACAGGACCTACGAAAGACTCACAGGGTCAAGGTCCACCAAGTCGACGCTAAACACAAAGCTCACACATCCCGAAACCGACGGATCGCCCGAAAAACCCACCGGGACGATCCCGAAACCACACAAAGCCCCAGAAGGGTACCTACAGCCAATCAAGTCCTCCGCTGTCCCCCAAACACACACAACAAGGTGGCGGAACAGCGAGCACAAGCTCGGGGTGCCACGAAAACAAACGCACCCGACACGGCTTCCCGGGTTCCCGAAAAGTGCCGATTTGACACCGGAACCCCTCGTCACTCATCCGCTGTCCTCGGAACTTCGGGACAGCGATGAGGAACAGCCAACAAGGCTAAACGACAAAGCCAAGTCACTTGCGAAATCAGCGAGCGAGTCGCACAACTAGAAACGCGCGTTTCGCCGATTATTTCATTGAAAAACGCGTCGGAAACGAATCCGAAACTCCGCGAAGGGCGAGAGGGTTGGAAAACCAGTCCACAGGGCCCTAAAAACCAAGCCCTTGCTGCCCACAGCGTCGCAACACTGCCACAAAAGCCAAAGTCCACAAACAAGCAACTTATACATACATACAAGCACTAAACAAAGCCGTTCGAGCAAACCGTACATCCGCACGACCTTCCGCAAGCACCAGCGGATAGGTAACGATGTCATGGAGACTGTGCTCACAGCCCCACTACGACAGGAGAAGTCGCAAGCACAGTAAACCCATAAAAACAGTGAGCACATGCAATAAGCAAGCATAAATAAGGCCGTTCGAGCTCTTCGTTCGTCCGCACAACCTTCTGCAAGCACCAGCGGATAGGTAACGACGTAACGGAGGCCGTGCTCACAGCCCCACGGCGACAGGAATAGTCGCAGGCCGGGAAAACCCATAAAAATAGAGCTAACATAAGAGGAAAATGCTCGACAAAGGCCGAACAGCAAAAGGGCTCACCCAAAACAGAAACTAAGGTGAGCATGATGATCAGCGCATCACCGCGATCATCGTGCTCACCTTCCCGGACTTCGGGAGGCATCGGGGAGCTCAAACACCAAGGTACGGCCAAAAACCTACAAAACAAGACCCCGGCCGGAGCAACCAGCTCCAGCCGGCTGCCGGCCGACAAGCAAGGCCAGCGGCGGCCAAGATCGGCATAGGAGGTGGCAAGGAAGAGGGGGCTCACCTCAGCCGGCGGCGGGAAGCGGCGGCGGCGGCCTGGGCTCACACAGCTCGGCCAGCTGCTGCTCAAGCAGCAGCCGCAGCAGCCTGGCGGCGGCTCCGGCGACTCTCCGGCAGCACGGCGGCGACTCCAGCGGCCCAGCCACCTCAGGGGTAGCTCAAGCGTGGGTTCCCCCTGGGTGCTCACCTCAGAGAAGGAGAAGAAGAAGAGGAAGAAGAAGAAGAAGAAAATAGAGAGGGAGAGGGAGAGAGAGCTGGCCCGGGGGCAGCGCCGGCCAGGGGCGGTCGGCGGCGGCCGGAGCAGCTCGGGGAGGATGAGGGGGAGCTCAGGCTCTCAGCTGGGGTGGCTGAGGAAGAAAGAGGGAGAGAGAGGGAGAGAGAGGGAGTGGTTCAACCACTCCCAACCACTACACAGACACACACACACACACAACCACTATTGCAAAATTACACAAAAGCCCCTCAAACCCCATAATTCACCCCTGGGTCCCCCACAGCAGGTACAAAAGCCCAGACACCCCTCCACATTCGAACTCACGCAAAACGGTGCGAAAAGCGCGGTCCAGATCGCGAAACAATAAATGTACAATTCGACCCGTCAGCGAAGAACATGCGATAACTTTCAATCCGTCTTTTGCATGTCGACACGGATTGCGCCATAGCGCTCAGCACTGCCGAGACATCGAATCTACCATTTTGGATCGTCAGGATCGGACTCCGGATTGCGCCGTTAAGCCGTTCTCTCTCCGCGACAAAAATCCAAAAATCAAAAATACTACTTATATACATATATATATATACATATACATATATATATATACATATACATATATATATATACATATACATATATATATATATATATATGTATATATATATATATATATATATACCTGTATATATATATATATACCTGTATATATATACGTATACAGATCGAAAACACCGTAACAGGGGAGAGGAACACAGATTCCTAAATTTCCAAAAATTCAAAATCTCACATTTTGTTAGTTCAGTTTTCAGTTCAGTTGGAGTAGTTTTACAATTCAAATCCATTTGGTTTAGTTTAGTTCATCACCTGCTGATTATTGATGATTATTAACTGTGGATTAAGTTTATTGGTTTAGTTGATTGTATTCTTTATTTGTCTTGAATTATCAGTTGTTTAGTTATACTCCTTCTGTACCAACTTGCTAGTGGTTATTATGGCATTTCTGTGTGGTTGTATGTGCGGTTGGCATTGTACTCAGGTGCTACACCCTGCATATACAGGGAGGACTCTCTCCATATGTGCAGGAGAACATCTGTCCATGTGGCAGGTTTGTGCACGTTTGGTGGTTTCTTCGAAGTGTTTGTTTTTTAAAAAAGAATTGGCATGTTTTTTGCTGGCTTTCCTAAAAAAGATTTTTAAAAAGAACCCCGGGGCATGGACATTTAGGTCCTAAAATAACATAGATATTGTATCAGCATGATATGCACCGTACTATACTGTTCGAAATGATCATCATAGAAATCAGTGATTTTTATGTTTGTATATGCTTCAAATTTACATGTGATATGCTACTCTTGAATTATCCAGTCTCAGGTAGTTACAGTGCTTTCCAAGTGTAAACATCGGTAGTTATAAAATAAATAAATTTGATGAAAAAGAATCACTGAAATATGTTCAAAATAACCAGAACTAAATTTTTGAAAAGAAAAATAACAATAAATTATTTAGTTTGTGTTCTTGACTTAAGAAATAGGACAACATCTGGGCAATTGAAAATTATGTAACGATGCGCCTGTACTTTTTCCAAATTATTAAGCATATAATTAGTAGGATTTCCTATAGGTTGCCCCACATGAGGAAATAAAATTTTTTTATTGCCAAATTTGAATGTTCTTCTACATTCACCCTTTCATCATTTCTCGAAGGGTGATTGAATCTTATCTCGAAACCTTCTATGTATCAAGAACAAAAAGTCATGCCTTCATCTGCTAAATAAGCTTCTGCAATAGAGCCCTCCGGACGAGGCCTATTACACACATAAGACTTTAAGGTGCCAACGTACCTAATCAACAAAAAGATAAAAGAAATAAATACTAACATAAAAAGCCTAAATGACTACTCTATGCTTGGACATACCATTCAATAGGATACATCCATCGATACTGAACCATGGACCGACAATCTTTGCCTCAATAGCCAAATGGACGACTAAATGCAACATAATAGTGGAAAAAATCTTGGAGGAAAAATCATTTTCAGGTGGCACATTTTTAATCTAATTTGACTCTCAAGTTGCTCTAATTTATATACGTGAAGAACCTTTGAACATAATTCTCTAAACTAACCACTTAGATCAAACAATGACAGCGTTACAATCATTGGAAGAAGTTCTCGTAATGCAATAGTTAGAAGTTGTTGCATCATTATATGACAATCATGACTTTTGAGCCAAAAAATTTTACAATGTGCAAAATTTACACATCTTGAGATTTTTTTTGAATACCCGTCAAGAACTTTGATATTGCGGAGCAAATTGCAAAGTACTTGCTTCTCATTAGACATTGTGTAACAAGCAGATGACAAATATAACTTGTTTGGACCTATCTTTTGAGGATGAAGGTCTTCTCTAATATTCAATTCTTGCAAATCAAGACGAGCATTCAGTTGTCCTTCGACTTGCCTTCTATATTTAACAATGTACCATAGACATTTTCGGACACATTCTTCTCTACACGCATGATCTCAAGGTTATGCCTCAATAAATTAGATTCCAAACAGGGCAATGTGAAAAATATACTCTTATTCTTCTATGTTTAAATTGCCAAAATTTGTAATCTTCTCTAGTTGATGCAAAATCATAGTCCTAGTAGGTGTCCGCGGGGTGCATGACCAAATTCTTTAATACCATCAAAAGAGTCTCTATTATAACAAAATTTGTGGTTTGGTTCTAGAAAACGGTGATGACTCATGAAGTAATATTTGCGACCATGTGTTAACCGTTTGGAAGAAGTATCTATATTACAATGAGGGCAGGCGAACACTCCATGTACATTCCATCCCGACAAATTTCTGTATGCAGGAATATCATTAATTGTCCACAGAAGTGCCGCCCTAAGTCGAAAAGTTTCATCACAAAAGGAGTCACAAATGTCTGTTCCAATCTCCCATAACTCTATCAATTCTTCGACAAGAGGTTGCAAGTAGACATCAATATGATTTCTAGGCCCACTTGGCCGACGAATAAGTAAAGAAACGATGAAGGATGTTGCCTTCAAGCACATCCGAGGAGGCAAGTTATACAATATTAGAACAACAAATCAACAATTGTAATTTGAATAACTTCCAAATAGATTAAAACTATCGGTAGCTAATCCAAGCCTAGCATTACGTGAGTCAGAGGAAAACTCAGGGTGATTGAAATTAAGACTTTTCCAAGCTTGAGAGTCCGCAGGATATCTCAACGCGCTATCCTTCATGTGGTATGTTTCGTGCCATCTCATCAAAGTTGATGTATGTTTTGACATATAAAACCTTTTAAGTCTAGGTTTCAAAGGAAAGTAGCGCAAGACTTTAGTTGGAGCACCCTTCCTTTTTTTCTTCCTAGCTAAAGTAGCTCAATTGGTAAACTTCTTTCACCCAGAAGCACTACAACTGGAGCAAGTGTCATCGTTGGCCTTTTCTTTCCAATTGTAGTACACTGAATTTCAGTGCATCGTACTGAACTTCTACAAATTGTAGAGTTCTAGTGAGAAAATGGCATAAGAGGCTATATGTGAGGCTTTGGCCAAGTTCGGGACTGTGCGAAGTGTTTTCGGCGCAATTGAGGCGCGAAAATGGACTTCGAGAAGTTAAAACTGCGAACTTGGGAAGTCTGCACTGGATTCCGGTATGTGAACTCCAATACCGGAATTGGAGCTTGGTATACCGGTATGTGAAATGGTATACCGGAATGCTGTGTTAAAACCGAGAAACCCAGCTCTCGGGTTTGCGGAATTTTCTGAGGTATACCGGTATGAGAAATGGTATACCGGTATACAACGTGCGAAACAGTGAGACCAGCTCTCGGGATTCTGCAGGATTCCTGAGGTATACCGGTATGCGCATGCGCATACCGGTATACAATGTCCAGATTTTGGCTGGTTGTTGTGTTGTTTGTGGAGAGGGGCATTTTGGTCTTTTCACATGCGTGGGGGTATTAGAAAGGCTGGGAACACTCCCCTTTCTCAGAGATCATCTTCTCCACTTCTTCTCTCCATCTCTCCCACTTTCTCTCTCTAGAGATCTCTCCAAAACTTAGAGAAAAGGTGGATTGATCTTGGAAAAAGCTTCCAAAGGAGAAAAGAAGCTTCTTGGTGCAAGAAGGAGCTTGGGGATTTCGTGATTAAGCTTGGGTTGAAGCAAGAACTCTAGGCTTGGACACTTAGGAGCTTGAAGAATACCAAGATTTGAAAGCTCTTGAGGTGGGTTTGTGTTTACCGAAGTGATTAGGTCACTTCCATGTCTAGGGTAATTATCCATTTAAAAATAAAATGGTATGTGTTGAGAACCCTAGCATTTTGCATGTTGGCAAAGGTAAAATCATGATAGGTAGAACAATGAACTCCTATTGCATGATGTATATTTCAAGTACAATTCAATTATTGATACTTGTTGCATGGTTGCATGTGAGATTTAAACCTAGTGTCATATAGGTTGGAACATGTGAGATTTAAACCTAGTGTTATTGAACATAGGTTGGAACATGTGAGATTGAAGCCTAGTGTCATTGAACATAGGTTGGACATGTGATTTGAACCTAGAGTCATGGAACCTAGGTTGGCAATGAGAAAGTAAGCCTAGTGTTATCGGACATAGGCGAGACTTAGTGACTTGAACCTAAGATCATGAGATTTAGGTTGGCAAGTGAGAAATGTGAACAACGGGATGTGCGACGATTTTGCTATCCCGGGTAGGCGACGATTTCGCTGCCATGCCATGAGTTGGCCGTATTGAGATGGGATGTGCGACGATTTTGCTATCCCGGGTATGCGACGATTTCGCTACCATGCCACGAGTTGGCGGTGCCGACATGGGATAGGCGACGATTTCGCGATCCCGGGTATGCGACGATTTCGCTACCGCGCCACGTATTGGCGGTGTCGAGGGGGAGTTGTGCGACAAGGTCGCCATCCCGGGTATGCGACGATTTCGCTACCATGCCATGTGATGGCGGTGTTGAGACGGGGTATGCGACAATTTCGCTATCCCGAGTATGCGACGATTTCGCTACTCGAACTAGGAGGTGACAAGCTCACTCCTTGAATGTTGGAACAAATATGGTGAGACGGCGATTCCGAAACATAAGTAAATGACAAGTAAAAGAACTTAGACAATGTGGAACATAGGATGAACCTAGGAGAGAATGATAAATTATATTTCATTTGGTTGCATCCTTTATGTTTATTTACTAAGCATGTAAATAATTGTTGCATAGTTATATATGATCTAACTTATGCATATGGTGTTTCTTTGGACCTGGTGGGTCGAGCTTCTCTCTTGGGTGGCCTTACCCACTGGGAACTATGTTTATAGTTCTCACCCCCCCATTTTCCAGGTCCTTCCGCGAGTGAGGCGGCGGAGCGAGGCAAGGGTTTGGCTCTTTAGATAGCGGCCCTTCCATTTTGGTGATGCATAGAGTCGTACCCCTATTTTGGACTATGATAGCATAGGGGATTTTCATTCTTGTATGAATGTTGTATATTTCATAGTTTTGGAACATGATGTATGGAATGAAAGTGAAAGAAAAGAAAATTTTGGACATGTATATTGTGCCTTGTGATGTAATAGAAGTAGAACTTCTTTATGTTGATGCTTTCCTTGTGCAACTCTTGTACTCCGTTCCTAGTTGGAACATTGTGGATAAGCTTGTGTTGTGACGCCTTGGGCGGGTAGAAAGGACTCTATCCGTTCGGCGGGTCTGGGGCATGCGCCCGTGCGGTTATCCTTTCCACCTAGTTGGTGTTAAAGGACCGGCGGGGCGTGACAGACTGAGGTGGTATCAGAGCGTAGAAACGGTCTAAGTTGACCTAAGAAACCCTAGGATGGAAATGACCCTAGGAGTGTAGGCTCGTGAGTGACGAGATCTTTGATGTGGCGAAAGATAAGTGATTGGGTTATGTCCTTATGCCTCTAGTTGGAAATAGAGGTAGATTCGAGGTGTGTCTTATTCTTCACCAAGTGTGTTCATGTTGGCGGCCGACAACATGAAAACCAAGTGAGGGGAATAAGGACCCTTGTGTGACTTTCGCCTAGATTGGGTTCACGTTTATTTTCGTAAAATGTTATGTCGCAAATGACTTTGAATGTCATGAAATGACCAAAGTCATTGTGTTTTCAGGAGATAATGGTACGTGGTCGACCTCCTGCGAAGACCGGGCCCGGAGGATCGGGCGCGGCTCCCGAACAACTCGGGGAGGGCGAGAACTCGGCTCTTCGCAATGAGTTGACCGAGCTAATGGGCGTGGTTCGGCAACAGGCCGAAGCCATGCAGCGACAGGAGGAGCAAATTAAAAGGCTCCAGGATATGATGGCGCAGCAGGCGGCTGCGACTGGGGAGGTGAGGACGGGAGTACCTCCGGCCTCTGCTTCGGCACCGGCCGAGGAGGCGACACCGGCACCGGCCGTGGTGCCACCCGCGCCACCGGTTGTGGCCGAGGGGTCGGGTGCCCCCATGCCCGACTCCGAGATGGAGGATACGGAGCGAGAGCGCGCGCTTGCGGCTCTAATGAGGTTCAAAAAGTTCAACCCGCCTATCTTTAGCGGGGAGAACGTGGATCCGTGGGACGTAGAGACATGGATCGACGCTATCGAGACGCTCTTCGAGGACCTTTATACCTTGGAGAGGGACAAGGTGCACCTCGCCGTTCATTATCTAGAGCGGTCGGCGAAGGTGTGGTGGAAGGGGGTCCGACGTGATCGACTCTCTAGCCTTCCGCCACCATCGTGGGAAGAGTTTCGGGGTATGGTGTTCGCCACCTATTTCCCCGATAGCGAGAAAAGGAAGCTTCAAGAAAGGTTCCGCAAGTTGAAGCAGGGGAACCGCTCGGTGCGCGAGTACGAGAGGGAGTTCTCGTACATCATTAATTGCGTGCCGCACGTTGTCCACGGAGAGTTGGACAAGGTCGATTGTTTCGTGCACGGACTTCGACCGGATATCTTTCGGGCGGTGCACGCCCTTAAGCTACGGACCTTTGCGGAGGTCTTGGACCGTGCTCTTTGGGTGGAGCACGGGAATGCATGTGCGCGCGAGGAGCGCGAATCGTGGGAGAAAGAAAAAGATAAAGAGAAGGGAAAGAAGCGACCGGCGGGTGGCTCGGGGGGGCAATCTAGCTCTAAGCGGCCCCCGAAGCACTCGCAGCCGCAAAATCAATCCCGAGGGTCCCGATGGAACCGACCCTCAACCCCATGCCCGATTTGTAGCGGCCCCCACGGCCCTCAGCAATGTGACTATCGTGAGGGCCGGTGCTACAAATGCGGACAGCAAGGGCATATGCGGTACAACTGCCCGATGGATGATGGCCGAGCACCGTCGTCGGCATTGGCGTTTGCGCCACCGAGGCAGCTTGCGGGCATTCCACCCGCGGCGATGTCGGCAGGCCGTGCACAGCCGCCGAGACCATTGGAGGGCCAGCGGCCAGCACCCAGTGGACGAATATTCGCCTCTCAGGTGGAGGAGCCTGCTACCCAGGAGGACGTCGTGGCAGGTATTGTGTTAATTAAAGGCATTCGATGTAGAGCTTTGTTTGATACTGGTGCATCGCATTCATTCATTGCTCGATCATTTGCTATTGCACATGGAATAGAAATCATAGATGCCCTACATGCAAGAACGGTGCAAGTACCTGAACACACTTTTTGCGTACATCACGCGTGTGTAGATTGCCCCGTGAGGATTGAAAACTGGATCATGCCAGCTGACTTGCTGGTATTAAATCGAATGAGTGAATATGATTTGATCCTAGGAATGGATTGGCTCTCTAAGTATCATGCCACTATCGATTGTGAGAGCCGGATAGTGAAGTTTAAAGAACCCGGGCACAAAGAGTTTGTGTACCGTGGGTGTAAGAGTTCGCTCTTTGCTTCAATGGTGTCCACGTCGCAAGCAAGAAAGCTCATCGCTAGTGGTTGCATTGCCTACTTGGCGACGGTAGTGGACGACCGTAAGGAAGTGTTGGGGCTCGAGGACATTCCTATAGTCCAAGAGTTCCCGGATGTGTTTCCGACGGAGTTGCCCGGAATGCCACCGGATCGGGAAATAGAATTTGTGGTAGATTTGCTCCCAGGTACGGCGCCGATCTCTAAGGCCCCGTACAGGATGGCACCCGCCGAACTGAAGGAGTTGAAAGCACAATTGCAAGATTTAATGGACAAGAGTTTCGTAAAGCCAAGTGTGTCACCTTGGGGAGCCCCTGTTCTATTTGTGAGGAAAAAGGACGGTTCGCTGCGGTTGTGTGTGGATTACCGTGAGTTGAACAAAGTGACCGTCAAGAATAAGTACCCGTTACCACGAATTGATGACTTGTTCGATCAGTTGCAAGGGTCTCGGGTGTACTCAAAGATTGATTTGCAATCCGGTTATCACCAATTGAAGATCAAACCGGAGGATGTGCATAAGACCGCGTTTAGAACGCGGTATGGACATTATGAATTCACGGTTATGCCTTTTGGGCTTACCAATGCCCCGACAGCGTTCATGGATTTAATGAACCGTGTGTTCAAACCACTATTGGATCAATTTGTGGTTGTGTTCATAGATGATATTCTTGTCTACTCTCGGAGTGAAGAGGAACATAGGGAGCACCTGAGGATTGTGCTTCAAGTTCTTCGAGAGAACAAGTTGTTCGCCAAATTGAAAAAGTGCGAATTTTGGATCCGTGAGGTCGCTTTCTTGGGTCACGTAATTTCCGCAGGAGGAGTATCAGTGGACCCTATGAAAGTTGAGGCAGTTAAGGATTGGCCTCGCCCGACCAATGTCACGGAGGTGCGAAGCTTTTTGGGTCTTGCGGGATACTATCGGCGGTTCGTGGAGGGATTTTCAAAAATCTCCGGTCCACTAACGCGTCTTAACCGCAAGGGAGCCAAATATATTTGGAGTGAGGAATGCGACCAAAGCTTTAAGGAGCTAAAGGAAAGGTTGACTTCGGCTCCGGTACTCGCCTTGCCGATTGCGGGGGAGGGTTATGTGGTGTATAGTGATGCATCACGTCGTGGTCTTGGGTGTGTGCTTATGCAAAGAGGACAAGTAATAGCATATGCCTCTCGACAGCTGAAGAGCTATGAGCAGAATTATCGCACCCACGACTTAGAGCTTGCGGCGGTGGTCTTCGCACTTAAGTTGTGGAGACACTACCTATACGGGGAGCATTGTGAGGTGTACACGGATCACAAAAGTTTAAAGTATTTATTCACTCAGAAGGAGTTGAACTTGAGGCAGCGGAGATGGTTGGAGTTGATAAAAGATTACGACTTGACCATCTTGTACCACCCCGGTAGAGCCAATGTGGTGGCCGATGCGCTCAGTAGAAAATCCGTGGAGAACTTCGTGATTGAGATGACGGGACAAATGCCGTTAATCAAGGAAATGGGCCGGTTTGACTTGGAAGTCGTGGCCCCGGGCGTCCCCGCTAAACTTATGAGTCTCGAGGTGTGGCCGACCTTGTTGGAGCAAATAAAGGAAAAGCAATCCGGTGATCCGGAGCTCCAAAAGGTGCGGGGTACTATCGAGAGCGGGCGCGCCGGTGATTATCATGTAGATTCGATGGGTGCAATTCGATTTCGAAATCGATTGTGCGTGCCGAAAGTTGAGGACATTCGTAGGGAGATCTTGAAAGAAGCTCACACTTCTCCCTATGCGATTCACCCGGGCGGCACCAAAATGTATAAGGACCTCAAATTGCATTATTGGTGGCCGGGGATGAAACTTGATGTGGGACGCTTTGTGGCACAATGCTTAGTATGCCAACAAGTAAAGGCCGAGCGTCGCTTTCAGGCGGGAAAATTGCAAGGATTGCCCATTCCAGTTTGGAAGTGGGAAAATATCGCGATGGATTTTGTTGTGGGCTTACCTTGATCGCTAGGTGGCCACGATGCGATATGGGTGGTGGTGGATCGTTTGTCAAAGTCGGCACACTTTTTGCCAATCCACACCACTTGGTCGGGAGACAAGTTAGCCCAAGTCTACCTGGACGAGATTGTGCGGTTGCACGGGGTTCCGACCTCAATAGTTTCAGATCGAGATCCCCGTTTCACATCGCATTTTTGGAAAAGCTTGCAAGAAGCTTTGGGTACACGACTCGATTTCAGTTCAGCATTTCATCCTCAAACTGACGGTCAATCGGAAAGGACAATTCAGATTTTGGAGGATATGCTACGAGCGTATGTGTTGGACTTCAAAGGTGCGTGGCCTACTCATTTGCCGATGGCTGAATTTGCTTACAATAATAGCTATCAAGCTAGCATCGGTATGGCACCTTTTGAGGTTTTGTATGGAAGAAAATGCCGCTCTCCTATTCATTGGAGTGAAGTCGGCGAGAGAAGGGTCTTAGGACCGGACGTGTTGCGTGAAGCGGAGGAAAAGGTCCGCTTGGCACGCGAACGCTTATCGACGGCGCAATCTAGACAAAAGAGTTATGCGGATCGGCGTCGACGAGATTTGGAGTTTGCGGTAGGAGACCGCGTCTTCTTGAAAGTATCACCCATGAGAGGGGTGAAGCAATTTGGTGTTCGGGGTAAGTTGAGTCCCCGTTACATTGGACCTTATGAGGTTTTGGAACGTGTGGGATCCGTGGCATATCGGCTAGCCTTGCCGCCGAAACTTGCGGGGATACACAATGTGTTTCATGTATCGACCCTCCGCAAGTATGTGTATGATCCGGCGCACGTCCTCGAGTATGTGCCTATGGAGCTTCATGAGGATATGACTTATGAGGAGTTTCCCTTGTGTATCATGGATCGCGAGGTGAAAAGTTTGAGGAACCGTGAAATTCCTTATGTAAAGGTACAATGGACGAATCACGGTGAGCGCGAGGCTACATGGGAATTGGAAAGCTCGATGAAAGAGCGGTTTCCTTACCTCTTCGCTGAGTTCAGCTGAGGTATGATTTTAGTTTCGCGGCCGAAACTCTCTTTAAGGGGGGTGGAATGTAGTACACTGAATTTCAGTGCATCGTACTGAACTTCTACAAATTGTAGAGTTCTAGTGAGAAAATGGCATAAGAGGCTATATGTGAGGCTTTGGCCAAGTTCGGGACTGTGCGAAGTGTTTTCGGCGCAATTGAGGCGCGAAAATGGACTTCGAGAAGTTAAAACTGCGAACTTGGGAAGTCTGCACTGGATTCCGGTATGTGAACTCCAATACCGGAATTGGAGCTTGGTATACCGGTATGTGAAATGGTATACCGGAATGCTGTGTTAAAACCGAGAAACCCAGCTCTCGGGTTTGCGGAATTTTTTGAGGTATACCGGTATGAGAAATGGTATACCGGTATACAACGTGCGAAACAGTGAGACCAGCTCTCGGGATTCTGCAGGATTCCTGAGGTATACCGGTATGCGCATGCGCATACCGGTATACAATGTCCAGATTTTGGCTGGTTGTTGTGTTGTTTGTGGAGAGGGGCATTTTGGTCTTTTCACATGCGTGGGGGTATTAGAAAGGCTGGGAACACTCCCCTTTCTCAGAGATCATCTTCTCCACTTCTCCTCTCCATCTCTCCCACTTTCTCTCTCTAGAGATCTCTCCAAAACTTAGAGAAAAGGTGGATTGATCTTGAAAAAAGCTTCCAAAGGAGAAAAGAAGTTTCTTGGTGCAAGAAGGAGCTTGGGGATTTCGTGATTAAGCTTGGGTTGAAGCAAGAACTCTAGGCTTGGACACTTAGGAGCTTGAAGAATACCAAGATTTGAAAGCTCTTGAGGTGGGTTTGTGTTTACCGAAGTGATTAGGTCACTTCCATGTCTAGGGTAATTATCCATTTAAAAATAAAATGGTATGTGTTGAGAACCCTAGCATTTTGCATGTTGGCAAAGGTAAAATCATGATAGGTAGAACAATGAACTCCTATTGCATGATGTATATTTCAAGTACAATTCAATTATTGATACTTGTTGCATGGTTGCATGTGAGATTTAAACCTAGTGTCATTGAACATAGGTTGGAATATGTGAGATTTAAACCTAGTGTTATTGAACATAGGTTGGAACATGTGAGATTGAAGCCTAGTGTCATTGAACATAGGTTGGACATGTGATTTGAACCTAGAGTCATGGAACCTAGGTTGGCAATGAGAAAGTAAGCCTAGTGTTATCGGACATAGGCGAGACTTAGTGACTTGAACCTAAGATCATGAGATTTAGGTTGGCAAGTGAGAAATGTGAACAACGGGATGTGCGACGATTTTGCTATCCCGGGTAGGCGACGATTTCGCTGCCATGCCATGAGTTGGCCGTATTGAGACGGGATGTGCGACGATTTTGCTATCCCGGGTATGCGACGATTTCGCTACCATGCCACGAGTTGGCGGTGCCGACATGGGATAGGCGACGATTTCGCGATCCTGGGTATGCGACTATTTCGCTACCGCGCCACGTATTGGCGGTGTCGAGGGGGAGTTGTGCGACAAGGTCGCCATCCCGGGTATGCGACGATTTCGCTACCATGCCATGTGATGGCGGTGTTGAGACGGGGTATGCGACGATTTCGCTATCCCGAGTATGCGACGATTTCGCTACTCGAACTAGGAGGTGACAAGCTCACTCCTTGAATGTTGGAACAAATATGGTGAGACGGCGATTCCGAAACCATAAGTAAATGACAAGTAAAAGAACTTAGTCAATGTGGAACATAGGATGAACCTAGGAGAGAATGATAAATTATATATCATTTGGTTGCATCCTTTATGTTTATTTACTAAGCATGTAAATAATTGTTGCATAGTTATATATGATCTAACTTATGCATATGGTGTTTCTTTGGACCTGGTGGGTCGAGCTTCTCTCTTGGGTGGCCTTACCCACTGGGAACTATGTTTATAGTTCTCACCCCCCCATTTTCCAGGTCCTTCCGCGAGTGAGGCGGCGGAGCGAGGCAAGGGTTTGGCTCTTTAGATAGCGGCCCTTCCATTTTGGTGATGCATAGAGTCGTACCCCTATTTTGGACTATGATAGCATAGGGGATTTTCATTCTTGTATGAATGTTGTATATTCCATAGTTTTGGAACATGATGTATGGAATGAAAGTGAAAGAAAAGAAAAATTTGGACATGTATATTGTGCCTTGTGATGTAATAGAAGTAGAACTTCTTTATGTTGATGCTTTCCTTGTGCAACTCTTGTACTCCGTTCCTAGTTGGAACATTGTGGATAAGCTTGTGTTGTGACGCCTTGGGCGGGTAGAAAGGACTCTATCCGTTCGGCGGGTCTGGGGCATGCGCCCGTGCGGTTATCCTTTCCACCTAGTTGGTGTTAAAGGACCGGCGGGGCGTGACACCAATACAGTTGACAATTATTTGGGCAAGCATGGATATTTTCATATCCGAGGCCTAGTTTCTTAATAATCTTCTTCATCTCATTAAATGATTTGGGTAAACTTTTGCTATTTGATATCGTAAGTTGTAAAATCTCAAGCAAGTCAGTAAAGGATTTGTTTCTCCATTTATTTGTACCTTTCGTGTAAAATAGAAAGAGAAGAAAAGAAAAAAAAAATTAATTCACATTCTACCCATAACTCTTGGTCTACATTTTTATGCAAGTTATAAAAATTTCCAGCTTCCACATTTAGATTGTGTGTAGGTATATTCATGAAATCTGATGGACTAGGCATCTAACTCCGCATGCAAATGCCTTATTTAGTGGTTGATGCGTATCTACATACATGTTATAATTATCCTCTACACGACATTCAGGATTCAATGCAATTCGCACAGTTGACTCACCATGAAAAGTCCACTGTCGATAACCACGAAGAATTCTATTTCACACTAAATATTTGTAAACATCTTCTTGACTCAACTTATTTCTATTGAAACACTTCACACAAGGGCATCAAATTTTGCTATCAGAAATTGGATTCTTAAATGCAAAAACAATGCATCAACGCCCACCAAGTACTATCTACTTTCTCTTGGCCAGTTCAATCGTCCTTTAAATGTTTTCGAATTCATAAATGACTATGTAATATCTTGAAAATAGCACAATAAAATTAAAACTAAAGAAAAGAAGAAAGTGAAGAATAAAGAAAAAGATGCAAAATAAAAAGAGGCGTAATCCAACAAAACTTCATTCATGTTCACATATTAAAATCTAATAGTTAACAAATGATAGTGATGCTCCTCTAAATGCTTCTGGCGAGGGAAGAACTTGAAACTTAATTGCCATAATTGATAATTAGCAGTGTAATTCCATATTTGGAGTGTAAAAAAAAAAAAGAAGAAGCATGACATAGCAACAAGATAGAGTTATATTGTTCTATCATTCTAACTATCTGTGGGAATCAAGGAGGCATGTTTGTTGCTTAATTGTTCCTTTCTACTGTATTGACTTATTCTTTTTGTGTTGTCACACACTACCCAATTAATATTTCCCTCTCCTTCAATTCATAACAAGCATCGTAGTTGTATCCATACACTCATATGCAATAATTAATCTAAATAAACCTCTGTGGCACATGAAAGCTTTATATCCCTCATCATGGATCAACAAAAAGTACATCAATACATAAAAATGATGTCACAACAAAGAAATTCACCTAGGTTTCAATCTTACAACTATCAATAGATGATTCAAAGTAAACAATCCAACTCACTATCCCAACCAAATAACAAGATATGAATAAGAATCTTAACCTGAAAAATATATTCACATACCAAATTATGTGCTCTTCCACCGTAAGATCTTAAAACTAAAGCCCTAGATTGAGATTAAAAACCGGTCGCGCTCTCACTCCGAGCTCCTGAGCTTCTCCAAAGTTGATGATGAGGAGATGACCAGAAGAGGAGACAGTAGAGGAGGAGAGCGGAGGTGATGAGGGCGATGTTTCAGCGGTGGAGGTGATGATTGAGCTATACGGAGGTGTCTCGCGAAAGGAGAAGAGATCGACATGAGATGAGAGAAATCGCCATAAGAGACAGCGAGAGCTCACCATGGGAGATCGCAAGGGAGGTGAGACGGAGGAGACGATGCAGGAAAGAGGGGTTGAGAGGAATAGGGTGGGTTTCATTTTCCTTTTTTTTGGTGCTTTAGATCTGGTTTGTCGATGGTTTTTTTATTTCTTTTTCTCTTTAGATGTGGTTGTGTCTTTTTCAAATTTTGTGGCTTTAGGCTAAAAGGTTCTGATGGAGAGGTAGTTCAGTGAACCAGTGTGGGCTTTTTTTTTTTGGGCCTAAGAGGTTTTGGATGAGGATGCAACACTTTTAGAAAAGTGTCTCTAAGATGTGTCACTAAAGCCCAATTTTATTATGGTGTGGTGTGATGAGCTTGATGCAGCAATTAAAAGCTACAAAATGAATAAGGTGGAGATTGTTAAAATTTGGTTAAATCTTAATTGAATTATGATGGAGATTTAAATCTGTACCAGATGTCTCGAGTAGAATTTTAGTATAATTAGAATAGAAGTTACAAATATAGTAAAATCGTGGTTTCTTATCATCTAGCTTAACATGAGCAATGCTACGGGTGCTTACTTTTGGGCCGTACGGCCAACCTAGAGAGGAAGGCGCACAGGGTGTACAGCTTGGCCGTGATTGCACGAACTTGGTGCATCAGTGCATAGAGGGCACAGTAAATTAGAGAAATTAGCTAAGAGAACATGTGTGGTTTGTTCATCGTGGGTCGTTGTGTATACCTTGCGCATGGGTATATTCAAAGTTAGAAGAAGAGAGATCTGTTCGCTAGTGAGTTTTATTTTATCTTTTTTTATGTGGTTTTTTTTTTTGTGGTCATATCAGCTTTCACTCAGGAGGGAGAGTTTATAATAAAAATTTGATAGTACATTTTCGTTACAGAATATCAACAATCGGTACCAATATGAATACTAAATTTTTAGAAATTAGTATTAGAGCAGATTGTGGATTCTCAACATTGTAAATTTACTGAGAAGTAATTAAGTGCTTTTCTCCTTTGTTGAGCCGGTGGCCTCGGCTCCATCGAATGTCAGATGGATACTCCTCTTTTGCATTTATTTACTTTGTGTTCGTCCTGCCACCGAACTGTTATGGGGGTTAATGTGCAATATGAGAGGGACGGATGGCACGTCTTTTGCAGCTTACTCAATTGTAGATATACATAGAAGACGAGGGCAAGAACAACAGGTATCAAAGCTCATCAAGCTCTAAAGAGCAGTAACTCCCCTATTCGTCATGCTGGAGGGGCATCAAATTAAGCTTATCCAGCCCAATTCCGCATAGTCAACTTGTGGTTGTAAGTACAATTCTTTGCCTGCAGTGTAAAATAAAGGGTGAGAAACAATTGCTCTTTGAATAAAATAATTAAAATAATGGTAGCCGTCCGATTTGAAAGTTGTAAGATGTATATTCCAGATTAGGGTATACATCTAGCGCTCCTCAAAGAATAATGATAGAATATGTTTTTCCTCAGAACCTACTACATAATTAAATTAATAAAGCAAAAAAATACTTCTTACGCAATTTTCCAAAAACCAAGGGGGGCCAAGGTCCCCCTCAATCCATTAATGGCTCCCTCGCTATTTAAACAATAATGTTGGTGACATGTCTTACAAATAATCATATAAAATTTGAAAACAAATAAAATCTACATTTTCTCTTTTTACATATTTAAAAAAGAAAAATATGGGCATTGCAGATTAGATTGAATCCGTTTTTTATTATTTATTACTTTTAAGTGTTAAAATGAAAAAGATATTTTAATGTATTTTGAAGCTTCATAAGATCACATGAAGATATTACTGGAGTATGAGTATTTAATTACTATTTTTTCTTATGAAGAAAAGCCTATTAAAGTGTCTGATAAAATTTAAAGAATCTAATTGTCAAAATTAAAAATTTAGACAATTATTTACAAAAGTTTCAAAGTTTAGAGAGGCTTTTATACATTTTTTCCAATACAATATATACTACTTAAGCAGTAGAATAGAAAAAATAGATTTGAATGTTCCAAAGTTTCACGATATCACATTCAAGATATTTGTGGAAAATGGATATTTTAATTACGAGCTTTTCCTAAAAAGAGGAGCCTATTAAGTTGTTTATATATTTTTCCCAATATAGTGCTACTCAAGGCTGACTATATATTGTTCTATCTTATCATAACATAACCCAGGCTAAAAGTAGGGCTTTGGTCCAACCAATTAGAGTCCTTAATTAACATACGAATCAAAGAGAGTGGCGAATGACGTGTGAATCAAAGAGTGTAGCATATATAATAGCACAAATTTTCATGAAGTTAAACGATCGAGTAATCAAATGTACGCAATGCCGCATTTCCCGGCCTAAACAAAAGCCTCGTCGATTAACCACCACCCGTTTCATTCTACAAGAATAAAAGAGAAAACACAACCATCATTGATTAATTTTAACTCCCCTTCTCTCACCTCTCCCATCCCCCCCTTCTTCATATTCCTCTCTCCATCCCTTTTTTGTCCAAAGAGGGATGGCGAGCCCCGCGCTCTTCTTCTTCTTCCTCCTCCTCGTCTCCTCCTCCTCCTCCCAATACCTCGACCCTTCACCCCCCACTGCCCCTCCACCCCCCACTGCCCCTCCACCCCCCACTACCCCTCCGCCTCCTCCGACGTCTCCGGCTACTCCTCCGCCCGATGCCGACCTGCAGCCGACGCTGCCGAACCCGTTAAATCCCGTCTTCACGCCCGTGTCGTTCACGAACGGCCGGGGGTACTACAAGAGCATGGTGCGGGAGTTCTTGATAGCGCACAACCGAGTCCGCACGTTGGTGGGGGTGACGCCGCTCCGATGGGACCAGCATCTGGCGCGGTACGCGCGGCGGTGGTCCGAGCGGCTACGCGGTAATTGCACCATGGAGCACTCGAGGGGGCCGTACGGAGAGAACTTGTTCTGGGGCACCGGGTGGGACTGGAAGGCGACCGACGTGGTGCGCAACTGGGCGGAGGAGCACGCGTTCTACGACCCCACCAACAACTCCTGCTCGCCCGGACAAATCTGCGGACACTTCACCCAGATTGTGTGGAACGACACCGAGCGCGTCGGGTGCGCCCGCGTCGAGTGCGCCGGCGGCGGCGTCATCATCACCTGTAGCTACGATCCGCCCGGCAACTGGGTCGGCGAGCGGCCCTACAAGCTCGCTGCGCCCGGGACTGCGGCGTGAGGAGCGTAGTGGCGATTGAGTTGGTATTTTCAGCATGGATTTTATATGCAAGATTAATTTATTCCATGGTTATAAGGCTTGCTTATTCTAATGTATGGATCTTATTCATAAGATGCTTTGCCAAGAGTTACATTTTCCATTTACAAATCAGCTTTTTAGGTTTTTTTTTTTTTTAATCAGTCCTCTAAGAATATTCATTCGAGCCTATTAATTGAGAGGGATACCATATTGCACTACAAAATAATTATTATATATAGTGGCAACAAAAATATATAAAATATCGTCATAGAATATTTATGATAGTAATAAAAATTATTGTCGCCACGGGATTGATAGCATTTGGTGGCAATATTTTGTCGCCACCAAATAGTCATATTTTGTTGTATCTTTTGTCGCCACCAAATAGTCATATTTTGTTGTATCTTTTGTCGCCACTAAATTATAACAAGTAGGTGGCAATCTTATTTTGCCACTAAATTATCATATTTGGTGATAACTATTTGTCACTACAGTGTCAGGGACTTAGAAAAATTTCTGTGTAATCCGGTTCCTGATCCAACTCTGCAAGTTGAAATGGGTTGTCAATAAGGCCCGATTTTAGCCCCTCTTCGGGAGAATGAAGGGTTGCAAAACTGCTGCCATTATGCCTTACAAAACTGCCAAGAGATATGAGCAATTCTTGGGCAATGAGGGCTCATTACTTTGTATTAATGGGTGAGTTAGTGGGTGAGTTATGGTAGGCTAGATTTATTGTATCTTAGGCGTATAAATTGTGGAAATGGCTAAGGCCAAGGACACAAGAGAGTGTGTATAATGTAATTCTCTTTTTCTAAGTAATTGAGAGTACTTAGTTTTATTTAGGTAACCTCTATCTCTCTCTTTTCTTCCCTTTGCATACTTAGTCGTAGGACGCGAAGGTCCGAGCTAGCAATAGGGAGCAAGGCTTGTCCATCTTTGTGGAGAAAGGTGGGCGCCACATGGGCTTTGCGAGCAAAAATATAAAAGCCGTGACAATTGGTGTCAGAGTCGGTTCGAGTAAGGAACCATGTCAACATCCGATGCTGGAGTTATCAACACTGGGGGTGACTCTCCAAAGCAGCCCTCAAGCGGAACAAGAGCAAGGAACCGCAGGTAATCATGAGGGATGCCGCACTATTGGAGGACCGCTTCGCGCTGTTGGAGGACGTCATGTCGAAAATGAGTGGAAGGTACTCTAAAATGGTTGAATCCTTCAACTTATTTAATAACGAAGTCCGCAGTATGGAGGAAAGTGTCGCCATTGCCATGGCGACCTTTCGAAGCAAACTCGAAAAACTTCAGGGCAACATTAATGGTCGTGACGAGAAGTGAAAAAAACTGATTAAGGAACAGGTTGCTCGGGTTGATGAGGTCGAGAACCTCAAGACGCGGGTGGCGATCCTTGAGAAAGTGGTGGCGCGTGATCATGAACCACAAAGAGAGTTTGCTTCGAAGGTATGTGTCCCTGAGTCTCAAAATTTCAGGAGTACATGCGATGAAAAGGAGATCGACAACTTTTTATGGCACATAAAGCGCTACATCAAGACGCCGCGCTTGGACGACGAGGAGGAAGAAAGTCCAGGCCACGTCCATGTACCTTACTGATGACGCGATGCTATGGTGGCGTCGGCATTCTGCAGCGGTCGAGAAAGGCCAATGCAACCTGAAGACGTGGGAGGACATTGTGCATGAGCTCAAGGCACAGTTTTACCCAAAGCACGTCGCATACTTTGCGAGGAGGCAACTACGACAGGTCAAACGCACCGGTACACTCAAGGAGTATGTTAATGAATGAAGTAGATCCTCAGAAGATCAAGGCCATCCTGGAGATGCCTCCTCCAAAGAACTTGAAAGAATTGAAGTCTTGAACTTTTTTATTTATCGCCTAGTCAAGATTCAGGTATTCCTACCACAGAATGTCCAAGGGAAGCAAGAAGGCTTTGCTTTCCTGTTAAGGGAAAAGGGAACCTGCCGAATCAAAGCAATCCTCTCTTGGCATAGCTGAAGCTCATTTCCTGGACGACTGTTAGCGGTTCCAAATTAGGCTCAGTTCAAAGTCAGTCTAACCAAGGCCTATTTTAGAGTCAGATTAGCACTCTATCCCATTTAGCTCTTCTGGTTGGCTGCGTACCACATACCAATAGTCTTGCAAACTGAAACTATATAGCCAGCCTGAGCAAGAAGACAGAAGTCGAGATGACTTTTCATCCATTGCTGGAATAAAGCCTCGAAAAGCTCGTCATCTCTGCAATACGCCAAACGCAACCCGTCGATTTACTTTTTGTCACGCCCCGGGCTAGTTTTAGAAGCGGAAATACGTGCCAATTTTTTTTTTTTTTGAAAGCCTAGCCCGCGCCACGTACAGACCCGCCACAAATACAGGGTCCACTGTACACACGGACAGAACCTCCCCTGTATTTGCACGGCGTACACAACATACAACAGGATCACAACCACCATTCATTCATCACAAAACCACAACAACACAAGAAGATTTATACAGCTAACAGTCCTTAAACCTGTATGAATCTAAGCAAGTCCTTAGGCGAAGGATGATGCGATGCACAAGCAACAGATCATTCTAGAAAACTGCTCCTTACCCAGAAACTTTATTTTGAAACCCTAACCTCAAGCATTTAAAGATCCTTTGAAAACCGTTCTCCATACGAGAACTCTCTTTTGAAATCCCAAAAGTCGATCGATCGGAAATCTCTTTGAAAACTGTTTCCCACACGAAAACCTTTATTTGAAAACGCTACCACGAGGGGTAGAAATCCAAGATATGCGATATAAAGCCCCAATGAAAGATCTAAAAGCATCGACATCCAAAAGTCTAAGCATGCAATCCACACATTAATACTAAACCAAATCCACAAGATCTAAGCATGCAATCCACACATCCAAAATGTAACTGTACCAAAACTATAGCATGCTAGATAAAATAACCACAGTGTAACTAAACCACATCCATAACTAACTGATAAAGGATAAGGGTGATAACCAAATCTGGAGAGAGAAGCCTCACAGGTCGAGACCTCTAGTACCACTAACTAGGCGTGCCTCGTCGCGTCCCGACTCTCACCACCCTGCTCACCTGAAAACAACAACGAGGGCGGGGGGTGAGAACATGTAAACATGTCTCCCCTCCCAGTAGGTACCGCAAGCCGACGAAGGCGAGGTGTACACACCGTCACGAGGGTCAACAAATAGATAGATAGATAAGGTAAACAGTAGCACAAGTAAGTATGAGGCTGACATACAACTGAACAACTATGCTACTGTAAGCAACTAGTATATGCATCAATGGAGATAACCACAAAGTAAACCCAATCCATAGCCACCGGGACGTATCCCTGGCACTGTCACAACCTGCTCATCTCTCGGCACATAAACCTTCTGGACGCACTGCTTCAAGGCTCACGGATCGGTCAAATACACGACCCTTTTACGGAAAAGAACACCCCCAGGCAGTGGATCAGACCGCTGGTGTACGTGAAGTGCTAGAAGAGCTGTGACGATCGATGCGAATGCTCAATCCACAGAACGGCAATGAGCCGTGAAGCAATTGATAAACCACAACGAGGATCGCTCGGAACAAAAGGCGATCACAACCGACCAACTGGGTCGTCTCAATAATCATGCAAACCACAACTACTCTACTATCCAAGCACACATAAGTAGAGTCAATGGGAGTCAAGTGAACTAATAACTGAAATACAAGAGAAGGCGTAGAAAGGTATCACCGTAGTCCACTGAACCGACTCCGGATCAAAGTACCCACCTGTCGAAATGATAGAGCCTAACACCGATGGCTCTCGGGAACCACGATAGGACCTACGAAAGACTCACAGGGTCAAGGTCCACCAAGTCGACACTAAACACATAGCGCTCACATCCCGAAACCGACGGATCGCCCGAAAAACCCACCGGGACGATCCCGAAACCACACTAAGCTCCACAGGGGTACCAACAACCAAACCAGGTCCTCCGCTGTCCCCAAACACGCCAAAACAAGGTGACATGACAGCGAGCACAAGATCGGGGTGCCACAAACACAAACGCACCCGAAACGGCTTCCCGGGTTACCGAAAAGTGTCGATTTGACATCGGAACCCTTCGTCACTCATCCGCTGTCCTCAAAACTTCGGGACAGCGATGAGGAACAGCCAACGAGGCTAAATGACGAAGTCAAGTCACTTGCAAAAATAGCAAGTGAGTCGCACGACTAAAAACACGCGTTTCGCCGACTATTTCATCGAAAAACGCATCGGAAATAAATCCGGATCTCCGCGAAGGGCGAAGGGGTTGGACAACTAGTCCACAGGGTTTCAAGGGTCATGCCCTTGCTGCCCGCAGCGTCGCAACGCTGCCACAAACACCAAAGTCCCAAAACAAGCAACATTTACATACATAACAAGCATAATTAAGGCCGTTCGAGCATTCCGTTCGTCCGCACAACCTTCCGCAAGCACCAGCGGATAGGTAACGACGTAACGGAGGCCGTGCTTACAGCCCCACTGCGACAGGAACAGTCGCAGGCACAGTAAACCCATAAAAATAGTGCTCACATGCGATGACATTGCTCGACAAAGGTCGAACAGCGAAACGGCTCACCCAAACCGAAAACTAAGGTGAGCATGATGATCAGCGCATCACCGCGATCATCGTGCTCACCTTCCCGAGCTTCGGGAGGCAAAAGAGAGCAAAAACACAAGCACGCGGCCCAACCAAGCCAAAACTCAACCCTGGCCGGAGCAACCAGCTCCGGCCGGCGGCCGGCCGACATGCACGGCGCGCGGCGGGGGAGGTGAGGAAGAGGGTGCTTACCTCAGCCGGCGGCAGGAAGCGGCGGTGGCGGCGCGGGGAGAAGGCTCACACTCGGGCTGGCTAGGGCACGGCGGCGCCGGCAACGAACGGCGGCGCCGGCAACGAACGGCGGTGCCGGCGGTCGGGACGGCGAGCACCGGCAAGAGGGGACCGCCGGACGTCGGAAGGCCAGTGACCGCGATAAAGAAAACCGGCGGCGGCGGCGGCGGAGCGTGCTCGGCTGCGGCTGCCCTAGCGGCCCAGGCTGAGCCCGCAGTGGCTGCGGCGGCGCTCCGACGGCACGGGGGCGGCCGGGGAGGAAGGCGACGGCGCCGGAGGACCAGAGGGTGGCTGCGCGCACCCTCCAAGGCGGCGGGAGGCGGCGGCAGCTCGGGTCCAGCAGCCTAAGCCCGCAGCTGCCCTAGCAGCAGCTGGCAGCAGCTCGGCGGCGGTTCCCGGCGGCGGGGCAGGTCGCCGACGGTCGTGCCACCTCAGGGGGAGCTCCGGCGTGGGTTCACCCTGGGTGCACACTGCAAGGAAGGAGAAGAAGAAGAAGAAGAAGGAGAAGAAGAAGAAGAAAAGGGAGAGAAGAAGTTGGCCCGAGTTTGCGCCGGCCAGGGGTGGTCGGCGGCGGCCGACGGCGGCCGGCGGCGCTCGGGGAGAGGGCAAGGGTGCTGAGGAGGTGGGTGGCTCAGTGCTGGGAGCTGAGGGAGGAGAGAAGAACAATAACCACACACACACAACACATAAACCCAAAGCACAAAATACAATTGAGCCCTCGGAACAAAACAAATTAGCCCCAAGTCCCTCACAGCAAGCACAAAATGCCCAGACACCCCTCCACAAACAAACTCATGCAAAACGGTGCGTGAAATAAGGTCCAGATCGCGAAACAGTAAAATGTACAATACGACCCCTCAGTGAAGAACTCGTGATATCTCTCGATCCGTCCGTTGCATGTCGAAGCAAATTGCGCCATCGCGTTCAGCACTACCGAGACATCGAATCTACCATTTTGGATTGTCAGAAACGGACTCCAAAAAGCGTCCCAAACCATCCTCTCTCCGCAACCAAAAACTTAAAATAACAAAAACCTAAATATAATACATATACATATAGAGCTAGGCTGGTATACTATCGGTAGCACGGAGGCCTCCTTGCTACCAAGTTGTTTTCGATGATGCGGCATCCAAATCGACGATCGGCTCCGCTAGACTTGATTTACATTATTAAAAGTGTTTGGAAACTAAATTTCATAATTTTTCGACATTATTTGGCTAGTGATCAAAGGGTCTAAAAATTGACAATTTCAATGGTAGATGAGATACGTTTGTGAGTTTAACGGTGTAAAACAATTCAAATCTGATGAAATTTTTATAGAAAATTCTTTGAACTATTTAGAGTAAGATCAGTATCTCTGATCTTAAATTTAAGTCTTTTATCATCATTTTTTATGAAATTTTTATTTTCAGCCGTTCATTTTTTGACTACTCATTTGATAGGTAAATGATATCGAAAAATTATGAAATTTAGTTTCCAAACACTTTCAATAGTGTAGATCAAGTCTAGCGGAGCCGATCGTCGATTTGGAAGCCGCATCATCGAAAACAACTTGGTAGCACGGAGGCCTCCGTGCTACCGATAGTATACCAGCCTAGCTCTATAGAGCTATATATATATACACTTTTACATATATATATATATACGTATACAGATACCAAAAATACAGTAACGGGGAGAGAAATCACAGAATTCAAATTCCATAAAAATTCACAAAATTTGAATTCTCTTATCACTCCCACCAAACAAGAAGTTTCGTCCCCGAAACTTACTCACACACCATCCACAAACAATTGCGGGAACCACTCTCGCAAAGCAGACTCCAGCTCTCAAGTAGTCTCACGCTCCTCGTGACTCGTCCACAGCACTCCCACATACAGAAAGCTCCGGTTCCTCAATTGCTTCACCTCGCGAGCCAAAATCCTCAAAGGCGCCTCGTCGTAGCTGAGATCCTCCCTCAGCTGAACCGTCGTCGGGCTGATCATGTGAGAAGGGTCGGGGATGTACTTTCGAAGCACGGACACGTGGAAGACATTGTGCACCCGAGCAAGACTAGGAGGAAGAGCTAACCGATAAGCCACTGGACCCACACGCTCAAGGATCACGAACGGTCCCACAAAACACGGACTAAGTTTGATCCGCAATCCGAACCGCTTGATCCCTCGAGACGGCGACACTCTGAGCAGCACATGCTCACCGACCTGAAACACTAGGTCACGTCGTCGCTGGTCCGCGTAGCTTTTCTGCCGGCTCTGCGCAGTCAGCAGTCGCTGCCTCGCACTGCGAATCCTGGCCTCTGCGTCCTCCAACAGGTCAGGCCCGATCACTCGTCGCTCATCTACGTCATCCCAACAGATCGGTGATCGACAACGACGTCCATACAAGGCCTCGTATGGTGCCAACCCAAAGCTCGCTTGGAAGCTGCTGTTGTAGGCGAACTCCACCAAGGAAAGATACTTGAACCATCCCTCAGCATAATCCAAAACGCATGCCCGGAGCATATCCTCGAGAGTCTGAAAGACTCGCTCCGACTGCCCATCACTCTGAGGGTGGTAAACTGAGCTGAAGTAGAGCTTCGTTCCCAAAGCCTGCTGCAAGCTCCTCCAGAACTGAGAAATGAAGCGAGAATCCCGATCAGAAACGATCGACACTGGCACTCCATGCAGCCTGACGATCTCATCCAAGTAGAGCTGTGCCAGTCGATCCCGAGACCAAGTCATGTGTACCGGTAGGAAGTGAGCTGCTTTCGTCAATCGGTCCACAAAAACCCAGATTGCAACATGACCTCGCTGAGAACGAGGCAACCCGGTGACGAAATCCATGGTAATCTGCTCCCACTTCCCTACAGGTACAGGCAACGGTTGAAGCTTCCCGGCTGGTCGCTGATGCTCAGCCTTCACCTGCTGACAAATCAAACACTGAGCCACATGCTGAGCCACGTCCATCTTCATGCCAGGTCACCAGAAACTCTGCTTCAAGTCGCGGTACATCTTCGTCCCTCCAGGATGAACGGTGTACGGCGACCGGTGTGCCTCAGTCAAAATCTCTCGCCTCAAATCCGGATCACTGGGCACACACCTCCGTCCTCGAAAGCGAAGGGAACCATCAGCGTGAAACGTGAAGTCACCATTTCTGCCCTGCTCGGCCTCTGCTCGCACTCTCTGATAGTGCGGATCCATTAGCTGCCCACCGAAAATTCGATCAGACAAGGTGGGCTGCACCACCAAAGTCAACAACTATGCGGTAGCTCCATAAGGTAAAATCTCCAACTCTAGTCGACGAAACTCCTCCACCAATTGCTCCTGGTCGGTGATCATGAGAGACAGCTCCGTCGAAGGCTGCTTCCGGCTAAAAGCGTCCGCCACGACGTTCGCCTTGCCCGGATGGTACTGGATGGAGATGTCGTAATCCTTCAAAAGCTCAAGCCACCGTCTCTGTCTGAGGTTCAGCTCCTTGAAGAGGTACTTCAGACTCTGATGATCCGTGAACATCTCACAATGCGCTCCGTACAGATAGTGTCTCCAAAGCTTGAGAGCGAACACCACTGCTGCTAACTAGAGATCGTGCGTCGGTTAGTTCTTCTCGTAGTCCATCAACTAGCGCGAAGCATACGCGATGACCTTCTCTTGCTGCATGAGCACGCATCCCAATCCTATCCAAGACGCATCACTGCAGACCACAAAATTCTCACCAGGCTGCGGCAATGCTAAGATAGGGGCACGAGTCAATCAGTCTTTCAGCTCCTGGAAGCTCATCTGACAAGCGGGAGTCTACAGAAACTTCTCGCCCTTTCTCGTCAGCTTGCTCAAAGGGCGGTGATCTTTGAGAAACCCTCAACAAATCGCCGGTAACAACTTGCCAAGCCGAGGAAGCTACTAATCTCCGCCACAGAAGTCGGAACAGGCCAATCCACCACAGAGTCCCCCTTTCTTGGGTCCACCGCAATACCAGACTGCGTCATGACGTGCCCCAAAAAGAAACTTCTCGAATAGATCAGTATGTCGTCAAAGAAGACCACAACAAATTGATCCAAGAACTGCCGAAAAACCCCGATCAACAAATCCATAAAAGCTGTCGGGGCGTTCGCCAAACCGAACGGCATAACCGTGAACTCGTAATGCCCGTAACGAGTCCGGAAGGCCGTTATCGCAACGTCCTCGACCTTGATCTACAGCTAAAGATAACATGGCTGCAAAACAATCTTCGAGAATACCGAGGCTCCCTGGAGCCGGTCGAAGAGATCGTCGATCCGTGGTAGAGGTTACTAATCTTCACCATCATCTCGTTAAGCTCGAACTCACAATCAAACCAACGTAAAACCTTGCGAATCCATCACTCTGGTGCACAGGGTTGCCAATCGCAACAAGCGATAAAATCACCAGTGATGCCAAACACCTGTTTCCAAGTGATCGAACACGCGCTCCAAACCAAGACTGCACGAAAGTCGCGACGAAAACCTTGTACGCAAACACATGCGCAGAGACCTCGGAGCCAACAACCAGGCTCCCGACATCCGATCACCAAGGTACCAAAACTCCTGGCAAAAAACCGAGATCACCACACAAAACAAACCTTTTAGCTGTGAAGGCACAGCTACCGAGCTAAAAGGCAACCAGACTCAACCAGAGTCAAACCATCCGCAGTGATGGCAAATCAACTGCGCAAAACCACCCAAGGATTAGCTCAAGGCTCACTACGTGATCAGGGATGACCACCACACAGCTTTCCCACAAGACGACGTAGAGATTGTCTCGCAAGAGAAAGCATCGACCCAATCCTGAAAGTCCCAAAAGGGATAGGGTATTCCATCCTAACTTTTGACACTACGTTGTCTGCAGCCAACGTACTTATCAAAAGAAATATGAAATATCCGCAGATCAAATGCCGACAACAAATTGGCAACACCACAAAGGTACCAGGTCAACCAACTCAAAAGCTGGACCAAAATCACGGAAGAATCACCGAATTAACGAGAAAAAGCAAACCGACCAACAAAACAAGGTCTGCCCTGAGCCAACTCCCTAGGAGTCCTCGGCTTCCAACAACAAACCGACGGCTACACGCGACGTAGGGTCGCCAACCACACGAACCAAAGCGAAGGAAAAACAATTCCAGCGTCGACTAACCAACGTCAAACGCGGTGAGATCTCCAACAACAACCAGGAAGATCTCGCGACAGCACGAAAGCCTACCAATACCACCAGAAATCCCAAAACACACCAATTTAGACGTTAGGATAGTCGCAAACCATGTAGGAACCAACAAAAACCTGACACCAAACAGTGTCCACTCAGTCTAGTACACGTCAGTTTGACGCAAGAACTAGCTAAATGTCGAAAGACCAACACTGACGATTCCACCAGCAATACGTCAGTGGGGTAGGCTTCACCGCCCTACCCAACAAAATAGAGAAGATAACACCAAAGTTGCGATCAAGATCGCTCAAAACACCGTCTCCGTAGAGACGCTCGCAGTGGCCCTCGTGCTCTACACGAAAAGTGGGGCCAGGGCAAGAACAGCCCAAACGACAACACAGATCCACCAAGTGACGTCACCTAGCCCGATATGGCCACCACCTGCCAACGAGTGGTTACGCAAAGGGGAAAACACCCTGCCACTTGGTATCTGTCTGGTACTCCACCACCACTTCTAGAAGGAGCATGAGTCTGCGAACAAGGGCGGATCGAATCTCAAGAAATCCGCCAATCGCGCTCGGATGTGGCCACCACCCCAATCACGGCGTCGGCGTCCACAGGCGAAACAGCCGACCTAGTCGCTGTCGTCGTCGTGGTCGTGGTCACAACGGCGTGGGTGCCACATGAGGGTCTGCAGTCATCAGGGCACTCGGCGAAGGAGGAGGAAGGGCTGGAGCGGCAGTCGCCGTAGCCTGCTGCTGCAAAAACTACCGGAACATGCCGGAGAGGGTTGTCAGCTGACTCCTCGCCTCGACCTCAAGCACACAGGGTACGGTCTACATCAGGCTGTCCGCCTCCTACCAGCTCCTCACTCGAACCAGCCGCAATAGCCCGAGTCAGAACACCAGCAGACGGCTCCGCAGGCGCACGCCTACCACCACGACCCGGACGGGGAGGTCTACCACGACCACAAGCCATCTGCAAAACACAGAAACCTGCGCAAGAGAAAGGGGTCGGCAACTCCCACAAAACACAAGTCGAAAACAAACACCTCGAACTCGCGCACCTATACATCTTAGGTCTTCCTATGGGTCAGCCTAACTAATGGTTCAGTTACAAGTTTATGAATGAATGAGTGTTTGTACCCTTTACGCTCTGATACCATCTTAATCTGTCACGCCCCGGGCTAGTTTTAGAATCGAAAATACGTGCCAATTTTTTTTTTTTTTGAAAGCCTAGCCCGCACCACGTACAGACCCGCCATAAATACAGGGTCCACTGTACACACGGACAGAGCCTCCCCTGTATTTGCACGGCGTACACAACATACAACAGGATCACAACCACCATTCATTCATCACAAAACCACAACAACACAAGAAGATTCATACAGCTAACAGTCCTTAAACCTGTATGAATCTAAGCAAGTCCTTAGGCGAAGGATGATGCGATGCACAAACAACAGATCATTCTAGAAAACTGCTCCTTACCCAGAAGCTTTATTTTGAAACCCTAACCTCAAGCATTTAAAGATCCTTTGAAAATCGTTCTCCACACGAGAACTCTCTTTTGAAATCCCAAAAGTCGATCGATCGGAAATCTCTTTGAAAACTGTTTCCCACACGGAAACCTTTATTTAAAACGCTACCACGAGGGGTAGAAATCCAAGATATGCGATATAAAGCCGCAATGAAAGATCTAAAAGCTTCGACATCCAAAAGTCTAAGCATGCAATCCACACATGAATACTAAACCAAATCCACAAGATCTAAGCATGCAATCCACACATCCAAAATATAATTGTACCAAAACTATAGCATGCTAGATAAAACAACCACAGTGTAACTGAACCACATCACTAACTAATTGATAAAGGATATGGGTGATAACCAAATCTGGAGAGAAAAGCCTCACAGGTCGGGACCTCTAGTACCACTAACTAGGCGTGCCTCGCCGCGTCCCGACTCTCACCACCCTGCTCACCTGAAAACAACAACGAGGGCGGGGGGTGAGAACATGTAAACATGTCTCCCCTCCCAGTAGGTACCGCAAGCCGACGAAGGCGAGGTGTACACACCGTCACGAGGGTCAACAAATAGATAGATAAGGTAAACAGTAGCACAAGTAAGTATGAGGCTGACATACAACTGAATAACTATGATACTGTAAGCAACTAGTATATGCATCAATGGAGATAACCACAAAGTAAACCCAATCCATAGCCACCGAGACGTATCCCTGGCACTGTCACAACCTGCTCATCTCTTGGCACATAAACCTTCTGGACGCACTGCATCAAGGCTCACAGATCGGTCAAATACACGACCCTTTTTCGGAAAAGAACACCCCCAGGCAATGGATCAGACCGCTGGTGTACGTGAAGTGCTAGAAGAGCTGTGACGATCGATGCGAATGCTCAATCCACAGAACGGCAACGAGCAGTGAAGCAATTGATAAACCACAACGAGGATCGCTCGGAACAACAGGCGATCACAACCGACCAACTGGGTCGTCTCAATAATCATGCAAACCACAACTACTCTACTATCCAAGCACACATAAGTAGAGTCAACGGGAGTCAAGTGAACTAATAACTGAAATACAAGAGAAGGGATAGAAAGGTATCACCGTAGTCCACTGAACCGACTCCGGATCAAAGTACCCACCTGTCGAAACGATAGAGCCTAACACCGACGGCTCTCGGGAACCACGACAAGACCTACGAAAGACTCACAGGGTCAAGGTCCACCAAGTCGACACTAAACACATAGCGCTCACATCCCGAAACCGACGGATCGCCCGAAAAACCCACCGGGACGATCCCGAAACCACACTAAGCTCCACATGGGTACCAACAACCAAACCAGGTCCTCCACTATCCCCAAACACACCAAAACAAGGTGACAGGACAGCGAGCACAAGCTCGGGGTGCCACGAACACAAACGCACCCGAAACGGCTTCTCGGGTTACCGAAAAGTGCCAATTTGACACCGGAACCCTTCGTCACTCATCCGCTGTCCTCGAAACTTCGGGACAGCGATGAGGAACAGCCAACGAGGCTAAATGATGAAGTCAAGTCACTTGCGAAAATAGCAAGTGAGTCGCACGACTAAAAACACGTGTTTCGCCGACTATTTCATTGAAAAATGCATTGGAAATAAATCCGGATCTCCGCGAAGGGCGAAGGGGTTGGACAACCAGTCCACAGGATTTCAAGGGTCATGCCCTTGCTGCCCGCAGCGTCGCAACGCTGCCACAAACACCAAAGTCCCAAAATAAGCAACATTTACATACATAACAAGCATAATTAAGGCCGTTCGAGCATTCCGTTCGTCCGCACAACCTTCCGCAAGCACCAGCGGATAGGTAACGACGTAACGGAGGCCGTGCTCACAGCCCCACTGTGACAGAAACAGTCGCAGGCACAGTAAACCAGTAAAAATAGTGCTCACATGCGATGACATTGCTCGACAAAGGCCGAACAGCGAAACGGCTCACCCAAACCGAAAACTAAGGTGAGCATGATGATCAGCGCATCGCCGCGATCATCGTGCTCACCTTCCCGAGCTTCGAGAGGCAACAGAGAGTAAAAACACAAGCACGCAGCCCAACCAAGCCAAAACTTAACCCTGGCCGTAGCAACCAGCTCCGGCCGGCGGCCGGCTGACATGCACGGTGCGCGGCGGCCAGGGTCGGATACGGGGGAGGTGTGGAAGAGGGTGCTCACCTCAGCCGGCGGCAGGAAGCACGGCGGCGCCAACAACAAACGGCGGCGACGGCGGTCGGGACGGCGAGCACCGGCAAGAAGGGACCGCCGGACGTCGGAAGGCCGGTGACCGCGACAAAGAAAATCGGCGGCGGCGGCGGCGGAGCGTGCTCGGCCGCGGCTGCCCTAGCGGCGGCGGCGGAGCGTGCTCGGCCGCAGCTGCTCTAGCGGCCCAGGCTGAGCCCGCAACGGCTGCGGCGGCGGTGCTCCGGCGGCACGGGGGCGGCCGGGGAGGAAGGCGACAGCGCCGGAGGACTAGAGGGTGGCGGCGCGCACCCTCCAAGGCGGCGGCGGGAGGCGGCGGCGGCTCGGGTCCAGCAGCCTCGGCCCGTAGTTGCCCTAGCAGCAGCTGGCAGCAGCTCGGCGGCGCTCGGCGGCGGTTCCTGGCGGCGGGGCAGGTCGCTGGCAGTCGTGCCACCTCAGGGGGAGCTCTGACGTGGGTTCACCCTGGGTGCACACTGCAGGGAAGGAGATGAAGAAGAAGAAGAAGGAGAAGAAGAAGAAAAGGGAGAGAAGAAGTTGGCCGGAGTTTGCGCCGGCCAGGGGTGGTCGGCGGCGGCCGGCGGCGCTCGGGGAGAGGGCAAGGGTGCTGAGGAGGTGGGTGGCTCAGTGCTGGGAGCTGAGGGAGGAGAGAAGAACAATAACTCTCTCTCTCTCTCTCTCTCTCTCTCTCTCTCCAGTCACACACACACAACACATAAACCAAAAGCACAAAATGCAATTGAGCCCTCGGAACAAAACAAATTAGCCCCGAGTCCCTCACAGCAAGCACAAAATGCCCAGACACCCCTCCACAAACAAACTCACGCAAAACGGTGCGTGAAATAGGGTCCAGATCGCGAAATAGTAAAATGTACAATACGACCCCTTCGCGAAGAACTCGTGATATCTCTCGATCCGTCCGTCGCATGTCGAAGCGAATCACGCCATCGCGTTCAGCACTGCCGAGACATCGAATCTACTATTTTGGATCATCAGAAACAGACTCCAAAAAGCGTCCCAAACCATCCTCTCTCCGCAACCAAAAACTTAAAATAACAAAAACCTAAATATAATACATATACATATATATATATATATACACTTATACATATATATATATATATATATATATATATATATATATACGTATACAGATACCAAAAACACAGTAACGGGGAGAGAAATCATAGAATTCAAATTCCATAAAAATTTACAAAATTCGAATTCTCACATCACTCCCACCAAACAAGAAGTTTCGTCCCCGAAACTTACTCACACACCATCCGCAAACAATTGCGGGAACCACTCTCGCAAAGCAGACTCCAGCTCCCAAGTAGTCTCACGCTCCTCGTGACTCGTCCAGAGCACTCCCACATACAGAAAGCTCCGGTTCCTCAACTGCTTCACCTCGCGAGCCAAAATCCTCAAAGGCGCCTCGTCGTAGCTGAGATCCTCCCTCAGCTGAACCGTCGTCGGGCTGATCACGTGAGAAGGGTCGGGGATGTACTTCTGAAGCACGGACACGTGGAAGACATTGTGCACCCGAGCAAGACTAGGAGGAAGAGCTAACCGATAAGCCACTGGACCCACACGCTCAAGGATCACGAACGGTCCCACAAAACATGGACTAAGTTTGCTCCGCAATCTGAACCGCTTGATCCCTCGAGACGGCGACACTCTGAGCAGCACATGCTCACCGACCTGAAACACTAGGTCACGTCGTCGCTGGTCCGCGTAGCTTTTCTGCCGGCTCTGCGCAGTCAGCAGCCGCTGCCTCGCACTGCGAATCCTGGCCTCTGCGTCCTCCAACAGGTCAGGCCCGATGTCACGCCCCGGGCTAGTTTTAGAAGCGGAAATACGTGCCAATTTTTTTTTGAAAGCCTAGCCCGCGCCACGTACAGACCCGCCACAAATACAGGGACCACTGTACACACGGACAGAGCCTCCCCTGTATTTGCACGGCATACACAACAACAACGACAGGATCACAATCACTACTCATTCATCACACCCAACAAGAACAACAACAAACATGATTCATACAGCTAACCGTCCTTAAACCAGTATGAATCTAAGCAAGTCCTTAAGCGAAGGATGATGCGATGCACAAACAACAATCATTCTAGAAATCTGCTCCTTACCCAGAAGTTTTCTTTGAAACCCTAGATCCAATCATTTAAACCCTTTGAAAATCGTTCCCCACACGAGAACCTTTTTTTTGAAAACGCTACCACGAGGGGTAGAAAACCAATGTATGCGATAAATGAAAGATCTAGAAGAATACTCAACCAAGAGTCTAAACATGCAATCAATTCATAGGAACTAAACCAAAACCACAGAAGATAAGCATGCAATACAAACATCCAAAATGTAACTGAACCTCATCCACAACTAACCAACTGTCAAGGGATAGGATAATAACCAAAAATCTGGGGGAGAAGCCTCACAGGTCAGAACCTCTAGCACACTATCTATGCGTGCCTCGCTGCGTCCCGACTCCCACCACCCTGCTCACCTGAAAACAACAACGAGGGCGGGGGGTGAGAACATGTAAACATGTCTCCCCTCCCAGTGGGTACCGCAAGCCGACGAAGGCGAGGTGTACACACCGGCACGAGGGTCAACATATAGATAAATAAGGTAAACAGTAGCACAAGTAAATATGAGGCCAACATATAACTGAACAACTATGCTACTGTAATCAACTAGTGTATGCATCAATGGAGATAACCACAAGGTAAACCCAATCCATAGCCACCGGGACGTATCCCTGGCACTGTCACCTGCTCAACACTCGGCACATAAACCTTCTGGACGCACTGCGTCAAGGCTCACGGGTCGGAACAAACTCAACGACCCTTTTCCGGAAAAGAACACTCCTAGGCGGTGGATCAGACCGCTGGTGTACGTGAAGTGCTAGAAGAGCTGTGACGATCGATGCTAATGTTCAATCCACAGAACGGCAACGAGCCGTGAAGCAACTGGTAAACTACCACGAGGATCGCACGGAACAACAGGCGATCACTGCCGACCAACTGGGTCGTCTCAATAATCATGCAAACCACAACTACTCTACTATCCAAGCACGCATAAGTAGAGTCAATGGGAGTCAAGTGAACTAATAACTGAAATGCAAGAGAAGGGATAGAAAGATATCACCGTAGTCCACTGAACCGACTCCGGATCGAAGTACCCACCTGTAGAAACGGTCAAGCCTAACTCCGATGGCTCTCGGGAAACACGACAGGACCTACGAAAGACTCACATGGTCAAGGTCCACCAAGTCGACGCTAAACACCAAGCTCACACAATCCCGAATCGACGGATCGCCCGGAAAACCCACCGGGACGATCCCGAAACCACACAAAGCCCCAGAGGGGTACCTACAGCCAATCAAGTCCTCCGCTGTCCCCCAAACACACACAACAAGGTGGCGGAACAGCGAGCACAAGCTCGGGGTGCCACGAACACAAACGCACCCGAAACGGCTTCCCGGGTTCCCGAAAAGTGCCGATTTGACACCGAAACCTATCGTCACTCATCCGCTGTCCTCGGAACTTCGTGACAGCGATGAGGAACAGCCAAAAAGGCTAAAAGATGAAGCCAAGTCACTTGCGAAAATAGCAAGTGAGTCGCGCGACCAAAAACACGCGTTTCGCCGATTATTTCATCGAATAACGTGTTCGGAAATGGATCCGAAACTCCACGAAGGGCGAAAGGGTTGGACAACCAGTCCATAGGGCCCCAAAGACCATCCCCTTGCTGCCCACAGCGTCGCAACGCTGCCACAAACACAGAAATCCCAAAACAAGCCACAAATACATACATACAAGCACAAAACAAAGCCGTTCGAGCAATCCGTACATCCGCACGACCTTCCGCAAGCACCAACGGATAGGTAACGATGTCACGGAGACCGTGCTCACAGCCCCACTGCGACAGGACAAGTCGCAAGCTCAGCAATTGCATAAAAATAGTGAAAAATACAATAACATAGCTCGACAAAGGCCGAACGACGAAACGGCTCAACCAAAACCACATCTAAGGTGAGCATGATGATCAGCGCGTCGCCGCGATCATCGTGCTCACCTTCCCAGACTTCAGGAAGCAACAGGGAGCTCAAATAACCTTGCGCGGCCAAAATCCATCAAAATAAGACCCCGGCCGGAGCAACCAGCTCCGGCTGGCTGCCGGCCGACATGCAAGGCCAGCGGCGGCCAGGATCGGCAGAGGAGGTGGCAAGGAAGAGGGGGCTCACCTCAGCCGGCGGCGGGAAGCGGCGGCGGCGGCGCGGGGAAACCGGTAGCCCTCGGGTTGGCTAGGGCACGGCGGCGCGGCAACGGGCGGCCGGCGGCGACACGAGCACCGGCAAGAGGGGGGTCGCAGGACATCGTCCTGCCGGTGACCGCGACAAAAAAGACGGCGGGTGGCGGCGGCGGAGCAGGCTCGGCCGCGGCTGCCCTAGCAGTCCAACCGAGGCTTGCGACGGCTGCGGCGGCGCTTCGGCTGCACGGCGGCGGCCGGGGAGGCAGGGGGCGGCGCCGGAGGTCACGGGGGGGCGATGCTCACCTTCCAAGGCTGCGGGAGGCGGCGGCGGCTTTGGCTCACAAAGCTCGGCCAGCTGCTGCCCCAGCAGTGGCCGCAGCAGCTTGGCGGTGGCTCTCGGCGGCTCCCGGCGGCAGGGCGACGACGGCGGCGGTCGTGCCACCTCAGGGGGAGCTCAGGCGTGGGTTCCCCCTGAGTGCACACCACAGAGAAGGAGAAGGAAAAGAAGAAGAAGGAGAAGAAGAAGAAAAAGAGAGAAGGAGATGGCCGGGGGCAGCGCCGGCCAGGGGTGGTCAGCGGCGGCTGGGGGAGCTCGGGGAGGATGCTAAGGGGCAGGGGGAGAGGTGGCTCGCAGCTGGGGTGGCTGAGGAAGAAAGAGAGAGAGAGAGAGAGAGAGAGAGAGAGAGAGAGAGAGAGAGAGAGAGAGAGGTTCAACCACTCTCACAACCACTACTCACACACACACGCCAACATAAACACTTAGCACAATTGCACAAAAGCCCCTCAAACCCCACAAATCACCCCTGAGTCCCCCACAGCAGGTACAAAAGCCCAGACACCTCTCCACATTCGAACTCACGCGAAACGGTGCGAAAAACGGGGTCCAGATCGCGAAACAATAAATGTACAATTCGACCCCTTAGCGAAGAACATGCGATAACTTTCAATCCGTCTGTCGCATGTTGACACGGATCGCGCCATTGCGCTCAGCACTGCCGAGACATCGAATCTACTATTTGGATCGTCAGGATCGGACTCCGGATTGCGCCATTAAGCCGTACCAAAAATCCAAAAATCATAAATACATATAATACACTATATATACTATATATATGCACCTATACACACTAATATAAGTATACCTATACTCATACAGCTCAGATGCACAGTAATAGGGGTGAGAGACACAGAATTCAAATTCGCAGATCAAAGGAAACAATATATAAATCAGAATTCTCACATCACTCCCACCATACAAGAAGTTTCGTCCCTGAAACTTTCTCACACAACATCCGCGAACAACTGCGGAAACCTCTCGCGCAAAGCAGACTCCAGCTCCCAAGTAGCCTCGCGCTCCTCGTGATTCGTCCACTGAACCTTCACATACGGAATGCTCCGGTTCCTCAACTGCTTCACCTCGCGAGCCAAAATCCGAACAGGCACCTCGTCGTAGCTAAGGTCCTCCCTCAGCTGAATCGTCGTCGGGCTGATCACGTGAGAAGGATCAGGAATGTACTTCCGAAGCATAGACACATGGAAGACATTGTGCACCCGTGCCAGACTAGGAGGAAGAGCTAACCGATAAGCCACCGGACCCACACGCTCAAGGATCTCGAACGGTCCCACAAATCGCGGACTAAGCTTGCTCCGCAACCCGAACCGCTTGATCCCTCGAGGCGGATCCTAGTTGGAGTTTTCCCACGTAAATCTCGGTGTGCTATTTTTATTTTCGCACTTATTTTATTGCATCGAGATTTGTGGTTTGGCCGTTATACCTATTCACCCCCCTCTAGGTATTGATAGTATCTAGATAGATCCTTAGGGCTCCCCCGTAACTTACAATTGGTATCAGAGCGGGATCTAGATTTATCTATCATTATGGGTGAAGGTGGTAACATTGATCGACCTCCGTTCTTTGATGGCACAAACTATGCTTATTGGAAAGTTCGCATGAGAGCTTTTCTAATAGCCATCGATGAGCAAGTGTGGCAATCTATAGAATTTGGATGGACTCATCCCACTCAAATCGTCGATAATATTAACGTCCCCAAACCTCGAAATAAGTGGAGTAAGGAAGAGATTGATTTATCTTCTTACAATGGTAGGGAAATTAATGCCTTATTTAATGCTCTATCTCAAACCGAGTTTTCACGCGTCTCGGCGTGTGAAACGGCTAAGGAGATTTGGGATACTCTCCAAGTTACGCATGAGGGAACTAGCTTGGTAAAGGTCCAAAAACTTCAAATGCTTACAAGTAAATTTGATTCAATTTCCATGGACGATCATGAGACCTTTACCGAGTATTATACTCGTCTTCAAGACAGTCAATACATGCACAAACATGGGAGAGAAATGTTACGGATTTTATATTGGCATATTTCGTGAAGTGAGTCAGAGTCTTGAAGGTTCAAAGAAGAAAAGACGAAGATTGAAGACTCGAAGACTCAACGTTTGAATTCACGATGCTTGGTAAGTTTAAATAATCTTGATGATGATTTATAAACATTTACAAGTATTTGGAAGACATTAGAATGGATAAAAATTAATTTAAAATATAAAAAATGAGTTTTCCAACTTCCAGGATCCGAACCTTGTGGTGAGGTCCGGAACCCGTACGCCTCCCTGGCTGTCACGCAGGGAGGGTCCGGACCCTGAGGGATGAGGTCCGGACCCTGAGGGATGAGGTCCGGACCCTGAGGGCGGAGGTGCGGACCCTGAGAGCTGAGGTCCGGACCCCAGGCTGTTTCGCAGAGCGGGTCCGGACCCTGATGGCTGCGGTCCGGACAATGAAAAGCTGAAACGTTTCAGAGTCCGGACCTTGCAATCCAAGGTCCGGACCCCGACCCGTCGCGAAGTTTTGGAAAGTTATTTTTTCAATCATACTCTGATTCTAATGTCCCCCAAACATGTAAATAAGATGGTAGATTCCTTAAAATCTTTTTAGCAATCCTAATTTGATTCCAAACCTTTTTAAAATCAGTTTTTCAATCCTAGTCGAAATCGATTTGCTTCCAAACTTTTCTAAAAACTATTTTTTAATCCTAATCTATTTTGGATTGCTTCTAACCTATAAATAAGATGTGGGAATATCTCTAAAATGTGGTTAAGCATAGATTATCTTTTAGAAACCCTAGAAGCTTGTAGGTAACCGTTTTCCTCATCTTCTACATCAAACTTCTCTCAAATTGATTCATAGTGCCCTAATTTCTAATATTCTTTTAGAATCAATTTGAGAATTGCTTAGAGACTATTCCCACAGATCTTCAATGATATTCTAAGCAATAAACCATCATCATTTTTATTGTTTTTGCTCCAGATGGAGTGCGCTCGTGGATTCGAGTGAGCGTCGTGGATTCGACATGTTGAAGGCTTCGTGAATTCGAAGTTGGGCGTCTCGTGGATTCGAGGCGTGGCGTCCGTGGATTCGAACGTGGGGCGTGGACAACCCGTTGGTGCGCGTGATCCGCTGAAGAGAAGGGAGATGTTAAGTCCGTGGAGTCGGTAATCACCTTGTAATTCTTTATTCTTAGTGGATTGTTTTTCGCGTGTTGGTCCCGTGGGTTTTTCTCCAAGGTGGAGTTTCCCACGTAAATCTCGGTGTGCTGATTTTATTTTCCGCATTACTTTATCGCATTGAGATTTGTGATTTTTGTTTATACACCTATTCACCCCCCTCTAGGTGATTGATATACTCTAGATAGATCCTAGGGCTACCCCCTATCTTACAGAAGAAAGACGGGTCCTTGCGGTTATTTGTGGATTATCGAAAACTTAATCACAATCAAGAATTAGTATCCATTACCACAGATCGACGATCTCTTGATTAGTTGCAAGGGTCCTGAATATCTCAAAGATGATCTTCAATCGAAATATCACCAGCTAAAAATAAAGCCAGAGGATGTGCATAAGACAACTTTCATGACGCATTACGGTCACTATGAGTTCACCTTAATGCCGTTAGGGCTTACCAATGCATCGACGACTTTCATAAACCTTATGAGCCGCCTCTTTCGATCATTCCTGGACTGATTTGTCATGATTTTTATTGAAGACATCTTGATCTACTCTGGAAATGATGAGGAACATAATGAGCATCTTAGGGAAGTCTTGCAAGTGCTTCGGGAGTAGAGGCTACTCGCGAAGTTGAAGAAATACGAATTTTGGCTCAGGGAAGTTTCATTCTGAGGACACGTCATTTCGGAGGTTGGGGAGGGGTTCTCTAAAATTACCGCTCTACCTATGGGCCTCATATGTAAGGGGGATAAATTTATTTGGAGCGATGAGTGCAACAGAAGCTTCCAACTATTAAAGGACAAGTTGACATCAGCTCTATTCTTGCTTTGCCTACGACGAGGAAGAGGTTTGCAGTTTATAGTGACACCTTCGGGAGCGGTCTTTGGCGTATACTGATGCAAGAGGATAGGGTCATAGCCCATGCCTCTCGGCAGCTGAAGAGTTATTAAAAGTACTACCCTAACCATGACCTCGAGTTGCCCACGGTGATCTTTGCATTGAAATTATGGCAGTACTACCTCTACGACAAGCATTATGAGATTTGTACGGATCATAAGAGCCTCAAATATTTATCACTCAGAAGAAATTGAATCTGAGGCAATGTCGGTGGTTATAGCTATTGAAAGATTACGACGTCACAATTTTGTGTCACCTGAAAAAGGCAAATGTGGTGGTGAACGCTCTAAGTCAAAAATCTATAGAGAATTTTGTAATGATGATCATCAGTCAAGCGCCGTTATAGGAGGAAATGCGGCATTTCAATTTGAAGGTTGTTGTATCCGGCTCCCCGGTAAAACTTATGACACTTAGAGTGCAGCCGACCCTATTGGAGAAAATCAAGGAGAAGCAAACCTTAGATGAAAAGCTCGAAAGGGTGCGATCTGAAATTAAGGACGGGCGCATGAAGGATTTCAGGATGGACTCTGAGGGTGTCTTGAGGTTTCGGGGTCAATTGTGTGTGCCTATTGACACGAAGATTTAGAAGAAAATCTTGAAAGAAGTATATCGGTCCCTATATACTATCCACCTGGGCGGCACCAAAATGTACAAGGACTTGAAGACGCATTTTTGGTGGCTGGATATGAGAGAAGATGTTGGGCACTTTGTGGCTCAATGCCTAGTGTGTCAACAAGTCAAAACGGAGCACCGACTTTCGGCGGACAAATTGCAAAATCTACCAATACCCGTTTGGAAGTGGAAGAATATTGTCATGTACTTCATCGTGGGCTTGTCCCGGTCGCAAGCGGGCCACGATGCGATTTGGGTGATCATAGATCGATTAACGAAATCGGTACATTTTCTACCGATTCAAACCACTTGGTCACAGGTTAAGCTAGCACGGATCTACATCGATGAGGTTATGCACCTCCATAGAGTGCCGGTATCTATTGTCTCGAATCAGGATCCCCAGTTCTTGTCACAATTCTGGAAGAGTCTTCCCGAGGCTCTTAGGATGCGCCTCGATTTTAGCACAACATATCATCCTCAAAATGACAGACAGTCGGAAGGACAAATCAAATACTTGAGGTATGTTGCGGGGGGTGTATCCTTGATTATGGAACCGGTTGGTAGTAGTATTTGCCAATGGCAAAGTTTGCCTACAACAATAACTTTCAAGCAAGCATTGGGATGGCACCCTGGGAAGCGTTGCATGGCAGAAAATGCCAATCTCCATTACATTGAAGTGAGATCAGTGAAAGATCTACCTTGTGCTCGAATATTATGCATGAGGCCAAGGAAAAAGTGAGAATCGCATCAAAGACTATAAACGGCGTAGAGTCGACAAAAGAGCTATTCCGACAAGCGCCAAGATGACTTGAAGTTTAGGATCGGGGATCGTGTGCTCTTGAAGGTATCTTCTACAAAGGGTGTGAAGTGATTTGGAATGCGACAAAAATTAAGTCCTCACTACATTGGACCCTTTGAGGTGTTGGAGCGGATCGGCCCTGAGCGTATCAGGGCACTATCTCCAAGCTTGGCGGGAGTACATGACGTGTTTCACATGTCTCTACTCCGCAATTATGTGCCCGATCCAACTTACTTTATCAGTTACCCGTCGCTAGACTTGCGGGAGGATCTAAGCTATGACGAGTATCCAATGAGCATCTTCGACGGGCAAGAGAAGACATTGTAGAATCACTTTATTCCCTACGTGAAAATGGTATGGAGCAACCATGAAGAGCGGAAAGCTACCTGGGAGCTCGAGAGTACCATGGGGAGCATTTTTCTCACTTATTTGGTCAACCAGCATGAGGTATGGAATTTCGAGTTTCATGGACGGAACTCCTTATTAGGAGGGGAGGATGTAATGTACTGAATTTTTGCAAATTGTGAAGTTCTAGTGAGTAATAAGGATTGGCACCCATTCCAATAATTTTAAGGGTTTTTGAGAGTCAACTGAGTGTTTTTGACTTGAAAACGGTACGAAAACAGGCTTTAGAGGTTCAATTTTACTTAAAGTGCAGATTTTGCACTGAGTAGCGGAACTAAATATTAGTAATGATACCCAGCTGCATAGAGAAAAAACCCACTTTCGGCTTGTCCGGAACTATCCTTGAGTACCATTACTAATGTGCCGAGCACTGGTACTGATTCGAGCGGGTACTGGTACGCAATAGAAAGTTGAGGAAAATAATGTTCGGATTTTGCAGAACTTGAGTGGGAGTACCGCTACTTCCACCCGTGTATCGGTACTAGAACCCAAGTATTGGTACTCAATACTACGAACAGCAACTTTTGGGAGTTTGTAATTATGATCAAAAGAGGGCTTAGGTGTAATTTTTTCATCTCTATATGAGCCCAAACCAGACCCAAAAATCCTAAAAACCCCATTTCACTCTCTCCCTCTTCTTTTTTCTCTCTCTAAAAGCAAAAGGGAACCCTAAATCTCTTTGGAGAAAACTTGAGATTGATATCTTTAGAGGCTTGGGGTTGGTGGAGAGCTTCAAGAGGAAGCACTTGAAGGAAGAAAAGAGCCCTCTCATCCATGTTTTGGATGCTAGAGGAAGAGAGGTAAATAGGTTACGGGTATTTTAAGATTTTTAGTCTTAGACTTTCAAAATATGGCTTTTGGGGTTTTTGATCATGCTAGAACCATTTTAGGGTTCTTCTTGAAGATTCAAGGGATCAAACCCATCTTATTAGTGGAGAGCTTAGCAAAAGTATGGAATATCACCAAAAATAGATGATCTCTCTCTTTGTTCATCGTTTTTTATTTTATTAGCATGCTAAACTAGTAAATATTACTCTACAATTGTCCTCAATGTGTTTTTATATTCTGAGAACGATATATGATAGCCTCATTGATAACATTATCAAATACATTTTTTTTTTTATATAAGTCACCAAACAATCGTTCATCTATTGATCAACAACCGGTTGCACAATTTATTCTTTATAAAATTCATTATAAAATAAGCTCTTTCTACTGTTGCAGTAGTAACTGGTAGAATTAATACCAACTTCAAAAATAAATAAATATTTTGATACACTATATGCTTTTTCATCTCAACCAAAATATGTCAACTTACAACAAAAATAGAAAAAATAAATCAATAATTATTATCCACGAATAACAATAATAACTAAGTACAAGTAACTAAAAATAATTAATGTACTAATTATATTTTTATATATTATAACAACTTAAAACAACTACTGTTCATAAAAACAAAAAAAATAAATTCAAAATTAAAAAAAACGTAAATAAAAATCAATTCATATGCCTAATATTTTACAAATCAATCCAAAAATTTGATGAAAATAGATTTAATGAGCCGTAGAGTAGAGTTGAATTTGATTTTGAGTCTTAGTAATATATTAATTAGATTAAATATGATTTAAAGAAAAAGAGTAAAATAAGAGGTAGTGTGGGGTTAAAAATGCCATATTTTTTTAAAAAAAAATTGTTAGAATAAAAGCGGAAAAGATCTAGTTCGTCGGGTGCGAAAATACCGAAAGAGATTCGAGAAAGAGAGAAGAAAAATAAAGCACACAATATTTACGTGGTTCGACCACTGGCCTACATCTAAGGACGAAGACGGAGCCGAGACTTCCATTATAATCAAAATGGTGTACAAAATATGCCTCTCTCACAAAACCCTAGTCCCAAAAAATAAACTTATAATTCTCCTCATCTGCCGCACCAAAATCAATAGAATAAAAGGTATATTTATAATAATGGCTGGATCCTAATATGATTAGGATTACAAATCCACTAAGACTAGGAATATCTTAATTAGATTAGGCATAATTTAAACTTAACTTAATGGGATAATCAAAATAGAATAGGGTTAGGAAACCTTGTAATTTTAAAATTCGGGACATATTTAACAATCTCCATCTTGGCTTGAATTCTCTATCTTCTCCACCAAAATCCCCAAATACTCCTGAAGTGCTGCTGCACATGTGAACCAAATTTACGGAATACTTGAACTTGATCACCGAAAAACTCAATGAGCAAATCCACGGGGTTCTCTGAAGTGCCAATCTTCTCATCTCCAGAAGCGCCTTTTGCAACCTCTATTGCATCAGAACGACAACTTGCCGTAAAGCGAAACTGCTAGAGCGATCAAACTTCTCGATCTCAAACTTCGTTGACGTCTTAAACACCCAAATGAATAATCCGGCTCTGATACCAGTTTGTTATGACAAAAGCGGAAAAGATCTAGTTCGTCGGGTGCGAAAATACCCAAAGAGAATCAAGAAAGAGAGAAGATAAAATAAAGCACACAATATTTACGTGATTCGGCCACTGGCCTACATCCACGGGCGAAGACGGGCCGAGACTTCCATTATAATCCAAGTGGTGTACAAAATATGCCTCTCTCACAAAATCCTATTCTCAAAAAATATACCCATAATTCTCCTCATCTGCCGCACCAAAATCAATAGAATAAAAAGTATATTTATAATAATGGCTGAATCCTAATACGATGAGGAATACAAATTAATCCACTTAGACTAGAAATATCTTAATTAGATTAGGCATAATCTAAACTTAACTTAATGGAATAATCAAAACATAATAGGATTAGGAAACCTTATAATTTCAGAATTCGGGACATATTTAACAAAAACAACTCTGTGTGGCTTTTTTTTTTTTTAATCCCAATCGGAACTGGGCTTACGTTGTAGTGGGCCCACGTGAGCCCATGTAACTTAACGAATGGCCGTCCTATTTGGTATTTCTTGACCCCACTTCGGGGTCAACTAGGGCCCCAACATGTGGTCAAACTACTCAACAATGGCCTATAAGGCCTTTCCATTGGTAGATTTGCCACTGCTTATAGAGAGTACATGGAGCAGTTTGTGGTCTTGTTTTATGCTTTATCTTTTTTTGGTAGCTTGTGCTATGGAATGCAGATAAGCCACTTTTCTTTATGACTAATTCAATCTTAATAATGAATTCAACTCATTTTTGTACTTCGTAGGACAATAAGCAAATTTTGATAGATAAGAACTTTCTTATTTTCTTATATAAGCAAAGATTGTATATTAAATAACAGAGCGAGTTCATGTTTTTCAATTAGGAAACTAAAGAATATGAAGAAAGAAAAACGTTGGAAACCGAAGTTAATCATGTCTGTTAATTTGGAGCCGAGTTCCTTAAAGAAAGGAGTCTGAAGATCGATATTTTATGTTGAAGGAGGAAAAGTATGCATTTGATGAACGCATTCGTGCACTTTATTCGTTGTCAACTTTTAAGGAGGACAGGATAAAGGGTTAAAAGATTCACAGAAGTAAAGAAAATTGTGAGATATTTTTAGTCTCTAGATGAGTCTGCTAAAGAAGATTGGCTAAAGGATGGACTGAATTTACTTAAATTTCAGATGAAGTGGCTTACTATCTCACAAACTTTGTGCTTTTGGTACAATCTTACAAAGTTTATATATTTTAATTCTATTAGAAACCTTTATCTTTATATAGTAGTACTTTAGAATTGAACAAATTTGTAAGAACATATTTGTATCTAGTTTTTATGTGTTTGGTGTCACGCCCCGGGCTAGTTCAAGATGCGGAAAAACGTGCTAATTTTTTTTTCTTTTTGAAAAGCCTAGCCCACGCCACGTACAGACCCGCCACAAATACAGGGTCCACTGTACACACGGACAGAGCCTCCCCTGTATTTGCACGGCGTCCAACAACAAACAACAGGATCACAACCACCATTCATTCATCCCAACAGCACATCAACACAACGAGAGATTCATACAGCTAACAGTCCTTAACTTGTATGAATCTAAGCAAATCCTTAAGCGAAGGATGATGCAATGCACAAGCAACAATCATTCTAGAAAGCTGCTCCTTACCCAGAAGCTTTAGTTTGAAACCCTAATCTCAATCATTGAAGAAGCCTTTGAAAACTGTTCTCCACACGAGAACTCTCTTTTTTGAAATCACAAAACCGAGCAATTAGAAATCCATTTGAAAACCGTTTCCCACACGGAAACCTTGTTTTACGACGCTACCACGAGGGGTAGAAAACCAAAATGCTCGATAAATGAAACGACTGGAAAACAAGGATACAACCAATCAATCCAAGCATGCTATCATCACATAATCATAAGGAGTAAATTCACAACACAAGCATGCTAGAGTAAGCTCAAAGAATAACTGAACCACAAATGACATCTAATAGGCGAAAGTAGGGTGATAACCAAATCTGGGGATGTAGCCTCACGAGTCGGAACCTCTAGAGCTACTATCTAGGCGTGCCTCGCAGCGTCCCGACACTCACCACCCTGCTCACCTGAAACCTGCAATGGGGGGTGGGGGGTGAGAACATGCACGCATGTCTCCCCTCCCAGTGGGTACCGCAAGCCGACGAAGGCGAGGTGTACACACCGGCACGAGGGTCAACAAAAGATAGATATGGTATACAGTAGCACAAGTAAGTATGAGGCTAACATACAACTGAATTAACTATGCTACTGTAAGCAACTAGTATGCATCAAAGTGAAAACCACGAAGTAAACCCAATCTGAAACTACCGGGACGTATCCCATGCACTGTCACCTGCTCATCTATAAGCACATAAACCTTCTGGACGCACTGCATCAAGGCTCACGGGTCGGCACAAACTCAACGACCCTTTTCCGGAAAAGAACACCTCCAAACGGTGGATCAGACCGCGGTGTACGTGAAGTGCTAGAAGAGCTGTGACGATCGATGCAAATGCTCAATCCACAGAACGGCAACAAGCCGAGAAGCAACCGATAAACCACAACTAGGATCGCTCGGAACAACAGGCGATCACCCCGACCAACTGGGTCGTCTCAAGGAACATGCAAGCCACAACTAGGATCGCTCAGAATGACAAGCGATCACCACCGACCGACTGGGTCGTCTCAAGGAACATGCAAGCCACAACTACTCTACTATCCAAGCACGCATATAAGTAGAGTCTACGGGAGTCAAGTGAACTAATAACTGTAAAGCAAAGGAAGGGATAGAAAGGTATCACCGTAGTCCACTGAACCGACTCCGGATCGAAGTACCCACCTGTAGGTAAGATCCAATCTAACACCGACGGCTCACGGGAACCGCGACAGGACCTACGAAAGACTCACAGGGTCAAGGTCCACCAAGTCGACGCTAAACACAAAGCTCTCACATCCCGAAACCGACGGATCGCCCGGGAAACCCACCGGGACGATCCCGAAACCACACAAAGCCCCAGAGGGGTACCAAACAGCCAACAAGGTCCCTCGCTGTCCCCGAACACACTAAACCAAGTGACGGGACAGCGAGCACAAGCTCGGGGTGCCACGAACATCAAACGCACCCGTAAAGGCTTCCCGGGTTCCCGAAAAGTGCCGATTTGGCACCGGAACCCCACATCACTCATCCGCTGTCCTCGGAACTTCGGGACAGCGATGAGGAACAGCCAACGAGGCTACACGACGAAGCCAAGTCGCTTGCGAAAACAGCGAGCGAGTCGCACAACTAGAAACGCGCGTTTTGCCGATTATTTCATCGAAAAACGCGTCGGAAACAAATCCGAAACTCCACGAAGGGCGAGGGGGTTGGACAACCAGTCCACAGGGTCTCCAAGACCTTACCCTTGCAGCCCACAGCGTCGCTACGCTGTCACAAACGCCAAAGTCCCCAAACATGCAACATACACATACATACAATCACTAAATTAAGCCGCTAGAGCAAACCGTACGTCCGCTCGACCTTCCGCAAGCACCAGCGGATAGGTAGCGACGTCACGGAGACCGTGCTCACTGTCCCGCTGCGACAGGACCAGTCGCAAGCCGGGAAATCCCATAAAAACACGCGAGCGCGCGCGCAAAAGCAAGCTTAACTAAGGCCGTGTGAGCAAGCCGTACATCCGCACGACCTTCCGCGCAAGCACCAGCGGATCGGCAACGACGTAACGGAGACCATGCTCACAGCCCCACTGCGACAGGACCAGTCGCAGTCCGGGAAGGTGCATATAAAAACAGCGGCCAATAGGCAAGAAAATAGCCCGACGAAGGCCGAACGACGCAACGGCTCAACCAAAACCAGAACTAGGGTGAGCACGGTGTTCGGCACATCGCTGCGATCGTCGGGCTCACCCTCCCGAGCTTCGGGAGTCAGCAGGGAGCTCAAACATCCCAACAAAACAAGAAAACACCACAGAACTGACCCCTGGCCGGAGCAGCTAGCTCCGGCCGGCTGCCGGCCGACAAGCATGGCCGGCGGCGGCCAGGGGTGGATGCGGAGGAGGTGGGGAAGGTGATGCTCACCTTGGCCGGCGACGGGGGAAGCGACGGCGGCGGGGCGGCGGCGGCGGCGCAGGAAAGAGCCCTACTCTCGGGTTAGCAAACCCGAGGCTAGGGCACGGCGGCGCCGGCAACGGGCGGCGACGGCGGCCGGCGGCGACGCGAGCACCGGGAAGAGGAGGTCGCCGGACACCGGTTGGCCGGTGACCGCGACAAAAAAAAAACCCGCGACGGCGGCGGCGGCGGGGCAAGGTAGGCCGCGGCTGCCCAAGTTGCCTACACTGAGCCCGCGGCGGCTCCGGCGACTGTCCGCGGCGACGCGACGGCACGGCGACGGCCGGGAAGGCAGGGGGCGGCGCCGGAGGACCTAAGGGTGGCAGTCCTCACCTCAGACGGTAACAGGGTGCGGCGGCGGCGGCGTAGGGGAGAGCCCTAGCTCCGGGAAGGCTCTGCTACGCCCACTCCGGCAAGGAACGGCGGAGGCGGCGGCCCGGACGGCGAGCACCGGCAAGATGGCGTCGCCGGACGTCGGGTAGGGGGGCGGCTGCGACAGCAACAACCGGCGGTGGCGGCGGCGGAGCTAGCACAGCCGCAGCTGCCCAAGCTGTCAAGCCGAAGCTTGCGGCGGCTGCGGCGGCGGCGCTCCGGCAGACACGGCGACGGCCGGGACAGCAGGGATCGGCGGCGGAGGTCCCCGGGGTGACGATGCTCACCCCCCTGAGCGGCGGGAGGCGGCGGCAGCCTGAGCTCACACAGCTCGGCCAGCTGCTGCCAAAACAGTGGCCACAGCAGCCTGGCGGCGGCTCCGACGGCACTCCGGCGGCTCTCCGGCGACACCAGTGGCACAGCCACCTCAGCTCAAGCGTGGGTTCCCCCTCAGAGAAGAAGGAGAAGAAGAAGAAGAAGGAGAAAAGAGGAAAAGGGAGAGGGAAGGTGGCTGGGGAGCTCCGGCCAGCTGGGGGGGTGGTCGGCGGCGGCCGGAGATGCACAGGAGAAGGCTAAGGGGCAGGGGGGGGGTGCTGGTGCTCTGGCCCAGGCTGAGGGAGAAGAGAGAGAGAGAGAGTGTGGGAGTGAGAAGGGTGGAGTGTTCACCAAGCAAAGAGAGGGGGTTGGGTCAAGTCCCATTTAATGCTCCACACCAACCCCACCTACCCCTCCCTCTCAGCCACAATCTCCCTCCCAAAGTAACAATATCCTCCCAGGCCCCTGCGATTCGAAATCGCGCGAAAAGGTGCGAAAACGGGGACTCGATCGCGAAAACATAAAACGTGACATACGACCTCTCGGCGGTCAAGATGGAATAACTTTTTATCCGCTCGCCGCACGTCGACGCGGATCGCGCCATCGCGCTCAGCACTGCCGAGACATCGAACTCACCATTTTGGATCGCCAGAAACGGACTCCGGATCGCGACGTTAAGCCGAAAACTAACGAAAATCACTAAAAGACACTTATATACATATATATATATATATATAAACCTATATATATACGTATACTGATCAAAAACACAGTAATGGGGGAGAGGAACACTGAGAATTTCAAATTCCCAAAATTCGGATTCTCACATCACTCCCACCTAACAAGAAGTTTCGTCCCCGAAACTTACTCACACACCATCCGCGCACAACAGCGGATACCTCTCACGCGAAGCAGACTCCAGCTCCAAAGAAATCTCGCGCTCCTCGCGACTCATCCACCGCAGTCTCACCAACAGAAAGCTCCGGTTCCTCAACTGTTTCACATTGCGAGCCAAAAACCTCACAGGCACCTCGCCGCAACTGAGGTCCTCTCTCAGCTGAACCGTTGTCGGGCCGATCACACGACGCTCATCCACGTCAACCAAACAGAACAGTGATCGACAACGACTTCCACAGTACGCCTCGCACGGTGCCAATCCAACGCTCGCTTGGAAGCTGTAGAACGAAGCAAGCTCCATCAAGGAAGGATACCTGAACCAATCCTCACCAAAATCCAAACGCATGCCCGGAGCATAACCTCGAGAGTCTAGAAGACTTGCTCCGATTGCCCAACACTCTGGGGGTGGTAAACCGAGCTGAAGTCGAGCCTCGTCCCCAGTGCCTACTGCAAGCACCTCCAGAACTGGGAAACGAAGCGAGAATTCCGATCCAAAACGAACGACGATCGACATTGGCACTCCAAACAGCCCGACGAACTCATCCAAGTAGAGCTGCGCCAGTCGATCCCAAGACTAATACGGATGTACCGATAGGGAGTGAGCTGTTTTCGTCAGACAATCCACCAAACCCAGATCGCAACATGACCTCGCAGAGAACGAGGCAACCCGGTGACGAAAACCATGGTGATCCGCTCCCACTTCCCTACAGGTATACGTAACGGTCGAAGCTTCTCTGATGATGCACAGCCTTCACTTGCTGACAAACCTGGCACAGTGCCACATGCTGAGCTACAACCAGAAACTCTACCTCAAGTCGCGGTACATCTTCGTCCCTCCAGGATGAACGATGTGCGGCGACCGGTGTGCCTCAGCCAACTCTCACCTCAAATCCTAAACTCTGGGCACACGACTCCGTCCTCAAAGGAAACCAACAGCATGTAGCACGAAGTCACCTTCTCTGTCCTGCTCGCATTCTCAGCCAGTGCGGATCCATCAGTCGTCCACCGAAAATCTGATCCGTCAAGGTGGGTAGCACCTCCAAGGGCAACAACTAAGCGGTAGCTCCACAAGGCACAGCCTCAAGAGCTCGAGAGCGAACACCACTGCTGCTAACTCAAGATCGAGGGCTAGATAGATCTTCTCACAGTCCATCAACTAGCGCGGAGCACAAGCGATAACCTTCTCATGCTGAATGAGCACGCACCCCAATCCCATCCAAGATGCATCGCACAAGGCCACGACAACCTCACAAGGCTGTGTCGATGCTAAAATAGGGGCACGGGTCAAACAGTCCATCGGCTCCTAGGCGCTCAACAGACAAGCAGGAGTCTAGAGAAAACAACGCGCCTTACCTCGACAGCTACTCAAAGGGGCGGCGATCTTGAGGAGAACCCTCAACAAATCGCCGGCATCAACGCCCAAGCCGAGGAAGTTCCTAAACTCGGTCTGTCACAGAAGTCGGAACAGGTCAAACCACTACAGAGTCCTCCTTCCTTGGCTCTTCCACACAACCAACCCACGTCACGATGCGAACCAGGGAGGAAACTCCTCGAATAGATCAGTATGTCGGCAAAGGAGACCACGATAATTTGATCCGAGAACTACCGAAAAAACCAGCTCATCAAATCCAAAAGGCTGCCGGGACGATCGCTTAAACGAACGGCAAAACCGTGACCTCGTAAAGCCCGTGACGAGTCCGGAAGGCCGTTAACGCAACGTCCCCAGCCTTGATCCTCAACCAAGATAACCTGGCTGCAGAACACACTCTTCGCGAAAACTGAGTCTCCCTGGAGCCAGTCGAAGAGGTCGAAGATCTGGGGTAGAGGGTACAAAAACAACACCGACCAACAGGTAGCTCGACTCACAAACCAACCAACGGAAACCTTGCGAGTCCAACACTCAGGCGTACAGGGCTGCCAATCGCAACAAGCGATACAAGCACCAACGATGCCGAACCTCAGATCCAAAGATCGGACACGCGCTCCAAAGCGAAACTATACGAAAGACACGGCGAAAACTCTGCACGCAAACACAGCTCGGAGCCCACAACCAGGCTCCCGTCATCCCGAAACCGAGCTAAGAGGGCACCCCGACTCAACCGGAGTCAAACCAACGGCAGTGATGGCAAATCAACTGCGCAAAACCACGCCAGGATTAGCTCAAGGCTCACCACTAGATCGGGGATGACCAACACACAGCTTTCCGCAAGACGACAAGGGCGAGAAATGTCTTGCAAGGGGAAAGCACCGACCCAATCCAGAAAGTCCCCAAAAGGGATAGGGTATTTCGTTCTAACTTTCGACACTACGTTGTCTGCAGCCAACGTACTTATCAAAAGAAAACGAAATATCCCAAGGTCAAGGCCAACAACCAGTCGGCAACACCACGAAGGTACCGGGTCAACCACTCAACAGCTGGACCAAGGTCACAGACGAGTCACCGAATTAACGGGAACAGCAAACCGACCCACAAAACAAAGTCTGCCCTGAGCCAACTCTCTAGGAGTCATCGGCTTCCAACAACGAACCGGCGGCTACGGGCGACAAAGGGTCGTCAACCAAGCGAACCAAACCGGAGGCAGAACAAAACCAACGTCGATTAACCAACGTCGACGCGGTGAGATTTCCAACAAGAACCTGGAAGATCTCGCGGCAACACGGAAACCTACAAATACCACCCGGAATCCCATAAGACACCAATTTAGGCGTTAGGATAGCCGCAAGTCACGTAGGCACCAACAAACACCCGACACTCAACAGTGTCCGCTCAGTCTAGTACACGTCAGTTCGACGCCAGAACTAGCCAATGGTCGAAAAAAAACCAACACTGACGATGCCACCAGCAAGACGTCAGAGGGGTAGGCTCCACAGCCCTACCCAACAAAACAGAAGGGATAACACCCAAAATGCGGTCGAAACAGCTCAAAGCACCGTCTCCGTAGAGACACTCGCAGAGGCCCTCGTGCTCAACGCGAAAAGTAGGGACAGGGCAAGAACAGCCCAACAAAACAGATCCACCACCACTAGAAGGAGCACGAACCTGCGAACAAGGGCAGATCAAAACTCAGGAGATCCGCCCCAACACGCTCAGATGTGACCACCACCCCCAACGCGGGGTCGGCGTCCACGCGCGAAACAGCCGACGAAGTCGCTGTCGTCGTCACGGTCGTCGCACAACGGTGTGGGTGCCACAGGAGGGTCAGCAGTCATCGGGATGCACGGCGGAGGAGTAGGAGGGGCTGGAGCGGCAGCTGCCGTGGCCTGTTGCAAAACCACCGGAACAAGCCGGAACATGCCGGAGAGGGTCGCCAGCTGACCACTCGCCTCGGCCCCAAGCACACAGGGCACGGTCTACACCAGGCTGTCCGCCTCCCGCCAGCTCCTCACTCGAACCGGCCACAACGGCCCGAAAAAACAAAAAAACCAACAGACAGCTCCGCAGGCGCACGCCCACCACCACGATCCGGACGAGGAGGTCTACCAAGACCACAAGCCACTGCAAAAAGCAGAATCCAGCGCAAGAGAAAAGGGGTCGGCAACTCCCACAAAGCACAAGCCGAAAACAAACCCCTCGAGCTCGCGCGCCTATACATCCTAGGTCTTCCTATGGGTCAGCCTAACCAGTGGTTCAGTTACAAGTTGATGAATGAATGAGTGTTTGTTCCCTTTACGCTCTGATACCATCTTAATCTGTCACGCCCCGGGCTAGTTCAAGATGCGGAAAAACGTGCTAAATTTTTTTTCTTTTTGAAAAGCCTAGCCCGCGCCACGTACAGACCCGCCACAAATACAGGGTCCACTGTACACACGGACAGAGCCTCCCCTGTATTTGCACGGCGTCCAACAACAAACAACAGGATCACAACCACCATTCATTCATCCCAACAGCACATCAACACAACGAGAGATTCATACAGCTAACAGTCCTTAACTTGTATGAATCTAAGCAAATCCTTAAGCGAAGGATGATGCAATGCACAAGCAACAATCATTCTAGAAAGCTGCTCCTTACCCAGAAGCTTTAGTTTGAAACCCTAATCTCAATCATTGAAGAAGCCTTTGAAAACTGTTCTCCACACGAGAACTCTCTTTTTTTAAATCACAAAACCGAGCAATTAGAAATCCATTTGAAAACCGTTTCCCACACGGAAACCTTGTTTTACGACGCTACCACGAGGGGTAGAAAACCAAAATGCTCGATAAATGAAACGACTGGAAAACAAGGATACAACCAATCAATCCAAGCATGCTATCATCACATAATCATAAGGAGTAAATTCACAACACAAGCATGCTAGAGTAAGCTCAAAGAATAACTGAACCACAAATGACATCTAATAGGCGAAAGTAGGGTGATAACCAAATCTGGGGATGTAGCCTCACGAGTCGGAACCTCTAGAGCTACTATCTAGGCGTGCCTCGCAGCGTCCCGACACTCACCACCCTGCTCACCTGAAACCTGCAATGGGGGTGGGGGGTGAGAACATGCACGCATGTCTCCCCTCCCAGTGGGTACCGCAAGCCGACGAAGGCGAGGTGTACACACCGGCACGAGGGTCAACAAAAGATAGATATGGTATACAGTAGCACAAGTAAGTATGAGGCTAACATACAACTGAATTAACTATGCTACTGTAAGCAACTAGTATGCATCAAAGTGAAAACCACGAAGTAAACCCAATCTGAAACTACCGGGACGTATCCCATGCACTGTCACCTGCTCATCTATAAGCACATAAACCTTCTGGACGCACTGCATCAAGGCTCACGGGTCGGCACAAACTCAACGACCCTTTTCCGGAAAAGAACACCTCCAAACGGTGGATCAGACCGCGGTGTACGTGAAGTGCTAGAAGAGCTGTGACGATCGATGCAAATGCTCAATCCACAGAACGGCAACAAGCCGAGAAGCAACCGATAAACCACAACTAGGATCGCTCGGAACAACAGGCGATCACCCCGACCAACTGGGTCGTCTCAAGGAACATGCAAGCCACAACTAGGATCGCTCAGAATGACAAGCGATCACCACCGACCGACTGGGTCGTCTCAAGGAACATGCAAGCCACAACTACTCTACTATCCAAGCACGCATATAAGTAGAGTCTACGGGAGTCAAGTGAACTAATAACTGTAAAGCAAAGGAAGGGATAGAAAGGTATCACCGTAGTCCACTGAACCGACTCCGGATCGAAGTACCCACCTGTAGGTAAGATCCAATCTAACACCGACGGCTCACGGGAACCGCGACAGGACCTACAAAAGACTCACAGGGTCAAGGTCCACCAAGTCGACGCTAAACACAAAGCTCTCACATCCCGAAACCGACGGATCGCCCGGGAAACCCACCGGGACGATCCCGAAACCACACAAAGCCCCAGAGGGGTACCAAACAGCCAACAAGGTCCCTCGCTGTCCCCGAACACACTAAACCAAGTGACGGGACAGCGAGCACAAGCTCGGGGTGCCACGAACATCAAACGCACCCGTAAAGGCTTCCCGGGTTCCCGAAAAGTGCCGATTTGGCACCGGAACCCCACATCACTCATCCGCTGTCCTCGGAACTTCGGGACAGCGATGAGGAACAGCCAACGAGGCTACACGACGAAGCCAAGTCGCTTGCAAAAACAGCGAGCGAGTCGCACAACTAGAAACGCGCGTTTTGCCGATTATTTCATCGAAAAACGCGTCGGAAACAAATCCGAAACTCCACGAAGGGCGAGGGGGTTGGACAACCAGTCCACAGGGTCTCCAAGACCTTACCCTTGCAGCCCACAGCGTCGCTACGCTGTCACAAACGCCAAAGTCCCCAAACATGCAACATACACATACATACAATCACTAAATTAAGCCGCTAGAGCAAACCGTACGTCCGCTCGACCTTCCGCAAGCACCAGCGGATAGGTAGCGACGTCACGGAGACCGTGCTCACTGTCCCGCTGTGACAGGACCAGTCGCAAGCCGGGAAATCCCATAAAAACAGCGAGCGCGCAGTATTCCGACGCGCGCAAAAGCAAGCTTAACTAAGGCCGTGTGAGCAAGCCGTACATCCGCACGACCTTCCGCAAGCACCAGCGGATCGGCAACGACGTAACGGAGGCCATGCTCACAGCCCCACTGCGACAGGACCAGTCGCAGTCCGGGAAGGTGCATAAAAACAACGGCCAATAGGCAAGAAAATAGCCCGACGAAGGCCGAACGACGCAACGGCTCAACCAAAACCAGAACTAGGGTGAGCACGGTGTTCGGCACATCGCTGCGATCGTCGGGCTCACCCTCCCGAGCTTCGGGAGTCAGCAGGGAGCTCAAACATCCCAACAAAACAAGAAAACACCACAGAACTGACCCCTGGCCGGAGCAGCTAGCTCCGGCCGGCTGCCGGCCGACAAGCATGGCCGGCGGCGGCCAGGGGTGGATGCGGAGGAGGTGGGGAAGGTGATGCTCACCTTGGCCGGCGACGGGAAGCGACGGCGGCGGCGGCGGCGCAGGAAAGAGCCCTACTCTCGGGTTAGCAAACCCGAGGCTAGGGCACGGCGGCGCCGGCAACGGGCGGCGACGGCGGCGGCGGCGGCGACGCGAGCACCGGGAAGAGGAGGTCGCCGGACACCGGTTGGCCGGTGACCGCGACAAAAAAACCCGGCGACGGCGGCGGCGGGGCAAGGTAGGCCGCGGCTGCCCAAGTTGCCTACACTGAGCCCGCGGCGGCTCCGGCGACTGTCCGACGGCACGGCGACGGCCGGGAAGGCAGGGGGCGGCGCCGGAGGACCTAAGGGTGGCAGTCCTCACCTCAGACGGTAACAGGGTGCGGCGGCGGCGGCGTAGGGGAGAGCCCTAGCTCCGGGAAGGCTCTGCTACGCCCACTCCGGCAAGGAACGGCGGAGGCGGCGGCCCGGACGGCGAGCACCGGCAAGATGGCGTCGCCGGACGTCGGGTAGGGGGGGGCGGCCGCGACAGCAACAACCGGCGGTGGTGGCGGCGGCGGAGCTAGCACAGCCGCCGCAGCTGCCCAAGCTGTCAAGCCGAAGCTTGCGGCGGCTGCGGCGGCGCTCCGGCAGCACGGCGACGGCCGGGACAGCAGGGATCGGCGGCGGAGGTCCCCGGGGTGACGATGCTCACCCCCCTGAGCGGCGGGAGGCGGCGGCAGCCTGAGCTCACACAGCTCGGCCAGCTGCTGCCAAAACAGTGGCCACAGCAGCCTGGCGGCGGCTCCGACGGCACTCCGGCGGCTTTCCGGCGACACCAGTGGCACAGCCACCTCAGAGAAGAAGGAGAAGAAGAAGAAGATGGAGAAAAGAGGAAAAGGGAGAGGGAAGGTGGCTGGGGAGCTCCGGCCAGCTGGGGTGGTCGGCGGCGGCCGGAGATGCACAGGAGAAGGCTAAGGGGCAGGGGGGGGTGCTGGTGCTCTGGCCCAGGCTGAGGAGAAGAGAGAGAGAGAGAGTGTGGGAGTGAGAAGGGTGGAGTGTTCACCAAGCAAAGAGAGGGGGTTGGGTCAAGTCCCATTTAATGCCTCCACCAACCCCACCTACCCCTCCCTCTCAGCCACAATCTCCCTCCCAAAGTAACAATATCCTCCCAGGCCCCTGCGATTCGAAATCGCGCGAAAAGGTGCGAAAACGGGGACTCGATCGCGAAAACATAAAACGTGACATACGACCTCTCGGCGGTCAAGATGGAATAACTTTTTATCCGCTCGCCGCACGTCGACGCGGATCGTGCCATCGCGCTCAGCACTGCCGAGACATTGAACTCACCATTTTGGATCGCCAGAAACGGACTCCGGATCGCGACGTTAAGCCGAAAACTAACGAAAATCACTAAAAGACACTTATATACATATATATATATATATATATATAAACCTATATATATACGTATACTGATCAAAAACACAGTAATGGGGGAGAGGAACACTGAGAATTTCAAATTCCCAAAATTCGGATTCTCACATTTGGTGGATACAAATGATGGTTTCTATGAATTATTTGGTATGAACAGATTTATATCTAGTATTGATTTATCAAATTTATATTGTTGATTTTTTTGGAATATTTATTTACAGATAAAATCAAATAGACGTAAGTTTGTATTTTTGAATTTTGTTTGGAAAAGCTAGCCATTTTTTCAATCCTGTGAAAAATACAGTACTTCATCCAAACATTAAAAGATAGAGTATATTATTCTGGAGTATTTAGAATTTGGTATCAATCTATTACAACATAATATAAAACTCTATTTTCGATTCCTCTCATTCCCAAACAGGCGCTTCGGCCTAATCAAATTTGCTTGATTAGGGGGCCGGCCATTGCTTAATGTTCAACCTGGCCTTCAACAATCGATCACTCCTTTCGATTCATAAAAGGTGATGATTGAACACACTGTGCATGAGAAAATTCTGTAAAACAAGAGCAAATTAAATACTGGTCGTATGGATTATAAGTGGAACAACCAAAAAAGGTTACAACCCGTCCAACCCTATGAAGAGCACAGTGTCACGGATTTAGTGATTTTGCTCGCCATAGTCCGTGCAGCGCGCATTTTCCTGTTCGAAGACGGGCAAGTCTGTCTCGATCTAGCTTGTCCGGACCTCTGCGCTCTCAAAGATTAAGTGCAAGAAAGAAAAAACGAGAGCGAAGAATAGAGATTCTATAAAAACTAAATACTTTATTACTTAGAAACAAAAATTACAGATACACTCTCTCTACTCTCTCTATCTTAGCCTCGACCACCCCTTTATTTATAGGCAATTATATATTAAACACACCCACTAACACTTTAAAAACTGTTTACATAAATACAAGATGAACCCAAGGGTTTCCCATGGTCTTTGAGTTTCCGCTAGTAGCTTTGAAGACTTTGATTGCAGCAGTTAGCTAACGAAGTTGAGCCAGGGACTTGGGCTGAGCTGAAAAAGTCTCTGATAGCAAGATGTGTCAAAAATAATATTGTAATATTATTTCCTACTAGCTTAAATTTATAGATATAACCAATTAGGAATAAGATCTATACATAGCTTGCAAATCAGTTTCCTTACAAAGAGAGATGGATTATATATAATATATACGACGTACCTATCTTCTTCTTTGTTTTCTATTTTTCCTTTTTTTGGGAAAGAGGTACCTACCAATTCTCTAAACCAATCATATGACCATTAGGACTGGAAAAGTTATATATATATATATATAGAGAGAGAGAGAGTGAGAGAGCTCGACTACAATGTTATCAATAGCACCAACCACTTGGTGCTATCAAATTTTTCGCCGCTAGATCGACCTCTGAGACCATGTCTACCCCCTTAGATTATACTATTCAACCAACCACCCGCTCAACCCGAAGGAACTACTATTATCCTAACCGCACACATTTTTTCATCTAAAGGCCGAAAACCTAATAACACAAATAACTTGATGCTATTATATAGTATTCTAGCTTAGTTTCTATATATATATATATGGGACAGCTAGAGCTGCGCCACGCAACAATGGCTGCACAATTCTTTATCGGCATCTTCCTCCGTGGGCTCAAAGCTCATCCATGGTTCTCCTGTCTGATCATCCGGTTCCGTGTCGAAGGTGTGGACCGCCGAAATATAGCTGCAGCCGGCCGATGATCTTTGGTATCCTGCCAGGAAGTATAGTCGCGTCCCGACTGGCGCCAAGGTCAGGTAGTTGAGCCTCTGCAACGGCCTGGAGGGCCCTTCCTGATCATCACAAGCAGCGTCGTGAGTGATGAGGAGCGACGACAGGTCGGGGAGCTGCGAGCGCTCCACAGTGTTCCAAATCTTGAGCTTGCCGTCGTACGCCTCGACTTGACCCTTCCACGTGTTCAGACAGTCCCCGGAGCTGAGCAGCCGCCCCCCAACCCCCGCGATCTGGTTGGGCGGCACGTCCAGCTGCCACATCCCCGGGATCAGATCCCACTTGCTTCGCCCCTCGTCGTACGCCTCCGCGGAGCTCCGCTCCAACAGCCCCGCCGAGCATTCCCGCTCCGGCGTGAACCCGCCCACCACGTGGAACCGCCCCTCCCACGTCACCCCGACGCACCTGTACCTCAGGGTGCTCATGTCCGGAAGAGGGGCCCATTGGTCCCGAGAAGGGTCGTACACCTCCGCAACCGCCGTCCATCGGGGGGCTCCCGACACTGCCGACAGCATGCACTGCCCGCCGGCCGCGTAGATCTTCCCGTCGCATGTCGCGCATGCGAAGTCGAACCGCGGAACGGTGAGCGGAGCGCATGACGACCATTCCTCCGTGCGGATGTTATACCTGTCGAAATAATATATAAAAGTACCGTTCTCTGACAGCTTAAAATTTATAGAAAATAACAACCTATGTGTCACGGACACGGACACGGGACACGGGACACGACACGACTCGGACACGGCGACTCGGCAAAGCTCAAAATATAAGGACACGGACACGGTTCGGACACGGCTAATAAAATATAACTTTTTTCAGTATATTAATACCTTATCAAGTTTACTAACATAACCCCATAAAGGTTTATCCGTTTGGCTTTCATCTAACGAATCTACCAAATTCTCATTACTTGATGTCATAATCCTACAAGATTGAGGAAAAAAATATATAAACATTAAAAAAATAATAGTTAATCTTAATTATAACACTAATGTAAAAAGAATTAAATAAAGAGATACAATAACCCTAATTAAAAACAATTTTAATGTAAAAATAAATTTTTATTCAAAAAAATTATAATATTAATGCAAAAAAAAGATAGAAAAAGAGAATACATTTAGTTTAGAAACTTTGTTGAAGGAAAACTCAGCAAGATCAAAGATGAGATCAATAAATATTTTTTTTGTGTTAAGAGTAGAATTAGATAATTTTTTATTAGGAATAGGACCATATAATATTGTACGATAATTTTTTATATTTTTTTATATTTTTTTATATTTTTTTATATTTTTTATTAGGAATAGGACTATATAATATTGTACGATCAATATATTTTTTTTTTGTGTTAAGAGTAGAATTAGATAATTTTTTATATTTTTTTTCTAAAATTGTACGATATATTTTTCCAAATTATATATTTTTTAATTAATTTATTATGATATGGCAATATTAAATATCCTAACTAATTAGGAATTAATTAACAAACTTTTTCGATTCCTAACTATGTGTCACGGACACGGACACGGGACACGGGACACGACACGACTCGGACACGGCGACTCGACAAAGCTCAAAATATAAGGACACGGACACGGTTCGGACACGGCTAATAAAATATAACTTTTTTCAGTATATTAATACCTTATCAAGTTTACTAACATAACCCCATAAAGGTTTATCCGTTTGGCTTTCATCTAACGAATCTACCAAATTCTCATTACTTGATGCCATAATCCTACAAGATTGAGGAAAAAAATATATAAACATTAAAAAAATAATAGTTAATCTTAATTATAACACTAATGTAAAAAGAATTAAATAAAGAGATACAATAACCCTAATTAAAAACAATTTTAATGTAAAAATAAATTTTTATTCAAAAAAATTATAATATTAATGCAAAAAAAAGATAGAAAAAGAGAATACATTTAGTTTAGAAACTTTGTTGAAGGAAAACTCAGCAAGATCAAAGATGAGATCAATAAATTTTTTTTTTGTGTTAAGAGTAGAATTAGATAATTTTTTATTAGGAATAGGACTATATAATATTGTACGATAATTTTTTATATTTTTTTATATATTTTTATATTTTTTATTGGGAATAGGACTATATAATATTGTACGATCAATTTTTTTTTTTTTTTATGTTAAGAGTAGAATTATATAATTTTTTATATTTTTTTCTAAAATTGTACGATATATTTTTCCAAATTATATATTTTTTAATTAATTTATTATGATATGACAATATTAAATATCCTAACTAATTAGGAATTAATTAACAAACTTTTTCGATTCCTAATTAACAAATTTTTTCAATTCCTAATTAACAAAGATTCCTAATTAACAAAGTTGACGCGCGTCCATGCCCCGTACGCGTCCGACGCGAGTCGGACGCGGACGCGCGGGGGGAATCCCCGCGTCCGTGATACCTAGATTCCTAATTAACAAATTTTTTCGATTCCTAATTAACAAAGATTCCTAATTAACAAAGTTGACGCGGCATGCGCGCGTCCATGCCCCGTACGCGTCCGACGCGAGTCGGACGCGGACGCGGGGGGGAATCCCCGCGTCCGTGATACCTAGATAACAACTTACCTAAGAACTTCAGTTCTGACGGCGACATCCACCTCATCCGGATCGACGTCTGCATCGTCGTCGCTGGCGTCACGGCCGGGCTCTGATCTCTGGCAAAGCCTGCCGCCGACGATGTAAACGCAGTCGCCGAGGGAGATCAGAGCGAAGCCCTTGAGAAGGCTCGTCTCGGTGATCCCGGGGATCGGACCGATGCGGCGCCACGTGTGATCGGAGGGGTCGTAACTCTCCAACTGTGTGGATGCCGGGGATCCTCTACGGCAAAAGCACGCGTATATCCTGAAGTTGGCGTTAGTAGGAGGACGGGGTAACGAACCCATGTATTATTAATTACTAACCAGAAATATTCTATATTGTGTATAGCAGAACGCCGGGGAGAGTTTGGAAGTGGAGACGAGAGCGGAAGATATAGAAGAGCACGGGGGCGGAGATGTCGAGGGGTGCTGCGGTGGGACGTTCGAGGCATCGATCATGACGATGAAATTGCGAGAGAACGAATACAAAGCGACTTGCGTCGTGGGAGGAAATTACTAGAATTCTGATGTAACGCGAGGTGTTCTTTTTTTTAAATAATTCAATAACCTTTGATGTGATCTAGTATAGCAGGTGCGCGCGCCCACACATCGTGCACGCGCGCAAAAAAAACAAAGAAAGAAAAAAAATTATCCCAAGCCCGCAACATGCTAATTAATTTTATGATTAATTTTATACAGTTTTCTGTAAACATAGTGAATAATTAATATATTTTTTAAAAATTCAACTTTTATATATTGTTTCTACAAAAGTCCTGATGTTTTCAAATATATCCCTGTCGTTAGAATCTATTAGAAAATTTTAGTTAATCATAGGTTAAATACTTAATCCTGATTAGTTTTTGATATTTTTACTCCTCTTATATTATGTTGTTATTGCTTTTGAAGAGACATATTTGTGATGGCAAGATTGAAAATATAAACAGTTCTCTAACGGTAACAAACCAGAGGAATATATTTGAAAATATTAAAATTTTTGTAGAAAAAATATATAAAAATTGAACTTTGTAGGGATATATCTGTCATTCACTATGTTTGCAGGAACCTATATGAAATTAACCCTTAATTTAAATTCGACATCCACTTTAATATCAATTACTGGCATTTCACAATAAAAATATCAAATTAGAGTTTTATCATAAATTTATCTCTATATCCAGCAAAATCTGGCACGACTATAAAATACATAAAGTTATAAATAAAATAAAATTACTTAAACAAGAAAAAAAAAATTACATCCCTGCCAAACCAATAACAACCAGAGCACACACCTAAGTCGTACAAGCTACCACGGCAAGCATGGCTCATGACAAATTTATTTGATTTTCGAATATAAAGAATTACATCTGCTTACTGAAGTTTTTTCATACCAAAGTTTTCATTGAGCAACTTCTTCACATTATTTCTCACATTCATATTAGTTCCAAATATTAAAATATTATCAACATACAGATACAAAATCACCATCTGCCTATTATATTTTTTGGAATGAATGCACGTATTCATCAGACATATTCATATGAAAACCATTTGAAACAACTAAAGAATCAAATTTCAAATACCACTATTTAGGAGATTGTTTAAGTCCATACAGAAATCTAGTTAATTTGCACAATTTATTATCATGTCCAAAAACTACAAATCTTTCAGGTTGTTTCATATAGAACTCTTCTTCTAAATCACCATTTAGAAAAAAATATTTTCACATCTATTTGATGAATAATCAAATCAAGTACAGAAGCTAAAGCAATCAACACTCTAATAGAATTAATCCTAGTAACAGATGCATATACATCAAAATAATTTACATTAGGCTTCTGGGTAAAACCTTGTGCTACTAATCTAGCCTTATACTTTTCTAAGCAATTTGAGACTAAAACTCATAGTAGGATTTGAATTTCCTATAAGGATTACCTTACCAATAAAGGTCCAGAGCCTTTTCTTTTATATAAATGTAAGAAAAATTACCCTTTTGTTATTTATTATATTTTTATTTTATCATCTTGTAATTTAATAAGTTTTACTATTCTACGCTCTAGTTTTCTCTTTGTATTACTGTAAAAATCTGATTTTTACTGAAATACCATAATACTATAATTTATGAACCATAGAGTTTGAGTATGCTTTCGTGGCGTTTAGTATATAGATATAAATTATCTAAACCTCATATTTTACTAACAAGTATAATAAGTATACCATCTCGATCGAATGCACATAGAAGCACAATCAAACTCAACTTTAGCTCAACGTTTATCTCGCATTCAGTAAGGGTTTTAACTTGTGTTTGTGCGTGCACGCGTGTGTGTAAGCATTCGCCCGTCAGCGTCGTTTTAACAGTAAGGCTTGATTATAAGTAAATACAGTTTGAAAGAAAATACAATTCATCCAAACTTCAAATAAAGAAAAAAGGGCAACATAATAAAAACGCCTGCACAAGAAAAGAGGAAAGATAAAGAAGATGGTCAAAAAATTTAAGGGAAGATGTATGTAGTCGTCTCACAGCCTAAGCTATCTTTTGACAAACTAATCCGGCTCATAAGCTAACTCCAAAATGGAAAGAAAATAGTGAAGAGTTCGAAATTTTTTGACGGTAAACATAGCATTTTAGTTTGTTTATACGTAATAATGTAGGCTACATCAAACCAGCATGGTCCACATACACTTGGGCCAAAGCGGGTCGGAAGCCGGCCCAACTCGATCACAAATCCAGGTCATGCTGGGTCGGGCCTGATTTATTGGACTGTCGGCCCTCAGCCGAGATAGCATGGGCCATACCATGCCAGTCCAAGTCCCGCGCCGGCCCTATGTATATACATTTTTTTTTATTTTATAAAATTTTATTTAAATTATAAAATTTAAAATAATTAAAAATAACCAAACCACTTAATAGATAGAAAAATCTAACTATTGGAATGGTATTTCAATCCAAATACACGAAAAAAAAAAGAGGTTAGTCCGCCACTTGGCAACCCCCAACTTCGATTCCCAAGAAAGTCCAAGAAATAAGTGCTAGCTTGATCAAAGGTCCGGTTTTGTATAAATAGAGTTGAGATTAAAATATAGAGGAATATATTTCTACGTATTCTGGCGGGACGATAAAAAATATATTACAACCAACTCATTTTGATGAGTTGAGCTAGAATACTATTAAGGGGCCGTTTGGTTAGATGTAATTACAAATACAGCGTAGTTGGAGATACATGCAGTTGAAAGTACAGCAGTTGCAACTACATGTATCCTGTTTGGTTGGATGTAGTAGAAAGTGCTGCAACTATAAATAATTTGTTTGGTTGCATACAGTTGAGAAATGATTTTAAAAATATTATCATTTTTTATATATGATGGTGAGATTACCTCCAATGTAAAAAAAAAAAATATTTTTGTTTAAAAATAATTAAGGAAGTAAGTTTACCGTTTGCTTAAAGTTTCTCTCTCCAACTGCTGCAGTTGGAACTGCGGCTAATTTGCGCGTAATTCCAACTGCTGCAGTTGGGCCTCCTCCTACAGTTCCTACTGCAGCAGTTGGAATTAAATGTATCAAACCAAACACTGAATTTGTAATTCCATGCCGTTGCAACTACATGCAACCAAACGGCCCCTAATAGTATTTGGCTCCTTTTACTACTAAGTTTTTAGCCGTTGGATCAATCCCTTTAATCATTTCTAACAATTGGATTAAATATTATAATCCAGTGGAGACCACTCAACCCTAGGGGGACCACTCAATCCTAAGGGACTGCTATCATCCTAACCATTCAATTTTTCATCCAATGGCTAGAAACTTGATAGCAAAAGAGACCAAATACAATCAATAGTATTCTAGTTCAATTTCATTTTGATATACAGAATATGATATTACGTACAAGAATAAATAAAATATTTTTCTAACTTATTTTCTCACAGCACGTAACATAATTTTTCCGCAAATCCCAAACGAAGCCTAAGTTGCTAAAGGGGCTCGCTCGGCCCAACGAAAAGGAGAGGTCGGGCTTGTTTCTTTTTTTTTAACTCTTTTTTAATTTTAAAATTTTATTTTTAAATTGTTAATATTAGTATATTTTAAAATAATTGTTTAAATTTCAACTATTAATATAACGGTAAATGAAAAAAAAATAGAAGGATTAAATTAGAGCAGCACGGCACGGCCCATATCCACCTGCCGGCCAGCTTTGCCGAGCTGCAGGGTGACGCAGCTGAATGCCGAGCTGCGGGCTGACACAGCCCACAGATGAATATTTGCAGAAGAGGTTTTTATGGCTTCAATAGATAATTTTGAAGAAGCACTTAACAGCCTCTTTTTTAGCATGATTCTTTAACAACTTTATTCTACGGTACAAACAGAAGGATTAAATTAGAGTTTGCATATTTGGGATTTGTAATTTCATATTAGCTAGAATTTCTGCACACGAGGCTTCCATTGCTTAAGTAGACATTTTTGAAGAGGCATTTATTTAATAATAACTTCATCAGGATCCCTCAACTATAATACAAATAGAATATTCCAATTAAAGTTTTGTACTTTGTGAGATTACAGGAATAACGGCTAAAAGTAATAATAATAACTCCAAGAGCATTTTTCTTCAACAACAAGCGAAACTAACAAATTGGAGTTTGTACCCTCATATTAGCCTCTCTTTTTTTCATAGAAAAAACTTCAGAATTTTTATTTACCAAACACGCTTTTAAAAGAAAACTAGTTTTGAAAGCAAAAATAAAAATAGGCAAACCAATTGAAAGAGATCAAAGCCATCAGGTTTGTGTGTTTATTTCACATGACCTTCATATGTACTCTTTCACGTGTGCGAGTGAGAGTGTTAAATATACTGTTTAAGTCATTTCCTACCAGATCAATTAAGATATTTTTTTAGAAAAAAGTAGCATGTTGGACACAGATCAATTAAGATATTAAAAACATAGATAATTTTTTGTATATATTTTATTTCTTGATGAATAATGCTTATTGTAGATGAAAGTTACAATGCAGCAACTCTCGTATAGAATACTCCTTATATGAGTAATAATAGGTAGTAGGTTATAAGGTACATATGATTGGAAATTTTGGTCAACTAAGATATGAAAACAATCACGATCCATTATTAACTATCCATTATTAGAAAATTTGATCAATTAAGATATGAAAATAATCATGATATACTAATAGAAAGGAAGTATGATAATCCGAATTATAAAACTAAAGATAAAATTACTATAAGCATAACAGGTATTAGACTTCATCTGCATCATGCATCATGATACTTAATCCATATTATATCTACATTAAGAAGCCATTTGGTTCGAGATAATTGTAACTATAGTATAATCAGAGATGCATGCAGTTAAAAGTTATATAGTTATAGCTACATATAATTTGTTTTGTTGAATAAACTACAAAATGCTGCAACAACAAATAATTTGTTTGATTTCATGCAGTTAGAAATTGTATTTATAGATTTTATCAATTTATCTATAGATCAGTGAGATTTCCCTAATATCAAAGAAAGAAAACTATTTTTTTTTCATTTAAATGGTGATTACGTGAGTAAGCTTACATCTTTTTTAAAAACATTTTTAAATTACTGCAGTTAGAATCACGGACGATTTGCGTGCAGTTCAAACTAATTTAGTTAAGCCTCCTCATGCATTTCTAATAACTGTAGTAGAATTTAGCAGCACCAAATCAAACACCATAATTGAATGAAAATATGATCACAAGTGTAATACAATAATAATAGCATACAACCAAACAGATTTTGAATTTTTGTGCGCTCTTCGTCGAATTAAGCTGAACTGCAGTTAAGCAATAACTAGCGTAGACCTGCCGCGAGTTCGGGCCTACCACTGCTGTCTGCACCACGTTGGTGGCAGAAGTTGTTCCTTTCTGCCAAAAGATTTTTGGCCCACCACAGCCATCCTTGTCTGAGGATATTATGCAAGCAATACACCCTTCAAGAAAACTTTGTCAACTTCATGCATGTTTAAATATCTAGTTCGATTTTTTTGCTTTTCATATCTTAATAATTGCATCTACTTACACCGTATATTCATATTATTGTCGTTGTTATATTATATTTATTATTTTTCAAAGATTTTTTTAAATTATTATTTTTTATCCATCGCTATGCCGTACTTATGCTTTATTTTTATTTTTTTTTACTTCCATGCACTATATATTTTGTGCTCTCAAAGATATCATTAAACCTTGAAATCTCTATAATACTGCAAATAAATTTATTAGTCAGAAACTAACAAATTTATTAAGAGGAACTGTTTAGATAGTAAAAGAAAGACAAAATGTTTCCAAGATAAATTTATTAAAAACAGCCATCAATTTAACTGTTTTTTTCGCTGTTTTATATGTTTTCGTTTCTTCTTCTTTTTTTCTCCTTGTCAAAACAGATCAAATTATGCTCGATCTGTTACTTTCAACCAGTGCTTTTTAATGGCGTTGCTAGCTCTCATCTATAATTACAAGTTTATTATTTATAGCATAGAGTTAGGTTGAAAAAAAAATAAATAGTATAGTGATGTCTTTCAGAAAAAAGTATACTATTGAAAATAAAAAGACCTCAAATTAAGTATGCTATTGTTCAGTATGATGTTATGCATTTTTCTATATCTATGTGTAAAGAGAAATTTTATATAGTAGATGCTTCCCAGGTAAACTTTGAAATTTTTGTCATTATTGGTCAATAAGCTTGCAATGTATGATGGCCCGGATGCTCGAGGGAAGCACATCAAGTACAATCTCGTTTGTAAATAAAAAATATATTGACATGAAATAATCTCGCCGCCCATCTATGGTAGATACATCCAAGCGGTAGAAATTCACAATACAGAATAATCTCACAATACATATTTGGCCGAATGCATTCGAACTGTCGAAATCAAACAGCCCAAATGCATCATATCCTATAGATGGAACTGCCCATTATTACTTAGAACGTATATTGTTCATACAAAAAAAAGAAAATATAAAAAATAACCTTTAGGCACTGTCTGTTATTCTTGCCTTTTTCTCAATGTTTTTCTAAATAAAATTTTATAGCTAGATTCTTCGTAAGTAAAGAAATTTTATTATGCATTTTCTATATCTATACGTAAAGAGAAAATTTATATAGCTAGATGTTTTATAGGTAAACTTTGAAATTTTTGTTATTACTGGTCAATAGGCTTGCAATGTACGATGGCCCAGATGCTGGAGGGAAGCATAATGAGTTTAATCTTGTACGTAAAAAAAAATTGATAATACTGACATAGAATAATCTCGTCGTCCATCTATTGTAGATGCATCCAAGCGATAGAAATTCACGGCACAGAATAATCTCATCATACATATTTGGCAGAATGCATTCAAACTATCGAAATCAAACAACTCAAATGCATGATATCCTGCGTAGATTATTATCTAGAAGATATATTGTTCATACAAAAAAGAAAATATAAAAAACCTTTATTAGGCACTATTTACTATTCTTGCTTTTTTTCAATGTTTTTCTAAATAAAATTTTATAGCTAGATGCTTCGTAGGTAAAGAAATTTTATTATGCACTTTTCTATATCTATGTGTAAAGAGAAATTTTATATAACTAGATGCTTTGTTGGTAAGCTTTTGAAATTTTTGTCATTATTGGTCAATAGACTTGTAATATAAGATGGCCCGGATGCTGGAGGGAAGCACAATAAGTTTAATCTTGTATGTAAAAAAAAAATGATAATATTGCCATGGAATAATCTCATCGTCCATCTATGATAGATGCATCCAAGTGATAGAAATTTACAGCACAGAATAATCTCATCATACATATTTGGCAGAATGCATTCGAACTATCGAAATCAAACAACCCAAATGCATGATATCCTGTAGATGGGACTGGCCATTATTATCTAGAAGATATATTGCTGATACAAACAAAAAAAAAACCTTTAGCTAGGCACTATTTATCGTTTTTGCTTTTTTTTTCCAAGGTTTTTCTAAATAAAATTTTATAGCTAGATGCTTCATAGATAAAGAAATTTTATTATGCATTTTTCTATATATATCTATGTGTAAGAGAAATTTTATATAATTAGATTCTTTGCTGGTAAACTTTTAAAATTTTTGTCATTATTGGTCAATAGACTTGCAATGTAAGATGGCCCGGATGCTGGAGGGAAGCACAATGAGTTTAATCTTGTACGTAAAAAAAAAAAAATGATAATACTGATATTGAATAATCTCGTCGTCCATCTATAGAAGATGCATCCAAGCGATAGAAATTCACGACACAGAATAATCTCATTATACATATTTGGCAGAATGCATTCGAACTATCGAAATCAAACAATTCAAATGCATGATATTATGTGTAGATGGGACTGGCCATTATTATCTAGAAGATATATTGTTCACACTAAAAAAGAAAATATAAAAAACCTTTAGGCACTATTTATTATTCTTGAGTTTTTTCCAATGTTTTTCTAAATAAAATTTTATAGCTAGATGCTTCATAGGTAAAGAAATTTTATATGCATTTTTCTATATATATATGTAAAGAGAAATTTTATATAACTAGATGCTTTGTTGGTAAATTTTTAAATTGTTTGTCATTATTGGTCAATAGGCTTGCAATGTGAGATGCCCCGGATGCTGGAGGGATGCACATTGAGTACAATCTCGTACGTAAAAAAAGAAAAATGATAATACTGACAAGGAATTATCTTGTCGTCCATCTATGGTAGATGCATCTAAGCGATAGAAATTCACGGCACAGAATAATCTCTTCATACATATTTGGCAGATGCATTCGAACTGTTGAAATCTAACGACCCAAATGCATAATATCATGTATATGAGACTAGCCATTATTACCTAGAAGATATATTGTTCATACAAAAAAAAATGTAAAAAACCTTTAGGCACTATTTATTATTCTGCCTTTTTTTCAATATTTATCTAAATAAAATTTTATAGCTAGATTCTTCATAGATAAGGAAATTTTATTATGCATTTTTTTATATCTATGTGTAAAAAGAAATTTTATATAACTAGATGCTTTGCTGGAATATTAGATTTTGTCATTATTGGTTAATAGGCTTGTAATGTAAGATGGCCCGGATGCTAGAGGGAAGCACATTGAGTACAATCTTGTAAGTAAAAAAAATAATGATAATACTGACATGGAATAATATTGATGTCCATCTCTGATAGATACATTTAAGTAATAAAAATTCACCGCATAAAATAATCTCATCATGCATATCTAGCGGAATACATTCAAACCGCCGAAATCAGATTGCACAAATGTATGATATCCTGCTGATGGGACATGCAATTATTATTTAGAAGATATATATTGTTCATACAAAAAAAGAAATTATAAAAAATCTTTAGGCACTGTTCGTTATTCTTGCTTTTTTTCAACGTTTTTCTAAATAAATTTTTTTTATGAAAGCGTCTAGAAAGGAATTGTGGAGTATCTTTGTATCAAAAAAATTGTTGGGTGACAAAAATTAAAAATTTGAAACAACAAAGAAAATTGAAGAAGAATACGCTATTTTTTAGCTCACTAGAGCACATTAGAAGACACCAATTATGAAAATAAAAAAAAATTATTTGCTGACATATCTAATTGCACATCTGATATTTCTATATTAAAAAGTAAAAAAATATAGCAACCTTGCTAAACAAAATCTAAATTTTAAAAGCCCCGTTTGGTTCGGAGATAACGATTATTGGGATAAATTTTTTTATCCTTGGAATAGCTTACTATTCCGGAATAGTCATGAATAAAAATAAAATTGTGTTTGGTTTGTAATGCTGTTATTCCTAGGAATAACTAAAATTATGTTTGGTTAATTTTATGGAATAAAAAAAGTGATTATTGAATTTGATATGAACTATAATTTAATAAAATAATTTATTATACAAATAATTTATTATAAAAATAATATATTATGATATTTAATAAAAATAATTTATTATAAATTATGATTTTTAATAAAAATAATTTTTTACAAAAGTAATTTTATTTTTGCATAAAATTAAATTTAATAAAAATAATTTATTATAATATTTAAGTATAATTTATTATAATAATTTATTATAATATTTAAATATAAATAATATGTATTAATATAGTACAATTAATAATTTTATAATAAAAATAATTTATTATAATATATAAGATATAATTTCTATATAATTTAGTTTTGATTCAATTTATAATTTTAATAAAATTTAGAATTAAACCTTGCAATAGCACTACTCCACCTAAAAGGGCGGAATAATTTATCCCTAACTTTTTCTGATAATCGGAAATAATAAAGTTTGACCGGGATAAAATATTACGACCAAAAAACACACCGTTTGGCGGAATAGTGGGATAATTTTATTCCCGCTTTATCTCCGAGCCAAACGTAAGAGTATTAAATACATTCAGTGAATATTATATAAATTATTACTGAGCACTTCACCATCTAATTGACTCAACACAACGCCGCATTGGCTCTACTGAAGAAAAAAACAAAAAGATGGACAATAATTGGAAAGTAGGCCTTTATTTCTTCCAAGATTTTGAGAATTTCTTCCATGTTTTCCTTTTTTCTTGCTTCTTCCATGTGGGGCCCTGCTGTTTGGTGCAATCGAATACGCCGCAAATGATCATCTGACAGACTGACAACACTGAAAGCGCTGTCAGTTCCTATCCTCATTTGTTTTTTTCTTTTTTCTTTTTTCTTTTTTTTTTTTTGGTGCATGTTGGTTGGACTGGAGTGATGCATGATTCCCGTCGCAATTGGTACAGTGAATGCCATAATCCACATGGGAACTGCAGCTTCTAGATGCAGTTAATACATACTGGAATTACTGGCCAGGTTAACACAGAAAAGCATGAACACTCATCCCAGGACACTTGTTTGGTTGAGACCACAGCAGAAGATACCGAGAATTATTTCTTTTCTTCTATCAAACACTGTGTTTAAACAGTTTAAAGGGAGGAGTAGATCTGAGTAAGGGATAAGCACTACTTTCAGCTCGGTTTTGCTCATTAATTATTCTGTTTGGTTTGATTTTACAAATAAAAAGAACGAAAAAATTATTAGACATTATCACATTCCGCATCTCCCAAATAATATATGTTTCTTGAGTAACGTTCTCTTTGGATATCCGAATAACTTTTATGATAACTGGATTCACTCACTATTTTTTTTAGAAGAAAAAATAAATCACCTCGTAGGTAAAATATGCTATCTTAACAAACTATGAATGCTAAGACCTTTTATGGAGCAAAATCAAACTCCTAGCTTCCAAAGACATAGGAAAATTTTTATACCGGAAAAATTATCATTTGATATATTATTTCGGCATATAAGCAAGACTAAGCTTGAGTCTACTACGTGAATATATGAACAAAGTCTTAAAATCCTTAATCAGGCTCTATTTGGATAAAACAAAAATGAAGTGCGGTTTATTTATATTATTCCCGATAAAAAGTTTACCATATAATATATTGGTATTCTAAAAGACCATCTAAAAATTAAAGTATAATTAAATTATACTCTAAAAAATAAAGTAAAATAATAATCCAATCTCTGAAAATCTAAAAACTCCATTATCTCTCTTCCTCCAAATAAAGTAAAATAATAATCCACTCCAATCTCTGAAAATCTAAAAACTCCATTATCCCTCTTCCTCCTCCCCACCGCCCCCTTCCCCTCTCGGCACTCGGGTGAACCCCCCGCACCGCCCCGCCACATCAACATTTAGCTAACCATTTTGGGTTGTGGTACTTGATTACAACAATTCAAAAAGTTCGAGCTAAAAATTACAACTTATGAAAGTTTGAGGACCAAAATATCACGTGACTCATAGTTTGAGGACGAAAAGAGTAATTTACCCATTTCTCTTTCTAAAATGTATAGATAAATGCATAAGATAAATGTGGAGAAAAAATTTAACCGCTTTTTAAAAGTCGGAATTTTAAACCTCTTTTTCATGTTTTTAACAAAATAAACCGAACTAATTTCAACCTAAGATCAATCTCCTAGCTAGGCAACCTGGAGCTTTCATTTTGGTCTGCAAGGCTAAAATTTCCTGTCCAGCGAAATGCAGTAGACTAGCTTGCATAAGTGTACTCCCCAACACAAACTATGCCCATCATGTTGTTGTGAACCAAACAAGTTGTCCCCGCATGCATTATTGCTGTGGTGACCACAAGAGAAAGTGGTGCCTCTCATTAATTCCTGCCTCCAAAGTTTGGAGCGGCTTCCAAATCTTTCCTAAGTTCTCCATGCTCCTTATGTTTGGCATATATTAAAGATCTAAAATAGGAGTATTTCTGTAGCTACTCTCAATTATATATCTCTAAAAAAATCTTTTATTGTGATGATGTGCATATAAATATAATCCTAGCCATACATCTTTTAATCTAAGGGCTAAAAACTTAATAGCACCAATGACTTGGTGCTGATAATAGTATAGTAGCCTAGTTCTCTATATATATATATATATATATAGAGCTTGACTGGGCTACTATCGGTAGTAAACCGCCCCGTTTACTACCGATTTGTTTTCGATGCTGGAGCTTCCAAATTGACGATCGGCACCGTTGAACATGATCTAGACCATTTAAACTATCTAGAAATCAAATTTTATGCTTTTTGATATCATTAACCGAACGATCAAAGGGTTACAAAATCTGTAATTTTAATGGCCGATATGGTGTGTTTGCTCGTTTAACGGTATAGAAGAATCCAAATCAACTAAATTTTTGTTAGAAAATTCTTTGAACTATTTAAAATAAGATCTGTACTCTTGATCTTGATTACAAGACTTCTATCATCACTTTTTATAGGATATTCATTTTCAGCCATTCATTTTCTGTTCACTTGATGGACAAGAGAACAATATCGAAAAAGCGTGAAATTTGATTTTCAGATAGTTTGAATGGTCTAGATCATGTTCAATGGTGCCGATCGTCGATTTGGAAGCTCCAGCATCGAAAATAAATCGGTAGTAAACCGCTCGGTTTACTACCGATAGTATTCTAGCAAAACTCTTATATATATATATATATATATATATATATATATATATATATATATATATAGAGAGAGAGAGAGAGAGAGAGAGAGAGAGAGAGAGAGAGAGAGAGAGAGAGCTGAGTTTCTGTACTTTTAAAAGCACAGAAGCATTTGTGCTTGTGACTTTTTAGTCGTCGGATTGCTTCAAAATTCATGCAGCATTATTGATGGTGTGCCTCATTAAGTCTCCTTTACTAGTGCTGTTCGGATCTTAAGATGATCCAACGGCTAAAATATCACAAGCACGTTTAGCTTTTGTGTTTTTAAAAGCATAGGAGCTCAACTCTCTCTCTATATATATATATATATATATATATATATATATATATATATATATATATATATATATATATATATATATATATATATATATATATATATAGAGAGAGAGAGAGAGAGAGAGAGAGAGAGAGAGAGAGAGAGAGAGAGAGAGAGAGAGAGAGAGAGAGAGAGAGAGAGAGAGAGAGAGAGAGAGAGAGAGAGAGAGAGAGAGAGAGAGTCTAATTATAATTATGATACTTTCAGAAGCACCATTCGTGTGGTGCTTCTAATTTTTTAACCCTTAGATCAAACCGTTTGACCATTTCTAACTCTTGGATTAATATTATTTTCTTAAATTAAGGGAAACACTAGACCCTAAGGAGGACCACCATCATCTTAACCTTGCAATACTTGATCCAATGACTAAAAAATCGAAAACATTAATTCCTTTATACTTCCGAAATCATAATAGCTCTACATAGACACGCGCGCACACACACACACACACACATATATAGCACATACAAATTGATTTGTACAGTATAAACAACGCGTCAGTGGTTAATTACAAGGTACCACATAATGGTACATAGAGGATTGCATAAGAGTAGTCAAAATACTTCTCTCATTGTATGTATGTTATTCTTTCAAAATTGTATTCACCAAATTTACGTTGCGTGAGGCTAAGGATTTTGCAAACATAGTCCAATTCTATTTGTTGTGAAGGAAGTTTCAAAATTGAACCATGCAAAGTTTGCCTGCATTTTACCATTTGAATTTTAAAGAAGGTATCTCGGTGGATTATGACAGAATTTTTATTCAGATATCTACATAATTATTATAGAATCTTATCCCTTATTTATCTTATTTTGTTATATTATTTTATATTTTTTTAAAGTACATCAGAATAACATCATTCTGTTTGAATATTCTACGTTGACATTCTGAAATAACAGTTTTTCAAAAGTCCAAATTTACAAGATTGGCAAAAACACAGTAAATTTATAATATTACAAACTAAGGTCTATTATTTGGTACTATCATTGAATTTTGTAAAAAGAAAAGATTATGTTAAAAAGGGGCTTAGAAAAGATAGTTTGCTACGTACGAGCTTTAACTATGTAAATTGTTGATGGAAAATAACATGTGACCAAAGACAGGTAACATTCATTGAATTGGAGCAATCACGCTGTCGCTACAGTGAAAGGCGCGCCCACCTATTGATTGAAAAGTAATAATAACAATAAAAAAAAAAACTATTATATATATATATATATATATATATATATATATATATATATATATATATATATATATATATATATATATATATATATATAGTCCGGTTGGGATACTATCGATAGCACCAAGGGTTTGGTGCTATCGAATTTTCCACCGTTAAATTTAACCATTTGATTATTTTTACCCGTTAGATTATACTATTCAACCAACCACCCACTCAAGACATTTCTCAATCCAAGGGCTAAAAAACTAATAGCACTAATAGCTTGGTGCTATTGGTAGTATTACAGCCTAGTTCTATATATATATATATATATATATATATATATATATATATATATATATATATATATATAGTTGAGCTGGAATACTATTAATAGTATTTCAGCTATTTTGCTATCGATTTTTTAACCGTTAGATCTACACTTTAATTAATTCCACCCTTTAGATCATACTATTCAACCAACCACCCACTCAACCTTAGGGGGACCACCACTAAGCCCTAGGGGACCACTATCATCCTAACCGTACAATTTTTCATCCAAGTGTTAAAAACTCGATAGCAAAAGAGCCCAAATACTATCAATAGTATTCCAGCCCAATTATATATATATATATATATATAGAACTAGGCTGGAATGCTATCAATAGCACCAAGCTATTGGTGCTATTAATTTTTTAGCCCTTGGATTGAGAAATGTGCGGTTAGGATGATGTGGGCCCCTAGGATTGAGTGGGTGGTTGGTTGAATAGTATAATCTAACGGATAAAAATAATCAAATAGTTAATTCTAATGGTGGAAAACTCGATAGCACCAAGCCATTGGTGCTATCGATAGTATCCCAGCCGGACTATATATATATATATATATATATATATATGAGTTTTGCTAGAATACTATCGGTAGTAAACTGAGCGGTTTACTACCGATTTGTTTTCGATGATAGAGCTTCCAAATCGATGATCGGTACCGTTGAATATAATCTAGACCATTTAAACTATCTAGAAATCAAATTTCACCCTTTTTCGATATTGTTCTTTTCTCCATCAAGTGAGCAAAAAATGAATGGCTGAAAACGAATATCCTTCAAAAAGTGATGATAGGAGTCTTGTAGTCAAGATCAAGAGTATAGATCTTGTTTTAACTAGTTTAAAGAATTTTCTAAAAAAATTTAATTGATTTGGACTCTTCTATACCGTTAAATGAGCAAACACACCATATCCGCCATTAAAATTACAGATTTTGTGACCCTTTGATCATTTGGTTAATGATGTAAAAAAAGCATGAAATTTGATTTCTAGATAGGTTAAATGGTCTAGATCATGTTCAACGGTGCCGATCGTCGATTTAGAAGCTCCACCATCGAAAATAAATCGGTAGTAAACCGAGCAGTTTACTACCGATAGTAGCCCAGTCAAGCTCTCTATATATATATATATATATATATATATATATATATATAGAGAGAGAGAGAGAGAGAGAGAGAGAGAGAGAGAGAGAGAGAGAGAGAGAGAGAGAGCAAGCTACTGTGCTATTAGTAGCACAGCAGCTCATATGCTCCTAAGTTTGATGGGTGGTTAGGATAAGAGAGAGAAGAAAAATGAGGAGAAATTTGGTGTCTCAATTTCTCTTGTCCTTAAATTTCTCTCTAATATCTCTTCTCTCTCTCATCCTAACCACCCATCAAACTTGATGGTGGTTAGAAACTTAGGAGCACAACACGGCTGCTGTGTTCCTAATAGCACAGTAATCCTGCTATATATATATATATATATATATATATATATATATATATATATATATATATATATATATATATATATATATATATATATATATATATATATATATATATATATATATATATATATATATATATATATATAAATCTTACACTGTATGATCCAAAAATTTAAAACTCTGTTTGTGCTTTAGCATAGAAAAATTGATTTGTCAAGAGTAGACATGGCAATCTCGATCCATATCCGCAGGTACCCGCGGGTTACCCGCAAATATGCGGAAATGGGTACTAGCTTTTTCTACCCAAAAAATTACGAATAAAACGGGTAGGTACTCATTAAGTTGTGAGCATTTTGGATAACCCACGAGTACCCACCAATACCCTCATATATATTTTTTAATTAAAAAATTTTAAAAATATATTTTTAATTAATTTTTTTTTTTGTTTACCTATTCTAAAAATTATAACCCTAATTTCTTATCGCGTGTCTTTTATATTATAAAATTTGTTTGTTTTAAGACTTTAAATATTTTTATTATATGTTGTGATATTTTAAAAATAAGTTATGTTACGTTCTTAAAATTTATATATATGTGTTTTGCATTTAGAAATTATAGGAGTAAAAAAAAAAAACAAAATTTGAGGGTAACCCGTATTACCTATCTACCGGCGGGCGGGTATGGATAAAGATGTTGGCTATCCAAAAATTTACGGATAAATTTTATTCATGCCCATATAATCCCCGAGTATAATGATCCGCCCGCAGATTATTCAATCCGTCTGTTTGTAAGGTCTAGTTAAAGACTTACGTCTATTTTTGAGGTATACAAATAATGCTTACAAAAATAACGTAAAGAGAAGTATGGACTACGAAAACCATAGGTTATTTTCAAATGACCCCCTTAACTTTCAATTTTGTGTAATCAAGTGAACTTTTATCAAAAAGAACTACAAATTTGAAGGTGAAGAAGATCTCAATAATAAAAGAGATCTAAAAGCTGTCTACCCTAGATATAAATCTTATACCCATCTCTCTCTAAAGGCTTAATTTTTTTTAAAAAACTTTAGTACTAGAACATAATAATAACGCTAGTAAAAACTTATCGATATTTTAATAGATAAGACATAAGATTTATATGGTACTCACTAATATATATAAATAATACTACACATACAGCCAAAAGGGATGTATACCGTACATTCTATTCATCTGGGATGAATTTTTTTTTTACATTATACATACTTTTGTAGTGTACAAATAGTTTCTTCCAATAATAAATAGAGTTAGGCTGAGGGAGAGATGGGACTTGTGGGGCCCACCACCCAATAGTGACCTGTTACGGCCAGCGGGCTAAAGTCCACACAATGAGACAGCAGAACCCATTTGACCCACTCACCACCTTCTCCTCCACATATGCCGAAAAAAAAAAGTCTAAAATGTGTTAATTACATATCCTGTATGACGTAATCCAACCAATCATAATATTTCAATAAACTTTGTCCATCCATGTAATTTATAAAAAATATTTTTATCATATTTTTTTTAAAAATATTTAATTAAGTGAATATAGCTGAGTGATGCGATTGCTATACATAAAACTTCCTCCATTTAACTGACTGTTTCTATCGCAAGTAACAAAAAATTTAGTGGTTCATATTAGAGATCCCAAATTTAAAACTCAGTTGCTTCATATTTTTATCAAAATTTATTATTTTGAAATAAACGAGAGGTAAATCTTTCTCACCAAAAAAAAAAAAACAAAAAAAAAACTTCCTCCATTTATGGGGCCCCACCAAGAGCTGTTTAGTCTTTTCCTGGAGCAAAGCTTTGATGATTGGTGCTGTGGGCCCCGAAAACACTTGCCCTTGGCATCTGCACCGCTACCTGCCAAGAGTGAGTTAAAGCTGCTCCTGTTGGTTCCTCCTTGGAAAGTGATGGCCATGGGAGGGAACAAGGAAATGTTCAGGGCACCTTAGAAGGAGAGTCCTTTTCTTTTTTCTTTTTTTTTTCCCCCTCGAAAAAAGGATGTTTTATTCAAAAATTAAATATTGAAAAAAATTAATATTTTTAAAGAGAAGAAATATTTAAATTAGAATGACAGTGGATTTACGTTTGAATGCACTCAAAGATATTCTGAAAAATATCCTTATTAGCATCCGGGTAAAATGTAGAGAGTGAAGTCTAAATAAATAGGTGTTGGCATCAGAAAAATAGTGAAATGTGGTAAACGGTTTGAGCCACGTGAGCAAACAACGGGAGCGAGACAAAAAACGAGACGTGCTACACCAGGAGCCGGAGAGAAGAACGCCTAAATGGAATGGCGGTTTAGGCGAGAGCGATTAGAGATGTGGAGGAAAAATTTCGTGGCCAGCAAGGAATTAGCTGAAACATAATCCAAAAAAATAGGGGACGTGGTCGTAAAAACTTTCACGACAAAATTCATACAATAACTGCAGGCGGGAGAAAATATCGCTATAAATAGAAAAAAAAAATATGCCTATGAGAGCGGTCCTTCACACGAGTAAGAGATCATAATAAATTTTAATTCTTTTCCTTTCCAACATTTATGGTTTTCTAAGAATAGTCCACATATTTTTCTATTATTTTTTTATTTAAGAGTTTAGTTAAAAGCGTAGTTAGGAGTATAGTTAAGAGCTTAATTAAGAGCTTAATTAAGAATTTTTCTAGGAGTAGATTTAATTCCTCCAACAGTTTTTGTAATTTCGTCTTTTCGAACAATATAAATAGCTCGGCTCATTCAGTCGAGCTTGTTTTTTGATCCATTTGTGAAAATTTGCGGAGGAACCCGGTTGAGCCGATCCCTCAATCGAATCGTTTGAATTGCTAGTGGCGCATCTGAGAGTTATCTTAGGAGCCGACTAGCATCCTGAAGAAGAACTTGACCTGGTCAGCACTCTGATCCAGTCAGCGTCACCCCGCATTCGGTTTCTAGGCCAACAATATGTTTTAAAAAAAATAAAAAAAACTAATTCCTATAAAAAAATTATATATAAATATATTAAAAATTCAAAACTTTATATTTAATTTAATATAATAAAAATTTTATGGTATAAATTATTTTTTATAACAATATGTTTGTAGTACACTGAATTTCAGTGCATCGTACCGAACTTCTACAAATTATGGAGTTCCGGTGAAAAAATAGCACGAGAGGCTATATGTGAGGCTTCGGCCAAGTTTGGGATTTGTATGAAGTGTTTTCGGCGCAAACGAGGCGCGAAAACGGACTTCGAAAAGTTAAAATTGCTGAACTTGTGAAGCCTGCAGTGGATTCCGGTATGTGGACCTCCATACCGGTACTGAAGTGATTAGTACCGGTATGTGATGAGGTATACCGGAATGCTATGGTCGAAACCGAAAATCCAGCTCTCGGGTTCTGCGGAATTCTCCGGGGTATACCGGAACTAACACCTGTATACCGGTATGCAAATGCACATACCGGTATACAGTGTTACGAAATTTCAGTTTTGGCTAGTTGAAGGTGTTTAGTGTGGAGAGGGGCAAATGGGTCTTTTCACACTCGAGGGAGTGTCAGAAAGGCAGGGAATACCCCCCTTTCTCAGTCATCTTTCTCCTCCACTTCTCCTCTCCATCTCCGTCATTTTCTCTCTCTAGATATCTCTCCAAAACTTGGAGAAAATGGTGAATTGAGCTTGGAAAAGATTTCCAAAGGAGAAAAGAAGCTTCTTGGTGCAAGAAGAAGCTTGGAAAACTCGTGGTTAAGGTTAGTTCCTCACGTTTTGGGTTCAAACCTTGGATTTAATCCTTTGAAATGAGATTTTTGGGAACCCTAGGCAATCTAAACCACAAAATGTGGAGATTGGCCAATAAATTTTGAGGTTCTACATGCATGCATGTGAAACCTAGGTGAAATGAGAATTTTTGCCTTGGGAGGTTCTAAAAATATTTGAACCTTCGGGAATTACAATTGAGGCATAGGAAATCATGTTAGAACACTTGATTTCATGTATTGAGTTGAATAAAGGGTTCGTAACGTTTAACGAACCGTTTTCTTGTAGAAGCTTGGGTTGAAACAAGAACTCAAGGCTTGGACACTTAGGGGCTTGAAGAATATAAGAATTCGGAAGCTCTTGAGGTGTGTTTGTGTTTACCGAAGTGATTAGGTCACTTTCATGTCTAGGGTAAATATCCATTTAAAGATAAAATGGTATGTGTTGTGAACCCTAGAACTTACATGTTGGCAAAGGTAAAATTATGATAGGTAGAGCAATGAGCTCTTATTGCATAATATAGAATTCAAGTATAATTTAATTATCTATACTTGTTGCATGGTTGCATGTATGATTGAAACCTAGTGTTATTGAACATATGTTGGGACATGTGAGAATAGAACCTAGTGTTATTGAACATAGGTTGGAACATGTGAAAATAGAACCTAGTGTTATTGAACATAGGTTGGAACATGTGAGAATGGAACCTAGTGTCATTAAACATAGGTTGGACATGAGATTGGAACCTAGAGTCATGGAACCTAGGTGGACAATGAGAAAGTAAACCTAGTGTCATTGAATATAGGTGAGACTTAGTGACTTGAACCTAAGGTCATGAGACTTAGGTTGGCAAGTGTTAAATATGAAAAACGGGATGTGCGACGATTTTGCTATACCGGGTATGCGACGATTTTGCTACCATGCCATGAGTTGGCGGTGTTGAAACGGGATGTGCGACGATTTTGCTATCCCGGGTATGCGACAATTTCGCTACCATGCCATGAGTTGGCGGTGTTGAAATGAGATGTGCGACGATGTTGCTATCCCGGGTATGCGACGAGTTCGCTACCCGTGCCATGAATTGGCGGTATTGAGATGGGATGTGCGACGAGGTTGCTATCCCGGGTATGCGACGAGTTCGCTACCCGTGCCATGAGTTGGCGGTGTTGAAATGGGATGTGCGACGAGGTTGCTATCCCGGGTATGCGACGAGTTCGCTACCTGTGCCATGTGATGGCGGTGTTGAGATGGGGTATGCGACGATTTTGCTATCCCGGGTATGCGACGAGTTCGCTACCCGAACTTGGAGGTGACGATTTCACTCCTTGGATGTTGGAACCATTATGGTGAGACGGCGATTCCGAAACCATAAGTAAATGACAAGTAATTGAACTTAGTCAATGTGAAATATAGGATGAACCTAGGAGAGAATGATAAGTTATATTTTATTTGGTTGCATTCTTTATGTTTATTTACAAGCATGTAAATAATTGTTGCATAGTTATTTGTGATCTAACTTATGCATATGGTATTTTTTGGACCTGGTGGGTCGAGCTTCTCTCTTGGGTGGCCTTATCCACTAGGAACTATATTTATAGTTCTCACCCCACGTTTTTCAGGTCCTTCCGCGAGTGAGGCGGCGGAGCGAGGCAAGGGTTTGGCTCTCTAGATAGCGGCCCTTTCATTTTGGTGATACATAGAGTTGTACCCCTAGTCTTGGACTTTGATAATATAGGAAATTTTCATTACATGTATGAAAACTTGTATATTCCATAGTTTTGGAACATGATGTATGGAATGAAATTGAAAGAAAAGAAAAATTTGGGCATGTATAAATGTGCTAATGTGATGTAATAGAAGTAGAACTTCTTTATGTTGATGCTTTCCTTGTGCAACTCTTGTACTCCGTTCCTAGTTGGAACCTTGTGGACATTCTTGTGTTGTGACGCCTTGGGCGGGTAGAAGAGACTCTATCCGTTCGGCGGGTATGGGGCATGCGCCCGTGCGGTTATCCTTTCCACCTAGTTGGTGTTAAAGGCCCGACGGGGCGTGACAATGTTAATATAAAATTATTATTTAATATATTTATAATATACATACTATATCTAATATTTATAAATATTGTTAATAATACTAGTATGTACAATATTATTAATAATATAATATAATTGGCAAGTAATATAATATTAATTTTAATGATTAATAATATTAAATTTTAATACATTTAAAATAAATTTTAATATAATAATAATAATAAAATATATATATATATATATATATATATATATATATATATATATATATATATATATATATATATATATATATATTATATAATCGATAAAAATATTATATCACATTTAAAAATGATATCCTCTTCGTTCCTAAGATAGCCCAAAACCAAACAATGCCAAAAGGCTTGTGTTCATATATTATAATTTTATTGTAGAGTTATATTTCTATATTAAAAAATGCCATCTTCATATTTTTTTATAGGCGTGTAAATCTTACACTCCTGCATCTAAGAATTGATAAATACTTTGAGTTTTAGCTACAAAAAGGAATTGACAAGGCAAATGGGTTAATGTGGTTCACAAAGAACATATAGGTGTAAGCTTTACAGTATGCATGAATAGAATTGCTCTTATATATATTATATTGTTTTTAGCACTATGACAATATGTAAATCTAGCAATTTAGAGCTTTTCTTTACTCTATACTAGATTTATAGTATTTTTAGTGTATTTAAGTTATTTTTCAATACTCAATAAAACCATCCAAACACTCAGTAAGTAAAAAAATTATTTTCGATAATACAACAAAATACTTTAATATTACATAAATACATAGCTTTGTAAACAGGACCTAAAGGTAAAAAAGAGTAGAAAGAGCTCCCTAGATTTTAGCACATTTGCAAACAAATTTCTCAACCTGTAATTTTAATAATCAATTTTTTAAAACTTTATCAAATTGTTTATGCTAAATTACAGAAAATTTTCTTGTAAATATCCGCTTTTTTATTTTTTCTTCCTGACTTTCAAAAATCCACATATTGCTACCTTAAAATTTCAGAAATACTTTTAGAGGCGTACGATGTTAATGGAGAGGGCAAAATGACCAAATTGTCCTTACTTCTTCTATAAGAAAAAATAATTTTTAATATATTTCTATCATTTTGAAGGGTATTTACGGTATAAATTTTAAGAAATGGACGGAATAGTGATGAAACCCTGACGGAGGGGGCCTAAATGCAACAACTTGAAATGTTGAGGGGGTAAAACATAGGTTTTTGAATGTTAGGTATGGAAAGTGAAAAAAATAGATATTTATAAGGGAGTTTTCTATAATTTAGCCAATTGTTTAATAATTTTTTTTGTCAAGTGAAATTACTAATTGAATAGCTATTTTGATTGGATATATAATTTTGTTCGAGCCATGAAGAAACATAATTTTTTTCTCTTTTAGTTTCAATAATTAAGATTGAAAATCTGAATGAATTTACCTTCAAGTTTTATTTTATTTTTCACGCGTTAGAATTTAAGAAATAGATTATTTTTTTGTTCTAAAGTTTTACAAAATTATAGACAGTACAAACTACCAAAACAATAATATAATTAATAACTTTGATTGAGGATAGCGGTTTTGTAAGCTATTTGGTAAACTTTATGTAGTTCAATTGCCAAAATTAAAGGTCAGACGCCTATTTACAAATGTCCTAAAGTTTGGGGGGCCTTTGTAAATTTTTTTCACCTACTCTTGCACTTTTTTATATAAAAATTTTATTTAAGCAAATAAAAAGTTGTCGCAATATCAAATAAGACCTAAGATTTTGTAAAAAAAAAAAATCATAATTACTATAATTATGATTTTTTTCCTTCAACTATAAATTTTCTTAAGGTGCCGTTTGGATTGGGTACAAGAGAGGGGATAAGGTCTTATTCCCCCCTTTTGTACCCAAACAAGAGTTGGAGTGGGTGGGAACTATTATTGTTCCCACCCAGGGGTGGGAATAAGCTTGTTCCCATCCCTTGTTTCCTGAGAGAGAGAGAGAGAGAGAGAGAGATTTATTTTAAATTAGAATTTAAATTTTTAAATTTAAAATTTGTAATTTTAAAATTAAAATTAAAATTTATAATTCTAAATTTTAAAGTTTAAATTTTAAATTTGATATTTTAAATTTTTTAATTTTAAAATTGAAATTTAATATTTTATATCTTTCAAATTTAAATTTGGTCTTAAATTTAAAATTTAAATTTTTAAATCTAAAAATTTAAAAATTTTAATTTTAATTTCAACTTTTAAAATTTAAAAGTTAAAAATTTAAATTTAAAATTCTAAATGCAAAATTTAAAAATTTAAAATTCAAATATAATGAGAGGGATAATATCTTCATTTTTTATTTATAACTACCCAATATTTTTCTTATTCCATCTTATCTATCCAAACGCTATTTTTCTTATTCCCGGGAACAATACAATTTTCATCCAAACGCAAAATTGATCTAGTTCTCGTTTATACCTGAACTTGTACCTATCTCTGGAATAAGCAGTTCTTACTTATAGTATATGACTTGGAACCAAAATTTATGACGCGCTGGTGATGTATTTGAAAATTTCTTATTGCCATAAAGATATTAATCAGATTTTAATTAAGGACTAGTTTTACTGTATATTATTTTTCTTAGAGCACCTTTGTTCATGCCAGCATATTCACATGAAAAGCTTGGCCAAAAAGTGACAATAGACAGATAAGTTAGGTTTACTCTACTTTGTAAAATATTTGCAATTACAACACTCTCGACTGCATCCAATCGCATAAAATATATGTTGCAGTTACTCCTGCATTTTTAACCGCATGCATCTCAAACAACATTACAGTTACACTTACAATTACATCCAACCAAACAAGTCCTGAAGTACAAGAGCATATATTTTTTTAACATCATATTCTATTATAAAATTTATTATATTATTCTAAATTAGACTCCACACATTCTTAATATAATAGAATTAGTTTGGAATGATTTTGTTTCTTATATATAACAATTACAATGAAGACTTTTCATTTGAATACACCGTATTAATTTTCAAGTATACTATAGGTTATTTAACTGAATAAAAGTTTAAAAATCTTGTTGTGATGCATTTTATGTTGTACATAGATACAGTAGTTGGATTTATAAATGACCTATATGTTGCATCTCAACCTATATCCTGATAAAACATTAAACGAAAGTAAAATAATTGGCGAGAGTAATTCTACAAAAGAAATGTCTACGACACCCCAATAGTGCCACATCGGATAGAAATAAAATTATGATTGGGTATAAGAGACAATAGACACTATTAATAATAACTTGGTTTAAGCATTTTGGGCCAGTAGTTTGGGCTCAACGAGTTATTCTTGTTAGCGGGTCAGGTCATTACATTTGGTATCAAAGCCAATCACCAGCCGGAAATATGAGATAAGTCTCGGCTGAGCCAAGGTCGGAAGGACAAGCTAAGCTAAGCTAGGTCAAGAAATGACATGCTAAGCCAGGATCAAAATAACATTGTTAGCGAGACAAGTCTCACATCGCCTGGTGATTTGGATTGTGTGTGTGATTGGGCTAACGAGGATGTCAGAGCCTAAATAGAGGAAATTTGTGACACCCCAATAGTCCCATATCGGATGGGAATGTAATTGTGATTGGGTATATAAGAGATCATAGACACTAATAATAATAATTGGGCTTACGCATTTTGGGCCAATGTTTTGGACCGAATGAGTTATTATTGCTAGAGGATCGGGTCGTCATATTTGGTATTAGAGCCAATCACCAGTAAGAAATATAAAATAAGTCTCGGCTGAGCCAAGGTCGGGGAATGACAGGCTAAGCCAGAGTCAGAATAACAAGGCTAGCGAGACAAATCTCACATCGCTTGGTGATCTTGAGCTGTGTGTGTGTGTGATTGGACTGACGAGGACGTCAGAGCCTAAACGGAAGGAGTTTGTGACACCCTAATAGTTCCACATCGGATGAGAATGAGTTGTGATTGGGTATATAAGAGAGCATGAACACTAGTAATAATAATTGGGCTTAAGCATTTTGGGCCAGTGGTTTGGGCTCAACGAGTTGTTATTGCTAGTGGGTCAGGTCGTTACAATGTCTCAATACAATCTTTTTCACTTTCTCATCAAGCATTTTTCATCCTCTTCTCTTCCTGTCTCCAAACCTCTACACCGACTTTCTCGCTTCTTGCTTGCGTCCGCTCCAGCCTCTCGGCTAGATTTTGGCCGACTCTCTAGCCAAAATTTGGCCAATAGGTACGGATTTTTGTTTATTTTTCTCTTTCGTTTTCTTTATTACTACATTCTATGGTTTTTTTTTCTTTTTTTTGTTTTATCTATGATCTAAACCGCAATCATCTAGATCTTCGCCTCTCTATTGCTTAGCTCTCTGCTTCTCAAAACTTCTCTCTCTTTTAATTTGTCACATGCCACCAACTTCATGTGTATTCTTTGTACTGGAGCTTGGCAGACTCGAAGATCGGGACGTTTTGCTATGTATTGAGGGACAGAAGTTAGACCTGGGATGCAGTTATAACAACAGTAATTTTCAATTTGAATGATTTAAATTCAAACTTTGAGATTGGAGTTTTTTTGGAATTTCATTCAAATGCTAGAGAAAGAAAGTGGGGGAAAGAAGAGGGGGGAGGGGGCGGGGGAGGGCTAATTCTATGAATATGCATCCATTTCTGGCGAAACAAAAATGTAGATTTAATTGTTCAGTAGTGCCGGAAGCCCTAGTGCAGTTTGTTTTTTGATTCAGTGAACCAATTTCACAGAGAAGTATGTAATACAAGAAGAGGCTAAACTTGGAAATTTGTAATTGCGAAAAACCTACAACATTTTATGCGCCGTTTTGCGGGAAATCGCACGTGAAGAGGCCTTTACGTAAAATGCACTTGCGGTGAGGGACTCAGGTATAAATATTGTGGGTAGAGAGAGCTCGATGCAAATGTCTAAAACTCTATATATTAGCATCTAGAGTTTCTCAAAACCCTCAATCTATCTCTCATCGCTCTGAAACCTTAGCCGTCACAGCATGCCTCCCCTACCTGCGCCACTACTACCTTGACCGCTAGCGACCACTCCAAGCTGCCGAAGTTCGGCCAACAAACCTTCCCAACCTCTCTCTCTCTCCAATATCTCTCTCTTCCTCTCAACCAAAGTGACCCAAGCCCCCTACTATTAGCCGCGCCGTTGGCGTCCTAGGGCTCAGGCAACCTTGCCTCGACGAGCCACCCTACCGCCGTGCGCCGCCAAGCCCACTGGACCATCTCTGAACCATTTTGGGCAAGCGCGGGCCGCAGATCTTGTGCGGCCACTGCCGCCGTCCCCTGCCATCACTGACGGTGTCTGTGGACCTCAGGTGAACCACCGGCGCCTCCCCGACCTCCCCCGGCCGCCGCTTGTGCCGAATCTAAAAGCCCTAGTTCTATCATCCTCATGTTGGCCGCGGCTTCTTGAATGCCGCCGCCGCAGCCTCCAACCACCAGCCAGTGTCACTGCCGGCCTCCCCTCATCGACCACACCCTTCTCCGGCCGACGCACGTGCTCCCCGACTACCGGCATTGTGTTGTGGTAGTCCCTGCCCCACCCAGACCCAGGCTAGGGCATCCTTATCCCCGGTTCACTGTTCCAGCTGACGTAGTGGTCGGCGACCTCCTACAACGCGAGCATGGCCCTCCAGAGGGCCTGAGGGCCTGAGGACATCCGGACTCACCTCGGTTGCTGTTGGAGAAGCACTGGTTAGCGATTTTGGCGTTGTCGCTCCCAGAGACTTTCGAAACCAGAGTTCAAGTAGCTCCGATGCGTTACTCGGCCTTCATTTGTGCTCTGGACAGTGAGCACGAGCCTCAGCACGTCAAGACCTATCGACCTGCGCTACTAGTTGGTCTCTGAAACCCACGGTTGTCGATAACAAGTCGAAAACTTAGCTTTTGTCTATATTAAATGTAATTAATATGGAGTTAGGGAACTTTATGTAATTAGGGCCTTATTGGCTGCCTCAGGCAGTGTGAGATCACTGTTTGTGGTCTCTGGACTGGTTGTCTAAGGTCTGATGGCCCTCGTGAAGTTGATTTAGGATTTCTGTGCGTTTTTCGCCAAATCGCCGGTAGAATGCTGTTTCGGTTTGGGTGCATTTCTAGCAACCTGTATCCCCGTGTTGGTCGCTGAGCCTTATTGACTGGTTGCTCTAGCTGTCTCAAATATCCAGAGATAGCGGGTGAGCAGCAGAGGGTTCCGGAGCCAAAATTAGCATTTTTCGGAACCCGCACGCCGTTATTATCACTAAATGCATTTAATGGCATTGGAACATGTAAGTTACGGGGGAGTCCTAAGGATCTATCTAGATACTATCAATACCTAGAGGGGGGTGAATAGGTATAGCGGCCAAACCACAAATCTCGATGCAATAAAATAAGTGCGGAAATAAAAATAGCACATCGAGATTTACGTGGGAAAACTCCAACTAGGAGTAAAAAACCCACGGGACCAACACGCGATAACAATCCACTAAGAAATAAAAGATTACAAGGTGATTACCGACTCCACGGACTCAACCTCTCCTTTATCTTCTATGGATCTCGCGCACACCACCGGGTTGTCCACGCCCCACGTTCGAATCCACGAACGCCATGCCTCGAATCCACAAGACGCCCAACTTCGAATCCACGAAGCCTTCTACACGCCGAATCCACGACGCTCACTCGAATCCACGAGCGCACTCCGTCCGGAGCAAGAACAATAAAGTCGATGATGATTTATTGCTTAGAATATTATTGAAGATCTGTGGGAATAATCTCTAAGCAATTCTCAAATTGATTCTAGAAGAACATTAAAGATCTAGGGCACCATGAATTAATTTGAGAGAAGCTTGATGTAGAAGATGAAGAAAACGGCTACCTACAAGCTTCTAAGGTTTCTAAAAGGTATTCTATGATTAACCACATTTTAGAGACACCCCCACATCTTATTTATAGGTTTAGAAGCAATCCGAAATAGACTATGATTGAAAACTGATTTTAAAAAGGTTTTGGAATCAAATTAGGATTGCAAAACTGATTTTAAAAAGGTTTGGAAGCAATTAGAATCAATTTAGGATTGCAAAACTGATTTTAAGAAATCTACCATCTTATTTATAGGTTTGGGAGACATTAGAATCAGAGTAGGATTGAAAAAATATATTTTTGAAAAATCGCGACGGGTCGGGGTCCGGACCTTGGATGCAGGGTCCGGACTCTGAAACTCTCCAGCGTTTCATAGTCCGGACCTCAGTCCTCAAGGTCCGGACCCTCCCTGCGTGACAGCCAGGGAGGCGTACGCGTTCCGGACCTCACCTCAGGGTCCGGATCCTAAAAATTGAAAAACTCAATTTTTATATTTTAAATCAATTTTTATCTATTCTAATGTCTTCCAAACACTTGTAAATGATCATAAATCATCGTCAAGATTATTTAAACTTACCAAGCATCGTGAATTCATACGTTGAGTCTTCGAGTCTTCAAACTTCGTCTATTCTTCTTTGAACCTTCAAGACTCCGACTCACTTCACGAAATATGCCAATATAAAATCCGTAACAATCTCCCCCTTTGGCAATTTCGTGGCAAAATCCAAAATTACATAAAACAGTCACGATGCTTATCTCTCCAGAAACTTTGAAATTTATTGCCATCACCAAAACAATGAACTTCCCGCGTGAAAGATCCAAATAAAATCGATTTACAATTTTATAACTCCTAAAAGAAACTCTATGACTTAGACACACATGGAGTCTTGAAGTTTTCAAAGACCTGCAAAAAGTTTTCATTCTCCACGAACAAAGTTAGTAGAAAATATATTACAAAATTATAATTTTGTAACTCCTAAAACAAACTCTATGACTTAGACACACATGGAGTCTTGAAGTTTTCAAAGACCTGCAAAAAATTTTCATTCTCCACGAACAAAGTTAGTAGAAAACATATATCAAAATCTCTCCCCCTTTATTCATGCGTCTAAGTTCAAAATCTCTCTCCCTTTTTTTTATAAAGTTTTCAATATCATCACCTCTTTCCCCCATTTTATCAAAAAAATTGCCAAAAAAAAAAACCCAAAAATAGAGAGAGTTTAAAGAGAAATCAAATCGAAGTACAAGAAACACAAGTTTAAGATTTTGTGCAACTTTGAAACTACTTGTGATACAATGAGAAAACATAATGATTGCATTGAAAACAATGTTAGTGCATGAACGTGATGCATTCACATAGACTTCTTTCAATCCCTATTAATTTCATAAAAATTAAGAATTTTACTACACAATCACCATGATGTAGATAAAATATTACACGATTTCTTAATTCATATAAACTTCAAAATCAAATCATCAAAAATAATCTAAAGGCTCAAAAGCTATCAAGATGTAAACGGATTATGAAGATGATTTAAGGGATTCATCAAAGAGACATAAATTTGTCGCATAAACATTCAAATTTGAGATAAAATAAATATTGCACAGGGGGTGGCTCTTTGAGCATCTTTCATGTATGTGGACCACCTTATAACTCCGAAAATAAATTTTGTGACATTTTTTCTTTTGCATGCTTTTGCACTTATATTTTTTTTTTCGGATATGCAATTCAATTCTCATGTGGTAGCTGCACACACTAACCGGACGACCGAGGTTGTAGCTCTTTTCTTCATGTGGTGGTAGTTTTCACACTTCTTTAAGAATGTAACTCTTTCCACATCTTTCAAAGCATATGAGCATTTTTTTTAATATAATAATGACTCCCCCTCACTTAAGCAATCTCTTAGTTGAAAGAACATGTAACAAATTTTAGTCCATAAGAGAATGACTATTCATCAAATTCAACACACACAACCGAGATAGGTTAAGTTCCTAGAGATTACACATGATTACCTAAATTTGATGAATATAAGTATTAAGAATTCTCATAATAAATTATCTTCAAATATAATGAAAATAAAGTAAAATCGATAATTAATGTGAAATTAATTAGGAGTGAATGAAACTGAACCTATTGATGTTCAAAGTACTATTTAATATTGTAATTGTTCAATAAATTTTTTAAAATCGTAACAATGAAAGCACTAAAACATGTAATACAATGATCAAGAGATATGCAATAAGAACCAATCAACGCACTACACAAAGTCAAAACAAGTTAAGATTTAAGACAAGGAAAGATATCACCTTTTCGAACCCAAACTTGTCGGATTGTTGGTTGTCTTGGTTTGTTGCAGTTGAGCACCGATTATTTTGACTTTCGATCAACCGTGGGTCTCCACGTCACATTTGGCTTTGTAGAAACCGGTTGTTGTGGCTTCGACTTTTGGTTGATCTTTGCTACTCGACTCGATTGATGTTGCTTTTGAATCCGTGGGAGTTGTCGAGTGATGGAAGATGCCGATAGATGTTTAGAAGATGCCACTTGAGTTTTCTTTTTAAGGCATGTCTTCTTGATATGTCATTTCTTTCCGCAGCTATGGCATGTTTTCTCTTTTACACTTGTTGAGACTTTAGATGTTGAAGTTTTAACCTTCTCAACATAAGTTCTTTCATATCCAACACCAAGTTTGTCCGTTTGACCCAACCCGAGCATATTATCAAGCTTTTTCGAACCGGAGGAGAATTTTTGTATGTCGGATTTGAGTTGATGGACTTGTTTGGTCAAAACTTGGTTGGAAGCATGAATTTTCTTGTATTGTAGTACTAGAAAGCCAACCTTTTCTTGGTGAGATTTGATCGTTAGCACCGATTGGTCTAGCTTCTCCTGAAGGATTCCATTGTTCTTCAAGATCAACTCCTTTTCCTCCTCAAGAGTTTTAGTAGCAGTCTTTAGTGAGTTATGTTCATCCTCAAGCTCAAGTAGACGCCTCTTCAATTTTTTATTTAACTTAGCCAACTTCTTAGATTCAATGAGTAGTTGATTGTATGCAGCGGCTAAGTCGTCATCATCCGACTCTCCTTCACTTGTGCCATCGTCGCTCGACGTTTCATGCAAAGAAGGAGAAAGAGAAGAGTCAGAAATAATAGATGAAAAACATGTAGCTAAAGGCAAAGGAGTATGAGAACTTAAAGCAACATTATTTTTCTCTTCAACTGTCACGCCCCGGATTACTCGTTTCCCCGGGCTCGCCAACAGATCCGCCGTATACATAGAATTTTCTATGTATACGAAGCGATAGCTAACCTGTAAACAAGCATACAAGCAACTACAAGAGATATAGAGCTGAAAAGAACATACAATAAAACAAAAGCCACCTGTACATATAGAATCCAACAAAACAACAGTTCCTCCAAAACCAAAATAGGAACAAGTCCACACTATATGTACATGGCACAACTCAAAAGAAACTATCTCCAGTAGGGTCCTCCTCTAGGAACAACAGGAAATGGTAGGGATCTAGCTCGCGACTCCCTTACCTCGATCCGCAGGAACAAGAGCAGCAGCCGCAACAGTCGAAGGCTCTGCAAGAAAAGGTGGCAACAATGGGTGTGAGAACTACTATCAAAAGAAGTAGTCCTCAGTGGGTACCACTACCGACCTCAACGGTCCACCCACTAAGTCTACGAGACTAACAGTATAGCTGGTAGGTAAAGAAACAACAAAATAAGCTGGAATAAACTCTACAGCTGTAATGCCACTACCCTACCACTATCCAAGTCCAACTCTCAAGTATGCATCACCAAAGTGAATAATCACCCTTGACCCAATCTAACGGAACCGCCCAAAAAGGCTCGTCCAGCCAACTGCCTAGCCACACCGCGCACTACCAAAAAGGGCAGCCGGTCCAAGTATCAGATCCAACTAATCTGCAGCGACATCAACGCATGAGAGGCCTCACTCCCGAAGCGGCACTCGGGGGAGCTACCCAACCGAGTTAAAAGCGTATCTCTGTAGAGCACAAATAGGCTCCGGCAGGCTATAATCAAATAGAAAGGGGTCAAATGGGTCAAAGACTCCAAGCTCACGTGCCCTCAGCACAAACAGAAGCTAAAACAAGAATTTGGGTCCACCGTCAACCCCGACGGCACCCGGTAATACAAAACAGCCTAACCCTGCTGTAAATACAAGCTCGGCATCTCAGCACGAGCGTAAACTCGTCCTACAACAAACTAAGTATCCACCTCGCACTAACAGCGGTGATATAAGAACAGAAACGGCTCCTAGAGCTAAATCTGATAATAGTTCGAAAAGTGACGGTTGTAGGTTCACGAGTTTTCTCCTAAGTCAATTCCCAGTTCAGCATGTAAAGTCATGTCTATAAATTATCAATTTATACTCAAAATTCAGATTTCATATAAATACATGCAAATTCATGAATTCAAGCTACTAACATGATCAAACAGATAATAAAACAACATGCTGCACTCTCTACAACTTAGGAGGAAATTCGGCGATTTCGGTAAGATTAACCCACCTCAAACGCTATCCAACCGGGGCTAAGAGTCGAGTGGAAGGCCTCCAAACAACATCGGCTGAAATCAGGTTCAAAACTGCCAACTCAAGATTCGGGCCCACCTGCTCAAGTTCTGGGCGCCCAGAACATCAGCCCAGAACTGCAGCCTGGAAGCACGACCAATATGGATTCAATATGCGATAAAATCCAAGTCTTAAGTCCAAATGCAGTGAATATTTACCCAACTCACCAGCAGAAGCTCAAGAACAAACTCTCCAAATTTCAGCCAAAACGGAGATCGACTCGATGTCCAAAAAGTCCACGCACGGATTCGGACCCACATCTGGACCCTCCTGCACTGCATCCAGAAATTCCAGCAACTAAGTAAATAACACTTCTCGCATGAATTCTGGAATTCCAACGAATCTAGCCCATGGAAAAGGGTCACAAACCTCTCAAATACAGTGATAGAACAATCCAAATCCTCTCTATGACTTCTCACAAAAATCTGGATTCAAAAATCCAAGAAATCCATCAAAGGTCCAAAAATTCAGCACTTAAGCTAAGTACTCAAAATCTGAGCTAGAACTCACCTTTGAATCCTCAATTCAGGTGGAAAGAACCTCCAAACCAGCAAAGGATGAGGAAAGACCAATCTTCACTTCGAAAATCTAGCTCCCAAAAGATTTGGATCCATAAGATCAAAGGAAAAACCCAAGTTTCAGCTCTAGAACACAAGGGGTCCAGTAAAACAGCTACTGCAGCATACATACCTGTCCAAATTGCGATTGGAAGGATTCCACGTCTTCCTCTACGAGTCCACAATCCAACAAACTAAATTTTGTGGGATTTGGGCACTCCCACACTGCACACGAGCAGAAACACCACAGGTCGATGCTGCTGTTCTGCAGGGATCCAAGGTCTTTAATGGAAATTGATAGAATTTGGGAGATTGAGGGGCTAAACTGCAAATATCCAAGGTTTGCCATGAAGAAGGGGAGAAAAACGCCTCAGGGGGGTCGTCCACAACTTTTATAGACAAAGGGTTTCGGTGCAATGGACCTAAAAAACAACAATGCTGCTAACCTGCACCTCAGCAGAAAACCCCACATTCGGGCGCCCGAAACCCAAGAAGTGGGCGCCCGGTTCCTCCAGTCTGCACAAGCCCAGCACTTCGGACTCTCCGTCCGCGGTCCGGTGCGCCCTAACCTGGTCCGGCGGAGCTCACCTACCACCTCACACGTGTCAAAACGGATCGATACTCACGAGACAAATTTTCGGACTCACTTTTCAGGCGCCCGAACATGGATCCGAAATGACTTAGCAGTTCAGAGAATGAGCACTCAACATCTGGGCGCCCAAAACATCACTTCCGGGCGCCCTAAAGTTCCAAACACCCAAAACTTCAGTTTTGGCTTAATTCGGTGCTTCGAGTCCGTTTTCGCGTCTATTTTGCGTCGAAACGACTCCGACTTGTCTCGACCCTCTCCAGAAGTGTCGAACAGTCTAGGATACTGCAGTCATTCCGTCAGTTAGGCTCCAGGGGTACTACATCCTTCCCCCCTACGAAAAGTTTCGTCCTCGAAACTTAAACTCGTACCTCAAGATGGAAGCTCGAACAGGTAGGGATAGGATTCCTGCATCACCGTCTCCGGCTCCCAAGTCGTCTCACGCTCCTCGTGATTACTCCACTGCACTTTCACGTACGGTATGGCTCGGTTGCACAATTCTTTCGTCTCACGAGCAAGAATCCGCACCGGTCGCTCCTCGTACTGTAGGTCCTCAGCCAACTCAAGTGGGGTGAAGTCAATCACGTGGGAGGGGTCGAACACATATCTCCTCAGAGCCGAGACATGAAACACATCGTGGACTCCAGAAAGTCGCGGTGGTAGGGCAATCCTATACGCTACCGGCCCCACTCGCTCTAATACCTCGAACGGGCCAACGAACCATGGACTAAGCTTTCCACGAACTCCAAAACGGCGAATCCCTCTGGACGGCGAGACTTTCAGGAATACATGATCTCCAATCTGGAACTCCAAGTCTCGTCTCCTAGTGTCCGCATGGCTCCTCTGTCGACTCTGGGCGGTCTCAAGACGTCGTCGAACCATCTTGACATTTTCTTCTGCTTCCAACAGGATGTCAGGACCCACTGTCTTCTTCTCACCCACATCACTCCAATACAAGGGCGAACGACACTTGCGTCCATACAATACCTCAAACGGAGCCATCTGGATGCTCGCTTGATAGCTATTATTGTACGCAAACTCAACCAGTCCTAAGTGTCGATGCCACCCTCCACCAAAGTCTAGGACACATGCTCTCAACATGTCCTCCAGAGCCTGAATGGTCCGCTCAGACTGACCATCGGTCTGTGGGTGAAAAGCTGTGCTAAACCGAAGCTGAGTACCCAGTGCTGTCTGTAGACTCCTCCAAAACTGCGAGACGAACCGTGTGTCGCGATCCGACACAATCGAGGTAGGCACTCCATGCAACCTCACTATCTCGTCCAAATATAACTGAGCGAGTCTATCCCTGGACCAAGTAGTCTGCACTGGTAAGAAGTGGGCAGACTTGGTCAGTCTGTTCACTACCACCCAAATGGCGTCGAAACCAGCCTGCATCCTCGGTAATCCCACGACAAAGTCCATGGCGATCTGGTCCCACTTCCACTCGGGTATTGGGAGACTCTAAAGTTTGCCGGCAGGTACTCGGTGCTCTGCCTTTACCTGTTGACAAGTCAAACACTGGGCCACAAATCTCCCAATATGCCGCTTCATTCCGTTCCACCAGTAGTGTGCCTTTAAGTCCTTATACATCTTGGTTCCACCGGGGTGAACCGTATAAGGCGAGTAATGAGCCTCTCTCAAAATCTCTTCTCGGATCTCAGAATCCGTAGGCACACACAGTCGGTCCCTGTACCGTAGTACTCCCGAACTGTCAACACAAAAGTCCCCTGTTTTCCCACTGGCAACCTGATCTCGAATCCTCATCAAATAGGGGTCCACACTTTATTTCTCTCGGATCCTATCCAACAAAGTGGGTTGCAAAACCAAAGACATAAGTTTTGCAGTAATCCCAGGGGACACCGCCTCAAACTCGAGCCGCCTCAACTCCTCAAGTAACGGCGCCTGTTGAGTGATCATCATACTAAGGCTCTGCACTGTTCTCCTGCTCAACGCATCTGGCACTACATTCGCCTTGCCGGGGTGATACTGGATGGTAATATCATAATCCTTCAACAACTCTAACCACCGGCGTTGCCTCAGGTTCAATTCCTTCTGAGTGAACAGATACTTGAGACTTTTATGATCCGTGAAAATCTCACAGTGCTCACCATACAAATAGTGCCGCCACAACTTCAGTGCAAACACTACAGTTGCCAGCTCCAAATCATGCGTAGGGTAATTCTTCTCGTAATCCTTTAATTGCCGAGAGGCATAGGCAATTACCCTACCATGCTGCATCAACACACATCCCAAGCCACTGTGTGATGCATCACTATAAATCACGAATCCTTTCCCCATAACTGGAAGGGTAAGGATGGGAGCAGACACCAATCTCTCATTCAGCTCCTCAAAGCTACGCTGGCACTCGGCACTCCAAACAAATCTAATCCCCTTCCTCGTCAGACGAGTGAGGGATGTGGAGAGCTTCGCAAAGCCTTCCACAAACCGACGGTAATATCCAGCCAACCCGAGAAAACTCCTCACCTCGGTAACCGTCGTCGGTCTGGACCAATCCCGAACAATATCAACCTTCTGCGGGTCCACCGCCACTCCAGTGGCTGAAATCACATGGCCCAAGAAAGTTACCTCTCGAAGCCAGAACTCGCACTTCTTCAACTTGGCATACAACTTCTTCTCCCTCAGAAGTTGCAGCACTATCCTCAAGTGCTCCGCATCACCCAGAGAGTAGATCAGGATATCATCGATAAACACCACCACAAATCGGTCCAAGAACGACTTAAACACTCGATTTATCAAATCCATAAACACGGCATGGGCATTAGTTAAACCAAACGGCATCACCGTAAACTCATAATGCTCGTACCGGGTCCTAAAAGCCGTCTTGGGAATATCCTCGGCCTTCACCTTCAATTGGTGGTAACCGGACTGCAAATCAATCTTCTAGAAGACACAAGATCCTTGCAGCTGATCAAACAGATCATCAATGCGCGGCAAAGGATACATGTTCTTCATGGTCACTTTATTCAACTCTCGATAGTCCACACAAAGTCTTAGTGAACCATCCTTCTTCTTCACGAATAACACCGGCGCTCCCCAAGGCGATACACTGGGTCTCACAAACCCCTTATCCATCAAATCCTGAAGCTGCGCCTTAAGCTCTCTCAGCTCAACCGGTGCCATTCGGTAGGGTGCCTTTGAGATTGGTGCAGTTCCTGGGACTACGTCAATCACAAACTCGACCTCCCTGTCCGGTGGCATCACAGTCAACTCAGGGGGAAACACGTCCGGGAACTCGCGGACTACAGAGATGTCCTCGAGCTCTGGTGCCACCATAGGTACCTCTACAACAGTCTCCAGAAATGCAGTACATCCTCGACTCATCATCTGTCTCGCTCGTGCCGACGAAATCCACGTCGCGAACAAAGTGCTCCTACAGCCTCTATACACGTACTCCTCCTGGCCTGGCTCGCGAAACGTCACGGTCCTCTCGCCGCAGTCGATCGTCGCGAAGTAGCGCGCCAACCAATCCATGCCGAGCACCACATCAAAATCCTGCAATCGCCCCAAGACCAACAGGTCTGCGGGCATCACCCAAGGTCCAAGCTGCACTGGGCAAGCTCGACAACACTCCTCCACAAGCAAAACGTGCTCGGGAATCTGCACCTCTCGTGCACAAGGTAACGGCCCTATCACTAGCCCATGCAATGAAGCGAATGCTCGACTAATAAAAGAATGTGATGCACCGGTATTAAATAATGCACGAGCTCTAATGCCAGAAATTAAAATGATACCTGCCACCACATGATCTGCTGCCGTGGAGTCCTCAAGCTGAGCCGCAAAGACTCTGCCGCTCTGCGCCTGCTGTCGCCGCTCACCCGGGCGTGGTACAGAAGCCCGATTTGTCTGGCTATGAGTCGGTGTGGCCCCATAGGCCTGCTGATAAACTGGGGGTGCCGATGCGATCGATGGTACTGGGGACGCTGCTCGGGAACAAGCTGCCCGCAGATGTCCGGACTGACCATACCCAAAACACCGGCCATCTCGCTGCTCGCACTGCCTAGGCCAATGTGGTCCTCCGTAGATGACACATCTCGGTGCTCCCCTCTGCTGCCGTCCTTGCTGACGGGATCCACCAGACCTCTGTCGCCCCGAAAACCCACGACCCTGAGAACGTGATCGTGGAGGTGTCGGCGGGCGTCTGCCGCTAATCTGTCCTCCGTCGTCTGGAGCCGGGCGTTTCCTATCCAAATCCTGACTTAGTGTGGCCGCCCGCTCTCTCGCCGTCAAGGCTCCTCGCTCAACCCATAGCGCCTGCTTGATCGACGCATCCAAGGTCTGCAACCTCTGCGCCCGCACTAGAACAAAGATCTCCTGTCTCAATCCTCGCTCGAACAAGTAAACCTTGTGAGCCTCATCTCGTGCTGCAAATGGGACACAGTTCAGGAGTCTAGTAAACTCTCGAGTATACTCCTGCACTGTGCGGTCTCCCTGAAGTAAGCTCTTCAGATCCTCCTCGAGTTTCTGCTTCATGCTGTTTGGGAAATAGGACCCGTACAGCATTCCGCAGAACTCGTCCCAACTCAACCGCAGCGCATCCAGCGACCTGCTCTGTCTCGTCCTCCTCCACCAGATGCGTGCATCACCCGTCAAATAGTGAACCGCCAAGTGAACCTGCTCCCGCTCTGGTACAAAGAGATCCTCGAATAGCTTCTCCATCTCGTCTACCCAGGCCTCCACTACCCATGGCTCGGTGTGGCTACCATCAAAACGAGGTGGATCAAACCGACAAAAACGAGCCAACCTCTCAGTCATCCGCTCCTGCTCGGCCTCCGACATCTGTCCACCTGATCGTGAAGTGTTGCCAAAAGGTGCGGCCGGAACTGCTGCTGACGAGGGCATGGCTGCAGCTGGAACGTCCACTGGAGCCGAAGAAGCTGGCTCCTGTGACTCCGTCGCTCTAGGTGCTGCACTCGATGGATGAGTAAAGGTATCACACATCCTCCGCAACAGTGCACCCTGTTGCCTAGATGACTCGGCTAGCGCAGCCAACTGCTCACTCAAATCAGGGGGTGCACTAGGTCTCGCCTGCTTTGGCACCTCAGAAGGCACGGGGGTAGCCCGCGTTGGGGGTCGACCTCGGTGTCGGGGAGGCGTCATGATCACCTGCGCAACACACAGATCAGTCACCAAACACAAACGACTCAGGACCCAATCAAGCGAAAGTCTAGAAGGTCGCCTCTTTTCCCTCGCTGCTTGACGTCGTCTGCAGCCAACGCAAGTTCGCGACAGGAAAGGACACACGCCTTCAATCACTCCCTCCACTTAAGGATGAGTTCAACAGTCAAATCGATGACTTTCGTAGCAAGTCACATCTCTCACGTCTTGCATTCCTAGGGTCTGCCAAAGCCTAGAGTTTACTAAGTCCCAACGACCTATTCCTAAGCTCTGATACCAACTTAATCTGTCATGCCCCGGATTACTCGTTTTCCCGGGCTCGCCAACAGATCCGCCGTATACATAGAATTTTCTATGTATACGAAGCTTTAGCTAACCTGTAAACAAGCATACAAGCAACTACAAGAGATATAGAGCTGAAAAGAACATACTAATAGAACAAAAGCCGCCTGTACATATAGGATCCAAAAATAACAGTTCCTCCAAAACCAAAATAGGAACAAGTCCACACTATATATACATGGCACAACTCAAAAAGAAACTATCTCCAGTAGGGTCCTCCTCTAGGAACAACAGGGAATGGTAGGGATCTAGCTCGTGACTCCCTTACCTCGATCCGCAGGAACAAGAGCAGCAGCCGCAACAGTCGAAAGCTCTGCAAGAAAAGGTGGCAACAATGAGTGTGAGAACTACTATCAAAAGAAGTAGTCCTCAGTGGGTACCACTACCGACCTCAACGGTCCACCCACTAAGTCTACGAGACTAACAATATAGCTGGTAGGTAAAGAAACAACAAAGTAAGCTGGAATAAACTCTACAGCTGTAATGCCATTACCCTACCACTATCCAAGTCCAACTCTCAAGTATGCATCACCAAAGTGAATAATCACCCCTGACCCAATCTAACGGAACCGCCCAAAAAGGCTCGTCCAGCCAACTGACTAGCCACACCGCACACTACCAAAAAGGGTAGCCGGTCCAAGTATCAGATCCAACTAATCTGCAGCGCATCAACGCATGAGAGGCCTCACTCCGGAGCGGCACTCGGGGGAGCTACCCAACCGAGTTAAAAGCGTATCTCTGTCGAGCAGAAATAGGCTCCGGCAGGCTATAATCAAACAGAAAGGGATCAAATGGGTCAAAGACTCCAAGCTCACGTGCCCTCAGCACAAACAGAAGCTAAAACAAGAATTTGGGTCCACCGTCAACCCCGACGGCACCCGGTAATACAAAATAGCCTAACCCTGCTGTAAATACAAGCTCAGCATCCCAGCACGAGCGTAAACTCGTCCTACAACAAACTAAGTATCTACCTCGCACTAACAGCGGTGATACAAGAACAGAATCGGCTCCTAGAGCTAAATCTGATAATAGTTCGAAAAGTGACGGTTGTAGGTTCACGAGTTTTCTCCTAAGTCAATTCCCAGTTCAGCATGTAAAGTCATGTCTATAAATTATCAATGTATGCTCCAAATTCAGATTTCATATAAATACATGCAAATTCATGAATTCAAGCTACTAACATGATCAAAAAGATAATAAAACAACATGCTGCACTATCTACAACTTAGAAGGAAATCCGGCGATTTCGGTAACATTAACCCATCTCAAACGCTATCCAACCAGGGCTAGGAGTCGAGTGGAAGGCCTCCAAACAACACCGGCTGAAATCGGGCTCAAAACTGCCAACTCAAGATTCGGACCCACCTGCTCAAGTTCTGGGCGCCCAGAACATTAGCCCAGAACTGCAGCCTGGCAGCACGACCAACATGGATTCAACATGCGATAAAATCCAAGTCCTAAATCCAAATGCAGTGAAATTTTACCCAACTCACCAGCAGAAGCTCAAGAACACATGGGGTCCAGTAAAATAGAAACTGCAGCATACATATCTGTCCAAATTGCAATTGGAAGGATTCTACGTCTTTCTCTACGAGTCCACAATCCAACAAACCAAGTCTCATGAGATTTGGGCACTCCCATACTGCACACGAGTAGAAACACCACAGGTCGACGCTGCTGTTCTACAGGGATCCAAGGTCTTCAATGGAAATAGATGGAATTTGGGAGATTTGAGGGGCTAAACTGCAAATATCCAAGGTTTACCATGAAGAAGGGGAGAAAAACGCCTCAGGGGGGTCGTCCACAACTTTTATAGACAAAGGGTTTCGGTGCAATGGACCTAAAAAATAACAATGCTGCTAACCTACACCTCAGCAGAAAACCCCACATTCGGGCGCCCGAAACCCAAGAACTGGGCGCCCGGTTCCTCCAATCTGCACAAGCCCAGCACTTCGGACTCTCCGCCGTGGTCCGGTGCGCCCTAACCTGGTTCGGCGGAGCTCACCTACCACCTCACACGTGTCAAAACGGATCGATACTCACGAGGCAAATTTCCGGACTCACTTTCCGGGCGCCCGAACATGGATCCGAAATGACTTAGCAGTTCAGAGAATGAGCACTCAACATCTGGGCGCCCAAAACATCACTTCCAGGCGCCCTAAAGTTCCAAATGCCCAAAACTTTAGTTTTGGCTTACTTCGGTGCTCCGAGTCCGTTTTCGCGTCTATTTTGAGCCGAAACGGCTCCGACTTGTCTCGACCCTCTCCAGAAGTGTCGAACAGTCTAGGATACTGCAGTCATTCCGTCAGTTAGGCTTTAGGGGTACTACATCATCACTTGAGGTCGATTCTTCAGAACTAGAATCGTCCCAAGTTCTCGCTTACAAAGCTTTCATTTTATAGGATTTCTTAGTGGGACAATCCGTAGAAATATGACCGTAGCCTTTACATTTGTAACATCGGATTTCCCCTTCAATCTCATCTTTTTCTTTAGATGACTTTGCAAGTTTTTTCTCTTTAGAAGATTTAGAATTTGAAGATCCTTTTGAAGAAGTTTTGGATGTAGATCGATTTGTCCTGTTCTTCCAGAAATTCCGACAAAATTTCTTCGTGAGACGCACCAATTGGTGTTCAAAGTCGGCAAGCGAAATCTCTTCATCAGAATCCGAGTCATCGTCCTCCTCCTTAGTAGATTTGAGTGCAATACCTGTACTTTTAGAAGAAGACTTGGAAGAAGATTCATTAGTAGAAAAAGTCATTTCATACGTTTGTAAAGCGCCTACTAATTCCTCAACTTCATCTCGTCCGGGTGTTTTATAGTCTCAATGGCCGCAACCTCCGGACGAAATCTTTCGGAAGAGTTCTCAAAATTTTTCTTACAACTTTAGATTCCGAGATTTTCTCTCCCAAGTTTGTGCATGTATTGACTATGTCTTGAAGACGAGTATAATACTCGGTAAATGTCTCATGATCGTCCATGGAAATTGAATCAAATTTACTTGTAAGCATTTGAAGTTTTTGGACCTTTACCAAGCTAGTTCCCTCATGCGTAACTTGGAGAGTATCCCAAATCTCCTTAGCCGTTTCACACGCCGAGACGCGTGAAAACTCGGTTTGAGATAGAGCATTAAATAAGGCATTAATTTCCCTACCATTGTAAGAAGATAAATCAATCTCTTTCTTACTCCACTTATTTCGAGGTTTGGGGACGTTAACATTATCGACGATTTGAGTGGGATGAGTCCATCCAAATTCTATAGATTGCCACACTCGCTCATCGATGGCTATTAGAAAAGCTCTCATGCGCTTTCCAATAAGCATAGTTTGTGCCATCAAAGAACGGAGGTCGATCAATGTTACCACCTTCACCCATAATGATAGATAAATCTAGATCCCGCTCTGATACCAATTGTAAGTTACGGGGGAGCCCTAAGGATCTATCTAGATACTATCAATACCTAGAGGGGGGTGAATAGGTATAACGGCCAAACCACAAATCTCGATGCAATAAAATAAGTGCGGAAATAAAAATAGCACATCGAGATTTACGTGGGAAAACTCCAACTAGGAGTAAAAAATCTACGGGACCAACACGCGATAACAATCCACTAAGAAATAAAAGATTACAAGGTGATTACCGACTCCACGGACTCAACCTCTCCTTTATCTTCTATGGATCTCGCGCACACCACCGGGTTGTCCACGCCCCACGTTCGAATCCACGAACGCCACGCCTCGAATCCACAAGACGCCCAACTTCAAATCCACGAAGCCTTCTACACCCCGAATCCACGACGCTCACTCGAATCCACGAGCGCACTCCGTCCGGAGCAAGAACAATAAAGTCGATGATGATTTATTGCTTAGAATATCATTAAAGATCTGTGGGAATAATCTCTAAGCAATTCTCAAACTGATTCTAGAAGAACATTAAAGATCTAGGGCACCATGAATCAATTTGAGAGAAGCTTGATGTAGAAGATGAGGAAAACGGCTACCTACAAGCTTCTAGGGTTTCTAAAAGGTATTCTATGATTAACCACATTTCAGAGACACCCCCACATCTTATTTATATATTTAGAAGCAATCCGAAATAGACTAGGATAGAAAATTGATTTTAAAAAGATTTTGGAATCAAATTAGGATTGCAAAACTGATTTTAAAAAGGTTTGGAAGCAATTAGAATCAATTTAGGATTGCAAAACTGATTTTAAGAAATCTACCATCTTATTTATAGGTTTGGGAGACATTAGAATCAGAGTAGTAATGAAAAAATATATTTTTGAAAAATCGCGACGGGTCGGGGTCCGGACCTTGGATGCAGGGTCCGGACTCTGAAACTCTCCAGCGTTTCATAGTCCGGACCTCAGCCCTCAGGGTCCGGACCCTCCCTGCGTGACAGCCAGGGAGGCGTACGGGTTCGGACCTTACCTCAGAATCCGGATCCTGAAAATTGAAAAACTCAATTTTTATATTTTAAATCAATTTTTATCTATTCTAATGTTTCCAAACACTTGTAAATGATCATAAATCATCATCAAGATTATTTAAACTTACCAAGCATCGTGAATTCATACGTTGAGTCTTCAAGTCTTCAAACTTCGTATATTCTTCTTTGAACCTTCAAGACTCCGACTCACTTCACGAAATATGCCAATATAAAATCCGTAACAGAACATATGTTTGCTGCCCGAGCAGTCAAATCGGTGTGTTTCGGGTCAGCGGATGCTTTACGTGTGAATCGGTACCTCCAGGGCACTTCAGGGATTTTGAAAGTATTCCAGTGGATTTTCGAAAAATTTCGGTAGTTTCGAGAATCGGTTAAAGGATTCAATTTTCTAATAGTAGTTGGGATGTATGATTATGATTTTTAGTCGTCTAGGATTAGATCTTGACTCTATGGACCCTTTGTAGGTCCTGTTGACGATCTGGTGCACTTAGAGCATTAGGTGCTTCGTTTGTTCGGTATTATGGTGCTAGATTGGTAATATTTTTTTTCCTTCCCCTTTTACTCATTGATACACACATTGGATGTTGAGCACTTCACCACTTGACTTCACTTGCTGTTGCTGTACTTTTATTTTCATCTATATCCTCGCAACTTAGCAGTAAAGCGGTACTCTGTAATGACTTTGCATGACATATCACATATTGGACCTGATTGGTCAGTTTGTTGTGAGATCTATGAGATAGGGTGACTTAGATGATCGATATATTCCACGTGGATTCAGTGTCGGCTAATTGCAATGGATCGCTATTGATCATATTGCATCGATCGCCACAGCTCATGTGCATTTCACGTACACCAGCGGTTTGGCCATCGCATCGGTGTTCTTTTTTGAAAAAGTGGCCGCACTTCCGACCCATAAGCCCTAAGCGGTCTATTGCTAAAGTCACCTACCAGGTAGAGCAAATGTGGTATTGCTTGAGGTCTTTAGACCAACATGGCGGCTAGATTGGATATTCTTAGACTATTCGTCCGGTTGACGCATGTTCTTACTATTTACAGTAGCAGTAGTTGCATACTTGTTTCTATTTTCTTTTTGTTTATATTTGCTACTGTACGCTTCATATCATGCTATTCTATCTTTGGTTGCCAGTGAGTATGCTTGCCCTCGTCGGCTTGTGGTACCCATTAGAAAATCTCGGGTTCCTTTTTCACCCCCTCTTTTTCAGGTGACTTGTGTGGTAAGGGTCAGGACGGTGTGTGAGACGTAGTTAGTTAGCGAGCTTTAGATGTCCTATCCATCGACGCTAGATTCGGATTATTCTTTCCTTTTCATTTATCTTGAATAAAATAGACAATTATGTGGTTCAGTTGTGAATGCTTGTTATCGTTGATTGATAGTTTTGGATTAATAAAACTATGGTTTTGAATTGTGGTTATGGTACAGTTTTGGATTTATGGCAAAAGATTTTTCACCCCTCGTGATAGTCAGTTTTCAACAGAATGAGTTTTCGTGTGAAAAATAGTTTTCAAATAATTTTTTCGGATTTATTGATATCTTAGGTTTTCGAAATAAAGTTTTCGAGTAGGAAACACCTTTAAATGATAAAGTTCGTTGATGTATTGTACATTCGCATCATCTTTCGCCTAAGGAGTGCTTACAATATTACATTCTCTTTAAGGATGGTTAGTTATTTGAATATGTGAGCATCTGCATTGTGATTGCTGTGTTGTGTAGGTGGATATTGTGTGTTGTGGTATTTACTTGTGGTGGTACGCCATGCAAATATAGAGGAGACTCTGTTCGTGTAGACAGACGAGTCTTTGTGTTTTTGGCAGGTCTGTTCCATCCCGTGGGCAAGGTTATCATTCATAAAAAAACCAAATAAAAAAATTAGGCACTTTCGCTGTCTATTTCAAACTAGCCCTTTTTTCGAAAAAGACTTATAAAATGGGCCCCGGGGCATGACAGACTAGGATGGTATCAGAACAAGTTACAACCACAATTCACTCATAGATTTTTAATTGAACCACATGTTAGGTTGACCCATAGGAAGACGTAAGGCGTATAGGCACACGAGTGCGGGGTATGTTGGGCTTGAGTCCGATTGAGTGAGTCGAGTCGGTTTATTTTTACTCGACTGTGACTCTGTATTGATACAGATATAGCTCGTGGGAGACCTCCCCACAGGGGCCATGGTGATGGACGTTCGGATGTAGAGCTGTCTGGTGGTGTGCAGATGCATGCATCGAACGGCAGGGGTGGTAGCGACCAGGCGGGCACCGAGCTGTTGGGTGACACTCCACGCACCCAGCAGCTCAAGGACCAGATGGTGGCCCTGACGGGCCAGGTATCAGCCCTCACATGGATTGTACAGTAGTACATGCAGCAGCAGGCTATAACTGCTGTTGCTCAGGCCCCACCCCCTGCGCAGAAAACGACAGCCACCTTGGATACACTTGCTAAGACTGTACCGGCTGCGGCTACGGCAGCGACCATGTTGACCACCACGACGACTACGCTTGCCGAGGGTGACGACCCTCCAGCAGTGGAGCGGGCCCATATTTGGACGAATCTGGTGGAGTTCAAGAAGTCTAACCCGCCGAAGTTCTCTAGCAAGGGCGATAATCCATGGGCCGTCGAGAAATGGGTCAGACATATGCAAAAGCTATTTCGAAATATGTACATCAAGGAGCAAGAGAAGGTTCCCCTAGCCTACTTTTTGGAGGATGAGGCCTACGACTGGTGGATGCGGCTTTTGGAGAAGCAACACGCCACAGCCTACCCATCCTGAAAGGAGTTCATGGAGCTCCTTTACGGCCACTACTTTAAAGAAAGTACCAAAAAGAGCCTAGAGCGGGAGCTTGAGCGGCTCAAACAGGGTAACCGCACCATGGCGGAATACGAGTAGGACTTCTCTTGCATCGTCGGACTGATTCCTTTTGTGGTCCACAACGAATACCACCAAACGAGGTTGTTCACCAGGGGCTTGAAGCATAGATTTGGAGACTGGTCGCGTCCCACGGTGCCTTGACCTTCGACGAGTGCCTGGACCGAGCCCAGATGATCCAGAGCGACATGGACGAGGCGCGGGGCTAAGCGAGAACTGACAGAAAAAAGCGGGGACAAAAAGCGTGCTCATTCTAAATCTGCGGGTGGCTCTTTCTCCAGTAAGAGCCACCCAAGCACTTGCACCTAGCAGTCAGCCAAGAGCACACCTTCGGGCAGCCATCGGCAGGGCAATCGACCCTATGTTATCTGCGGGCAGGCACATCTGGTGACCATGTGCCTGCAGCGGAGGGACTACTATTTTCGATGTGGTCAGCTAGGCCATGTGCGAGCAGATTGCCTCAGGGTTAGCGGGACTTCTCACAGTGCTGGTTCCTCTCCAGCTGCTTTGCGCCAGAATCGTAGGGCTACTACTACTGCAGCTTCGTCTAGGCGCCCCTCTACCTCATGCCAACATGAGGGGGCATGCCAGGCATCTGGCGGGCATGTCTACAATATGTCCCAGCCAGAGGGGTATGTGACTAGAGACATCGTTGCAGGTATTACTTCTCTCTTTATTATTCGAGCTGAACTCTCTTTGATACTGAAGCTTTCCAGTTATTCATATCTGGTTGTTTTGCATCCGATCACGGCTTCGCTATGAGTCCACTGGCATTGGCGCTCCGGATACAGACGCTTGGAATTGATCTTGACGCAGATAGGTACATTATGTCGTGCCTTGTGATGTTGGGCGATCGGTATTCCTGGCGAACCTAGTACTTTTATCAAGAAAGGAGTTCGACGTGGTGCTTGGGATGGACTGGTTCATCAGGCACCACGCTTCTATTGACTGCGAGCAGAGGATGGTGACCTTCTCTGTGCCCGGAAAGGAGGAATTCGTTTACCAAGCATGTAAGAGCTCCTTCTTCGCTATAACTATCTCTTTGGTTAGGACAAAACAGCTTATGATTGGTGGATGCGTAGCCTATCTGGCTTTGGTGAACGTCGTCCATCAAGCGGCATCAGCATTGAAGGAGATTTCGGTAGCTCTGGAGTTTTTCGATGTATTTTCGGATGAGCTACTCAGGATGCCTCCGGATCGGGAGATCGAGTTTTACATCAACTTAGTTTCCAGCACTACTCCCATCGTGAAGGCCTCATACCGAATGGCCTTTACAGAGCTGAATGAGTTGAAAGCTCAGCTTGAGAATATCTTGGATAAGGGATTCATCAAACCAAGTGTATCTCCCTCGAGTGCACCTCTCATCTTCATCAGATAGAAGGACGGCAGTCTGCGGTTATGCATTGATTATCGGGAGCTCAATGAAGTCATTATGAAGAATAAATCCCTCATGCCTCAAATCGACGACTTCTTTGATCAGCTACAGGGATCGTAAGTCTATTTAAAAATTGATCTGCAGTCCGGTTATCACCAGCTCAAGATCAAAGCAAAGGATATGGCGAAGACCATTTTCAGGACTCGTTATGGCCATTACGAGTTCACGGTGATGCATTTCAGGCTTAATAATATCTCAATGGCATTCATGGACATGATGAATAGGGTCCTATATTTGGATCAATTTGTCGTGATTTTCATTGATGACATACTGATCTACTCGCTGAGCGATATGAAACATGAGGACCATCTTCGGTGGGTTCTTTAGATTCTTCGAAAGAACAAGCTCTACGCCAAGTTCAAGAAGTGCGAGTTCTGGCTCTACAAGGTCTCTTTTTTGGGCCATATTGTGACTCAGTCGGGTATTGCTGTAGACCCGAAGAAGGTGGAATCGGTGTCGAGTGGCCTAGACCTACAAGAGTGACTAAGATCCGGAGTTTCCTTGATTTGGCAGGCTACTATCGGCAATTCGTCGAGGGCTTTTCAAAAATCGCCGTCCCACTAAACAAGTTGATAAGGAAGGGCGAGAAGTTCCAATAGACTCCTGAGTGTCAGAGGAGTTTTGAGGAACTGAAGGACATATTAACCTGCACCTCTATCCTAGACTAGTCGAGACCCGATGAGGACTTTATAGTCTATTGCAATGCCTCACGAGTAGGGTTGGGGTGTGTGCTCATGTAGCAGGAGCAGGTCATCGCTTACACGACGCGCCAGTTGAAAGACTACGAAAGGAACTACTTGACACACGATCTCAAGCTCGCAGCAGTGGTATTCGCCCTTAAGCTATGGAGGCACTATCTCTACAGGGCACACTGCTAGGTGTTTATAGATCACCAGAGCCTGAAGTACCTTTTTACCCAGAAATTGCTGAACCTCAGGCAAAGGCGGGGGCTCGAGCTCTTGAAGGATTATAACCTCTCTATTCAATACTACCCGGGAAAGGCGAATGTGGTGGCTAAACACCAGCGGCTAGCAAGGAAGCTACAACCACTTTCGGTGCCTATGTGGACGTGGGAGGAGATTATCATGGACTTAGTCATAGGATTATCTCAGACACAGCGAGGCCATGACGCGATCTGTGTCATTATGGACCGATTGACAAAATTGGCCCACTTTCTACTCAGTGCACATGCCGTGGTCCAGGGATCGACTAGCACAGCTCTATATCGACGAGATCGTCCGGCTTCATAGAATGTCGGTGTCGATTGTGTCAAATCGGGACACTCGCTTCGTATCCCAGTTCTGGAGAAGCTTATAGAAAGTTATGGGTACGAAGCTGAACTTCAGTACTGCCTTCCATCTGTCGAGCGACGGCTAGTCTGAGCGTGTCATACAAACTCTCAAGGACATGCTCCGAGTGTGTGTCTTGGATTACAGTGATGGGTGGTTCAAGTATCTACCTTTGGTGGAGTTCACCTACAACAACAACCACTAGGAGAGCATTGAGATAGCACCGTATGAGGCATTGTATGGGCGTTGATGTTGATCCCTGATCTGTCGGGACGATATCAGTGAATGTCTGGTGATTGGGCCAGATTTAGTGGAGGATACAGACGTCAAGATTATTATTGCGATGCACTAGTTACTCACGCGCAGAGTAGACAAAGGAGCTACGCGGATCAGCGACGGCGTGACCTGGAGAATCAAGTTGGTGAGCATGTGTTGCTCAAGGTGTCGCCATCCATGGGAATCAAGCGGTTCAATCTGCGGAACAAGCTTAGTACACGGTTTGTTGGTTAGTTTGAGATTCTGAAGAGTGTTGGTCAAGTAACGTACATGTTGGCTCTTCCTCCGAGTCTTGCTCGGGTGCATAATGTGTTCCACATGTCTATACGTCGGAAGTAGGAGGATTTGAGCTATAATGAGGCTCCGAAGCAGATATTGGCGCGTGAGGTGAAGCAATTGCGAAATCGGAGCATTCCGTATATGAAGGTTCAGTGGGAGAATCATAAGGATCGCGAGGCTACATGAGAGCTTGAAGCTGATATGCGGGAGCGATATCCACAGCTGTTTTCGGGGTGATGTAATTAAGTTTCGAGGATGAAACTTTTTGTAAGGAGGGAATGTTGTAATAACTGTAATTTTCAATTTGAATGATTTAAATTCAAACTTTGAGATTGGTGTTTTTTTGGAATTTCATTCAAATGCTAGAGAGAAAGAGGAAGGGATAATCTGTGAATCTGCGATCATTTCTGATGAAACAGAAATGTAGATTTAATAGTTCGACAGTGCCGGAAGTCCTAGCATAGTATGTTTTTGGATTCGGTGAACCGGATTGCATGGAGAAGCATGAAGTAGGAGAAGAGGCTAAACTTGGAAATTCATAATTTTGAAAAACCCTCAATATTTTATGTGCTGTTTTGCAGGAAATCGCACGTGAAGGGGCCTTTGCGTAAAATGCACTTGCGGTAAGGGACTCAGGAATAAATACTATGGGTAGAGGGAGTTTGATGCAAATGTCCAAAACTCTATATATTAGCATCTAGGGTTTCTCCAAACCCTCACTCCACCTCTCCTTCCTCTAAAACCCTAGCCGTCACAACAAGCCTCCCCTAACTGCATCGCCACTACCTTGACTGTCGGCGACCACTCCAGGCCACCGGAGTCCGACAAACAAACTTCCCCAACCTCTCTCTCGCCAACATCTCTCTCTCTCTCCCTCTCAACCAAAGTGACCAAAGCTCCCTACCATCAGCCGCCCCGCCTCGGGATCGCACCTCTGGCGTCCTAAGGCTCAGGCAACCCCGCCCCGACGAGCCCCCTGCCGCTGTGCATCGCTGTTCCCAACCATCTCTGAACCATTTTGGGCAAGCGCGGGACGCGGATCTCGTGCGGCCACCGCCGTTGTCCCCCACCAGTGTCCGTGGACTGCAAGTGAGCCACCAGCGCCTCCCCAACCTCTCCCGGCCACCGCTTGCGTCAGATCTAAAAGCCGTAGTCCTAGCTTCCTTGTGTTGGCCACAGCTTCTTGAACACTGCCGCAGCCGCCTCTCGCCACCGGCCAGCGTCACCGCCGGCCTCCCTTCGTCGGCCACACCCTTCCCTGGCAAACACGCATGCTCTCCAACCGGCGGCACTGTGTTGTGGCAGTAGTCCCTGCCCCAACCAGACCCGAGCTAGGGCATCCTTGTCCCCGGTTCACTGTTTCGACCGACGGAGTGGTCGACGACCTCATGGAACATGAGCACAGCCCTCCTCAGGGCCTGAGGACATCCGGGCTCACCTCAGTTGCTATTGGAGAAGCCCTGGTTAGCGATTTTGGTGTTGTCGCTCCTGGAGACTTTTGAAACTAGAGTTCAGGTAGCTCCAACGTGTTCCTCGGCCTCTGCTCGCGCTCCGAACAGCGAGCACGACCCTTGGCATGTTGAGACCTATAGATCTGCGCCGTTGGCTTGTCTCTGAAACCCATGGTTGTCGGTAACAAGTCGAAAACTTAGCTTTTACCTATATTAAATGTTATTAATATGGAGTTAGGGACTTTTGTGCAATTATGGCCCTACATGTTGCCTCCGGCAGTGTGAGATCACTATTTGTGATCTCTGGACTGGTTGTCCAAGGTCCGGTGGCCCTCACGAAGTTGATTTAGGATTTCGGTACGTTTTAAAATTGCCGATAGAACGCTGTTTCGGTTTGGGTTTCGCGTTTCTAGCAATGTGAATACTTAAAGAGGGTGAATAGGTATGGAAGCCAAAAATACAAATCTCAATGCGATAAAAATATATGTGAAAAAATATAATCATCACACAGAGATTTAACGTGAAAAAACTTTAACCAGGAGTAAAAAACCCACGGGACCAGACACGCGATAACAATTCACTATAAAGAAATATATTACAAGGTGATTACTAACTCTATGGACTCAAACCTCTCTAATTCTTCTCTAGATCATGCACACTCCAACGACTAGTCCACTCTCTATGGACTCAAACCTCTCTAATTCTTCTCTAGATCATGCACACTCCAACGACTAGTCCACTGCTACACACGAATCCATGAGCACCACTCGAATCCACGAATTTCACGCTTCGAATCCGCGAAACGCCTTGATCATGCAGAATCCACGACGTCATGTCGAATCCTCAACGCACACTCAAATAGAGCAATGTATAAATATTTTGATGGTGATTCAACATTTATAATCTCATTAGGAAACCAAAAAAAGAAGTTTCTAAGTGAAGAATAGATCAATTCAACATAAAAGCTGATATCGTAGAACCTTTTAATTGATTTGGAAGAGGCTATTCGGTGAAAAAAGGTTTAGAACGAAAACCTAGTCTCTAGGGTTGCTCTTAGGTGAATTTTGAGTTAATTCCCGTGATTGAAAAACTCTAGGAGTGTATTTATAGCCTTTGCAATCAATTAGAGTCGGCTTAGAAGTTATAAGACTAATCTACATATTGTGTAATGGTACACGAAGCTGAGTTCTGGTAAACAAGAATCACTTTGAAAATATTTAGATTATACCTGAGCATCGTAAATTCAAAAAGTGAGTTTTCCTTGAGTTCTTCGCAGAATTTTCGAGTCTTAAAATATTGATATAACTAACCAAACTATTCAAAACTCCAACTCAAATCACAAAATTTTGTGACATAATCTAAAATTACATAAATTAAGTCACAACACTCATCTTACTAAACAAAAAAAACTGAAATTCATTGCTATCACCAAAACAATAAACTTCTCGTGTGAAAGATCAAAATAAAACCAATATTATAATTTTGTAACTTCTAAAACAAACTCTATAACTTAGACACATTTTGAGTTATGAAGTCTTCAAAGATCTGTAAAAGTTAGTATTCTCCACGAACAAAGTTTACAATAAAAATTTTAAAATCTCTCCCCCTTTGTTCATATGTTTAAGTTTTAATTTAATCAAAATCTCTAAATTCAAAACTGTCGCAATCTTTCTCCCCCTTTTGTCAAAAATTGGCAAAAAGAAATACAAACAATAGAGAGATAAGATAAGAAAGCAAATCTTAAACCTGAACCCAATTATGATGATTGCATTGATAAAAAGTTAATATTAATGCATGAACATCATATCTTCACATGAACTTCATCCAATCCACATCAATCTCATAAAACTTAAGAATTTTACTACAAATTCACCAAAATATAGATAAAATATTATAAATATTCTTAATTCTTATAAGGTTAAATTACAGAAAATCTCCTTATAAATACCACCCTATTTTTTACTTTTCTCCCTTAACTTTCAAAAACCTACATTTTACCCTCTCAACATTTCAAGTTGTTGCATTTAGCCGCCCTTCGTCAAGGTCCCATCACTATTCCGTCCATTTACAATTTATACCGAAAATATCCTTCAAAATGATAAAAATATATTAAATTATTTTTTCTTATAGAAGAAGTAAGGGCAATTTGATCATTTTGCCCTCTTCATTAACACTGTACCTGTCACGCCCCGCCGGGCCTTTCCCAAATAGGCGGAAGGATAACCGCACGGGCGCATGACCCAGACCCGCCGAACTGTCACGCCCCGTCGGTCTTTTAACACCAACTAGGTGGAAAGGATAACCGCACGGGCGCATGCCCCAGACCCGCCGAACGGATAGAGTTCCTTCTACCCGCCCAAGGCGTCACAACACAAGCTTATCCACGAGGTTCCAACTAGGAACGGAGTACAAGAGTTGCACAAGGAAAGCATCAATATAAAGAAGTTCTACTTCTATTACATCACATTGCACATTTATACATGCCCAAATTTTTTTTTTCTTTCTTTTCATTCCATACACCATGTTCCAAAATTATGGAATACATAAGTTTCATACATGTAATAGAAATCCCCTATACTATCAAAGTCCAAGACTAGGGGTACAACTCTATGTATCACCAAAATGGAAGGGCCGCTATGTAGAGAGCCAAACCCTTGCCTCGCTCCGCCGCCTCACTCGCGGAAGGACCTGAAAAACGTGGGGTGAGAACTATAAACATAGTTCCCAGTGGGTAAGGCCACCCAAGAGAGAAGCTCGACCCACCAGGTCCAAAGAAATACCATATGCATAAGTTAGATCACAAATAACTATGCAACACTTATTTTACATGCTTGTAAATAAACATAAAGGATGCAACCAAATAAAATATAACTTATCATTCTCTCCTAGGTTCATCTTATATTTCACATTGACTAAGTTCAATTACTTGTCATTTACTTATGGTTTCGGAATCGCCGTCTCACCATAAGGGTTCCAACATTCAAGGAGTGAACTCGTCACCTCCTAGTTCGAGTAGCGAACTCGTCGCATACTCGGGATAGCAAAATCGTCGCATACCCCATCTCAACACCGCCATCACATGGCATGGGTAGCGAACTCGTCACATACCCGGGATAGCAACCTCGTCGCACATCCCATCTCGACACCGCCAACTCATGGCGTGGTAGCGAAATCGTCGCATACCCGGGATAGCAAAATCGTCGCACACCCCGTGTCAACACCTCCAACTCATGGCATGGTAGCGAAATCGTCGCATACCCGGGATAGCAAAATCGTCGCACATCCCGTCTCAACACCGCCAACTCCCATGGCAAAAACTCTCATTTAACCTAGGTTTCACATGCATGCATGTAGAACCTCAAAATTTCTTGGCCAATCTTCACATTTTGTGTTTTAGATTGTCTAGGGTTCCCAAAAACCTCATTTCAACGGATTAAATCCAAGGTTTGAACCCAAAACGTGAGGAACTAACCTTAATCACGAGTTCCCCAAGCTTCTTCTTGCACCAAGAAGCTTCTTTTCTTCTTTGGAAGCCTTTTCCAAGATCAATCCACCATTTTCTCCAAGTTTTGGAGAGATCTCTAGAGAGAAAAAGTGAAGGAGATGGAGAGGAAAAGTATAAAGGAAGACAATGAGAAGGGGAGAAGGTCTCAGCCCTTCATACACCCCCAATACATGTGAAAAGACTGTTTTGCCCCTCTCCACAAACAACACAAACAACCAGCCAAAACTGGAATTTCATAACACTGTATACCGGTATGTGCATTGCATACCGGTATACGGGTGCTATTTCGGTATACCCGGGAGGATTCCGCAGAACCCGAGAGCTGGGTTCTCGGTTTCAACCATGGCATTCCGGTATACCCCTCATCACATACCGGTACTAATCACTTCATTACCGGTATGGAGGTCCACATACCGGAATTCAGTGCAGACTTCACAAGTTTAGCAGTTTTAACTTTTCGAAGTCCGTTTTCCTGCCTCATTTGCGCCGAAAACACTTCTCACAAGTCCCAAACTTGGCTGAAGCCTCACATATAGCCTCTCTTGCTATTTTTCTATCGGAACTCCACAATTTGTAGAAATTCGGTACGATACACTGAAATTCAGTGTACTACACGAACGGACAGAGTTTCCCCTCTACGTCCAAGGCGTCACAACCAGTACAATTCAAGAGGTTCCAAACATGAACATAATTCATATATAGATTGCATAAAAAAAGCATCATAAATTACTATGCTATTACAAGCATTCACAATACGTCCCCATATTATATTTTTGTGTCTTTATTCTCTTTCCAAATACAATCAAATTGTTATTACATTTCTTTCATTCCAACACCCCTAAGCTACACAGTAGAGGGTACTTCTATCTTGGTCACAGTGGTAGGACGCTAACTATCAGGTTACGTCCTTCTATCGCGCCGCCGCGCCGCTCACGTGTGGACCTGAAAAATAGTGGGATGAGAACTATCTAAAATAGTTCCCAGTGGGTAAGGCCACCCAAGGGAGAAGCTCGACCCACCAGGTCCAAAGGAAGCATAAAAGTATGGTTAGTACATATACATAACTTGCAAGCATATAACTCTACTATATGCAAAAATAGTAAACATGCTTATGCTTCAACAAATGCGATAATAAAATCCATGCAATACATTTTTCACTGCTATTCCACTATCCATTTCATAATCAACCCGCTCCTAAGATTCATTCACCTTAGCTAAGCCACAAACGACTCAATCTCGAGTCAATCTTCAACGGGTTACCACCCTCCTAAGGTTTACTTACCTTAGCCAAACCTTACCCGACTCACTCTTGAGTCAAACATCATTGGGCCACCGCCCCTCTAAGGTTTACTTACTCTAGACAAACCTTACCCGACTCACTCTAGAGTCAAATATCATTGGGTCATCGCCCCTCTAAGGTTTACTTACTTTAGTCAAACCTTACCCGACTCACTCTAGAGTCAAACATCATTGGGCCACCGGCCCTCTAAGGTTTACTTACTTTAGTCAAACCTTACCCGATTCACTCTAGAGTCAAACATCATTGGGCCACCGCCCTTCTTGACTACCACTTGGCGGCGAAATCGTCGCACATGCCGAACAATGGCTTCAGTCACCCGGCGGCGAATCGTCGCACTCGCCGAACAATGGCTTCAGTCACCCGGCGGCGAATCGTCGCACACGCCGAACAATGACTTCAATCACCGGGCGGCGAATCGTCGCACTCGCCTCAGGTATCCAGCCTCTTGGCGGCGAAATCGTCGTGCCCACCAGCTGATACCAAGATCATCCACAAGTCACCAGTTCTGGGATTCCGGAATCCACTTTCCACGTCTCAAGGGTTCATAATTACCCTATGTTATCAACCTCTTCTAGGTTCATATTCTCATGTCCAAGTGGTTAGCCTACCACTATATTTTCCAACCTATGTCCAATGACACTAGGTTCAATGTCCCGTTTAAGTGATCTTTCTATCACTATGTTATCTCAACCTAGGTTCGACGACTCTAGGTTCATACACATTACAAACCAAGTGGTCTCTCTACCACTATGTTATACAACCTAGGTTTACCCACTCTAGGTTCATTACATGATCCAACCTATGTTTAATAACACTAGGTTTAATACCATCACATTCCAACCTATGTTCAATGACACTAGGTTTAACATGCATACATTACCTTTCAAGTATATATATATATTATGAAATACTCGAATTCTCTTACATGCAAGGTGAGCCCATGGCTCAAATCACTTGGATATACACCCAATGCCAACATGCACATTACAGTTCTTTCTTATCCTAGTTGTCCATACCTAGAATTTCCAACTTACATGGCCTCTAGCCCTTGTTTAATCACATATCAAATTCTCTAGCGTATAAGAAAAACTAGCTCACCGCTATGTCCACACATAGGCATACACATGTCTATTTGTATGTATGTGTTCTACATGCCTATAGTTCCAATCCATGGTAGTTAATGGTATTAACATCATATGATCTACACATTCATATTTACCACTTACCAATTAACCTACCATTACATGCATCAAGTAAAATAAATTATACTTTACTCTTTCGACATGGAAATGACCTAATCACTTCGGTAAACACAAACCCACCTCACACTCTTCCGATTGCTTGTAGACACTTGCAATCGGGCTCTTTTTCCTTGGCTTCAAGCTTGGTCTTCAAGGTCCTTTCCCTAACACACATGAAGGATTCGTTAATCCGAGTCGAACTCATAACGATCCCATCTCTTGGAATCACTCAAATGGAGTTGTCCCACATGTTCTACTAACCCCCAACTAGGGTTCTATGGGGTCAAATAATTTTTAAACCCCCTTATAAGAGAATCCCTCTTTCAACCTAGGGTTTTCATAAATATGGCCAAACCCAAAAATCACATGCTAATCCCTACAATTTGTAGTCTAGATTAGCCAAGGGTTTGATAAAATCCATTTACAATGCTTAAATCCAAAACCCTAACCTTAGATCCAAGGAACTCACCTTGGTCACGAGCTCTCCAAGCCACAATACGTGTACGAGCTCGGTTCACCACTCCTCCGAGCTTCCCAAGTTCTATCTCCCCCAAGATCTCCAAACTTGGAGGAGAAGAAGAAGAAGAAGAAGAAGAAGAAGAAGAAGAAGAAGAAGAAGTGAGAGAGAGGTGCTTCTCTCTCTCCCTCTCTCCCTATGTGCGTGTGTGTTTTCAGAGGAGAAAGGGGAAGGGCTCCCCTTTATATAAGCCCCCCACTGAAATTACCAATTTACCCTTCAAAACTGTATTCTGCAGAACTGCATTTCGGTATTCGGATTGGCGTACCCGAATACGGGCTGTTAATTTTGGTATCCCGCATAAGATTCCGCAGAATCCGAAGGTTAGATTTTCAGGTCTTCACTGTATTCCGGTATACGGATCGGTGTACCGGAACTAAATACATCCATACCGTTATTGATAAGTCAGTACCGGAATCCAGTACAAAATTTACTAGTTTGGCATACTCGAATTTTCAAAGTCCGTTTCCGCGCCTCATTTGCGCCGAAAACACTCGTATAAGTCCCAAACCTTGCCAAAACCATTTAGATAGTCCTTTTTGGCTACATTCCACAAGAACTCCCCAATTTGTAGAAGTTCGGCATACTACATTCCTCCCTCCTTAAAAGAAGTTTCGTCCGCGAAACTAAGATCACACCTCAAATCTATTTATCAACTAGATGAGGGTATCATTCTTTCATCGCGTCCTCTGGTTCCTGCTCACTCAAGAGTACACTCCATAATTCACGGGGTCTTATCTTCCCGACATTCCATAAGGAGTATGTCCCATTGCTTTCCCTTACCGGGTCAACATCACATCATCTTCGCGATGTTTCCGCTCGAACACTTTGTTCGTAAACCCGATTTCACTTCACCGACAATGCCAGACTTGGCAATTGGTGACTTTACCAATCAGGCGAAAGGTATGACCGAGCCTCTGCTTCTCAGGTCACTATCATAATTCTCTTGCACACGACCAATGCTCTCACACTCCCAGAGCCGTCGGTCAAACCGTTTATCTCGGTTTATAACAGATAGTCCACAGACCAAAGCTCTCATGTAGGCCTACTGCCTAACCTGTCTCAACGTCGCGTAACATCTCTTGCTCGCAAACGTAAATCCAATCATTACCTGGCGGAGTCCTCACTCAGAACTTTGCGCACATACTCCAACCAGGAGTAACCAAGACCCCAAACCTCTACTGAGTCCTAGAGTTGGGTCACATCTACACCCTCGGTGTACTATCGTTCATATGGTCTCTCAGGTGGCATTCCACATCTCGGGTCAAAGCTCAGACTACCGTCCCGACCGCAAATCTCTGCCCTACCTTCAGGTCTTGGGCTGCCGTCTCACACGGCTGACTACGCCTGTCCATATGGCCCCAGGCTCCATAGTCCACATATGGTCTAGGCACGGATCGTCCCCAAGCAATACCCGATACCGTCGCTACACGCGTCCCACACGCTCTACCAAGCGACAACAGTCTCTATCGGCTCCTATGCACCCAGTGCGAGCCACTAGCTCTCAAGCAGTTCTTGGCCTCTTTCACACTTAGCAATGCTCAAGTGCTACTGCCAATAAACCCTCTCGGCTAACCAGAACCAATACTCCACGAGCACCTACACCCGAGCGTCCCACGCTACTATGCTCATTCGTGCTAACCACAAGCACTAAGCTACCACGCTTATGCTCGCTCGCATTGCGAGTACCACAACCTACCTCAATTTGAGGTACAACAAGGCCCACTCGCCAAATCTTGATGATTACCTTATTAATTCCACAATCGTGGTTCCACTACCGTCATCGATCCACCAGAACGATGTTCGGGGCCCGCGAACTATTATGTCACGCCCCGGGGCCCCAGCGGAAGCCCACCCGGGCGCATGCACAGACCCGCCGTGTACACAAGTAACCCAATGCACACAAGGCGTCTAAAACAACATACAAGAAAGGAATAAAGCGAGTAATCCTATCATGATAATCAGAGCATACATACTAAACAAGTAAGGTCTCAAGGTGGAAGTATGAAATACCATAAAAGAGTAAAACCACAACATAAGTTTAATTACAACAATATACCCAAAACGGGACATAGGGTAGTCTCTACAAAAGTGGTCGATACAAAAACACCTCTCAAATAAAATACAAGAAAGGTGCTCCACCTAGTCGCTAGCTCCCTCACGCACTAGCTAGACGCGATGCCCTTGCCGCGATCCCTAGCCTCTCCCGCAGTGGAAGGCTCTGAAATAAAACAACAAACCCTAGGGGGATGAGAACTATTATTCAATAATTCCCAGTGGGTAAGCCGCCGAGAGGAGCAGAGTACGCCACTAGGTCAACTGAGGCAAAGTAAGGGTTAGGTACAAATAAGCATAATTATAAATGAATTTTGGTACTACTATGCCTCAAGATATGATCATAAAAACATGAACTATTCTACCCAAGCACATGTGTAAGTATGCAATATTTCACCTCTTACTATATGAATGTTCACTTTTGCATATAACTATAAATATGTAATCATAAAGAATACAATAAAGGGATGTTCACTTGTGCCGAGCCTAATGGCTCTGTGGTAGTCAACACCTTCACGCTTTGGTGAGCCTTACCCACGGCGGTTCTATTTCGGCGCTCTCTCTAACACACGGGCGAAATAACTGTCGCGAGGCCAACTCCGGAGTGCCGGCTTGTAGGGAGCGACCCTCACAAGCATGTGTAAACGAGCATAGTGGCAAACAAGCAACAATCAACCACATAAAATCTCTCATCATGTCTAAAAACATGGAATACCAACTAATGTCCAAGACTAGATCATAATGTCAATCTTGTTATTCATCTAGGTGGAATGTCATATGTCAAATATACACTACAACTAGTCCAACATACCAAGTGTCAAAGAGTGTTTCCAAGTTCGTTGTTCATCTAATGCCACACATGTCTCTACTCATTTAAGTAAGTATTTCAACAAGTACATAAGTGAAATATTCTATTCCCATAGCCATTCATGATGCACTATGCATAAACTATGCAAACCTCCTACTACATAGGATGTCTAATTTTCATATATATAGCACATGGATAATATGCACTCTAAAATTCTACCATGTCATAATTAGTATAAATATGCACTAATTTAAGCTCTTAAGCTACAATGAAGACATAGGGGGAATTCACCCATTTCGGTGAGGTCAAACCCACCGGAAACCCTTCGGAACCTCGCAGTATCCGAAAACAAAGTTGCCCCCTCTATTTCTAGCACCCTAAAGAAGATTTCTATGGGGTTAGAAACATCGAACGAACATTTTTGAAAAACGTCATAATAAAAGGGAAAAAATGGTGGAATTACCATAGATCAAGAATCTCTTGTCCAAAACCCAAAATGAAGTTAGGAAGCTTCAAATCCAACCTAACATAACATTCTACACCCATCAATTCCCATTCAAAAGCCTAGAATCAAGAAACCCTAAAATAAACCCTAGGTTTACCATAACAAGGTTTCATCAACAAAACCCAAATAAACACTAAAAGAGGGTTAAAAAGAGGAAGACTCACCTCTTTAGAGCTCCAAACAAGGTCCAAGGAAGCTAGGTTTGGAGATAAACCTCAAACAAGCTCTCCTCTCCTCCACCACGTTCCTCCAAGAGCAAGCTAGCAAGCTTGAGTGCAAAGGAGAAGGAAAAGGAGATCAAACCCTAGGTTTCCATCACCATGGAGACAAGATTCTAGAGAGAGAAAGGGAGAAAAACCCTTACCTCTTTCTCCTAAGTCCACATCACAAATGGCTGTGGGGGGGGGGTTGTGAAGGGTTAAGTTACATGTTGTAACAATTGCCCTAACACCCCTCCAAAAGCCAACATTTGCAAACAGCACAAAACAGAATTTCGGCACTGTATACCGGTATGCGTATGGGCATACCGGTATCTGGCCAGAAATCCCGCAAACCCGAGCCTCGGCCAAACAGGCCACGCGAAGGGATTCCGGTACTAGAAATCGCAATACCGGTACTAATCACTTCAGTACCGGTATGCGATTTGCACATACCGGAATGCCAACCCATTCCGGTATCTCCAGCGGGATTCCGCAGAACCCGAGAGCTGCGCAAACCAGTTATTCACTGGATTCCGGTATCCCAAGGTCACATACCGGTATGCAATGTCAAACCTGCAATTTATACAGATTTGGCTTCCGGAGTCCGTTTTCGCACTTCTCAAGTCCCGAAAATGCTCCCAAGAGCTCGAAACACAACCAAAACCTCCAGGTTAGCACGAAACACTAATCTCACACTAGAACCTTGCAATTTGCTAAAGTTCAGTGTACCACATACACCCTTCCTAAAAAGGAGTTTCGTCCGCGAAACTAGAAGTCAAATACCTTAGGATTCCATCTGAAAAAGATGGGGGTATCCCTCCAGCAATGAGCTCTCCAGCTCCCAAGTGGCTTCGCGCTCATCGTGGTTGCTCCAAAGCACCTTCACATAAGGGATCTCCCGATTCCGGAGCTTCTTCACCTCGTGAGCTAGAATCTTCATCGGATATTCCTCGAAACTCAAGTCTTCACGCAATTCCAACGGAGTGGAATCCAACACATGAGCCGGATCGAAAATATATTTCCGAAGCAAGGACACATGGAACACGTTGTGTACTCCCGATAGATTCGGCGGCAAAGCAAGCCGATACGCTACCGGGCCTACCCGTTCCAAAACTTCAAAAGGTCCAATAAAACGAGGACTAAGCTTTCCCCGAATACCAAATCTCTTAATTCCCTTTGTCGGCGATACCTTTAGGAAGACATGATCTCCTACTTGGAACTCCAATTCCCGCCGACGCTTATCAGCATAACTCTTTTGGCGACTTTGAGCTGTAATCAATCTTTGTCGAGCAATGCGAACTTTATCTTCAGCTTCCTGTAGCACATCGGGACCCAAAACTAGCTTCTTACCAATTTCACTCCAATGAAGCGGTGATCGGCACTTCCTTCCGTATAGAGCTTCGAAAGGTGCCATCTTAATGCTTGCTTGATAACTATTGTTATAAGCAAACTCTGCCATGGGTAGGTGTTGATGCCATCCACCTTGATAATTAATTACACAAGCTCGAAGCATATCCTCCAAGATCTGAATGGCACGCTCAGACTGCCCATCGCTCTGAGGGTGGAATGCTGTGCTGAAATCCAGGCGAGTGCCCAACGCGTCATGTAAACTTTTCCAAAAGTGCGACACAAATCTAGTATCTCTATCCGATACAATCGATGTAGGTACACCATGAAGCCGCACCACTTCATCAAGATAGACTTGTGCAAGTTTCTCACCCGTCCACGTGGTATGTATAGGGATAAAGTGTGCTGATTTAGTCAATCTATCCACAATCACCCACACTGCGTCATGCCCGGCTTGAGAGCGAGGCAAACCCGTAACAAAATCCATAGTAATTAGCTCCCACTTCCAAACCGGTATCGGTAAACTTTGAAGCTTTCCCGCGGGGAGTCTATGTTCAGCTTTTACTTGTTGACAAGTTAAACATCGAGCCACAAACTCGCCAACATCTTTCTTCATTCCAGGCCACCAATAGTGCAGTTTCAAATCCTTGTACATTTTTGTGCCACCCGGATGCACGGTGTAAGGCGCTTGGTGAGCTTCTGTGAGTATCCTTTCTCTAATCTCAGCTTCTGCCGGTACACATAGTCGATTTAGGAATCGTAGCATTCCTTGGTCGTCTACAAGAAAATCACTAGCACGATTTTCGCCGATTTTGGTTCGAATCCTTTGCAACTCTGGATCGAGAGCTTGCTTTTCTTTAATCCATTCAAGTAAGGTAGGTTGCACTACCAATGCCATCAACCTCACGGGTGTATCAGGAGCTACCACTTCCAACTCCATTCGTCGCAATTCCGCCAGTAGCGGGGGTTGAGTAACCAGCAACATAGCTAAGTTTTCCATTGATTTGCGACTCAAAGCATCTGCTACTACATTTGCTTTCCCCGGGTGGTAGAGGATAGTCAAATCATAGTCTTTAAGTAGCTCCAACCATCTTCGTTGCCTCAAATTTAGTTCCTTCTGTGTGAACAGATACTTTAGGCTCTTATGGTCGGTGTAGACTTCACAACGCTCGCCATAAAGATAATGACGCCAAAGCTTCAAAGCGAACACCACGGCCGCTAACTCCAAGTCGTGGGTTGGATAATTCTTTTCATAATCCTTAAGTTGACGGGAAGCATAAGCTATTACTTTTCCGTCCTGCATCAAAACACAACCCAAACCATTAAGCGAAGCATCGCTATAAATCACATACCCTGCCCCCGCAATAGGCAGAGTCAAGATCGGGGCGGTTGTCAGGCGCTCCTTCAACTCTAAGAAGCTTCTATCACACAAGTCATTCCAAATGAACTTAGTTCCTTTGTGCGTGAGTCGAGTGAGAGGCATAGATAATTTAGCGAATCCCTCGACAAACCTCCGGTAATATCCGGCTAGACCAATAAAACTTTGAATCTCAGTTACATTGGTTGGTCTAGGCCAATCCTTGATCGCCTCAATCTTCTTAGGATCCACAGCTACACCATCTCCTGATATCACATGTCCCAAAAAGGATACTTCGCGGAGCCAAAATTCACACTTCTTCAATTTAGCAAAAAGTTTCTTCTCCCGAAGTACTTGCAACACTTGCCTCAAATGATCCCCATGTTCCTCGTCGCTTCGAGAATACACCAAGATGTCATCGATGAACACCACCACAAACCTGTCTAAGTAAGGCTTAAAGACACGGTTCATTAGATCCATAAAAGCTGTCGGGGCATTAGTGAGCCCAAACGGCATAACAGTAAACTCATAATGTCCATACCGTGTTCGAAAAGCCGTCACGGGCACGTCATCGGCCTTGATCCTGAGTTGGTGATAACCAGATTGTAAATCTATCTTGGAATACACCAAAGATCCTTGCAATCGATTGTGGTGTAGTATTTAGTAAGCCAATCCATGCCCAATACTACGTCGAACTCACCAAGCTTTCGCAAAGCTAACAAATCAATCGGCATAATCCAATCCCCTACTCTAACAGGGCAACTAGGGCAAAACTCCCGTATATCCAAAATATGGTCGGGGACGATAACATGTCCCAGATGCAAAGTAGGTACAATCTCGATGCCATGCAACTCGGCAAACAGCCGATCAATAAAAGAATGCGATGCACCTGTATCGAATAAAGCTCTAACTCTGATTTCATTAATTAAAATGATACCTGCGACGACCTCCTCTGGTGCTGTCGCCTCCACGGCCTGAGCCGCAAACATGCGCCCACTAGGCGCCTGTCGAGATCCCTCAGTCTGACGCTGAAAGGGCGGTCGCCCCGCCGAGTGATGAGTAGGTGGGGCCCCTCGGCCCTAACCCGGTGGTGCCGGTGCTGAAGCTGACGAAGGTGCTGGGGAAGAACCTCTCGGGCACTCCGCTCGAAGGTGACCCTCTTGGCCACACTTAAAACACTTGCCACCACGTTGCGGGCATTGAGGTGGGAAATGAGGACCACCACAAATGACGCAACGCGGCGGCTTCCGGTAATTCGGTGCTCCGCGCGGTGGAGTCGAGCCGCGTCCACCAGATTGGCTCCTCGGGTGCTTCGGTGGTTTCCTTGAGTAACTCTTGCTACCTCCTTCGCCCGCTGGCCTCTTACCCCTTAGTCTGTCCCAAGCTTCGATCTCCTCTTTTGCAATTTTCGCGCCCTTTTCCACAACCAAGGCGCGATTCACCACCTCTCGAAAAGTCTGCAATCCCGCCGCTTGCACCAATCTATAAATCGACGGTCGAAGGCCCGCTTCGAAGATACGAGACTTATCCTCGTCATTCCTCACCACGTAAGGCACGCAGTGCAACAGACGAGAAAACTCTCGTTAATACTTCGTCACCGTCATGTCCCGCTGGCGCAAGTTGCGCAAATCCCTCTCCATCTGCCTCTTGACACTCGGAGGAAAATAGTTCGACAACAAAAGATCTTTGAACCGGCTCCAAGTAATGGCCGCCAAGTCGGTGTTCGGGTCATCCCGAATGTCCGCCCACCATCGATATGCCGCGCCGTCTAGGTGATACGTGGCCAACCATACCTTGTTCTGCTCCTCCACAAAAGTATTATGAAAAAGCTTTTCCATGTGGAGAACCCACTTCTCCACCATCCAATGGTCCGCCTTCTCGCCATCGAAAACTTGAGGATTACACCTTTGAAACTCATTTACACGCTCCATCAGTCTATCTCGTTCGGCCCTGGTCACCATCATAGGCAAAACCGTCCTCGCCGGTGATGCCCGAAACGGGGGTGTCACGGCTGTCTCCTCCCTCTGCTCGGTACTAGGCGCCACAGATGCCGGCCCAGGTACGGGCGCCGATGTTCCTGCGGTCACATTTCCCACTGGCGTAGGTGGCGTAGGATCCTGAGCTGTCCTGGTAGTAGCCTACCGCAGTAATAATTCCTCCATCCTCTTCATCCTTGCCTCTTGTCGACGTGCGGCATCGGCTTGCTGTTGAGCCGCAGTCGCCTGCTGTGCCACTAGACCCGTCAACATCGTCAACTGGTCTCTCAACTCGCGGACCTCACTGGATCCGGAGGTTGCAGAGGTTTCCACTTCCTCTGCGTCGGCTGTCGCGGCCATCTCGGTCGATTGAGAATGAGTAGTCGGCATTACAAGCTACAATAACATAGAATGCGCAAGTTAGAAAAACTTACGCTAACGGAACCCTACTCAAATAACAAAATCCCCAATCATGCGAAAGTAAATGAAGTGAGCTCCTAACTAACTCCCGATGTCACGTTGTCGGCCGCCAACGTGACCTCCTAAGAGTTAGGTGTCACACACTTCGATCAAACTCCAACTACTTGGAGAATAAGGACACAGCCCTAACCTGGTCCGGCGGAACCCACCTACCACCCTACACGTGTCAAACGGATCGATACTCACGAGGCCAATTTCCGGACTCACTTTCCGGGCGCCCGAACATGGATCCGAAATGACTTAGCAGTTCAGAGAACGAGAACTCAACATCTGGGCGCCCAAAACATAACTTCCGGGCGCCCTAAAGTTCCAAACGCCCAAAACTTCTGTTTTGGCTTACTTCGGTGCTCGGAGTTCGTTTTCGCGTCTATTTTGCGCCGAAACGACTCCGACTTGTCTCGACCCTCTCCAGAAGTGTCGAACAATCTAGGATACTGCAGTCATTCCGTCAGTTAGGCCCCAGGGGTACTACATCCTTCCCCCCTACGGAAAGTTTCGTCCTCGAAACTTAAACACATAACTCAAGAAGGAAGCTCGAAAAGGTAGGGATAGGATTCCTGCATCACCGTCTCCGGCTCCCAAGTCGCCTCACGCTCCTCGTGATTACTCCACTGCACTTTCACGTATGGTATGACTCGGTTGCGCAATTCTTTCGTCTCGCGAGCAAGAATCCGCACCGGTCGCTCCTCGTACCGCAAGTCCTCAGCCAACTCAAGTAGAGTGAAGTCAATCACGTGGGAGGGGTCGAACACATATCTCCTCAGGGCCGAGACATTAAACACATCGTGGACTCCAGAAAGTCACGGTGGTAGGGCAATCCTGTACGCTACCGGCCCCACTCGCTCTAACACCTCGAACGGGCCAATAAACCGTGGACTGAGCTTTCCACGAACTCCAAAGAGGCGAATCCCTCTGGACAGCGAGACTTTCAGGAAATACATGATCTCCAATCTGGAACTTCAAGTCTCGTCTCCTAGTGTCCGCATAGCTCCTCTGTCGACTCTGGGCGGTCTCAAGACGTCGTCGAACCATCTTGACATTTTCTTCCGCTTCCAACAGGATGTCAGGACCCACTGTCTTCCTCTCACCCACATCACTCCAATGCAAGGGCGAACGACACTTGCGTCCATACAATGCCTCAAACGGAGCCATCTGGATGCTCGCTTGATAGCTATTATTATACGCAAACTCAACCAGTCCTAAGTGTCGATGCCACTCTCCACCAAAGTCTAGGACACATGCTCTCAACATGTCCTCCAGAGCCTGAATGATCCGCTCAGACTGACCATCGGTCTGTGGGTGAAAAGCTGTGCTAAACCGAAGCTGAGTACCCAGTGCTGTCTGTAGACTCCTCCAAAACTGCGAGACGAACCGTGTGTCGCGATCCGACACAATCGAGATAGGCACTCCAAGCAACCTCACTATCTCGTCCAAATATAATTGAGCGAGTCTGTCCCTGGACCAAGTAGTCTGCACTGGTAAGAAGTGGGCAGACTTGGTCAGTCTGTCCACTACCACCCAAATAGCGTCGAAACCAGCCTGCGTCCTCGGTAATCCCACGACAAAGTCCATTACGATCTGGTCCCACTTCCACTCAGGTATTGGGAGACTCTGAAGCTTGCCAGCAGGTACTCGGTGCTCCGCCTTTACCTGTTGACAAGTCAAACACTGGGCCACAAATCTCCCAATATGTCGCTTCATTCCATTCCACCAGTAGTGTGCCTTCAAGTCCTTATACATCTTGGTTCTACCGAGGTGAACCGTATAAGGCGAGTAATGAGCCTCTCTCAAGATCTCCTCTCGGATCTCAGAATCCGAAGGCACACACAGTCGGTCCCTGTACCGCAGTACTCCCGAACTGTCAACACAAAAGTCCCCCGTCTGCCCACTGGCAATCTGATCTCGAATCCTCATCAAATAGGGGTCTACACTCTGTTTCTCTCGGATCCTATCCAACAGAGTGGGCTGCAAGACCAAAGACATAAGTCTTGCAGTAACCCCAGGGGACACCACCTCAAGCTCAAGCCGCCTCAACTCCTCAAGTGATGGCGCCTGCTGAGTGATCATCATACTAAGGCTCTGCACTGATCTCCTGCTCAACGCATCTGCCACTACATTCGCCTTGCCGGGGTGATACTGGATAGTAATATCATAATCTTTCAACAACTCTAGCCACCGGCGTTGCCTCAGGTTCAATTCCTTATGAGTGAACAGATACTTGAGACTTTTATGATCCGTGAAATTCTCACAGTGCTCACCATACAAATAGTGCCGCCACAGCTTCAGTGCAAAGACTACAGCTGCCAGCTCCAAATCATGCGTAGGGTAATTCTTCTCGTAATCCTTCAATTGCCGGGAGGCATAGGCAATTATCCTACCATGCTGCATCAACACACATCCCATGCCACTGTGTGATGCATCACTATAAATCACGAATCCTTCCCCCATAACTGGAAGGGTAAGGATGGGAGCAGACATCAGTCTCTCCTTCAGCTCCTCAAAGCTACGCTGGCACTCGGCACTCCAAACAAATCTAATCCCCTTCCTCGTCAGACGAGTGAGGGGTGTGGAGAGCTTCGCAAAGCCTTCCACAAATCGACGGTAACCGTCGTCGGTCTGGGCCAATCCCGAACCGTATCAATCTTCTGCGGGTCCACCGCCACTCCAGTGGCTGAAATCACATGGCCCAAGAAAGCTACCTCTCGAAGCCAGAACTCGCACTTCTTCAACTTGGCATACAACTTCTTCTCCCTCAGAAGTTGCAGCACTATTCTCAAGTGCTCCTCATACTCAGCATCACTCCGAGAGTAGATCAGGATATCATCAATAAACACCACCACAAATCGGTCCAAAAACGGCTTAAACACTCGATTCATCAAATCCATAAACGCGGCAGGGGCATTAGTTAATCCAAACGGCATTACCGTAAACTCATAATACCCGTACCGGGTCCTAAAAGCCGTCTTGGGAATATCCTCGGCCTTCACCTTCAATTGGTGGTAATCGGACTGTAAATCAATCTTCGAGAAGACACAAGATCCTTGCAGCTGATCAAACAGATCATCAATGCGCGGTAAAGGATACATGTTCTTGATGGTCACTTTATTCAACTCTCAATAATCCACACAAAGTCTAAGTGAACCATCCTTCTTCTTCACGAATAACACCGGCGCTCCCCAAGGCGATACACTGGATCTCACAAACCCCTTATCCATCAAATCCTGGAGCTGCGCCTTAAGCTCTCTTAGCTCAGCCGATGACATTCGGTAAGGTGCCTTTGAGATTGGCGCAGTTCCTGGGACTACGTCAATCACAAACTCGACCTCCCTGTCTGGTGGCATCGCAGTCAACTCAGGGGAAAACACGTCCGGGAACTCGCGGACTACAGAGATGTCCTCGAGCTCCGGTGCCACCGTAGGTACCTCTACAACAGTCGCCAGAAATACAGTACATCCTCGACTCATCATCTGTCTCGCTCGTGCCGACGAAATCCACGTCGTGAACAAAGTGCTCCTGCAGCCTCTATACACGAACTCCTCCTGGCCTGGCTCGCGAAACATCACGGTCCTCTCGCCGCAGTCGATCGTCGCGAAATAGCGCGCCAGCCAATCCATGCGAGCACCACATCAAAATCCTGCAATCGTCCCAAGACCATCAGGTCTACGGGCATCACCCAAGATCCAAGCTGCACTGGACAAGCCCGCCAACACTCCTCCACAAGCAAAACATGCTTGGGAATCTGCACCTCTTGTGCACAAGGTAACGGCCCTAACACTAGCCCATGCAATGATGCAAATGCTCGACTAATAAAAGAATGTGATGCACCGGTATCAAATAATGCACGAGCTCTAATGCCAGAAATTAAAATGATACCTGCCACCACATGATCTACTGCCGTGGAGTCCTCCAGTTGAGCCGCAAAGACCCTGCCGCTCTGCGCCTGCTGTCGCCGCTCACCCAGGTGTGGTACAGAAGCCCAATCTGTCTGGCTATGAGTCGGTGGAGCTCCATAGACCTGCTGATAAACTGGGGATGCCGATGCGATCGATGGTACAGGCGACGCTGCTCAGGGACAAGCTGCCCGCAGATGTCCGGACTGACCACACCCAAAACACCGGCCCTCTCGCTGCTCGCACTGCCTAGGCCAATGTGGTCCTCCGCAGATGACACATCTCGGTGCTCCCCTCTGCTGCCGTCCCTGCTGACGGGATCCACCAGACCTCTCTCGCCCCGAAAACCCATGACCCTGAGAACGTGATCGTGGAGGCCTCGGCGGGCGTCTGCCGCTGGTCTGTCCTCCGTCGTCTGGAGCCGAGCGTTTCCTATCCAAACCATGACTTAGTGTAGCCGCCCGCTCTCTCGCCGTCAAGGCTCCTCGCTCAACCCATAGTGCCTACTCGATCGACGCATCCAAGGTCTGCAACCTCTGCGCCTGCACTAGAACAAAGATCTCCTGTCTCAGTCCTCGCTCGAACAAAACCCTGTGAGCCTCATCTCTCGCTGCAAATGGGACACAGTTCAGGAGTCTGGTAAACTCTCGAGTATACTCCTGCACTGTGCGGTCTCCCTGAAGTAAATTCTTTAGATCCTCCTCGAGTTTTTGCTTCACGCTGTTTGGGAAATAGGACCCGTACAGCATCCCGCAGAACTCGTCCCAACTCAACCGTAGCGCATCCAGCGACCTGCTCTGTCTCGTCCTCCTCCACCAGATGCGTGTATCACCCGTCAAACAGTGAACCGCCAAGTGAACCTGCTCCCGCTCTGGTACGAAGAGATCCTCGAATAGCTTCTCCATCTCGTCTACTCAGGCCTCCACCACCCATGGCTCGGTGTGGCTACCATCAAAATAAGATGGATCAAACCGACAAAAACGAGCTAGCCTCTCAGTCATCTGATCCTGCTCGGCCTCCGACATCTGTCCACCTGACCGTGAAGTGTCGCCAATCGGTGCGGCCGGGACTGCCGCTGATGGGGGTACGGCTGTAGCTGGAACATCCACTGGAATAGAAGGAGGTGGCTCCTGCGACTCCGTCGCTCTAGGTGCTGCACTCGACGGATGAGTAAAGGTATCACACATCCTCCATAATAGTGCACCCTGCTGCCTAGATGACTCGGCTAGCGCAGCCAACTGCTCACTCAAATCAGGGGTGCACTAGGTCTCGCCTGCTCTGGCACCTCAGAAGGCGCGGGGGTAGCCCGCGTCGGGGGTCGACCTCGGTGTCGGGGAGGCATCATGATCACCTGCGCAACACACAGATCAGTCACCAAACACAAACAACTCAGGACCCAATCAAGCAAAAGTCTAGAAGGTCGCCTCTTTTCCCTCGCTACTTGACGTCGTCTGCAGCCAACGCAAGTTCACGACAGGAAAGGACACACGCCTTCGATCACTCCTTCCACTTAAGGATGAGTTCAACAGACAAATCGATGACTTTCGCAGCAAGTCACGTCTATCACGTCTTGCATTCCTAGGGTCTGCCAAAGCCTAGGGTTTACTAAGTCCCAACGACCTATTCCTAAGCTCTGATACCAACTTAATCTGTCACGCCCCGGATTACTCGTTTCTACGGGCTCGCCAATAGATCCGCCGCATACATAGAATTTTCTATGTACACGAAACGATAGCTAACCTGTAAACAAGCATACAAGCAACTACAAGAGATATAGAGCTGAATAAGAACATACTAATAGAACAAAAGCCACCTGTACATATAGAATCCAAAATACAACAGACCCTCCTGAACCAAAAATAGATACAAGTCCACCTCAAAGGAACAACCAGTCCACACTATATGTATATGGCACAACTCAAAAAGAACTATCTCCAGTAGGGTCCTCCTCTAGAAACAACAGGGAATGGTAGGGATCTAGCTCGCGACTCCCTTACCTCGATCCGCAGGGACAAGAGCAGCAGCCACAACAGACGAAGGCTCTGCAAGAAAAAGGTGGCAACAATGGGTGTGAGAACTACTATCAAAAGAAGTAGTCCCCAGTATGCATCACCAAAGTGAAAAGTCACCCCGGACCCAATCTATCGGTACCGCCCAAAAAGGCTCGTCCAGCCAACTGCCTAGCCACACCGCACACTACCAAAAAGGGTAGATGGTCCAAGTATCAGATCCAACTAATCTGCAGCGACATCAACGCAAGAGAGGCCTCACTACGGAGCGGCACTCGGGGGAGCTACCCAACCGAGTTAGTAAGCGTATCTCTGTCGAGCACAAACAGGCTTCGGCAGGCTATAATCAAACAGAAAAGGGTCAAATAGGTCAAAGACTTCAAGCTCACGTGCCCTCAGTACAAACAGAAGCTAAAACAAGAATCTGGATCCATCGTCAACCCCGACGGCACCCGGTAATACAAAACTGCCTAACCCTGCTGTAAATACAAGCTCGGCATCCCAGCACGAGCGTAAACTCGTCCTACAACAAACTAAGTATCCACCTCGTAATAACAGCGGTGATACAAGAACAGAAACGGCTCCTAGAGCTAAATCTGATAATAGTTCGAAAAGTGACGGTTGTAGGTTCACGAGTTTTCTCCTAAGTCAATTCCCAGTTCAGCATGTAAAGTCATGTCTATAAATTATCAATTTATGCTCCAAATTCAGATTTCAAATAACACATGCAAATTTATGAATTCGAACTACTAACATGATCAAACAGATAATAAAACAACATGCTGCACTCTCTACAACTTAGGAGGAAATCCGACGATTTCGGTAACATTAACCCACCTCAAACGCTATCCAACAATGGCTAGGAGTCGAGTGGAAGGCCTCCAAACAACACCGGCTTAAATCGGGCTCAAAACTGCCAACTCAAGATTCGGACCCACCTGCTCAAATTCTGGGCGCCCAGAACATCAACCCAGAACTGCAGCCTGGCAGCACGACCAATATGGATTCAACATACGATAAAATCTAAATCCTAAGTCCAAATACAGTGAAACTTTACCCAACTCACCAGCAGGGGCTCAAGAACAAACCCTCTAAATTTCAGCCAAAACGGAGTTCGACTCGGTATCCAAAAAGTCCTCGCACTGATTCGGACCCACTTCTGGACCCTACTGCACCGCATCCAGAAATTCCAGCAACTAAGTAAATAACACTTCTAGCATGAATTATGGAATTCCAACGAATCTAGCCCATGGAAAAGGGTCACAAATCTCTCAAATACAGTGATGAAACAAACCAAATCCTCTCCAAGGCTTCTCACAAAAATCTGGATTCAAAAATCCAAGAAATCCATCAAAGGTCAAAAAATTCAGCACTTAAGCTAAATACTCAAAATCTGAGCTAGAACTCACCTTTTAATCCTCAGTTTGGGTGGAAGGAACCTCCAAACCAGAAAGGGATGAGGAAAGACCAATCTTCACTTCGAAAATCCAGCTCCCAAAAGATTTGGATCTATAAGATCAAAGGAAAACCCAAGTTTCAGCTCAAGAACACAAGGGGTCCAGTAAAACAGCAACTGCATCATACATACCTGTCCAAATTGTGATTGGAAGAATTTCACATCTTCCTCTACGAGTCCACAATCCAACAAACCAAGTTTCGTGGGATTTGGACACTCCCACACTGCACACGAGCAGAAAAACCATAGGTCGACGCTGCTGTTCTGCAGGAATCCAAGGTCTTCAATGGACAAAGATGGAATTTGAGAGGAAGTGGAGGGGTTCCATGCAAAATCCAATGTTTACCATGAAGAAGGGGAGAAAAATGCCTCAGGGGGGTCGTCCACAACTTTTATAGACAAATGGTTTCGGTGCAATGGGCCTCAAGAATAAAAATGCTGCTAACCTGTCCCTCAGCAGAAAACTTAACATTCGGGCGTCCGAAACCCAAGAAGTGGGCGCCCGGTTCTTCCAGTCTGCACAAGTCCAGCACTTTGGACTCTCCGCCCGTGGTCTGGTGCGCCCTAACCTGGTCCGGCAGAACCCACCTACCACCCTACACGTGTCAAACGGATCGATACTCACGAGGCCAATTTCCGGACTCACTTTTCGGGCGCCCGAACATGGATCCGAAATGACTTAGCAGTTCAGAGAACGAGCACTCAACATCTGGGCGCCCAAAACATAACTTTCGGGCGCCCTAAAGTTCCAAATGCCCAACACTTCAGTTTTGGCTTACTTCGGTGCTCCGAGTCCGTTTTCGCGTCTATTTTGCGCCGAAACGACTCCGACTTGTCTCGACTCTCTCCAGAAGTGTCGAACAGTCTAGGATACTGCAGTCATTCCGTCAGTTAGGCCCCAGGGATACTACAAAACCTTACCCGACTCACTCTAGAGTCAAATATCATTAGGCCACCGCCCCTCTAAGGTTTACTTACTTTAGTCAAACCTTACCGGACTCACTCTAGAGTCAAACATCATTGGGCCACCGCCCCTCTAAGGTTTACTTATTTTAGTCAAACCTTACCCGACTTATTCTAGAGTCAAACATCATTGGGCCACCGCCCTTCTTGACTTTACCACATGGCGGCGATATCGTCACACACGCAGAACAATGGCTTCAGTCACCCGGCGGCGAATCGTCGCACTCGCCGAACAATGGCTTCAGTCACCCGGCAGCGAATCGTCGCACACGCCGAACAATGACTTCAATCACCGGGTGGCGAATCGTCGGACTCGCCTCAGGTATCCAGCCTCTTGGCGGCGAAATCGTCGCGCCCACCAGTTGATACCAAGATCATCCACAAGTCACCAGTTCTGGGATTCCGGAATCCACTTTCCACGTCTCAATGGTTCATCATTACCCTATGTTATCAACCTCTTCTAAGTTCATATTCTCATGTCCAAGTGGTTAGCCTACCACTATGTTTTCCAACCTATGTCCAATGACACTAGGTTCAATGTTCTGTTTAAGTGATCTTCCTATCACTATGTTATCTCAACCTAGGTTCGACGACTCTAAGTTCACACACATTACAAACCAAGTGGTCTTTCTACCACTATGTTATACAACCTAGGTTTACCCACTCTAGGTTCATTACCTGATCCAACCTATGTTTAATAACACTAGGTTTAATACTCTGTCCTTTTCATAGGAAAAGAGCCTTTGCCTGATCTTTTCCAAGGACAAGAAGATTCGGGAGGCAATTCGGATGAAGACCCCAATAATTCGCCTCATTCACCAGTAATAAATCTTATCCCTTAACGTACATTTTTTTAAAGAAAATGTTCGGCTAATATACCTTTTTATTTCAGCCGATTTCGGCTTCTACCTCATCGGCCCAATGTTCTGAGAAACGACCGATAGAATCTGATCAACCGATTGACCCGCCGCGGCAGAAACGGCGTAAAACTGTCACGATTAAGATTCATTCTTCAGTACCGACCGATGATATATCCTCAGCGGAAATTCCACCGGCTAACATCGCAGCCGAGGGAATGAATCATGTTCCATCGACTCCCATCGATCCTGTATCTACTGAGGTAAATCCTCAGCCTATACTGATTGATTCTTCTTCTTCTCACTCTTCAGTCGGGTCACCTCCACTATCCCCTTTGATCAAATAAACATCCTCAAAAAAGGCTTCGAGTACCCGCTTTGCCTCCACCTTGGAGGAGGCGATTTCTGACACCGTCGGGAGACAAGCTCGTCGGGAAGCTCGCTTTGAGAAGAAGATGATCATTGAGGAACAGAAGAGAAGAGAGATGGGAGAAAAAAGACCGAAAGAAATTCAGAAAAAGAAGAGAGGGGAGCAAAAGAAAAAAGAAAGTGAACAAAACCAAAAAAAGAAGAAAAAATGAAGGAAGAGGAAGAACAAAGGAAGGAAAAAGAAGTAGAGAGAACAAAGGAGAAGGAGAAAGAGAAAGGAGAAGAGGAAAAAGACAAAACCACTATAGAAAAAGGGGTCGATGCAGACCTTCCTACTGAACCTTCAACCGAAGTTCTTCCTCAGCTCCTTTAGACGCATTGGCTTTCTCTCTTCAAGAATTAGCTGCTTCAAGTCCCAAATCGAATGAAGAAGAGGATCTTCCCATTACTACTTCGGTTGAAACTCAACAGAAGTTGGACGAATGCTTACGATTGTACAGTAGTGGTCTTCCTACTCTGGCTCGAAACTTAGAACAATTCGATCGGCTTGGAGCACTCCTCTTTGATCTCATAGACCAGCCTGATCTTTCTTCTGCTGGTAGATGTTTTGCAGAAACTTTATCTTCTCGTCTCTCTTCTTTTTTGACTCGGCAACAGACTCTTTCTACCGAGTATTTGGCCTTAGATCATCATTTTTTCCGAGTCGGTCATTTCAAGGCGAAAATACCCGAAGTAGTAGCTCCAATTACCGACTTGAGCAAACAAGACGTCTCTCTCCAAGAACAAGAATCGGCTCTACAGCAACGCATCACAGCTCTTAAAGAAGAACTTGTCGTAGCCGAATCAACCTTGGCCCAGACATTTGAGCAACGAGTTATTGTACAAGCTCAGCTCCGGGCTAAGAAAGATGAAGGGACGGTGCTTCATGGCCAACTCTCTGAGCTCTACAAACTCCATCCCGTGATGAAACGGAAGAAACGAGCAGCTGATCTTGCCCAAACTAATTTGGAAACCGAGTGGAATCAACTCAAAGACTTATTATCTTGACTTTGATTTTCCATTTTAGACTCGGCTGTAATATATTTTAACTTTCTGTGTTTGACTTGATTTTCCTCTTTTTTATATATATATTATTCATCTTCCCACATGGATGGGTAGAATTTTATTAAATATTTTCCATTGATAGGCTTGTCACTTTCTGATCCGCTCAATGTCTTTAGAAAATATGCGTTACCCCTTGCAACTCTATATACTTGGAATGGTCCTTCCCAATTTGGGGACCATTTTTCATACACTCGGTCCTTTCGATCGATTGGAAGTATTAATCTTAAAACTAAGTCTCCGACAAAGAAAGATTTAATCTTAACTCTCTTGTTATATGCATTGCTTACTCGGCTCTGATAAGCTCGCAAATGATCAAGCACTAATAGCCGAACTTCATCTGTTTCATCCAACTTTTCATTCATTAAATCCTCATATTCTGTTGCCGTTAATTCTTTTTGTCCTTCGACTCTTAAAGAAGGAACCATAATTTCGGCAGGTATTATAGTTTCATGACCATAGACTAGCCGAAACGGTGTAACTCCCGTCGCTGTTTTAACTGTAGTTTGACATGCCCACAGCACTTCGGAAAGCTTTTCACTCCACTTCCTTGGATGTTTTCCGATATGTCGTTTCATAATGTTTATAATAACTTTATTTATTTTCTCGGCCTGCCTATTTGCCTGAGCATAATAGGGTGAAGAATGCAGCAACTTAATTTTCTTTGATTTTACAAACCGTGAGAACTGTTCTCCTGTGAACAACGTTCCCTGATCGGTCGTAATTGTTTCGGGAATGCCGAAGCGATGGATGATGGAATCTTCCACAAAATCTATAATTTCTTTTTGAGTGACCAATCTCGTAGGTTTTGCCTCTACCCACTTGGTGAAATAGTCCACGGCCACTACTAGAAATTTGTGTCCAGCCGAAAAATTCGGCTGAATTTCACCAATTAAATCCATAGCCCATCCTCGAAAAGGCCAAGGTTTAATAATTACATGCATTTCAGAAGTAGGGACCCTTTGTACTGGACTATGAATTTGACAATCTTGATATCCTCTGGCGTATTTTATGCAATCTTCATGTATAGTTGGCCAATAATATCATAAGTGTCGGATTGTCCATCTTAACCTTTTTCCAGCTAAATGTGCTCCGCACAGGCCTTCATGAGCTCCGCCCATGACTAACAAGGCTTCCTCGGACCCTAAACACTTCAATAGTACCTCCTCGGCTGTCCTCTTGTAGAGTTGCCCATTTAATAAGCAATAGCCGAGTGCCCTCCTTCGTAACTGATAACCGACCTGCACATTAGGATTATTAAGGAATTCCACTAAGGGTTTCTTCCAATCCTCTTATACTTCAAGCGGCGCGATCATCGGCTCTCTTATGAAAACCGATGGTAACAATTTTTTTTCTATTTTGACTTTATCCCTTTTCGGCTCCATATACCCTGAGGCCGATTGGGCTAAGTCGTTGGCTCTTTTATTTTCTTCTCTTGATACATATTCGAACTCTACTTTTTCAAAATGGCTCAGCAGTTCGATTGTCCTATTCAAATAATTTTGCAAATTTTAATTCTCACATCGGTATTCTCCGTTCACTTGTTTTATCACTAATTGCGAATCACCGATGGCTTTTACAGATCGAGCCCCTAACTCTTGTAAGATTTCGAGGCCGATTATCAACCCTCATATTCGGCCTGATTGTTAGAACAACCGAAGTCTAATTCAAAGGCGAATTGATAACTGTATCCTTCTGGTAATTGTATAACTACTCCGGCTCCTACTGCCTCGGTAGTTTTCGATCCGTCGAAATAAATTGTCCAAGGTTGACAACCTACTAACCCTTGTATTACTTCTTCGATTTCAACACATGGGTGATCAGTCAGGAAGTCAGCTATTGCCTGTCCCTTTACCGCCTTTGCCGAAACATAATTAAGAGAAAATCCGGATAGTGCTAACATCCATCGTCCAATTCTTCCTCTTAGCACCGGTTTAGATAACATATACTTAATCAAATCGATTTTACAAACAACCGACACCTCCACTGGCAAGATGTAATACCTTAACTTAGTACAGGCATAATACAATGCCAAGCATAATTTTTCTATTGTCGAATACCGTTGTTCGGCATCTAACAGACGTCGGCTAAGATAATAGATAGCCTATTCTTATTTCTCAGAATTCTCTTGGGCTAGAAGGCACCCTAGATTTTCGTTTGTAGCCGATATATATAATTTCATCGGCTGTCCTGGTCGGGGAGGAGTGAGAACTGGAAGGTTAGCCAAATATATTTTGATATTTTCAAAGGCTTCTTGTTGCTTTTCAGTCCATATAAACTCCTCCTGATTCTTGAGCCGAAATAACGGAGTAAACACTTATATTCTACTGGCTAAATTTGACATAAATCGCCTTAGGTAATTTATTTTTTCTAAGAGGCTCTGCAATTCTTTCTTGTTTTGAGGTGGCGGCAATTCTATGATCGCTTTTGTCTTATTCTTATCTATCTCGATCCCTTTTTGGTGTACTAAGAATTCGAGAAAATTTCCTGCTGAAACTCCAAAAGCACATTTCAGCGGATTCATCCTTAAGTTATATTTCCTCATACGCTTAAAAGCAAGTTCTTGATCATCCCAATGACTGGTTGGTGATTTAGACTTCACCACTATGTCGTCAATATAGACTTCCATCATTTTACCAATCAAATCGTGAAAAATAAAATTCATTGCCCTTTGATAAGTGGCTCCGGCATTCTTCAAACCGAATGGCATCACTATCCATTCGAAGGTCCCAATGGACCCAGGGCATCTAAAAGCCGTCTTTGACACATCTTCTTCGGCAATAAAGATTTGATTATAGCCGGCATGACCATCCATAAAGGATAGAATTTCATAACCGGCTGCTGAATCCACTAGCATGTCAGCTATGGGCATTGGATATTCATCTTTAGGTGTAGCCAGATTCAAATTTCTAAAATCAATGCAAACTCTAAGTTTATCATTTTTTTTTCCTTACTGGCACAATATTAGACACCCAATCAACATAACGGGCCGCTCTAATAAATCCGGCCTTTAAAAGATTTTCGATTTCATTTTTGATTTGAAGTACAATACTCGGCTCAAACCTATGAGCCGGCTGTTTATAGGGCTTATATCCTTTCTTTATAGGAAGCCTATACTCTACAATTTCTCGGCTCAATCCGGGCATATCTTCGTAGCTCCAGGCGAAGCAATCCTTATACTTCGTCGGCAACTTTGTCAGCAACAGGAAGCCTTGCACTGATGTAAGTCGGCTGTTTGTCTTCGTCCTACCCTAGATTCACTTCCTTCAATGGATCCTGCGTTTCTAACCTCTTTTCGCCGGCCTTGATCGGGGATTCCTCCATGTGATCCGCTTAGAATTTGCAAGTTTGTTCAGGCTTCGCCATAGCCTTCGTCTTCTTCTCTACTCCATCTGTTGCATCGGTTCTCGAACTTAAACTTTCGTCATGGGATTCTTCATTAACTTCCTTAGCCGATTTGGAGTATGATTTCACTTCCATCTTTGCATAAAGCTTTTCATCGGCTGTTTTAGTCGATCTAATCTGAGATTTCTCATCGGCCATCGCGGCCGATCTAACACACGACTTGTCATTAGCCAGTGCGACCGACCGGATTAAGCAGCCGACCTCTCCGATCGGCTTGTCTTGTCGAAGCTCGTCTAAAGCTTCAGCTCCGAACTCTGCACATTCTATTTCAACCATGCCGGTGGCTCTTCGGCAGCCACCAACGCCTTGACTTCTTTCGAGAGTACTAGCTGTACTCCTTCTTTCGTGATCCGCACAAACGCGATTTGATCAGCGCCAGTATCGGCCCAATTGGTGTGGCCGATTGCTTCCACATTAATGTCTACCATTTGGGGCCGACCTTCAGCCCTAATCTCTTCCACATGATCCCTGACCCATTGGAAGAGCTTTCCATGTAAAGTGGATGGCACGCACTCGTTTGCGTGTATTCAGTCACATCGGAGCAATAGGTTGTAGTGACTCTCTGCATCCACAACAAAGAAAGCGGTTCGGCGGGTCTTGGATCCCACCATGAGCTCCGTCGTTAGCACACCTCTAGCTTGCTGACTATTTCCAATGAAATCGGTCATAGTCGTGTCAGTGGGCTTGAGTTCGTCTTCGCTTTTGCCCAACTTTTTAAAGAAAGACGTGGGCATGACGTTGACCATGGCCCCGCCGTTAATCATCACACGGCCGATAGGCCGTCCTTCTATTAAGGCCCTTATAAACAAAGGCCTAACGAATCTTGTCTGAAGAGCCGATGGCTTTTCGAAAACCACAGCATCGGCTGTCTCCACATCTTCCAACTGGAGTTGAGCTACTGATAGCTCCTCTCCATCGTATAAAGGTTCTTCTAATTCGATGGATTCTGCTCTGAATGATTGCGGCAGAGAGTACACCATACTTACATCCGTCGAACTTTCTTCGACCGACTTCTCCTGTAGTTTTTGCTTTTTCTCCTCCGATTCTCTCGCGGCTTCGGCCGAAGAGTCGCTTTCTGGCCGAACCTCTCGTTCCTTGGGAGGCCACCTATCGTATTTGATGATTGTCTCCAAAGAGGCGATTTTCTCTTCTAACGCTTTACGTGTGGCTCTTTTTCGCGGCTCTACCGGAGCCGACTCCTCCACCTTGGACTTCAACCACGAGACGGGGTGTTGAACCACCCGCTTCATAGTCATTCCTCATAGGCCGCAGAGGAGGCCGTAGCTCAAGCCGCTTCCACATATTTGGCCTCATTCCTTTCACTTCTTCCCAATGTTGTCGTGTCTCGGCCTGCAACCTTTGCTGCCGACACTTTTGGATTTTTGTTAAAACCGGCCCATGCCATTTAGCCGGTGCTTTCGCTATTTGTCATTTATCAATCGGCACATTGGATGGTACCTTAACGGTCCTTAAGTGTTCCCTCAGGATTTCTCTTCTCTCCCACGGTCTTGGCCAGGGTTGAATGCCGAGCTTGTTGACTAATCTTCGAGCGAGGAATTCGATATCACCCTCGGTCATCCCTTCAAACTCGGGCTCAGGTCTCAGACTAGCTTGATGATGCCAGTTCGGCCGATACCCCGAAAATCTTTGCTGGCTGCCGAAGGATTTTTCAGGATAACTCCTTCGGCTCATTCTCTTTTCAGTTTGACGATTATAATAATCGTCTAGGACCTTTTGAATCACTAGGTCATTTTTGTCTTTACTAGACACCACTTCTTCCTCGGAGTCATTCGAATCTTCTTTCGAACAGTCGTCCGGATCATTCTCTGATTCAGGTAAGTCTTCCCACTCTTCGGGGAATGCCATAAATTCCTTCCACTCTCCATGCAGTTTCTTTTCTAGAATAATCGCCTCCCAGTCGCGACGAGTCATCTCGGCTTTACATCGTATGCATAGCCGAAGGCATCTCCTGGTGGTGGCGATGTCCTTATCAACTTTCTCCTCAGCCGGCGATTTTCCTTTTATGTCCACCATATTGACCTGTGAGTGAAATGGGTTTTGGTCATTTTTTATATTTTTATTCTCTTGGTCGGTGAATATCAGCCGACCTTCATTTATCTCTTTTTGAATTTGTCTTTTGAATGTTGTGCATTCATTTGTTCTATGGCTCCATGAGTGGTGCCATTTATAATACTTTCTTCTCTTCAACTCTTCCCCAGGAGGTATCGTTTGACCCTCCTGGAGTTTGATTCTACCGTCCTTTAATAACCGATCAAAAATTAGATCAGTTTTTGCAATGTCGAAAGAGTAGGTATATGAAGCAACGCGTGCTTTGGCTTTACTAGCATTTGTTGGTTTCAGCAGAGCGCATTTATATGGTTGACGATTTTTTACCATCTCAGCCGCATATATTTCAGCCTCATCAGCCGAATCGTCTATTTCGCTAGAAATATTTGGCTCATCTTGAACCGAAGATGCTTCTTCAAGAAAAGAAATATTTTTCTCTTTTCCTTTCCATTCTTTGTTTCGGCTCCACCTTGGCCGATCATCATTATTTCCCTTCCGGAATTGCTCATATAGGGCAACTCGGACGCCCAAATCGAATTAATTTGAAAAATATTTATCCTCGAAATGGTCCTTGATTTTAAAATGTAGACAATTAAAATCCATCTTAGCAAATTCCTACTCTGGCATCCTGACAAAGTATCGGCTCCTTGCCGTTTTGAACAGGTTCAAATACTCTTCAACCGATTCGCTTGATCTTTGCCGATATAGAGCCAAGTCAGCAATCGATAACTCTGGTTCTGACCTATAAAACTGTTCATAGAACTTTCTTTCCAATTCGTCCCAATCTCGGACAGAATTGGCTGGCAAGCTAGTACCATGTAAACGCCGTCTTAGTTAACGGCGTATTGAATAATCTAAGTTTAAGAAATGGATCTGCGGCGGCCTCTCTACATTGGGCCGTGAATCGTGCCACATGTTCGACCGTATTTTCGATCTCATCGCCTGAAAATTTGTCAAATTTCGGCATCTTCCAGTTTGCCGGGTAGGGATGTTCTACATCTATGTTGGCGGGATAGGGCGACCTAAATACAGGCCGCATCGTCGGCCTAGTCCCGACTCTGAAAGTATTTCGGATGGCTTCCTCTATCTGCGCGTATAGTTCGTTATTGTTCCCCGGAGTGGGAACAGGTACTGGTATCGCTTTGTTGTTCCCTAAAGCGGGAACATGTGTTGGTACCTGGGCTGGGTTCTGCCCAATGTGCAGTCCAAAATTTTGCACTATAGGGTTAATACCCTGCATCACATTGGGGTTTTGCCCCCCAAGTCTTGCCCCTGCATTTTGAGGCTGGTAAGCCGGTAACGGCGGTGGAGGAGGTAAACCCCATGCCACCTCCGGCTGTTGACCGGCATTTGCATTTGGCGGTCTATAGGCAGCCTAGAATGGGACTGCTTGAGGCTGTGTAATGGCCGGCGTAATTGGATTTTGTAACACCGGCGTACCCGTAGGTCCTGGCAAGCCTGGGTACTGCTGTTCTTTCGAGTTAGCAATTGTCCAATTCGGGCAATGTTTTCGTTCGAAGCCGTGATGGCAGCTAAAACTGCGTCTAGACGGCTGGTGCTCCGATGACTATTTTGGTCCAAGACTTGTAAGACTTGAGTCATCTGTCCCAACGCCTGAGCCAAACTCGGCTCTTGTTGGTCGGACTGACCACTAGTTTCTGCCTCCGTTGGTAATACTGCTTGATGTACGTTCACATTCTCAGTATTACTAGCCTGGTCGTTCCCTGACGTTCGGGGAACGGTTCGGTTGCTGAGGTTCATGGCATTATCATCCGCCATAATTCGAATAAAGCAGTAATTTACCTTAAATTGAAATAGTCCCACTGGGCGTGCCAAAAATTGTTGCGAGCCGATTTTGTGGATCGTTGACCCGGTCCGGACTCTCCTTCGAGAAGCGTGCGAGGAGACGAAACGGCTTCCGAAAGTGACGCTCGAAGTTTTCGCCCACTAATTAAGCGATTCGGATGATGAGGGATCAGATCAACCGAGTTCAAAAGCAAATAGAATATCGGGTCGGCTGATGAGCCGAGGGTTCAAACACACAAGGCAGTTTGGTCGGCTGATGAGCCGAATGAAAATTTATATATAGAATCGGACTGTTTATAGGATGAAATCTACTCTAATCTACTCCTAAAAAAAATAGTAAGTGTTGGAAAGAAAGAAGTTTACAGGTCAAACTACTCCTAGAAAGCTAGTAAATGTGTGGAATTAAAAATGGACTTCTTGTTCACAGGGAAAATAGACCCCTTCGTCAAGCGCTTCTTGCTTATTTATAGTCCCACATGTTATTTCTCAGTTATTCCCATAATCGGCCACGTCTCTACTTTCTCGGGCCACACCTGGCCGATCCTAACCGCAAGCAGGTTTAAGAACTGCTTTGCAGTTTCTGGTGTACACCTCCCAACTCCCGGTGCATCATCCTCTTCCAGCTCTGCTGTGCACCGGCTCTGTAATGCAGTACGATTTTTTAGGCGTCAATAGCGTCCTTCCGCTTTATTTTGTTATTTTTCTAGTTGTACCCCATTTTGAAACAATGTAAAGAAAGGGGAAAAAAATTGTAAAGCTTATTTTAGGTTGTATTTTGGAAAGCAAACTTATATATGTAATTGAATGGAACAAATGATGTAATAGATGTAGTATTCATTTTATATCTTATGATACTTTCCTTATGCAGTCCATATATTCAATTCTGTTTGGAATGTGTTGTGTATTACATGCTTGTGACGTCTTGGGCAGATAGAAGAAACTATATCCGTTCGGCAGGTCACGTGCCCAATGAGTGCTTCCGCTGTGGGCTTGGGGCATAACAGATATTCTTATAATCCAATCTACTCCTTATATTTGTTATTCCATGGATTAATCGAAGAACGGATTGAGAAGGTCTTGCCCGTAGACGTAGGTCGACACACCGTTGGCCGAACCACGTACATTTTTTGTGTTATCTTGTTCTTTGTTGCTTTGTTAATCTTGTGCTTTGTTTAACGATCATACTCATCTATTTTTATCTATGTAACATCTTGTTTCCACTGCTCTTATGTGTCGTGCGGCTTTGAGGTGTGCTCGGTAACCGCTTAGCAGATCTCTTTCAAGTTTGGGGACCGCCACCCTTATTTTTTCCTTTTATCTAGTTGTGAGAATACTTACATTGCTCCCTTCTCTCTTCATATTGGAATGTACTTACTTTATCTCCCAAAACTCTATAGTGTTGTAATCAAAGTCTGCTTTTTTAATATAATGTCTATGTGCTTTACTCCTCAAAAAGAATAAATGTGTTAATAAAAATTAAAAAAATAAATATCCTAATCAAAAAAGCTTCGATGTGGATATCTACGATGGAACTTTTAGCTACTTGTTATATGATAAAAAAAGTTATACTTCTAGCTAGCTGTACTCCCCTTGCATACAGCCAACTGATAGATACAGTTGTAATTGTCGTATGTTCAATTACATGCATTTCTGAATAGATTTGGGGGAAAGGAAAAAAAAAAAAAAAAAAAGAAGCTTCTAACAACGTTTTCGAATAAATGCTGGAGACTAATCTCAATCACCAAATCCTTGTTTCTTGTGGAAGGGTTCTTCGGGTGCTTGGACACTTTAATGTTCTTTTGGTGGGTAAAGATATTAATATTTTTTTAGGCCTTGAGAAAGTGCAAATTTATTGATAATGAATTTACAATTGTTTGATAGGTAGAACAAAGGAGTTTGGATGGAATATTTGTACCTGACCCAATACCACTTTTTAAGCTCTAGGTTAAATTTAATTTGTTCTTTATTTCTTCAAACCTTTAAAGCTTATATATTAAACATATCTTATGTTGACCCGTTATCTCCAATAGGAGATGGTAATAATATAGACTAGAGAAATGCTTGATGTACTCCAGATTTGTATTCTATTATGTTGTTGATGTATTGGTATGCACAAGTGGAGAGTTTAAAGTTTAAAGTTTAGTGTGTGTAAGAATATTTAGGGTTTAGTAATGGTACTTAGGATTTCGTAATGATATTTAGGGTATAATAATATCGTGATGTCATCTATAGCATTGTGGGAAATCCCAAACGGGGTACCCGTAGCAATGCTCTATAGAATATTAGAGGAGTGCAGGAATAAAAGAGATACTGGAGAAAATTAAATTTTATTTAAATGCCATTAATTATTAATTAATTAAAAAAATCACAAGGTTATATTTATAAGACCAAAGTTTTACCACTAGTAAGATAGAACAGAATCCAGAATCCTACTGAAAGCAGAGCGATACTTTTCAGAATTCATACTTTTCTTTTATAAAAAGACAGTCAGATAACATCGTATCTTCAAAAAATCATCTTAAGTATATCAAACTGAATGTGAGGCAAAATTCTAATTCTTTGCGGATAAAAAGATATTCACAATCAAACTTTCTACAAATAAAAGGTCTAAACGATCTCAAACATCCCGAAATTCGTACGGAACTTCCAACTTAGTAGGTACTATTAAGTTCGGTTGTCAGATCTCAATTAGTTCTTCCCAGTTCGTATATTTTAACTAGTTCTTCTCGATCAATACGATTAAGAACCGTCTTAGTCTGACTCAATATTAGAGTAAACATCTTTGAAAGTCGACTCAATCTAAATCAAACTTAACTAGTTCTTTTTTATCCGTACGAATAAATTAAGAATCATCTCAATCTGAATTAATATTAGAAGACACATCTTTGAATGTCGACTCAATTTAAATCAAACTTAACCACCTAAATTTTTCTGTATCAGGATGTCCTCATATGAGCCACAACACTTTTCAAGATGACTCTCAACTAAGGTTCCGTTTGATTCGGGTATAAATAAGAACTACTTATTTCAGAAAAAGGGCGGAGGAGTACTTGGCCTCCGCCACCATCCCCTTTCGCGCAGCTCCTCCCGCACCAGCGTGGTCCTGCCCCAGCTGCCAATGACAACAACTCGCCCGCGACTTCGTCCGCGCCTGCGGCGAGGAAGGCGAAGCCCGGCAACAATGGACCCCCCTCTCTCTCTCTCTCAGAATAATCCGTTAAGGGATGGAAACGGTTGTTTTTATTTGGATACAAAGGGAGGAAAATAAGGTCTGATTAAGAGTACAAATTAAGTTTGTCCTGTAGAATGCAAATGGGATTTTTCCTGTCAAAATTCAAGCATTTAGCCCTTTTTTTTCTGCGAAGTGGAGTGAAGGTAGTCGATTGTGACAAGCTGGCAATTCGTGATCGCAAAGTCAGCTCAGCCACGTGGTGGTCATTTGCTTTGCCACGTGTTACTTTGTGTTCCCTTATGAGATGTGAAGTGTGAAATTATGCATGTAATTTGTAATTTATGAATTTATTAGAAAACAATATACATGTAATTTATGGCTAATTGGCACTTTGGGACCTCCTCTAGAATATTATCTTTTTTTTTTCTCATAGACTAATTTAGGCTTAATTAAAAAATCCTTACGTAATTTGCCCCATCTTAAATATCTCATTACATATATATAAAATTTAAACAATATTAATCTTACACACTTTAGTCCATTTTCAAATTAGCTCCGCTGCTCTCTATATATATATAGTTGAGCTGGAATGCTATCAGTAGCAAACAAGCTCCGTTGCTATCCATTTATATTCAAATGATGGAGCCTCCAAATCGACGATCGGAACCGTTGAACATGATCTATACCACTTGAAGCATCTAGAAATTAAATTTCATGCTTTTTCCATATTGTTCTCTTGTCCATCAAGTGAACACAAAAATAAACGACTGAAAATTAAATATCCTTTGAAAAGTAATGATAGAAATATTCTAATCAAGATCAAGAGTATAGATCTTGTTTTAAATAGTTTAAAAAAATTTCTAACCAAAATTCAGTTGATTTAGATATCTTTACGCCGTTAAACGAGAAAACGCCTCATATCAACCATTAAAATTATAAATTTGGAAACCTTTTAATCATTAGGTTAATGATGTCGAAAAAATTTGATATTTAGTTTATAGATACTTCAAGTGGTATAGATAATGTTCAACGGTGCCGACCGTCGATTTATAGGCTCCATCATCGAAAATAAATGGATGGCAACGGAACCCGTTTGCTACCGATAACATTCCCGCTCAACTCTATATATATACATATATAGGATTTTTATAATTATTCTAATAATTTAATAATAGAATTATTCACAGGTCGATCATCTATAACTAGGTATGTCCTATTCTTTAATACTTTAAATTTTCAATTAACCTAAGGTTATAAAAAATTATTTAAGTTTGATTTCATGCCATCTTAGAAGTTTGTTGCCAAGTCCTAATTACTAGTATTTCAAATTTAAGAGAATTCCTAAATTATTGGGCCTATTTAAGAAAGAATTTAAAATGTAGAATTAACATTGTCTAATTTTTTAATGTAGGAAGGTATATGAGATATGGGGCAAGATGCAGGGGGGATTTAATAACATTAAAAGCTTCATGTTAGAATTTCTTTTTCAAAGATTTAAGCTACGAGAGATGAAAAGAAATTAAATGAGATTAAAACTCTAGCGAGATTCGAACTGAGGATCTTACATCATTCCAGAAGCTCCATCAAACAAGACAACAGGTCATGATGCAAATATTTCAAATAGTACAACTCTCGCTTATCTAATGTGGCGCTTCCTTGTTTGTTAATCTATTGAAGTACCTTCATCGCCATCGCAACTTTTCGACCATAAAGAATAAGAGACACACCACATCAACTGCATTAGGACGTTGCCAAGGCGATGAAGCGGCCAGGAATTCACAATGTAATAGTTTGAGCTTTTGTTTAGATTTGCGCACTCGTCAAGTAGTTTTGGACCTTAATATCTTGTGTGGTTCATGAACATCTTCTTCGGTATATCTTTTCAATTTATTCAAAAATCTTGATGTATTTGATAGATAATGAATGTAATTAACTATGGACTATGGAGAGAACATACTATCTTTGTCCTTGAACTCTTGAAGTTATTTTTTGCAATAAAATTAATTATCTCGTCGATAAGAATGTATTATTTTATTTTATCAAATCATTAAAGCCAAAAGTTAAATCCAAACCGGAAATAAAACACTCATAGCATGTTAAACTATAATTGAATAACTTATTCCAGAGCCTACGTGTAAGAGAGCGACGTGCCAATACAAACTTAAAATTTGTAAAGTTATGAGATTATTATCTCAATATATAACAAATCTAAAATTCAAATGCTTAATATTAACAAATGTAACTCCAGGTTTTTTTTAAATTGTCTCCCATTTCAAAAAATTTCGCATAAAATCATGTTAATAGCCTAGAATTTGTTTTAAGCAACAGTTAGGGCTAGACTTGGACTAACATCAAGCAATTTTCAATAAGGAACATCGCCGCAACATGTCTTATTCTTATTGTCATATTCACCATGTCGATTTTTGTTTCTTTCTAATCAATGGCTCAAAGGAAGCTATGATTGTGAGCAGCTGTACGTTTCAAGTGTTGACATAAGAATAAGAAGAGGGAATATGGTTGTCTCTATTATAACTTTTATTTTCTGCCCTAGTTTGTACGTTGATAGAGCGGTTGGTTGCAATAACAACAATCTTATTCCGTAAAATTACTCTACAATGGATCGGACTATCCTCATTTAATAAGGTCTTATTCAAATGTATACTCGGCAATATTAAGTTGTTTTCAGTTCTTTAAATTTTAGCCTCTTATGTTGTATGGATGTTTTCTTGAAAGATGGCTTATTTCACTCACAAGATTATTTATTATTTTTTAAAATTTGAAGAATAATTATTGATTCTGATTTTGAACTTTTTCTTATTGCACTCTGGAACAAATAACTACTGGATGATATTCAGGTCAATAAGTAAAGATAGACAGAATAAACTACTTTGCTATCCAAACAAGTACTAAAAGCGACTAAAACAATGAAAATGAGTGAGATGGGCCTAAGAGAAGTGAAAGCAAAAAAGGGCTGCCAAAGATTCTCATGAAAAAAGACCCAAAAGAAAAAAGAAAAAAAAAAAAAAAAAAAAAAAAAAAAAAAAAAAAAAAAAAACTATCCTAATGGCAACTGCTATGTTTGGTATCACCTTCCACTTCAACCAACAGAATAGAAACCTCAAATGGTGACATCTATGGTGCTCTTTCATAGGTGCTAATAAAGCACTAGGCAAATTAAGTTAACTAAGTTGCTATTTACTTAGTTGCTTTCTCAAAGTGGGAATTTGAGGAGGAGGAAAAAGAAGAAGAGTTAGAAAATTCAAAAAAGAAAAGAGAGAAAAGAAATGAAAGGGTCATTTTAAGGGGTCACCACTTGAGGAATTTTTAAAGCACTGGCACCCATTTAGGGTTATGTGGGGCACCAAAGTGTGAACTCATATGTGGGCATTCATTAAGGTTGTCATTGTCACACACACTTCAACCCCCCATAGCAACAGTTTACATGCTTTTATCAAGCTTTCACTTGTAGTGGGTTTTATCTCTTTTAGATTCCACTTCATCTCCCCTCCATTCTTTTCCTTTCCTTTCCTTTGCTTAGCCTCCTTTTTTTCCTCCACACTTTTCCCATTTCTCATCCCACCAAAGCATTTCTCCTCTTTCCATTTCTTCTTAGTCATGCCCCCCCCTCTTATGCCCTGCAAAATGATCATAGCCTACCTAATTTGATCTCCAATGAATTAGCTAGGGGATAATGGGTATATCTACATTCTTCCATTTATGACCCGAATGATCGATCGAAATCTTAGCGATATTATTTGTTTTCGATCTTAGAAGTATGATAAACAAAAATATTGTCGAATTAATTTAGGTTTGGATTCAGGTTTCAATTTTGATTCAGTTTAATTTATTTGCTTGGAAAACAACCTTTCATGCATCTTGGTTTGAATTTGGACTAGGATTTAACTTTTAAGTTAGTAATATATACATGCATGGCTTAATCAAATTTGCATGTGGATTCTCTTACATATATGGTTGTTGGTTCAAAAAGGTCAGCATCCTGTCTTGTAGCGGGAGGTCAGGTTGGGCCGAATTACAATCGAGACCCATGAACGCTGTATCTGTATATTTTAAGTGAATTGATTACATATTTCTATCAACTCGAATTGTTGTAATTAATGGATGGCGCCAACGTTCTGTTAATAATTTTAAGGTGGACTTTAAATTGTTAACCACCCTAGATGAACTTATTGGCTATAGCCTATACAATGAATTGAAGATATAAGATTTTTTTTTTTCCTTTTTTTTTTTTAGGTGCTTGGTGCTACCCATATGAGGTCTATGACTGAGGGACAATCATAGGTAATAAAATAAAGGTGGACTATTGGACTCCTGTAGTGTGTGTGTGTCATCACCTGCCCAACAGGGATGATAATTCTGAGCACGACATAATAACATGAGCCAAACAGACTAATAGATTTTTATAAAAATTCAAAATTGATGTGACACGAAATTTATTTAATCTGAAAATGACTAAAGTTAATACGAGATGACCCGAGTAAAAAGTAAACTCATATTTCGAGCATTTATTAAGGTTCTATTATAGTTATTTAGATAATTTTAAATATTATGGTTTCATTTAGGATTGTGGATTAAATGTTCAACTTTCGTCGTTTATTTTCAAAGTCTTAAGCTATCCTTGACACTTTAACCCACGCCTAGCTTCGAGATATTTTAACAAGCTTAAGACGTCGATATATTAAGCTTTTAATATATAGATTAGAGATCAAGTAGATCATTGCACTAAATAAATTACGATATAATTACTGCAAGTATACGGAAAAAAGCGGAGGAGCATGCCTCCACTTGCTTTTGTCCAACCCTTTCTAGTTCAATAGCAACAGTAACTATCAGCACCAAATGAGAATTAAGATGATTAAAACAATTATCGAACACGAACATGAACACCACTGCAACCACTGGTATATATTTTGACAAGCTTAAGACGTAGATATATTAAGCTTTTAATAGATTAAACATCAAGCAAATCATTGCACCAGATAGATTACGATATAATTACTGCGATCATAAGGAAAAGTGGAGGAGCATGCATGCCTCCACATGCTTTTGTCCAACCTTTTCTCATTCAATAGCATCAGTAACTATCAGTACCAAATGAGAATTAAGATGATTAACACAATTATCGAACACGGACACCATTGCAACCACTGGTATTTTGACAAGCTTAAGACGTTGGTATATTAAGCTTGTAATATATTAGACATCAAGCAAATCATTGCACTAGATAAATTACGATATAATTACTCATCATACGAAAAAGTGGAGGAGCATGCATGCCTCCACATGCTTCTGTTCCAAACCTTTTTGGATCAATAGCATTAGCAACTATCAGCACCAAATGAGATTAAGATGATTAACACAATTATCGAACACGAACATGAACGGCACTAGCTGCAACCACTGGTATTTTGACAAGCTTAAGACGTCGATATGTTAAGCTTTTAATAGATTAGACATCAAGTAGATCATTGCACCAGATAAATAACGATATAAATACTGTGATCATAAGGAAAAGTGGAGGAGCATGCATGCCTCCACATGCTTTTGTCCAACCCTTTCTGGCTCAATAGCATCAGTAACTATTAGTGCCAAGTGAGAATTAAGATAATTAACACAATTAGCGAACACAAACACCACTGCAACCACTGGTATTTTGACAAGCTTAAGACGTCGATATATGAAGCTTTTAATATATAGATTAGACATCAATCAAATCATGATTGCACCAGATAAATTACGATATAATTACTGCGATCATAAAGAAAAGTGGAGGAGCATGCATGCCTCCACATCCTTTTGTCCGACCGTGTTCAATAGCATCAGTAACTATCAACACCAAATGAGAACTAAAATAATTAACACAATTATCGAATACGAACACGAACACCACTGCCACCACCACTGAATTCAAACATAGCCACTCCCAACTCCTACTATAGTAGGATTATATATTATAAGGGGAGTAGCACGTGAAGGGGTTGGCCTCACTCGGCCATGATGATGGTATGGGAATCTAAACCATTTGGACGAATTGGGGAACAGGATATGCCTCCCCATTTTATTTTATTTTTCCAACTTTTTTTTTGGAATTTTCTTAATTTTTTTTTTTAGTGACATTTCACCGGACCCAATTTTGTCTCAATCTATTTTTAATTGTCGGGCTTGCGTAGTTCATGACGTTTGCAATATAGATTTCTTATCTATTTCTTATTATGCTGATCTCATCAACAATGAGATTTTAAATATTTTTATTTAGAATCATTATTAGATAATAGTAGTCATAGAGATCTAAATAATATAAACATCTTCACTAAAAAAATCGACATATTTAATTGTTCATTATGTTTTAATATCACCATCGTCTACATCCAACCTAGTTATTAACTCCTTTCACATTAAAATTATTAAAATTATGACATAATAATTAAAGAAGTTTTGTTGATTGCTTAGTTAGGAAGATTAATATCTGTTTGGTATTGTTGATATTTAAAATAATCTTCAATTTGTCTCTATGTCATCATGTGATTCACAAAACTGCACTTCACTATCTCTAATTTTATTTTATTTCATCTTAAATTTCTACCGATAAATAAAGCTAAATAGAATAGTTAAGTAATGCTTTTTGAAAGTTACGAAATGGAACAACACATTATTTTACCATCAAATAATCTGCACTTTATCATCTTAATTATAGTTTACAAAAAATAACATTTTAATTACCATCATATTTAACTCTATAGATCAATAGTTGGATTTTACGGAGAAACACAATAAAACTATAGAATAGTTAAGAGCAACTATTTGGACCACAGATTGGTAAAATAAAATATGCTAAACCATATGATGACAAATTGAAATATATCCTGTGTTTTATGATTTGCTTTTTTCCTCAAATTTTGCTAGATTAAAAGTAACTACCAAGCTAGGATGAGCTTCTTTTACTTTGTCATTTTTCGTTATTTGCAAATTCTAGATGTAGATAAGTCTTATAGGCAGTTGAAAAAAGAAAAAATAACTTAACTAACTAACCAACAATAACAATAATAAAGATATTTGTTCAAAGATGCTTTTACCAAAAAGTACTAAGAATATCAACATAAAAAAAAAAGAAGCAATAACAAAGATGCTTTTAATTGTGCAATTTAAGTGACACTAGATATTTTTTGTAAGTCTTTGAAGGAACAGTTGAAGAATCTTTTAATCTAATTTTGGAAGCTTTTCTTTTCTCAGGTTAAAAAGCATTTTATTAAAAAAAATAGAGCTTGCATGATTACAATATTGTAGAGTTTCATGGAATAAAACAAAAACATTACCATAGCAAGAAGGAAAAAAAAAAGAAACATACATATCTCCAAAACTAGATAAATGAAAAAAAAAAAAAAAACTAAGGCCAATGGTTCCCAAACCTAAATAAGAGAAGAAAAGTATGTGAACCAGTCCCCAAACTTAATAATCATATACTAATAAATTAATCAAACTCATGAACATTACTCCCATAATATAGAAAACTATTGTAGATAATATAGACAAAAGCAATCGCCCAGACTGTATATACTTTTGACTTGTTAGCTGCAGGTACGAACATAGATATCTGGTCCAACTTCTGTTCCTCAATTCACAGCGGAGAATCCTCTCATCAAGTCAGCCAAGTTCTATTACGAAGGAAAAGTATAAAATTGACGGCGCCTGATAGGTTAAAGAAGAGAAAAGTATCGAGTAGCGAGAGAGCTAAGCAAGAAATAGACGAATATCTAGATAACTATAAAGACGATAGATAAATTTAAACAAATTTAAACCTAGTGGCGGGAGTGGAGAAAGCAAAGTGAAAGAAAAAGGTCGGTGGAGAGAGTTAGAGAGAGAAAGAGAAGAGTCTCGAAAAAAAAAAAAAAAAAATCTATCAAAATCAATCAATATTGGAAGCTTTGGTGGCTCTCTTTACTTTAATTAAAACTTTTGGCTCATTCTTCTACCTATCATTAACTTAAGTTAGATATTTTGTATTGTTTAAATTGATTTCTTAATAGTCACACAGGTTTGGAAGCAAGCTTGGTACCCTTGCAAGTACCCCCTTTTTTTTTGTTTTTGTTTGATTGAGAATCCTTCCAAGTGCATTTGACTCCACATCATTATTATTTATTAATTGCATGGCCTTGTACTCCAATCCAGCTCATTGGAATATAAACCCACTTCATGTGGCTTCTGTGTGCAATAGGAAAGAATGTCTTTTTACTTGCTCACCATTATTGAACCTACTAGTAATGTCACCTGCGCGTTGCTGCAGATATTACGTAATAATTTACGGTAAAAATTAATTAATTGTAAAATTTTAATAAATATAGTTATAGTTACTTATACTACTGAAAATACATTTATAAATAACTAATTATGAAAGAATCTATATGTACAAATATTATATAATGAATGGTTTTAAGTTTCCTCAATAAAAAAAGGACTAATGATGTCTAACATAGAGTAAAGGCTAAATTACATAAAACTTCCTTATAAATACCCACTTTTCACTTTTTCTTCCTAACTTTCAAAAATTTATATTTTACCCCCTCAACATTTCAACTTGCTGCATTTAGCCCTCCTCCGTCAGGGTTCCATCACTATTCCGTCCATTTCTTATAATTTATACCAAAAATACCCTTCAAAATGGCAGAAAAATATTAAAAATTATTTTTTTTACAGAAGAAGTAAGGGCAATTTGGTTATTTTGCCCTCTCCATTAACGTCATACCCTCCTAAAAATATTTCTAAAACTTTAAGAGAGCAAAATGTAGATTTTTAAAAGATAGGGAGGAAAATGAAAACGCTAATATTTACATAGAGATTTTCTGTAATTTAGCCTAAAGTAAAATACACGCACTTAATATATGTCTATTTTTATGTCAATAATAACCCTCTGGTTCCCATATATATTTTACCATCTTCGCATTTGAATATTGTGATATGGAGAGAAAATATTTGACAACAAAGTGTACTTTTATCGTTAAAAGTAAATAATTAGCGGCTAAATTTCATGTCCGTCGCAAAATGAAAAAAGTGGAAATTTTATAGAACGTCATTAGCAGTGAAGTAACTTTATTGTTAAAATTTAGCCCTATTGGTTTAGTAGGAACAATTTTTTTTGCACTAGGTTTTCTTAGGGACAAACCATATATAATTAACAGCAACGAAATGTGACGTCACTATAGGGTTCAATAATTAACGATCGAGTATGTGGCTGTTGCAACACTACTTTTAGCAATATATTGATGTTTGGTCGTAATACATTAAAAATCTACTACAAATTAGTTTTGTTGCTATATGTATATAAAATAAAATTTAAGTTATTTTATTTGGTTAAATTAAAAATTTAGTTTTTGTTTCACCATATATATCCACTGTTAAACATACTAGCAGAATGCTATATTTAATTACAAACGACAATGTAGTAAAATATAGCATATAAAAAAATCAAGTAAGGGCAATTTGGTTATTTTTTTCTCTCCATTAGCATCGTACCCTTCTGAAAATATTTCTAAAATTTTAAGGAAGCAAAATGTAGATTTTTCGGGAGGAAAAGTGAAAAAGCGGATATTTACAGGAGAGTTTTTTGTAATTTAACCATTAATTTAAGCTAAATTATTATATGAAAATAAATTAGAAAATAAAAAAATAAAAATGAAAGGAAAAAAGAGAAAATTCCAAAATCTTCTTCTTTCGTATACACATGAGAGTATATTTGATACTGTTTCTTTTCCTCAATTATTTATTAACCAGGTTGATCTATCATCTCCATAATAGTACCAAACGTACACTTGCATTTGATGTTTATTACTCACAAATAGGGAAACAAAATATATATGTTAAAATAATATAAAATAACCATTATTCTCTTAGGAAAAGGTGTTTTTATATTTGGCTAAATTACAGAAAATTCTCCTGTCAATATCCGTTTTTTTACTTCCCCCCTGTCATTCAAAAACCTACACTTTGCCCCCTCAAAAAATAAAAAATGTTCACTTCGGCCCCCGTCGTCAGCGTTCCGTTAGGGTTCCGTTTATATCATATTTTTTATACCCAAAATACCCTTGAAAACCCTCATCTTCCTCCTCCTTCCTTAACGACATCCTCGGTCGCGCCGCCTCGCCCGACTCCGCCGCCTCGCTCTCGCCCTCGCCTTCGCGCTATCCAGGCCCAGATGCACGTCCTTGGCCTCCTCTGCCGCCTCACCCTCGCCCTCGCCCTCGCCCACCTCTCCGCCCATACCCACCACGATCTCCTCCCTAGAGTCACCGAAATAAAGGGGCCGCAAGCATGCTGGAGGAGCAGGGGAGCATGTGAGAAAATGGTGCTGCAGCTGGGGTCGAGAAAGGCGCCGGCGAAGGTGCGGGATCGGTAGGTTGGGGGAGAAGACGAAGAAGAAGAGGGTAATTTGGTCATTTTGTCACACCATACCCTCTGTGAACATTTTTCGTTTTTCGAGGGGGCAAAGTGTAGGTTTTTGAATGACATGGGGGAAAAGTGAAAAATCGGGTTTTGACAGGGGGTGTTGGAAATCCGGTACTCGCCCCAGTACCGAATCTCGAGAATCCGCAACCCGCTCCGATACCGACCGCCGTTGATCCGGTATCGATTGTTGGGATTCCTCAACGGAAGCTTCAAATCGGATTTTTACCAAAAATCCGTCTCCTCAGTAAAAGCTGATACAATCATAAAAGAGAGAAAAACCAAACAGAAAATATGCGGGTAAAATAAGATTCATTAAATAAGAGAAGATTACACCTGACTTATCTTCTACACAGAGTAGCTTCAACCCGAGCTCTCTTTCTGAATCTTTTCTACCCTTCTCTCGTCTTCTATAAACCCAAAAGAAGACTTCTCTCGGTATATGCACCTATGCACTAGGTGCATACAACCATGGCTCTCTCTCTCTCCTGGTACGGTTCTACCCAAGAGGGTTTCTCTCTCACCGTACTCACTCTAGAGGAGTATACAACTTTGAATACATAGAGCTATATATAAAGCTCACCCTAAAACGTACCCCAATTCTAATATAATTAGGATTCCTACTCCGATTAATATTTAAATCTATATTTAATTATCTCCAATAGATTTATATTTGTCACGCCCCGTCGGGCCTTTAACACCAACTAGGTGGAAAGGATAACCGCACGGGCGCATGCCCCAGACCCGCCGAACGGAAAGAGTCTCTTCTACCCGCCCAAGGCGTCACAACACAAGCATATCCACAAGGTTCCAACTAGGAACGGAGTACAAGAGTTGCACAAGAAAAGCATCAACATAAAAAAGTTCTACTTCTATTACATCACATTTGCACATTTATACAAGCCCAAATTTTTTTTTTCTTTTATTTCCATTCCATACACCATATTCCAAAATTATGAAATATACAAGTTGCATACATTTAATGTAAACCCCTATACTATCAATGTCCAAGACTAGGGGTACAACTCTATGTATCACCAAAATGGAAGGGCCGCTATCTAGAGAGCCAAACCCTTGCCTCGCTCCGCCGCCTCACTCGCGGAAGGACCTGAAAAACGTGGGGTGAAAACTATAAACATAGTTTCCAGTGGGTAAGGCCACCCAAGAGAGAAGCTCGACCCACCAGGTCCAAAGAAACACCATATGCATAAGTTAGATCACAAATAACTATGCAACAAATATTTACATGCTTGTAAATAAACATAAAGAATGCAACCAAATAAAATGTCCATTTTTATTTTCTCCTAGGTTCATCCTATATTTCACATTGACCAAGTTCAACTACTTGTCATTAACTTATGGTTTCGGAATCGCCGCATCACCATAATAGTTCCAACGTCCAAGGAGTGAAATCGTCACCTCCGTCTTCGGGTAGCGAAATCGTCGCATACCCGGGATAGCGAAATCGTCGCATACCCCATTTCAACACCGCCATCACGTGGCACGGGTAGCGAAATCGTCGCATACCCGGGATAGCAAAATCGTCGCATATCCCAATCTGTCACCGCCAACTCATGGCACGGGTAGCGAAATCGTCGCATACCCGGGATAGCGAAATCGTCGCATATCCCAATCTGTCACCGCCAACTCATGGCACGGGTAGCGAAATCGTCGCATACCCGGGATAGCAAAATCGTCGCATACCCGGGATAGCGAAATCGTCGCATATCCCAGTTCGTCACCGCCAACTCATGGCATGGGTAGCGAAATCGTCGCATACCCGGGATAGCGAAATCGTCGCATATCCCAATTCATCACCGCCAACTCATGGCACGGGTAGCGAAATCGTCGCATACCCGGGATAGCGAAATCGTCGCATATCCCAATCCGTCACCGCCAACTCATGGCACGGTAGCAAAATTGTCGCATACCCGGGATAGCGAAATCGTCGCATATCCCAATCCGTCACCGCCAACTCATGGCACGGGTAGCGAAATCGTCGCATACCCGGGATAGCGAAATCGTCGCATATCCCAATCCGTCACCGCCAACTCATGGCACGGGTAGCGAAATCATCGCATACCCGGGATAGCGAAATCGTCGCATACCCCATTGTTCACATTTTACACTTGCCAACCCAAGTCCCATGACCCTAGGTTCAAGTCACTAAGTCTCACCTATGTTCAATGACACTAGGTTCACTTTACATTCTCAACCTAGGTTCCATGACACTAGGTTCCATTCTCATGTTCCAACCTATGTTCAATGACACTAGGTTCCAATCATACATGTTCCAACCTATGTTCTCAACACTAGGTTCCAATCATACATGTTCCAACCTATGTTCAATGAAACTAGGTTTCAATTCTCATGTCCAACCTATGTTCAATGACACTAGGTTCCAATTCATACATGCAATCACATAACAAGTATAGATAATAGAAATATACTTGAATTCTTTAACATGCAAGAGGAGCTCATGGCTCTATCTATCATGATTCTCATTTTGCCAACATGCAAGTTTTAGGGTTTCACATTACATACCATTTTATCTTTAAATGGTTATTTATCCTAGACATGGAAGTGACCTAATCACTTCGGTAAACACAAACACACCTCAAGAGCTTCCAAATTCTTGAATTCTTTGAGCTCCTAGGTCTCCAAGCCTTGAGTTCTTGCTTCAACCCAAGCTTCTACAAGAAAATAGTTCGTTACTCATTACGAACCCATAAATCAACTCAATACTTGAAATCATTTGTTCTAACATGATTTCCTATGCCTCAATTGCAATTCCCGAAGGTCCAAATATTTTTAGAACCTCACATGGCAAAAACCCTCATTTCACCTAAGTTTCACATGCATGCATGTAGAACCTCAAAATCTCTTGACCAATCTCCACGTTTTGTGGTTTAGATTGCCTAGGGTTTCCAAAAACCTCAAAATACTAGATCAATTCCAAGGTTTGAACCCAAAACATGAGGAACTCACCTTAGCCACGAGTTCCCCAAGCTTCTACTTGCACCAAGAAGTCTCTTCTTCCCTTTGGAAGCCTTTTCCAAGCTCAATCCATATTTTCTCCAAGCTTTGGAGAGTTCTCTAAAGAGAGAAAGTGAGAGAGATGGAGAGGAGAAGTAGAGAAAGAAGAAGACTGAGAAAGGAGGGGTGTCCCTGCCTTTCTAACACTCCCTCGAATGTGAAAATACTATTTTGCCCTCTCCCCATTCAACACTAACAATCAGCCAAAGCTGGCATTTCGCAACATTGCGTACCGGTATTCGCACTGGCATACCGGTATACGGGTGTTAGTTCCGGTATACTATGAGGAATTCCGCAAAACCCGAGAGCTGGGTTCTCGGATTCAGCCCTCACATTCCGGTATACCACACTCCATACCGGTACTAATCGCTTCAGTACCGGTATGGACACATCCATACCGGAATCCACTGCAGACTTCACAAGTTCAGCAGTTTTAACTTTTCGAAGTCTGTTTTCGCGCCTCATTTGCGCCGAAAATACTTCGCACAAGTCCCAAACTTGGCCGAAGCCACTCACGTAGCCTCTCATGCTACATTCTCACCGGAACTCCACAATTTGTAGAAGTTCGGTACGATGCACTGAAATTCAGTGTACTACAATATTAATCCTTATCTAATTAGATTTATACTCTAATTAATATTTAAATCTTAATATATCTCCAATAGATTTAAATATTAATTCTTATCAAACTAGAAATCAACTACAAATCTAACCAAATCCTAACAATCTCCACCTTGGTTTGATTTGTAACCTTCAACCGTTGCATCGAGCTCACCATGCAAGCTCCACCTTGAGCTTGTCTCCTCCACTCGATGTCGCCGAATCCGTCGCTCCGCCTCGAGCGACTGCACCTACGCGAACTTTTGGAACCCAAACCGTTTTTGTTTCCGTTCTGACTGTGCTCCCGTTCAGAACGTATAAGTTCCCTCGCTTGTTCGCCTCGCACACGACCCGATCTCGCTTCCAGACCCTCATAGCTCCACCTGAAGCCGAAAAATTGCAACCCTTCGAGTCCAATGCGCCTAGCGAGACCAAATTCCGCTTCAATCCAGGAACGTGCCGCACACCCGTCAGCATCCTCACGACCCCATCATGCATTCGGATCTTCACCGTGCCGACTCCCATAACTTTGCACGCCGTCCCGTTCCCCATCAGAGCCTTTCCACCCTTGATCGCCTTATAGGTGGTAAAAGACTCCTTTTCCGGGCAGACGTGGAAGGAACACGTGGAATCGAGCACCCACGCATCATCCGAAATTTTAGCACCGCCGGTCGCCGCATACGGCACATCAGAATTGAACATCTCCGACTCTGCCTCCTGCACCATCGCTGATGTCGCCTCGTCCTGGTTCACGACAGTTTTCTCCTTCTGTCGCTTCAACTCCTTCAGATCATTCTGAAGTTCCCGACAGTTGCGCTTTATATGCCCTTTATTGTGACAGTAGAAGCACTCCACCTCGGATAACGGCTTATTCTGTCGATCTCCGGTCGCCGATGTTGTCGCCTCCTTCTTCGCTCTCACCACCAGAGCAGTATCCCGGCTCTGCGTGCCGGACTCCTGAGTCATCTTTCGCATCTCGTTCGAGAGAAGCGCCACTGTGACCGCCTCCACACTTATGGACTCCTTACCATAAAGCAACGTGGTCACCAGATGATCATATGCCGCCGGTAACGAAGATAATAAAATCAGCGCCTTGTCCTCGTCATCCAGATTGACTCCGATACTGGTCAACTGGGCTACCACCTTGTTGAACTCGTTAAGATGCTCGTGTAGGCTCGCCGCTTCTTGCATCTGCAGCGTAAACAGTCACTGCTTCAGATACAACCTGTTCATCAGGGATTTGGTCATGTACAGATCTTTCAGTTTCTTCCACAATTTCGCCGGTGTCGTCTCGCTGGCTACGTTGTAAAGAACCTCATCTGCTAATAATAGATGAAGCGTACTCAACTCTTTCCGCTCCATCTTCGTCCATGCCGCATCTGTGACCTCCGCCGGCTTCGCCTCCTTCCTGTTCAACGTCTCGTCTAACTCTTGTTGTACGAGGATCGCCCGTACTTTAATCTGCCACAAGCCGAAATTGTTCTTGTCGTCGAACTTCTCGATTGTGAACTTCGTGGCCATCTTCGTCGATCTCTCCCGCGGATCGGTAACCTTCGCTCTGATACCAATTTGTTGGAAATCCGGTACTCGCCCCGGTACCGGATCTCGAGAATCCGCAACCCGCTCCGATACCGACCGCCGTTGATCCGGTATCGATTGTTGGGATTCCGCAACGGAAGCTTCAAATCGGGTTTTTACCAAAAACCCGTCTCCTCCGCAAAAGCTGATACAATCATAAAAGAGAGAAAAATCAAACAGAAAATATACGGATAAAATAAGATTCATTAAATAAGAGAAGATTACACCTGACTCCTCTTCTACACAGAGTAGCTTCAACACGAGCTCTCTTTCTGAATCTTTCCTACCCTTCTCTCGTCTTCTATAAACCCAAAAGAAGACTTCTCTCGGTGTATGCATCTATGCACTAGGTGCATAATACCATGGCTCTCTCTCTCTCCTGGTACGGTTCTACCCAAGAGGGTTTCTCTCTCACCGTACTCGCTCTAGAGGAGTATACAACTTTGAATACATAGAGCTATATATAAAGCTCACCCTAAAACGTACCCCAATTCTAATATAATTAGGATTCCTACTCCAATTAATATTTAAATCTATATTTAGTTATCTCCAATAGATTTATATTAATCCTTATCTAATTAGATTTATACTCTAATTAATATTTAAATCTTAATATATCTCCAATAGATTTAAATATTAATTCTTATTAAACTAGAAATCAACTACAAATCTAACCAAATCCTAACAGGGGTTTTGTGTAATTTAGCCTTTATATTTTAATACTCGACACTTCCTCTTATTTTTAGCCTTGAGACTTTTTGTATTCTCAAAATGTGAACTTGAATTAAATGAAATAAATTAAATAAGACTACTAGGTGCGATGTAATACAATAGTTATTATCCAAAAACTTAAGCTTTGAGAGAAGAATACATTTTATACTTAACAAATATAGTCTTGTTGGATTCTATGATAATTGATAAAACTGAGAACAGATTTTTTTTTTTGATATTTATTGTTTTGTTTGAATGATTTAAAGTCGCAAATTTTCTTTTCCTTCCAAATAATCTGTTTGTATCTCTGCTTTTCTGTCAGCCTGTCTAAAAAATTGCAAGAGACAAACAGAATTGAGCACTAAAGTTTCTGTAAGCAAATTATAGAGGCAAAGAAATCACTATTTTCCAAAAAAAAAGTTTGAAAACTTGTAAAAACTTTTTCATTTTTGTGATTAATTTAATCATAAAAGACCACTTTATGTGGCACAAAATAACAAAATACATGCCTTTATATTTTAAAGCTTCGTTTGTGATTGCAGAGTATGAATTACTCACAGCTAGCAAAGTGTATAGAAAAAAAATTCCGTTGTTTCCATAAGAATACTTTCTGCCGTCCTACAAGATATCAGGAAAGAATATCTCTACAAATTTTTTGCTTCAATATATATATATTTTTTTTTTGGGTTAAGAGTAGGGGTGAAAACGGATCGGATATTATCCAAAAATATCCGTAAACCGGATAGAAAATATTCGGATCTGGTAGGATATGAATACAGATATGGTTTTAGAGAATTACATTTTCTCGATTATCTAAAAACGGATATAGATATGGATATCCGGACTTTAAGTATTATTATTTTAATATTCTTTATATTTTTGGATCCGTTCGGCCCAATTTCGGCCTCTCGGCCCGCCCAAATCCCTTTCCTCGAGAGTTGATCTCTTTTGTCTACTCCTCTAATTCATTGCCAATCAAGGTACGGAGGAATGATTAATACATATTGTGAAAAAAATAATGTGGTTTTTTTGTGCCATTCGTTTATTTTATAATGAGTTATACATTAAAATAACATATTTTATATGTGAAAAAAATATAGTTAGGAAACAAGGTAGGAAAATAAAGTAACTTTTCGTGTATGTGCATATTAATGTTTATTATTATCTGAATATATATCTGATCCATATTCGAATTAGAAAAAATATCCAACCATATCCGAATCTATTTTTAGCGAATATGGTAATAAAAATTCAGGATCCGACATATATCCGTATCCAAATCCGGAAAGACAATCTGGATGCAGATATGATTTCGTCAAATATCCGACCATATCCGATCCATTTTCACCCCTAGTTAAGAGCGTCAAGCAATCCTTCATACAAGATGGGCCCCTGGAGACCTAAAAAAGTTCGAAAGCACTTTTTAGCTCTTGTCCTCCAATACTATAAAATGGTGGCAACTGAACACTTGCTTCTCTCGTGTTGACTCCAGCCACAAAACCACTAATTTATAGAAAATAAGAGAAAAACTTAGAGACCTGGTTTGACATTGCTGCCTTTTTTATTTTTTATTTTTTTGAACATAAATTCTATATAAGTTGATATGTTGGCCAGCGGTTAGAGTCTCCTCTTCTGGTTATGATCAATACAGTAAACGCTGGTCGGATAATGGATGATAAGAATAAATTAAAAAAGTTAAAAGGGTAACCTTCAAATTGTTGCTCTTTGTTGCTAAATAAATACTTTAGATATAAAAAAGAACTTCTTGCATTTACAATCCACCGGTACACTCTTTTGTTTAAAAAAATTTATTTAAAAATAAAAAAAATGTGAGGTCCAACAAGGCCCAAGAGTTTTTCGATTTTCTTAGTTTTTAAAAAATATGATGATAAATGTTTTCAACAATCAAATTCCTAATAATGCTTGAGCTTGTCGTATGCATCTATCTGGCTGCCATTAAGTTTCCTTATTGAAAATAGAGCTATTGCATGGCTTCAGCACTTACGTGACACTCGTTTCTGTATTGCGTGACTCCAATACTCATGACACTCGTTTCCATGTTGCACAGGTTCAACACCCACGCGACAATTCGTGACACTCGTTTCCGTGTTGCACTGGTTCAGCACCCACGCGACACTTCGTGACACTCGTTTTCGTATTGTACGGGTTCAAGACTCACGCGACACTTGTTTTCGTTATACACAACTCTAGAACACACATCACGCAACACTTGTTTTCGTGGTGCACAGCTCCAGACACACACGATACTCGTTTCTGTATTGCACAGCTCCAGCACTCACGCGACACTCATTTCTAACTACGGAAACTCCAAAATAGCTAACGTTGTGTTATGTTCATGATAGGCATCTCATCTTTCTCCTTTTTTCCATAATCCCTAAATCCTTTAAATTCAATAACATTAGACAATCCTCAACACCAAATGAGCCCTCCAACGTTCTAAAAATATGGAAACATGCACTTTGAAACTCATGTCCTCCAACATTATGAAAACGTGGCCATAGAATTTGATTCTTAATTTGGTGGCGGTTCAAACCACACCATTTTATAACATTGCAAAAAAAAAAAAGAAAAAAAAAAGAAAAAAGAACTCTTAAGACCGTGTTTGGTATTAATTATTGCCCTTCTTCTATATTTTTATATATAAATTTTATATAATTGAATATGCTGGCGGGAGGCCTTTCCTCTTGTTGTCATATTTAGTTTGCAAAGTACCCTAGCCAAGAAATGGATGACAAATTCTTCAAATAATTAAATAAGCTAAAAGAAGAAAAATGTTACTTCCAAACTTTTATTCATTGTTGCCAACTAAATAAATAAGATAAGAGGATACAAACAATTAGTCATCCACTCCACACTCTTTTGTGTAAAACTTTTTAAAAAATTTTTTAAAAAAAGTAATGAGGTCCAATAAAGCCTAATGTGTTTTCTGATTTTTTTTCTAGTTTTTTTTAATACGATGATAAATACTTTCGAAATCAAATTCCTAGCAACGTCTAAGTTGGTCAAAGGAACCTATCTGACCACCATTAAGTTTTCTTAGTTAGAATAGAGCCATTGCACAGCCGCAATGTTTATGTGACACTCATTTTTGACTACCGAAACTCCAAAATAACTAACACTGTGTTAGGTTCGTGGCAGGGCATCTTTTCTTCCCACTCTTTCACCATCATCCCTAAATCCTTTTCGTAACATTTAGCGGTATTTGTTGATCTTTTAGCAGCATAAATAAAAGCCACTAATGACTAATTTTCTAGTAGTGAAACCCTAAATCATTCACTCGTATACTCTTTTCTATAAAATATTATAGTTAAAAGAAAAATAAATAGTAATGATGCCGAACAAGGCCTGAATTAATTTCCAATTTTCTTTGCTTTGGCAATATAAAAATAAATATTTTCAATAATAAATTCGAAACTAAGCCTAAGCTGACCACTAAAGATGTCCACCCCTGCCACTAAGTTTCTTGATTTAGAAGTGAGCTATCGCACGACCCGACCACTCACGTGACATTTGCTACCACATATAAAGACTCCGATAATGAATAACGTTGTACTATATTCGTGCTAGGATGTCTCATCTTTCCTCCTTTCTTCACCATCCCCATCTTTTTCTTTTCTTTTTTCTTTTGAGAGAGAAAGATAGCTCACTACCTGCTTTATTCATTCGGCGAATGAATTTAGCTATAAAACGTGAGGCAGTAGGGCCTCGGAGGAAAAAAAAAAGAAAAAAAAAGGCTACACCCCCTCACCGACACAACTAACTTAGTGCTGCACAACTCATCCCATTCTCTCCTTAAATCCCATAATAGTTTGACAAACAATAGAGAGTCCTATGGTTGACTTCTAAAGATAATATTATTTCTTTCCTGCCAAATCATCTACCAACAGACCGCAACCCTAGCGAGGTCCTTCGTCACTACCTCTTGATAGCAGTTCCCCATCAAGTGCTCCCAAACCCCCCAAACCTCTACCACAGATCTGCACCCCATCTAGGGTGTTGAGTATCAAAAACGTGCTAAAAACACATCCCACAAATAGGTAGGTGATCACTAATCCTCATCTCTTTTTAAACGAATAGTATTTGACACTATATCAAATAGCTCCTACAAGGCTTGAAATTTTTGAAAGTACTTGACCACGTATGCGAGCGATAGTATTAAGTTAAAAATATAAAAATATTGCTATCTGCCAGCTTAAGTTTTTAAGCATGGTTTCGTTTCAGAAGAAACTGGAGACAAAAAAATTTATTTGTGTTATTCTGCCAAACACTATAAAAAAAATAGCAGAAATAGCTATTTAAGTCAAATCAAGTTATTCTAGATAATTTTATAATAATTTGGAAATAACTATTCTACCTTTTCATAGAAATAAAATATTATGAAATATATTTTTATAATACTTTAATTATCTTAAAACTATACTTCTATTTGTTATACAAATATATTATTATTATTAGAATAGTCTAACAAGACCATTCTAATAATAATTATAACCATATTTTCATAGTACTTTAATACGAAAGTATATATGGTTAAGATAGAATTAACTAGAATGACACAAAGCTTCAGGAGATAGCTGATTCGTCAGGATTTAGTTGCAAATTTTCAAAGGGTTATACTAATCTACTATTATTGGAGAGAGAGGAATAAAAAAAAAATTGTGTTTGGATTGATATTTTTCTTATTCTCCAAACATAATTGTTTTTTATTTCTTTCTGTTCTAGATTATTTCAATATTAAAAATATTTAATCCATCAAATATTATTTCATTACCAGACGTAACCTTAGGGTATATTGTAACGACTCGACCCGCTAGCAATAATAACTCGTTGAGACAAAACCACATGCCCAAAATGCTTAAGCCCAATTACACACAGCGCTAAATACACACAGCCCAAGATCACCAGGCAATGTAAGACTTGTCTCACGACCCTGACTTAGCCTGTCATTCACCGACCCTGGCTCAGTCTGTCATTCCGACCTTGCCTCAGCCACAGTCTGTCATTCCGACCTTGCCTCAGTCAAAATTCATCTCACACTTCCGGCTGGTGAACCGGCTCTGATACCAAATGTAACGATCCGACCCGCTAGCAATAATAACTCGTTGGGCTAAAACAATAGGCTCAGAATGTTTAAGTCCAGTTATTATTACTACAGTGGAGTCCTCTTATATACCCAATGACAATTTCATTCTCATCCGATGTGGGACTATTGGAGTGTCACATATATAGTTGTTTTACATAATTTAATAAGGTAAAAATATATGGAACTTATCTTAACTATGGACCATTTGAATTTAGCTATTCAATTTTTCAAAATTTTGATGCTGTTATCTAACCTTTCGATTATTTGGTTTGAGTCAGTCAACGGCACTTTAATTCTAAAATTTAACCTCATTACTTATTTTAATGAACTAAACTAACTAAACCTATAAAGATAAACAACGTATTCAAATTTAAATTTTGAATGAAAAGAAAGTTGTTAAATCCAAATACTTCTTTTGTCTTTAACTTAAGAATATATAAGAAAAGTTGGTGATGATAAAATTCTATATTTAAAAGGATGAAATAGTAATTTTATAGAGATGACAAATATTTCTAATCGTTTACAAACAGAATCTAACTCTATGAGCATATATTTAAAAGAATTTGCAACGTTAAAAATATATTTCTAATATTAATCTTTTAAGCAGAGCAAATAAGAAAGTCGAAATTTTTTCAGAAATGTACAAGTAATTATTATTTTCTTTTACCTTTTACACCTCTAAGAAACTAAATATTTGTGACAATTATATTCCTAACTACTCTTTATTAGTATTGTGGACAATCAATCATATTCCTAACCAAGCCTAAGCTGACTCGAGGGCGCCTACCCCGCCCCAGCTAAATTTCCTTACTTGGAAAAGTGCTGCCGCGCGGGCCCACCGCTCACGCGACGCTCGTTTCCGAATGCGGAATCTCCCAAAAAAAAAAAAAAAAAGTTAATTACATACAGGTCCCTTTAAACATAATAAATTACAGATATATTCCTGCAAAGTTCAATTTTCATAAGTTATTCCTACAAAAGTCCTAATGTTATCAGATATGTTCCTACCGTTAGGATCCGTTAGAGAAATTTGATTAACCACAATTAAAACACTTAATCATGATCAGAATTAACAATTTTACCCTTCTTCCTCTTCCTCTTTCTCTTTCTCTTTTTCTTTCCCTTCCTCTTCCTCGTCGTCGTCGTGCCCGCGTGGGCCATCGTCACGGGCGCCTCCGACGGCATCGGCCGCGCGGGCGGCATCGTCGGCGTTCTTGATGGGCGATCGCCTCCGCCGCCTCCTTCTTCTTCTTCTTCTTCTTCTTTTTCGTATCCAGCTTTTGAAGAGATATATTTGTAAGGGCAAAAATGTCATTTCACAAGCCTACTGTTAAAAAATAAACGGTTCTCTAACGGATGTTAACTAGAGGGACATATCTGTAAATATTAGAACTTTTACAGGGATAACTTATGAAAGTTGAGCTTTGCAGGAATATATCTGTAATTCACCAGCGGGGACCTGTATGCAATTAATCAAAAAAAAATAAATAAATAAATAAAAAATAAATAAATTGACTGACTAATGCTATCTGCTGTTGGGGTCGGGGCATGTGATTTCTTCCCCCGTTTCCCCACCACCCATCCCCCTGCCACTCGCAGACAGAACACACAGAGAGAGAGAGAGAGAGAGAGTGAAACGCAGCATCAGCCGTCAGCCGACGCGGTGGGGAAGAGAGCGAGGGAGGGAGGGAGGGAGGGAGGGAGAGTGAAAGCGGAGGGGGTGAGGGTGGCGTGGGCAGTAGCGAGAAAACAACGCTTGGGGCTGCAGAACTTTTGTCCTATTCCGTTTATTACCCTCCTTCCAATTCTCACCCCCCCTATATATACCGCTCTCGCCCCACTTTTCCCTTTTCTTTTCTATATCTATATCTGATGCCCCCTCCCACTCTCCCTCTTCATTCATCATCAATATTATTATTATTAAATGAAATATAATAAAGAATAAGAAAGAGGAGGAGGAGGAGGAGGAGGAAAAACATAGTAGCGATCTTATCTTATTATATTTAGCAAAAAAGAAAAAGAAAATCAGAGGGGAGAGATGTATGCGGAGGCCGGGCTGGAGTTCCCGTTCTTTCCGGGATTCTCGCAGGATGCGGCGGCGGCGATGGCGGCGGCGGCGGCCAGCTGCCAGCACTACTCGCAGCTGGCGATCGCTGAGGGGGACCTGCTGCCGGCTTTCGCCTCCGCCCTCCCGGAAGGTGGGGCCCACATGGTAATTTCTTCTCTTCTCATTTTTTTTTTTCTTTTTTCTTGGTATTTTCTTTTTTCTAGGTGAAAAGGCGCATAGATTTCTTTTTTTCTTTCCTTTTTCTTTCTTTTTTTTGGCTATTTTTCATCTTTTATTTCTACTATTTTATGGGTTTTGTTGTGGAGGTCTCCTGATCGCGAGAGAAGTTTGTGAACATGGAGCGAGAAAGTTGTGTGTTTTTTAATTTCTAATCATTATTATTATTATTATTATTATTATTATTATTATTATTATTATTATTATTATTATTATTATTATTATTATTATTTGTATGAACTGCATATTAACTTCTCCGTATTGCTAGTTGGTACTTGTATTACTGTTCTAATATTAGTGACAAAAAAACATATATATATATATATATATATATATAAATATGGACACTCTTAAGTCTTAACTATAGGTCATTTGAAATAGACCTCTCAACTTTAATTTGTTTTATTATCAACATTCCTTTAAACTCCAAATTTTTTTATTTGAAATTTAAAAAAATCTAATTAAATTTTACAGCTAACTTAGTTGTTGGCAGTTAATTAATCTTTTTTTTTTGTTTATAAAAGAGTTTGAATATTAAATTTAATATATTATTAATTAATTTGATAAAACTTCTAAAATTATACAATTTAAAAATAATCAAAAGTTGAGTAGGTAAGATAAAAGAATTATATATATTTATATATATAGTGGCCTGAAGTTGAAGTGGCATACTTTTTTATTTTTACTTTTATTTTATTGAGTAAAGACCGAAGGCCAAGAGTGTTTTTACCTTTAATATTTGGTATAATCTTTATTATTTGTTAAAATAATTTTATGGTTAGGTTGATACATAAATATCTAAGATGTGAAGTATTTATGATGCAAGGTATTTAGTTGGTGAAGTTGCAATATTGGGATCACGGGGACTATCAATATATAACAACCCTTTTTTCCTTTTTTTTTCTTTTTCTTGATTTCTTGAGTTCCTTCTAAATCATGCACGAAAAAAGGAAGTTTTGATTCAGAAAATGTTGTATTTGTTTTGAGAAAAATTACTAATAAGTATACACCTCCTGGTTGATACAATTCTTGTTGGGTTTTTAGTATTTAATAAGATTAAGGGCAAGTTTAGAAGAGATGTAAAATTTACACCTACTTTTGGGTGTACAAAAAGGCATTGCTTATTTGAGAAAGGTGGTTTCTAGCTGTAACCACAGATATTTATTTGGTTGTAGTGTTTTGTGTTCAACTTTAGAATACCTTTTGTTTTCTTTTTCATGGCTTTTGGAGAATACACACACTTAGAAGCGCTTTTTTACATATTTGCCCTCCAATGGTGGCGATGATGCGAAAGAAAAATGCCGTGTGTACACCGTATATATTGGTGTAAATCTTATATCTCTTCCATCCAAGGGCTTACAAAACCCTTTCGGTTTTTAGTAGTAATAAAAAAGGTTGATAAGTCTAGAAGGTGAATAATAGCCTTTCGACGATTGGGGTGTAGTTTTTCCATTTGGTCTAGGGATGTGTAGGTAGCATTGCTCGACGCAAAATTGCATATAATGCAGCTAATGGGCTGCAGCAGCTTCTAAAGTTTGGCAGGGATATTTTGGACATTTCACTCCCATTTTAGGGTGTGTATGTGGAAATAAATAAGTTTGAGAGTTATTCGTGTAAAAATTTGATTTTTCTTGATCTGCTATGAAGTTAAGCAAGATAAATTACAAGATTCTATCGGAGACTGAAGTAGGATGAAGATCGAACCTCAAATAACATAATTACATGTTTTCTATCATTTGGTTCTCATTCTCTTATTTTGAATTTCTGTTTGGTTATGTTCTTAAAAACATGTACTGCTTAAATTCTACTAAGAGCTGCATCTTTGTTTTTGGATGAATTATATATGTACCAATATACTTAACATTACTGTATCGATAACAAATTATTTTGATGCCTAATATTCAACATCTCTGTTTATGGGTTGTCTAAATTGAGTTTTCTTCAATTTTTTTTAATAAAAAATTTACTGTAGTTTATTATATTTCTCAAGAGCTATGCCTAAAAAAAAAAGAAAATTATATTCTGTTTGTTTGATTCTTTCTATAAAGTTTCTCATCATATATAAGCGAATCATGCTCTGATCATTTCTCTTTGTATATATTTAGATTATTCGTATAAAACTAAAAAAATGTATTATGTTTAACTTTTCTAGAGTTTTATTATTGTATGAGATGGAATTTTTTTTCAAAAAAAAAAGTTATATCTCATCTAACAATAAAACTCCAAAAAAGGTAAACATAATATATTTTTTCAGTACTTATTCAAATAAACAAAATATAAAGGGAAAAAAAAAGATCAAAGGATGATTTGTTCATATATGATGAGTAAATTCAAAGAAAAAATTAAATAAACAGGATAATTTTCTTTTTCTTTAGGCATAACTTTTAAGATATATAGTAAACTATAGTGGAAAAAAAATTTAGAAAAAGAATTCAATCAAGCCAAGTCATAAACAGAAATGTTGAGTACTAGACATCAATGAAATTTGCTATAGGTACAAAAATAGTAATTATATTGGTACATATATAATTCATCCGAAAAACAAAGATGCAGCTCTTATTAGAGGTTTTTAAGTAGATAAACAAGTAGAAACCAAAGTAAGAAAGTGAGAACCAAATGATAGGAAACATTTATTATGGTCTAGAGTTTCAAGATGTCTTGTTGGTGTATTGTAGTTTTGAATTAAAACCATTATTATGGTCTATAGTTTCAAGATATATTTGGAAAAACTGGACTGAACTTTTCATGCACTTTGATGTATTGATTACGGATCTTCAACATATGCATTCTGTGGAACACTTTCTACAGTCTAAGAATCCTGCACATGTGCTTGTTCTTCCATGTTCATGCATGTAAATGGAAACTTGCGAGTGCGCTTGTATTATGCAAATACGGAAACCTCAATACTATTTTTGTGTTAATATTGCATAATTATCCTACACTCTGGTTGTCTAATACTTGGTTAATCTATGTTGAATAATTATTTATTTCAACCACGTAAGAACTTCAATTTTTAAAAGTGTCTGTATAGTATGGTAACTTTCCAAATACTTCAGCATTATTAAATTATAAGTTGTAACTGATAGTGATGAGTTCTAGGAAGATAGGTGCTATTATCAGCTTGAAATTTTGTTTGTGACATCCACAAATCTCCAACAGAAAAAGATATTCGCTTGTAGTGGCGCAACTGATAGAATGACTAGTGTAAAACTTCTAACTTATTTTAACTTGAAACAGTTGAAATATTTGTAAATTCTATAACTAATCTCCTATTAAGTAGGTTAGGCTAAGCTAGAGAATAAGATGATAAATCTTAATTCATAGTAATTTTTGTATAGGGAAACATGGTGCAAACTCCAATTGTGTCGGAATATGACCTTGGCGGAGAAGGAGATCTATTCAAAGCTCCAGAACCCATCATAGGAGAACCAGTACTCGGTCTTGACCCCATGGCGGCTGCCATATCTTTGATGTCTGGCGGGAATGATGTCATCTCCGAAACAGTGGAGGTCGCAGAAATGGAGTCGATCCAAAACGATCAGCTGCTGAGCGATGTATTCTACGAGTGCAAGAAGGATCTCTTAGAAAAGTCCGCAATTGAAGAATCGCTTTGTGAGCTATTAGATATTAAGATCCCTGCAATTCAAATAGAAGAACCTCCGGGCGCAGAGAAACAGAGGTTCATTGCGGAAGGGCTGATCCAGAAGAGTGTTAGCTCAGGGTGTCTGAACTCAATGGATTGGATCCACGGGTGCCCCATGAGACCAAACTTTCTTGATTTCCAAGGAGTGGATTTTGAAGCTGCGTTTGGGATGAGGCGAGCTTACAGTGAAGGTGATATTCAGGTGAGATATACAATCTAGTTCTTAAAGTGGTGGCTTTTTTGGCCTTTCTTTATCCTACTCCTCTCCGTCTTTTGTTACTTGTGGGAAGTGAAAAGAGTGTACATGTTTAGGCCCTCTTATAATGGTTTAAACATGTATTAGATATCTCAAAATCAACATTCTATTGACTGATGATATGTTTTGAAAAGTAAAAATATCTATAACCTGGAATATCTTTTTTTTAAAAGAAAATAACCTAGAATATCTTTTCAATCCAATTTCAATAATAAAACTATTAATCAGTGATTTAGGAGAACAGCATACTTTTAATCAAAAGTATGGCACTCCGTGTTATTTTGTTGCAGTAATTGTTGTCTGTGTAATAGCTTTTACAAAGAAAAGGATCTTTTAACTGCAATGCTAAGTTGCCGAAAGAGGTATCTATAATCAAAGATTCGTCCTTTTATTCTACTCTGATTTTCACGCATTGCATCATGGGATATCTACAATTATATCATTGCATGCTTCTACAATTTTTGTATTTTCTGTTCACAATAGGGTATTGTAACTTGGAGTGATGTTGGAGTTGATATTTTTTTGACTATTTTATTCTTTGACAGAATCTTGGCAATAATAACAGAAGCAGTGGCAGTGCAACCAACGTTAGCTCATCCTCTGAACGGCCTTTAACAATCACTGATATGAAGATTGAAGAAAGAAGGCAAAAACTTTCCAGATATAGGACAAAGAAGACGAAAAGAAACTTTGGTAGAAAGATCAAGGTATGGAGAGAGAAATGTTTCTGGCTCTACTTTTCTCTGAAATTTCAAGTCAAGCTGCAGTGTTTGGCTGGTTTCTTTAATAATACCTACGCGTGTTTAGTCCACTCGTTTAAATTTGGCATATACATTTCAGCTAGATCATAAAGAAGATTGTAACTACTAGAAAACCTAAAGTTTTTAGGTTTTATTATATTCTAAGGCTGCATTGGATAGTAGGATCTTATCCTTACTGTTCACTAGGAATTAAATTAGTTGACTCTTTCACAAATCACCACCACCTTTGTCGCGACGACAAAATCATGTGAAGTGAAATGAAATGAGTGGATATCATATAGTAGCTGCATCACAAGATTGGCAGGATGCTTAGCATTCCTCGCTCAGAAAGCAGTAATTTGCCAACAGAGTAATTAAACATCTTTATCGACTTTCATGGTTTTGTTATTTGTTAAAGCTGCTTTGGTCCTGGTATGTATTATGCACGGATAGCTTTTTCTACGCCTACATTATTCTGCTATTTGGCGATAACCAAGAGCAAGGTCAATTTTGTTGTTTTTTTCCTAATAACATTATTAGAGTAACTGGGTTAATTTAGATTGTCATATATGCTTAAGTGGACAAGAAGTGAGGGATATCAGAGTCCCATGAGTTGGATGACACAGTAGTTCTGGGATTGTCCTACAAAACCTGGTTTAATCTGAGCAGTTACTCCCGAGCTCTTACATTTGACATGCATTTTACAAATTAAAGCTGTCACATTTAGTCATTCCTATTTTGTTAATAACAAAGCATTTGACTCATTCAATTGTTACAATCCCGTTGCAAAATGATGACACCAGATGATTTAGGTTGTGCCTAAAACTGAACCCACAAAAAAAAAGAAGAAAAGAATTATATAACTAGATGTCATCTAACTAGTATTCAACTAGAGTGCTTCTGAAAGTATAAGCGAGTTGCTGCTTCCGATATTTTGGCCCTTGGATTAAGGGCTTTGACTGTTCAAAGCTGTTGGATTATAACTAGTCCATTTTGGGTTTAGTGGTGGTAGTTGGAATAGTAATGATCCAAGGACAAGAAGGTTAATCCAAGGGTTAAAAAATTGAAAGCACCACGAGTGGTGCTTCCAGAAGCACCCTAGCTGGACTCCATCTAACTATACATTTCGACATCTTATGTGTTACAAGAGTAATGATAAAGGTTCTGGATTTTGCAGTATGCCTGCAGGAAGGCTCTTGCAGATAGTCAGCCAAGGGTACGCGGAAGGTTCGCAAAGACTGATCAAGAATGTGAGAGTACTAAGCAGAAGAAGTCGATGTAAATACTCCATTAGGACTTGAGCTTTAAAGAAGCTAACGGAGCTCCCTCTTTCATAATGATGCTTATATTAGAAAGGATGAGTGGTCCGCAGCTCTTTGTGGCTCTTCGAGACCCTTGTAGCTCTCCAGGATCTCTTTCTCTTCTGTAATAATCGCGCTGCTAGATGAATGCGGAGCTGTGCTCATGTAAAAAGATGGTTTGAATAAGACGAAGCTGGCTCCTTATTAGTAGGCTCAGATGTTGAATGTTTAAGTTTTTTGATGTTTCAGTGCCTTGCTCCTTTTTATCCCTACATAATCAGTAGTCAAGATATGATTAGTACTCTGCACCATGCTTATGTTTACGCTTGTCGACGAGTAAGAGACTCCTCATAGAATTGCTTTATTGAGTGCTTTTACAAGTCTCCCAAAATGCTCTACTCTTGTAAGTTGCTAATGTATTAGCATGTACCATGTGGAGGGTTTTAATTGGCTCATACAAGCAGTCCAAAATGCTACATGAGTTTACCAATACGTTAAAGAGTCTCATTCTGCATGTTCAAAGGAAAGTTGATTTAGGGTTGAAAATTCGCCTGTCCTTTTTTTTGGTTCCTTCTAGTTAGTAACTAACAACATGTATCTATCCGACATTTGAGATTGTACCAGGTTGATCGTATGAAGATGTGTAGTTCAATCGAGTGATTGATAGTTCTTCATAGTTCTTCTTATTCAACTGATTATGTTGTCGCGTCTGTTAAGGCTATAGTTATGGAGTAGGACTATTATGCTATTAGGAGCACAGCAGTCCTTGCGCTTCTAACCATCCATCAATTTTGATGGACGGTTGGGATGAGAGAGAAAAAAAATTGGAGAGAATTTGGGTATGTATCTCAATTTCTCTTTCCTTTGAATTTCTTTCTAATTTTTCTTTTCTCTCTCATCCTAACCACCCATCAAAATTGATGGATATTTAGGAAGTTAGGAGCACAAGGACTGCTGTGCTTCTAATAGCACAGTAGCCCTACTCATAGTTATGAATCAATCGTCTCATCATCTCTAAGGACCATAATATATAATTAAGTTGTTCCCTCTTTACGGTTATATTATGAATCAGTCCAAAAACTATAATATGTATGTTTTACTCGACTTAGCTGTTACATCATGTACCATCTCAAATGGACTTTTTTAATAAAATGACCCTCTAAAAATTTGCAATTTGTGAAATAATCCTCTCAAAATTTATTTGGAAAAGTGTCACGTCCCGGACCCTAGTGGGAGCCTACCAGGCACATGCATAGACCCGCCGTATACACCAAAATAACTCACAATATACACAAGACGTCTACAACAACAATAATCAAGTAGTAGAAGAAATACATCCTAAACAAGATGATCAGAGCAAGAATATAATTCTACAACTAAAATAAGTTGTCACAAACTATAATCTTAAGATATACAATAAAATCTGCTTTAAAGTACATCACATCCAACGCTAGGAGATCGCTCAACTAGAAACATCTATACACATTTCGCTCAAAATAAAAAAAAAGGTGACCATGGTACATCTATAACATCATCGTAGAGGCTCTAGCTAGCTGCTAACCCCTCGCCACGATCCCAAGCCTTCTCCTGCTGCGGAAGGCTCTGAAACAAAAATTCAACAACAATGGGGGTGAGAACTATTAAACAATAGTTCCAAGTGGGTAAGACGCCGAGAGTGGCGAAATACACCGCTAGGTCAACTGAGGCAAAGATAGTATAAGCTTAAACATAAAGCAATAAGCAATAAATGCTAAACAATAATTCTACTACTATCATGCCTCCAAGTGACTATATCATCTATATGAATATGATTTCTACTATCATATGCCCAAATGTGTCTTTTGCTCTAGTTTACATGCATGTCCAATTAATGCCATGACTACTAGTTGAAAGAAAACTTTCTATCATTCCAATTAACCATGTCACTATACTAATCATCATGAGTATAGATTTAATGCCACTATGGATGCCACTGCAACTAGTGACTAACATGAATGTCCAACTATGATGTATGCATCCAAATGGTGTCAAGCTAAATAATGTCACAAAATACAACTCACTACTATGTCCATACACTACATGTATATGCATCAACTAACTGTGATGTACTATGTCCAGTTTACTTAGCTTTTACCCAATCAACGAGGGGACTTACACAAGGTAACGTCCCGGCTTGTGCCATACCTAATGGCCCCGTGGTAGTCAACATCCCCACGCTGAAAACGAGCCTACCCCACGGCAATCCACTTCGACGCCCAATCCCGCACAGGCGAAACAACTGTCGCAAAGGCCAACTCCGGAGAGCCGGCTTGTAGGGAGCGACCCTCACAAGCATGTGCGAATGAGCACAAGGGCAAACAAGCGCAGATCATAAGCATCGTATCCAAGGCCAACAAGTCCCAATCATCATATCTAAAATATGGAATCACAACATCGACTCGAGGGTCGGAATCATAATATATATGCCATACTTGTTCTCAAATTTTATGTTGATATGTTTCTACCAATATGTAACATGTCTCTAACATGCAAGTGGTTACATCTCACTCTACCAATAGGAATGGACCTACGTCTCATTCATGACCCCAACGGGTTACAATCATATGCTATAACCAAAGCCATACTCAATGCATTGTACTAATACTATTTTCAATGCATTCTACAAATACCATAATCCATGCATTATTCTAATTCAATAATTCATGCATTCTACAATGCTATAATCCATGCGTTATTCTAATGCCATGATCCATGTATTTTACAAATGCCGATAAGTCATCATTCATAATATATATAGGTCATACTATTTGAACCTCCACTTTATGGAGTATAAGGATCATCATGCAAGTACTCTATTCTCATTTAATTAAGCAATTTTATGCTTTTGCCATTTACATAATCAAATAAGTAGAAAAACCCATTTCATCATGTCTTAACCATGGAATCGTTCAACGACCTAAAGGTTGGGCTTAATGTCAACAATGCCAATCTTAGTTGCTCACCTAGATTGTAAGATAGGGGGTGCCCTAGGATCTATCTAGAGTATATCAATCACCTAGAGGGGGGTGAATAGGTGTATAAACAAAAATCACAAATCTCAATGCGATAAAGTAATGCGGAAAATAAAATCAGCACACCGAGATTTACGTGGGAAACTCCACCTTGGAGAAAAACCCACAGGACCAACACGCGAAAAAACAATCCACTAAGAGTAAAGAATTACAAGGTGATTACCGACTCCACGGACTTAACCTCTCCCTTCTCTTTAGCGGATCACGCGCACCAACGGGTTGTCCACGCCCCACGTCCGAGTCCACGAACGCCACGTCCCGAATCCACGAGACGCCCAACTTCGAATCCACGAAGTCAACAACACGTCGAATCCACGACGCCCACTCGAATCCACGAGCACCAACGATCCAAATCCACGAACCGTCCAACTTCGAATCCACGAAGTCTTGATCACGCCGAATTCACGACGCCACTCGAATCCACGAGCAAGAACAAATAACGTTGATGATGAAACGTTGGTGATGGTTTATTGCTTAGAATAACATTGAAAATCTGTGGGAATAATCTCTAAGCAATCCTCAAATTGATTCTAAAAGAATATTAGAAATTAGAACACCATGAATCAATTTGAGAGAAGCTTGATGTAGAAGATGAGGAAAACGGTTACCTACAAGCTTCTAGGGTTTCTAAAAGATAATCTATGCTTCACCACGTTTTAGAGACTCCCCCACATCTTATTTATAGGTTAGAAGCAATCCAAAATTGATTAGGATTAAAAAACAGATTTTGGAAAGGTTTGAAAGCAAACCGATTTCGACTAGGATTGCAAAACTGATTTTAGAAAGGTTTGGAACCAAATTAGGATTGCAAAGATATTTTAAGGAATCTACCATCTTATTTACATGTTTGGGAGACATTAGAATCAAAGTAGGATAGAAAAAATAACTTTCCAAAACTTCGCAACGGGTCGGGGTCCGGACCGCGGGTATGGGGTCCGGACCTTGACACTCTCCAGGCGTTTTATTGTCTGGACCTCAGCCATCAGGGTCCGGACCTCCGTCCTCAGGGTCCGGACCTCATCCTCAGGGTCCGGACCCTCCCTGCGTGACAGCCAGGGAGGCGTACGGGTTCCGGACCTCAGCTTCTAGGGTCCGGACCGGGTCTGCGAACCAGCATAACCTGCTTACGGGTTCCGGACCTCATGTTCCAGGGTCCGGACCTCGTAGTTGGAAAACTCATTTTTATATTTTAAAACATTTTTTATCCATTCTAAAGTCTTCCAAACACTTGTAAATGTTTATAAATCATCATCAAGATTATTTAAACTTACCAAGCATCGTGAATTCAAACGGTGAGTCTTCGAGTCTTTGTTCTTCGTCTTTTCTTCTCTGAACCTTCAAGACTCCGACTCACTTCACGAAATATGCCAATATAAAATCCGTAACAATCTCCCCCTTTGGCAATTTCGTGACAAAACTAAAAAATACACAAAACACTCACGATGCTCATCTCTCCAAAAAAAATGAAATTCATTGCCATCACCAAAACAATGAACTTCTCGCGTGAAAGATCCAAAATTACAATTTTGTAACTCCTAAAAACAAACTCTATAACTTAGACAAACATGGAGTCTTGAAGTCTTGAAAGACCTGCAAAAATTTGTATTCTCCACGAACAAAGTTAGTAGAAAAAATATCAAAATCGCTCCCCCTTTGTTCATGCAATCTTCTCCCCCTATGTTTATGCGTCTAAGCCATTACCTCTCTCCTCCTTTTTGTCAAAAATTGCCAAAAGAAAAACACCAAAAATAGAGAGAAGTTCGAGAGAAATCAATCAAAATACAAGTTTAAAGCTTTTTCAATTGTGAAACAACTTGTGATAAAAACGTCAAACATTGTTAGTGCATGAGAAATATAAATTCACATTGACTTCTTTCAGTCCCTATTAATTTCATAAGAATTAAGAATTTTACTACACACTCACCATAATGTAGATAAAATATTACACGATTTCTTAACTCATATAAACTTCAAAATCAAGTCATCAAAAATAATCTAAAGGCTCAAAAGCTATCAAGATGTAAACGGATTATGAAGATGACTTAAGGGATTCATCAAAGAGACAGAAATTTGTTGCATAAACATTCAAATTTGAGATAAAACAAATAGCACAAGGGGTGGCTCTTTGAGCATCTTTTATGTATGTGGACCACCTTATAACTCCGAAAAATAAAAATTTGTTACATTTTTCCTTTTGCATGCTTTTGCACTTATATATTTTTTTTTTCCGGATATGCAATTCAATTCTCATGTGGTAGCTGCACACACTAACCGGACGACCCGGGTGGTAGCTCTTTCCTCCATGTGGTGGTAGTTTTCGCACTCCTTTAAGGATGCAACTCTTTCCACATCTTTCAAAGCATATGAGCATTTTATTTTATATCATAATAACTCCCCCTCGCTTATGCAATCTCTTAGTTGAAAGAACATGTGACAAATTTTAGTCCATAAGAGAATGACTATTCATCAAATTCAACACACACAACCGAGATAGGTTAAGCTCCTAGAGATTACACATGATTGCCTAAATTTGATGAATATAAGTATTAAGAATTCTCATAATAAATTATCTTCAAATATAATGAAAATAAAGTAAAACCGATAATTAATATGAGATTAATTAGGAGTGAATGAAAGTGAACCTATTGATATTCAATGCACTATTAAATGTTCTAATCATTCAAAGAATCTAAAAATCGTAACAATGAAAGCACCAAAACGTGTAATGCAATAAACAAAAGATATGCAATAGAAACCGATCAAAGCACTACACTAAGTCAAAAACAAATTAAGACTTTAGAGAAGGAAAGATATCACCTTTCTGAACCCAAACTTGTCTTATTGTTGGTTGTCTTGATTTGTTGATGTTGGGCATGATTTGTCTTGACTTTTGATCAACCGTGGGTCTCACCATCGCATTCCGCTTTGGAGTATTTGAGTGTTGTGGCTTTGACTTCCGGTTGACCTCGGGTACTCGACCTTTTTGATATTGCTTTTGAAACCGAGAGGCTTGTCGAGTGTTGAAAGATGCCGATAGATGTTTAGAAGATGTCGATTGAGTATTCTTATCTTTTCTAGGGCACGTCTTCTTGATGTGACCTTTCTTTCCACATCTATGACATACTTTCTCTTTTACACTTGTTGAGAGTTTGAGTGCTGAATTTTTAACCTTCTCAACATGTTTTTGCCATATCCAAGTCCAAGTTTATCCGTTTGACCCAAACCGAGCATACTATCAAGCTTTTTCGATCCGGAGGAGAATTTTAGTATGTCGGAATTGAGTTGATGGACTTGTTTGGTCAAGACTTGATTAGAGACATGAATTTCTTTATATTGTAGTTCGAGAAAGCCAACCTTTTTTTGATGCCATTTGATCGTTATCTCCGATTGGTTGAGCTTCTCTTGAAGGATTTTGTTGTTCTTCAATATGTTTTCCCTTTCCTCCGCAAGAGCTTTAGATGACTCCTTCAAGTTATTGTTTTCACTTTCAAGCTCTAACATTTGCCTCCTTAGCTTCTTGTTAAGCTTAGCCATCTTTTTCGATTCAATAAGTAGTTGATTGTATGCTTCGGCTAAGTCATCATCGTCCGACTCTCCTTCACTTGTGCCGTCATCGCTCGATGTTTCATGCAAAGAAGGAGAAAGCATATCATTAGAAATAATAGATGATAAACAAAAAGTAGAGGGAGAAGGAGAAACATGTGAAGAAAAGGCAATTGCTTCATTAGTTTCTTCTTCACTAGAACTTGAATCATTGGAAGTAGAATCATCCCAAGTTCTAGCTTGTAGAGCCTTCTTATTATAGGACTTCTTAGAGGGACAATCCGTGGCGATATGGCCATAGCCTCGGCATTTGTAACACCGGATTTCCCCTTCAAGTTCATCCTTTTCTTTAGAAGACTTTCCAAACTTCTTCTCTTTAGAGAATTTAGAATTTGAAGATCCTTTAGAAGAAGATTTGGATGTAGATCGATTTGACTTGTTCTTCCGGAAATTCCGACGAAATTTCTTCGTGAGACGCTCCAAATGATGTTCAAAATCGGCGAGCGAAATTTCTTCATCGGAATCCGAGTCGTCGTCTTCCTCCTTTGTTGAATTAAGTGCAACACCTGTACTTTTAGAGAAAGACTTGGAAGAAGATTGATTAGTAGGAAAAGTCATTTCATAAGTTTGTAAAGCGCCTACTAATTCATCTACTTTCATATCATCCGGATGATTGATCGTTTCAATAGCCGCGACTTTCGCCCTAAAGCGCTCCGGAAGTGTTCGAAGGATTTTTCTAACGACTTTAGATTCCGGGATCTTCTCTCCCAAGTTAGCACATGTATTAATGACATCTTGGAGTCTAGTAAAATAATCAATAAACGATTCATGCTCCTCCATGCGAATAGAATCAAATTGACTCGTAAGCATTTGAAGCTTTTGTATTTTAACTAGACTAGTACCCTCATGTGTAACTTGTAGAGTATCCCAAATCTCTTTAGCCGTTTCACACGCCGAGACACGTGTAAACTCGGTTTGTGATAAGGCATTAAATAAAGCATTTATTCCCTTACCATTAAAAGAAGATAAATCAATTTCATCCTTCGACCACTTATTCCGTGGCTTAAGTACAGTCGCCTCATCAACCACTTCGGTTGGATGTTTCCACCCGACTTCAATGGTTTGCCATACATGCTCATCAATTGCGATGAGAAAGGCTCTCATCCGGACTTTCCAATAGGCGTAATTGGTTCCATCAAATAGCGGTGGCCTAAATATGTTACCTCCTTCACCCATTATGATATATAAAGTCTAGATCCCGCTCTGATACCAATTGTAAGATAGGGGGTGCCCTAGGATCTATCTAGAGTATATCAATCACCTAGAGGGGGGTGAATAGGTGTATAAACAAAAATCACAAATCTCAATGCGATAAAGTAATGCGAAAAATAAAATCAGCACACCGAGATTTACGTGGGAAACTCCACCTTGGAGAAAAACCCACGGGACCAACATGCGAAAAAACAATCCACTAAGAGTAAAGAATTACAAGGTGATTACCGACTCCACAGACTTAACCTCTCCCTTCTCTTCAGCGGATCACGCGCACCAACGGGTTGTCCACGCCCCACGTCCGAGTCCACGAACGCCACGTCCCGAATCCACGAGACGCCCAACTTCGAATCCACGAAGTCAACAACACGTCGAATCCACGACGCCCACTCGAATCCACGAGCACCAACGATCCAAATCCACGAACCGTCCAACTTCGAATCCACGAAGTCTTGATCACGCCGAATTCACGACGCCACTCGAATCCACGAGCAAGAACAAATAACGTTGATAATGAAACGTTGGTGATGGTTTATTGCTTAGAATAACATTGAAAATCTGTGGGAATAATCTCTAAGCAATCTTCAAATTGATTCTAAAAGAATATTAGAAATTAGAACACCATGAATCAATTTGAGAGAAGCTTGATGTAGAAGATGAGGAAAACGGTTACCTACAAGCTTCTAGGGTTTCTAAAAGATAATCTATGCTTCACCACATTTTAGAGACTCCCCCACATCTTATTTATAGGTTAGAAGCAATCCAAAATTGATTAGGATTAAAAAACAGATTTTGGAAAGGTTTGAAAGCAAACCGATTTCGACTAGGATTGCAAAACTGATTTTAGAAAGGTTTGGAACCAAATTAGGATTGCAAAGATATTTTAAGGAATCTACCATCTTATTTACATGTTTGGGAGACATTAGAATCAAAGTAGGATAGAAAAAATAACTTTCCAAAACTTCGCAACGGGTCGGGGTCCGGACCGCGGGTATGGGGTCCGGACCTTGACACTCTCCAGGCGTTTCATTGTCCGGACCTCCGCCCTCAGGGTCCGGACCTCATCCTCAGGGTCCGGACCCTCCCTGCGTGACAGCCAGGGAGGCGTACGGGTTCCGGACCTCAGCTTCTAGGGTCCGGACCGGGTCTGCGAACCAGCATAACCTGCTTACGGGTTCCGGACCTCATGTTCCAGGGTCCGGACCTCGTAGTTGGAAAACTCATTTTTATATTTTAAAACATTTTTTATCCATTCTAAAGTCTTCCAAACACTTGTAAATGTTTATAAATCATCATCAAGATTATTTAAACTTACCAAGCATCGTGAATTCAAACGGTGAGTCTTCGAGTCTTTGTTCTTCGTCTTTTCTTCTCTGAACCTTCAAGACTCCGACTCACTTCACGAAATATGCCAATATAAAATCTGTAACATAGATGAGGTGCAACGTTCATAGCTTCACATCTTGTCATTAACATGCAATATGTCATGTTCTTTCCACTATCTATGGCCACATGAATCAATGTCACATCCAACGTCATGCTAGGTCAAGTCCAATAGCCTCACTAGTCATATAGTGTGTCATATGATACTAACCATCTCTAACATGCATATCTTAAATAGCATAACGAGAATATATTGTCACAACATTATTGTGTGGAACCTAGCAAGCATATCATTCTCATAAACCTCTACTATATAGAGTGTGCTAAAATTCACATGCAACATACATAAGTCATGTGTTCACAATTTCTACCGTGTCATAATTAGCACATTTATGCATCTAATCAATCCCATAATAAAATAGGAGACATAGGGAGAGTTCACCTATTTCAGTGAGGTCAGACCCATCGGATACCCATCGAAACCTCGCAGTACTTCAAAACGAAGTTGTCCCCTTAGCTTCTCATGCCCTAAAATTTTTTTCCAAGGGGTTAGAAGCATCGAACAAGCTCACCACGAATTTCACCAAAATTATGAAAAAAAATAGGTGAATAATACCTTAATCCAAGCAAAACTAGTGCAAACTCCAAATCGACCCATTGGAGCTTCAAATCCAACCTACAAGAGTGTTCTACACTCATCAATTTCATCTCACAAACCCTCATGATAAAAACCCCATCATAACCCTTGTTTTCCAAAAACTAGATTTTCCAAAAAAATACTTGCAAATCTCACATGTAGAGGGTGTAAGGAAGCTACAAACCTCTACAAAAGCTCCAATCCAAGCTAAATGGTACTAGGGTTGGAGGTCCATCCACAAACAAGCCTTCTCCAACCAATCCAAGCTTCCTCCAAGTCGAGCTAGCGAGCCTCGAAGCAAAAAATGGGAAAGGAAAAGAGATCAAACCCAAAGATCTCAAGGGTTGGAAGCAAGAAATCAAGAGAGAAAGAGAGAAACCTTACCCTTCTCTTCTCTCTAACCTCAGCCCAAAATGGCTAAGGGAGGGGATGAGGGAGTATATAACATGAAGTAACAATTGCACCTAAACCCCTCCAACACCCAAAATTGCAAATAGCTCGAAAAACTTATTCTGCAGCACTGTATTTCGGTATACGAATAGACATTCCGGAATCAGCCCCAAAGATCCGCAAAACCCGAGCCTCGGCCAAAAATAGATTTTTATACAGCATTTCAGAATCCCAAAGTCCATTTCGAAATAAATTAAATCTGTTCCGGAATCCAAAAGCACATTCCGGAATATAGTGCAAAATCTGCACATTTTGCATATTTCGCTCTCCGGAGTCCGTTTTCGCACTCTCCAAGTCCCGAAAATACTCCCAAGCTCACCAAACTCAATCCAAAACTCCAGAATAGTATAAAGCACTATTCTCTCACTAGAACTCCGCAATTTGCTAAAGTTCAGTGTGTTACATTCTTCCCTCCTAAAAAGGAGTTTCGTCCGCGAAACTACGGATCAACAATCAGCAATCAAATCTGAAGGAGATAAAAAAAAAATATCGTCCTCACAGTGAAGCCTCCAGCTCTCACATAACTTCACATCCAAAATGGTTGCTCCAAAATACCTTTGTATAGGAACGATCATAGTTCCGCTCATCTACACTCCACAAGTCAAGTCCACGACAAATGCTACTTGAAGCTTAGATCTTCATGTAGCTCTAACGAAGCGACATCCACCATCGGGGTAGGATCCAAAACACTTACTCGGAGCGTCGATAGCGGAAACACATCAAATACCTCTAACAGGTCCGGAGGTAAAACAAGTCAATACACCATGAAGCTCATTCGCTCCAAGATTTTAAATTGTCCAATGAACTTAGGACTTAGATTTCTCATACACATAACTCCTGGATTTCCCTCAATCAGGTATCACATTCAGAACAACTGATCTCATGCTCGAAATCCTGTTTCTCATCTAGGATTTTCCCTTTAGCTCATATTCCAAAACAATAGAGCTAAGCGCTCTTCGAAGTCGCAAAATTTACCAAGATATACATGTGTGAACCTTTCCTCAACCCAAATCCAGTGAATAACAGCAACAGAGTAGGCTTAGCACTCTATTCATAATCTCCCAACTAACATCACGTCTAGCTCGGGAGCGAGATAATCCAATACTAAAATCTTCGGTAATCATATCCTCTACCAACCAAGAGGGTAAACAGCCTTCGCAACTTGCTCTCAGCAAGCTGATGCTTGGTCTTCTCTTATCGTTACATCCAACATTACACCATAAATTTCTCAGCGTCATTTTCGTCCCTGGCACTGGTATAACCCATCTGGTCTATGTACCTTTCAAATCCTTTCAAATGCATAGCATGAGGGGCTCAATAAGCTTCACATAGTGTCTCCTCAATCCTGTTATCACAGGTACAAATTGTCAGTTCCACAACCAAGGCACCCTCTAGCGATTCGCAAGGGATTCATCAGCCGTTCCCTTTTCGATCATGATTGCACCGATAACAAGTCTGGATCACGGCTAGCTTTCGTGATCTGATCCGAAAGGATAGATATCAATTCATTGTTAACAATCTTATTGATATCTCCAGTACACAACCTCTAACCTGTCTTTGCTGCTTCAACTCATTTCCTTGAGTGAAAAGACATCTCAAACTTTAAGACCTGTGTGTACCTCACATCGCTGGCTATACATAATATTACCATAGTTTCCAAGTAAAGGCTTTGGCGGTCAATTTTAATTCACAAATTGGCGATTCCTTGCATTCCCTCAATTGCTGAAAGGTCAGCCCTACCTTTCTATTTCACACCAAAGCGCAACTCAGCCCGCGGAGAGAAACATAACTACAAAGCACATAACCCGCCTTCGGGGTAAACAAGGTTGGCGGTTGTCAACCATGCCAACGATTCCAAGAAACTTCCCTCACACATACTATCTCAAACCAGCTTAGTTCCTTTATGTGTGAGTCAGATAAAGGGAGTAGGTAACTTAGCAAATCTCCCCACAACCATCCAATCAAACTAAGAAGTTTGAACTTCGATTACATCCGTTTATCCAAATCATCTATGGACTGCTTAATTTCTTGAGATCTTCAGTCATATCCACTTTGACATCACTTGTCAAAGAATGCAAGTTCTCACAACCAAATCGGCACTTCTTCAACTTGAAGTACTAGCAACACTTACTTCAGGAAATCTTCACGGTCTTCATCGCCTCTCGACTTCCAACATGTCGTCGATGCGCACAGGGACAAAGACACCCAAAAGGGCCAAACATCACAACACACAAGAGCATCAACCAGCTCGAATGACACCACGATAATTTCGTAATGTCCAAACCGAGTACGAAAAGTCACCCTCGGTACAACCTCAACTCAAACCAACGAGAGTAGCGCTCAGATTGCAGGCCAATCTTGAGCGGATCCAAAATCCATGGGGCTGATCAAACATATCATCAAATCTCGGCTACGGGTACGTATCCCTGATCATGACCTTGGTGAGTTCACGATAGTCGACACATAGTCGAAGTAACCCAACCACTCAAACAAATGAGACCGATGCCCTACAAAAGAAATACCAGGCAGAAGGAGGTCTCAGGACCAAGCCTTCGATTCTCACAACGCAACCGGGATTGCATAAGCAACTCCCTCACGAGAGATATCCTCACTTTGAGTGTTCTCAACCATTCTCAAGAATGCTGGCTCAAAGGCCACACGTCCACTCAGCCAAGAACTAGGCTTGGGCGGGTGAAACAGTCATCGCAAATAGCGAACTTTCACGCCCTCTGGAAACACTATTTCATGTCCAGATCCCCAAGGCACTGCAGCTCGGCTCATACAATCATCGGTACAAAGTACCCGAGGAGCCAGCCCAAGTCTAAGTCAGAACTATACGCTCTCAGCCAAACAAAGCCAATCGCTTCGTTGGCGCACAGAAACATCCAATCCTAATGGAGTACAAGAATAGTACTCCCAAAATCCACGAAATCGGGACCAGCTCGTTCTACAATCAAAGAACGAGTTTCCAGCCATACACTCGGCAAACAGCCGATCCAGAACCACAATCAACTCAACCATAACAAACAGCAACTAGTTCCAATACCACGAGCTGCGACAACCTCCATCGTCGCTGCCTCATCCTCCGCCCGTCGTACAGGCAGGCGTTCACTCGGTGCCAGCCGCACGAAGTCGATACCGATACTGTCGACATTGTCCTCCTCAAACACTCAGCTGAGAATGGCCCACCTGGCCAAGAAAAGAGCACTCGCCTCCACATCCAGGGCATCGACGGGTAAATGCGAACTCCACCGCTCACACATCGTGATAGTCGTTGATGTTTTGATGTCCTTCATCCAGCTAAGGAACCACGTCCTCGAGATTAGTTTCTCTTTGAACGCCTTGATTGTCCTCTAATACATTACTTGTCAACCTTAGTGACTTCTCTTACTGTTCCAACGGTCTCCACGTCTCTCGCCTTTATCAAGGTGCGATCCGCGTTCTCATAGAGTTTCTAGAGGTCGGCTGCCAACTGGATCAACAAGTCCTCCAGCCGCTTAATTCCCTTGTCTTGTCGGCGTAAAGCCTCAACTTGGAGTAACATCGCAGGTAACTGCTGCTCCACCGTGCTCACTGTAAAAGCTAACTGTTCTCTTAACATAAGGATCTCACCAGATCCGGAGGATGCAGAATTCCCGCCTCGGTTGCCTCGGCCGTTATGGAGTACGTCGTCCCCATCTCAGGCTGCAACAAACATAACATGCGCAGGTGAAACACCCCACGTCATCGCATCCCCACACAAAACTATAACCCCAATCATGCGAAAGTAATGGAGTGGACTTCCACTATTCCCCGATGTCACGTTGTCGGCCGCCAACGTGACCCTCCAAGGATATAGAAGTGGTTCACTCCGATATAACTCCAACACTTTTGGAGCTTTAGAAATGACCCAATCATAATACTCTCGCCAATATGTCACAAGAGATCCCGTCTCTCACGTTCCTATTCTTTATCGTCCAACCTGTCTAAGGTTTACTAGGTCCACTAAGACTCAACCCTAGGCTCTGATACCAAAATAATCTGTCACGCCCCGAGCCCTAGTAAGAGCCTACCAGGCACATGCACAGACCCGCCGTGTACACCAAAATAACTCATAATGTACACAAGGCGTCTACAACAACAATAATCAAGTAGTAGAAGGAATACATCCTAAACAAGGTGATCAGAGCAAGAACATAATTCTACAACTAAAACAAGTTGTCACAAACTATAATCTTAAGATATACAATAAAATCTGCTTTAAAGTACATCACATCCAACACTAGGAGATCGCTCAACTAGAAACATCTATACACCTTTCGCTCAAAATACAAAGAAAGGTGACCATGGTACATCTATAACATCATCGTAGAGGCTCTAGCTAGCTGCTAACCCCTCGCCACGATCCCAAGCCTCTCCTGCTGCGGAAGGCTCTGAAACAAAAACCCAACTACAATGGGGGTGAGAACTATTAAACAATAATTTCCAGAGGGTAAGCCGCCGAGAGTGGCGAAATACACCGCTAGGTCAACTAAGATAAAGATAGTATAAGCTTAAACATAAAACAATAAGCAATAAATGCTAAACAATAATTCTACTACTATCATGCCTCCAAGTGACTATATTATCTATATGAATATGATTTCTACTATCATATGCCCAAATGTGTCTTTTGCTCTAGTTTACATACATGTCCAATTAATGCCATGACTACTAGTTGAAAGGAAATTTTCTATCATCACAATTAACCATGTCACTATACTAATCATCATGAGTATAGATTTAATGACACTATGGATGCCACTGTAATTAGTGACTAACATGAATGTCACTACAAGAAAAAGCGCTCGTAGAGGCGGTTGTGTAGAGGCGGTTGTTGCAACCGCCTTTACGTTATTCAGTAGAGACACTTTAGAGGCGGTTTAGTACAACCGCCTCTATATGTGAAAAAAAAAATTCTGAAATTCTTCTCTTTCCCCCCAATTTTCCTTCTCCCAAAAAAAACCCTTACGTAACTTCCCCCCAAAACAAACCCGAAGTAATTAAGTTCCCCCCAAAACAATCTCCTCTCCCCTAAAAAAACCCTAAGTAATTAAGTTCCCCCCAAAACAATCTCCTCTCCCCCCCCCCCCCCCCCCCCCCCCACCCCCCACCCCACCCCACCCCGCCCCTCAGCGGCTCCTCCTCCTCCTCGGCGGCCACGAGTGCTCTCCCCTCGCCGGATCGTCTGCTCCGGCGTCCCTCCCGAGTCTCAGGTGTGGTCCCCCTAACCTTCCTTCCTGTGCTCAGCCCTGGGCCCCCCGCCCTGCGGCCGTTGCCTCACCACCCCGGCCGCTGAGGCCAACGGCAATCGCCTCCGGTCGGCAGCGCCCCCCCCCCCCCCCCCCCCCCCACCCTCACCGCGCTTCTTCCATCCGCCTCGAAGTAGGGCTTCATCGTCTAAGCGGAACCCTAAATCAAATGGTCGATGATAGGTGATTTCTTCTTCCTAACCCTTTTTTTATTTTTTACTACTTATTTATTTACTTATTATACTTGTTTAGTTGATTTGTGGGAAACGTAGAACGAATTAACAAAGACTAGGGCGCGATGTGTTTTTTTTCTTTTTTTTCTGTTCGGATTTTCGATTTGAAATTGTAAGGTTAATTCGTCGCATGAGGAGAGGTGGGGATCTCGTTTCTCTCTTCTTCTTTTTTGTTGTTTTAATAGTAAAATTTTGTTGGTGAATGTAATGTGCACTTAATACATGCTAACGGAAAAAGCCCAAAGAATAAATTACCAGATCCTGAAATTTCCGCTTCAATTTTGAATTTAGTGTTTACGTTAGAGGGAATTTGGAGGGTTTTGGAAACTGCAATTGGCTTCTTATGCCCCATATTAGGAGGTTTGAAGTGTTGCTACTATTAGTTTAAGATGTTAGATTGTAGTTTACTTGCTACTGTTAGTAGCTTCTGATATAGGCATTGCTTTTCATCTTCGAGCTAATTCATATTATATCCTATATGCTACTTCTGTCGGAGTTTTTTGCACCTGGATCTGATTTTTGCTACTTGTCGGATCTGAAATTCGTCTGGAGAGTATAGGTGGTCGACGTTGTTCTACTTTCTGTTTGTGTATTAATATTTATGCGAGATAATTTGATCTTCTTTTATACTTCATTGAGTTCCACATTTTGCATGATATGTTTGATATCAATATCTTAGAAAGCTTTTTTTTTTTTTTTTTTTTTTTTTTTTTTTCTAATGGAGTTATGTGAGTTTCAAATTAGCGAATTTTTTTACATACCTTCTACTATGAGGGAAAAATGAAATTGTTTTGTTTTATTAGTGTGAGAATCTGGAACGAGGGTGTTAATGTTTGGCGATCGGTTGATGTAAACTTCCTTTTCCTGTGATTTTTTCTGGAAATACCGATTCTATAATAATGTGAATTTCTTTCTATGGATAGTGATTTTAATGCGAATCTTTGTAGCTAAAAATCCTGTGATTTGTCTCCTAATTTCCTATCTTTCCTTGTCAATCTGAGTGTTAGTAGATTTCCTCCGATAAACAAAAACTCCTCTCTTTATTTAACGAGCTGCTAAACTCAAAGCCATGTGATGGTGCTTTAATATAATTTCCATTTTAGTGGTTCAGTGACGACAGCTATTCATTTATGAACCTAGTTATGCTTCATATTGCTTCTAATATGTATAGACGACAATCATCGTTCCAAAATATCCAAAATGATGTCCAAATTGAACAAAAATGCTTTATCAAAATTGTGAAGCACTAGCCCTGCAGCTTCTCATGTTTCGTACGAATTACGTAACAAAAATAAATTTATCAGTTGCTGCATGCTGTTATAAGGCTGTGTAAATTAACCCTCCAAGATACCACACTTGTAAGAGCCTCACCCACCTATTTCTATTTTAAAACCATTATGTTAATCTTCAAGAAAAAGCCATTTTATTTTTTATAATCCTATCATGTTTTGTCACGCCCCGGGCTAGTTCAGGATGCGGAAAAACGTGCTAAATTTTTTTTTTTTGAAAGCCTAGCCCGCGCCACGTACAGACCCGCCACAAATACAGGGTCCACTGTACACACGAACAGAACCTCCCCTGTATTTGCACGGCGTCAACAGCATACAACAAGATCACAACCACTATTCATTCATCCCAACAGCACAACGACACCAAAGATTCATACAGCTAGCCGTCCTTAAACCTGTATGAATCTAAGCAGGTCCTTAAGCGAAGGATGATGCAATGCACAAGCAACAAACATTCTAGAAAGCTGCTCCTTACCCAGAAGCCTTATTTGAAACCCTAATTTCAAACATTCAAGAATCATTTGAAAACTGTTCTCCACACGAGAACTCTCTTTTTGAAATCACAAAACCGAGCAATCAGAAATCCATTTGAAAATCGTTTCCCACACGGAAACCTTGTTTTACGACGCTACCACGAGGGGTAGAAAACCGAAATGCTAGATAACGAAACGATTGAAAAACAAGGATACAATCAACAAGTCCAAGCATGCAGTCATCACACAAGCATATAGAATGAATCCACAACATAAGCATGCTAGAATAAGCTCAAAGAATAACTGAACCACAAATGACATCTAATAGGCGAAAGTAGGGTGATAACCAAATCTGGGGATGTAGCCTCACGAGTCGGAACCTCTAGAGCTACTATCTAGGCGTGCCTCGCAGCGTCCCGACACTCACCACCCTGCTCACCTGAAACCTGCAATGGGGGCGGGGGGGTGAGAACATGCACGCATGTCTCCCCTCCCAGTGGGTACCGCAAGCCGACGAAGGCGAGGTGTACACACCGGCACGAGGGTCAACAAAAGATAGATATGGTATACAGTAGCACAAGTAAGTATGAGGCTAACATACAACTGAAATAACTATGCTACTGTAAGCAACTAGTATGCATCAAAGGGAAAACCACAAAGTAAACCCAATCTAAAACCACCGGGACGCATCCCATGCACTGTCACCTGCTCATCTATAGGCACATAAACCTTCTGGACGCACTGCATCAAGGCTCACGGGTCGGCACAAACTCAACGACCCTTTTCCGGAAAAGAACACCTCCAAACGGTGGATCAGACCGCGGTGTACGTGAAGTGCTAGAAGAGCTGTGACGATCGATGCAGATGCTCAATCCACAGAACGGCAACAAGCCGAGAAGCAACCAATAAACCACAACTAGGATCGCTCGGAACAACAGGCGATCACCTCCGACCAACTGGGTCGTCTTAAGGAACATGCAAGCTACAACTAGGATCGCTCAGAATGACAAGCGATCACCACCGACCGACTGGGTCGTCTCAAGAACCACGCAAACCACAACTAGGATCGCTCGGGACAACATGCGATCACTACCGACCAACTGGGTCGTCTCAAGAACCATGCAACTACAACTAGGATCGCTCGGAACAACATGCGATCACTACCGACCAACTGGGTCGTCTCAAGAACCATGCAACTACAACTAGGATCGCTCGGAACAACATGCGATCACTACCGACCAACTGGGTCGTCTCAAGAACCATGCAACTACAACTACTCTACTATCCAAGCACGCATATAAGTAGAGTCTACGGGAGTCAAGTGAACTAAAAACTGTAATGCCAAAGAAGGGATAGAAAGGTATCACCGTAGTCCACTGAACCGACTCCGGATCGAAGCACCCACCTGTAGGTAAGATCCAAACTAACACCGACGGCTCTCGGGAACCGCGACGGGACCTACGAAAGACTCACACGGTCAAGGTCCACCAAGTCGACGCTAAACGTAAAGCTCTCACATCCCGACCCGACGGATCGCCCGAAAAACCGCCGGGACGATCCCGAAACCACACCAAGCCCCCGAGGGGGTACTAAACCATCGAACACGTCCCTCGCTGTCCCCAAACACGTAAAACCAAGTGCTGGGACAGCGAGCGCAAGCTCGGGGTGTCACGACTAAAAACGCACCCGAAAAGGCCTCCCGGGTTCCCGAAAAATGCCGAAATGGCACCGGAACCCTTCGTCGCTCAACCGCTGTCCTCGGAACTTCGGGACAGCGTTGAGGAACAGCCAACAAGGCTGAATGACGAAGCCAAGTCGCTTGCAAAAACAGCGAGCGAGTCGCACCACTAGAAACGCGCGTTTTGTCGATTATTTCATCGAAAAACGCGTCGGAAACAAGTCCGAAACCACACGAAGGGCGAGGGGGTTGGACAAGCAGTCCACAGGGTCTCCAAGACCTTACCCTTGCTGCCCACAGCGTCGCTACGCTGTCACAAACGCCAAAGTCCCCAAACAAGCAACATACACATACATACAAGCACTAAATTAAGCCGTTCGAGCAATCCGTTCGTCCGCTCGACCTTCCGCAAGCACCAGCGGATAGGTAACGACGTCACGGAAACCGTGCTCACAATCCCACTGTGACAGGACTAGTCGCAAGCTGGGAAATCCCATAAAAACAGTGAGCGCGCGCACAAAAACAAGCATAACTAAGGCCGTGTGAGCGAACCGTACATCCGCACGACCTTTCGCAAGCGTCAGCGGATAGGTATCGATGTCACGGTGACCGTGCTCACAGCCCCACTGCGACGAGAACAGTCGCTGGCCCAGCAATTGCATAAAAACAGGGCGCCAAGGTCCAAAATGACCCGACAAAGGCCGAATGACGAAGCGGCTCGAGCAAAACCAAAATGGAGGTGAGCATGATGATCAGTGAGATGCCATGATCCTCATGCTCACCTTCCCGGGCCTCGGGAAGCACCAGGGGCTCCAAAATCCTCGGCGCGGCCAACAACAGAAAAAACCAGACCCCGGCCGGAGCAACTAGCTCCGGCCGGCTGCCGGCCGGCAAGCAAGGCCGGCGGCGGCCACTGTCAGTCTAGAGGGTCACAGGGAAGAGGGGGCTCACCTCAGGAGGCGGCAGGAACCGGCGGCGGCGGCGCGGGTAGCGAGCCTGCTGCTCTCGGGTTGGCAACCCGAGACAGGGCACGGCGGCTCCGGCAACAAACGGCGACGGCGGCCGGCGGCGACGCGAGCACCGGCAAGAGGAGGTCGCCGGCCGTCGGTTGGGAGGTGACCGCGACAAAAAAGGGCGGCGGGGTGGCGGCGGCGGAGCAACCCAAGCTGCGGATGCCCTAGCTGGCTACACCGAGCCCGCGGCGGCTCCGGCGGCGCTCCGGCGGCACGGCGATGGCCGGGGAAGGAGGAGGCGGCGCCGGAGGTCCCGAGGGTGACCAAGCTCACCCTCTCCGGCGGCGTCGGGAGGCGGCGGCGGCGCGGCCCCACCATGCTCGGCCCGCAGCTCCTCCAGCAGCAGCTCCAGCAGCCCAGCGGCGGCTCCGGCGGCACTCCGGCGGCGCCAGCAGCCCAGTCACCTCAGGGGGGGCTCACGCATGGGTTCCCCCTGGGTGCTCACCTCAGAGAAGAAGAAGAAGAAGAAGAAGAAGAAGAAGAAGAAGAAGAAGAAAAAGAGAAAACAAGGAGAGAGGGGTGGCCTGGGATGCTCCGGCCAGGTGGTGGCCGGCGGCGGCCGGCAAGGCTCGGGGAGGAGGCCAAAGGGGCAGGGGGAGCTCGGGCTCTGGCTGGGGCTGAGGAAAGGAGAAAGAGTGAGGGAGAGGGGGGAGTGAGAGAGAGAGAGAGAGAGAGGGAGAGAGAGTGTGAGGGGATGTTTCAACCACCCCCTCCACCTACTACTACACCCACACCAACACTCAACCTCTCTCTTCACTCAAACACAAAAACCCCCTTCTCAGCCAGCACAAGATGCTAAAAAACACCCCTCCACCAGCGATCTCACGCGAAACGGTGCGAAAACAGGGTCTAAATCGCGAAACCGAAAAACGTGACATACGACCTCTCGGCGATCAAGATGGAATAACTTTTTCATCCGCTCGTCGCACGACGACGCAGATCGCGCCATCGCGTTCAGCACTGCCGAGACATCGAACTCACCATTTTGGTTCGTCAGATTCGGACTCCGGATCGCGCCGTTAGCCGTTCACTCTCCGCGACGAAAAACCAACAACTATTAAAATCCACTAAAATCACTTATATACATATATATATATATATAAATACCGGTATATATATACGTATACTGATCAAAAACACAGTAATGGGGGAGAGGAACACTGAGAATTTCAAATTCCCAAAATTCGGATTCTCACATCACTCCCACCTAACAAGAAGTTTCGTCCCCGAAACTTACCCACACACTATCCGCGAACAACAGCGGATACCGCTCACACGAAGCAGACTCTAGCTCCCAAGAAATCTCGCGCTCCTCGCGACTCATCCACCGCAGTCTCACCAACAGAAAGCTCCGGTTCCTCAACTGTTTCACATTGCGAGCCAAAAACCTCACAGGCACCTCACCGCAACTGAGGTCCTCTCTCAGCTGAACTGTTGTCGGGCCGATCACACGACGCTCACCCACGTCAACCAAACAGAACGGTGATCGACAACGACTTCCACAAAACGCCTCGTGCGGTGCCAATCCAATGCTCGCTAGGAAGCTGTAGAACGAAGCAAGCTCCATCAAGGAAGGATACCTGAACCAATCCTCACCAAAATCCAAACGCATGCCCGGAGCATAACTTCGAGAGTCTAGAAGACTCGCTCCGACTGCCCAACACTCTGAGGGTGGTAAACCGAGCTGAAGTTGAGCCTCGTCCCCAGTGCCTACTGCAAGCACCTCCAGAACTGGGAAACGAAGCGAGAATTCCGATCCAAAACGATCGACACTGGCACTCCAAACAGCCCGACGAACTCATCCAAGTAGAGCTGCGCCAGTCGATCCCAAGACTAATACGGATGTACCGATAGGGAGTGAGCTGTTTTCGTCAGACAATCCACCAAACCCAGATCGCAACATGACCTCGTAGAGAACGAGGCAACCCGGTGACGAAAACCATGGTGATCCGCTCCCACTTCCCTACAGGTATAAGTAACGGTCGAAGCTTCCCTGATGACAAACCCGGCACAGTGCCACATGCTGCGTTACAACCAGAAACCAGCCACAAGTCGCGGTACATCTTCGTCTCTCCAGGATGAACGGTGTACGGCGACTGGTGTGCCTCAGCCAAAACTCTCACCTCAAATCCTGAACACTGGGCACACAACTCCATCCTCGAAGGAAGACCAACAGCATGTAGCACGAAGTCACCTTCTCTGACCTGCTCGCACTCTCTGCCAGTGCGGATCCATCGGCTGCCCACCGAAAATCTGATCCGCCAAGGTGGGTTGCACCTCCAACGACAACAACTGTGCGGTTGCTCCACAAGGTAAGGTCTCCAAAGCTTGAGAGCGAACACCACTGCTGCTAACTCAAGATCGAGCGCCAGATAGATCTTCTCATAGTCCATCAACTAGCGCGGAGCATAGGCGATAACCTTCTCATGCTGAATGAGCACGCACCCCAATCCCATCCAAGATGCATCGCACAAGGCCACGACAACCTCACCAGGCTGTGTCGATGCTAAGATAGGGGCACGGGTCAAACAGTCCATCGGCTCCTAGGCGCTCAACGGACAAGCGGGAGTCTAGAGAAACGACGCGCCTTAGCTCGACAGCTACTCAAAGGGGCGGCGATCTTGAGGAGAACCCTCAACAAATTGCCGGTATCAACGCCCACGCCGAGGAAGTTCCTAAACTCTGTCTGTCACAGAAGTCGGAACAGGTCAAACCACTACAGAGTCCTCCTTCCTTGGCTCCTCCACAAAACCAACCCACGTCACGATGCGAACCAGGAAGGAAACTCAACGAAGAGATCAGTATGTCGTCAAAGGGAACCACGACAAATTGATCCAAGAACTGCCGAAACCCGGTTCAACAAGTCCAAAAAGCTGCCGGGACGTTCGCTTAACCGAACGGCAAAACCGTGACCTCGTAAAGCCCGTGATGAGTCCGGAAGGCCGTTAACGCAACGTCCTCAGCCTTGATCCTCAACTAAAGATAACCTGGCTGCAGAACACACTCTTCGAGAAAACCGAGTCTCCCTGGAGCCAGTCGAAGAGGTCGAAGATCTGCGGTAGAGGGTACAAAGCAACACCGACCAACTGAAAGCTCGACTCACAAACCAACCAACGAAAACCTTGCGAGTCCATCACTCAGGTGTACAGGATTTCCAAACGCAACCAGCGATTAAAACACCAACGATGCCGAACATCAGATCCAAAAGATCGGGCACGCGCTCCAAAGCACGGCTACACGAAAGACGCGGCGAAAACCCAGCACGCGAACACAAGCACAGAGACCTCGGAGCCAACATCCAGGCTCCCGTCATCCCAAGACCGAGCTAAAAGGGCACCCTGACTCAACCGGAGTCAAACCAACGGCAGTGATGGTCAATCAACTGCGCAAAACCACGCCAGGATTAGCTCAAGGTTCACAACAGGAACGGGGATGACCAACACACAGCTTTCCGCAAGACGGCCACGAGCGAGAGAAAGTCTTGCAAAGGAAAGCACCGACCCAATCCAGAAAGTCCCCAAGAAGGGATAGGGTATTTCGTCCTAACTTTCGACACTACGTTGTCTGCAGCCAACGTACTTATCAAAAAAAAAGACGAAATATCCCAAGGTCAAAGCCAACAACCAGTTGGCAACACCACAAAGGCACCAGGTCAACCAACACCAAAGCTGGACCAAAGTCACAGACGAGTCACCGAATTAACGGGAAAAGCAGACCGACCCACAAAACAAAGTCTGCCCTGAGCCAACTCCCTAGGAGTCATCGGCTTCCAACGACGAACCGATGGCTACAGGCGACAAAGGGTCGTCAATCCACCCGTACCAACGCGGAGGAAGAACAAAACCAGCGTCGACTAACCAACGTCGAACGCGGTGAGATCCCCAACAAGAACCTGGAAGATCTCGCGGCAACACGGAAACCTAGAAATACCACCAGGAATCCCATAAGACACCAATTTAGGCGTTAGGATAGCCGCAAGCCACGTAGGCACCAACAAACACCCGACACTCAACAGTGTCCACTCAGTCTAGCGTCAGCTCGACGGAATAGCCAATGGTCGAAAGACCAACACTGACGATGCCAAGACGTCAGAGGGGTAGGCTTCACCGCCCTACCCAACAAAACAGAGGGGAAACACCCAAACTGCGGTCGAAACCGCTCAAAGCACCGTCTCCGTAGAGACGCTCGCAGAAGCCCTCGTGCTCTTCGAACAGACAGCCCTCGTGCTCAACACGAAAAGTGGGGACAGGGCAAGAACAGCCCAACAACAAAACAGATCCACCACCACTAGAAGGAGCACGAGCCTGCGAACAAGGGCAGATCAAAACTCAGGAGATCCGCCCCAACACGTTCAGATGTGACCACCCACCCCCAAACACGGGGTCGGCATCCACGCGCGAAACAGCCGACGAAGTCGCTGTCGTCGTCACGGTCGTCGCACAACGGTGTGGGTGCCACAGGAGGGTCTGCAGTCATCGGGGAACACGGCGAAGGAGTAGGAGGGGCTGGAGCGGCAGCTGCCGTAGCCTGTTGCAAAAACTACCGGAACAAGCCGGAACATGCCGGAGAGGGTCGCCAACTGACCCCTCGCCTCGGCCTCAAGCACACAGGGTACGGTCCACACCAGGCTGTCCGCCTCCTGCCAGCTCCTCACTCGAACCGGCCACACGGCCCGAAACAGAAAACCAGCAGACAGCTCCACAGGCGCACGCCCACCACCACGACCCGGACGAGGAGGTCTACCAAGACCACAAGCCAACTGCAAAACGCAGAAACCAGCGCAAGAGAAAAGGGGTCGGCAACTCCCACAAAACACAAGCCGAAAATAAACCCCTCGAACTCGCGCGCCTATACATCCTAGGTCTTCCTAGGGGTCAGCCTAACCAGTGGTTCAGTTACAAGTTGATGAATGAATGAGTGTTTGTTCCCTTTACGCTCTGATACCATCTTAATCTGTCACGCCCCGGGCTAGTTCAGGATGCGGAAAAACGTGCTAATTTTTTTTTTTTTTGAAAGCCTAGCCCGCGCCACGTACAGACCCGCCACAAATACAGGGTCCACTGTACACACGGACAGAACCTCCCCTGTATTTGCACGGCGTCAACAGCATACAACAAGATCACAACCACTATTCATTCATCCCAACAGCACAACGACACCAAAGATTCATACAGCTAGCCGTCCTTAAACCTGTATGAATCTAAGCAGGTCCTTAAGCGAAGGATGATGCAATGCACAAGCAACAAACATTCTAGAAAGCTGCTCCTTACCCAGAAGCCTTATTTGAAACCCTAATTTCAAACATTCAAGAATCATTTGAAAACTGTTCTCCACACGAGAACTCTCTTTTTGAAATCACAAAACCGAGCAATAAAAAATCCATTTGAAAATCGTTTCCCACACGGAAACCTTGTTTTACGACGCTACCACGAGGGGTAGAAAACCGAAATGCTAGATAACGAAACGATTGAAAAACAAGGATACAATCAACAAGTCCAAGCATGCAGTCATCACACAAGCATATAGAATGAATCCACAACATAAGCATGCTAGAATAAGCTCAAAGAATAACTGAACCACAAATGACATCTAATAGGCGAAAGTAGGGTGATAACCAAATCTGGGGATGTAGCCTCACGAGTCGGAACCTCTAGAGCTACTATCTAGGCGTGCCTCGCAGCGTCCCGACACTCACCACCCTGCTCACCTGAAACCTGCAATGGGGGCGGGGGGTGAGAACATGCACGCATGTCTCCCCTCCCAGTGGGTACCGCAAGCCGACGAAGGCGAGGTGTACACACCGGCACGAGGGTCAACAAAAGATAGATATGGTATACAGTAGCACAAGTAAGTATGAGGCTAACATACAACTGAAATAACTATGCTACTGTAAGCAACTAGTATGCATCAAAGGGAAAACCACAAAGTAAACCCAATCTAAAACCACCGGGACGCATCCCATGCACTGTCACCTGCTCATCTATAGGCACATAAACCTTCTGGACGCACTGCATCAAGGCTCACGGGTCGGCACAAACTCAACGACCCTTTTCCGGAAAAGAACACCTCCAAACGGTGGATCAGACCGCGGTGTACGTGAAGTGCTAGAAGAGCTGTGACGATCGATGCAGATGCTCAATCCACAGAACGGCAACAAGCCGAGAAGCAACCAATAAACCACAACTAGGATCGCTCGGAACAACAGGCGATCACCTCCGACCAACTGGGTCGTCTTAAGGAACATGCAAGCTACAACTAGGATCGCTCAGAATGACAAGCGATCACCACCGACCGACTGGGTCGTCTCAAGAACCACGCAAACCACAACTAGGATCGCTCGGGACAACATGCGATCACTACCGACCAACTGGGTCGTCTCAAGAACCATGCAACTACAACTAGGATCGCTCGGAACAACATGCGATCACTACCGACCAACTGGGTCGTCTCAAGAACCATGCAACTACAACTAGGATCGCTCGGAACAACATGCGATCACTACCGACCAACTGGGTCGTCTCAAGAACCATGCAACTACAACTACTCTACTATCCAAGCACGCATATAAGTAGAGTCTACGGGAGTCAAGTGAACTAAAAACTGTAATGCCAAAGAAGGGATAGAAAGGTATCACCGTAGTCCACTGAACCGACTCCGGATCGAAGCACCCACCTGTAGGTAAGATCCAAACTAACACCGACGGCTCTCGGGAACCGCGACGGGACCTACGAAAGACTCACACGGTCAAGGTCCACCAAGTCGACGCTAAACGTAAAGCTCTCACATCCCGACCCGACGGATCGCCCGAAAAACCGCCGGGACGATCCCGAAACCACACCAAGCCCCCGAGGGGGTACTAAACCATCGAACACGTCCCTCGCTGTCCCCAAACACGTAAAACCAAGTGCTGGGACAGCGAGCGCAAGCTCGGGGTGTCACGACTAAAAACGCACCCGAAAAGGCCTCCCGGGTTCCCGAAAAATGCCGAAATGGCACCGGAACCCTTCGTCGCTCAACCGCTGTCCTCGGAACTTCGGGACAGCGTTGAGGAACAGCCAACAAGGCTGAATGACGAAGCCAAGTCGCTTGCAAAAACAGCGAGCGAGTCGCACCACTAGAAACGCGCGTTTTGTCGATTATTTCATCGAAAAACGCGTCGGAAACAAGTCCGAAACCACACGAAGGGCGAGGGGGGTTGGACAAGCAGTCCACAGGGTCTCCAAGACCTTACCCTTGCTGCCCACAGCGTCGCTACGCTGTCACAAACGCCAAAGTCCCCAAACAAGCAACATACACATACATACAAGCACTAAATTAAGCCGTTCGAGCAATCCGTTCGTCCGCTCGACCTTCCGCAAGCACCAGCGGATAGGTAACGACGTCACGGAAACCGTGCTCACAATCCCACTGTGACAGGACTAGTCGCAAGCTGGGAAATCCCATAAAAAACAGTGAGCGCGCGCACAAAAGCAAGCATAACTAAGGCCGTGTGAGCGAACCGTACATCCGCACGACCTTTCGCAAGCGTCAGCGGATAGGTATCGATGTCACGGTGACCGTGCTCACAGCCCCACTGCGACGAGAACAGTCGCTGGCCCAGCAATTGCATAAAAACAGGGCGCCAAGGTCCAAAATGACCCGACAAAGGCCGAATGACGAAGCGGCTCGAGCAAAACCAAAATGGAGGTGAGCATGATGATCAGTGTGAGATGCCATGATCCTCATGCTCACCTTCCCGGGCCTCGGGAAGCACCAGGGGCTCCAAAATCCTCGGCGCGGCCAACAACAAAAAAAAACCAGACCCCGGCCGGAGCAACTAGCTCCGGCCGGCTGCCGGCCGGCAAGCAAGGCCGGCGGCGGCCACTGTCAGTCTAGAGGGTCACAGGGAAGAGGGGGCTCACCTCAGGAGGCGGCAGGAACCGGCGGCGGCGGCGCGGGTAGCGAGCCTGCTCTCGGGTTGGCAACCCGAGACAGGGCACGGCGGCTCCGGCAACAAACGGCGACGGCGGCCGGCGGCGACGCGAGCACCGGCAAGAGGAGGTCGCCGGCCGTCGGTTGGGAGGTGACCGCGACAAAAAAGGGCGGCGGGTGGCGGCGGCGGAGCAACCCAAGCTGCGGATGCCCTAGCTGGCTACACCGAGCCCGCGGCGGCTCCGGCGGCGCTCCGGCGGCACGGCGATGGCCGGGGAAGGAGAGGAGGCGGCGCCGGAGGTCCCGAGGGTGACCAAGCTCACCCTCTCCGGCGTCGGGAGGCGGCGGCGGCGCGGCCCCACCATGCTCGGCCCGCAGCTCCTCCAGCAGCAGCTCCAGCAGCCCAGCGGCGGCTCCGGCGGCACTCCGGCGGCGCCAGCAGCCCAGTCACCTCAGGGGGGGCTCACGCATGGGTTCCCCCTGGGTGCTCACCTCAGAGAAGAAGAAGAAGAAGAAGAAGAAGAAGAAGAAGAAAAAGAGAAAACAAGGAGAGAGGGGTGGCCTGGGATGCTCCGGCCAGGTGGTGGCCGGCGGCGGCCGGCAAGGCTCGGGGAGGAGGCCAAAGGGGCAGGGGGAGCTCGGGCTCTGGCTGGGGCTGAGGGAAAGGGAAAGAGTGAGGGAGAGGGGGGAGTGAGAGAGAGAGAGAGAGAGAGAGGGAGAGAGAGTGTGAGGGGATGTTTCAACCACCCCCTCCACCTACTACACCCACACCAACACTCAACCTCTCTCTTCACTCAAACACAAAAACCCCCTTCTCAGCCAGCACAAGATGCTAAAACACCCCTCCACCTGCGATCTCACGCGAAACGGTGCGAAAACAGGGTCTAAATCGCGAAACCGAAAAACGTGACATACGACCTCTCGGCGATCAAGATGGAATAACTTTTCATCCGCTCGTCGCACGACGACGCAGATCACGCCATCGCGTTCAGCACTGCCGAGACATCGAACTCACCATTTTGGTTCGTCAGATTCGGACTCCGGATCGCGCCGTTAGCCGTTCACTCTCCGCGACGAAAAACCAACAACTATTAAAATCCACTAAAATCACTTATATACATATATATATATATAAATACCGGTATATATATACGTATACTGATCAAAAACACAGTAATGGGGGAGAGGAACACTGAGAATTTCAAATTCCCAAAATTCGGATTCTCACATGTTTAGATTGGTTTTATTCTAATCTTCCTATATAGGTTACGCACTTAATTGCCTTCAAATGAAATGCTTCTCTTTATCACATATCAAAATACCATTTCTATAACATCTTCCACTCTCATTGTGCTTAAGTAGCTTTTGAAATTCTGTGCAGATTAAGCGGGAAATTTTCATAATGAAGTTAATTAAGCATCCTAATGTTGTTGGACTGCATGAGGTAACTCGTCATAACTTTTCTATCTTGCCGAGTGATGTTTCTATCTTGTAATTAGACATAATAATTATTTTTATTTATTTAGTATTTTTTTTCCTTCCTGTTTGTGAAATTTGGTCAAATTATTCTCTCCAGGTGGCCAAAGATCAGTTGACGACCATAAGTTTCTGATTAGGTGATGGGCAGTAAGTCGAAGATTTTCATTGTTCTGGAGCTTGTTACTGGCGGAGAGCTCTTCGACATAATTGTAAGCTGTAGAGATCTCAAGTGCGACTCGCAATGCACTCAATCCTAGATTGTAATACACTTTTTAACGTTTTTCTTCTTTTAATTATGTGAAGGCTAATTATGGGCGGATGAGGGAGGACGAAGCTTGAAGATACTTTCAGCAGTTAATTAACGCTGTCGATTACTGTCACAGTAGGGGCGTGTATCACCGAGACTTAAAGGTACAAGAACGGACAAGTTCATTACTTATCAAATATGATGTATACAATGTTCCTTCAATATTGTTGCTGTTTAGAAAGGGAAATTGAACTCGTTTATTGTTTTTTCGCATCTCTTCAGCTTGAGAATTTACTACTTGATGCATTTACAAGCCTAATATACTTTGAATTTTCAATCTGCAATCTGCATTAGTCTAAACTACCGTACCATCATTTCTGACAGTCTGATATTCATGCTGGCATTATCTATTTTAAGACTGTCCGATCATTATTCTTTTAATATATAAAAAAATCTTACCTCTAGGGTGATGGCTTACTGCACACTTCTTGTGGAACTCCGAACTACGTGGCTCCTGAGGTACTGTTGCTTGTTGAAGTAGCTACCTTTGAGTCATCGGGTCATATTTGTGCAAGTTTTCGTGGTTTATCTTTTCTATGTTATGACATTCAGCGATTGCCCTCTTAGATATTCTTTTCGCCTTTCATCCATTATTTGTATAAAATGTTTGAGGCACAGATGTAGTATTGGACCTTAGTTTTGCTCTAGCTATATGTTGAAATCTTATTATCTCGAAATCAAAGGTAACTTTTATAGTGAAGAGCATCTCGAGAGATCTTGAGTTTGAACTGCTTAGTGGTCGGATCATGAGTAGATCACAACAGAACCCATTTGAATTGAAAAATGAAAATCATAATTAAAAAAAAAGAAGAAACCACACAACATGGTGTTTTTTTTTTTAATAGTTAGTTCGAGTTATAACTTTATAGAAGTGAAGTACTCTGTTTTTTTCAAATAGTAGTTCGAGTTATCTCTTTCTATCGTTATAATTTATTATTTATAATTACAGAAAATTACTCAGGACACTACTATCAAATACTCAGGTACACTAATTTGATAGCAAGTCATTACTAGTAATATACTTAAATATTTTTGTATTTTTGTATCATTAACATATATATTTTATATTATTTGATAGGCTGCGGGTGGTAATATCAATCTGATTGATGCATTCTCTCCCAACCATCAATCATCGAATGCAAGTCATGAACCTACAAGTGAAGGAAACCATCGAACCATTTAAATTTTTGTAAACTAGAAACCTCAAATGTTGACTATCTTTAAAACTATTTAAACTTTTTGTTACTTAGTATCTTGCTATATACTATTGGATATGTATTGAATGAAATTGTGTTTTGGATCTTTTGATCAAAAATTGGAATGTTAATTCTTATTGAGACTTGTGTTCATTTTTATGTTGTTGATATATCTTTTATGGTGTTGTTGAGACTTGTGTTAATTATATTTTTTTGTTGTTTGATGAGAAATATAATTTTGTTCTTATGTATACAAATTAAAATAAATATTAATATATTTTTTTATTATGATTTGTATGTTAGAGGCGGTTGAAACATATTGTCATCCCATATTAATATATATAGAGGCGGTTGGAAACGTCTCTACAGATTAATATTTGTAGAGGCGGTTTAAACCGCCTCTACAGATTAATTTTTGTAGAGGCGGTTTAAACCGCCTCTACAGGTTAAATTTTTTTAATAGATTATAAATAAAAAATATTAAAAAATAATTAAATAAAAATGTTGGGGCGGTCACAACCGCCTCTACATACCGCCTCTATGCTCCCCCGGCGGTCGCTAAAACCGCCTCTACGTTGTAGAGGCGGTGTCTACGCAGGCGGTCTAGAGGCGGTTGCGAAAACCGCCTCTACAAATTGTAGAGGCGGTTTAAACCGCCTCTATAATGACTAAAAACCGCCTCTACGAGCGCTTTTTCCTGCAGTGTGTCCAACTATGATGTATGCATCCAAATATTGTCAAGCTAAATAATGTCACAAAATACAACTCACTACTATGTCCATACACTACATGTATATGCATCAACCAACTGTGATGTACTATGTCCAGTTTACTTAGCTTTTACCGAATCAACGAGGAGACTTACACAAGGTAACGTCCCGGCTTGTGCCATGCCTAATGGCCCCGTGGTAGTCAACATTTGATACCAAAATAATCGGTCACGCCCCAGGCCCTAGTGGGAGCCTACCAGGCACTTGCACAGACCTGCCCGCCGTGTACACTAAAATAACTCACAATGTACACAAGGCGTCTACAACAATAATAATCAAGTAGTAGAAGGAATACATTTTAAATAAGGTGATCAGAGTAAGAACATAATTCTACAACTAAAACAAGTTGTCACAAACTATAATCTTAAGATATACAATAAAATCTGCTTTAAAGTACATCACATCCAACACTAGGAGATCGCTCAACTAGAAACATCTATACACCTTTCGCTCAAAATACAAAGAAAGGTGACCATGGTACATCTATAACATCATCGTAGAGGCTCTAGCAAGCTGCTAATCCCTCGCCACGATCCCAAGCCGCTCCTGCTGCGGAAGGCTCTGAAACAAAAACCCAACAATAATGGGGGTGAGAACTATTAAACAATAGTTTCCAGTTGGCAAGACGCCGAGAGTGGCGAAATACACCGCTAGGTCAACTGAGGCAAAGATAGTATAAGCTTAAACATAAAACAATAAGCAATAAATGCTAAACAATAATTCTACTACTATCATGCCTCCAAGTGACTATATCATCTATATGAATATGATTTTTACTATCATATGCCCAAATGTGTCTTTTGCTCTAATTTACATGCATGTCCAATTAATGCCATGACTACTAGTTGAAAGAAAACTTTCTATCATCACAATTAACCATGTCACTATACTAATCATCATGAGTATAGATTTAATGCCACTATGGATGCCACTACAACTAGTGACTAACATGAATGTCCAACTATGATGTATGCATCCAAATGGTGTCAAGCTAAATAATGTCACAAAATACAACTCACTACTATGTCCATACACTACATGTATATGCATCAACCAACTGTGATGTATTATGTCCAGTTTACTTAGCTTTTACCCAATCAACGAGGGAACTTACACAAGGTAACGTCTCGACTTGTGCCATGCCTAATGGCCCCGTGGTAGTCAACATCCCCACGCTGAGAATGAGCATCCCCCACGGCAATCCACTTCGGCGCCCAATACCGCACATGCGAAACAACTATCGCAAAGGCCAACTCCGGAGTGCCGGCTTGTAGGGAGCGACCCTCACAAGCATGTGCGAATGAGCACAAGGGCAAACAAGCGCAGATCATAAGCATTGTATCCAAGGCCAACAAGTCACAATCATCATGTCTAAAATATGGAATCACAACATCGACTCGAGGGTCGGAATCATAATATATATACCATACTTGTTCTCAAATTTCATGTTGATATGTTTCTACCAATATTTAACATGTCTCTAACATGTAAGTGGTTACATCTCACTCTACCAATAGGAATGGACCTACGTCTCATTCATGACCCCAACAGTTTACAATCATATGCTATAACCAAAGCCATACTCAATGCATTGTACTAATGCTATTTTCGATGCATTCTACCAATACCATAATCCATGCATTATTATAATGCCATAATTCATGCATTCTACAATGCTATAACCCAAGCGTTATTCTAATGCCATGATCCATGCATTTTATAAATGCCGATAAGTCATCATTCATAATATACATAGGTCATACTATTTGAACCTCCACTTTATGGAATATAAGGATCATCATGTAAGTACTTTATTCTTATTTAATTAAGCAATTTTATACTTTTGCCATTTACATAATCAAATAAGTAGGAAAACCCCTTTCATCATGTTTTAACTATGGAATCGTTCAACGACCTAAAGGTCGGGCTTAATGTCAACAATGCCAATCTTAGTTGCTCACCTAGATGAGGTGCAACGTTCATAGCTTCACATCTTGTCATTAACATGCAATATGTCATGTTCTTTCCACTATCTATGGCCATATGAATCAATGTCACATCCAATGTTATGCTAGGTCAAGTCCAATAGCCTCACTAGTCATATAGTGTGTCATATGATACTAACCATCTCTAACATGCATATCTTAAATAGCATAACGAGAATATATTGTCACAACATCATTGTGTGGACCCTAGCATGCATATCATTCTCATAAACCTCTACTATATAGAGTGTGCTAAAATTCACATGCAACATACATAAGTCATGTGTTCACAATTTCTACCGTATCATAATTAGCACATTTATGCATCTAATCAATCCCATAATAAAATATGAGACATAGGGAGAGTTCACCCATTTCGGTGAGGTCAGATCCACCGGATACCCATCGAAACCTCGCAGTACTTCAAAACGAAGTTGTCCCGTAAGCTTCTCATGTCCTAAAAAAAAATTTCAAGGGGTTAGAAGCATCGAACAAGCTCACCACGAAATTCACCAAAATTATGAAGAAAAAATATGTGAATAATACCTTAATCCAAGCAAAACTAGTGCAAACTCCAAATCGACCCATTGGAGCTTCAAATCCAACCTACAAGAGTGTTCTACACTCATCAATTTTATCTCACAAACCCTCATGAGAAAAACCCCATCATATTCCTAGTTTTCCAAAAACTAGGTTTTCCAAAGAAATACTTACAAATCTCACATGTAGAGGGTGTAAGAAAGCTACAAACCTCTACAAAAGCTCCAATCCAAACTAAATGGTGCTAGGGTTGAAGGTCCATCCACAAACAAGCCTTCTCCAACCAATCTAAGCTTCCTCCAAGTCGAGCTAGCGAGCCTCGAAGCAAAAAGGGGAAAGGAAAATAGATCAAACCCAAAGATCTCAAAGGTTGGAAGCAAGAAATCAAGAGAGAAAGAGAGAAATCTTACCCTTCTCCTCTCTCTAACCTCAGCCCAAAATGGCTAAGGGAGGGGATGAGGGAGTATATAACATGAAGTAACAATTGCACCTAAACACCGACTATCCCTAGCGCAAGTGGCAAAAGGCTTGGTGGTTGGTACCTGAGGTCCGGAGTTCGAATCCTAGATGATTTACATTTCTTGCTAAGTTTATTTCTAAAAAAAATAAACGAAGCGGGTAGCGTGCTACCTTTCTCTCAAAAAAAAAAAAAACAATTGCACATAAACCCCTCCAACACCCAAAATTGCAAACAGCTCGAAAAACTGATTCTGCAGCACTGTATTCCGGTATACGAATAGATATTCCGAAATCAGCCCCAAAGATCCGCAAAACCCGAGCCTAGGCCAAAAACAGATTTTTATACAGCATTCGGGAATCCCAAAGTCTATTCCGGAATAAATTAAATATGTTCTGAAATCCAAAAGCACATTCCGGAATACAGTGCAAAATCACCTTTTGCAGATTTCGCTCTCCGGAGTCCGTTTTCGCACTCTCCAAGTCCCGAAAACACTCCCAAGCTCACCAAACTCAATCCAAAACTCCAGAATAGTATAAAGCACTATTCTCTCACTAGAACTCCGCAATTTGCTAAAGTTAAGTGTGCTACAAAAAGTAACCCTCTTCTAGCCCCGCGGGCTCCAGGTCGGATATCCCCTCTGAAGACGGTGAATCGTTCACCGTCTTCAGTAAGGCGGTGAACGATTCACCGCCTTTGTAATATACAAAGTGAAAGCGGTGAATGATTCACCGCCTTCACTAAGACGGTGAACCATTCACCGTCTTTAGTGCAAATCCCCCGCTACCAACCGAATTTTCTCTAAGTCCTGGAGGTGGAGCTGAAACACAGATAAGACAGTGAATCATTCACCGTCTTTGTAATATACAAGTGAACGCGGTGAATGGTTCACCGCCTTCACTTTGTATACTACAAACTAAAGGCGGTGGCGTGCCCTTGAGAAGATGGTGAACCGTTCACCGTCTTCAGTAAGGCGGTGAACGATTCACCGCCTTACTGAAGATGGTGAACCGTTCACCGTCTTCATTAGGTATACCCGACCCCGCCACCTCTCTTCTTCTCTCTTGCGCTTTCGGTCTCTCTCTATCTCTCTCTATCTCTCTCTCTCTCTCTCTCTCTCTCTCTCTCTCTCTCTCCTCTCTCTCTCTCTCTCTCTGCCTCCCTCTCCAGGAGCCCTCGCCGGCCGCCGTCGCCCCCCCCGATCGCCGTTGCCCCCCGCATCCGCCGCCCCTGCCAACCTCCCTCAACAACCCACATTGCAGGTAGCTCCATTGCTACCTGCTGGATTTTCTCAAAATATGAATAAGCATTTTTTAGCTAATTAAGTTTGGTTTATATTTAATTTTATTACTCAATTAGCTATTGTTGGCTACCTGCTCCATGGCATTGTTAGTATTGTAGGTATTGTTGGCATTGTGGCAATAGGGTTAGACTTGTAAAAACTAGATTTAGAATGGTGAACCATTTTCCAATTTTACAATTGGTGTAAAAATTAGGTTTAGAATGGTTAACCTTTTTTTCTGTTGGGAGTAGTAGGAGTAGTCCTGATCAGATGCAACCTTTATTAAGTTTTTGTATTATATTCACTAAATATTTTTAGAGGAGATTTAAAAGTTTTTTTCTGTGTAGTTAAAATGGCTAGTCGTCAGATGTCTCTAAGTGTTCATTGGGATGGACGGTTAGTTACGGATAGAAATGGTCCCCAATATGTCGGCGGTCGAAAGAAATTGATCGTAATTCGTTCAGATACGACATATACTAATTTTTAGACGAGAATGTATCGTTTAGCAAATTGTAGTAGAGAAGAATGTCATCTCAAATTCACAATTCGATGCCCTACGGGAGCGAATGAATATATAGCTCACGAAATAGTAGATGATGAATCATTGGAGGGATTAATTGGATTGTTTGAACATTATGGATGAGTGTCGGTATATATTGAGAAATATTTATATCCGTCGGAGACACAATATCAGTCGCAAGGCTATTACACAAGACTGCTTCATAATGATATCGATGTGGGTTTTTCGGATAATCCAATTGGTGACCGCGAAGTTGGTAACGAACTAGGCGTCGGGATGACACAGTAACTGAAACCTCTAGATGTCGGTGAATATTTTCTTTAATTATTAAATATTTTGATAAATTTAAATTATAAATACAGCAGACAGAGTCAGTCTCCACGTGCGCAACCCTCGACCTCACGTGCACAACCCTCGACGGCACGTGTGCAACCTTCGACGTCACGTGCGCAACCATCGACATCACGTGCGCCACCCTCGACGTCACGTGCGCCACCCTCGACCTCACGTGCGCAACCCTCGACCTCACGTGCGCAACCTTGGACCTCACGTGAGGAACCCACAATATTTCATGCACTACCGACGAACTCCTGTGCAAAATCTATCATATCTCATATACAATTGGAACCTTATGATTGGGGGTAAAGAAAATTTTATTTTTTTTTACTTGATAGTATATAAAAATGTACCTAATGTAGTAAAGATTCGGGACCTATTGCAGGCTATTTACGTCTACTGATTGGAGTGAAGTTCCTAATATTGTCGATGAAGGAGATGATAATGACAGTAATCAGGGGGATGCACCCATTCATAATGATGATCATTATATTAGTGAGGACGACGATTGGAATGATGTAGCTGCTGAGGTTGAAGATGATCACGATGGTGGGTTAAATTACCTTGCGAATGCCATTTATAGTGTGAACGACGACCCGCATGTAAACAACGAATATGTAGACAATCCTGATGAGGAACTTGATTTTATTGACCATCCGGAGCAATTTCCTACAGATAACAATTGGATAAATGAGTATGTTGTGAATTCGACTGAGTTCGATGTTAGACGGACCAATACCGGTCTACCTAGCATTGACGGGACTTGGCTTCATCGAACCTTTTATGATAAGGCATCTTTAGTGGACGCTCTAGATCGATGGCACATTGCTCACAATGTTCAGATGAAGGTTTTGAAATCCACCAAAATGACTTATACAGTAAAATGCACGGTTGAGGGATGTCCTTGGAGATTACATGCCTCGGTTCCTAAAGATACAACATATTTCAGAGTTAAGACATATGCAGGTCAACACACTTGTGTTATTCCAATGCTAAATGTGGCGCACCGTAATTGTACTTCAAATCTCATTTGTCAGGAGATTCTCTCGTTAATGAAGGCAAGACTTAATATGACACCAAAAGAAATACAGGAAACGGTGCGATCCACTTTGCATGTTGACATAAACTACTGGAAGGCATGGCTAGCAAGGAGCAAAGCATTACAGATTATTTATGGGAGCTGGGAGCAGTCATACACAGACTTGCCTCGGTATCTTACTATTGTAGTACACTGAACTTTAGCAAATTGCGAGGTTCTAGTGTGAGATTAGTGATTCGTACTAATCTGGAGGTTTTGGTTGTGTTTCGAGCTCTTGGGAGCGTTTTCGGGACTTTAGAAGTGCGAAAACGGACTTCGGGAGTCGAAATCTGCAAAACTGCAGGTTTTGGCATCGCATACCGGTATGTACCTTTGGGATACCGGAATCCAGTGTTAAAACTGGTTTGCGCAGCTCTCGGGTTCTGCGGAATCCCGCTGAGGATACCGGATTGGGCGTGCATTCCGGTATGTTACTTCGCATACCGGTATTGGAGTGATGATACCGGTATTGGCTTTAGCGCATACCGGAATCCCTTCGTGTGGCCTGGTTGGCCGAGGCTCGGGTTGCGGGATTTCTGGCCGGATACCGGTATGCCCATACGCATACCGGTATACAGAGCCGAAAATCCTGTTTGAGCTGTTTTGCGAATGTTGGCTTTTGGAGGGGTGTTAGGGCAATTGTAGCATCATACAACTTAACCCTTCACAGCCATCCTCTCAGCCATTTGAGCTGAGGACTTAGAAGAAAAAGGTGGGTCTTCTCTCCCTTTCTCTCTCTAGATTTCTTGCTTCTTTGGTGTTGGAACCTAGGGTTTGATCCCTTTCTCCCCTCTCCTTTGCTCTCAAGCTTGCTAGCTTGCTTTTGGAGGAACGTGGTGGAGAAGAGAAGAGTTTGTTTGAGGTTTAACTCCAACCCTAGCTTCTTGGACCTAGCTTGGAGCTTTAAAGAGGTGAGTTTTCCTCTTTTGATCCTCTTTTGGAGTTTATTTGGGTTTTTGGTTGGAGAAATCCTAATATGGTAAACCTAGGGTTTATGTTTAGGGTTTCTTGATTATAGACTTTTGATTGGGAATTGATGGGTGTAGAATGTTATGTTAGGTTGGATTTGAAGCTTCCTAACTCTATTTTGGAATTTAGACAAGGAATTCTTGATCCAAGGTAATTCCACCCTTTTTCCCCTTTTTGTTATGTCGTTTTTCGAAAACGTTCGTTCGATGTTTCTAACCCCTTAGAGATCTCCTTTAGGGCGCTAGAAATCGAGGGGGCAACTTTGGTTTCGGATACTGCGAGGTTCCGAAGGGCATCGGGTGGGTTTGACCTCACCGAAATGGGTGAATTCCCCCTATGTCTTCGTTTTAGCTTAAGAGCTTAAATTAATGCATATTCATGCTAGTTAAGACATGGTAGAATTTTGGAATGCATGGAATTCATGTACTATATAGATGCAAATTGTATGCCCTATGTAGTAGGAGGTTTGCATAGTTTTAAGCATAGCGCATCGTGGTTGGCTATGGGAATTGAATGTTTCGTTCTTGTACTTGTTTAATCGCTTATTTGAAGGAATAGAAACATGTGTAATGGTAGATGGACAATGGATTTGAAAACACTCTTGACACTTAGCTTGTTGAACTAGTTATAGAGTATATATGACATATGACATGTTAGAATCAAAAGGTGAAGCTAAACATATGACATTCCACTTAGAGGAATAACATGATGGACATTATAACCTAGTATTGGACATTGTTTGGTTTTCCATGTTTTTAGACATGATGAGAGTTATTACATGGTTGATTGTTACTTGTTAGCCACTATGCTCGTTTACACATGCTTGTGAGGGTCGCTCCCCACAAGCCGGCACTCCGGAGTTGGCCTAGCGACAGTTATTTCGTCCGTGTGTTAGAGAGAGCGCCGAAATGGAACCGCCGTGGGTAAGGCTCACCAAAGCGTGAGGTGTTGACTACCACGGAGCCATTAGGCTCGGCACAAGTGAACAACCCCTTTATTGTGCTATTTATGACTACATATTTTAGTTATATGCAAAGGTGAACATTCATATTGTAAAAAGGTGAAACATTGCATGCTTACACACGTGCTTGGATAGAATAATTCATGTTTTATGAAAACATCTTGAGGCATAGTAGTATTATATTTCATTTATAATTATGCTTTTTGTTGTCTAACCCTACTTTGCCTCAGTTGGCCTAGTGGAGTACTCCGCTCCTCTCGGCGGCTTACCCACTGGGAACTATTGAATAATAGTTCTCATCCCCCTGGGGTTTGTTGTTTTATTTCAGAGCCATCCACTGCGGGAGAGGCTAGGGACCGCGGCAAGGGTATTGCGAGTAGCTAGATCGCGAGGGAGCTAGCGACTAGGTGGAGCACCTTTCTTGTATTTTATTTGGGAGGTGTTTTTGTATCGACCACTTTTGTAGAGACTACCCTATGTCCCGTTTGTGTTATTATTGTACTAAGCTTATGTTTTGGCTTTACACTCTTTTATAGTATTTCATACTTTCACCTTGAGACCTTACTTGTTTAGTACGCATGCTCTGATTATCATGTTAGGATTACTTGTTTATTCCTTTCTTGTATGATTTTTATAGACGCCTTGTGTGCACGTTGGTTGTTTCTGTACACGGCGGGTCTGTGCATGCGCCCGGGTGGACTTCCGCTGGGGCCCCGGGGCGTGACAACTATGGTGCAGAGTAGTAATCCTGGTACTTTATGGCGCCTTGAACATAGATGGCCATCAGACGGAATATCTCGGTTTGGTCGTATTTTTTGGTCATTTGGTCTTTCTATTCATGGATTCGCACATTGTCGGCCGGTAGTGAGCATTGATGGCACTCACTTATATGGCAAATACGATGGCCAAGCATTGATAGCGACGGCTATAGATACAAATGAGAAAAAAATTTCTTTAGCATTTGCAATTTGCGAAGGAGAAAATGGTGGAAGTTGGCGTTGGTTTTTACAAAATTTGCATAATTATGTTACACGTAATCGACAGGTTTGTTTTATATTTGATCGATTTAGTGGCTTAAAAAAAATAGTGGCTGAGATATATCCTACGCGACAGGGGCATGCACACCGGTGGTGTCTTCGACACATGAAAGCAAATATGAATAAGTGTTTTAAGAATGAATCGTTATTGGACAAATTCTATGCTGTTGGTAGTGCTCCAATAGCGGTAGAATATTTTAAACTTAAAGAAGAGTTACTTACGTTGGATCAGGATGCTTGGAAGTGGGTGGATGATCTCGAAGAATACAAAGAGTATTGGGCGTGGGCATTTGATGGAGGACGACGCTTCGGGTTGATGACCACTAATATGTCTGAAAGTTTAAATGGGGTACTTAAGGGAATTCGCGCTCTGCCTATCACGACATTTGTCGCGGGGACATTTAACAAACTTAATAGTTATTTCTTGGAGCGTCGTGAAGATGGTGAAAGTATGACGGGCACGTTAGCTCCGAGAATACAAAGTCGGATTACAATGAATATGGAGACGGCGCGGGGACACATTGTCTATCGATTTGGGCCTATTGAGTTTGAGGTCCAAACTGGAGATTTCAATTACAAGGTTTCCCTGAATGGACCAGATGCAGATTGTGATTGCGGCGAATTCCAGCTAACTGGAATACCTTGCTCGCATCTGTTAGCAGTTTGCAGTACTTCGCAAAGAAGAATAGACTTTCATAATTTTTGTTCCAGTTGGTATACCATTGAATGTTATCGCGAGACATACGCACCACATTTCCATCATTTTCCAGGTAGGCGACACTGGCCACAACCCCAGGGCCCACCAATTGTACCACCTCCCGTGAGAAGGAAGAAAGGTCGACCACGATTAACTCGTATTCGCAATATAATGGACGAAACTGTAGGGCGACGAACAAATGTAGCATTTGTAAACATGATGGCCATTATAGAAACACCTGTCCACAAAATACAGAGAGAGCACAACAAGGACGTCGACGTACGACTTGTTACCTAACTTAGTAGTAATTGTAAATCTTTTCATATTTAACACGCTTTCTGCTAATATGTTACTAATTACAATATCTTTAAAATTGCAGATGGCAGATCTAGAGGACGCGGGACCGGTTGATTCGTCCGTCCTGACGGAACAGCATCTCCATAGGTCTAGATTTATCAGGAGTGAGGTGAGAGGCAAAAAATGGAAGTGAAAGTTATCATAGTATTAATAAATAGAGATGTTGATCTAACAATTTTTTTTTTCTCTATAGGGGTATCGTGTTGTTCAGTTCACAAAGCATGACCGTAAGTTAAACCAGTGGGGACTTGATCATCCAGCGGTGCTCGATCTTCTACGACAGGCTGTATTCTACTATATTTCACGACTTAGGCGCGTGCAGCTCGATCAAGCTTTATTAAGAGCTATGGTCGAGAGATCGAGACGGGAGACACAGACTTTTAACTTCTGCCACGGTGAGATGACGATTACACTTCAGGATGTGGCGGTTATTTTTGGTCTTCGTGTGGATGGAGAGTCTGTGACTGGGACTGCATTGTACCCGTGGTTGGATATTTGTCAGGGGCTTTTAGGAGCTGTGTCGGATGACATCAGAGCCGGTCAGATTAGACTAGATTGGTTATACCAACTCTTCCACCATATACATTTGGATGCCCCTGCTGGATTAGTTGCAGCCACAGCATGCACCTACTGTTGGCCTAGTGGTCCTAATCATTCATTAGATTTTGATGATAACAAATAATCACGATTATTGGACTAATCTTTTATCTTGAGTTTTGTGTTTAGACTTCTCTGTCTTAAAAAAAAACTCAAAATGGGCAATCTTCTAGCACCAAGCTTCACCACTTGAAGCTATGCTTGCTTTCTTTGTCAAATAGACAAACTCACTCTCTCTATTCCTTAATCTGTTTCATATTATGCTTTAAGATTAGAGTGAGAAACTTTGAGCTAAGTTTAAATTATTCTACTTATCCTTTTATAGCTCACTTGAACAAATCTCTATTTGATCCTACTTGTAAAGCTCTCAAAATCTGCTCAGAATCGATTTTCTGTCAAGTTACTATTTTGGACTCTGTTCTGGGCGCCCTAAAGTGGATCCGAATCTGGTGTGTTTTGTGGATCCTGCTTGTTTACTATTTGGGTGGTCCAGAAACTTCTTCACCTGATCTGGGCGCCCACAACTTTTGGAGGCCCGAAAGTTCTGCTCAGAGAAAACGGCGCGCATGGTCTGACAGTGTCAGAAAAGCTGACGCGCGTGATCTGGGCGCCCACAAGTTGACTTCTGGAGGCCCGAAAGTTCTGCTCAGAAAAAATGGCACGCATGGTCTGACAGTGTCAGAAAAGCTGACGCGCGTGATCTAAGCGCCCACAACTTCTGGAGGCCCGAAAGTTCTGCTCAGAGAAAACGGCGCGCATGGTTTGGCTGTGTCAGAAAAGCTGACGCGCATGATCTGGGCGCCCCCAAGTTAACTTCTGGAGGCCCGAAAGTTCTGCTCAAAGAAAACGGCGCGCATGGTCTGAAAGTGTCAGAAAAGCTGACGCGCGTGATCTAGGCGCCCACAAGTTGACTTCTGGAGGCCCGAAAGTTCTGCTCAGAGAAAATGGCGCACATGGTTTGGCTGTGTCAGAAAAGCTGACGCGCGTGATCTGGGCGCCCACAAGTTTCTGGAGCCCCGAATGTACGGATCCAGAAAAGCGGCGCGCGTGGTCTAACATTGTCAGAAAAGCCGACGCGCATGATCTGGGCGCCCATAAGTTTCTGGAGCCCCGAATGTACGGATCCAGAAAAGCGGCGCGCGTGGTCTGGCTGGGTCAGAAAAGCTGACGCGCGTGATCTGGGCGCCCACAATTTCTGGAGGCCCGAATGTACGGATCCAGAAAAGCGGCGCACGGGGTCTGACAGGCCGCTAGATGTGCAGTGCGCGTGCTCAACTTCTGGGCGCCCGAATTCCTGTTTAGGGCGCCCGAAAGTGCAACGACCTGAAGCTGGCTGAGGCTATAAATAGATGGTGTTGAGGCCTTTCTCAGCAAGGATTTTCAAGTCCCCTTGAGCTTAAATACTTCAGTGTTCTTAATACTCTTAGCTCTCAATTCTCTCAAAACTTGAGTGAAATTAGTAGTGAGATATAATCTTGTAAAAGAGAGAAAAGAAAAGTGTTGAAGCTTGAAAGTGTAACTTCTTGAGAGAAGAAGGTGTTGGTGTGAAGGCTTGGTGCTTGCCCGCAAAAGCATCGTCTAGTGGAGATCCAACGTTCTCTTGTGTTGAGAAGTTGGCGGGGACGTAGGCAAAGTGCCGAACCTCGAAACAAATCGATTGTGTGCTTCTTGAGTTTGCATTTCTCTAACTCCTCACTTTCTCTCACTTTATTTGTTTCGAATTTTTAATTTACTTGATTATTTAGCATTTTATTTTAGAAACCTACTTCACCCCCCCTCTTAGGTTGCCATTTTGATCCTCACCTACATGTTATATCAGATTGGGTGTAGCCTATTTTCGAACCCCACCGGATATAGAGTTTACCTGAAGTGGCTGCCACTTTTGAAGGATTTTGATGAGGCAGGTTAGCATGGGGTGCAGCAGCATTGGCCTATATTTATCGTGCGTTGGGAGCGGCTTCATTAAAAGGAAAGGCCGAATGTTGTTGCTTCGTGATATTATTACAGGTATAATAAGTAATATTATAATTGTTATATAACTGTTTAATTTATTGTAATTTATTTATAGATTTGGGCGTGGGACCATATTCATATCGGGCGACCTACTGGCGTTGGAGCTATCCCGATATAGCAGATTGCCCTTTGGGTTGCCGGTATGACATATAAATTTGATACATATTGTATTTCTATATACATTTGCAACTAACACGTATACTTTTCAAAATTTAGCTGGGCGAACGCTGGTGGGTTACGATTTGCAACTAATGTTAGGACCACAGATATTGAGTTTTATCGGGATGAGTTAGATCTGCAGAGAGAGTCCCGGGTACGTATTAATGCAACCATCTTTTTCAATATTATACAAACGTATTATTGCATTCAGCTGACTATTAGCTTGTTCACAGATTATATGGAGGTCGTATACAGATACTATTATTGCCGCGCTACCGGCATTTTGTGTACAGGGCAGTCAGGTTTGGCGATCGAGGACGATGCTGATTTGCTTTCATATTGTAGAGATGCATGTACCGGATCAAGTCCTACGACAGTTTGGTCTTCTCCAGCATATACCCATTAACGTGGAGACCATCCGTCGTGTCACTTCTCAGGGGCGGCCAGATGAGGATTGGGCAGTCTTTCGTGCTGCACACATCGAGAGATGGGGACAGAGATTACAGCACATTTTTTACCAGCTGCCGATTGTCGGTGATGACCCGATACAGGCGGCCTCCATTTATATGCAGTGGTATTGGCAGATAACGAGAAGACGGATTTCTCGTCCAGTACAACGTCCATCGTTGACTTACCAGCCTCGTGAGCAGACCGAGAGAGCTTTGGTACAATCACTCATATATTAATTATTATTTTAATCTTATATTAATATAGATTGGAAAAAGTGAGTTTTTATTTATAATGCAGTTGGACGCATTATGACAGACTCACTACAGCATCAGACAGCTAGTTGATGATCCCCGTGTGATCCATACGATGCTGGAGTCTCTGACGGGCATCTGTGCCCATATTGAGTCGGTACTGGAGCATGCTCCTGCCATACCTGTTGTCACAGATATCGGGGGTCGAGATTTTGGTCATGCCTCGACATCGGGTCATCATATGCGACAGTCACCGTCTCCTATTGGATCATATTCGACATCGAGCCAGCAGGTGTCACGGTCTCCATCTCATACTGACGTTGGAGTTATGCCTGCCGCCCCTTCGACATTTTCTTTCTTGACTTTGGACTTGGACTCGCTTCCGCCACCAGTCTCACGAGCGTATTTTAGATCTGGCTATTCTCGTCGTCATGGCGCGTCATCATCACAGCACCGCCCAGCATCTACACCGGCCACTGTCGAGGGTGATCGACCAGAGCCAGAGGAGACTCAGGCGATTTCGGAGCATCCTGAGGGCATCATTATCGCGGATCTCGATCAGATGGCCGGTATCGAGCCACTTGATGACGTACCTCCTGCTGAGCTCGATGTTGATCGTGGCCGTAGATGTGGACGTGGACGTGCACGCGGACCTGGCCGAGGACGTCGAGGGAGAGGAAGATCGAGAGACTGACATTCATATGATTTAGATCGAACACATTGTATATTTTTTTTTGAGAGAGAAAGGTAGCACGCTACCCACTTCGTTTATTTTTTTTAGAAATAAACGTAGCTGGAAATGTGAATCAACTAGGATTCGAACTCGGGACCTCGGGTACCAACCACCAAACCTTTTGCCACTTGCGCTAGGGATAGTCGGTCACATTGTATAATATTAATACATCTTTATTTAGTTCACATTTGTATATCTTTGTGTTTTTATTGATATTCCTATGCTATTGGTTGTATCTTGTTGTTCTACTTGTCTTGTTGTGTTTCTTGTTGAAAAATTTATTCTCGTAAAATTTCGTGGTTCAAAATTGTACAAATTGTTGCTAAAAATTATTTAAAAAATGGGGTGTGGTCTGTTTGCACTATGGGCATGTTTGGTTCATGATTGGAATTGGAAAGGAAAATGGATTTGGATTGCTTTGGAATGGGAAATGGAATGATGAATCATCCAAAAATATTTGGTTCATTATTGGAATAGAAATCGGAATGAGCCTCTATGATTTTGATGGGGGGTTTTGATTAAGAGAGATGAAGGGAGAGAAGGGAGGTGTTTATAAGAGAGGATTTTGAATAATTTACTTTGGAATGGGTCAATTCGGAGTTCAAAGCCGGATTGGGCCATAAATGGATTTGGCCATTTCCATTCCGGAGTGGAATCGGAATCGGAATCCGATTCCTGTGAAACAAACAACAACTATCGGAATCGACGAATCTCATTCTGATTCCATAGTGTAAAGTAGGTGAACCAAACATGCCCTAAAGGCGGTGAATCAGCCTTCATGAAGACGGTGAATCATTCACCGTCTCCACAAAGACAGTGAATGATTCACCGTCTTATCTGTGTTTCTGCTCCGACTCCAGGACTTAGAGAAAATTCGGTTGGTAGCGAAGGATTTGCACTAAAGGCGGTGAATGATTCACCGTTTTAGTGAAGGCGGTGAACCATTCACCGCTTTCACTTTATATATTACAAAGGCGGTGAATCGTTCACCGTCTTACTGAAGACGGTGAACGATTTACCGTCTTCAGAGGGGATATCCGACCTGGCGCCCGCGTGGCGAGAAGAGGGTTACTTATCCAAATAAAATTTTGAGATGATCATTTCGCAAATTGTAAATTTTTGAAGGGTCATTTTATAAAAAAGTCCTCTCAAATTGTGGTCTCCGATGGACAAAGGTGCACAGAGACAATTTCACAAATACTTGACGCTCACAAACAAACCACAATCAATGCATGCGGAAAATCATTTGGTGCGAGAGGGCGACAAACTGAACCCAAATTTTTAGGTTGGAATGCACTGTGCAATAACAAAGAATTGCTTCCGACTAAATTTCTACAAGTATCATCCTGCATTTATTCAATCATTTGCTTTTTAAGTTCCTAAATTCCATGCTGAACATATTAGGCTACCAGTGATATTCAAAGAAAGCTGAATGAGCTCTTTATTCTTTGACCTGTGTTACGGATTTTGTATTGGCATATTTCGTGAGTTGTTGAGTCGGAGTCTTGAAGGTCGAGTGCTTCGTGAACATGTTGAAGAATCCGAGACTTCAAGCATAGACAACCATCGACTCACATATTGAATCATGACGTGAAGGTAAGTTTTATTGTTTATATGGTGATTCATCGTTAATTATGGTATTGGAATCATGTGTATGTTTATAATCGGATTAAATGAGTTTTTAGGAACTTTTGATTCTTTGTTTAAACTTTTTTATTGGAATTCCGGAGTCACATACCGGTATGCGTAATCTGATACCGGTATGCAAGTGTATTCCGGAATACAATTTGGTGTTCCTCAAAACCGTTGTTGAAAATACTGTTTTCTGGATTGTATACCGGTATGTTTAATCTAGTACCGGTACTGAAACTTGTATACCGGTATTGAATCTTGTAGTACCGGAATGCCTTTGCGTGAGAAACTGTTTCCGTCATCGCATTCCGGTATCTGCATACGTATACCGGTATACAGATCCAGTTTTGGTATGTTTTGATCTAATCCGACTCTATTTGATTCTAACACCTATAAATAACATATGAGGGTTCTCTTTAACTTTGAACAACTCAGAATTCGTGAAAGAGAAACCCTAGAGGCTAGGATTTTCGTTCTAAACCTTTTTCCACAAAATAGCCTCCGAGATCAATTCGAGATAGTTGTAATTTCTATTTCATATGTCGAATTGATCTCCCTCTTGCTTAGAACTTGTTCTTCTGGTTCTTAATGAAATTCTAAGCAAAGAATCACCTGTAAACCTGAGTTCCTGTTCCAATTGGCGTCGTGGATTCGGCGTGTTCAAGGCGTCGTGGATTCGGCGTGTTCGAGGCGATTCGTGGATTCGGATCGTGAAGGCTTCGTGGATTCGAGGCGTGGCGTCTGTGGATTCAGACGTGAGGCGTGGACTGCCGTGGTGTGCGCGAGATCCAGAGAAGATAAAGGAGAGGTTAAGTCCGTGGAGTCGGTAATCACCTTGTAATCTTTTATTCTTAGTGGATTGTTTTTCGCGTGTTTGGTCCCGTGGGTTTTTCTCCAAAGTGGAGTTTTCCACGTAAATCTCAGTGTGCTGATTTTATTTTCCGCATTACTTTACAGCATTGAGATTTGTGTTTTTGTTGTTACACCTATTCACCCCCCTCTAGGTGATAGATATACTCTAGATAGATCCTAGGGCTACCCCCTATCTTACAATTGGTATCAGAGAGGGATCTAGGCCTTATCTATCTTAATGGGTGAAGGAGGTAACAACTTTAGGCCACCATTTTTTGATGGTACTAATTATGCCTATTGGAAAGTCCGGATGAGAGCCTTCCTCATCGCAATTGATGAGCGTGTATGGCAAACCATTGAAGTCGGGTGGAAACATCCAACCGAAGTGGTTGATGACGCGACTATACTTAAGCCACGGAATAAGTGGTCGAAGGATGAAATTGACTTATCGTCTTTTAATGGTAAGGGTATTAATGCGCTATTTAATGCCTTATCTCAAACCGAGTTTACACGTGTCTCAGCATGTGAAACGGCTAAAGAAATTTGGGATACTCTTCGAGTTACACATGAGGGTACAAGTCTAGTAAAAATACAAAAGCTTCAAATGCTTACGAGTCAATTTGATTCTATACGCATGGAGGAGCATGAATCATTTATTGATTATTTTACTAGACTTCAAGATGTCATTAATACATGTGCTAACTTGGGAGAGAAAATCCCGGAATCTAAAGTCGTTAGAAAAATCCTTCGAACACTTCCGGAGCGTTTTAGGGCTAAAGTCGCGGCTATTGAAACGATCAATCATCCGGATGATATGAAAGTTGATGAATTAGTAGGCGCTTTACAAACTTATGAAATGACTTTTCCTACTAATCAATCTTCTTCCAAGTCTTTCTCTAAGAGTACAGGTGCTGCACTTAATACAACAAAGGAGGAAGACGAGGATACCGAATCCGACGATGAAGTTTCTCTTGAAAATTTCGAACGTCAAATGGCACTTCTTACTAAGAAGTTTCGTCGGAAGTTTAGGAAGAATCACAACATTCAAGCTTCATCCTCAAATCGAAAGCCTTCTTTTAACGAATCTTCACATTCTAAATCTTCTAAAGAAAAGAAGTTTGGAAAGTCTTCTAAAGAAACGGATGAGTTTGTAGGTGAAATCTGATGCTACAAATGCCGAGGATATGGTCATATCGCCACAGTTTGTCCCTCGAAGAAATCCTATGATAAGAAGGCCTTACAAGCTAAAACTTGGGATGATTCTACCTCAACTGATTCGGGTTCTAATGAAGAAGAAAACAATGATGCTACTGCTTTATGTTCACATGTTTCTTCTTCTCTTTCTGTTTTTTGTTTATCATCTGTTATTGCTAACCCCTTTGCTTCTCCTTCTGTGCATGAAACGTCGAGCGAAAATGGCACTAGCGAGGGGGAGTCGGATGATGAAAGTTTAGCCGATGCCTACAATCAACTTCTTATTGAATCGAAAAAGTTGGCTAAGCTAAACAAGAAGCAACGGAGACGACTACTTGAGCTTGAAGGAGAAAATAATGAATTGCAAAAGTCTACTGAAGCTCTTGCGGAGGAAAGGGAACATATTCTAACAAGTACTAAAATCCTCCAAGAGAAGCTAGACCAAGCGGAGATTTCAAACAAAACAAATCAAGAAAAGGTTGGATTTCTCGAACTACAATACAAGGAAATTTTTGCTTCCAACCAAGTTTTGACCAAACAAGTCCATCAACTTAAATCCGATATTCAAAAATTCTCCTCCGGATCAAAGAAACTTGATAACATGCTTGGACTTGGTCAAACGGATAAAATTGGAGTCGGATATGAAAGAACTCATGTTAAAAGGAGTGGAATTTCAGCATCTAAAACTCCATCCAAAGTAAAGGAGATTGTATGCCATAAATGTGGGATTCAAGGACACATTAAGAGGTTTTGTCCTAGAAGTGAAAAGAAAATGTCATCTTCAACAATCCGACAACTCCCGAGGACTCAAAAGAAAATTCAAACGGGTCAAAATGCGAAGATCAACCGAATGTCTAAGCCACAACAAAAAGAAAATTCTATGTGCAAACCAAGGGTTGCTCCAAAACCGAAGAAAGCGGAGCTTCATTCAAATAAACCAAGTCAACCGAGAATCCTACAAGTTTGGGTTCGGAAAGGTGATATATTTCCTTGTCTTAAGCATTAATATGTTTGAAATATTGCATTGATCCATATTTATTGCATATCTTATTCGATCATTGCTTTTCGTTACTTGCTTTTGTTATTTTAATGCTTTAAGGTTGTGTCGACTTGTGTTTTCCTTTCTACATTAATCTGTGCCTTAGATGTTTGTTGATTCACATTCATTCACTCTCTTTTTAATCTCACGTTAATTATCTATTTTATTCCATCTTTATTATCTTTGGAAATACTACATTGTGAGATTTCATAATTTTTATATTCATCAAATTTGGGTAATCATGTATAATCTCTAGAAGCTTAATCTATCTCGGTTGTGTGTGTTGAATTTGATGGATAGTCATTCTCTTACAGACTCTAATTTGTCACATGTACCTTCATTTAAGAGATTGCTAATGTAAGGGTGAGTATTATAATATAAATATTGCTAATATGCTTGTAAGATGTGGAAAGAGTTACATCCGTTAAAGGAGTGTGAAAACTACCACCACATGGAGGAAAGAGCTACCACCCCGGTCGTCCGGTTAGTGTGTGCAGCTACCACATGAATTGATTGGCATATCCGAAAAAAAAAAAAATAAATATGATTGCAAAAGCGTGCAATGAAAATATGTTTACAATTTTTTTTTTTTGGAGTCATAAGGTGATCCACATTCAAGTAAGATGCTCAAAGAGCCACCCCCTGTGATTAAAGTTTATCTCAAAATTTGAACGTTTGTGCGACAAATAATTGTCTTTTTGATGAATTTCTTAAGTCACTTTCATAAACCGGTTACATCTTGATAGAATTTAAGTCTACAGACTATTAGTGATGACTTGATTTTGATTTATATATGATTAATGAAATTTTACACTATTGTATTTGCATCGTGATAATTTTGGGTTAAAAATGTTTAATTTTCGTGAAATTATCAAGGGATGAATATTTTATATGTGAATTTTTCATGAAAAGGGCATACACAGTATTTTTTCTCTCTGTATACCGGTATATGTATAAGGAATACCGGTATATAATGTTTTTCTGTTTTTTAAACCGAGAACTGTTTTTCGAAAAATTTACATTGCATACCGGTATACGGTATCGCATACCGGTATGCGCCTGCAGAATATTATTATATTCCGGTATGTGACTTTTCGAAAACACATTCAAACGTTTTCAAAACTCCCTCTTTCTCTCTCTAAGAGTTCCCTGACGTGATTCTCCTCCAGATCTGTGTTTTTCACCTTGGGTTTGTAAGTTTATCATCCTAAATCTACTTTCATTCTCGAAACCCTAGTTTTTAAATATTTTTACATGTTTTTGTTGGGTTGACGATCGATCTCAGTTTTTACTGAAATTTCTTGAGGGTTTATGTTTGAAATGAGTTTAGATACATGCGAGCTTTGTTCTTCTACACTTAGATCCGAGGATAACATGCTATTTATCTTTGATCTATGTTATGTGGCATATTTTGAGGTATTTTGAGGTATTTTTGCTAGAATATTTTTGTTGATGAATAAATCCTCATGAAACTTATGGATATGATGTTTTGATACATGTCTTAATGATTGGTAAGCTCATTAGATGTTCCATAACAATGTGATCTTGATCTTCATTTTTCGTGTGCTTTGTTGCATAGGAAAAATGGTTTTTTCCATTGTTCTTGTTCTTGTGATGATAATGGCTGCTGGTGGTGGTCGTGGTCGTGGTCGTGGCAAGCAAAGTGTCACCAAGAGGACACGTGTAGAGGAGGACTCATCGAGCACCGAGTCGGAGGGCTCGGAATATGCTCCTGAAGAGCAATCTGATCGCGGCAAGGGTAAAGCTCCTGAGGGCTCTACTCGTAGGGGGAGAGCTTCTTCTCCACCTCGTCGGAGCACCGGTGGTCCGGTCATTCGCGAACCGAGTACAAATGAACGACGTACCAAACGAGGAGCAGATACTGAAGCTGTTTCCTCTACTCGGCAAAAGGCGTATGCAAGCAAGGCTTGTCATGCGGAGCGTAATGTGAATTTCGGTGAGTTGTCTCGTGAAGTTCCTTACTTCGCTCACCTCCTTCAACGAGCTCCGATTGAACCTGTCGGTCGCATTCCTATTCGTGCCCCTTTTTGCGTGGAATTAATTCGGGAATTTTATTTGCACGGGCATGTTACTTATGAAGACTCTGAAACCGGAAACTATCAATTTGCGACTATGGTTCGAGGTATACGCGTGGTGGTCACTCCTCACACTATTGGAGAGATCTTTGGTTTAAATGTGAGCACCACGGGTTTATCTTACACACAAGGGCATATTCAACCGTCGTCGCATTGGGAGATCATGACAGATGCCTTATGCAAACCGGGCACTTATACAAACCGTTTGTTTGTTGATTCGAGGGAATTGAAGCCCGAATATCGCATTCTTTCGTTGATAGTCTGCTACAACATTGTGCCAACTGTTGGCACAAAACGCATCCGTTGGGACCGATTAGTGCTTCTATTTTTACTCGGTCATCCGGAGTATGCATTGGGACTCAACATCAACATTCCTTTTCTGATGTGGCAGCGTATGGCTACTGTTATTCATGCTTCCGGACATCGTGAGCTTCTACCATTTCCTATTTTGATCACACGTATTTTGGAAGCACATGGAGTAGATACGTCTTGCAACAAGTTTGACTATGGCTTAGGACCTATTGATGGAGTAACCTTGGCTAAGTCGGTCAGTACATTGAAGACGTTTCAACAGGTTAAAGGATATTCTACGACTACTCCTAGTACCGCGCCCCGTCCTGTTGAGCGTGGTGGGTCATCTAGCTCAGGGGGAGCAGCTACCGAGGTCTCTCTTCGTCATGAATTACGATCTTTCAAGAAGAGGGTTGAACGAGGCTTCAGAGCACTGGAGGACAGACTTAAGAATGTCGAGGATGGCGTGAAGAAGATTCTAGAGATTCTTAGTTGTCGTCATGATGACGTTGCCGGTGGTGCAGGTCCTAGTACTTCACATCCACCTGCCCCTTCTTCTTATGAGCAGCATCTTCCGGGCACTGAGGGTGAAGGAGACGACGATGATGATCATAGTGATGACGGAGAGTGATGTTTTCTTTCTCTTATCTTGTTTTCACTTTTCCATGTTTTTATTCTATGTCTGTCTTAGTTATCTGCTTGTTTTAGATATTTTCTCTCTATTTTGGATTTCTCACTATGGACTAACTCTACTTGCTTAGTTGCTTTTCATTGTTATCTCTTTCTAATTTTTGATTGGCAATTTTTGACAAAAAGGGGGAGAGAACTATACTGAGGGGGAGAGAATCATACTAAGGGGGAGAGATGACTACATAGGAAGGGGGAAAGATGATGACATAACATTTTACTAACTTAACTTGCTTGTTTCTACCTATGTATGTCTGAAGTTGTTTTTGCAGGATTTCTTTTAAGACTTCAAGACTCCAAGTCCTAAGTCATAGAGTTTGTCTTAGGAGGTTGAACCATTTGTAATTTTGTTTTTATGTTTTGGATCATACACGCGTGAAGTTCATTGTTGTGGTGATGGCAATGAATTTCTTTTATTTTGGTTCGGGTAGAACTTGTATTTTAGGTTTTGTCACGAAATTGCCAAAGGGGGAGATTGTTACGGATTTTGTATTGGCATATTTCGTGAGTTGTTGAGTCGGAGTCTTGAAGGTCGAGTGCTTCGTGAACATGTTGAAGAATCCGAGACTTCAAGCATAGACAACCATCGACTCACATATTGAATCATGACGTGAAGGTAAGTTTTATTGTTTATATGGTGATTCATCGTTAATTATGGTATTGGAATCAGGTGTATGTTTATAATCGGATTAAATGAGTTTTTAGGAACTTTTGATTCTTTGTTAAAACTTTTTTATTGGAATTCCGGAGTCACATACCGGTATGCGTAATCTGATACCGGTATGCAAGTGTATTCCGGAATACAATTTGGTGTTCCTCAAAACCGTTGTTGAAAATACTGTTTTCTGGATTGTATACCGGTATGTTTAATCTAGTACCGGTACTGAAACTTGTATACCGGTATTGAAGCTTGTAGTACCGGAATGCCTTTGCGTGAGAAACTGTTTCCGTCATCGCATTCCGGTATCTGCATACGTATACCGGTATACAGATCCAGTTTTGGTATGTTTTGATCTAATCCGACTCTATTTGATTCCAACACCTATAAATAACCTATGAGGGTTCTCTTTAACTTTGAACAACTCAGAATTCGTGAAAGAGAAACCCTAGAGGCTAGGATTTTCGTTCTAAACCTTTTTCCACAAAATAGCCTCCGAGATCAATTCGAGATAGTTGTAATTTCTATTTCATATGTCGAATTGATCTCCCTCTTGCTTAGAACTTGTTCTTCTGGTTCTTAATGAAATTCTAAGCAAGGAATCACCTGTAAACCTGAGTTCCTGTTCCAATTGGCGTCGTGGATTCGGCGTGTTCAAGGCGTCGTGGATTCGGCGTGTTCGAGGCGATTCGTGGATTCGGATCGTGAAGGCTTTGTGGATTCGAGGCGTGGCGTCTGTGGATTCAGACGTGAGGCGTGGACTGCCGTGGTGTGCGCGAGATCCAGAGAAGATAAAGGAGAGGTTAAGTCCGTGGAGTCGGTAATCACCTTGTAATCTTTTATTCTTAGTGGATTGTTTTTCGCGTGTTTGGTCCCGTAGGTTTTTCTCCAAAGTGGAGTTTCCCACGTAAATCTCAGTGTGCTGATTTTATTTTCCGCATTACTTTACAGCATTGAGATTTGTGTTTTTGTTGTTACACCTATTCACCCCCCTCTAGGTGATAGATATACTCTAGATAGATCCTAGGGCTACTCTTACAAGACTGACAATAACCGATCAGCAATTCCGACAGATCAATCCGCTTTGATTTACCATCAGCTTAAACGTCACCGAAATATAAAAAGTTGCAGCATAACAGAAGACGAAGTAATTGTTTGATAACTAAGCTCCTGATTATTATAGCAACAGAAACAGTAGTGAGCAAGAGAACCACCGTCGTTGCGGGTGATCAACTCTAGCTCCAATAATACAATTTATTAACAATTATTTCGCAGCAGATGGGTTTTCCCACCAAAGTAGAAATGTTTGGTTTCGGACATCCTCTGCATGTTGTGTTCTCTGCTCATTAATGGGCGATAAATAACGGAAATGAGAGATTAGGAAAAAAAAAAAAAAAAACCCCGAAAAAAAAAAGGATTAGTTGGCTCCGTAGATCCACTTCTCAGCATTGCTAGTGTAAGAAACTAGCTCGCCCGGCTCGAACCAAAGAGCGATTTCGTCCTTCGCGGTTTCAGGACCATCACTCCCATGAATGATGTTTCTGCAATAAAAATAAAAGCAAACAACTCTAAGAAATTGCAAAACAAAGTTAACGCTTGGAAACTTAGGTTTCGAGACTCACAAGCACAAAAGGATTTGTAAAAGTTAGGCAATCAAAAAAAGGAAGGTACATTTGATCGTATGATAATGGAACAATCAAACCATCGAGCTTTTTATTCAGACTAGACCAAGAAAATGATATCGGGAAACAAGCCTTGATCCGTTGTTTGGGAAACATCTTCAATTCAGTGCGCCAAAATAAGAGCCGTCATTGGGCTAACGAAAAATATGCATGTTGTGACCAGGACAAACTATCATTTCTAGATGTGAAAGAAGGAATGGTTTTCAATTTAAACCTGATGAGCAATCCAAATTCAAGAACATGTCCAAGAATCTTCAAGTATATAATTAGTACTAGAATCACCATCTCTCTACATTGAGAGAGGCTAATTAGACTCATGAAAATGTCTTCACAAGAAAGAAAAAGGATAAAAAATATATGCAAACCCATCTTAATCTGAAACAACTATGGTAAGTTCTGCTTACTGAAATATTCAAAGGAAATATCAGATCGAACAGTTTAGTCCAATCACCATAACCTATTACACATGAATTAGTCACCATAGAACTTCTAGAAAAAGTAAAATCAGAAGAATCAAAAGAATTTCTCTCTGTCCTTAAATGCCTTTTATATCGCAAGCAAGTATAAATATTAAATGAACTATAGCATCTATGCTCACAAGTGAACGGACTGCCATCACAGAGCTGAAAGAGATCTATCTTATATAGCAATTTATCCCCACATCCTAGAAACCAGCCTGTTTAAGTTTCTTCGAGTCAAATATGTCCTCTGCGTATGCTTATTAGTTTTACCATGAGAATAACATCAATTACGGCAAAGCATGTTCTTTCAATGTGGCATGTATCCATTATGTATCCACTATTTACTCATTAGATTATCATTAGAATTCTAGCAGAAAGTTCAACATTATCTAATTAAATAGATTTATTCTTGTAATTTTACACTTCTACTCATCTAGTTCTATTTCAACCTTGTTATGCCTTTTTACAGGACTCCACCGAGTCCCCATAACACTTTCTGCATATCATAAATAAGCAATTCCATGCTAAGCAGTTCTTTTTGAACAACAACCCTGAGTGGACTGGAGTGGATTGGTCCAGGTTAAGTAAAAAATTCCAGGTGATTAATTTAGTCAAATGGTGTCTTCAAGAAAGCAACAACTCATATTAGTGAACAGCGGCTTGCAAGCAAATTCAAAAATAAGGAAAGAGTAGATAATTTTCTCAATAAATCAAGGTAAAGCAACAGAATGTGTGATATAACAAAAAGAATTGATTTTACCATTTTCATGGTCCTATTTAATAAAATTTCGCAATAAATGTGATCCTTTTTTTCTTCCTTCCTCATTCCATCCTCTTCAAATACTTATCATTTCTATTGCCATTTTAAGGGTTGACTTGTTAAAGATCATAGAAAAGGAATTCAGAAATATATACCTTCCAACAACAACCGCGAGATCACCTCTGATTGTTCCAGGTTCAGACTTTTGCGGATCTGTGGCACCAATTAGTTTCCGACCATATTTGATAACACCCTCCCCTTCCCAAACCTATCATGGGGTAAAGAAAATCATGAAGAAAACAAATGGTGATTTTTTTTTTTTCCTTTCTTTTTGCTACTCCAATTCGTGAAAGCTACAAAAGAAAAGAAAGAACATCTCATTCTGCTTACCATTGCAAGCACAGGGCCAGAGCTCAGAAAATCACAAAGCCCATTGAAGAATGGCCTTTCTTTGAGATCATGGTAGTGCTTCTGAGCAAATTCATTTGTCGGAACTACCAACTTAACGGCCACCAGCTTGTATCCTTTGCGCTCAAAACGTGATATAATCTCAGCAATCTGACAAAGATTTCACGATTTGGTTCTTTATATTGGTCAACATCTAGTAATGAACGTAATATGCCTAGACACCCACTTTGCATGCTTGCATTTCATCACACTAACAATCTCATGCAGCTAGGACTAAACACCAAGGATAAACATGTAAATGTGTTCGAAAATACTGAAAATTGAAATGATTTAAGTATTAATTGTCTAGATTCTGGGACAATTTGAAGTTAAAAAAAATAAACTAAAGTCGCGACATCTTCAAAACTACCTCATTCTAAAAAGAATAATTATCATATTTTACTTCCTTGCGCATTTACCATTAAAAAAAAAATCCCTAAGCATATGCTAATAGCAGTAGTACTACGAATATCGATACACCCAGCTAAGTCAAGAAAATCAAGAACTTAGACTGAAGAACTTGAACTGAGAGTTAGCAACAATCCCTGCTTTCAATAAAAACAGGAGATATCTTACCAGTCCTCTTTGAACTCCATCAGGCTTAATTGCAATGAAAGTGCGCTCCATCTGAAAGAAGGGGAGAGAAAAACTAAATTAGACAGTATTGGCCACTCAGACTATTTCATTACGTAATTAGAATAAGCAATTGCATTACCTCCGCAGCATGTGCTTCCTGATCATAAAGCATGTAAGCTGAAGAAAAGGAGAGAAGAAATGTCGAAAAGTGTCAGAATAAAATGAGAAGCTAAAGAGAAAGATGTCAAATAGAGATTTTTAATCAACAAAAAGTTCGACTTCACCCATTCCTAGACATGTTTAAATTTGACCAACAAAATTAAAAGGCTAACCCAGTGCTGGAGACTGCACAAAACTGCCATTAAGTAAAACCATATTTTTACAGGAGAAAAAGCAGGAAGCAGACTGTAGAAAAAAAAGCAATGCTAATGATCCTTAGGAAACAAACCTGCAGCAGGAATGGCAAGAGCAGATGAAATCCAACCGCGTTGTGCATTCTTATTCTCAGCCTTCTCATAAAAGGAAGAAACAGTGGATATTTTTCCTCTGAAAGTAGTTAATGCAGCTACTGCAGCGCCACGTCCTTCTGCAAGAAAATGATTCATGTCATCATGGAGTGCAAAAGCATTGCAAGCATTGTTTTCTTATTGAAATGCAAGATTCATTAAGAAAAAAAGAGAAAAGAGAAGAAAAACTAGCAGAATTAAATTAAAAAATATTCCATAGATAAAAAACAACAGATTTTCCGACAGGTCAACTACTAGTGGATATATACTGCAGATTTACCTACGGGAGTTGTCTGGTTCAAGATTTGTAATGTTTCGGAGGTAAATCCGCATAAAATTTACCTGAAATATGGACCATTTGGATTTGACTACCCAAACTTTAGAATTTTGATTTTACCACCAACCTTTCAATTTGTTTGATTTGAGTCAGTCAACGATACTTTGACTCTAAAATTTGAATGCATCGTTTATCTTTATAGGTTAAGTTAGTATATTTCATGCGATTCTCACAGTATCGAATGGAAAGGGAGAGCGGTTCGGGACAAGGTCTCCACCTGATGTGGAGCCCGCTGGTATCCATCCTCCCGTTGTGAGCCTTACACTTTGATTCTAAAATTTAAGCTATTACTTAATTTATAAACTTATAGTTGTGAGAATTGCATGAAATAAACTAAGTAAACCTGTAAAGATAAACGACGCATTCAAATTTTGAAGTCAAAGTGCTGTTGACTGACTCAGATCAATTAAATTGAAAGGTTAGATAGTAAAATCAAAATTCTAAAGTTTGGGTAGTCAAATCCAAATGGTCCATAGTTTAGGTAAGTTCCATACATTTTCACCTATTTCAAAAATGTTGTATATTTTATATTTCGAATGACAAGTTTGTTACTAACTTATCAAGCCACTTGGATTGGGGGTTGTTAAAAACTAGCATTTTCTTATTAATGGACTACTAATAATTCACATAAAGCATGTAAATGAAAATACCTCCTATCCATGATAACCTAGTATTCCTATCATCTAGGAATCTGCAATGATGATTCCACTACTTCGTTAACACCTTTTATAACTATCCAACTTGAGATGGATAGTAGTGATTAGAATATTTTCAATAGAAAATATGGAGGATCATCGAAATTCGAAATATTACAAACCATGAACCAAATGGGCCCATAGTGCTAAACATGGAAGAAAAGTAATTTGGAATGAAGCCAGTAGACAAGTATAAGATAAAGGCAACTAACATGTGTGGCAAAGCTAACAAGACAGGTAGAAACTCCTAGGTATTTATGTGACTAATGCATGCCTAAAGAGACAAGCCAAAAATTAAGAAACAGGAAAACAACTAAAAGTTACTAAATTGAACCCAAACCAAACTGATCAGGTCGGATTGTTTTAGTTAACAAAAAACCAACTGACACCTCAAACCAAACTGATCAGATCAGTTATTTAAGTTGGTTTACCCACTAATGTGTTCTCTTTTGTTTTAAAAAAATCCTCAAACTGAAAAAGTATGTATAATTTCATTTCGGGTTTTCAATGACAATTGAACTGGAAAAGCAATAGAGTGTGCTTTTAAAAGCAGCGGCCCCTTAATGCTTTTCCACCAGTATTCATAGTCAGATCTGCACAAGCATGCTCCAAGACGTGTGCTGACTTGGTGCATGTTAAGATTCACATTCAATCAGAATCTAGCATGTTAATAAAATCTCAAATTTAATAAAAAGGAAAAAAACTCAAAAGTTAAAGGGGTCCCCAAAAATAAAAATCAAGGGGACCATTTCGAAAAGGCCTATATTTGAAGATTTCAACAAGAGCTGGTCATTTAAGCAATTTCCAAATCATCAAGCTGCCATTTTTTAAAAAACTGTAGAATTTAAAAATGTCACCATTTGTATAAACTAGCATGACGCAGATCCCTTCAATGGAGTCAAACATTCTGAGAAAATGGAATTAAAATATCAGTAATACAAACTATTCACCTCAAAGTGGCGATTTTTTTCTTTTCCTCTTCTCTACATCTCACATTCAAGTTATAATTCACAACATAATTCAACTCAGTGAAAAATGAAAGGAGCTTACATGAACCATGACTTAATTCGAGACAACCACCTAACCTTTTTCAGTTCATATGATTTCAACTATTTGATGGCTCTTCTGTTACAAAATGCAGGCACGCCACTTGTTTGAATTGAATTATCGTCATGTAAATTACATGAGATTCTTAAATAAGTTCAAAATTTCAAATGACGTATTCGAATTTTATACCCAAAAAGTCACCCAATAATTCAAATCAAATAAAATAAAAGGTTAGGCAGCAGAATCAAAATTTTGAAAGATTAAATAGTTGTTTCAAAACGGACTATAGTTCAGGTAAGTTCCACACGTTCTTACCTTCGAATCACATCTAATGATCCAAACTAAAACATTTCGTATGATACTAACTACAATTCAAAAGGATGAAACAGATGAAGGCTTTCGATTTCGGCCTAGTTTGGGATTACGGTGTCTACAAGCATATGTTTTCGTGCGATTGAAGATCCAAAAAATTTGAAAACGCTTTTACTATTGAATCCTTCAATGCTAGAATAAAATTCAAAGCACTTTTGGATTCTTCAACCCTTCCAAAAGATAAAAATAATAACGCAACTCGGAACTACGCCTGATTTGATGTTATTACTCACCGCACAAGAGAGGCGAGCTTCGAGAGGCGGAGAGGAGCGCCCTCGTCGTCCTCAAAGCGGATCTGTAGATCTGGGAGCTCATTTTCCTTTTCTTTTCTTTTTTTTCTTCTTCTCCCTCTGCTTCTCTCTTCTAGGGTTTGGTTATGACGAGGAAGAAGAGCCTCTGCTTCCTCCTGTATTTGACGCTAGGGTTGGATTCGCCGCGCTGTAGGCAAGGCATACGGATGGAATCAATCCTTCTGCGCTTTTGGCCTTGCCTTTCAGAACAGTATAGAATAAATCGTTTGGTGAACCCAGTTCGCCTAGACCACATATATAACTTCTAATAGCACCAAATATTTGGCGCTATTAAGTTTTCAACCATTAGATCTATTCCATTGATCAATTTCGCCTCTTAAATCATACTTTTATATCAACCACCCACTAAATTAAGGGGACCACCACTAAATCATAGGGGACTGTAACGATTCGACCCACTAGCAATAATAATTTGTTGGGTTTAAACTACCGACCCAAAATGCTTAAGCATAATTATTATTATTAGTGTTCATGGTCTCTTATATACCTAACCACAACTTTATTTCCATCGGATGTGAGATCATTAGAGTGTCATAGAGACCACTATTATTCCAACCTTACAAGTTTTCATTCAAAGATTATAAACTTAGTAATAAAAAGACTCAAATACTATGAAAAGGAGTCCGGCTACTATACTCTTATGAGTATAGATCCCTTTGTACTCATAAATTTTCGGCCGCCCCTTTGACCATTTTCACCCGTTAGATCATACTTTTCAACCAACCACCCACTCAACCCTAGGGGACCACTATCATTCTTACCGCACATCTCTTCATCCAACGGTCGAAAACTTATGAGTACAAAGGAGTCTATACTCATAAGAGTATAGTAGCCCTAGCCGATGAAAAGTATTCTAACCCAATTCATAATAAATATATATGTGCACTATTTTCAAGTTTGAAATTATCTCCTCAACTTTTGCTCTTTCATTCACCCTCTCTGTACTATTAATTTAGCTTAATTAGTTAGACTCTTTTTTTAATAAAAGATTAAATATTTTGGCTGAATTTTACTTAATAATTAATAACTATGTAAAACTTACAAAAAGTAGAGCAGCTATTAATTCATTTTTTTCTTCAAACTCGTGTTGCTTTATAGTAGTAGTAAGAGCTCAACTTTTATTTTGTATTGGAGTTAGAGACTTATTTATTTTTTGTTATTCCTGTTGTTGCCCAAGATGTCAATTAGTTTTCTATTTCTCGTGATTTTTATATAAATGATAACTAATAATTATTATCATGAAAAATTTTAATCTTTTTTATTGATGGAGAGATTTGATTAGAATAAAAAATATAAATAAAAAATTACATTAGGTAATTTCAAACTCTGATATAGTATGGAGTATCCTCCCATTTTCGAAATTTTGAAGAAACTGAAATTGTAATGGGGAAACGATTTTAGGAAGGGATGGATGGGCAGAGATTGAATTGTGAGGTCTATGGATGACGCGGTGGACTCGGTTCACGAGATACCTCTCGAAGTTAAAGAAAGTGGGCCCGCCCATCGTGTACTTGTTCGGTTGCGGTGCGAGCCGTTACCGAGAATCGTGGGGAGGGAATCCGCGAGTAATAAATGAACACGTTGCCGATAAGTGCACTAACGATGCAGCTTGTACTTTTTTTTTTATTTATTATTTATACTTAGCGTATAGAAATAAGAGACGAAATTAAAAATAAAAATAAAAAAATATTCTTTACGAACGGTTATGATTAATTTGTCAAAAAAATATAAAAAAACGAACAATTATAATTAATCTGTTAAAAAATAGCATTCATATCCATCTATAAATCTAATTCTACGAACGGCTATAATCAATTTGTTAAAAACATTTCAAATAAAAACGAACGGTTATAATCAATCTGTTAAGAAATAGCATTCCCATCCATCTATTTTATATTAAAATTTAAATTTGAATTTAAATCGTGAATTAAATTTAATTTATGATATTAGATTTGAATTAACAATTAAAAAAATTTAATTATAGTGGATCAAAATTAAATTTTAAATTTTAAAATAAATATGAATTAAATTTTGATGCTTTTAGTTTAAAACACATACTTACATTTTAGATGTATCAGAAATCGAAAAATATATATAATTATTTAATGGATATAAAAAAAAAAATATAGAATATTGCAAATATTTTCTAATAAAATATAACATATGAATTTATAAAATATAATTTTTATTGTACATTTTTAAATAAATATGATTTACAAATTTATATTAATTTAAAATAAAATAAAATAATTGTTACGTGTATTTGCACGTACACTCAACTAGTTGATGAAAAAGCGCATTTTCAACTGCCGTAACTCTAGTAAAAAATCTCTGTAGAGTTTAATTTATAAAATGTATTTTTGATCTAGGCGAAATTTTTTTTTCTGTAATTCTAAAAACTTTCACAACTTCAATTTTTAAACTGTTTGGATGCACATTGTACAATTCTACGAGACTTCTCTCAATTAAAATTTAAAAAATTAAAAAGTAAAATATTAATTTAGATTTTAAAAGTTTACAAATTAAAATTTTAAAATTCGAAATTAAAATCTAAATTAAAAATTAAAATTTTAAATTTTAAATTTTAAATTTTAAATTTTTAAATTTTATATTTTAAATTTTAAATTTTTAAATTTTTAAATTTTAAATTTTAAATTTTAAAATTTTAAATTTTAAATTTTAAATTTGAAACTTGAAATTTAAAATTTGAAATTTGAAATTTAAAATTTAAAATTTGAAATTTGAAATTTAAAATTTGAAATTTGAAATTTGAAATTTAAAATTTGAAATTTGAAATAGAAAATTTAAATTTAATTTTTAAATTTTGAGATTTAAAATTTTGAATTTTAAAATTTAAAAAAATCAAAATTTAAATCTTAAAATTAAAATATATAATTTTAAATTTTAAAACCTAAAATTTTGAAGTTTAAAATTTAAAAACCAATATTATAAATTTTAAAATTTTAAAATTTGAAATTTGGAATTTTGAACTTGTTACTTGAACTTGGAACTTGAAAATTTTAAAATATAAAATTCAAATATAAATTCAAAATTTAAAATTAAAATTAAATTTAACATTTAAAATTTTTAAATTTGAAATTTAGAACCTAGGTTGTCACGCCCCACCGTACCTTAACACCAAGTAGGTGGAAGGACAAACCGCACGAGCGCGTGCCCCAGACCCGCCGAACGGATGGAGTCTCCCTTATCCGTCCAAGGCGTCACAACACAAGCATTTCCACGATATTCCAATTAGGAACGGAGGACAAGAGTTGCACAAGAAAAGCATCAACATAAAGAAGTTCTACTTCTATTACATCACATTTGCACATTTATACATGCCAAATTTATTTTTCTTTTCTTTTCCTTCATTTCTATTCCATACATCAAGTTTCAAAACTATGAAATTACAAGTTGTTTACATTTAATAAAACCCCTATGCTACCATTGTCCAAAACTCGGGGTACAACTATACATGACACCAAAATGGAAGGGCCGCTATCTACTGAGTCAAACCCTTGCCTCGCTCCGCCGCCTCACTCGCGGAAGGACCTGAAAAATGGTGGGGTGAGAACTATAAATATAGTTCCCAGTGGGTAAGGCCACCCAAAAGAGAAGCTCGACCCACCAGGTCCAAAGAAACACCATAAGCATAAGTTAGATTTTAATTAACTATGCATACAAATATTTACATGCTTGGTAATAAACATAAAGGATGCAACTAAATAAAATGACAACTTTCATTTTCTCCTAGGTTCATCCTATATCTCACATTGTCCAAGTTCAATTACTTTTCATTTATTTATGGTGTCGGAATCGCCGCATCACCAATTTGGTTCTCAACCAAAGCGGAATTACACAATACAGTGTTGGGCACCGGGCAATGAAATCGCCATTCCCATCATGGTACCAACCTCCAAGGAGTGAAATCACCATCTCCTTATTCGGGTAGCGAAATCGCCGCATACCCGGGATAGCGAAATCGCCGCATACCCCAATTCGTTTCCGCCATCACATGGCTCGGGTAGCGAAATCGCCGCATACCCCAATTTTCACATTTCACGCTTGCCAACCTAAGTTCAATGGCCCTAGGTTCAAGTCACCAAGTCTCACCTATGTTCAATGACACTAGGTTCCAATCTCATGCTCCAACCTATGTTCAATGACACTATGTTCAAATCTCATGTTCCAACCTATGTTCAATGACACTAGATTCCATTTGCACTTTTCAACCTATGTTCCACAACACTAGGTTCTAATTCATACATACAATCACATAACAAGTATAAATAATAATGAAATACTTGAATTCATTAACATGCAAGATGAGCCCATGGCTCAATTCATCATGGTTCTCATTTCTGCCAACATGCAATTCTAGGGTTACATACTTTTAAACCATTTTAATTTTCAAATAGTTATTTACCCTAGACATGGAAGTGACCTAATCACTTCGGTAAACACAAACCCACCTCAAGAGCTCCCAAGTCTTGAATTTCTAGAGCTCTTAGGTCTCTAAGCCTTGAGTTCTTGCTTCAACCCAAGCTTCTATAAGAAAATGGTTTGTTACTCATTACGAACTCATAAATCAACTCGATACTCGAAATCAATTGTTCTAACATGATTTCCTATGCCTCAATTGTAATTTTCGAAGGTCCAAATATTTTTAGAACCTCCCATGGCAAAAGCCCTCATTTCACCTAGGTTTCACATGCATGCATGTAGAACCACGAAATTTCTTGGCCAATCTCCACGTTTTGTGGATTAGATTGCCTAGGGTCTCCAAAAACCTCAAAATATAAGATAAATTCTAAGGTTTGAACCCAAATCATAAAGAACTCACCTTAGCCACGAGTTCTCTAAGCTTCTTCTTGCACCAAGAAGCTCCTTCTCCACTTTGGAAACCTTTTCCAAGCTCAATCCACCATTTTCTCCAAGCTTTGGAGAGTTCTCTAGAGAGAGAAAGTGAGAGAGAGGAGAGTAGAAGTAGAGGAGAAAGAAGACTGCGAAGGGAAGGGTGTCCCTGCCTTTCATACACCCCCACTTATGTGAAAAGACCAAACTACCCCCCCACACAAGTCACTACACACAGCCAGCAAAAGCTGGCATCTCGCAGCTCTGCATTCCGGTATGAGCACTGGAATACCGGAATACGGGCGTTTATTCCGGTATCAACATGAAATTCCGCAAAACCCGAGAGCTGGATTTCCAGATTTCCCACTGCATTCCGGTATCTCACATCTCCATACCAGAATCAGGCAAATCCATACCGGTATGAACACCTGATTCCGCAGAACCCGAGAGCTAGATTTTCAACTCAACCACGCCATTCCGATATATTTTAAATCCATACCGGAATGCGCCGCAGAATTCTGCAGTTTGGCAGATTTGACTTTTCGAAGTCCGTTTTCACGTCTCATTTGCACCGAAAACACCTGTATAAGTCCTAAACTTGGCCGAAGCCACTCACATAGCCTTTCATGCCACTTTCCATCGGAACTCCATAATTTGTAGAAGTTCGGTACAACACACTGAAGTTCAGTGTACTACATTCCTCCCCCTTAAAGAGAGTTTCGGCCGCGAAACAAAAATCATACCTCAGCTGGAATCAGCGAAGAGGTAGGGAAATCGCTCCTTCATCGAGCATTCCAGTTCCCACGTAGCTTCGCGCTCATCATGATTCGTCCATTGCGCCTTTACATAAGAAATTTCACGGTTCCTCAGTTTCTTCACCTCGCGATCCATGATACACAAGAAAAATTTCTCGTAAGTCATATCCTCATGAAGCTCCATAGGCACATACTCGAGAACGTGCGCCGGATCATACACATACTTGCGGAGCGTCGATACATGAAACACATTGTGTATCCCCGCAAGTTTTGGCGGTAGGGCAAGCCGATACGCCAAAGATCCCACGCGCTCTAAAACCTCATAGGGCCCAATGTAGCGGGGACTCAACTTACCACGTACACCAAATTGCTTTACTCCTCTCATGGGCGATACTTTCAAGAATACGCGGTCGCCCACCGCGAACTCCAAGTCTCGACGGCGCCTATCCGCATAGCTCTTTTGCCTTGATTGCGCCGTAGATAAGCGTTCACGTGCCAAGCGGACCTTTTCCTCCGCTTCACGTAAAACATCCGGTCCTAAGACCCTTCTCTCGCCGACCTCACTCCAATGAATAGGAGAACGGTATTTCCTTCCATACAAGGCTTCAAATGGTGCCATACTGATGCTGGATTGATAGCTATTATTATAAGCGAACTCAGCCATCGGTAACTGAGTAGGCCATGCACCCTTGAAGTCCAACACACACGCTCGCAGCATATCCTCCAAGATCTGAATTGTCCTTTCCGATTGACCGTCAGTTTGAGGATGAAATGCCGAACTGAAATCGAGTCGTGAACCCAAAGCTTCTTGCAAGCTTTTCCAAAAATGCGATGTGAAACGGAGATCTCGATCTGAAACTATCGAGGTCGGGCGTGCAACCGCATAATCTCGTCCAGGTAGACTTGTGCTAGTTTGTCTCCCGACCAAGTGGTGTGGATTGGCAAAAAGTGTGCTGACTTTGTCAAACGATCCACCACCACCCAAATCGCATCGTGGCCACCTTGCGATCGAGGTAGACCCACCACGAAGTCCATTGCTATATTCTCCCACTTCCAAACTGGAAGGGCAACCCTTGCAATTTTTCTGCTGGAAATCGACGCTCGGCCTTCACCTGTTGGTATACCAAACATTGTGCCACGAAGCGCCCAACATCAAGCTTCATCCCCGGCCACCAATAATATATTTTAAGATCTTTGTACATTTTGGTGCCGCCCGTGTGAATCGCATAGGGAGAAGCGTGAGCTTCTTTCAAAATCTCCCCATGAATTTCCTCGACTTTAGGCACACACAACCGATTATGGAATCGAATAGCGCCCTTCGAATCCACATGAAAGTCACCGGCGCATCCACTCTCGATGGCACTCCGTACCTTTTAGAGTTTCGGATCTCCGGATTGCTTTTTTTTTATTTGCTCCAACAAGGTCGGCCAAACCTCGAGATTCATGAGTGTTGCGGGGACGCCCGAGGCCACGACTTCCAAGTCAAACCGGCCCATATCCTTGATCAACGGCATTTGTCCCGTTATCTCAATTGCGAAGTTCTCCACGGATTTTCGACTGAGCGCATCGGCCACCACATTGGCCCTACCGGGGTGGTACAAGATGGTTAAGTCATAATCCTTTATCAACTCCAACCATCTCCGTTGCCTCAAGTTCAACTACTTTTGAGTGAATAAGTATTTTAAGCTTTTATGATCCGTGTACACCTCACAATGCTCCCCGTACAAGTAGTGTCTCCACAACTTAAGCGCGAAGACCACCGTTGCAAGCTCTAGGTCATGGGTGGGGTAATTCTACTCATAGCTCTTCAACTGACAAGAGGCATAAGCTATCACTTGCCTTCTTTGCATAAGCACACACCCAAGACCGTGCCGTGATGCATCGCTATACACCACAAAGCTCTCCTCCGCAACCGGCAAGGCGAGAATCGGAGCCGATGTCAACCTCTCCTTTAATTCCTTAAAGCTTTGGTCGCATTCCTCACTCCAAATATATTTGGTACCCTTGCGGGTAAGACGCGTTAGTGGACCTGAGATTTTTGAAAATCCCTCCACGAACCGTCGATAGTACCCAGCAAGATCCAAAAATCTTCGCACCTCCGTGACATTGATCGGGCGAGGCCAATCCTTGATTGCCTCAACTTTCTTAGGGTCCACCAATACTCCGCCCTCGGAAATCACATGACCCAAGAAAGCGACCTCACGAATCCAAAATTCGCACTTCTTTAACTTGGCGAACAACTTGTTCTCTCGAAAAACTTGAAGCACAATCCTTAGATGCTCTTTATGTTCCTCGTCACTCCAAGAGTACACAAGAATGTCATCTATGAACACCACCACAAATCGATCCAGTAGTGGTTTGAATACACGGTTCATTAAGTCCATGAACGCCGCCGGGGCATTTGTAAGCCCAAAAGGCATAACCGTGAACTCATAGTGTCCATACCGCGTCCTAAACGCGGTCTTATGTACATCCTCCGGTTTAATCTTCAATTGGTGATAACCGGATTGCAAATCAATCTTTGAATACACCCGAGACCCTTGCAACTGATCAAATAAGTCGTCAATACGGGGTAACGGGTACTTTTTCTTGACGGTCACCTTATTCAACTCACGGTAGTCCACACATAACCGTAGTGAACCGTCCTTCTTTCGCACAAATAGAACAGGGGCTCCCCAAGGTGACACACTTGGCTTTACGAAACTCTTGTCCAACAAATCTTGTAGTTGTGCTTTCAATTCCTTTAGCTCCGCCGGTGCCATCCTGTACAGGGCCTTAGAAATCGGCGCCGTACCCGGGAGCAAATCGATTACGAACTCTATCTCCCGATCCGGTGGCATTCCGGGTAACTCTGCCGGAAACACATCCGGAAACTCTTGGACTACAGGAATGTCTTCGAGCCCCGACACCTCCTTCCGGTCATCCACAACCGTCGCTAAGTAGGCAATGCAACCACTAGCAATGAGTTTTCTTGCTTGCGACGTGGACACCATTGATGCAAAGAGCGAACTCTTGCATCCACGGTACACAAATTCCTCGTGTCCCGGTTCTCTAAATCTCACTATCCGACTCTCACAATCAATAATAGCGTGATATCTAGAGAGCCAATCCATTCCTAGGATTAAGTCATACTCGTTCATTCGATTCAATACCAGCAAATCAGCTGGCATAATCCAGTTTTCAATCCTCACTGGACAGCTAAGACACGCCTGATGTACGCAAAAGGTATGTTCTGGCACCTGCACAGTTCTTGCATGTGTGGCTTCCACGATTTTTATTTCATGTGCAATGGCAAATGATCGAGCAATGAATGAATGTGATACTCCGGTATCGAACAAAGCTCTACATCGAATGCCATTAATTAACACAATACCTGCCACGACCTCCCCCGGGGCAGGAGGCTCCTCCACCTGTGAGGCAAACACACGTCCACTTGGCGCCGACCGTTGTCCCTCAACTGGCCTCGGCGGTGGAGTACGGCCTGCCGTCATGTACACCCCCACTCATGTGAAAAGACCAAACTACCCCCCCTCACAAGTCACTACACACAGCCAGCCAAAGCTGGCATCTCGCAGCTCTGCATTCCGGTATGAGCACTGGAATACCGGAATACAGGTGTTTATTCCGGTATCAACAAGCAATTCCGCAAAACCCGGGAGCTGGATTTCCAGATTTTCCACTGCATTCCGGTATCTCACAACTCCATATCAGAATCAGGCGAATCCATACCGGTATGAACACCTGATTCAGCAGAACCCGCGAGCTGGATTTTCAGCTCAACCACGCCATTCCGGTATATTTTAAATCCATACCGGAATGCGCCGCAGAATTCTGCAGTTTGGCAGATTTGACTTTTCGAAGTCCGTTTTCGCGCCTCATTTGCGCTGAAAATATTATGTTGGAATTTAAAATTTAAAATTTAAAATTTTGAAATTTAAATTTTAAAATTTGACACATCTTGGGGGTGAGGGAGCCCAAGAATAATGAAATTTTTTTTCTTTTGATTGGAGTAGATTGTTATTTTATTCTATTTTTTGGAGTATAATTTAGCTATACTTCACAAAAATGGTACATTTTTGTGTCTGCCAAACTGAGGATAATATTCATACGGGTATAGCATAGTTTAACTGTGCTACATTTTAGGGGTATCCAAACGGAGCCTAACTTGTAAAATGGAACGTATTTCCAATAACTCTATAAAATTTTTTAATTGATAAAATAATTTTCTAAAAAAATTATTTGGTCAAATAATTTTCCTCTTGCCAATTCAGTGCCAGATTGAATAATTATGCGAAAAGCGACGAAGCGTTTACCGTCTTCAAGTAGACGGTCAATCATTCACCGTCTTCATTTCCTACGAAAAGCAGTAAATTATTCACCACCTTCCTAAAACAGTGAATGATTCACCACTTCTAAGTTCTATGTTCGGAGAATTCGAAGTTCAAATTTAACTTTGAATTTGAAATCAAATATCAAATTTAAATTTGTATTTGAATTCAAATTTAAAAATTAAATTCAAATCTTTAAATTTGATTTCAAATTCAAATTTAGATTTCGAATTCAAATTCCAGTTTCAAATTTATATTTTGGTTTGAAATATCAATTCAAATTCACATTCAGATTTTAAATTCAAATTTATAATTTTAATTTTAAATTTAAATTTTGAATTCAAAATCTGAAGTGTAATTCGGATTTTGAATTCAAATTACAAATCAAATTAAAAAGTTAAAAATAAAATTTAGATTCAGATTTGAATTCACATTTTAAATTCAAAATTAGATTTTGATTTGGAATATCAATTCAAATTCACATTTAGATTTTGAACTCAAAGATTTCAAATTTAAATTTAAATTCTGATTTTGATTTCAAATTTTAAACAATAATTTACATTTTGAATATAAATTATAAATTTAAATTTAAAGTTTAAATTTAGATTTGAATACAAATTCAAATATCAAAATCAAATTTCAATTTCAATTTCAAAGTCAAAATTTAAAATTTGAATTTCAATTCAAAATTCTAATTCAGTTTTAAAATTGTATCTTTAAATTCAAATTTAAAATTCTAATTTCAAATTATTAGTTTAAAATAAAAATTTTAATTTTAACTCAGACGTGGAGATTCTAATAATTTTAGAAGCGCGCGAATTTACTTATTAGCGGTGAATCATTCACCGTCTTTAGGAAGGCAGAACTGTCACGCCCCGGGCTAGTTCTAGATGCGGAAAAACGTGTTAATTTTTTTTTTTTTTTTTTTTTTTGAAAGCCTAGCCCGCGCCACGTACAGACCCGCCACAAATACAGGGTCCGCTGTACACACGGACAGAGCCTCCCCTGTATTTGCACGGCGTCCAACAACAAACAACAGGATCACAACCAATCAGTCCAAGCATGCCATCATCACTTAATCATAAAGAGTAAATCCACAACACAGGCATGCTAGAATATACAAACGGGGTAACTGAACCACACATTACATCTATCAAATAGAGGTAGGGGAATAACCAAATCTGGGGATGTAGCCTCACGAGTCGGAACCTCTAGAGCTACTATCTAGGCGTGCCTCGCAGCGTCCCGACACTCACCACCCTGCTCACCTGAAACCTGCAAAGGGGGGGGGGGGGTGAGAACATGCACGCATGTCTCCCCTCCCAGTGGGTACCGCAAGCCGACGAAGGCGAGGTGTACACACCGGCACGAGGGTCAACAAAAGATAGATATGGTATACAGTAGCACAAGTAAGTATGAGGCTAACATACAACTGAAATAACTATGCTACTGTAAGCAACTAGTATGCATCAAAGGGAAAACCACAAAGTAAACCCAATCTAAAACCACCGGGACGCACCCCGGGCACTGTCACAACTTGCTCAACCAACTGGCACAAACCTTCTGCACGCAACGCAGTAAGGCTCACGGGTCGGGACCGCTCTCCACAACCCTTTTCCGGAAAAGAAGCTCAAACGGTGGATCAGACCGTAGGCATACGTGAGGTGCTAGGGAGCTGTGACGATCGATGCGTATGCTCAATCAACAGAACGGCAACAAGCCGAGAAGCAACCAATAAACCTCAACTAGGATCGCTCGGAACAACAGGCGATCACCACCGACCAACTGGGTCGTCTCAAGAACCATGCAAACTACCACTAGGATCGCTCGGAACAACAGGCGATCACCTCCGACCAACTGGGTCGTCTCAAGAACCATGCGAACCACAACTACTCTACTATCCAAGCACGCATAAGTAGAGTCTACGGGAGTCAAGTGAACTAAAAAACTGTAATGCAAAAAGAAGGGATAGAAAGGTATCACCGTAGTCCACTGAACCGACTCCGGATCGAAGCACCCACCTGTAGGTAAGATCCAATCTAACACCGACGGCTCTCGGGAACCGCGACAGGACCTACGAAAGACTCACAGGGTCAAGGTCCACCAAGTCGACGCTAAACCCAAGCTCACACAACCCGAAACCGACGGATCGCCCGGGAAACCCACCGGGACGATCCCGAAACCACACAAAGCCCTAGAGGGGTACCAAACAGCCAACAAGGTCCCTCGCTGTCCCCGAACACATTAAACCGAGTGACGGGACAGCAAGCACAAGCTCGGGGTGCCACGAACAGCAAACGCACCCGAAAAGGCTCCCCGGGTTCCCGAAAAGTGCCGATTTGGCACCGGAACCCCACATCACTCATCCGCTGTCCTCGGAACTTCGGGACAGCGATGAGGAACAGCCAACGAGGCTACACGATGAAGCCAAGTCGCTCGCGAAAACAGCGAGTGAGTCGCACAACTAGAAACGTGCGTTTCGTCGATTATTTCATCGAAAAACGCGTCGGAAACAAATCCGAAACTCCACGAAGGGCGAGGGGGTTGGACAACCAGTCCTCAGGGTCCCAAAGACCATACCCTTGCTGCCCACAGCGTCGCTACGCTGTCGCAATCACCAAAGTCCACAAACAAGCAACATACACATACATACAAGCGCTAAATTAAGCCGTTCGAGCAATCCGTTCGTCCGCTCGACCTTCCGCAAGTACCAGCGGAAAGGTAACAACGTCACGGAAACTGTGCTCACTGTCCCACTGCGACAGGACCAGTCGCAAGCCGGGAAATCTCATAAAAATAGTGAGCGCGCGCACAAAAGCAAGCTTAACTAAGGCCGTGTGAGCAAGCCGTACATCCGCACGACCTTCCGCAAGCACCAGCGGATAGTCAACGATGTCACGGAAGCCATGCTCACAGCCCCTCTGCGATAAGAACAGTCGCAGTCCGGGAAAAAGCAGCAACAAACACAGTGCAACAAAAGGCAAAGAGGCCCGACAAAGGCCGAACGACGAAGCGGCTCAACGAAACCCAAAACTAGGGTGAGCACGGTGTTCAGCACATCGCTGCGATCGTCGGGCTCACCCTCCCGAGCTTCGGGAGTCGGCAGAGAGCTCAAACAACCCAACAACACTAAAAACACCACACAAGTGACCCCTGGCCGGAGCAGCTAGCTCCGGCCGGCTGCCGGCCGACGTGCAAGGCCGGCGGCGGCCAGGGGTGGATGCGGAGGAGGTGGGGAAGGTGGTGCTCACCTTGGTCGGCGACGGGAAGCGGCGGCGGCGGCGCGGGGAGGAACCCCACTCTCGGGTTAGCAACCCGAGCCAAGGGCACGGCGGCGCCGGCAACAAACGGCGACGGCGGCCGGCGGCGACCCGAGCACCGGGAAGAGGAGGTCGCCGGCCGTCGTCCTGTCGGTGACCGCGACAAAAAAGGCGGCGGGTGGCGGCGGCGGAGCAACCCCAAGCTGCTGCGGATGCCCTAGCTGCCCCGCCGAGGCTTGCGGCGGCTCCGGCGGCGCTCCGGCGGCATGGCGATGGTCGGGGAGGCGGGGGGTCCGGCAGCGGAGGTCCCGAGGGTGACCAAGCACACCCTCTCCGGCGTCAGGAGGAGGAGGCGGCGGCGCGGCCCCACCAAGCTCGGCCAGCACAGCTCTCGGCCAGAGCTTGCAGTGGCTCCGGCGGCCCACGGCGGCGGCTCCCGGCGGCGGCTCTCCACTCCGGCGGTCGTGCCACCTCAGGGGAAGCCCAAGCATGGGTTTCCCCTGGGTGCACACCGCAGGGAGAAGAAGAGGGAGAAGAAGAAAGAGAAGAAGAAGAAAAAGGAGAGAGAGAGAGGGTGGCTGGGGGAAAACTCCGGCCAGGCAGTGGCCGGCGGCGGCCGGCGCAGCTCGGGGAGGAGGCCAAGGGGCAGGGGAGCCCTGTGCTCACCCCTGGGAGCAAGGGGGGAGAGGGGGAGTGAGAGAGAGAGAGAGAGAGAGAGAGGAGAGAGAGAGTGTGAGGGGATGTTTCAACCACCCCCCTCCACCTACTACACCCACACCAACACTCAACCTCTCTCTTCACTCAAACACAAAAAACCCCCTTCTCAGCCAGCACAAGATGCTAAAACACCCCTCCACCTGCGATCTCACGCGAAACGGTGCGAAAACAGGGTCTAAATCGCGAAACCGAAAAACGTGACATACGACCTCTCGGCGATCAAGATGGAATAACTTTTCATCCGCTCGTCGCACGACGACGCAGATCGCGCCATCGCGTTCAGCACTGCCGAGACATCGAACTCACCATTTTGGTTCGTCAGATTCGGACTCCGGATCGCGCCGTTAGCCGTTCACTCTCCGCGACGAAAAACCAACAACTATTAAAATCCACTAAAATCACTTATATACATATATATATATATATATAAATACCGGTATATATATACGTATACTGATCAAAAACACAGTAATGGGGGAGAGGAACACTGAGAATTTCAAATTCCCAAAATTCGGATTCTCACATCACTCCCACCTAACAAGAAGTTTCGTCCCCGAAACTTACCCACACACTATCCGCGAACAACAGCGGATACCGCTCACACGAAGCAGACTCTAGCTCCCAAGAAATCTCGCGCTCCTCGCGACTCATCCACCGCAGTCTCACCAACAGAAAGCTCCGGTTCCTCAACTGTTTCACATTGCGAGCCAAAAACCTCACAGGCACCTCACCGCAGCCGAGATCCTCCCTCAGCTGAACCGTTGTCGGGCCAATCACACGACGCTCATCCACGTCAACCAAACAGAACAGTGATCGACAACGACTTCCACAAAACGCCTCGTGCGGTGCCAATCCAATGCTCGCTAGGAAGCTGTTGCAGAAGGCAAACTCCACCAAAGAAAGATACCTAGACCAACCCTCACCAAAAATCAAAACGCATGCCCGGAGCATAACCTCGAGAGTCTAGAAGACTCGCTCCGACTGCCCAACACTCTGAGGGTTGAACTGAGCTAAAGTTGAGCCTCGTCCCCAGTGCCTACAGCAAGCTCCTCCAGAACTGGGAAACGAAGCGAGAACTCCAGTCCAAAGCGATCGACACTGGCTCTCCAGACAGGCCGACGAACTCATCCAAGTGGAGCTGCGCCAGTCGATCCCAAGACTAATACGGATGTACCGATAGGGAGTGAGCTGTTTTCGTCAGACAATCCACCAAACCCAGATCGCAACATGACCTCGTAGAGAACGAGGCAACCCGGTGACGAAAACCATGGTGATCCGCTCCCACTTCCCTACAGGTACAGGCAAAGGTCAAAGCTTCTCTGCTGACAAACCCGGCACAGTGCCACATGCTGCGTTACAACCAGAAACCAGCCACAAGTCGCGGTACATCTTCGTCTCTCCAGGATGAACGGTGTACGGCGACTGGTGTGCCTCAGCCAAAACTCTCACCTCAAATCCTGAACACTGGGCACACAACTCCATCCTCGAAGGAAGACCAACAGCATGTAGCACGAAGTCACCTTCTCTGACCTGCTCGCACTCTCTGCCAGTGCGGATCCATCGGCTGCCCACCGAAAATCTGATCCGCCAAGGTGGGTTGCACCTCCAACGACAACAACTGTGCGGTAGCTCCACAAGGTAAGGTCTCCAAAGCTTGAGAGCGAACACCACTGCTGCTAACTCGAGATCGAGCGCCAGATAGATCTTCTCATAGTCCATCAACTAGCGCGGAGCATAGGCGATAACCTTCTCATGCTGAATGAGCACGCACCCCAATCCCATCCAAGATGCATCGCACAAGGCCACGACAACCTCACCAGGCTGTGTCGATGCTAAGATAGGGGCACGGGTCAAACAGTCCATCGGCTCCTAGGCGCTCAACAGACAAGCGGGAGTCTAGAGAAACAACGCGCCTTACCTCGACAGCTACTCAAAGGGGCGGCGATCTTGAGGAGAACCCTCAACAAATCGCCGGCATCAACGCCCAAGCCGAGGAAGTTCCTAAACTCGGTCTGTCACAGAAGTCGGAACAGGTCAAACCATTACAGAGTCCTCCTTCCTTGGCTCTTCCACACAACCAACCCACGTCACGATGTGAACCAAGAAGGAAACTCTACGAAGAGATCAGTATGTCGTCAAAGGGAACCACGACAAATTGATCCAAGAACTGCCGAAACCCAGTTCAACAAGTCCAAAAAGCTGCCGGGACGATCGCTTAACCGAACGGCAAAACCGACCAACTGAAACCTTGAGAGTCCATCACTCAGGTGTACAGGATTTCCAAACGCAACCAGCGATTAAAACACCAACGATGCCGAACATCAGATCCAAAAGATCGGGCACGCGCTCCAAAGCACGGCTACACGAAAGACGCGGCGAAAACCCAGCACGCGAACACAAGCACAGAGACCTCGGAGCCAACATCCAGGCTCCCGTCATCCCAAAACCGAGCTAAAAGGGCACCCGGACTCAACCGGAGGCAAACCAACGGCAGTGATGGCCAATCAAAGCGCAAAACCACACCGGGATTAGCTCAAGGTTCATCACTAGAACGGGGATGACCAACACACAGCTTTCCGCAAGACGGCCAAGAGCGAGAAAAGTCTTGCAAGGGAAAGCACCGACCCAATCCAGAAAGTCCCCAAGAAGGGATAGGGTATTTCGTTCTAACTTTCGACACTACGTTGTCTGCAGCCAACGTACTTATCAAAAGAAAACGAAATATCCCAAGGTCAAGGCCAACAACCAGTCGGCAACACCACGAAGGTACCGGGTCAACCACTCCAAAGCTGGACCGAAGTCACAGACGAGACACCGAATTAACGGGAACAGCAAACCGACCCACAAAACAAAGTCTGCCCTGAGCCAACTCCCTAGGAGTCATCGGCTTCCAACAACGAACCGACAGCTACAGGTGACAAGGGTCGTCAACCACACGAATCAAACCGGAGGAAGAACAAAACCAGCGTCGACTAACCGACGTCGAACGCGGTGAGACCTCCAACAAGAACCAGGAAGGTCTCGCGGCAGCACAGAAACCTACAAAAACCACCAGGAATCCCCGAACACACCAATTTGGGCGTTAGGATATCCGCAAACTATGTAGGCACCACAAACACCCGACACCCAACAGTGTCCACTCAGTCTAGTACACGTCAATTCGACGCCAGAACTAGCCAATGGTCAAAAGACCAACACCGACGATGCACCAGCAAGACGTCAGAGGGGTAGGCTTCACCGCCCTACCCAACAAAACAGAGGGGAAAACACCCAAACTGCGGTCGAAACCGCTCAAAGCACCGTCTCCATAGAGACGCTCGCAGAGGCCCTCGTGCTCAACGCGATAAGTGGGGACAGGGCAAGAACAGCCCAACAACAAAACAGATCCACCACCACTAGAAGGAGCACGAACCTGCGAACAAGGGCAGATCAAAACTCAGGAGATCCGCCCCAACACGCTCAGATGATGTGACCACCACCCCCCAACGCGGGGTCGGCGTCCACGCGCGAAACAGCCGACGAAGTCGCTGTCGTCGTCACGGTCGTCGCACAACGGGGTGGGTGCCACAGGAGGGTCTGCAGTCATCGGGGTACACGGCTAAGGAGTAGGAGGGGCTGGAGCGACAGCTGCCGTAGCCTGTTGCAAAAACCACCGGAACAAGCCGGAACCTGCCGGAGAGGGTCGCCAGCTGACCACTCGCCTCGGCCCCAAGCACACAGGGCACGGTCCACACCAGGCTGTCCGCCTCCTGCCAGCTCCTCACTCGAACCGGCCACAACGGCCCGAAACAAAAAAACCAGCAGACAGCTCCGCAGGCGCACGCCCACCACCACGATCCGGACGAGGAGGTCTACCAAGACCACAAGCCACTTCAAAAAGCAGAATCCAGCGCAAGAGAAAAGGGGTCGGCAACTCCCACAAAGCACAAGCCGAAAACAAACCCCTCGAGCTCGCGCGCCTATACATCCTAGGTCTTCCTAGGGGTCAGCCTAACCAGTGGTTCAGTTACAAGTTGATGAATGAATGAGTGTTTGTTCCCTTTACTCTCTGATACCATCTTAATCTGTCACGCCCCGGGCTAGTTCTAGATGCGGAAAAACGTGCTAATTTTTTTTTTTTTTTTTTTTTTGAAAGCCTAGCCCGCGCCACGTACAGACCCGCCACAAATACAGGGTCCGCTGTACACACGGACAGAGCCTCCCCTGTATTTGCACGGCGTCCAACAACAAACAACAGGATCACAACCAATCAGTCCAAGCATGCCATCATCACTTAATCATAAAGAGTAAATCCACAACACAGGCATGCTAGAATATACAAACGGGGTAACTGAACCACACATTACATCTATCAAATAGAGGTAGGGGAATAACCAAATCTGGGGATGTAGCCTCACGAGTCGGAACCTCTAGAGCTACTATCTAGGCGTGCCTCGCAGCGTCCCGACACTCACCACCCTGCTCACCTGAAACCTGCAAAGGGGGTGGGGGGTGAGAACATGCACGCATGTCTCCCCTCCCAGTGGGTACCGCAAGCCGACGAAGGCGAGGTGTACACACCGGCACAAGGGTCAACAAAAGATAGATATGGTATACAGTAGCACAAGTAAGTATGAGGCTAACATACAACTGAAATAACTATGCTACTGTAAGCAACTAGTATGCATCAAAGGGAAAACCACAAAGTAAACCCAATCTAAAACCACCGGGACGCACCCCGGGCACTGTCACAACTTGCTCAACCAACTGGCACAAACCTTCTGCACGCAACGCAGTAAGGCTCACGGGTCGGGACCGCTCTCCACAACCCTTTTCCGGAAAAGAAGCTCAAACGGTGGATCAGACCGTAGGCATACGTGAGGTGCTAGGGAGCTGTGACGATCGATGCGTATGCTCAATCCACAGAACGGCAACAAGCCGAGAAGCAACCAATAAACCTCAACTAGGATCGCTCGGAACGGAACAACAGGCGATCACCACCGACCAACTGGGTCGTCTCAAGAACCATGCAAACTACCACTAGGATCGCTCGGAACAACAGGCGATCACCTCCGACCAACTGGGTCGTCTCAAGAACCATGCGAACCACAACTACTCTACTATCCAAGCACGCATAAGTAGAGTCTACGGGAGTCAAGTGAACTAAAAACTGTAATGCAAAAGAAGGGATAGAAAGGTATCACCGTAGTCCACTGAACCGACTCCGGATCGAAGCACCCACCTGTAGGTAAGATCCAATCTAACACCGACGGCTCTCGGGAACCGCGACAGGACCTACGAAAGACTCACAGGGTCAAGGTCCACCAAGTCGACGCTAAACCCAAGCTCACACAACCCGAAACCGACGGATCGCCCGGGAAACCCACCGGGACGATCCCGAAACCACACAAAGCCCTAGAGGGGTACCAAACAGCCAACAAGGTCCCTCGCTGTCCCCGAACACATTAAACCGAGTGACGGGACAGCAAGCACAAGCTCGGGGTGCCACGAACAGCAAACGCACCCGAAAAGGCTCCCCGGGTTCCCGAAAAGTGCCGATTTGGCACCGGAACCCCACATCACTCATCCTCTGTCCTCGGAACTTCGGGACAGCGATGAGGAACAGCCAACGAGGCTACACGATGAAGCCAAGTCGCTCGCGAAAACAGCGAGTGAGTCGCACAACTAGAAACGTGTGTTTCGTCGATTATTTCATCGAAAAACGCGTCGGAAACAAATCCGAAACTCCACGAAGGGCGAGGGGGTTGGACAACCAGTCCTCAGGGTCCCAAAGACCATACCCTTGCTGCCCACAGCGTCGCTACGCTGTCGCAATCACCAAAGTCCACAAACAAGCAACATACACATACATACAAGCGCTAAATTAAGCCGTTCGAGCAATCCGTTCGTCCGCTCGACCTTCCGCAAGTACCAGCGGAAAGGTAACAACGTCACAAAAACCGTGCTCACTGTCCCACTGCGACAGGACCAGTCGCAAGCCGGGAAATCCCATAAAAATAGTGAGCGCGCGCACAAAAGCAAGCTTAACTAAGGCCGTGTGAGCAAGCCGTACATCCGCACGACCTTCCGCAAGCACCAGCGGATAGTAAACGATGTCACGGAAGCCATGCTCACAGCCCCTCTGCGATAAGAACAGTCGCAGTCCGGGAAAAAGCACAAAAACAGTGCAACAAAAGGCAAAGAGGCCCGACAAAGGCCGAACGACGAAGCGGCTCAACGAAACCCAAAACTAGGGTGAGCACGGTGTTCAGCACATCGCTGCGATCGTCGGGCTCACCCTCCCGAGCTTCGGGAGTCGGCAGAGAGCTCAAACAACCCAACAACACTAAAAACACCACACAAGTGACCCCTGGCCGGAGCAGCTAGCTCCGGCCGGCTGCCGGCCGACGTGCAAGGCCGGCGGCGGCCAGGGGTGGATGCGGAGGAGGTGGGGGAAGGTGGTGCTCACCTTGGTCGGCGACGGGGGAAGCGGCGGCGGCGGCGCGGGGAGGAACCCCACTCTCGGGTTAGCAACCCGAGCCAAGGGCACGGCGGCGCCGGCAACAAACGGCGACGGCGGCCGGCGGCGACGCGAGCACCGGGAAGAGGAGGTCGCCGCCGGCCGTCGTCCTGTCGGTGACCGCGACAAAAAAGGCGGCGGGTGGCGGCGGCGGCGGAGCAACCCCAAGCTGCGGATGCCCTAGCTGCCCCGCCGAGGCTTGCGGCGGCTCCGGCGGCGCTCCGGCGGCATGGCGATGGTCGGGGAGGCGGGGTCCGGCAGCGGAGGTCCCGAGGGTGACCAAGCACACCCTCTCCGGCGTCAGGAGGCGGCGGCGGCGCGGCCCCACCAAGCTCGGCCAGCACAGCTCTCGGCCAGAGCTTGCAGTGGCTCCGGCGGCCCACGGCGGCGGCGGCTCCCGGCGGCGGCTCTCCACTCCGGCGGTCGTGCCACCTCAAGGGAAGCCCAAGCATGGGTTTCCCCCCCTGGGTGCACACCGCAGGGAGAAGAAGAGGGAGAAGAAGAAAGAGAAGAAGAAGAAAAAAAGGGAGAGAGAGAGGGTGGCTGGCTGGGGGAAAAAAAACTCCGGCCAGGCAGTGGCCGGCGGCGGCCGGCGCAGCTCGGGGAGGAGGCCAAGGGGCAGGGGAGCCCTGTGCTCACCCCTGGGAGCAAGGGGAGAGAGGGGGAGAGAGAGAGAGAGAGAGAGGAGAGAGAGAGTGTGAGGGGATGTTTCAACCCCCCCCTCCACCTACTACACCCACACCAACACTCAACCTCTCTCTTCACTCAAACACAAAAACCCCCTTCTCAGCCAGCCAGCACAAGATGCTAAAAAAAAACACCCCTCCACCTGCGATCTCACGCGAAACGGTGCGAAAACAGGGTCTAAATCGCGAAACCGAAAAACGTGACATACGACCTCTCGGCGATCAAGATGGAATAACTTTTCATCCGCTCGTCGCACGACGACGCAGATCGCGCCATCGCGTTCAGCACTGCCGAGACATCGAACTCACCATTTTGGTTCGTCAGATTCGGACTCCGGATCGCGCCGTTAGCCGTTCACTCTCCGCGACGAAAAACCAACAACTATTAAAATCCACTAAAATCACTTATATACATATATATATATATATAAATACCGGTATATATATACGTATACTGATCAAAAACACAGTAATGGGGGAGAGGAACACTGAGAATTTCAAATTCCCAAAATTCGGATTCTCACAAGAACGATTAATCGCTTTCATAGAAAATTTAAAAGGCGGTGAGTCGTTCACTGCTTTTGGCATAATTATCCACTTTGGTGCTGAGTTGGCAAGATGAGGGTTTATTTGGCCAAATAAATTTTTTAAAGGGTTATTTTGCCAATTAGAAAATTTTATAGGATTATTTGAAAAAAAAAGTCCTGTAAAATGTATCCTGACCGGCACATATAAACGACTTTAGGGAGTGTTTAGTAAAACCGAACAGCACCCCCACTGAAGCCGTGAGTTTTGTCTGCATGACAGAACCCGACTTCATGCTCGGCGCAGGTGAAGTGGTGAGTTCACGCCGTACGCGCACTCGCGGCTTTATGAGACGGATACGCATGGGAAGACGGCATAGGCTCCGAGGATGTTGAGCTCTGCAATCCATCCAAACGCCGGCGAACTTCGGTTACAAGAACTTGGCCACTTTGACCGTAAGTTATATAAAAAACAAACACGCCCTTAATACATTCTATAATTTATGAGTGCTTCTACTGGTAGTTGTGAGTTTCTAAATCTCGCTATAGCATTTTGAATGGTGGCTAGGCCCAAAAGGTTAAGAGGGTTAAGAGTGCTAGAACTAGAGTAGTTATATGATGGGTGACCATCAAATTTTTCCAAAAATGTGAATCTTTAACATGCATTCAAGTTTTTTTTTCTTTCCTTTAACCACTATTAGTTGTACTCCTTTCTTTTTTCTTTTTCTTCTATTATTTTGTTTCTAAGAAGATTACTGTCACGCCCCGAGTCCACAGCGAAAGCCCTCGGGCGTGTGCACAGATCCACCGCATGTGCGAGGACGCACCCTGCACACACGAAGCGTCCAAAAACATAACCTGTCAACAAACAACAGTCCTAAGAGTTCACAACTAAACAATTTTTAGGAGTCTGCAACTAACAGATATCAGAGCAGAATATAAAAATAAATCATACAATCACAACTCCCAAAATATAAATACAAATAAAGGGTCTGGGCGCCAGTCCTAATAGACAATGTTCTACCAAGACACTAAGTTAGCTAGTCTCCTCCTCTAGTCGCACCCATGAGTATGGGAAGCCACCTACTGCGCGATCCCCTTACCTGTCAGACGTCGGTGCTGAGGGCTCTGAAAAGTAAACTACAAAATAGTAGTTCCCAGTGGGTAAAGTCGACAACGACGACGACCTATCCACTAGGTCTACTAGAGGCAATAATAGTGGATAAACTGAGCGAATAAAATAGCATAATACTAAGCTGTAAAGAAGAATACCATCATGCCTCTAAACTACCAAATGGAAACAGTGAAGCTACTATCATGCATCAACTATCATACCAGATAAAGAACTGATATAACCTAATCGTACTGACCGACTCATAAGTTCGGTCAAACCTGCGTTCACCTCAAGTCTAGTACTACACTAACTCATGGTCCGTCGAAATGCAGGCCGCCTAGCATCTCTATAACAACAGTCAACCTCCGGAGGGGCACTCGAGGGGCGCGACCCCAACAAGTATCATAATATCTCTGTCAAGTTCAATATGACTCATGGAAGCTATATAATCAATGCGATGATAAAAAAAAATCAATATATACACTGTCCACGTACCCTCGGCACAATCACATGCATCTCACTTTCCAATGTCACCGTACTGTCCCACAACATCTATAACATGTCTCACCGCATATACAATGCAAATATAGCAATATAAGCATGCATCTCTCTGACAGTGGAAAATAGAAGTTATTAATGCATGACATAAATCATCAAATAGACTATCATCCCTCAAACAGCATACAACACGCATGATCATATAGGCATCTAGAGTATCACCTAGTCGCAACAACAAAATCAACAGATAAATAATCATGCAAGAAATAGACATAATAGAAAGTTCACCATTTGCAGCGACGTAAAACCCACCTGGATCGCTACTCCTAGAGAAAGAAGGAAAGGAGACGATACACCTTACACCTCTCTCGTCACAGCACCAAGAAACCCTACAGGGTAAAAACCTCCAAACAATTCGGCTCCCAAAAATTAAATACATCCATACCGTCTACTGTAAAATTGCGCCTCGAAAATCCCAAATCAATATAATAAAATATTCGAATACCAACCTCGAATATTATGCGAAGGAAAAATCACATGCGACGTCTTCGATCAGCTCCTTGGATTACCCTCGCTTTCTCCTCTTTCTCAATCTCAATCGCTCTCACACTCTCTCTCTAACACAACACAGAAGAAGGAGGAGAAGAACGATGCAAGGATCAGCCCCTTAGCATATCAATATAAATGTAACAATTGCACATAAGCCCTCAAAATAATAAAAATCCCATTCTCAAGCAAAATCCCATATTTCGGGCGTCCGGAACCATCATTTGGGCGTTTGAAACCTCATAATCGAGGCATTTCATGTGGTCACTCTTGCACCCGACCATCCAAATCCATCAGACTTGCACCTAGAAAACATCGGATGCCTGACCTGCGTCCGAAAGCTGATGAGTCAGCTTGCTCGGTGACGTACGCATCGCCAGAGTCACATCAATCTCGCCTACTTTTCGGGCTGCTACAGTATCCAATTTGGGCGCCAACAGGTGAGCCCGAAACTCATTCGAACTCTCCTTTGTGATGATCGAGCATTCGAAATTAGGATATGAAAACTTCAATTCTTTAGCTCACAACTTCCGAGCGCCCTAACCCACTTCCGGCATCTGGAATTACACCAAAAACACAGGTTCAGCTGATTCTGTCTCCCGAGTCCATTTTCGTATCCATTTCGTGCCAAAAATGGCTCCAACTCAGTCAAACACTCTACAGATGTGCTGACCACTAACTCACACTACAACCCTGCCTATTTGCCAAGATCCAATACACTACAATTACCTTTTGTACTCCTTTTTTCCATCTTTCTTCTTACTATGCTCGCATTAAGAAAAATGAAACTTTGCCAAATTAATGGTTAAAAACATTATTTACAAAATTTAAATAGATATGATAGGAGTCATGAAATCAAGTTGATTGGGTTATGTTTGATGTGTATTTGATACCTTTTTTATTTGTAGTATTCAAGAAGGTTTGTTTTAATAATCACCTATATTAAGAAAAAAAATATGTTAGATAGTACATGTAGTGTTCCAGAAAACTAAAATGTTATTTTACAAGTATAACTACAGATCTAAATTAGTCGACATTTCTAACCAGTGTCGGAACTAATTGGAAGTTATTTAGATGAAAATTGACGTCACAAATGATTCCGAATCAGAAATTTAATTTCAGCTGGAACACATTTGTTAACTAGTGCCTAAGGCATATTGCACCTTGTCCAACCACCTTAATTAGGGAGTTTGGGCTGTAGCAAATAGCTGGTTGTATCTCAACACATTCTCTCCTTCTTCTTCCTCATCTTCTCTACCATTTCCTTCTCTTTCTTTGCTACATCTCCCTGCTGCCTTCTCTCCCTGCACTGGACATCAAGAACACTCAGGCCGACACATGTATTCTTTTTAGGACATAAATTTGTATTTGACGTTAAATATTATGAATAAATATGGGTTCTTATTTCCATTCATGTTGTGTATGTGTCCATGAATCGTCCAAGAAATTAATAAGATGATGACATGTATTCTCAAGAGTTGAGAATTTAAGACATGTGTCATTGATGGTTAATTCCTAAATGCTCCCGATCGATGGATCATCGCGGGGACGGTGATTGATCCGATGAGATTGGTGCACATGTCGCTTTCCTTTTGGGTAGATGAGTCTCGAGTCAACAGTGTGGAGACACTGGAGCGAATGTGCAGGTGGTTGTTAGAGAACAAGGGTACCGAGCGTGACCAACGCGAGAAGTCACTTGGATGTCTACTCACTCGTCAGTGACTTACTCAATGTTGCAGTAGTGTGACTGGTCCTTTGACCTGCGGTGCCTCGGCTATTCACAATGAGGTTACTGTAGTTTGACTGTACATACACTTGGTCCCTAGCCATTCGGGTCCTTGCGGTGCATGTTGGCTGCAGTAGGTTCGTTGTAGGAATAGGGTGTGCACCTATATGGAATCTATCTCCCTTGGTAGATAGGGGCGTTAGTCCTATGTGACTTATGAGACCGAGTTTAGAAGACCTTGGCCAAGGCAGGATAAATAGCGGAAAGGGTTTCCGATATTAGAATTATTTGGATGATCGATAATTTTCATTGGGCTGAATTAGAATTGTTCCGATCCACTGAAAGGAGTTTCAGTGATATTCTTGATAGTGATCAGAATATATCTCACTACCAGATAGAATATAACCTATGGGGTCACACACATAAGAGGTTGTGACTAATCGGATAGCTAGATTGCGATTTTTGAATTGTCAGAGGACCTAATTGTCAATATGTTGATAATTGGACTAATTTGTAATTATTATAAATTAGTGGTATTAAAGTATAAATATTACAAGAAAGGACTTACTAACAGTTAGTAAGTTATGTGAGGGCTTATGTGCAAATATTGCATTATTAATTTGATATGATCAAATTAGGATAAAGTTCAAGTCGAAAATTAGGATTTGATCGATCTAACCAATTAAGGAAAGGATAAATTTAAACATAAATTTATTCTTATCCTTAATGGTTATTATATTATTAAAAGATGATTATATCCCTCTATATAATATACGGAAGTTTTTAGAAAACCTTTGCCGTCATATCTCTCATCTTCTCTCTTCTTCTTCTAGCAAGAAAGACGTCCTTTGCAAGGGAGCTACACCCCGGTGAGGACATCGATCAGATCACCAATCTCGTGTGGATACCTATAGAGGCCGGACGCGTGTGCGGCTTCAAGAGAACATAATTCCACGATCATCAAATTGCGGTGAAGAACTACCCGCACAAAGGTGAAGATTAGATTTTTCTATCTCGTTTTAATCTTGAATAACATGAGGGATCCTAATTGCGTGGTTTTTGAGATCGGATCTCGAAATTTTAAAATCAAATTTATTTGATTTTCTTTCTGCTGCGTTTTTACCGTACGTAATTTTCTAACATTTCATGTGGTCACTCTTGCACCCGACCATCCAAATCCATCGGACTTGCACCTAGAAAACATCGGACGCCTGACCTGCGTCCGAAAGCTGATGAGTCAACTTGCTCGGTGACGTACGCATCGCCAGAGTCACATCAATCTCACCTACTTTTTGGGCTGCTACAGTATCCAATTTGGGCGCCCACAGGTGAGCCCGAAACTCATTCGAACTCTCATTTGCGATGATCGAGCATTCGAAATTAGGATATGAAAACTTCAATTCTTTAGCTCACAACTTCCGAGCGCCCTAACCCACTTTCGGCATCTGGAATTGCACCAAAAACACAGGTTCAGCTGATTCTGTCTCCCGAGTCCATTTTCGCATCCATTTCGTGCCAAAAATGGCTCTAACTCAGTCAAACACTCTACAATGTGCTGACCACTAACTCACACTACAACCCTGCCTATTTGCTAAGATCCAATACACTACAATTGCCTTTTGTACTCATTTTTTCCTTCTTTCTTCTTACTATGCTCGCATTAAGAAAAATGAAACTTTGCCAAATTAATGGTTAAAAACATTATTTACAAAATTTAAAAACGGATATGAGGATTTTTTTTAAAATTTTATTTTTAAATTTTATTTTTATTTTGATTAGATTAATTTAAAAATAAAAGGGCTAATTTGATGAGATCAAATTTTGATTTTGATGAGATCAAGTTGTTATGTATGCGGATTAAATTTTTGATCAAAATAATAAACAATCAATAAGATTGGTTGATTTCAGTGATTTGATCATTGTTATTTTTCGAATCATTGGCAAACGGTTAATTAGAATATCCAAAATTAATTATTGTGCATCGGTATGAGATACATATCGGTGATGATCATGGATAGCGACCTATTTATTTTATTTCGACATGTGATGTATGATGTGTATGCGGAATCCTGTAATTTTAAATTTGTTTAAATTAAGGACTCTGTATTAGAGATGGCTTTTTGGGTGCCTGCGAGCATGAGTCGATTTATTTGGAGACCTGCGTGTCTCAATAGATTAAAGATAAAAATTATCAAATGTAATTTAATTTTATTTTATCATTATTGTTGGTTTGTATGTTGTATGGTTGCACGTCATTAGTTAATCGATTGCAAGTCGAGAAGCAAGCAAAGACCAGATTAAGATGAGCACTTGATGGCGATCAGATCAAGATGTTGATAGGGATCGGATCAAGTTGTAGCTCCGGATCGGATCAAGTAGTTGAAGACGATAAATCTAATGACGTGTGTGTGCTTGTAACTTATGACCCTAAGACCCCGATTCCGGCTCAGTGGCTCGAGCCCGAATCCACTTTTTAGATCCATGATCATCACCAGTAACATTATGTTTTATGCGCGGTTTATTTTTATTTGCATTAGATGTAAATAAATAAAATAAAATTTGAGACCTAAATTTTAATCTCCTCACAAATATTAAGTCGAGCGGTCTTCCGCCGTTGTAGAAGTGCGGACGTTTTTCTGGTGTTGATTGGCACGGCTGGTTACAGTGGTCAATTGCATTGGGAAGGCGCAACCACTCTATTAGCTTGAGATGCTGCGAAGTAAAGATGGGGTTGAGCCCAATATCTGTCAGGTGAGGGACCCAATGACGGCTTTGCTTACGCGTTTGAACGGTGGGTCTGACTTAACTAAGGAATGAGGCCAATATCTGTCAGGTGAGGCCTACAGGACTTAGAGACCGATCGCTGTAATTTGCTTGAGAAGCATTGGACAAGAGTTGTCCACTCATCGGTTTGCGTGTCGCCAATATCTGTCAGGTGAGGTGGTGCGTTAAACTGGTGGGACCGCAGTACCCACTTGAAACCTTTGTCGCGTTGGGTTTCCGTTTCTCTACCCGAGGAGTGTAAGAGACTCGAAAAAATAGTGGGAGGCTAAAATTTGATTTTAAAATCCCTAAAACAAAAATTTCAAAATAAATATAAATATCTAATTTGAATCTTTACTCTCTACAAAACAAAATGTCTGCTTCCAACCCTCTCTCTCGTATTCTCGAAACAAACCGCTTAACCGGAACTAACTATAAAGACTGGCTAAGGAACTTAAAAATTATTTTGAGTTCCGAAAAGCTCACTTATGTTCTCGACCAGGACCCTCCCACGTTGCCAAATCATCCTACAGCTGACCAAAGGGCAGCTCAAAAAAAATAGACGGATGACGATAACAAAGTAAGGTGCTACATTTTGGCGTTGATGTCAAATGAACTTCAACGCCAACATGAGGATATGAAGACCGCTAAAGAAATGATAGCTCACCTCAAAGAGTTGTATAGTGAGCAAAGTCGATCAGCTCGTTTTGAAGTGTCCAAAAGACTCTTCAAAGCTAAGATGCAAGAAGGGCAGTCTGTTCATGATCATTGTTTGACAATGATCAAAGACCTCGAGGAGCTTGAGAAGCTCGGCGTGAAAATGGATAAGGAATTGCAAGTTGATCTGATCCTTCAATCCATTCCTGTATCATATGGACAGTTTATTGTAAACTAGCATATGAATAAAATTGACTGCACCAATGCTGAGTTATTAAATATGTTGGTAACAACGGATGGGACTTTGAAAAGTTCAAAGGGCTCGGTTCTCGCTGTGGAGCGGGCTTCCTCTTCCAAAAGAAAGTCTAATTGGAAGAAGAAACCTGCGAAGAAACAAAAGACGGAGAACAAGCCCTAGAGGGAAGCTCCTAAAATAAAGACCACTGACAAAAGAAAATATTTTCACTTCAATGTTGATGGTCATTGGAAAAGAAACTGTCCTGTCTACCTGGAGAGCCTGAAGAATAAGAAGAAGGACACACCTTCGGAAGGTATGTCAGACTTGCTCATAATAGAAACTAACCTTACGATTTCCTCTACTTCCAGTTTGGTCATAGACTCTGGTTCTAGTTCTCATTTGTGTACTTCAATGCAGGGTCTAAGGGAAAGTAGAGAGCTCAGGGAAGGTGAAGTGACCTTACGGGTAGGCAACGGGGCAAGAATTGCTGCTGTGGCTGCTGGCACCTATCCTTTGCGACTACCGTCAGGACATATTTTATTACTTAAAGACTGTTATTATGTACCTGCTGCTAGCAGGAATTTGATTTATGTTTCTTCTTTAGCACAGGACAGTTATGTTTTTAATTTTGATAAAGACTACTGCATAATTTATTTTAGAAATAAAATTATTGGTCGTGGTTTTATGATTGACAGTCTTTATCATTTACATATGGATGTATCTATAAATATTTCTGAGCAAGTAATGAGTGCCGTTGGGTCTAAGAGACCTAGAGATGAGATGAACTTAAAGTATATGTGGCATCTTAGGCTTGGTCATATTGGAGAAGAAAGGATTAACAAAATGGATAAAGATGAGCTCCATGGCTCATTGACTTCAGAGTCTTATCCGGTTTGTGAATCTTGTCTTCAAGAAAAAATGACCAAATTACCTTTTGTAGGACAAGGGAAAAGAGCCACTGAGATACTTGCTCTGATACATACTGATGTGTGTGGCCCATTTGATGTGCAAGCCAGGGGTGGTTATCTCTACTTCATAACCTTTACTGATGATTATTAACGATATGAGTATGTGTATCTTATGAGACACAAATCTGAAGCTTTTGAAAAGTTCAAAGAATTCAGATATGAAGTAGAAAAGCAAACTGGAAAATCCATCAAGGTTCTTCGATCAGATCGAGGAGGAGAATACCTCAGTGGAGAGTTTCTAAACTATCTCAAACAAAACGGTATAGTCTCGCAATGGACTCCTCCGGGAACACCTCAACTCAACGGGGTGTCGGAACGGAGAAACCGAACCTTATTGGATATGGTTCGATCCATGATGAGCTTCACTGATCTTCCTTTATTTCTTTGGGGTCTGGTTCTAGTTCTCATTTGTGTACTTCAATACAGGGTCTAAGGGAAAGTAGAGAGCTCAGGGAAGGTGAAGTGACCTTACGGGTAGGCAACGGGGCAAGAGTTGCTGCTGTGGCTGCTGGCACCTATCCTTTGCGACTACCGTCAGGACATATTTTATTACTTAAAGACTGTTATTATGTACCTGCTGCTAGCAGGAATTTGATTTATAATTCTTCTTTAGCACAGGACAGTTATGTTTTTAATTTTGATAAAGACTACTGCATAATTTATTTTAGAAATAAAATTATCGGTCGTGGTTTTATGATTGACAGTCTTTATCATTTACATATGGATGTATCTATAAATATTTCTGAGCAAGTAATGAGTGCCGTTGGGTCTAAGAGACCTAGAGATGAGATGAACTTAAAGTATATGTGGCATCTTAGGCTTGGTCATATTGGAGAAGAAAGGATTAACAAAATGGATAAAGATGAGCTCCTTGACTCATTGACTTCAGAGTCTTATTCGGTTTGTGAATCTTGTCTTCAAGGAAAAATGACCAAATTACCTTTTGTAGGACAATGGAAAAGAGCCACTGAGCTACTTGCTCTGATACATACTGATGTGTGTGGCCCATTTGATGTGCAAGCCAGGGGTGGTTATCTCTACTTCATAATCTTTACTGATGATTATTCACGATATGAGTATGTGTATCTTATGAGACACAAATCTGAAGCTTTTGAAAAGTTCAAAGAATTTAGATATGAAGTAGAAAAGCAAACTGGAAAATCCATCAAGGTTCTTCGATCAGATCGATGAGGAGAATACCTTAGTGGAGAGTTTCTAAACTATCTCAAACAAAACGGTATAGTATCACAATGGACTCCTCCGGGAACACCTCAACTCAACGGGGTGTCGGAACGAAGAAATCGAACCTTATTGGATATGGTTCGATCCATGATGAGCTTCACTGATCTTCCTTTATTTCTTTGGGGTCTGGTTCTAGTTCTCATTTGTGTACTTCAATGCAGGGTCTAAGGGAAAGTAGAGAGCTCAGGGAAGGTGAAGTGACCTTACGGGTAGGCAACGGGGCAAGAGTTGCTGCTGTGGCTGCTGGCACCTATCCTTTGCGACTACAGTCAGGACATATTTTATTACTTAAAAACTGTTATTATGTACCTGCTGCTAGCATGAATTTGATTTATGTTTCTTCTTTAGCACAGGACAGTTATGTTTTTAATTTTGATAAAGACCACTGCATAATTTATTTTAGAAATAAAATAATTGGTCGTGGTTTTATGATTGACAGTCTTTATCATTTACATATGGATGTATCTATAAATATTTCTGAGCAAATAATGAGTGCCGTTGGGTCTAAGAGACCTAGAGAAGAGATGAACTTAAAGTATATGTGGCATCTTAGGTTTGGTCATATTGGAGAAGAAAGGATTAACAAAATGGTTGAAGATGAGCTCCTTGGCTCATTGACTTCAGAGTCTTATCCGGTTTGTGAATCTTGTCTTCAAGAAAAAATGACCAAATTATCTTTTGTAGGACAAGGGAAAAGAGCCACTGAGATACTTGCTCTAATACATACTGATGTGTGTGGCCCATTTGATGTGCAAGCCAGGAGTGGTTATCTCTACTTCTTAACCTTTACTGATGATTATTCACGATATGAGTATGTGGATCTTATGAGACACAAATCTGAAGCTTTTGAAAAGTTCAAAGAATTCAGATATGAAGTAGAAAAGCAAACTGAAAAATCCATCAAGGTTCTTCGATCAGATCGAGGAGGAGAATACCTTAGTGGAGAGTTTCTAAACTATCTCAAACAAAACGGTATAGTCTCACAATGGACTCCTCCGGGAACACCTCAACTCAACGGGCTGTCGGAACGGAGAAACCGAACCTTATTGGATATGGTTCGATCCATGATGAGCTTCACTGATCTTCCTTTATTTCTTTGGGGTCTGGTTCTAGTTCTCATTTGTGTACTTCAATACAGGGTCTAAGGAAAAGTAGAGAGCTCAGGGAAGGTGAAGTGACCTTACGGGTAGGCAACGGGGCAAGAGTTGCTGCTGTGGCTGCTGGCACCTATCCTTTGCGACTACCGTCAGGACATATTTTATTACTTAAAGACTGTTATTTTGTACCTGCTGCTAGCATGAATTTGATTTATGTTTCTTCTTTAGCACATGACAGTTATGTTTTTAATTTTGATAAAGACTACTGCATAATTTATTTTAGAAATAAAATTATTGGTGGTGGTTTTATGATTGACAGTCTTTATCATTTACATATGGATGTATCTATAAATATTTCTGAGCAAGTAATGAGTGTCGTTGGGTCTAAGAGACCTAGAGATGAGATGAACTTAAAGTATATGTGGTATCTTAGGCTTGGTCATATTGGAGAAGAAAGGATTAACAAAATGGATAAAGATCAGCTCCTTGGCTCATTGACTTCAGAGTCTTATCCGGTTTGTGAATCTTGTCTTCAAGAAAAAATGACCAAATTACCTTTTGTAGGACAAGGGAAAAGAGCCACTGAGATACTTGCTCTAATACATACTGATGTGTGTGGCCCATTTGATGTGCAAGCCAGGAGTGGTTATCTCTACTTCATAACCTTTACTGATGATTATTCACGATATGAGTATGTGGATCTTATGAGACACAAATCTGAAGCTTTTGAAAAGTTCAAAGAATTCAGATATGAAGTAGAAAAGCAAACTGGAAAATCCATCAAGGTTCTTCGATCAGATCGAGGAGGAGAATACCTTAGTGGAGAGTTTCTAAACTATCTCAAACAAAACGGTATAGTCTCACAATGGACTCCTCCGGGAACACCTCAACTCAACGGGGTGTCGGAACGGAGAAATCGAACCTTATTCGATATGGTTCGATCCATGATGAACTTCACTGATCTTTCTTTATTTCTTTGGGGTCTGGTTCTAGTTCTCATTTGTGTACTTCAATGCAGGTTCTAAGGAAAAGTAGAGAGCTCAGGGAAGGTGAATTGACCTTACGGGTAGGCAACGGGGCAAGAGTTGCTGCTGTGGCTGCTGGCACCTATCCTTTGCGACTACCCTCAGGACATATTTTATTACTTAAAGACTGTTATTATGTACCTGCTGCTAGCATGAATTTGATTTATGTTTCTTCTTTAGCACATGACAGTTATGTTTTTAATTTTGATAAAGACTACTGCATAATTTATTTTAGAAATAAAATTATTGGTCGTGGTTTTATGATTGACAGTCTTTATTATTTACATATGGATGTATCTATAAATATTTCTGAGCAAGTAATGAGTGCCGTTGGGTCTAAGAGACCTAGAGATGAGATGAACTTAAAGTATATGTGGCATCTTAGGCTTGGTCATATTGGAGAAGAAAGGATTAACAAAATGGATAAAGATCAGCTCCTTGGCTCATTGACTTCAGAGTCTTATCCGGTTTGTGAATCTTGTCTTCAAGGAAAAATGACCAAATTAACTTTTGTAGGACAAGGAAAAAGAGCCACTGAGATACTTGCTCTGATACATACTGATGTGTGTGGCCCATTTGATGTGCAAGCCAGGGGTGGTTATCTCTACTTCATAACCTTTACGGATGATTATTCACGATATGAGTATGTGTATCTTATGAGACACAAATCTGAAGCTTTTGAAAAGTTCAAAGAATTCAGATATGAAGTAGAAAAGCAAACTGGAAAATCCATCAAGGTTCTTCGATCAGATTGAGGAGGAGAATACCTTAGTGGAGAGTTTCTAAACTATCTCAAACAAAACGGTATAGTCTCACAATGGACTCCTCCGGGAACACCTCAACTCAACGGGGTGTCGGAACGGAGAAATCGAACCTTATTGGATATGGTTCGATCCATGATGAGCTTCACTGATCTTCCTTTATTTCTTTGGGATCTGGTTCTAGTTCTCATTTGTGTACTTCAATGCAGGGTCTAAGGGAAAGTAGAGAGCTCAGGGAAGGTGAAGTGACCTTACGGGTAGGCAACGGGGCAAGAGTTGCTGCTGTGGCTGCTGGCACCTATCCTTTGTGACTACCGTCAGGACATATTTTATTACTTAAAGACTGTTATTTTGTACCTGCTGCTAGCATGAATTTGATTTATGTTTCTTCTTTAGCACATGACAATTATGTTTATAATTTTGATAAAGACTACTGCATAATTTATTTTAGAAATAAAATTATTGGTCGTGGTTTTATGATTGACAGTTTTTATCATTTACATATGGATGTATCTATAAATATTTCTGAGCAAATAATGAGTGCCGTTGGGTCTAAGAGACCTAGAGATGAGATGAACTTAAAGTATATGTGGCATCTTAGGCTTGGTCATATTGGAGAAGAAAGGATTAACAAAATGGATAAAGATAAGCTCCTTGGCTCATTGACTTCAGCGTCTTATCCGGTTTGTGAATCTTGTCTTCAAGGAAAAATGACCAAATTACCTTTTGTAGGACAAGGGAAAAGAGCCACTGAGATACTTGCTCTGATACATACTGATGTGTGTGGCCCATTTGATGTGCAAGCCAGGGGTGGTTATCTCTAATTCATAATTTTTACTGATGATTATTCACGATATGAGTATGTGTATCTTATGAGACACAAATCTGAAGCTTTTGAAAAGTTCAAAGAATTCAGATATGAAGTAGAAAAGCAAACTGGAAAATCTATCAAGGTTCTTCGATCAGATCGAGGAGGAGAATACCTTAGTGGAGAGTTTCTAAACTATCTCAAACAAAATGGTATAGTCTCACAATGGACTCCTCCGGGAACACCTCAACTCAACGGGGTGTCGGAACGGAGAAATCGAACCTTATTGGATATGGTTCGATCCATGATGAGCTTCACTGATCTTCCTTTATTTCTTTGGGGTCTGGTTCTAGTTCTCATTTGTGTACTTCAATGCAGGGTCTAAGGGAAAGTAGAGAACTCAGGGAAGGCGAAGTGACCTTACGGGTAGGCAACGGGGCAAGAGTTGCTGCTGTGGCTGCTGGCACATATCCTTTGCGACTACCGTCAGGACATATTTTATTACTTAAAGACTGTTATTATGTACCTGCTGCTAGCATGAATTTGATTTATGTTTCTTCTTTAGCACATGACAGTTATATTTTTAATTTTGATAAAGACTACTGCATAATTTATTTTAGAAATAAAATTATTGGTCGTGGTTTTATGATTGACAGTCTTTATCATTTACATATGGATGTATCTATAAATATTTCTGAGCAAGTAATGAGTGCCGTTGGGTCTAAGAGACCTAGAGATGAGATGAACTTAAAGTATATGTGGCATCTTAGGCTTGGTCATATTGGAGAAGAAAGGATTAACAAAATGGATAAAGATGAGCTCCTTGGCTCATTGACTTCAGAGTCTTATCCGGTTTGTGAATCTTGTCTTCAAGAAAAAATGACCAAATTACCTTTTGTAGGACAAGGGAAAAGAGCCACTGAGATACTTGCTCTGATACATACTGATGTGTGTGGCCCATTTGATGTGCAAGCCAGGGGTGGTTATCTCTACTTCATAACCTTTACTGATGATTATTCACGATATGAGTATGTGTATCTTATGAGACACAAATCTGAAACTTTTGAAAAGTTCAAAGAATTCAGATATGAAGTAGAAAAGCAAACTGGAAAATCCATCAAGATTCTTCGATCAGATCGAGGAGGAGAATACCTTAGTGGAGAGTTTCTAAACTATCTCAAACAAAACGGTATAGTCTCACAATGGACTCCTCCGGGAACACCTCAACTCAACGGGGTGTCGTAACGGAGAAATCGAACCTTATTGGATATGGTTCGATCCATGATGAGCTTCACTGATCTTCCTTTATTTCTTTGGGGTCTGGTTCTAGTTCTCATTTGTGTACTTCAATGCAGGGTCTAAGGGAATGTAGAGAGCTCAGGGAAGGTGAAGTGACCTTACGGGTAGGCAACGGGGCAAGAGTTGCTGCTGTGGCTGCTGGCACCTATCCTTTGTGACTACCGTCAGGACATATTTTATTACTTAAAGACTGTTATTTTGTACCTGCTGCTAGCATGAATTTGATTTATGTTTCTTCTTTAGCACATGACAGTTATATTTTTAATTTTTATAAAGACTACTGCATAATTTATTTTAGAAATAAAATTATTGGTCGTGGTTTTATGATTGACAGTCTTTATCATTTACATATGGATGTATCTATAAATATTTCTGAGCAAGTAATGAGTGCCGTTGGGTCTAAGAGACCTAGAGATGAGATGAACTTAAAGTATATGTGGCATCTTAGGCTTGGTCATATTGGAGAAGAAAGGATTAACAAAATGGATAAAGATCAGCTCCTTGGCTCATTGACTTCAGAGTCTTATCCGGTTTGTGAATCTTGTCTTCAAGGAAAAATGACCAAATTACCTTTTGTAGGACAAGGGAAAAGAGCCACTGAGATACTTGCTCTGATACATACTGATGTGTGTGGCCCATTTGATGTGCAAGCCAGGGGTGGTTATCTCTACTTCATAACCTTTACTGATGATTATTCACGATATGAGTATGTGTATCTTATGAGACACAAATCTGAAGCTTTTGAAAAGTTCAAAAAATTCAGATATGAAGTAGAAAAGCAAACTGGAAAATTCATCAAGGTTCTTCGATCAGATCGAGAAGGAGAATACCTTAGTGGAGAGTTTCTAAACTATCTCAAACAAAACGGTATAGTCTCACAATGGACTCCTCCGGGAACACCTCAACTCAACGGGGTGTCGGAACGGAGAAATCGAACCTTATTGGATATGGTTCGATCCATGATGAGCTTCACTGATCTTCCTTTATTTCTTTGGGGTCTGGTTCTAGTTCTCATTTGTGTACTTCAATGCAGGGTCTAAGGGAAAGTAGAGAGCTCAGGGAAGGTGAAGTGACCTTACGGGTAGGCAACGGGGCAAGAGTTGCTGCTGTGGCTGCTGGCACCTATCCTTTGTGACTACCGTCAGGACATATTTTATTACTTAAAGACTGTTATTTTGTACCTGCTGCTAGCATGAATTTGATTTATGTTTCTTCTTTAGCACATGACAATTATGTTTATAATTTTGATAAAGACTACTGCATAATTTATTTTAGAAATAAAATTATTGGTCGTGGTTTTATGATTGACAGTTTTTATCATTTACATATGGATGTATCTATAAATATTTCTGAGCAAGTAATGAGTGCCGTTGGGTCTAAGAGACCTAGAGATGAGATGAACTTAAAGTATATGTGGCATCTTAGGCTTGGTCATATTGGAGAAGAAAGGATTAACAAAATGGATAAAGATGAGCTCCTTGGCTCATTGACTTCAGAGTCTTATCCGGTTTGTGAATCTTGTCTTCAAAAAAAAATGATCAAATTACCTTTTGTAGGACAAGGGAAAAGAGCCACTGAGATACTTGCTCTGATACATACTGATGTGTGTGGCCCATTTGATGTGCAAGCCAGGGGTGGTTATCTCTACTTCATAACCTTTACTGATGATTATTCACGATATGAGTATGTGTATCTTTTGAGACACAAATCTGAAGCTTTTGAAAAGTTCAAAGAATTCAGATATGAAGTAGAAAAGCAAACTGGAAAATCCATCAAGGTTCTTCGATCAGATCGAGGAGGAGAATACCTTAGTGGAGAGTTTCTAAACTATCTCAAACAAAACGGTATAGTCTCACAATGGACTCCTCCGGGAACACCTCAACTCAACGGGCTGTCGGAACGGAGAAACCGAACCTTATTGGATATGGTTCGATCCATGATGAGCTTCACTGATCTTCCTTTATTTCTTTGGGGTCTGGTTCTAGTTCTCATTTGTATACTTCAATGCAGGGTCTAAGGGAAAGTAGAGAGCTCAGGGAAGGTGAAGTGACCTTACGGGTAGGCAACGGGGCAAGAGTTGGTGCTGTGGCTGCTGGCACCTATCCTTTGCGACTACCGTCAGGACATATTTTATTACTTAAAGACTGTTATTATGTACCTGCTGCTAGCAGGAATTTGATTTATGTTTCTTCTTTAGCACAGGACAGTTATGTTTTTAATTTTGATAAAGACTACTGCATAATTTATTTTAGAAATAAAATTATTGGTCGTAGTTTTATGATTGACAGTCTTTATCATTTACATATGGATGTATCTATAAATATTTCTGAGCAAGTAATGAGTGCCGTTGGGTCTAAGAGACCTAGAGATGAGATGAACTTAAAGTATATGTGGCATCTTAGGCTTGGTCATATTGGAGAAGAAAGGATTAACAAAATGGATAAAGATGAGCTCCTTGGCTCATTGATTTCAGAGTCTTATCCGGTTTGTGAATCTTGTCTTCAAGAAAAAATGACCAAATTACCTTTTGTAGGACAAGGGAAAAGAGCCACTGAGATACTTGCTCTGATACATACTGATGTGTGTGGCCTATTTGATGTGCAAGCCAGGGGTGGTTATCTCTACTTCATAACCTTTACTGATGATTATTCACGATATGAGTATGTGTTTCTTATGAGACACAAATCTGAAGCTTTTGAAAAGTTCAAAGAATTCAGATATGAAGTAGAAAAGCAAACTGGAAAATCCATCAAGGTTCTTCGATCAGATCGAGGAGGAGAATACCTTAGTGGAGAGTTTCTAAACTATCTCAAACAAAACGGTATAGTCTCACAATGGACTCCTCCGGGAACACCTCAACTCAACGGGCTGTCGGAACGGAGAAACCGAACTTTATTGGATATGGTTCGATCCATGATGAGCTTCACTGATCTTCCTTTATTTCTTTGGGGACATGCTTTGCTTACTGCAGCTTACTTGTTAAATAGGGCCGTTCCTACTACGCCGTATGAGATGTGGCATGGTAAGAAACCAAGTCTTGGTCATATCAGGATTTGGGGATGACCTGTCCATGTAAAGCGATTACAGGCAGGCAAGTTAGAGGTTAGGTCTGAGAAGGCTCGTTTTATTGGATATCCTAAAGAAACTTTGGGTTACTATTTTTATATCCCAGAGGATCGCAATGTAGTTGTGAGCCGACATGCTACTTTTTTGAAAAAATAGTTTATTCAAGAAGCGGCTAGTGGGAGAAAAATTGAGTTTGAAGAGAAAATCTCTGAAGAGCAACGAGTCGTCGAACCTATAGAACCCATTCAAGCTGAGCCAGTATATGTAGTACCTCATCCACCTCGTAGGTCGAGTAGAATCTCCCATCCTACCAAAAGATACTTAGGTATTCTTACAGAGGATGTAAAGAAAATGTTCCTCATGGGAGATAGGGAACATGGAGATGATCCCAAAACATACAACGAGGCAATGTCTGACATCGATTCCGAGAAATGGTTGGAAGCCATGAAGTCAGAAATTGACTCAATGTACTCCAACAAGGTCTGGATTTTGGTAGATCCACCAGAAGGTATAGTACCTATTGGATGTAAATGGATCTACAAAAGAAAGATAGGATCGGAAGGAAAGGTGGAGACCTATAAAGCAAGGCTGGTAGCGAAAGGCTATAGTCAACGTAAAGGCGTTGACTATCAGGAGACCTTTTCGCCTGTGGCCATGCTTAAATCCATTCGAACATTGCTTGCCCTTGCAGCATACCATGATTATGAGATCTGACAAATGGATGTGAAAACTATCTTCTTAAATGAATATCTTGAGGAAGATATTTATATGGAGCAGCCTCTGGGTTTCACTTTCGATGACAAACGTCATAAGGTATGCAAGCTGCAACGGTCCATATATGGACTTAAGCAAGCATCTCGGAGTTGGAATACTCGTTTTAATGACATGATCAAATCGTTTGATTTCATTAAGAACGAGGAGGAACCATGTGTTTATAAGAAGGTCAGTGGGAGTGCTGTCACATTCCTCATATTGTACATGGACGACATTCTCCTAATTGGAAACGATGTTCCAATGCTGACTTCGGTTAAAGTGTGGTTGTCTAAAGAATTCTCCATGAAAGATCTAGGGGAAGCATCCTATATTTTGGGGATTAAGGTCTATAGAGATAGATCTAAGAAGATGCTAGGCCTTTCACAAAAAATGTACATAGAAGAGGTGCTGAAAAGGTTCGGCATGGAAAACTCAAAAAAGGCATGGAATTTATCTCTCCAAGAAAATGTGCCCCAATACATTTGAAGAGATTCAACGTATGAGTAAGATCCCTTATGCCTCAGCTGTAGGGAGTCTTATGTACGCCATGCTATGTACACGACCTGACATCGCGCTTGCTGTGAGTGTCACAAGCAGATATCAGTCTAATCCAGGCGAGGAGCACTGGACTGCTGTGAAGAACATACTTAAGTACTTGAGAAGAACTAAGGATATGCTCTTGGTCTTTGGAGGAGGAGAGTTGAAAATATAAGGATATACTGATTCGGACTTTATGTCTGATGTTGACGATAGAAAGTCTACGTCAGGATGCGTGTTCTTGTGCAATGGTGGCTCCGTGGTTTGGAAGAGTTCCAAACAACCAATTATTGCTGATCTACCATGGAAGCAGAATATATCGCCGCATCTGAAGCTGCAAAGGAAGCCTTCTGGTTTAAGAAGTTTGTCGCGGAACTAGGTGTGATGCCATCAGATGCCATACCACTTTATTGCGACAACAATGGCGCCATAGCCCTAGCTAAGGAGCCCAGGTCTCATCAGAAGTCCAAGCACATAGAGCGGCGGTTTCATATTATACACGACTATCTCGACAAGAAGTAAATCGAGGTGCAGAGAGTAGACTCCACGGATAACGTGGCAGACCCATTGACTAAACCGCTTAGCCAGCAAAAGACTGAAGCCCACCTTGAGAAGATGGGACTTAGGTATATGGCTAATTGGCTTTAGTGCAAATAAGAGATTGTTAGATGTATGCCCTAGAAGCCAATCAGGCCGACACATGTATTCTTTTTAGGACATAAATTTGTATTTGACTTTAAATATTATGAATAAATATGGGTTCTTATTTCCATTCATGTTGTGTATGTGTTCATGAATCGTCCAAGGAATTAATAAGATGATGACATGTATTCTCAAGAGTTGAGAATTTGAGACATGTGTCATTGATGGTTAATTCCTAAATGCTCCCGATCGATGGATCATCGCGGGGACGGTGATTGATCCGATGAGATTGGTGCACATGTCGCTTCCCTTTTGGGTAGATGAGTCTCGAGTCAACAGTGTGGAGACACTGGAGCGAATGTGCAGGTGGTTGTTAGAGAACAAGGGTACCGAGCGTGACCAACGCGAGAAGTCACTTGGATGTCTACTCACTCGTCAGTGACTTACTCAATATTGCAGTAGTGTGACTGGTCCTTTGACCTGCGGTGCCTCGGCTATTCACAATGAGGTTACTGTAGTTTGACTGTACATACACTTGGTCCCTAGCCATTCGGGTCCTTGCGGTGCATGTTGGCTGCAGTAGGTTCGTTGTAGGAATAGGTGTGCACCTATATGGAATCTATCTCCCTTGGTAGATAGGGGCGTTGTCCTATGTGATTTATGAGACCGAGTTTAGAAGACCTTGGCCAAGGCAGGATAAATAGCGGAAAGGGTTTCCGATATTAGAAACTCGAGTCGAATAAATTTGACATATGACAGATGATGGGGTTTGACGAGTTGTTCCATGATCTCCATCTAGTCGGGACTCATGATAGAAGGACTGTATCACACGGTAACTGCACCAAGAGGTTCAGTATTTATTCTACTGGAATGCCACTATATGCTGCTAGGCGTCACTAGTGGATTGTGAGACTCATGAGAATTATTTGGATGATCGATAATTTTTATTGGGCTGAATTAGAATTGTTCCGATCCACTTAAAGGAGTTTCAGTGATATTCTTGATAGTGATCAAAATATATCTCACTACCAGATAGAATAGAACCTATGGGGTCACACACATAAGAGGTTGTGACTAATCGGATAGCTAGATTGCGATTTTTGAATTGTCAGAGGACCTAATTGTCAATATGTTGATAATTGGACTAATTTATAATTATTACAAATTAGTGGTATTAAAGTATAAATATTACAAGAAAGGACTTACTAACAGTTAGTAAGTTATGTGAGGGCTTATGTGCAAATATTGCATTATTAATTTGATATGATCAAATTAGGATAAAGTTCAAGTCGAATCAAATTAGGATTTGATCGATCTAACCAATTAAGAAAAGGATAAATTTAAACATAGATTTATTCTTATCCTTAATAGTTATTATATTATTAAAAGAGGATTATATCCCTCTATATAATATACGGGAGTTTTTAGAAAACCCTATCCGTCATATCTCTCCTCTTCTCTCTTCTTCTTCTAGCAAGAAAGACGTCATTTGCAAGGGAGCTAGCACCCCGGTGAGGACATCGATCAGATCACCAATCTCGTGTGGATACCTATAGAGGCCGGACGCATGTGCAGCTTCAAGAGAACCTAATTTCACGATCATCAAATTGCGGTGAAGAACTACCCGCGCAAAGGTGAAGATTAGATCTTCATATCTCGTTTTAATCTTGAATAACATGAGGGATCCTAATTGCGTGGTTTTTGAGATCGGATCTCAAAATTTTAAAATCAAATTTGTTTGATTTTCTTTCCGCTGTGTTTTTATCGTACGCAATTTTCTAACATTTCATGTGGTCACTCTTGCACCCAACCATCCAAATCCATCGGACTTGCACCTAGAAAACATCGGACGCCTGACCTGCGTCCGAAAGCTGATGAGTCAGCTTGCTCAGTGACGTACGCATCGCCAGAGTCACATCAATCTCACCTACTTTTCGGGCTGCTACAGTATCCAATTTGGGCGCCCACAGGTGAACCCGAAACTCATTCGAACTCTCCTTTGCGATGATCGAGCATTCGAAATTAGGATATGAAAACTTCAATTCTTTAGCTCACAACTTCCGAGCGCCCTAACCCACTTCCGGCATCTGGAATTGCACCAAAAACACAGGTTCAGCTGATTCTGTCTCCCGAGTCCATTTTCGCATCCATTTCGTGCCAAAAATGGCTCCAACTCAGTCAAACACTCTACAGATGTGCTGACCACTAACTCACACTACAACCCTGCCTATTTGCCAAGATCCAATACACTACAATTACCTTTTGTACTCCTTTTTTCCTTCTTTCTTCTTACTATGCTCGCATTAAGAAAATGAAACTTTGCCAAATTAATGGTTAAAAACATTATTTACAAAATTTAAATAGATATGATAGGAGTCAAGAAATCAAGTTGATTGGGTTATGTTTGATGTGTATTTGATACCTTTTTTATTTGTAGTATTCAAGAAGGTTTGTTTTAATAATCACCTATATTAAGAAAAAAAATATGTTAGATAGTACATGTAGTGTTCCAGAAAACTAAAATGTTATTTTACAAGTATAACTACAGATCTAAATTAGTCGACATTACCAGTGTCGGAACTAATTGGAAGTGATTTAGATGAAAATTGACGTCACAAATGATTCCGAATCAGAAATTTAATTTCAGCTGGAACACATTTGTCAACTAGTGCCTAAGGCATATTGCACCTTGTCCAACCACCTTAATTAGGGAGTTTGGGCTGTAGCAAATAGCTGGTTGTATCTCAACACATTCTCTCCTTCTTCTTCCTCATCTTCTCTACCATTTCCTTCTCTTTCTTTGCTCCATCTCCCTGCTGCCTTCTCTCCCTGCACTGGACATCAAGACCAACAGTAGCAGCAGTCCACTACCAGCAGCAGCAGGAAGATGGCAGCAGCTGTAGCTTCAATTGGGAGGCTCGATTGATTACAATTCTAGCTCCAAATTCGAAGGTTGAGTGCTTTGGTAGAAGAAGGAAGTGTTTACAAGTCAGCTCACACTTTCCTTATGCTGGAATTTTCAGGTTAGTGATCTAATTTTGAATGAGAGCTAAAATGGGTTGATACTGGACTAGTTCTTGGAGTTGATGGATTTTCTTTTAATCAACCCCCCTAGCGGAGTTTTGAGGAGTTGTAGACAAGCTTACCTTCACCTAAAATAGGAAGGGAGTTCAATTGAGCTAAATTAAGGGTTGGTACGGTGTGAAATTCCATCTTCGTTGAGCTTTACAAATCGAAAAGGAAGCTTGCTGAAATTTCTGCATATGCTTGAGTTTTAATGGATTTTCTTTGGATTTTTCCTCTTTAACTAAACTTGTTGAAGGTTGATAGTGAACTTATCTTCATCTAGAGCTGTGAGAAAGCTGTTTGAATTGATTTAAAGGGTAGTATAATGAGAATTTTGATTTTGATGTAAGTTCTAATCGAAATCAGCCTTTTGCTGATTGTTGGAGCTCAATCTCTTTTTAAACCTCTTTGGGCTGAGAATAGTTGGTTTTAATGGGATATTTGCAGTGTGTAGGAGTTGAAGATTTAATCTTATAACTCTCCCTTCCTGTCCTAGTATTTTGCTGGTTGTTTCTGTGCGTCAACAGCAAGCAACCACACCGACAACAACTCAGCAGCAAGCTGCCAGCAGGCTGGCAGCACCGTTGTTGGGAAAAAGGGAGCTTTATTGGAGGTGTTTTGATACTCCAATTTCAAAATTGAAGGCATGCATTTGTGTAGGGGGATGTTGGGATGCTGTTCATACCTTTCTTTCGGGTTAGTAGCTTCAATTTGAAGTTGATTGAAGACGGTGCTAAATGCTGATTTTCTAAACTGAACTGAACCAACTTCGGATTTTGATAAAATCTATTTGAATTTCTTCTAGGAGCTGAACTTTGAAAGGGTTGGGAGTGATCTTGACTTCATCCTCTAGTGTTTAGAATCTTGTTTGAACCAATTTGAAGGTAAGATGAATGAGAATTTCAGTTTTCATTGAGGTCAAAAATTAAAAAACAGTTTTTACGTCGAAGCTGAATTCTCCTCCATTTCATAATCGTGATGGAATTTCGTGGTGAATGATGGATTTTTCTTATAGTATAGAAGTCAAAGATCACTCCTGAATTGCTCTCTAACCTCATCTTGCCCTGAATTTTCTTGTGTGTGACGCCCCAACTTCCCAGGGGGTCATCCATCCTAGGACTACTCCCGTCCTAGCACGCTTAACTCTCTTAACCTCTTGGGCCTAGCCACCGCCCAAAATGCTTAAGCCGGGTTAAGAGTTTAGCCATATTATATCTTATATATAGGAATAACTGGGGTCTCACAATCTCCCCCCCCTTTTAAGCCCTGACGTCCTCGTCAGGCTCAGACTCACAAGTACCTGATGATGTGAGACTCGTCTCGCTAGCCTAAACTGATCTCGTGGTGAGCCGCGCTCCACCCACAACAGTCAACAGCATGAGAGCCTCGCTCTCCCCGCTGTATAATTCTGGCTCAGCCGAGACTCATCTCACACTTTCGGCTGGTAATTGGCTCTGATACCAACTGTGACGCCCCAACTTCCCAGAGGGTCACCCATCCTAGGAATACTCTCGTCCTAGCACGCTTAACTCTCTTAACCTCTTGGGCCTAGCCACCGCCCAAAATGCTTACGGGTTAAGAGTTTAGCCATATTATATCTTATATATAGGACTAACTGGGTTCTCACATTGTGGATCAAAAAATTGTCAGCATCAAGGTGCAGTCCAGCAGCAGCTGCAGCAGTGCACTCCAGCAGTGGCCACTGAACATGAGAGTGAAAGTGATGGATTCTAACACTTCAAGCTGATAAATTTGAGCATCCTCTGGGACTACCTGGTTGTGAGGAGCTAGGGGAGCAAGTTATTTAGCCAAATTGTCGAGGATTTGAGTTCCAATGGAGGTAATTTTGGTCATAATACTGATTTTCAATCTTGAAGCTTCATTTTTTGGAGTTATGATTCCAACTTTCTTGTGAGTGATTTTTAGAGGATTCTAACTAATCCACGCCAAAATTGTAGCTGATTCAAAGTTGCTCCAAGTTGAATTGTAAGGTACATTAGCTCCGAATTAAATAAATTTGATTCTAGAGTCGAACTCATATGTAATATTGACTTTCATTAGAAATTTCATTCGGCTCTTGATTTCGTTGAATTCGGCAGAAATTTTCGGATTTCGTCTTCACTTCCCTTTTAATTGGAGCTAGGGGAAGGTGTTTCTGGAGTTTCAATTCGATCCGTGATCGGATTAGCGCGCTAGGTGGGCTAATATACACCGAAATCATCGGAATCCCCCTAAGTTGTATGAGATTTCAGCATGCATTAATTTGTATAAACTATCCTATTTAATAGCTCAAATTTTAGATTTGCATGTTTATGTATGAAATCTGAATTTGGAGCTTAAATTCATGAGTTTAGATAAATTTTATATGCTGAATTAGGACTTGACTTAGGAGAAAACCTATAGAACCTACACATTACATTTTTCGAGAAGTTAACAGATTTAACTTCTGGAGCTGGTTTTACCTTTGTATCATCACTGTTAGTGCGTCGTGGATACTTAGAATAGTGTAGGTTCGGATTACGCTCGTGCTGAGATGCCGAGCCCACTTTTACAACAGAGTTGAGACTGTTTCATGTTGATGGGTGCTGTCCGGATTGACGGGGGACCCGGATCTCTACTTTTCGCATCAGATTGTGCCGAGGGCATATGAGCCTCTTAGACCTGTTTGATCCATTTGCATCGATTATAGCCTGTGGTTGCCTGATTGAGCTTGACAGAGATTCACAATTATACTCGGTTGGGTCGCGCCCACGAGTGCCGCTCCGGAGTTTGGCTTTTGTGCATCGCAGTGGTCCCGTTTGGGCATTGTATATAGCTTAGAGCACAGGCTGGACTGGCGCCGGTTGGCAGTCCCTGTGGATTGGGTAAGTAGTGACTGTTTCTTAACCATTGATATATATATATACACACACACACACACACACACAGAGCATAACATGCATATTGGTAGTGTAGTGGTATACTAGCTATGGATTTTCTTCCAGCTTACCTTACTGTTCTTTTTTACTTACCAGCTATACTATCGTAGACTCAGTGGGTGGGCCGTTGGGGTCGGTGACGGTACCCACTGAGGACTACCTTATTTTACAGTAGTTCTCACACCCATTATTATCATTTTCTTGCAGAGCCGTCAGTTGCCGTTGCTGCTTCTGATCGAGGTAAGGGAGTCGCGAGTTAGATCCCTGTCTAGCCTGGTCATCATGCTAGAGGAGTACCCCTTTTTGGAGATAGTTCTTTTGTATAGTCATGTACATATAGTTGTACTTATTTTACTGAGCAGAGTTGTGAGGTGATAATGATGTATTTTGGTTTATTTCATCCACCTCGAATTACATGTATGTATAGGTGACTATCTATTACTATTTATTAGCTCTATTACTTTCTTGTAGTGGTTCTTGTACTATTTATTGGTTCTTCTATCGCTTCGTGTACTAAGGGTTTCCTGTGTATACGGCTGATCTGTTGGCGTGCCTGGATTGAGACGGAACCTGGGGCGTGACAGATTAAGTTGGTATCAGAGCTTAGGGATCGGTCGTTGGGACTTAGGAAACCCTAGACTTTTGGCAGACCTTAGGAAAGAAAGACGTGAGAGACGTACTTACTGCGAAAGTCGGTGATTGAGTAGTTGAACTCTTCCCTAAGGGTGGAGAGTGATCGAAGGAGTGTGTCTTTTTCTACCAGATGACTTATGTCGGCTGCAGACGACATAATATTGTGGGAAAAAAGAGACGCCATTCTAGACTTTCGCTTGATTGGGTCAAAAGTTGCTTTATGTGTTTTATCTGACATGTGTTTTGTTACGGATGGTCAAGATGCCTCCCAGGCGCCGAGATCGACCACTGAAGCGGGCTAATCCCGCACCACTTGAGATGCCTGAGCAGGCGGGACCTAGTCCACAGTCGAACTTGAGGGAGCAGTTAGCTGCCTTGACAGAGGTGACCAGACAGTAGAGTGCGTTATTGCCGAGGATGTGCGACACGTTTCCTCAGCAGCCGAGTGCGGCACCTAGAGCGTCAGAATCGTAGGTGCCACCTTTAACCACCCCAGTGGGTGCTCCAGCCGCAGTTGCACCCCCACCAGCGGCAGCACTGGCCGTGCCTAGTGGAGAGACTTCGCGGTCAGGCGGGCAGCTGACAGAGGCCGAGCAGGCACTGTGGGTCGAGCGAGGAGCGATAGTGGTCAGGGAACGGGCGACAGCGCCAGGGCAGAGTTAGGACAGAAAGCGCCTGGCCTCTAACGACGGGGGACAGACCAGTGATAGACGTCCACCGAGGTGTAGTACACTGAATTTCAGTGCATCGTACCGAACTTCTACAAATTGTGGAGTTCCGGTGGAAAAATAGCATGAGAGGCTATATGTGAGGCTTCAGCCAAGTCTGGGACTTGTGAGAAGTGTTTTCGGCGCAATTGGGGCGCGAAAACGGACTTCGAAAAGTCAAAACTGTTGAACTTGTGAAGTCTGCACTGGATTCCGGTATGTGGATTTCCATACCGGTACTGAAGTGATTAGTACCGGTATGTCATGGGTATACCGGAATGCCGTGGTCGAAACAGTAAATCCAGCTCTCGGGTTCTGCGGAATCTTCGAGGTATACCGGAACCAACACCCGTATACCGGTATGCACATGCACATACCGGTATACAGTGTTACGAAAATCCAGTTTTGGGCTGGTTGTTGTGTTGTTTGTGGAGAGGGGCAAAATGGTCTTTTCACATGTAATGGGGGTGTATGAATGGCTGAGACCTTCTCCCCTTCTCATTTGTTTTCCTCTCTACTTCTCTTCTCTACTCCTCTCACTTTCTCTCTCTAGAGATCTCTCCAAAGCTTGGAGAAGTGGTGGATTGGAGCTTGGAAAAGGCTTCCAAAGGAGAAAAGAAGCTTCTTGGTGCAAGAAGGAGCTTGGAGATTTCGTGATTAAGGTTAGTACCTCACGTTTTGGGTTCAAACCTTGGATTCAATCCTTTGAAATGAGGTTTTTGGAAACCCTAGGCAATCTAAAACACAAAATGTGGAGATTAGCCAAGAAATTTGGGGGTTTTACATGCATGCATGTGAAACCTAGGTAGAATGAGGGTTTTTGCAATGTGAGGTTCTAAAAATATTTGGACCTTCGATAATTGCAATTGAGGCATAGGAAATCATGTTGGAACACTTGATTTCATGTATTGAGTTGATTTAGGGGTTCGTAACGAGTAACGAACCGTTTTCTTGTAGAAGCTTGGGTTGAAGCAAGAACTCAAGGCTTGGACACTTAGGAGCTTGAAGAATACAAGGATTTGAAAGCTCTTGAGGTGGGTTTGTGTTTACCGAAGTGATTAGGTCACTTCCATGTCTAGGGTAATTATCCATTTAAGATAAAATGGTATGTGTTGTGAACCCTAGAATTTGCATGTTGGCAAAGGTAAAATCATGATAGGTAGAGCAATGAGCTCCTATTGCATGATATAGAATTCAAGTATAATTCAATTATCTATACTTGTTGCATGGTTGCATGTATGATTAAACCTAGTGTCATTGAACATAGGTTGGAACATGTGAGAATAAACCTAGTGTTATTGAACATAGGTTGGAACATGTGAGAATAGAACCTAGTGTTATTGAACATAGGTTGGAAAATGTGAGATTTAAATCTAGTGTCATCGAACATAGGTTGGACATGAGATTGGAACCTAGAGTCATGGAACCTAGGTTGAGAATGAGAAAGTAAGCCTAGTGTTATTGAACATAGGCGAGAGTTAGTGACTTGAACCTAAGGTCATGAGACTTAGGTTGGCAAGTGAAAAATGTGAACAACGGGATGTGCGACGATTTTGCTATCCCGGGTAGGCGACGATTTTGCTACCATGCCATGAGTTGGCGGTGTTGAGCGGGATGTGCGACGATTTTGCCATCCCGGGTAGGCGACGATTTCGCTACCATACCATGAGTTGGCGGTGTTGAGCGGGATGTGCGACGATTTTGCTATCCCGGGTAGGCGACGATTTCGCTACCATGCCACGAGTTGGCGGTGTCGACACGGGATGTGCGACGATTTTGCTATCCCGGGTATGCGACGATTTCGCTACCACGCCATGAGTTGGCGGTGTCGAGATGGGATGTGCGACGAGGTTGCTATCCCGGGTATGCGACGAGTTCGCTACCCATGCCATGTGATGGCGGTGTTGAGACGGGGTATGCGACGATTTTGCTATCCCGAGTATGCGACGAGTTCGCTACTCGAACTAGGAGGTGACGAGTTCACTCCTTAAATGTTGGGACAATTATGGTGAGACGGCGATTCCGAAACCATAAGTAAATGACAAGTAAATGAACTTAGTCAATGTGAGACATAGGATGAACCTAGGAGAGAATGATAATTTATATTTCATTTGGTTGCATCATTTATGTTTATTTACAAGCATGTAAATAATTGTTGCATAGTTATATGTGATCTAACTTATGCATATGGTGTTTCTTTGGACCTGGTGGATCGAGCTTCTCTCTTGGGTGGCCTTACCCACTGGGAACTATGTTTATAGTTCTCACCCCACGTTTTTCAGGTCCTTCCGCGAGTGAGGCGGCGGAGCGAGATAAGGGTTTAGCTCTCTAGATAGCGGCCCTTCCATTTTGGTGATACTTAGAGTGTACCCCTAGTTTTGGACTATGATAGCATAGGAGATTTTCATTATATGTATGCCACTTGTATATTCCATAATTTTGGAACATGGTGTATGGAATGAAAAGAAAAAATTGGGCATGTATAAATGTGCAATGTGATGTAATAGAAGTAGAACTTCTTTATGTTGATGCTTTCCTTGTGCAACTCTTGTACTCCGTTCCTAGTTGGAACATTGTGGATAAGCTTGTGTTGTGACGCCTTGGGCGGGTAGAAAAGACTCTATCCGTTCGGCGGGTCTGGGGCATGCGCCCGTGCGGTTATCCTTTCCACCTAGTTGGTGTAAAAGGGCCGGCGGGGCGTGACAGACTGAGGTGGTATCAGAGCATAGAAACGGTCTAGGTTGACCTAAGAAACCCTAGGATGGAAAAGACCCTAGGAGTGTAGGCTCGTGAGTGACGAGATCTTTGATATGGCGAAAGATAAGTGATTGGGTTATGTCCTTATGCCTCTAGTTGGAAATAGAGGTAGATTCGAGGTGTGTCTTATTCTTCACCAAGAGTGTTCATGTTGGCGGCTGACAACATGAAAACCAAGTGAGGGGAATAAGGACCCTTGTGTGACTTTCGCCTAGATTGGGTTCACGTTTGTTTTCGTGAAACGTTATGTTGTGAATGACTTTGAATGTCACGAAATGACCAAAGTCGTTGTGTTTTCAGGAGATAATGGTACGTGGACGGCCTCCTACGAGGGTTGGGCTCGGAAGAGCGAGCGCGGCTCCCGGACAACTTGGGGAGGGCGAGAACTCGGCTCTTCGAAATGAGTTGACCGATCTAATGGGCGTGGTTCGGCGACAGGCCGAAGCCATGCAACGACAGGAGGAGCAAATTAAAAAGCTCCAAGATGAGATGGCGCAGCAAGCGGCTGCGATTAGGGAGGAGAGGTCGGGAGTACCTCCGGCCTCTGCTTCGGCACCGGCCGAGGAGGTGACACCGGCGCCGGCTGTGGCGCCACCGGCATCACCGATTGTAGCCGGTGGGTCGGGTACTCCTATGCCCGACTCCGAGATAGAGGATGCGGAGCGAGAGCGCGCACTTGCGGCTCTCATGAGGTTCAAGAAGTTCAACCCGCCTATCTTCAACGGGGAGAACGTGAATCCATGGGATGTAGAGACATGGATCGATGCCATGGAGACACTCTTCGAGGATCTATATACCTTGGAGAGGGACAAAGTGCATCTCGCCGCTCATTGTTTGGAGCGATCGGCGAGGTGTGGTGGAAGGGAGTCCGGCGTGATCGACTCCCTAGCCTTCCGCCACCGTCATGGGAAGAGTTTCGGGGTATGGTATTTGCCGCCTACTTCCCCGATAGCGAGAAAAGGAAACTTCAAGAAAGGTTTCGAAAGTTGAAGCAAGGGAACCGCACCGTGCGCGAGTACGAGAGGGAGTTCTCGTACATTATTAATTGCGTACCGCACGTTGTCCGCGGAGAGTTGGACAAGGTCGATTGTTTCGTGCGTGGACTTCGACCGGAGATCTTTCGGGCGGTACATGCCCTCAAGCTAAAGACATTTGCGGAGGTCTTGGACCGTGCTCTTTGGGTGGAGCACGGGAATGCATGTGCGCGCGAGGAGCGCGAGTCTTGGGAAAGAGAGAAGGATAGGAAAAAGGAAAGAAACGACCGGCGGGTGGCTCGGGTGGGCAGTCTAGCTCTAAGCGGCCCCCGAAGCACTCGCAGTCGCAAAACCAATCGCGAGGGTCCCGGCGGAACTGACCCTCAACCCAGTGCCCGATTTGTAGCGGCCCCCACGGCCCTTAACAATGTGATTATCGTGGGGGCAGGTGCTACAAGTGCGGACAGCCGGGACATATGCGATACAATTGTCCGATGGATGATGGCCGAGCACCATCGTCGGCATTGGCGTTTGCACCACCGAGACAGCTTGCGGGCATCCCACCCGCGGCGATGTCGGCAGGCCGTACACAGCCGCCGAGACCAGTGGAGGGCCAGCGGCCAGCGCCCAGTGGACGGGTATTCGCCTCACAGGTGGAGGAGCCTTCTGCCCAGGAGGACGTCGTGGCAGGTATTGTGTTAATTAAAGGCATTCGATGTAGAGCTTTGTTTGATACTGGTGCATCGCATTCATTCATTGCTCGATCATTTGCTACTGCACATGGAATAGAAATTATAGATGCCACACATGCAAGAACGGTGCAGGTACCTGAACACACCTTTTGCGTACATCACGCGTGTGTAGATTGCCCCGTGAGGGTTGGAAACTGGATCATGCCAGCTGATTTGCTGGTATTAAATCGAATGAATGAATATGATTTGATCCTAGGAATGGATTGGCTCTCGAAGTATCACGCCACTATTGATTGTGAGAGCCGGATAGTGAGGTTTAGAGAACCCGGGCACAAGGAGTTTGTGTACCGTGGTTGCAAGAGTTCGCTCTTTGCGTCAATGGAGTCCATGTCGCAAGCAAGGAAGCTTATTGCTAGTGGTTGCATTGCCTACTTTGCGACGGTAGTGGATGACCGAAAGGAAGTGTTGGGGCTCGTGGACATTCCTGTAGTCCAAGAGTTCCCGGATGTATTTCCGACGGAGTTGCCCGGAATGCCACCGGATCGGGAAATAGAATTCGTGATCGATTTGCTCCCGGGTACGGCGCCGATCTCTAAGGCCCCGTACAGGATGGCACCCGCGGAACTAAAGGAGTTGAAAGCACAATTGCAAGATTTAATGGACAAGGATTTCGTAAAGCCAAGTGTGTCACCTTGGGGAGCCCCTGTTCTATTTGTGAGGAAAAAGGACGGTTCGCTGCGGTTGTGTGTGGATTACCGCGAGTTGAATAAAGTGACCGTCAAGAATAAGTACCCGTTACCCCGAATTGATGACTTGTTCGATCAGTTGCAAGGGTCTCAGGTATATTCGAAGATTGATTTGCAGTCCGGTTATCACCAATTGAAAATCAAACCGGAGGATGTGCATAAGACCGCGTTTAGGACGCGGTATGGACACTACGAATTCACGGTTATGCCTTTCGGGCTTACCAATGCCCCGGCAGCGTTCATGGATCTAATGAACCGTGTGTTCAAACCACTACTAGATCGATTCGTGGTGGTGTTCATTGATGACATTCTTGTCTACTCTCGGAGTGAAGAGGAACATAGAGAGCACCTGAGGATTGTGCTTCAAGTTCTTCGAGAGAACGAGTTATTCGCCAAATTAAAAAAGTGCGAATTTTGGATCCGTGAGGTCGCTTTCTTGGGTCACGTAATTTCCGCAGCAGGAGTATCTGTGGACCCTATGAAAGTTGAGGCAATTAAGGATTGGCCTCGCCCGACCAACGTCACGGAGGTGTGAAGCTTTTTGGGTCTTGCGGGATACTATCGGCGGTTCGTGGAGGGATTTTCAAAAATCTCCGGTCCACTAACGCGTCTTACCCGCAAGGGAGCCAAATATATTTGGAGCGAGGAATGCGACCAAAGCTTTAAGGAGCTAAAGGAAAGGTTGACTTCGGCTCCAGTACTCGCCTTGCCGATTGCAGGGGAGGGTTTTGTGGTGTATAGTGATGCATCACGGCGTGGTCTCGGGTGCGTGCTTATGCAAAGAGGACAAGTAATAGCATATGCCTCTCGACAGTTAAAGAGCTACGAGCAAAATTATCCTACCCACGACCTAGAGCTTGCGGCAGTGGTCTTCGCACTCAAGTTGTGGAGACATTACTTGTACGGGGAGCATTGTGAGGTTTACACAGATCACAAAAGTTTAAAGTACTTATTCACTCAGAAGGAGTTGAACTTGAGGCAGCGGAGGTGGTTGGAGTTGATAAAAGACTACGACTTGACCATCTTGTACCACCCCGGTAGAGCCAATGTGGTGGCCGATGCGCTCAGTAGAAAATCCGTGGAGAACTTCGCAATTGAGATGACGGGACAAATACCGTTGCTCAAAGAAATGGGCCGGTTTGACTTGGAATTCGTGGCCCCTGGCGTCCCCGCTAGACTTATGAATCTCAATGTATGGCCGACCTTGTTGGAGCAAATAAAAGAAAAACAATCCGGTGACCCGGAACTCCAAAAGGTGCAGAGTGCTATAGAGAGCGGGCGCGCCGGTGATTTTCATGTAGACTCGAAGGGCGCAATTCGATTCCGAAATCGATTGTGCGTGCCAAAAGTCGAGGATATTCGTGGGGAGATCTTGAAAGAAGCTCACACTTCTCCCTATGCGATTCACCCGGGCGGCACCAAAATGTACAAGGATCTCAAATTGCATTATTGGTGGCCGGGGATGAAACTTGATGTTGGACGCTTTGTGGCACGATGCTTAGTATGCCAACAAGTGAAGGCCGAGCGTCGCTTTTCGGCGGGAAAATTACAAGGTTTGCCCATTCCAGTTTGGAAGTGGGAGAATATCGCAATGGACTTTGTTGTGGGCTTACCTCGATCGCTAGGTGGCCACGACGCGATATGGGTGGTGGTGGATCGTTTGACAAAATCGGCACACTTTTTGCCAATCCACACCACTTGGTCGGGAGACAAGTTAGCGCAAGTCTACCTGGACGAGATTGTGCGGTTGCACGGGGTCCCGACCTCGATAGTTTCAGATCGAGATCCCGTTTCACATCGCATTTTTGGAAAAGCTTGCAAGAAGCTTTGGGTACATGGCTCGATTTCAGTTCAGCATTTCATCCTCAAACTGACGGTCAATCGGAAAGAACAATTCAGATTTTGGAGGATATGCTGCGAGCGTGTGTGTTGGACTTCAAGGGTGCATGGCCTACTCACTTACCGATGGCTGAATTTGCTTACAATAATAGCTATCAAGCTAGCATCGGTATGGCACCTTTTGAGGCCTTGTATGGAAGGAAATGCCGCTCTCCTATTCATTGGAGCGAAGTCGGCGAGAGAAGGGTCTTAGGACCGGACGTGTTGCGTGAAGCGGAGGAAAAGGTCCGCTTGGCACGCGAACGCTTATCGACGGCGCAATCTAGACAAAAGAGTTATGCGGATCGACGTCGACGAGATTTGGAATTCGCGGTAGGAGACCGCGTCTTCTTAAAAGTATCACCCATGAGAGGGGTGAAGCGATTTGGTGTTCGGGGTAAGTTGAGTCCCCGTTATCTTGGACCTTATGAAGTTTTGGAGCGTGTGGGATCTGTGGCATATCGGCTAGCTTTGCCGCCAAAACTTGCGGGGATACACAATGTGTTCCATGTGTCGACCCTCCGCAAGTATATGTATGATCCGGCGCACGTCCTCGAGTATGTGCCTATGGAGCTTCATGAGGATATGACTTATGAGGAATTTCCCTTGTGTATCATGGATCGCGAGGTGAAAAGCTTGAGGAACCGTGAAATTCCTTATGTAAAGGTACAATGGACGAATCACGGTGAGCGCGAAGCTACGTGGGAATTGGAAAGCTCAATGAGTGAGCAGTTTCCTTACCTCTTCGCTGAGTCCAGCTGAGGTATGATTTAGTTTCGCGGCCGAAACTCTCTTTAAGGGGGGAGGAATGTAGTACACTGAATTTCAGTGCATCGTACCGAACTTCTACAAATTGTGGAGTTCCGGTGGAAAAATAGCATGAGAGGCTATATGTGAGGTTTCAGCCAAGTCTGGGACTTGTGAGAAGTGTTTTCGGCGCAAATGAGGCGCGAAAACGGACTTCGAAAAGTCAAAACTGTTGAACTTGTGAAGTCTGCACTGGATTCCGGTATGTGGATTTCCATACCGGTACTGAAGTGATTAGTACCGGTATGTCATGGGTATACCGGAATGCCGTGGTCGAAACAGTAAATCCAGCTCTCGGGTTCTGCGGAATTTTCGAGGTATACCGGAACCAACACCCGTATACCGGTATGCACATGCACATACCGGTATACAGTGTTACGAAAATCCAGTTTTGGGCTGGTTGTTGTGTTGTTTGTGGAGAGGGGCAAAATGGTCTTTTCACATGTAATGGGGGTGTATGAATGGCTGAGACCTTCTCCCCTTCTCATTTGTTTTCCTCTCTACTTCTCTTCTCTACTCCTCTCACTTTCTCTCTCTAGAGATCTCTCCAAAGCTTGGAGAAGTGGTGGATTGGAGCTTGGAAAAGGCTTTCAAAGGAGAAAAGAAGCTTCTTGGTGCAAGAAAGAGCTTGGAGATTTCGTGATTAAGGTTAGTACCTCACGTTTTGGGTTCAAACCTTGGATTCAATCCTTTGAAATGAGGTTTTTGGAAACCCTAGGCAATCTAAAACACAAAATGTGGAGATTGGCCAAGAAATTTGGGGGTTTTACATGCATGCATGTGAAACCTAGGTAGAATGAGGGTTTTTGCAATGTGAGGTTCTAAAAATATTTGGACCTTCGATAATTGCAATTGAGGCATAGGAAATCATGTTGGAACACTTGATTTCATGTATTGAGTTGATTTAGGGGTTCGTAACGAGTAACGAACCGTTTTCTTGTAGAAGCTTGGGTTGAAGCAAGAACTCAAGGCTTGGACACTTATAGGAGCTTGAAGAATACAAGGATTTGAAAGCTCTTGAGGTGGGTTTGTGTTTACCGAAGTGATTAGGTCACTTCCATGTATAGGGTAATTATCCATTTAAAGATAAAATGGTATGTGTTGTGAACCCTAGAATTTGCATGTTGGCAAAGGTAAAATCATGATAGGTAGAGCAATGAGCTCCTATTGCATGATATAGAATTCAAGTATAATTCAATTATCTATACTTGTTGCATGGTTGCATGTATGATTAAACCTAGTGTCATTGAACATAGGTTGGAACATGTGAGAATAAACCTAGTGTTATTGAACATAGGTTGGAACATGTGAGAATAGAACCTAGTGTTATTGAACATAGGTTGGAACATGTGAGATTTAAACCTAGTGTCATCGAACATAGGTTGGACATGAGATTGGAACCTAGAGTCATGGAACCTAGGTTGAGAATGAGAAAGTAAGCCTAGTGTTATTGAACATAGGCGAGACTTAGTGACTTGAACCTAAGGTCATGAGACTTAGGTTGGCAAGTGAAAAATGTGAACAACGGGATGTGCGACGATTTTGCTATCCCGGGTAGGCGACGATTTCGCTACCATGCCATGAGTTGGCGGTGTTGAGCGGGATGTGCGACGATTTTGCCATCCCGGGTAGGCGACGATTTCGCTACCATACCATGAGTTGGCGGTGTTGAGCGGGATGTGCGACGATTTTGCTATCCCGGGTAGGCGACGATTTCGCTACCATGCCACGAGTTGGCGGTGTCGACACGGGATGTGCGACAATTTTGCTATCCCGGGTATGCGACGATTTCGCTACCACGCCATGAGTTGGCGGTGTCGAGATGGGATGTGCGACGAGGTTGCTATCCCGGGTATGCGACGAGTTCGCTACCCATGCCATGTGATGGCGGTGTTGAGACGGGGTATGCGACGATTTTGCTATCCCGAGTATGCGACGAGTTCGCTACTCGAACTAGGAGGTGACGAGTTCACTCCTTAAATGTTGGGACAATTATGGTGAGACGGCGATTCCGAAACCATAAGTAAATGACAAGTAAATGAACTTAGTCAATGTGAGACATATGATGAACCTAGGAGAGAATGATGATTTATATTTCATTTGGTGGCATCCTTTATGTTTATTTACAAGCATGTAAATAATTGTTGCATAGTTATATGTGATCTAACTTATGCATATGGTGTTTCTTTGGACCTGGTGGGTCGAGCTTCTCTCTTGGGTGGCCTTACCCACTGGGAACTATGTTTATAGTTCTCACCCCACGTTTTTCAGGTCCTTCCGCGAGTGAGGCGGCGGAGCGAGGCAAAGGTTTAGCTCTCTAGATAGCGGCCCTTCCATTTTGGTGATACTTAGAGTGTACCCCTAGTTTTGGACTATGATAGCATAGGGAATTTTCATTATATGTATGCCACTTGTATATTCCATAATTTTGGAACATGGTGTATGGAATGAAAAGAAAAAATTGGGCATGTATAAATGTGCAATGTGATGTAATAGAAGTAGAACTTCTTTATGTTGATGCTTTCCTTGTGCAACTCTTGTACTCCGTTCCTAGTTGGAACATTGTGGATAAGCTTGTGTTGTGACGCCTTGGGCGGGTAGAAAAGACTCTATCCGTTCGGCGGGTCTGGGGCATGCGCCCGTGCGGTTATCCTTTCCACCTAGTTGGTGTTAAAGGGCCGGCGGGGCGTGACACGAGGCCTCCACAAACACGCTCTCAGGGTCGTGGGTCCTCGAGGAGACAGCGGTCTAGTAGATCCCGTCAGCAGGGGCAGCAACAGTGGAGGTCACAGAGGTGTGTTATATGTGGAGGACCACACTGGCCTCGACAGTGTGAGAAAAGAGATGGCCGGTGTTTTGGATGTGATCAGCCAGGACATCTCCGATCAGCTTGTCCCCGAGCAATGTCGCCAATACCTTCGACAGTGTCGGCCCATCCTGTACCTCAGTAGATGTTCGGAGCTCCATGATCTATAGCCAGGCAGACAGGGCTTTAGTGCCGCGGTAGGCAGAGCGGCGACAACAGTCGCAGAGCGGTAGAGTCTATCCAGCTCAGCTTGAGGACTCCTCGACAACAAATCATGTGGTGGCAGGGACTAGAGATAGGGTCATTACCACATGCGTGAGAGGTGCAGATTCCTAATCATGTTTTGCATGTGGCAGAATGTTGTTGGGCTTGTCCAGTACAGTTGGGATCTTGGATTATGCCCACAGACTTGTTGGTATTTAGGGCAGTTGCAGAATTTTGGGGTAGTGCTCGATATAGATTGGCTGGCACGTTACTTCGTGACGATTGACTGTGGAACTAGGACAATGACGTTTCGCGAGTCAGGCCAGGGGGAGTGTGTCTATAGAGGCTGCAGGAGCACGCTGTTCGCTACTTGGATTTCTTCAGCGAAGGCCAAGCAGATGATGAGTCGAGGATGCGTTGCTTTTTGGCGACTATTGCAGAGGTGCCTACGGTGGCACCGAAACTCGAGGATATTTTTATAGTCTGTGAGTTTTCGAATGTGTTTCTCCTTGAGTTGATGACTATGCCGCTGGAGAGGGAGATTGAGTTTGTGATTGACGTGGTTACAGAAACTGCGCCAATCTCGAAGGCACCCTACAGAATGGCACCGGCTGAGCTGAGAAAGCTTAAGGCGCAGCTTTAAGATTGGATGGACAAAGAGTTTGTGAGACCTAGTGTGTCGCCTTGGGGAGCGTCGGTGTTATTTGTGAAGAAGAAGTATGGTTCACTTAGACTTTGTGTGGATTATCGAGAGTTGAATAAAGTGACCATCAAGAACAAGTATCCTTTGCTGAGCATCGATGACGTGTTTGATCAGTTGCAAGGATCTTGTGTCTTTTCGAAGATTGATCTGCAGTCAGGTTACCACCAGTTGAAGGTAAGGGCCGAGGATATTCCCAAGACGGTTTTCAGAATACGGTATGGGCATTATGAGTTTACAATGATACCTTTTGGATTAACTAATATCCTGCCACATTTATGAATTTGATGAATCGAGTCTTTAAGCCGTTCTTGGATAGATTCGTAGTGGTGTTCATTGATGATATTTTGATTTACTCCAGGAGTGATGCGGAGCACGAGGAGCACTTGAGGATAGTGCTACAGTTTCTAAAAGAGAAGAAGTTGCATGCCAAATTAAAGAAGTGCGAGTTTTGGTTGTGGGAGGTAGCTTTCTTAGGCCATGTGGTTTCAGCCGCTGGAGTGGCGGTTGACCCGAAGAAGATTGATGCTATTCGAGATTGGCCCAGATCGATGACGATCACTGAGGTGAGGAGTTTTCTTGGATTGGCCGATTATTACCGTCGGTTTGTGGAAGGCTTTGCGAAACTTTCCACGCCCCTTACTCGATTGACTCGAAAGGGAATCAAGTTTATCTGGAGTGAGGACTGCCAGAAGAGTTTTGAGGAGTTGAAACAGAGACTGATGGCAGCTCCTATCCTCGCCCTTTCAATTATGGGCAAAGGATTTGTGATCTACAGTGATGCATCACACAACGGTTTGGGTTGTGTATTGATGCAGTATGGTAGGGTAATTGCTTATACTTCATAGCAATTGAAGGATTATGAGAAGAATTATCCTACGCATGACTTAGAGCTTGCCGCTGTGGTGTTGCACTGAAGTTGTGGCGTCATTACCTGTATGAGAGCACTGCGAGATTTTCGCTGATCATAAAAGTCTCAAGTATCTGTTCACCCAGAAGGAATTGAACCTGTGGCAACGCCGGTGGTTGGAGTTGTTAAAGGATTATGATGTCAGCATCCAGTATCACCCCGGTAAGGCGAATGTGGTGGCAGATGCGTTGAGCAAGAAGTCAGTACAGAGCCTAAATATATTGATCACTCAGCAGGCGCCATTTCTTGAAGAGTGCGACAACTTAGACTTGAGGTGGTGTCCCTTGGGGCTACTGCAAGACTTATGTCGATGGTCTTACAGCCCACTCTGTTGGACAGGATCATAGAGAAACAGAGTGTGGACCCCCATTTGATGAGGATTCGAGACCAGATTGAGAGCAGTCAGATAGGGGACTTTGGAGTGGACAGTTCTGGAGTACTACGGTACAGGGACCGACTGTGTATGCCTATGAATTCAGAGATCCGAGAGGAGATTTAAAGAGAGGCTCATTACTCACCTTATACGGTTCATCCTGGTGGAACCAAGATGTATAAGAATTTGAAGGCACATTTCTGGTGGAACGGAATGAAAAGAGACATTGGGTGATAGTGGACAGACTGACCAAGTCTACTCACTTCTTAGCAATGCAGACCTCTTGGTCCAGAGATCGACTTGCTCAGCTCTATTTGAATGAGGTAGTGAGGTTGCATGGAGTGTCTACCTCGATTGTATCAAATAGAGACCCACGGTTTGTCTCGCATTTCTGGAAGAGTTTACGGATAGCCTTGGGTACATGGCTCTATTCACCCATAGACCGATGGATAGTCAGAGCAGACTATACAAATCCTTGAGGAATGTCGAGAGCTTGTGTCCTGAATTTTGAGGGGGGTGGCATCAACATTTGACATTGACTGAGTTTGCATACTACAATAGCTATCAAGCGAGCATCCAAATGGCTCTGTTTGAAATGTTGTTTAGATGCAAGTGTCGATCACCCCTTTTTTTTATGAAGTGGGTGAAAGAAAGACTGTGGGGCCAGACATTCTTTTGGTGATTATGTGGTTTTAAAAGTCTCGATGTCTAGGGAAATCTGGAGAATTGTAGTTTGTGGAAAGCTTAGTCCACGGTTTATTGGTCTCTTCGAGGTCTTGGAGCGAGTTGTACTAGTAGCTTACAGGATTGTACTTCCACTGCGGCTAGCTGGTATCTGCGATATGTTTCATGTTTCGACTTTGAGGAGATGTTTTTTCGACCCTTTGCACATAATTGACTTCACCCCACTTGAGTTGGGAGAGGAATTGATATACGAGGAGCGCCCAGTGCAGATTCTTGTGCAGGAGACGGAGGAATTGCGGAATCAGATCATCCCGTATGTAAAAGTGTTGTGGCGTATTCACGAGGAGCAAGAGGCGACTTGGAAGTCAGAGGCCGTGATGATGGATTCGTACCCCTTTCTGTTTGAGATTTTTTCCTGAGATATGTTTTAGTTTTGATGACGAAACTTTTTGAAGGGAGGGAGGATGTAGTGTTCCAGAAGGGAGGGAGGATGTAGTGTTCTAGAAAACTAAAAATGTTATTTTGCCAGTATAACTACAAACCTAAATTAGTCGACATTTTTAAACAGTGTCCAAACTAATTGGAAGTGATTTGGATGCGAAATTGATGTCACAAATAATTTCGAATCAAGAATTTAATTTCAGCTGGAACACATTTGTTAACTAGTGCCTAAGGCACATTGCACCTTGTCCAACCACCTTAATTAGGGAGTTTGGACTGTAGCAAATAGCTGGTTGTATCTCAATACATTCTCTCCTTCTTCTTCCTCATCTTCTCTACCATTTCCTTTTCTTTCTTCCCTACATCTCCTTGCTGCCTTCTCTCCCTGCGCTGGACATCAAAACCAGCCGTAGCAGCAGCCCACTAGCAGCAGCTGCAGGAAGATGGCAGCAGCTGTAGCTTCAATTCGGAGGCTCCATTGATTACAATCTAGCTCCAAATTCGAAGGTTAAGTGCTTAGATAGGAGAAGAAAGTATTTACAACTCATCTCACACTTTCCTTATACTTGGAATTTTCAGGTTAGTGATCCAATTTTGAATGAGAGCTAAGATGGGTTGATGCTGGACTAGTTCTTGGAGTTGATGGATTTTCTTTCAATCAACCCTCGTAGCTGAGTTTTGAGGAGTTGGAGACAAGCTTACCTTCACCTAAAATAGGAAGGGAGTTCAATTGAGCTAAATTAAGGGTTGGTACGGTGTGAAATTCGATCTTCATTGAGCTTTACAAATCGAAAAGGAAGCTTGCTGAAATTTCTGCATATGCTTGAGTTTTAATGGATTTTTTTTGGATTTATTGTTGGATTTTATTGGGCCTTTTTGGTGATTTAAAACTTAATTTGACTCTTGAGGAGCCCAATCCCTAATGGGCCTCACTTGGGAGCCCACACTTTGGTTTTCACATATGTGGTTTAGTCCCACATTGGAAACCAATGACTTGTTGTTGCCATTTATATACTCCTTCTTTCTCATGTTGTTTGCTTGAGAGAAAGTGAGAGTTTTACTCTCGATTAAACACACGCACGCACGCACGGCACGAGCCGGGCCGGGTCGGGCGCGCGGGGCACGTGGTCCTTTCTCCCGGTTCTTTTTATTTTTATTTTACCTTACCTTGCGGAGCAAGAAATCGTGCCGTTGGAGCACGATCTCTTCCTTACCTCGCGGAGCTGGGAATTGTGCCGTTGGAGCACGATCTTTCCCGAGATCCCTTTAAAGGGAGGTTTTGGCCCTTGCAGGGAGAAGTGTGCTTTGAGTCTGAACCGCCTCTCCTCTCCCCTTCCTCTCTGTTTTACTCTCTCCCCGTCGCTCTGAGTTTTGTTGGATCTTTGAAAGCTTGCCGGGTTCATCTTGCGCCACCTTGAAAGCGTGCCGACGGGGTGGAACGTGGACGTTGTATCGCTGGAAGTGATTGCCGGGAAGCCTCGCACGTAGAGGGGCAATCTCGCTTCTAGGACAGTGCTCTGCACGCCTCGACCCACAGGCCTTTTCTAATCCTTTTTATTTATTGTCTTTATCATTTAATTTCTATTCGGATTTCTACAAATCTGCAACTGCAACTTTTCAAATTATTTAAAAAGATCAAATTTGCTAAAAGATTCGAAAGACTTTTTCCAACATTTATCCTCTTTAACTAAACTTGTGGAAGGTTGAGAGTGAACTTATATTCAGCTAGAGCTATGAGAAAGTTGTTTGAGCTGATTTAAAGGTTAGTATAATGAGAATTTTGATTTTGATGTAAGTTCTAATCAAAATCAGCCTTATGCTGATTGTTGGAGCTCAATCTCTTTTTAAACCTCTTTGGGCTGAGAATAGTTGGTTTTAATGGGATATTTGCAGTATATAGGAGCTGAAGATTTAACCTTGTAACTCTCCCTTCCTGTCCTAGTGTTTTGTTGGTTGTTTCTGTGCGCCAACAGCAAGCAACCACACCGACAACAACTCAGCAGCAAGCTGCCAGCAGGCTGGCAGAACTGTTGTTGGGAAAAAGGGAGCTTTATTGGAGGTGTTTTGATACTACAATTTCAAAATTGAAGGCATGCATTTGTATAGGGGGATGTTGGGATACTGTTCATACCTTCCTTGAGCAGAAAAATCAGGTTAATAGCTCCAATTTTGAAGTTGATTGAAGACGGTGCTAAATGCTGATTTTCTGGACTGAACTGAACCAACTTTGGATTTTGATAAAATCTATTTGAATTTCTTCTAGGAGCTGAACTTTGAAAGAGTTGGGAGTGATCTTGACTTCATTATCTAGTGTTTAGAGTCTTGTTTGAACCAATTTGAAGGTAAGATGAATGAAAATTTCAGTTTTTATTTAGGTCGAAAACCAAAAAACAGTTTTTACGTCGAAGCTGAATTCTTGATCTCCATTTCATAATTGTAATAGAATTTCGTGGTGAATTATGGATTTTTCTTATAGCATAGAAGTCAAAGATCACTCCTGAATTTCTCTCTAACCTCATCTTGCCCTGGATTTTCTTATGGATCAAGAAATTGTCAGCATCAAGGTGCAGTCCAGCAGCAGCTGCAGCAGTGCACTCCAGCAGTGGCCACTGAACATGAGAGTGAAAGTGATGGATTCTAACACTTCAAGCTGGTAAATTGGAGCATCCTCTGGGTCTACCTGGTTGTGAGGAGCTAGGGGAGCAAGTTATTTAGCCGAATCGTCGAGGATTTGAGCTTTAATTGAGGTAATTTTGGTCATAATACTGATTTTCGATCTTGAAGCTTCATTTTTGGGAGTTATGACTCTAACTTTCTTGTGAGTGATTTTTAGAGGATTCTAACTAATTCACGCCAAAATTGTAGCTGATTCAAAATTGCTCCAAGTTGAATTGTAAGGTACATTAGTTTCGAATTAAGTAAATTTGATTCTAGAGTCAAATTCATATGTAATATTGACTTTCGTTAGAAATTTAATTTGGCTCTTGATTTCGTTGAATCCGGCAGGAATTTTCGGATTTTGTCTTCACTTCCCTTTTAATTGGAGCTAGGGGAAGGTGCTTCTCGAGTTTCAATTTGATCCGTGATCAAATGCGCTAGGTGGGTTAATATACACCGAAATCATCGGAATCCCCCCTAAGTTGTATGAGATTTCCGCATGCATTAATTTGTATGAACTATCCTATTTAGTAGCTCAAATTTTAGATTTGTATGTTTGTATATGAAATCTGAATTTGGAGCTTAAATTCATGAGTTTAGATAAATTTTACATGCTAAATTGGGACTTGACTTAGGAGAAAACCTACAGAATCTACACATTATATTTTTTGAAAAGTTAACAGATTTAACTTCTGGAGCTGGTTTTACCTTTGTATCATAGCTGTAAGTGCATCGTGGATACTTAGACTTGTGTAGGTTCGGATTATGCTCGTGCTGAGATGCCGAACCCACTTTTACAGCAAAGTTGAGACTGTTTCATGTCGATGGGTGCACGCCTCGACCCACAGGCCTTTTCTAATCCTTTTTATTTATTGTCTTTATCATTTAATTCCTATTCGGATTTCTACAAATCTGCAACTGCAACTTTTCAAATTATTTAAAAAGATCAAATTTGCTAAAAGATTCAAAAGACTTTTTCCAACAATCTAGAAGCGAGATTTCGTTTAATCTTTCTGTTTCTTTTAGTACAGTATATACATATTGTTTTGCTGCAGATTAACATATATCTGAGATCATATATATTTGCTGTTATTATCTCTGCGCTGATAATTTAGATTATAATATCTTGCTGCTAGCATTTATTTAGCTTTCAAAACTTATATATAATTCTGTCGTTAACATTGCTATAAACCTGAACTTTAGAATAGTTTGTGACATTGTAGCATAATTGTTTGTAAACAGATTTTCCATTATGGACAATTCGGCGAAACCTTTCACGTTTGATGGTCGTAATTTTAGAAGGTGGCAGAACCAAATGAGGTTCTGGCTCACCACGCTTGGGCTGGTTTCTGCTATTTCGGATTCTACCGAAAATAGTAATGGATCTGCACCTGAAGGTGCAATTCAGACTGCGGTCACTAGACCGTTTACTCGGAGTCAAGCCCAAGCTGGTTCCACTCCTCCCTCTGCTGATGCTGATACTGCTACTACTTCTGCACCTAGATCTGTACCTCCTATTAACCATGATATGATTAATTATCACTGTTTGAACCGGATTCTTAGCACCCTATCAGATAAACTTTATGACATCTACTGTAGTATGAAAACTGCTAGGGAACTTTGGACATCTTTAGAAAATAAGTATTGATCCTACCCAAAAGAGAAACCAGGCTTCAGATTTGATTAAGTTTAAACTGGTAGATAATAAGTCTATGTCTGACCAGCTTCATGATTTTGAGCACATAGTTGAGCAACTTAGATCTAGTGGTGTAGATCTTGATGAGAGTTTCTTAGTTGCTGCCCTTATAGATAAGTTGCCACCCTCTTGGACGAACCATGCAAACGATCTTAACCACAATCAGAGAGAGCTATCCCTGAATTTTGTCCTAAGATCCATTAGGATAGAACAGTCGAACCGAGCTAGGGATAAGAAGCCTAATGAGTCTACTACCCAAGCCAACCTAGTAGAGCATCCTAAAAATAAGGGTAGAAACTTTCAGCCTTATAGAAATTTTAAGAAGAAGCCGTTCCATCATAGAAAGTTTAACCCAAACTTTAAGAAGCCTAAACCTGAGGGAAGTGGAGGCAGCTCTGGTTGCTTTGTGTGCGGAAAGACGAACCACTTTGCGAAGGATTGCTACTTTCGCAAGACTCGGCCTTCCGCGCCAATGAAGAAGAAGGGAGCTCCACCTGAGCGCCAGACGAATATGCTGACTGCTAGTTCTGACCCTTCTGACTCCACTATCAGGTTAGGATCTAGTTTACCTGAGGTTAACCTTGCCCTTAGTTCTTCTGATTGGTGGATAGATACTGGAGCTAATGTCCATGCTTGTTCTGATCGTTCGTGGTTTTCCACTTATCAGGACGCATGTGGAGGATCGGTGAACATGGGGAATGCAGCCTCTTCTCGCGTGCTTGGGACAGGTCGAGTGGTTTTGAGGTTGACCTCTGGGAAGACCTTAACCTTGCACGGAGTCCACCATGTTCCCGATATTAGGAAGAATTTGATTAGTGGTTCTCTTTTAGTTCAGCAGGGTTTTAAGTTAGTTTTTGAATGTAATAGGGTAGTAATAACAAAGGGTGTGAACTTTGTAGGGAAGGGTTTTTTGAGTGATGGTTTGTTTAAACTTTCTGTATCTTCATTTCCGATGAATAATAGTGCTGTTGTTTTGAATGTTGTTTCTACTAATATTTGGCATGGAAGATTAGGACATGTGAATTTTAATACTGTCAAAAGATTGATGCATCTTGATTTGATTCCCAAATCTGATTTACCTGATCATAGATGTGAAATATGTGTGCAAGCTAAGGAACCTAGAAAACCTTTTAAATCTGTGGATAGAGATTGTGATCTTATAGAACTTGTGCACAGTGATGTTTGTGATGGAAGTAGACCTAGTAGAGGTGGAAATAAGTATTTTGTGACTTTTATAGATGATCATTCGAAATTTTGTTATGTCTACTTGATTAAATCAAAAGATGAGGTTCTTAGCAGATTCAAAATTTATAAAGCTGAAGTAGAAAATCAGTTGGATAAGAAAATCAAAATTTTGAGATCTGATCGAGGTGGTGAATATACTTCAAATGAGATGACTAGTTTTTGTCAAGAATTTAGAATTGTACATCAAGTGACTGCTCCCTATACACCTCAATCTAATGGAGTTGCTGAACGTAAGAATAGGACTTTGATGGATATGATAAACTCGATGATTATTAGTTCAGGCGACCTGAGAACTTGTGGGGGGAAGCTTTGATTTCTGCATGTATGATTTTAAATAGGATTCCTCACAAGAATTCTGATGTATCTCCCTATGAGCTTTGGAAAGGTAGGAAGCCTAATTTGAATTATTTTAAAGTGTGGGGGTGCCTAGCTAAAGTGAAGATATCTGAGAATAAGAAAAGGGAGATTGGACCTAAGACTGTCGATACGATTTTTGTGGGTTATGCACAAGATAGTAATGCCAGCAGATTTCTAGTGGTGAATTCTGAAATTAGTGAGATTTCTAACAATACGATCATTGAGGCTAGAGATGCTGTGTACTTTGAGGATGTTTTTCCTTTTAAGACTAGAATAGATAGATCTATTCCTGCTGAACTCGTAGGTAGCTCTAGCAGACCTAGAGTCAGTGAACCTATAGGAGAGATTGAGCCTAGAAAAAGTAAGCGTCCTAGAGTAGAGAAAACTTTTGGAGATGATTTATGTGTCCTACTTGTAGAAGACACCCCATCTACCTATGACCAAGCTATGAAGTCTGTAGATGCATCGTTTTGGAAAGAGGCTATTAATCTTGAGATGCAGTCTATTCTACAGAATCATACTTGGGAGTTGACTGATTTACCTCTAGGATGTAAGCCTGTAGGCTGTAGGTGGATTTTTAAGAAGAAGTTGAAACCTGATGGATCTGTAGATAAGTATAAGGCTAGATTAGTGGCACAGGGTTTTGCACAGAAGCCTGGGGTAGATTATTTTGATGTATATGCTCCTGTTGCTAGGATTACCTCTATTAGAGTGTTGATTGCTTTAGCTTCTATTCATGATCTGATTGTTCATCAAATGGATGTTAAGACAGCCTTTCTAAATGGTGATTTAGATGAAGAGATCTATATGAAGCAACCTGAAGGATTTGTGATTTCTGGGCATGAGAACAAAGTGTGCAAATTGACTAGATCTTTATATGGATTAAAGCAAGCTCCTAAGCAGTGGCATTTGAAATTTGATTCTTTGGTTGTATCAAATGGTTTTCATGTGAACATGTCTGATGAATGTGTATATTCGAAAGAGTATGATGGACAGATTGTTATATTATGTTTGTATGTTGATGATATTTTGATCTTTGGTACTAACATGAATGTGATAAATGATGTGAAGAAATTACTGAATAAGAATTTTGATATGAAAGATCTTGGACAAGCAGATGTGATTCTCAATATGAAGATCATTAGAAAGTCGAAAGAAATTATCATGAGCCAATCTCACTATAGTGTACAATTATTGAAGAAGTTTGGATATTCTGATATTAAACCTGTAGTGACACCTTATGATTCTAGCGTGCATCTTAAGAAGAATAGAGGAGATCCAATAGGTCAGAATAGATATTCTCAAATTATCGGATCCTTAGGATATCTAGTGGATTACACTAGACCTGATTTGGCTTATGCTGTAAATCGATTGAGAAGATATACCCATAATCCAAACAGAGAGCATTGGAATGCTTTAGAAAGAGTGTTGAGATATTTGAAAGGGACTGTATCCTATGGATTGCATTATAGTGGTTTTCCTGCAGTATTAGAAGGATATAGTGATGCGAATTGGATTAGTGATACAGTTGATGTGAAGTCTACTACAGGATTTGTATTTCTTCTAGGAGGAGCAGCTGTTTCTTGGAAGTCAACTAAACAGTCTTTAATTTCTAGAAGTACTATGGAATCTGAATTGATAGCTTTAGATACTACTGTAACAGAGGCTAAGTGGATGAGAGAATTTCTTTATGATCTACCACTGATGGAGCAACCTTTAGCACCTGTGTCTATTCATTGTGATTGTAGAGCTGCAATTGACAAATGTGCCCAAGAGAATGTGGAGACTAAGATGAACAGATTTATGAAAATGAGACATAAGTTCATTCGACAGAATTTGAAAGAAAATGTGATTGCATTGGAATTTGTGAGATCTGCAAGAAACTTGGCTGATCAGCTCACCAAGGGTTTGTCTAGGACCGTGATCCTAGAATCGTCGAGGGGGATGGGACTTAGCCCACAATAGAAGTTACCGGCGACGGCAACCCAACCTGTTGCAGGTTCAATGGGTAGTAACAAGTCGAACATGTAGCTTGGGGAGCACTGTTTTTGTATCCTCATCCCTATGGCGACAGTGCTCATATCTGCAAGTGGATAGGAAGGGCTTTGGCCCTGAATGGTTCCAAGACCCATGAGGCAGGGTACGACCTTGCAGATACCCTTTGAGGACCTACTATATGTGTGGAGTCGTGAGGCCGCGACTATGGAAAGAGGGCGGTTTCCTAAGACACACATGAATCGATACTAGCGCATGGCCATAAAAGCGCTCACCCGCTTTGAACCCAAACGGCTGTACCATGTGTGCGGTTTGTGGAAATCCGATTCACCGGCCTTGGTTCAAGGCGTAGTCCACCATTGTGCCCTCGGATGTACATAGACAAGCACTAAGTGAAGGTTCAAACCCGAAAGGTACCTTCGCCGAATACGTGGTATAAGAGATCCAGCGTTCTTTTGAGTTGTTTTGAATTTCTGTTTTGTTTACTGTCTTTATTTGAAGTTTTAAATCATGTGGGGGATTGTTGGATTTTATTGGGCCTTTTTGGTGATTTAAAACTTAATTTGACTCTTGAGGAGCCCAATCCCTAATGGGCCTCACTTGGGAGCCCACACTTTGGTTTTCACATATGTGGTTTAGTCCCACATTGGAAACCAATGACTTGTTGTTGCCATTTATATACTCCTTCTTTCTCATGTTGTTTGCTTGAGAGAAAGTGAGAGTTTTACTCTCGATTAAACACACGCACGCACGGCACGAGCCCGAGCCGAGCTGGGCCGGGTCGGGCGCGCGTGGTCCTTTCTCCCGGTTCTTTTTATTTCTTTTATTTTTATTTTACCTTACCTTGCGGAGCAAGAAATCGTGCCGTTGGAGCACGATCTCTTCCTTACCTCGCGGAGCTGGGAATTGTGCCGTTGGAGCACGATCTTTCCCGAGATCCCTTTAAAGGGAGGTTTTGGCCCTTGCAGGGAGAAGTGTGCTTTGAGTCTGAACCGCCTCTCCTCTCCCCTTCCTCTCTGTTTTACTCTCTCCCCGTCGCTCTGAGTTTTGCTGGATCTTTGAAAGCTTGCCGGGTTCATCTTGCGCCACCTTGAAAGCGTGCCGACGGGGTGGAACGTGAACGTTGTATCGCTGGAAGTGATTGCCGGGAAGCCTCGCACGTAGAGGGGCAATCTCGCTTCTAGGACAGTGCTCTGCACGCCTCGACCCACAGGCCTTTTCTAATCCTTTTTATTTATTGTCTTTATCATTTAATTTCTATTCGGATTTCTACAAATCTGCAACTGCAACTTTTCAAATTATTTAAAAAGATCAAATTTGCTAAAAGATTCGAAAGACTTTTTCCAACATTTATCCTCTTTAACTAAACTTGTGGAAGGTTGAGAGTGAACTTATATTCAGCTAGAGCTATGAGAAAGTTGTTTGAGCTGATTTAAAGGTTAGTATAATGAGAATTTTGATTTTGATGTAAGTTCTAATCAAAATCAGCCTTATGCTGATTGTTGGAGCTCAATCTCTTTTTAAACCTCTTTGGGCTGAGAATAGTTGGTTTTAATGGGATATTTGCAGTATATAGGAGCTGAAGATTTAACCTTGTAACTCTCCCTTCCTGTCCTAGTGTTTTGTTGGTTGTTTCTGTGCGCCAACAGCAAGCAACCACACCGACAACAACTCAGCAGCAAGCTGCCAGCAGGCTGGCAGCACTGTTGTTGGGAAAAAGGGAGCTTTATTGGAGGTGTTTTGATACTACAATTTCAAAATTGAAGGCATGCATTTGTATAGGGGGATGTTGGGATACTGTTCATACCTTCCTTGAGCAGAAAAATCAGGTTAATAGCTCCAATTTTGAAGTTGATTGAAGACGGTGCTAAATGCTGATTTTCTGGACTGAACTGAACCAACTTTGGATTTTGATAAAATCTATTTGAATTTCTTCTAGGAGCTGAACTTTGAAAGAGTTGGGAGTGATCTTGACTTCATTCTCTAGTGTTTAGAGTCTTGTTTGAACCAATTTGAAGGTAAGATGAATGAAAATTTCAGTTTTTATTGAGGTCGAAAACCAAAAAACAGTTTTTACGTCGAAGCTGAATTCTTGATCTCCATTTCATAATTGTAATAGAATTTCGTGGTGAATTATGGATTTTTCTTATAGCATAGAAGTCAAAGATCACTCCTGAATTTCTCTCTAACCTCATCTTGCCCTGGATTTTCTTATGGATCAAGAAATTGTCAGCATCAAGGTGCAGTCCAGCAGCAGCTGCAGCAGTGCACTCCAGCAGTGGCCACTGAACATGAGAGTGAAAGTGATGGATTCTAACACTTCAAGCTGGTAAATTGGAGCATCCTCTGGGTCTACCTGGTTGTGAGGAGCTAGGGGAGCAAGTTATTTAGCCGAATCGTCGAGGATTTGAGCTTTAATTGAGGTAATTTTGGTCATAATACTGATTTCCGATCTTGAAGCTTCATTTTTGGGAGTTATGACTCTAACTTTCTTGTGAGTGATTTTTAGAGGATTCTAACTAATTCACGCCAAAATTGTAGCTGATTCAAAATTGCTCCAAGTTGAATTGTAAGGTACATTAGTTTCGAATTAAGTAAATTTGATTCTAGAGTCAAATTCATATGTAATATTGACTTTCGTTAGAAATTTAATTTTGGCTCTTGATTTCGTTGAATCCGGCAGGAATTTTCGGATTTTGTCTTCACTTCCCTTTTAATTGGAGCTAGGGGAAGGTGCTTCTCGAGTTTCAATTTGATCCGTGATCAAATGCGCTAGGTGGGTTAATATACACCGAAATCATCGGAATCCCCCCTAAGTTGTATGAGATTTCCGCATGCATTAATTTGTATGAACTATCCTATTTAGTAGCTCAAATTTTAGATTTGTATGTTTGTATATGAAATCTGAATTTGGAGCTTAAATTCATGAGTTTAGATAAATTTTACATGCTAAATTGGGACTTGACTTAGGAGAAAACCTACAGAATCTACACATTATATTTTTTGAAAAGTTAACAGATTTAACTTCTGGAGCTGGTTTTACCTTTGTATCATAGCTGTAAGTGCATCGTGGATACTTAGACTTGTGTAGGTTCGGATTATGCTCGTGCTGAGATGCCGAACCCACTTTTACAGCAAAGTTGAGACTGTTTCATGTCGATGGGTGCTGTCCGAATTGACGGTGGACCCGGATCTCTACTTTTCGCATCAGATTGTGTCGAGGGCATGTGAGCCTTAATTCTTAAACCTGTTTGATCCATTTGCATCGATTATAGTCTGTGGCTGCCTGATTGAGCTTGATAGATATTCGCAATTATACTCGATTGGGTCGCGCCCACGAGTACCGCTCCAGAGTTTGGCTTTTGTGCGTCGCAGTGATCCCGTTTGGGCACCTTATATAGCTTAGGGCACAAGCTGGACTGGCCGGTTGACAGTCCCTGTGGATTGGGTCAGTGGTGACTGTTTCTTAACAAGTGATGTATATATACACAGAGAGCATGACATGCATATTGGTAGTGTAGTGGCATACTAGCTGTAGAGTTTCTTTTAGCTTACCTTACTGTTAATTTTACCTATCAGCTATACTATGAGTCTTGTAGACTTAGTGGATAGGACATTAAGGTCGGTGACGGTACCCACTGAGGACTACCTTATTTTATAGTAGTTCTCACACCCATTGTTACTATTTTCTTGCAGAGCCGTCAGTTGCTGCTGCTGCTTCTGATCGAGGTAAGGGAGCCGTAAGTTAGATCCCTGTCTACCCCGATCGTCGTGCTAGAGGAGTACCCATTTTTGGAGATAGTTCTTTTGTATAGTCATGTACATGCAGTTGTACTTATTTTACTGAGCGGAGTTGTGAGGTGATGATGATGTATTTTGGTTTATTTCATACACCTTGGATTACATGTATGTACAGGTGACTATCTATTACTGTTTATTAGCTCTGTTACTTTCTTGTAATGGTTCTTGTACTAGTTACAAGTGCTTCTATCGCTTCGTGTACACATGATTTCCTGTAAATGTGACGGATCTGTTGGCGTGCCCGGATTGAGCCGGAACCCGTGGCGTGACAGTACAATGTTACTTTATGTCCTTTGAAAAATTAAATAAGTTTTATTTTAATTTAAAATTTAAAATTTTGTTTAATTTATGTTAAAAAGTTAAATTTACATACTGTATTAATCATATAACTGAGAATTATTATATGAGAGTTACTATTATAAAATAATAAATAATAATAAGAATAAGAAAGATAAAAAGGAAATAACTAAAATCTATATCTATGTCTAGAGTCTGACTATGGTGCTTCCGGAAGCATAAAGGAGTTTGTGCTTCCAAATTTGTAAACCCTAGGGTGACTACTAAACCCTAGAGGGACCATTCAACCCTACAGGGAACCATTATCATCCCAACTGTACTGTTCTTGATCTAAAGGCTAAAAAGTCAGAAGCACCAACTCTTTTATATTTCCGAAAGTATAACAGCTCTACACTCTATATCTATATCTATATCTATCTATTCTATACTTACTACTACTACATTAAAGGAGAGTTGGGTTACATCAAAGGATCTGGAGGCGACACGTATCCATCCAACTCTCCTACCTCCACTTCATCTATTACTATATACTAAAGTCCGTGGACTTATTCTATTTTGCTGACATGTGTCCTCGGGCTGATTTTCGTGCACCTGGTGTACCATAGACCGTTGATGGTGGACATTTGTATGGTCCATAGGGGGATGTTTCATGCATCGGGTCTATTTCAATTTTTGTACATTAAAGGAGGGATTGGGAATCACGTGTCCTCAAAAATCCTCCCATTTTCTCTCTCTCTATCTCTCTCTCCCTCTCTCTCTCTATTTCTCTCTTTCTCTCTCTCTCTATATTATAAACTTTCAAATTTTGGACATGGAAATTTTAAATTCCAATTTTCAAATTCTAAATTTGAAATTTTACGATTTAAAAATTAATAATATCTATTCCCAAATTTTTAACTTCACAATTTAAAAATGTAAATCCATAAACTATATAAAATTGATTAATTATTTCTATTAATAATTAATTGTACATATAATATAATTAATTTACTTTATTAATAATACACGTAACAAATCGAAAATATAGAATTTAAATTTTACGTATAATATTTTAGAAATGTAGTGCATGTGTCTGTATATGATTAATTTTATTAAGCAATTTCTTCTACTATTTAATTTCTCTTTTATTGATTGATTTTTTTAAATTACTTTCATAGATTTATTTCAAAAAAATTTCACATAAATCTTTATAAAATAGGTTGTTATATAAATTTGCAATGCATATATACCCATTTTAATCATTTCTATTTAAGTAGATTTAATTATTAAATTACTTTTATATACTTTTTTATTTGATTAATATATTAAAATATTTTTATATCTATAGCATCATCCTGCTTCAAAATTTTATTTAAAGTGCGTGGACCAATCCTCTTCACGCGTGTGTCCCTTTTAAGATATTACATACACCGGTGGACCATGAATAAGTTAATATGAATGTGACACGTGCACATAAAAGTTATTAAAATACTAAAAAATTATTTACTATAACTTCTATCCTTTTCACACATAATGAGGGCATTTTAGTAATTTACTATCTTACTGTGGAAGATATTTCTTTCGCTATTATGTATCCTATTAGTCATTCGGTGCACTCGGTGCTACATTTTTGGAGTCCAATGCATAGCAAATGGTGTACCTTAGACCACACTATGGACTACATTTAAATATTTTAAGTTTCATCCAATTGATGCAATTAAAAATTTTGAGCTTTTATATGTAAGTATTTTGAATACCATTAGATAAATTCAAATTTTAAGCTTTTATAATTAAGATTTAGAAGTTCAAAGCATGATTATCAGGAAAGACATGTGAATAGATCTTAATTTGGATAGATTGGTTATTTAGATACAATATTTTATTACAACTAATATGGTTTATTTTAATATTAACTATTAAATTTTTATATCTGTCTAGCACTTGAATATCTATTTCACCTATATTTGACTCTATCCACGTCGCTATACATAATGTATGAAAAGTTCTTGCATAAGATCCTACAAAGAGGGCGAATAATTTTTATGAATTTAAATATTTTGCTCCAATACTTTTATAAAAATTAGCACATATATTTGACTCGAATTATGTGACTTTACATAACATATAATACAATAATTATGAGTTTAAAAATTACACCCGCTGCAAAGCGCGGGTGCATTGCTAGTTTATGTCTATACTTACTACTACATTAAAAAGGAGAGTTGGATCACATCAGGGGTCTGGAGGCGACACGTGTCCACCCAGCTCTCCTACCTCCACTTCATCTATATCTATACTTACTACTAAATTAAAAAAGAGAGTTGGATCACATCTGGTGTCTCGAGGCGACACATATCCACCCAACTCTCTACCTCTACTTAAAAAAATTGCATGCACCTAGTCTACTAAAATATAACATTTCCCAAAACTTTTTAAAATTATTAATATTTTAAAACCAAAATATAATTTAATAGATATAATCTACATCATATTAAAAGTCTATGTTCAAAATATTACAAAGTTGAAATTCCAACAGTAGGAATTTATCAATATGGTGTCTAAGATACAAATATACACCTAGAGCATGGAACGATTCTCTTTCCGACCCACTCCTCATCTAAAAGAAATTGCCTACACCCAGTCTATAAATATTATATACACCAACCCTAATTTTTAATAATTAATATTATAAAATTCAAATCTAATTTTATAGATGCGATCTATAATATGTAGAAAGTCTCTATACAAAAAATTATTAGTATTTAAATATTTAAATCTGGATTCTAAAAATAAAGTGCACAAAATTTACTTATACACCCGATGCACCAAATAGTATCCTTCCTTTAATGTGGGTAAAAATATATAGATACGCCTCTACTATAATTTTCTTAAATTGAGACCCACTCAAATTCTATTTTCTTTTTTAATTTCAATTTTTATACTTAATCAAATTAAATAACCAGACATAATTAAAATTATTAGATATGGTGAAATTACTAATGAATTTGATAAAATTTATAAAATTTGTGATAAAATTTCTTAAGTCCAAAAATTAAAAAAATTTATGAAATCTCTATACGTTTTCACCAAATAAAAATTGGTAAAAAACGTGTGAAGACCCAGACGCTTTGAAATAGACCACTTAAACTTTTTTTTTGAACTAATTTTTTATAATTTTTTATTTTTATGGTTAATTTTAGTTAATTAAACAAAATATAATTAAATTTTATACACAGTTTGACCAATTTCAATAATTACATTTTTTAATAAAATAATCAAATAATTAATAACTAATAGTTAATATTTATAATCTATAAATCTATAAATCTATAAATATATATTAATCCCCAATACTTATGGCTGAGGTGGCATAACCTTTTTCATTTGTCAATTCCTTATTCATTTGGTAGAAATCTATAAAAATATATTAATCCCCAATACTTATAGCTGAGGTGGCATAACCTTCTTCATTTGTCAATTCCTTATTCATTTTGTAGAAAGCATGGGGCCACCTTCCCTTTTTTATCCTTCTTAATTTGGTGGAGCACTCTCTCTTGTCCTCTTGCCTTCTCATCTTCTTCACTATGCGCCTCCTCACCTTCCAACTGTTATGGTGGTAGGCACACTCACAAGATCACCACACTTGTTATGGTGTGTGTGATTCACACAAAATAGAAAGAAGAAGATGAAAGACGAAAAAATAATAAGAAAACTTTAATTAATTGATGGATCTCCGTTTCTCATACATCTTTAGCCAAGATGGCTACCAATATATAAAGAAGTTGCAATGCTAACAACCTAACAAATTAAGCAACAATATGTTAACAACCTAACAAAGTAACCACCAATCCAACTAACATATGTTTATCAAACTAAACATATGAGTTGTTCTAGGTAACTAATTTCCTAACAACTAGATTTGGTCTTATCTTCAACACGCCCCTGTAAGACCAAACTCGATGATGCCAAGTCTTTCACGACACCAAACGAATTTCTCCACCGGTAATGACTTGGTGAAAATATCCGCAACTTGCTGGTGAGTCGAACAATGCTTCAACACGATATTGCCGTTTGCCACCTGGTCTCGAATAAAATGGTAGCGGATTTCGATATGCTTGGTGCGACTTTGGTGCACCGGGTTCTTCGTCATGGCGATCGTAGATTGGTTGTCGCAGTAGATGACCGTCTGGTCCGTTTTGTTCTGCTTCAGATCACATAAAATTCGCCGCAACCAGATTGCCTGGCAAGCTGCACCAGTAACCGCAATATATTCGGCCTCAGAAGAAGATAACGCCGTCGTGTGTTGTTTTTTTTAGGACCAACACACCGCACTCGAACCGAGCTTGAACACGTGTCCACTTGTGCTCTTACGATCGTCGATAGAACCTGCCCAATCACTGTCAGAAAAACCAAAAAGAGAAAAAGCGTTAGAGTTAGTGAACCATAATCCATGGCCACTAGTCCCCTTCAAATATCGTAGGATCCGCTTTGCTGCACCCATATGGATTTTACTCGGATTTTGCATAAACCGAGAAAGCAAGCTTGTCGAGAATAAAATATCTGGCCTCGTGTGCGTCATATATAGTAAACTCCCAATTAGACTTCTGTAATTATTGGCATCAACTTTTTCAGCACCGTCATTAACTGACAACTTCAAATTTGTTCCCATCGGATTTGCCACTGAATTACAATCCTTCAAACCAAATCTATCAAGTAAATCAGATATATACTTCTTTTGCGAAATAAAAATTCCTTTTTACGATTGCACAACTTCAAGACCCAAAAAATAGTTCATCAAATTGAGATCCGTCATCTCAAACTCTCGCACCATGTGAGACTTAAATTCATCAATCATTTTTTGCGAGTTTCCAATATATATTAAATCGTCAACATAAAGACAAACAATCAAAACTTCCGTACCTTGGGTCTTTACATAAAGTGTAGACTCACTTTGACTTCGGCTAAAACCATTTTGAAGAAAATGAGCATCAATCCGACTATACCAAGCCCGCGGCGCCTGTTTGAGTCCATACAATGCCTTCTTGAGCCTATACACTTTATTTTTCATATCTTTAATTTCATATCCCTGAGGCTGCTTAACATAAATTTCATCATCCAAAAAACCGTTTAAAAATGCAGATTTAACATCAAGTTGAAAAACTTTCCATTTATATTGAGCTGCAAGAGCCAAAACTGTTCTTATTGTATCAAAACGAGCAACTGGAGCAAAGGTTTCAGAGAAATCAATACCTTCTCGTTGTAAATACCCTTTGGCAACAATTCTAGCCTTCAATTTTTGGATGGATCAGTCAGGCTTGAACTTGGTTTTGTAAATCCACTTTAACCCGATAGCTTCTTTATCTGGGGGTAGATCTACAAATTCCCAGGTTCGATTCCGCTCCAGCGCCGACATCTCCTCATCCATTGCTTTGCACCAATCTGGTGATTTAACTGCATCTTCAAAGATCTCGGGCTCTAGTGTAGAACTGAATTGGCACACATCTGTTCTTTCATAAATTTCCTGCAGCGACCTCATCCTTGATGGAGATGGTTCGGGAGATGAACTTGTTGACGAACTTGGTGAAGTGTGAGTGGGGCTCGAACTCGCACTTCCCGTCTCATTAGTCGTAGGAGATTCTTCATCAACCATTTCAATAAGCCGATCCTGCATAACTTCATTCCACTGCCAACTATTTTGTTCATCAAATATTACGTCACGACTAATTATTAAAGAACATGAAACGGGATTATAAAGTCTGTATGCCTTACTTCTATCACTGTACCCCACGAAAATGCATTTCTGTGAATTGTCATCCAGCTTCTGTCGTTTTTGAGATGGTACATGGACATAAGCGATAGAACCAAAAATTTTAAAGTGTTTTACCTTCGGCTTTCGTTCGGTCCATGCTTCATACAGAGTAATGTTCTCCAAAAACGATGTAGGACTCCGGTTTAAAATGTAGGCCGATGTAGAAACTGCTTCCGCCCAAAATTTATTTGGTAGTTGTTTAGCCTTCAACATGCTCTTGGCCATCTCTACTAGACTTCTGTTTTTCCTTTCCGCTACTCCGTTTTGCTGTGGGGTGTAACTTGTCGTCAATTGCCTGTGAATTCCAGTCTTTTCACAAAAAGCTTCAAATTCATTAGAAATAAATTCACCGCCTCTATCTGTCCGGAGAGTTTTTATTTTATAACCCGATTCTTTTTCCACCATATTTTTAAATTTTTTGAAAGATAAGAAAGCATCGGATTTTTTCTTTATAAAGTCAACCCAAGTCATACGACTATAATCATCAACAAATACCACAAAATAGATATTGTTATTCAATGAGAGGGTTTGCATAGGGCCGCACACATCTGCATGCACCAAAGCTAGCGGGCTCTTTGCCTTCCATGAGCTTCTGTTTGGAAAAGAATTTCGATGATGCTTTCCTCGTATGCAGCTTTCACAAAGCGATCCGTCATGTGCAATTAGTGGCAAACCGTCAACCATATCCTTCTTATGTAGAAGCTCCAATCTGTCAAAACTCAAATGCCCAAACCTTTCGTGCCACAACCAATTTTCATCAATAGATGCCTTCATAACATGACTTTGAAAATCAACATGCATAGGAAAAATCTTAGTTTTTGCCATGGGAACTTAAGCAAGTAATTTCTTTTTCTTGTCATCTTCATAAATGAGGCATTTAGAATTTTCAAACACTAAAGAATATCCAAACATAAGAAATTGGCCAACACTAAATAAATTTGCATCTAATCCAGGAACATAAAGAACATCTGATATTTTAGTAATTCCGAAAAAATTTACCTTCACCACTCCTTTTCCTTGTGCTTCACGAACTCGGCCATCTCCCATTTTGACCGGTTTCTGTATCGATCTGTCCATCTCAATAAATAGATCTTCTCTTCCTGTCATGTGAGCACTACAACCACTATCCAAATACCAGATATTTTCTGAACAATTGTTTATGGTATAACAAGCAAAAAGGACATCAGATTCTGCATACTTAGCATTAATCGATGCATTGTTCTCCTTTTTTAATCTACAAAATCGTTCAGTGTGGCCATATTTCTTACAATAATAACATTGGATATTCTTATAAGTGTTACCTCGGTTGGATCCATATGATCTATCGCCACTTCGTTGATCTGTCGCCCCAGGTCTACCTCCACCTCTATTTCTGCGTCCACGGCCACGATCACGTCCTCTACCACGGCCTCGATATGATGGTGCTTGTCGATTACAATCTGTATTATCTTTTTCTGTATCTTGCGAAATATTCAACTGAGTCTTAAAAGCATTCTCAATAAAATTTTCATGAGGCCTATCCATCCGTTCTTCATGTGATAAAAGAGATCCAAGTAATTCACTACATGAATATTTAGAAAAATCTTTTGACTCTTCTATTGCAGAAACAACATGCTCATACTTGCGTGTTAAGCTTCGTAAAATTTTCTCAACAACAGTTTCATCAGTAATAGCATAACCATAAGTACGCATCTGTGTAACTACTTCCATCGTTCTTGAAAAGAAAGAATGAATATTTTCACCTTCTTGCATAAAAGTGGTTTCAAACTTTCTTTTTAAGGTTTGAAGCTTAACTTTTAATACCTTAGTGGTACCTTGACATTCGATTTGTAGTGTGTCCCATGCCTCCTTTGCTTTCTTCGCCGCAACAATATGAGGAAAAATTTCCTCATCAACGGCCTGCTGAATGAGGAACAACGCCTTCGCATCCTTCCTTGCGGTATCTGGGCTTGCATCTGTGGACCCTTTCTCCACAAGATCCCATAGATCTTGTGACCGCAAGAGCGTCTTCATCTTGACGCACCAGAAATCATAGTTCACCTCTTTGAATGTTGGGAGAACCGGTTGGGATCCGCCCATACCATTGACCGCCATCGTCTTCTTCTCTTACGTCAAAACTTGTCTCTGATACCACTTGTTATGGTGGTAGGCACACTCACAAGATCACCACACTTGTTATGGTGTGTGTGATTCACACAAAATAGAAAGAAGAAGATGAAAGACGAAAAAATAATAAGAAAACTTTAATTAATTGATGGATCTCCGTTTCTCATACATCTTTAGCCAATTCACTACAAGAAAAAGACTTTTTAATGACCAACTTTAGGTGACCAGTCCCTGAGTGGTTACTAAAAGTGCAAAAAATATATAGTACCTTTCGGGCCGTCAAAATGAGCCAAATTTTAACGACCAAAAATTATTTGGTCATCTTAAGTTGGATTTGGCCCGTCGCAAAAGCCCAAAGGCGCGATGCTACAGAAAAAAAAGCGCCTTTCTTTTCATTACCCGCCTATTTTTTTCACCTACCCCTCCTCTTCCCCCTTAGGTCTTTTCTCTTTTCTCAACCTGGCCATCCTTTCTCCTCCCCTCTCCCACCACTCTCTCTTTTCTCACCTTATAATCTGAAGCAAGTCATCAACATCAAAGGAGCAACCATCGTGCTGTATTTGCGCAGGAAACTGAGCGACCATAAATGGCTGCGGAGCAAGGTGTTGCGTTTAGGTCCGCGAGCGATTAAAGCAACCTTTGGGGGAGCTTGTGATTCATTACGCTTCTTCTCGACCTCTATTTCTCTCGAGTTACTACCAGGTAGATAATTTTTAGGTTTAATTTCTTCTTTTTTATGGTTCTTTATCTTCTCCTAGTACATTCATTCCCAATAACTTTTTGAAACTTAGTGAAAACCCAACTTGTTAGGGTTAGTGAAAAATTAAAATTCAATAATCTATATTCAAGAAGTTTATTTTTTTTTTCCCCTCTCCCATCTCTGTTTTTTTTTTTTTTTTTCGTTAGAGGGTTTAGGGTTTATTGTAGGGTTATGTTTCATTAATATTCTTACTCCAAGTTAAGAATCAATTAGTAGTAAGGTAAAAGGTGAAGGATTAGAGAGGGTTTCATGTTAGTTCCTATTCTATTACCTGTAATTTTGGGTATAAAATTATAATTTCAGAATGTAGGTTTGTATATATATATTAGTTTTTGTTAGCAGTCTGATAGTAAGAGTTTTGTAAAGCTCCAGGCAAGCCTCTACAAGCACCCATATTCACCCAAATTTCAATAGGGTCTTGCATATTCTTATTTATTTCTTTGTAAGGATTAGTCACCCACTTGTGTTTTGCATGTAGTGCATAAGTTCATGATAATTTTTTTGGAACTACTGAGATTTTGGTACATTTTTAATTAAATTCTATTCGTTTGGTACTGATTCATCTATTTTTTTTTTCGTTTATATCTTCAATCTAATTAAATTATTTGTTTCTTTAGGCTCTAATTTGGGTTAACAATTAAGAAAGGATACTCTTTTATTAAAAAACTGATGGATTAGAAACTTTATTTTGGTTTCTCCATGATGGTTTCTCTATTTTATATTGTTTTGTTTGAAAGCATAAAAACTATTAGGATTGATTAGTATGATCAAATAGATTTACATGTGGACGTCAACTAATTGTAATGCACAACTAAAAAAACTCAGTTCTCTTTTTTTTTTTTCTTTGTTTCTTGTTTGAAGGAATAGAGCTCCCTAGATTGACTATTGCAAATAATATATAAGGCCATGGTTCCTAAGTTTTGCCAAATGCATTATGTAAGATTGTAAGCAGAACCCCTCCAACTATGGGGAAAACAAAGAAATCCAACTTTAATTTTCATTGGCTAGCAATCTATCAATATCAAATTGCTTTATTCTACTCATTTAAGATGGGGTTATTGGTAATTTTAATAGTTTTGTCAGCAATTAGCTATTATTTGTCAACAAAATGTACAGTTTCATTTGTTGAAAAGCACTTGAACCATCAAATTAAATGGGATAATAGTTAGATTTACTAAACTTCCCAATTTAACTAATCAAGATAACTCAAAATTAAACAACCAAAGTTAAGATTATCAATAGTAAAAAAAAAAAAAAAACTAGGAAGCCTATTTCAATTAACATATTGTTGGGATAGATTCCCCACACTTATGGCCACTAAAAAAATGCAACATGATGCTTTTTGATACTTGATAAGTTGAAAAAAGCACACAAATTTTTAAATTTAAATGATCAATTTACTCTGTTTATTTATTTGATTGCTTGCTTTTTGGTGACAGCTCCTAGAGATTATCGTTTTTAGGAGAATTGGACATGCAATAACTAATCGAGGCTAGCGATAACTAGTCGATGCTATTTTGCTACAAGTTATTGCAACTGCTACTTTCTATATCTGTACTTTAAATCTATTTTCTTATTTGTTTGTCTATCTATTGAATTTGACATTCTGATGTAGCCAATTCAGCATTAGAGTTCCTAGAAAAACATGACTCTACAAAGTTGAACCGAGAATTTCATTTAGTTTGGGTAATTTTACAATCAGCATAAGAAATCTTTAAACGGCCATAACTTTTCGCTTGAGTATCCAATTTCAGCGTGCAACCCCACTTCGAAAAGCACTTTTCGAGATCTACGCATCGAATCATGAAGCCATTTCAACCGAGTTTTTAAAGTTGATTAATAATATTTTCATCTTTGTCAAAGAATTGGTTCTTCGATGTTATCTATTTATGTCCTTGTTTCCTCTCAACACTGTTTAGGTCTGCGTCACATTCTATCTTTCTCTAAATTTGAATGTTTTGGTCCTTTTGTGTTACAGTTCTAAAAGAAAAGGAAATAAATTATGGTTTTGTGATATGATGGTTTTAATATGAGGGCTAAGTTTTAATTTTTTAGTAAAGAAAATTTATGCATTGTTGAGCAGTCTTTTCACATTTTGTTCAACATATATATACATATATATACACACATACATGTATATATATATATATATATATATATATATATATATATATATATATATATATATATATATATATATATATATGATGTGTGTGTGTGTGTGTGTGTGTGTGTGTGTGTGTATCTAATTCTCTTGTCATTGAATAGAATTACTCATAATATTTCCTTTGTATAGGATATTTTTAGCTTACTATTGACCATTTATCAGAAAATGGCACCTAGTAAGCGTTGGATGGATCTTGTTGATGATCGGCTTAGCGAAGCATATGAAATGGGAGTTCAAAGTTTTTTGAATTATGCTTTCAAGAGGACCGGAAATAATAAGGAAATTCGATGTCCTTGTGTAAAATGTAGTAATACATATTCGGGAACTCGTGAGCTAGTTGAATCACATTTGAAGGTATACGGAATAGTTCAAAATTATACTTTTTGGTATCATCATGGCGAAAGGTCGGGGGAGCCTCAATCTGAGTCAGATGGAGATGATGAGGAGGAAATTGAAGAAGATGAGAGTGACAATGAGATGCATGAAATTATAAGAGATTTATATCCTGAATTTAGTGATGTAGATAGAGACTTTGAGAACTTTAATTCCATGAGTAATGACGAGATAGAAGAAGAACCAAATGATGAAGCAAAGAAATTCTATAGGTTATTAAGAGACTCTAATCAACCATTATATGATGGTTCCAAAAGCTCATGAAAGGAAATCGATGACGAAGAGAAGAACCATATGTGGGCCGCCGTGACGGTAATGTTTTTCAGTTTGATATTAATTTGATTATATGCATAGCATAGAAATTTATTTCATGAGGACTTAATCTAGTATTATATATGCAATCTAAAGTCTATAGTCTATTATGCATATATGCAGTCCATAGTCTATTATATATACAGTCTACTTATTGTGAATAAAAATGCTGAATGTAAACTGCACAAAATTATTTAGAATTTATTATTAATAATTTTGTCTAGTTATTACAAAATGATGAATGTAAGTTATATAAAACTAATTATAGATTGCACAAAGTTGTTTCGGGTTTTACGGTAAACTAACTATTAGCTTTACTTTCCATCCTTCGCATTTAAATATACTTATATATTTGGTATGTGCATAACTTTTAGGACAAATTTAAGCATGAGAAAATAGAGGATTATCGTGATGAAACCTTGGATCATATGAACGATTTGTGGAATAAGTGGAGGGGAGATTTGCATCGCAAATTTGTAAAGCCTTCTAAGACTATACAAGAAGCTCTAAAACATACTCCTGAAGGTGTTGATCGAGGAGATTGGGAATGGCTAGTTAAAGAGCATTTTTCAAGTGAAATTTTTTTGGTATGTCTTAATTTATTTTGTGTTTACATTTGCTTTTATTTTTGATCCTAATTTTTATTTACATTCTACTCTTAAAATTGACAATTTTATTTTTGGTTTTCTTTTCTTATAAAAAAATATAGGCAGCAAGTAAACGAAACTCAAACAATAGGGCAAAATTAAGTATGCCTCACCGTACAGGTAGTAAGCCAATTCGACAAGTTATATGGAAAAAGGTAATTAAGATCTTACATTACACATTTTCTAATATTCTTAATGGATGATCATATTTTTTTATGTTAATTTGTTTTTCTTAAAAGGGAGGAAAAGTTGGTCAACCACCAAGCTTAGCAACTATATTTTTTGAGACACGAAAAAAAGCTGACAAGCTAGTTGAACAAGAGACAATTAGCACATATGTATGTCTTACATATTTATTTTTGTTATATTCAATCTCCTTTAATAGATATTCAATTTTCTATTCCTTATTTCATTATTTTTTGAAGGATAAAATTGTTGAAGTTACACAAGCTGAGCCCTCCTTATCCAATATCGAACTAGTTGAAAAGTGCTTTGGACCGCAACGTCATGATCATATAGTTTGCTATGGTGGTGGGTTGAAACCTAATGCTATGAGGACCAGTGGCTCTAGGGTTGAGCTTCAAGCTAAACTTCGTGAAAGTCAAAGAGAAAATCAATCACTCAGGAATCGCATGGATGAAATGGAAAATGAAGTAAGAATGATTAAGGAAATGCTTCAACGTCAACAATCAAGTACCTCTCCACCTCCATCAAATGGGCAATCAATATGATCATATTTAAGTGAGCTGAATTCAAACCAAATATGAGTTGTCTTACTTTTTTTACTCTGTGAATCTTCTCTACTTTTTCTTGAAATGCTGGCATTGATTATTTAGATTGAGAGATTCAATATTAGAGAGATAGTTTTTCTCTTTTATTCCACTACTTATAAAGTATAGGATCTTTGCAAACTTGTATTCATGCATTCAATATCACTTTAGTGAAATTGTGAGCTGTATATAGATGGTCATGAATTGTTAATTTTATACAATTGTTACTTATGTTTTATTAAACATAATTTGCTTTTAGAATGTTTGATTTGCTTATTTTCTTTGGTTGATAAGTTTTAAATATTTTTTTTAGACAAAACTATACAATTTGTTCTAATGTTTGCCTTTTTCTCTTGTAGCTAGGTAGTCTGCAGCAGTTTTGGGCAAAGAATATTGCTAGCAGATGAAGTGCAAGCTATGAAGTTATGATACTTTTTTGGGTTTTTTTTGTTGTTGAAAATATGATGAATTACTAATTTTATTGTAACTTTTGGTAAATGTATATATGCTACATATATATGTTGGTGACCTTCACATATGTAGTGTATGGATAATTCAGAACTATGTTAAATTTGTGAATGTTATTATTATTATAATATTAATGAAATACTATTAAAGTTTTATAATTTAAAAACGACTCTTTTGTAGAAACTTTGCTTTTGTATATATTTGTGAATGTGAAAGAAGATCATATAGGATTTAAATAAATAGCATGTTGAATCATGAAATAACTTCGTTTTTAGCGACAGGAGCTTTGGTCGTTATAATATTGCTTTAGAATTATTAAATGGGATATTTGTGTTAGCGATGGAAAGATTGGTCGTTATTAAATGCTAGTTATTGGTAAAATTATATTTCTAAATCTCAATTGCGTCGGTAAGATTGGTCGTTACTGTATAATTTTTTGGTCACTAATACCACTCGTTAACGACGAGAAGGTCCCCATCGCCTTTTGTTATTAACGACTGTTATATTGATCTGGTCGTTAATACATTTAACGAAGGAAGCAGTAACGACGGTTGACGACGGTTTTTATGGCCGTCGTCCTTGTGTTTTAACGACAGGAAATAAATTATTAACGACCGCTTTTCCCTTCCTTATATATAATATTTCCTGTAGTGCAAGATGGCTACCAATATATAAAGAAGTTGCAATGCTAACAACCTAACAAATTAAGCAACAATATGTTAACAACCTAACAAAGTAACCACCAATCCAACTAACATATGTTTATCAAACTAAACATATGAAGTTGTTCTAGGTAACTAATTTCCTAACAACTAGATTTGGTCTTATCTTCAACACCAACAGCCCCAACTCTTCTCCTTTTCTCCAACGTGCGCCTCTTCACCTTCAACAGCCCCAGCTTCTCTCTCTCTTTATTATTGTAATTAATTAATAATTAATTTTTTCTTCCCCCTCTGTCTCTATTAATCTCTCTATCTCCTTCAGCTTTTGCTAAACCTCTTTCACCCTCTCCCTCTCCCTTACAATCGCTCGCTCCCATCACCTTCGCATCATGTCGAGTCCGTGGAATCCGCAGATCCCGTCGCGTATTTGGTGGGGGTGGCGATGGTGGTAGAAGATGAAGATCTTGGATGCTGCTGCAGCAGCGGCAATGGCAGAGGCGGTGGAGATCTTCATCTACGATTTGCTTCCGCTCCTCCCCTACTGCAACATGTCCTCTAGGGTAACATCATAGAGGTTCTCTCCTTTTTCTATGGCTAAGGTTTTGATTTGATGCTAATTTGCTAGTTTCTTAAGGTTATTTTTTCACGTATGCTTTATAAAATAATTTACTTACTAACGAGCTCTTACAAAAATTTATGGGGCACATAAACCAATTTACATTATTTTTATTTAAATTATTTTATTAAAATTTATTTAATTAATAATTAAGACAATAAAGTAATATAAATATATTAATTATATATAATTTATTATTATAATATTTTATATCTGCTGAATCGCGTGGGCCATTCACTAATGTACACAATATTTACCGGTGAATTATGTGGATGGAAATAAGAGATAGTCTAATAGTTGAACGAGACAAATTAAAAATCTGAATATTATTACAACAACTATTATAATGTAGATAGAACAAGCATATACTTAAGAATAACGTAAATTTTAAATTCATAAAATTTAAAAATAAAAAATTAATAATTATAATTCTATGTATTGCACGGGTCACTTACTAGTATAATTAATTCTAAGATTCTTGTAATATTATGTTCTATGGCCCCATTGGTCATCCTTCCATTTGTAGAGAGAACTTGTTTAAGACATAGTGCATGTGTATCTACAGCTTTACGGGTTTTGCCATGACATTCTTCATGTTAGCCCTTGTTAACTGCTGAGGTTATGATATTGGTCATGTGACCTTAGGGATACTGTTAGGGCATGTTTGGTTTAAAGTATTTGTGCAACACCTCAATAGTCCTATATCAGATGAAAAAATAATTCTGATTGGAGTATATGAGGCCTTGCGCGCTAGTAATAATAACTGAACTTAAACATTTTGAGCCGGTGGTGTAGGCCCAACGAGTTATTATTGCTAGCGGATCGGATTGTTACAATTGGTATCAAAACCGAATACCAGCCGAAGGTGTGAGAGCTAAGTGCTATGTGGGGCAAAATGCACCACGGATTTGGTGAAAGCCATCTCTTGAACCTGTAGGAGCCACCTCTAAAATCTCACATCGTTGGTAATTCTAATCTATATGTCTGTGATCTGAATTTTCTGATCTATATGTCTGTGATCTGGATTTGGCCAGTCTATATAAAAACTGAGGTTAAACATTTCGGGCCGATGGTTTAGGCCAAACGAGTTATTATTGTTTGCGGGTCGGGTTATTACAATTTGAGACCTAGAATAGGAATGAGAATTAGTCATTCCCATTGTTAGTGTTTGGATTGAGGGATGAGCATTCCGATTACCATCCCGGAGGGATTCGAATCTCTCAAAAGTGACTCCCACCTTCATGGTGGGAGTCAACTTTGATTCTGCAGTGATTGCGAATTTTTTTTCCACTAATAATTATTTGAATTCAAATATAAATTATATAAATTCATTAGATTAAATCATAATTTTAAATTTAAATTTTAAATATGAATTTAAAATTCAAAATTTAATTTCTTACATTTAAATTTATAGTTCTAAATTTAAATTTTTGACTTTGACCTTGAATTTGAATTATAAATTCAAATTTTAAATTCAAATTGTAAGTTTAAATTTAGATTCAAAATTTGATTATAAATTTATATAACAAATTTAAATTATAATAATAATGTAATTTTTTTGAATTTCAATTTGGACATGAATCCAATTCCGATTCCTCTTATGGACCAAATAAATTGTTATTTTTATTATTCCATTTTCAATTCCGGCCCATTTTCATTTTTATTCCGATTTCGATTTCTCTTTTGAACCAAACGTACCCTTATGGTTTGCTAATGTGACTTTGCGTATAACGCACATGACCTTCCAAGGGTCCGCACGTGAACTCAGTGAGCGACGCTCGTGGAGATAGCAAGTCTACGAGCTATAACCCTCCGGAGGTGTTGCCTAGTGATGGTTTGCGATTGTTCAACTCGCTTATGCTAGCTATTAAGTGCTCTTGGTGGAGGAATACCATTGTTCAACTCCCCATGAGGCAAAGGTGAGCAAGCTAGGACCTAGAAGACTTAACCCTTGGTCAGTTGTTGATGAATTGGGTAAAGTATAATCCTTAGTTACTTTGAGTACTTGATGCATTGATAATGCATGGTAAGTTGATCATGAGGCACATATGGTTAGTGTTCCTTGTCGAGGCATAGTAGTTGCATTGTCTACTTGATAGCTCATAGTTCGTACTCTTTAATAGTTAATTATTTTACCATCCTCTTTCTTATTATGCCTCATTTAGACCTAGCATGAAAAAGTCGTTCCTTTCAGCGGCCGTATTTGTGACACACCAGGATTTAGAATACTCTTATATATAAGGTATAGTAGGACTAAACTTCTTAATCCGCCTATAACATTTTGGATGGTGATTTGGCCCGGAGGTTAAAAAGTTTGAGCGAGGCTAGCGCTGGAGTAGTTCCAGGATGGATGACCAACTTGGAAGTGGAGCGCAATAGTTGGTATCAGATCAAATCATCAACTGGAAATATGAGATGAGTTTCGGCTGAACCAGAGTCATATATACAACGAAAAAAAGCGTAGGTCCCTAGCTGACAATCGTTGTGGGTACAATGTGGCTTCACACAAAATTAGCTAAGGCTACCGAAACGGATCTCAAATTGCTTGATACTTATGAGTGTGCTTGAGTGTGACGAGGACATTAGGGCATAAAAAGGGAGGGGGTTAAATCAGCTATATCATTTTCGGCAATGGAAGCGCCCAAAAGGATAAGAGAATTGAGCAAGCCTACAACTAGAGTAGTTCCAACAAGATGGGTGTCTCCCCTAAGAAGTGGAGCATCACAATATTCATTGAAAATTTATTTCAAGTTCTCACCCCTATTGTTTAATGTTTTTCTTTAGATCCAACTTCGTCTTGGGAGGTGCTCGACTGCAGGAAGGGTATCGCTGGTTAGACAAATGGATATTCTCATCGCTAGTGTATTTTTATTCGAGCAGACAGGAAATACTCCATCTAACGCTAGCTATATCATTTTCGGCAGTGGTTATGCCCAAAAGGTTGTGTACCAAATATGCAGGTTATTGTATTCTATGCTTCGAGCGGAAAGGAAAAACTTTATCCATTCGGTAGCTCTATGCACGTGCCCAGTTGGAGCTTCCAGATTGGGACGACACCAATTAAAACAATATTATACTTAGCACAAACTTCTGCTGTCGCACATTTTAGCTAGCAATTATAACATTACACGACATGCAATATTCTTTCATGCTCGAGCACAATTCTCTCGAGCAAATCTAAGTTCTTGTCTCGCAAGATCATAGACAAATCTAGTATTTTGTTGCAATCTAGACCCTAATAGAGTCATGGGTGCCCTCATGAAAGCAGCGCAAACGTGACGTTTATGATGGATAAACTCAAACAAGTTCATTGGCTCCAAATGAAGATCAGCCCCTTGGAAATGGAGGGTCATTGTCGGGTATGCGTTGAATCCCGGCGGTGTCTTGTAACATATCTCGAGATCATATCTACGTCCATCAATCGGGGTCACGTTGTACCTAGCAAAATAGCTCGTTAATGTCGACTTGACCGATTGGAAAGCATGGCCGATCAAGAAAGTGACATCTGCAGCCGTGTCTAATGCACAACCGCCAGTCTTATCTGGATTTATCTTGAAGGTACCTGGTGGGAGGTTCAATTTTTGATGATTGAGACTTAGATCTTCTAAACCCAAGTAGTAATAACCTTTTGATGTGTTGGTTGCCAAAAATGGAGTCTTCTGTTGGTTCGGAGATTCGACAACATCATCACCAAATCGAAGGTAGCTAATGCTGCGGTGGCTATCGGGAACGAGGCAATAGGAGAAACGCCTACCCGGCACACGAAAGGCTACTTGAGTCGCGAATGATTTTGGTCCCCGATTCATTGCTAGTATCCCAGCAATTCGACGAGCTCTATTGTTGAACATTTGTTTACTACTTTCTTCTGAACAACCAAAAAACAGACCTTCAATTGTCTCAATCGATCCTCGCCTGGACGTTGCAAAGGTGAAAAGCTCAGTAGCAAGGGCACCTCTTGTGAATGTCTGATCGACGTAACTTGCTTCATAGCGACATGTGCCGTTACGACATACAAATGATGCGCAAAGCGGGTGGTTGCAAGAGGCTAGTCGGTAGGTGCTTGACGAAGCGGGTTTATAAAGCGGCGGGTTCTGCGGGAAGCAAGGATCGCACGGGTGGCATTGGATCCACACGAGCTCACTTGCGGTGTCTAGCTGCAAATACTGCTGGACAGGCGGGCTGCCTATGCCGATCTTTACTATGTATGCAACGCCGATGTGATCGATGATCTGCCGAATGCCGTTTTCGTGCGCCGTGAGTTGCTGGAGGCGGAACTTGGAGAGTTTTACATGTCGATGAATTCGTTCGGTAGCGGAAAGATTTCCAGGGTAGAGGGGTGAATGGATGGAGTCTCTGTGTATGACCTCCAATGTTAAGCTCTTGTTGGATGCGGATCCATGGGTTGAGCTTAGTAGGAGGAGTGCTACAAAACTAAGGAAAGGCACCATTGAAACAAGTTTTATTTGAGGATGATGAATTGGATTAATTGGTGCATCATGCATGGTGTAGTGTGGGGATATTTAAGCTCAAAAATAAACGCTTGAGACCGCACTTTTTGAGATACATTTACTCGTTAATTAATGAAAAGTAGTAAATAATATACTTTTTGGGATAGCTAACCAATCACGAAACACTTTTTGAGATATTTGGACTGCTATTTATTTTTCTAAAAATTAGAGGGACTTATGTGATATTTTACCCCTCTTTTTCATGTGACAAATGCATGTGGGCGTTATCCCCTTCTCTCTGTCTCTCTGTTCACTGTAGAAAAAATGGGAGAAGGGGTGGAAGAAGTTTCTACTTACACCAAGTGTAGCAATTTCATACACCACTATAGCTACGTTGAGCATATATAGTTTAATTTCAATATCCATTAGGCTTAATTTGAACCTTTATTGAGCCTAATAGGCTTATTAGGGTGATTATTATTATGTTGCTAGACCAATATCTAATTATAGAAAGAGCAATATATACTATTTATGCACCCAAAAATAAATGTAACTCTTACTCATCAATCCATTGTCGATTTTATAATGCATGTCATATCACAACTCTATTTTCTTAATAGGGATAATTATCTATGTACCCCTCAAAACTTCTGAAATATCTTATATACTTTTACTTTTTTATTTCAAATGTACCCATCGTATATTTTTTTCATTATTCAAAAATAACCCCGCTGTTAGTACTAGTTAAATCATCTCAGGTTAAACCTGGGTTAAATTTCTACCAGATGTAAAAAGAAGTCAAAATATCTATTTTCCCCCTAACTTATTAACATATATATTTCCTAAATAGATAATTATCCCTTTTAAGGGGTAATTGCTTATATACCCCTGAAAAGTTTCAGACTTTTTTATTTACCCCACTTAGAAGGCTAATATGGAAAATACCAATCTAATATTCCAAGTTCTTCAAATATACCCCTAGAGTTAGATTCTATTAGTAATTTATAGAGAAAACTTTAAATACCACCCATGTGGTTTCGTACTTTCTCACTTTAGTACCCTGTGGTTTAAAATGTATAACTTTAATACCCTGTGGTTTCGTTTTTCTCTTTTTCTTATTCCTTTTGTTAATTTTTTCGTTAAATCAGTGAGAAAGTTAAAACCACAAAGTACTAAAATGAATATTCGATAAACCAGAGGTGAGTTATCTGAAGTTTATTCTATATGATTTAACGAAAAAATTAATGAAATGAATAAGAAAAAGAGAAAAACGAAACCACAGGGTACTAAAGTGATACACTTTAAACCACATGATACTAAAGTGAGAAAGTGCGAAACCACATGGGTGGTATTTGAAGTTTTCCCTAATTTATATGTAACTATGAATTTGTGAAGTTGTGATGTTGTGACTATTTACATGTAACTGTGTTGAATTGTTGATTTAGCTATGATAACCTATTTTTTTGCTATGATTGCATTTTTATAAGCTTAAAGAAGAGGGTAATTATTGAAAGATGAGCGTTGGAGGGTAAATAAGTTTGACATTTTAAGGGCATGATAAGAAAAGTGGGTGACGGTAGAAGGGTATATTTGGATGGGCAAAATAGTAATTTTATAGAGATAACGACTGCTTCTAACAATTCAATAACAGAATCTAACTCTAGAGGTATATTTCAAAAAAGGGTTAATTTCACCAGTACCCTTCAAAAGCTTGAAAATATCGTAAATACCCTCACAAAAATAGTAATATGATGATTACCCCTCTAACTATATATATTATTTCAATCTATCCTTACTTGCAAACTCCGTTGGATTAAAAATAAAATTACCAGTTTTGTCCCTGACCCTTGAAAGGTGTTGAAGGTTAAGTGAGAAAATATATATTCAACACCCTCAGCTATAGGCTATTTTGAAGGTCTCTAATTTTTTCTGTATAAAGACCCATTCAGTTTTCATTTATTTGGTTTAAATTAATTTTATAAATTAAATTAAATATTTTGTTCAAAACCAAGACACTCCATTAGCAACTAACTATTAAATTTATAATGTCTTTAACTAAAAGTAATTAAAGTCGTTAAATTTGACGAAATACTAAAATTTTTATTCAACTAGCGAAAATAGTCTAATTCTAGATTAAATAGTTAGTTGCTAGTGGAGTGTCTTGATTTTGAACAAAATATTTAATTTAATTCATGAAATTATTTTAAACCAAATAAATGAAAACTGAATGGGTCTTTATATAGAAAAAAAATAGGGATCTTCTTCAAAATGGCCTATAGTTGAGGGGGTTGAATGTATATTTTCTCACTATAACCTTCAACACCTTTCAAGGGTCAGGGGCAAAATCTGTAATTTAATTTTTAATCCAATGGAAAATTCACACTATTTAACGGAGTTTGCAAGTAAGGGTAAATTTGAAAGAATGTATATATTTAGCAGGGTAATCATGATATTACTGATTATGTGAGGACATTTACGATATTTTCAACCTTTCGAAGGGTACAGGTGAAATTAACCCTTGAAAAAATTTGGAACATTAGAAGGGTATTTTTTATATTAACCTTCTAAGCGGGGCAAATAAGAAAATCTGTAATTTTTCAGGAGTATATAAGCAATTGCCTTTTTTAATATTAAAGACCTAAAAGGCTTGTTTCAATCATTAAAGGGGCCAGCATCTTGCCCAGTGGCGGGAGGCCTAGTTGAGTCGAGTGACAGAAATGGCTGGAGGTCGGGTTAGGCCAAGTCATGTTCGAAGTGGCGTGATGCTGGTTGGGTCGAGTCAAAATCGATACCCATAGGCGTCGTGTCTGTACGCTTTAAGGGGACGTTTGGTTGGATTTAGTTGCAAAAACAGTATAGTTGAAAATATGTACAGTTGCAAATACTGCAGTCGTAACTATACTTAGTTTATTTGATTCTACGCAGTTGCAACTGCTGCGATTATATTTCTTCTATTTGGTAGGCTGAAGTTGAGATTTGTATTTGTGAATCCTGTCACTTTTTAAATACAGAGGTGAGATTACCTCCCCTAAACATAAAATAATCATGCGATCTTTTAATTATTAATTAAAATTTTATATTTATATATAATTTTACATATTATAAAATTATATATTTATAGATGATTATATATATAATATAAAAAATAAATATCAATTCAGTGAAATTTAAATACAACCATATAATAGATGGGAGAGACTTTGGAGCACGGCGTAAATAAAAACCTAGCCGGTTCTATAACGAGGTATTTTGGGAGAAAAGAAAAAAAAAGTGAAGCGTACGAAAAAGAAATCACGCGTTTTTTTTTTTTTTTTGAACGAGTGAGCCGACTCTGGTCTGTATCAACTGCAACAATTGGACCTTCTCATGCGGATGCAACTGCAGCAGCTCGGCCTAACTACACCAAACCAAACAAAAAAATTATGATTGTATGTATTTCCAACCGCACTGCGGTTGGAAATGCATGCAACCAAACAACCCCTAAGTGAATTGGCTGTATATTTCTAACAGCTCGAATTTTTGGGATTAATGTTTAGCGCCAATGATCCGACATTATTTGTTGGCAAAATCAGCACAAAAAAAATAAGAACCAAATATGTTTGCTCAATGTTCAAGTAATAAATTTATATTAGCAACTGAAAATCTGTTGGTCGCCTATTAAGTGTGACACATCTGTAGGCTTGAGAAGAATCTTCTTTTGATTGAAGCTGCCAAGATTTTTTTTTTTTTTTTTTGAGAGAAAGGTAGCACGCTACCCGCTTCGTTTATCTCTTTTAGAAATAAAATTAGCCTGAAATATGAATCAACTAGGATTCGAACTCGGGACCTCGGATACCAACCACCAAGCCCTTTGCCACTTGCGCTAGGGACGGTCGGTAATAATAAGATTGGTGCAACTATAGAGAAATTAAAAATGTAAAAGAAAACAAAAAAATAAAATAAGTTAGAAAATAAACAATTCAAATACTACCTATATCTGTAGAACATTTTTAGCATTTGTAAATAAAATGCCAATACAGAAAAGGAGGCTCTAAAAAGATCGTCCCATTAATAGGAAGAACTTTTGGGTGAATATCTTTATTAAGAGGGTGATTCTCTCATTTGCGTGCATCAAAAGAAAGAAAGAAAGAAATATATATATATATTGTGTGGCACATACTTGGATTAATAAAATCCTCAATTGATGTTTAAAAATGTATTTAAAAATTAACGCATTATGCAAAACAACTAAAATGCATTAAGTAGATATTATCAACCTAACTTGAACTTTCGACATGGGTAGCTTGTGGTTTAGCCTGCAACATATGCTTCCAAAATTATATATTTACCAATTGGCCAAGTGTAATGCACGGATTTTAACCACTAATATAAAATTTAGTAGCAATTTCTTAGATACTCTTTACTACTTTTCAATTTTTAAAAATTTATCTTCCATTTCTGAAAATACTCCCTAAAAATCTAAATCTTCGCAATAAACGCTCAAGGGTAGAGATATATTTGAAACAAACTAAAGATTCTTACGGGCAAATTTGAAAACAAAAAGGCAATTTTGGAAACCAAAATAAATTAGATATTTCCCAAGTTTTGAATGGTACATTAGATCTTATCCCTATAATTTGTATATTTTTATACATTATCTGCTTAAAAATAGTTTTATTGCTTTTTACAAGAATATTTTTCTTTATTTTTATTTTTTTATTTTTACTAATAAAATTACATAGTGCTTAACTATAATAAACTTAAATTTTTTTACCTTCCAAAATACAAAGTATATGTGTGATATGATGAACACTGTACAGACATGTAATGTAGGCAATATAATATATAACTGTGTAAGCCCCAGGCCCACATTGATTTACCTTTGTGGAACAACATTTGAGTACCAAGTATATAACGCAATATTCTTATTCATCTCATGTTTAGTATGAACGTTTTTTATTGTCGAACATTGCAGCAGTCCTAATATTACATGACATTATTCTTTCATGCTCTAGCACAATCTTCTCGAGCAAACCCAAGTTCTTGCCTTGTAAGATCATACACGAATCTAGTATTCTGCTGTGACTTGGACCCCAACAGAGTCTTGGTTCCTCTCATGAAATTGGCGCAGAAGTGATGCTTACGAGGCACAAACTCAAACAAGTTCATTGGCTCTAGATGAAGATCAGCCCATGCAAAATGGAAAGTCATTGTTGGGTATGCTTTGAATCCTGGCGGCGTCTTATAGCATAGCTCAAGCCCATATTTCCGTCCATCAATAGGGGTCACGTTGTATCTAGCAAAGTAGCTCGATAATCTCGACTCGACCAGTTTGTAAGCGCGGTCGAATAAGAATGTGACTGCTGAACCAGTGTCTATCACACAACCGCCGGTCCCATCCGGGTTGATCTTGAAGGTACTCGACGGGAGGTTCAACTTTCGGTGATTGAAACTTAGATCCTCTAAGTTCAAATAATAGGCATGTTTTGATGTGTTGGTTGTCAAAAATGGAGTCTTCTATAGGGTCGGTGGTTCGACAACTTCGTCGCCAAATCGAAGGTAGCTAATGCCGCGGTGGGCATCAGGCACAAGGCAGTAGGAGAACCGCCTGCCTAGCACATGAGAGGCCACTTGCAATGCAAATGACTGCGGTTCCCGATTCATCCCCAGTATCCTGGCAATCCGACGAGCTCTTTTCGTAAACATTGTTTTACTACTTTCTCATGAACAGCCAAACACTAGGTCCTCGAATTTCTCAGTCGATCCTCGCTTAGATGTTGCAAAGGTGAAAAGCTCGGTAGCAAGGTCTCCTATCGTGAAAGTTCGATCGACGTGCCTTACAAATGAGCGCCAAATATCAATCATTAAGAGCATTATATGTAGAGAGTCCGACTATAGTGCTTCAGGAAGCACCACTGAAGTGGTGCTTTCAATTTTTAACCATTAGATCAACCCTTTGATCATTTCTAGTCCTTGATTAATATTATTTTTCTAGGGAACCACTAAATCCTAGAGGGACCACTAAACTCCGAGGGGAATCACTGCCAACCCAACACTACAATTCTTGATCCAAGGGCTAAAAAGTCGGAAACACTAACTCCTTTATACTTTCGGAAGTATAGTAACTCTACACATATGTAGATGGCAAAGATCAGTAAGGAATGGAAAGGCAAGTGGTTAGTAGTTATACCTGTATTCGTAATGACATGAGCCGTTACGGCATGGATATGGCGCACAGAGTGGGTGGTCGCAAGAGGCTAGTCGGTAGGTTTTGGAGGAAGTAGGGTTATACAGCGGCGGGTTCTGTGCGAAGCAGAGATGGCATGGGTGGCATCGGATCCATACAAGTGTACTTGCAGTGTCTAGTTGCAAGTATTAATTGTTGGACGGGAGGGTTCCCGATGCCTACCTTTACGATGTATAAAACCCCGACATGATCGATTATCGGTCGGATGCCAGACTCGAGCGACTGAAGCTAGCTGGCAAAGGCGGAACCTGGAGAGCTTCACATGGCGACGGATTCTTTCGATGTCGGAAAGATTTCCAGGGTAAAGGGGTGAGTGGCTGGAGTCCCTGTGTATGACCTCCAAGGTTAAGCTCTTCTTAGATGGGGATGCAAGGGTTGAGCTTAGTAGGAGTGCTACAATTACAAGCAAGGGTACCATTCGAAGAGAATGTTTTTTTTTTTTTTTTTTCCTTTTTTTGTCAATGGTGATGAATATGGATTGGGGCATGATTGTAGAGTAGGAATAACTATTTAGGATATGTTTGAATGAACATCTTATTCGGTATTTTTTTTTAAAATTTTACTCAATAGTTTTATAATATTTAAATATTTGATAGATAATAAGTGTGATTAAATATTTCAAATGAATATTATATTTCACATTTAAGCTATTTTTTGCAAATAAAATAAATCACATCGTAAGTGAAATATACTTTTCTACCAAATCATAGATGACCAGACCTTTTAATGTATAAAAATCAAATTCTTTACTTCCAGCTATACAAAAAATTTATCAGATCAAATAAGTTATTATTGGATGACTTATTCCAACCTCCAAATATAGTTTTAAGGTCAAAAATAAAAGTCGTGTGATCGAAAATTCTTGAGATATTTATCTGTGAATGGGAAAAGCAATGAATAATATATTTTCGAAGATAGCTAGCCAATCCCAAAACACTTGGCTTTGATATGCTTAGAATTGCTAGCCAATCAAGGCCAAATATGTGTTGAAGGCAAGTTGACTCCATAGAAGTCCTCATTTCTCTTGTGTGTTTAGGGGGGTTTGGATGCTAATAATTTATAAAATCGGAGCATTGTGTCACTATACTATTCTTCTAGTAAATTTATACAATAATTAGTAAAGTTATCCGCGCATTACGGCGGGCTGATACTATAGAAAATAGAAAATTGACAAAATAAAAATTTTAAAATTTTTTGACTTGCCATTAGACATCATCAATAAATATAAATAGAAAATATAAAACAGATATGTACAAATGTAGCAAAATTTATAATTTCAACAAATAAATTATACATAAAATAATGAAAGAAACAGTAATAAAGTTACTGTTTCATATGCACCTTGATCGCGCTGCCGAGATCGGAGAGGCGATTTCCGTTCTCCACGTCGCCTCCACCGCCATTGTCGACATCGAGCTTCTCCTTGGTCACAGCCACGTCAATATTGTACGGATCCCCCCACACCCACCGCTTCTTCCCCCTCATCGACCGGATCCCCCCACATCCACCGCTTCTTCCCCCTCATTGACTCCAAATCTATCGCCACTTTACCTCGCCGCGCCGCCGCGATACTCGGAACCCTAATTTCAATCCCCAAACAATTTTAAAAAAAATAGAGAAAAATTAAAAAATATATAAAATATGAACCTTCTTGTGCACCACAAAAAAAAAAGAAGTGAGAAAAAAGAGTATGGAGAGATCTTATATTACTTTTTTTTTGTGAAAGCGATTTATTTAGATAAATATAAATCATGTGAATATATTAATTAGAAAATGGGCGGGTGAGAAGATGAAGCATCGGGTGGAGATGGGGGTGGGAAGGCAAAGCATAAGGGAGGTATAGATAGATGTGTTTGGATAGCCTTAGAAAAAGAAAGAAAAAATCTAGAAAATAGGGAATAGTTAGACTATAAAGTGAAAAATGGGATAAAATGAAAATCCACTCCCACCTCAAGAAAAAGAATTTCACCCGTTTTCAGCTCTCTTCCAAACCTCTCAGATTTTAAATTTTAAATTTAGATTTTAAATAACAAGTTTTCAACTTTGAATTTTTAAATTTTAAATTTTAAATTTCATATTTTAAAGTTTAAGATAATTTTAAATTTTAAATTTTAAAATATTAAATATTCAATTTTAAAATTTAAACTTCAAATTTTAGTTTAGAGATGAAATTTAAAATTGAAAATTTTTAAATTTCAAATTTTGAATTTCAAAATGTTAAAATTTTCAAATTTTAAATTTTATAAGTATATTCAGATTCTAAAATTTAAATTCTAAAATTTAAATTTACAAATTTTAAATTTTAAATTTTAAAATACTATTAGATTTTAAATTTCAAATTTTGAAATTTTAAATCTAATTTAAGTTTATATTTCAAATTTTAATTTTTTGATTTTTAAATTATTAGATATCCTATAAAATTGTACAGTGTGCATCCAAACAGCTTAAAAAGAAAGCTGTGGAATTTTGTGGAGTTACGAGATTCGCTATTTCATCTAGACCTAAACCACAGAATACAGACTTCATAGAGTTTTATAATAGTGCAGGTTTAGAAAATCACTTTCTATTGTTATTCTACAACAATCATAATAATATTCCTAATATTAATATGTAGTTAACTTAACTAGAAATTTCAAGCGAAATCACAAAGTCCTTTCATAAAAATCCTTTAAATTTGAATTTTGCAGCAAGTCAAATTCTATCTGTAATGTAAAATTTTACTATTTGTAAATTGAATAAATATTTCCTTGTATTCTATTTAATAATTTGTAATAGATCCAACTCTATAATAAAATAAAAAGTATATTTTAAAAGTGCATTTAAAATAATTCCATATTTTTATCTTTGCATAAATATGATCTCAACTGAAATTCGACCTGAAACCCTGCAGTAAAAGATAGCATGTATCCGTTCTTAACAACTAAAATAAATTAGCGATCGTGCACGTGCAATGCATTTTTAGCAAAATTTTTAAACATTCTATTATCAATAAGATATAACTAAATTAAATATTTGATCTTTATAATAAGTTAAAAATATTTAAGCTAACAACGATACGAAAAGATATTAACAACCAAAGCATAAAAATTATATTCAGATTACATAGTAAGTTGTAATTAAATCTAACAGAAAATTAAATTAAGTTTATAGATTTAAGTGGTACTTAACGAGAAAAATAATAGCACTCAACTATATGATCACAAAATCCCAACGCACTTAATGAAAGCAATCAAAATCCAACGCACGGCTCACATATCTTAATTTTTTGTAAGTTAAAAAATTTTAAATTGCACTAATTGGCTGATTAAAAAAGTTGACGAAAATGGAGAATAAAAATCTGATAAGAAAGTAGGTCATATATATATATATATATATATAGGGTCCGGCTACTATACTCTTATGAGTATGATCGCATTCGTACTCATAAGTTTTTCTCGATGATGGAGCTTTCGAATCGACGATCCATACCGTTAAATATTATCTAGAGCATTTAAAACTTCTAGAAATTAAATTTTATAATTTTTTGACATCATTTGCCCTATGATCAAAAGATCTCAAAGTTGACAATTTTTAACGGTCGGTATGTGATACTTGCTCGTCTAACGGTGTAAAAGAATCGAAATCGGTTGAATTTTTGATAGAAAATTTTATTTACTATGTAGATAAAGATCAATAATCTGGATCTTAAATTAAAGAATCCGATCATCCATTTTTAGAACGTCGTTCGATTTTGATCGTTCATTTTATGCCCACTTGATGGTCTTTATAACGATTTCGAAAAATTACGAAATTTATTTTCTAGAAATTTTAAATACTCTAGATCATATTTAACGGTGTGGATCGTCGATTCGGAAGCTCCATCATCGAAAACGACTTATGAGTACGAAGGGTCCTATACTCATAAGAGTATAGTAGCCCTACCCTATATATATATACATACATATATATATACATACATATATATATACATACATATATATATATATAGAGTCCGGCTACTATCCTCTTAAGAGGATAGAAGGCTTTGTCCTATCAAATTTTTGACCGTTAGATCTAACTTTTAATCATTTTCAACCGTTAGATTATACTATTCAACCAACCACCCACTCAACCCTAGGGGGCCCACTATCAACCTAACCGTAACCACTCTCATCCTAGCCGCACATTTTTTCATCCGAACGGTAGAAAATTTAGGAGGACGAAGGCTCCCATCCTTCTAAAAGGATAGTAGCTAGATTATATATATATATATATATATATATATATATATATATATATATATATATATATATATATATATATATATATATATATATATATATATATAGCTTTTACTCATTTATTTTCTTTACTGCCTAAGATTCAAAATTTTAAAAGCTGAACTAAATGGCTGTAACTAACCAAATTTTCTTATAATCACTAACAAGATTTAAATTAGGAGTTTTTAGCGTATTAACCTCGTCCAAAAGGTTTATTCCAAAAGTAGAACTATAAAACTAATATTTACAAAAAATGGCTCGGAGTTGACACGTAGGCAGTGAGCCGGCGGAAACAGGTAAACACGGTGAACCATGTACCACTTTCACATGAAAGTGGCAAATGGTTCACCGCATTCATAATTTTTTAAAGGGTTAATTGCATACAGGTTCCCGCAAACATAGTGAATTACAAATATATCTCTGCAAAGTTCAACTTTCATAAGTTATCCCTACAAAAGTCCTAATGTTTGCAGATATGTCCCTGCCGTTAGGATCCGTTAGAGAAATTTAGTTAACTACAGTTAAAATGCTTAACCATGGTTAGTTAATAAGGTGAGTAGATAATTTTACCCCTCATCCTCATCCTTTTCCTCTTACTCTTCTGCTTGTCGACGTGGCCCCCTCCTGCGTGCGCACCGTGCCGCAGTCGCGGCTTCCCTATCGAGAGAAGAAGTTGATTCGCCCCTTGATCGGGAACGGCGTGGGCGCGGGGTGATCTCCGCCGTCCGATTCGTCGGCGGCGGTGTCGTCGTCGACGGCGTCCATGACGCGGACGATGACCTTGACGCCGGAGAGGTGGAACTCGGTCACCGGGGCCGGGGAGCGAAAGTCGGAGTGGTCGTCGTCGTCGTCGCTGGCGAGGGAAGAGATGCGGCGGGCGATCGCGGCGGAGAAGGAGGAGCCGCGGTCGCGGAGAAAGCGGCCGATGGAGGCCACGTCGTCGGTGGAAGGGGATTGGGCGGACGCGGACCATTGGATCGGGCGGTGCTCCTTCGTGGGAGATCGACTCCGACCTCGCCATCCCCGGCGGCGGCTGAGGTAAGTGCGGCGGCGGCCGGACAACGGCCTCCACCGCCTCCTTCTTCTTCTTCTTCTTCGTATCCTCCTTTTGGAGGGACATATTTGTGAGGGTAGAAATGTCATTTCATGAACCTACTGTTAAAAAATAAACAGTTCTCTAACGGTAACAAACCAGAGGGACATATATGCAAACATTAGAATTTTTATAGGGATAACTAATGAAAGTTGAACTTTGCCGGGATATATTTGCAATTCATTATGTTTGCGGGAACCTGTATGCAATTAACCCTTTTTTAAAAAGCCTAAGAAGGCAGTGAATGGTTCACCGCCTTCATGAATACCCTATCAAACACGGTGAATAGTCTAAAGTGACAGTCTAAACACGGTGAACCAATCACCGCCTTTAGAGGCGGTGAATCATTTACCGTATTTAAAAGCGGTAAATCATTCACCATCTAAAAATGTGGTGAATGGTTTACCGCTTTGAACCTGTTTTCTACCCCACAGCAACAGGAAGTTGCAAATTTCTCACATTTTACAAAATAATAATTTTTTTCAAGCATTTCAATTGCAAGAATGAGTACATAAATTCATCCATACCAACTTCAACCACACTTTAAGTATATAAAGTGAACTATACCAATATCAACACAATTCAATATAATAAATTTAGATAATACTATAAAAAAATTTATGTACAAAAGATCAAAAACATCAAATATACATGAGAATCTAAAAAATTCTAAAAAAATCAAGTCCTCTCCATGCCCCTCCCATGCTCTCGCCCTCGTCCCCTGCCACGTCCACATCCACGTCCGCGTCCTCGACCCCGTCCTCGAATATGCATATCATGCTCCATCTCAGGATGCACGGGCTCAATGCCATGCATCTGATCAATATGCTCGATGGTGGTGCCCTCAAAAATCGGCTCTATCCCTTGCGTATCAAAGGCAGATGGCAGTATCCCCTCCTGCGTCTTAATATGATCCTGTCGCCGTCGCCTACATCGATATACGGTATCATCGCGACGAACCTCCGATATGGATGGAACGTCGGAGAGAGGGATAGGCGTGAATGGAATATCAAAATAGGGTACCTCTGACGTAGATGGGATATCAAATGGAGGGAGATGCTGATGGGATATCAAACTACACTTCCGATGTCGAGGGGACGTCAGATGGATGAATCGGGTCGGATGTCGACGGAAAATCATATGCAGGCATGGAGGTGGAGGGAATATCACCGTGATCATCAAAAGTCAGAGAAGGAATATCTGGATGCCCTGTCACTGGTAAAGTCGGAAGGCTCTCTAACACACTTTCGAGGTCTCACCTCACATGTGCTAGAGCATCCATCATTCTAGATGGCTCTGGAGGATCATCCATCAAATGTCCAATACTCCTAACAGCATGCTGCATGCTGCATAGCACCCACCTGTTTATATATAATGATATCCTTATATTAAAATAAATGATAAAATAAAATTATCTTATCAATGTTCGTTCGACATGCTCGCGTGGCAGAAAAAAGAGTGGAGGCCGCTGTACAGGACGAGAAATCCACCTCCTTGTGATTCCCCAGTACCACTAAATGTACACAGAGGTGGCTCATACTGGATCTGGATCGACGAAAGGACCCTTCTCTATAATATGCTCCAGACGATATGCCCACTGCTGAATATATAGAGCATGAAAACCTGCCCAGTTCTAGCCTGATCTACCCTGCAATGTGATCCTCTGTACAGCCTCTACGGGCTCCGATATATGCTGCAGTAACCCAAACTGGCGCAGAACTCTATCAGATACATGTAGCTCCACTATATGGTAGCATATCAAGCAAGTCCTCGAATAATTTGCATTTGATCAGAGGCCGCTGTACAGTATAAGAAATCCACCTCATTGTGATTCCCTAGTACCACTAAATGTACACAGAGGTGGCTCGTACTGGATCTGGATTGACGAAAGGACCCTTCTCTATAATATGCTCCAGACGATCTGCCCACCGCTGAATATATGGAGCATGAAAACCTGCCCAGTCCTCGCCTGATCTACCATGCAATGTGATCCTCTGTACAGCCTCTACGGGCTCCGATATATGCTGCAGTAACCCAAACTGGCGCAGAACTCTATCAGATACATGTAGCTCCACTATATGGTAGCATATCAAGCAAGTTCTCGAACGCCAAACTGCAGAACCCTCGAGACAAAAAGCCGGAGGACCATTCAAAACATCCTCCGTGTAAGGCATCCATGTAACTTGTACAAGTGTATAAAATAGAATGAATGTAAGATTTAAAATGTATGTGCGTGTATTTAAATCAAGAAATCTGTACGTACTTGCGACTCTCTCTGCTGATCCAGCTCGTCGCGGTAAAACTCAATGTTAGTCGCCCTGACATTTTCACGAAATCTCAATTCCGTGTTCCACCTGCAAGAAGTGATCAGTAATATATTTTTTATAATACATCGATAAAATAAGTTTTTGTACAAGTATCATATTATATTTAAATATATAGCATACCGACAACCCAGTGGACAATCATGGAGATCCGGTGGAGCTCCAACTCTATCAGGACGTCCAATGTGTATATGGTCCCACACCCAGATCTAAAAGCAAAAAATAGTTAATTAAAAAATTATTAAAATAAACTAAGTTAACATCGCGATAACTAGTGAATTAGTGATTTTACCTGTAATATTGTACCAAAAGCATAATACTCGACCTTTCCCTTCATGGAGGCATTCCCTAATGCCCAATAGAGATGGGCCAAGGTAGCTACGCTCCAAGCTAAACCTTCGCAGAAGTCGAAGTCCTCAAGCAGCGGTAGCCACTTGAGGTGAACTTGATATCCGGTGGGGTTCGGAAATAAACTGCATCCAATTTGAAATAAAATGTATGCTCGTGCAGCTGCTACAACCACGGCCGACGGAGCATCCAAAGGAACATGCTGGAAATGCTGAAACAACCATCCCAAGCGGATCTAACCGGCGACAACATCATTTGGCTGTATCCCAAGAAGGATCTCACACGTATGTAGCCAATCAAACGAAGCACGTCTCGTAATAGGCTCCCCAGAGACTCGAAGTCCAGCTATAACAGCCACGTCACGTAGCGTAACCGTCATCTCTCAGTGATGTAGGTGGAATGTCTGCATCTCGCGCCTCCATCGCTCCATCAACGCCTCTAACAGAGCCTGATCAGGCTGCACTCGTCTAAGCCGGGAGACGTAGAAAAAATCTAGCATGACGTAAGTGGTCTACCACTCTCGGATGCTCGACCGTCTATGTGTTAAGTTTACGGCCATACTCCGTAAACTGAACTAGCGTGTACCCCTATAAAATTTATTCACTTTATAAATTTATTCTCTTGAACTATTCATCACACGAGGATCTTGAGTTTTTCTTTCTCTCTTTCTGTTTTTCTTTCTCTATATAGATTTGTACACAACATTTTAATTTATTGTTAGTCAAACAAGCCATATTGAATATTTAAATAATTTATTCTATTTTATAAATGCATGAATTATTTTATTTTTTGTCATTGATTAATATGCGTATAGCTATCTATACGGTTGTTGATGAAAAAGAGGTATGTTATTATGAATAATAATTGACGGATACATCGATGAAATTACACACACACACACACACACACACACACACATATATATATATATATATATATATATATATATATATATATATATATATATATATATATATATATATATATATATATATATATAGAGAGTCCGGCTGGTATACTATCGGTAGCACGGAGGTCTCCGTGCTACCAAGTTGTTTTCGATGATGCGGCTTCCAAATCGACGATCGGCTCCGCTAGACTTGATCTACACTATTGAAAGTGTTTGGAAACTAAATTTCATAATTTTTCGATATCATTTACCTATCAAACGAGTAGTCGAAAAATGAATGGCTGAAAATAAAAATTTCATAAAAAATGATGATAAAATGCTTAAATTTAAGATCAGAGATAATGATCTTACTCTAAATAGTTCAAAGAATTTTCTATTAAAATTTTATCAGATTTGGATTGTTTTACACCGTTAAACTTACAAACGCATCTCATCTACCATTGAAATTGTCAATTTTGAGACCCTTTGATCACTAGCCAAATAATGTCGAAAAATTATGAAATTTAGTTTCCAAACACTTTCAATAGTGTAGATCAAGTCTAGCGGAGCCGATCGTCGATTTGGAAGCCGCATCATCGAAAACAACTTGGTAGCACGGAGGCCTCCGTGCTACCGATAGTATACCAGCCTAGCTCTATATATATATATATATATATATATATATATATATATATAGCTAGGGCTACTATACTCTTATGAGTATATGTCTTTTTGTACTTATAAGTTTTCAGCCGTTGGATGAAGAAATGTGCGGTTAGGATGATAGTGGTCCCCGGTTAGGATGATAGTGGTCCCCTAGGGTTGAGTTGGTGGTTGGTTGAATAGTATGATCTAACGGATAAAAATGGTCAAAAGAGTAGATCTAGCGGCCGAAAACTTATGAGTACAAAAATATCTATACTCATAAGAGTATAATAGCCGGACTCATATATATAAACTAGTTAAGTATACGTGCAAATGTACATAATAATTATTTTAATGTATTTTAAATCAATATAAATTTATACATCACATTTGTTCAAAAATTTAGAATAAAATTTATATTTTATAAACTCATATATTATATTCTATTAGAAAATATTTACAATATTCTTTTTTTAATATATACATTGAATATTTTTATATACTTTTCGATTTCTGATTAATCTAAAATTTAAATATATATTTTAAACTAAAAGTATCAAAATTTAATTTATATTTACTTTAAAATTTAAAATTTAATTTTGATTCACTATGATTAAATTTTTTTAATTGTTAATTCAAATTTGATATCAAAAATTAAATTTAATTCACGATTTAAACTCAAATTTTAATTTTAAAATAAAATAGATGAATAGGAATGCTTTGTTAACAGATTGATTATAAACGTTCATTTTTATTTGAGATATTTTTTGACGAATTGATCATAACAGTTCTAGAATTGAATTTATTGATGGATAGAAATACTATTTTTTAACAGATTGATCATAATCGTTCGTCCATATTTGACATATTTTTTACAAATTGATCATAACCATATGTAGGAATATATTTTTTCTTTAATTCTCTATCGGTTATCTGTTTGAGAAAAAACTAAATTAAAGTTTATTTTTTGCGTATCTATTCATTATATATTTATTGCTAACCGTTCATATTCTTATCCTTACGTATTTATTCACAACGGTTCCTATTCTTATCCTTACATATTCATTTCCAACGATTTCTATTCTTATCCTTATATTTCTATTTTTAAAATGGGTCTGTCGACATACCAAAATTTGAAATACGTGCTTCATATATAATATAAATATAAATAACAAATAATAGCTAGATGTGAATTTTTCCTTCCAACCAAATAAATGTTTATAGAAAACTATTTTTTTTCGTACAAACCAAACATTATAAAATGTGAAACTCCTTTTCCACTGAATTTTGTTTTTTATGGAAAATTATTTTTCACGATTTTATGTTGAACCACACGGATTCTTAGATATAATATAAGTTGTTATTGATCGTTACGTCATCACATTTTGTTATTTGATTATAAACAGCGATTGCATGTTTAGTTAAGTGCATCGTACAGGTACATTTGTTTTTTTTTTTTTTTTTTTGAGAGAAAGGTAGCACGCTACCCGCTTCGTTTATTTCTTATAGAAATAAACTTAGCTAGAAATGTGAATCAACTAGGATTCGAACTCGGGACCTCGGGTACCAACCACCAAGCCCTTCGCCACTTGCGCTAGGGACGGTCGGTACAGGTACATTTGTTAGTGTGTGTATATATGTACTACTTATAAAGAGAAAGTTTGTTTCCATTTTTTTTCTTCGAATTTATTCCTTGGCTATAATGTTATGTCATTACTTCCTAGCAATATCTAACCTTTTGTTTTCTAGTAAATATTTGGGAAAATTTCCTCTATACCCTTCTAGAAACATCTAATTACATAAATACCCCTTAAAAAATTGAATCATGTATATCCCCTCAAATTTAAGAAACTTTCGAAAATAACCCTGCCTAAGTGTCCATCCATATTAAAGTTAATAATATTTATATTTCAACTTTACCCCTCTTAAGTATTCAATGGTCAGTTACTAATTTTATTTCGTAAATACCCTCTATTATATTTCAAAATCAATTAAATTCTATATAGAGTAAAAATTTAGTAAAATTCAATTGATTTTAGTTTGAAAAAAATTTCATTTCAATTAAATATAATATTTCTATTTGAAATAAATTGTAGTTAAATTAATTTTATTTTGCTTTATTGTCAGAATGAGAAGATAATTCATTTTAGTTACATCTACTTTTTTACTGCACCGATTGTAAAGTAATAAAAAAAAATTATTTGACTGCTAGAGAAAATTCATCGCTATGAATACATTGTAACTAAGAGCAATACATTAGTATAAAATCCGAGCTCAAATAAAAAAATTAGTTGAATTATGAAAGGACAAACTAAATTTTTGTACTCAACAGACTTTGCATGAACCAATAATAGTTTCAAATAATAAATTGAAAAGATAAAAATTTTAGGTAATGAAATTTTTTCACAAAGCAAGATAATTATTCCATTAAATTTAATACATTTGACAAATTTTCAGTTAAAACTAGCATAAATTTATTTAATAGTTAAATAAATAGCTAATTAACCTATTAATTGAATTTCTTTTTTTAACTGATTACAATATTTGAAATTTGAATGGATAAAAAATTATTATAAAAATAGGCCACGTACATTTATATGCCCCTCACCAGTTTAGGGACAAAATGGACAATTTAATTCTTAATCTTCATTATATCATGGTAGTATAACTAAGATTAAAATGACTCGAGGGTATTTTTGAAACAAAGTAATTACTTGTAGGGGTAATTTTGATATTACAAATTATGTAGGGGTATTTATGATAATTTTGAACTTTTCAGGGTGCAAATAAAATTACCCCTAAATATTTTATAGTTATTTGATATTTTTATTAGTTTTAGATATTGATATCCTATAATAATTTTAAACCGTTAGATTTTATCGTTAGATCTTATCCAATGAATGAAACAAAAGGTATCTGTTATTTTTCTAGACTAAATTACTTTCTTATTATTTTATATTTTATATTTTTTCAATAACTAAAATATTTTTATAACTATTTATGCTGCATATCTTTCAAAATAGTTGCATGATACGATGGTGTATCATGGTGCAGAAAGAGAAAATCGTGTCAATTATAGACAATTTTCAAATAGATCCTCCCAACTTTATTAATTTAGTTTTTAGTTGATGTCTATCCAACTTTTTTTGTTAGTTATTTAATACATTTTTATTCGCTATAGAGTATTTTATTAATCTATTTTTGAAATTTTATATTTAGGACTTAAAGATTTTGGTTTAATTTTTATTTATTTGGCTAAAATTAATAGTTAGCATCTCTTAATCAAAAAAGTTTAGGGGGCTAATTAATAAAAAAAGATTTTAATGATTAATAACTTTTTGGATATTGTTTGATTGCAAATAGGTTGGATCAATTTTGGTATGTAAATTGATATATATTTCACCTGTCATTCATTAAGTTATATTCAACCATTCAAATTAATCTATTAAAATATGTATTAAATAAAATAATATCACTCCAATTAATTTAATTTTTTAAATTAAATAAAAAATTAAATATACCGTCACAGTTTTATAGGAATGAATAAAAATCCTCTTCTGTTTTTTAGGAACCTTTTTTATTCTATTCTTGCATTTTTTTTACAAAAAAGATTAAAATTTTTCTCTCTTCACCCACCTTAGAACAAGAAATTTTTAACTATTTTAATACAACTATATTAAAGTTTCAAAAATTATGAATATTCATTAATGATATATTTAGAAATTGTTGATTATATAAATATCACATTTGATCGATATGAATTATTTTAAAAAAATATATATTATTTCTTTTAAAATATCTTACGTGTCTCCATGTTAAAAATAGAGAGAGTGCTAAAAATAGATTTAAATACAGAGATATAAATCAAAATTGGAATCTTAAAAAAATATTAATATTGGCCCCCTTGCTTTAAATTCCAATCCAATTGCCCCCCACCGAATTTGGTTTGGGATTAATATCCTAGTAGTAATGCACTCGTGCACAAAGTGAATTCAATAAACCATGGACAAGACTAGATCTCTCTATAATCTAAAGCTCCAGAAAACGTACGCAATTCTAATATAATTAGAAATTCTACTCTAATTAATATTTAAATTTAAATCAATTTATCTCTAATGAATTTAAAAATTTATCCTAATTTAATTAGAATTCTACTACAAATCTAATCAAAATCCTAACAGGTTACTATCTAAGTGTCTATATTAAAAATAGAGTGTTGAAAATAGATTTAAATACAGAAATATAAATCAGAATGGGAATCTGAAAATAATATTAATATATCAGTCCCCTGGCTTTAAATTCAAATCCAATTGGATTAGTATCCTAGTACTAATGCACCCGTTGGCTAGGTGCATACAATAAGCCATGAACAAGACTTAACTTACCTACCGTACGGACCATCTACAGGAAGCTTTACACCTAGCCCTACAATCCTCTACCATGCATAATGTGCGTTACGTAGAATTCTATTCTTTTAAATTAATTTACCTTCAATAAATTTAAATATTTATTTTAATTTAAATAAAATTTTAGTACAAAATCTAATTAAAATCTTAATAACAGATTACCGTCTATGTTAAAGATAGTGTGCTAAAAATAGATTTAAGTACAGAGAGATATGGATCAGAATTGGAATCTAAAAAAGTATATTAATATCATTCCCCTCGCTTCAAACTCTATCCTCGTACCAGACGTACGGCCCGAGTATTACTAGGATTAGTATCCTAGTACTTACTACTCGGACGTGTTGGCGCCCCCGAGTATAAATATCATGATAGCCCCCTCCTCGCTCTCGTCGATCGCCTTCCCTCGTCCCCGTCTTCCACGGTTTAAGGATCTAGCGATCGATCCCTCCCAGCGATGGCGTCGGACACGGATGTGAGGCTTCCGCGGGCGAGGGTCGTGAAGAACAAGGCCCCCGCGCAGATCCAGATTACGGCGGAGCAGATCCTCCGCGAGGCCCGCGAGCGCCAGGAGCCCGATATCCGGCGCCCCAGGCAGAAGATCATCGACCCCCACGAGCTCTCCGACCACCGCCTCCGCAAGCGCAAGGAGTTCGAGGACCGCGTCCGCCGAGCCCGCCGGAACCCCTCCGCCTGGCTCAAATACGCCCTCTGGGAGGAGTCCCAGCGCGACTTCGCCCGCGCCCGCTCCGTCTGGGAGCGCGCCCTCGACGTCGACTACCGTAGCCACGTCCTCTGGCTAAAGTACGCCGAGTTCGAGATGCGTAATCGTTTCGTCCACCACGCGCGCAACGTCTGGGACCGCGCCGTCTCCCTCCTCCCCCGCGTCGACCAGCTCTGGTATAAATACATTCACATGGAGGAGATGCTCCGAAACGTCGCCGCCGCCCGCCAGATATTCGAGCGCTGGATGCAGTGGCAGCCCGACGCCCAGGGCTGGCTGTCCTACGTCAAGTTTGAGCTCCGCTACGGCGAGACCGATCGCGCCCGCGCCGTCTACGAGCGCTTCGTCGCCTGCCACCCGAGGCCCGACGCGTTCATCCGATACGCCAAGTTCGAGACCAAGTGCGGCAACGTCGACCGCGCTCGCGCTGTCTACGAGCGCTTCGTCGACCTCCTCTCCGAGGACGACGAGGAAGCCGAGAAGCTATTTGTTGCGTTCGCCGAGTTCGAGGAGTGGTGCAAGGAGGTCGAGCGCGCGAGATGCGTCTACAAATACGCTCTGGACCGCATACCCACCGGAAGGGCCGAGGACCTGTACCGCAAGTTCGTTTCCTTCGAGAACCGGCACGGCAATCGTGGGGAGATTGAGGATGCAATTGTCGGGAAGCGGAGGTTTCAGTATGAGGAGGAGGTGCGGAAGAACCCCTTGAATTACGATTCGTGGTTCGATTACATTAGATTAGAGGAGAGCGTCGGGAACAAGGACATGATCAGAAAGGTCTATGAGCGGGCAATCGCTAACGTGCCGCCGGCTGAGGAGAAGCGGTATTGGCAGCGGTACATTTATCTTTGGATCAACTACCTGTTGTACGAAGAGCTCGATGCTCAGGACATGGCCCGGACGAAAGAGATTTACAGGTAACTAAGCACTTTGATTTCCGTATTTATCAAGAAAAAAGTTCTCTTCTTGTAGGTTTATACATATATAATTTCCTCTTATTTCTCTTGTTTAATTTTGATTCATGCTTATACACTGATCTAATATATCTTTTTGTTGCTACAGAAAATGCCTAAAGTTGATTTCTTCTAAGAAGGTTTCGTTTGCGAAAATTTGGCTCATGGCAGCACAGTTCGAGATAAGGCAAATGAATCTTAAGGCAGCAAGACAGATTTTAGGACATGCAATTGGAATGGCCCCGAAGGACAAAGTAAGAATTAAGTTTTCTGCTCATTTTTCTGCTCATTTTTGAGAAAAAATACTTAAAAGAGGTTATATGAGTTTGTTTCTCTTACACCATTCTTATTAATGGTAGATTTTCAAGAAATACATCGAGATTGAACTTCAGCTAGGCAATTTCGATCGCTGTAGAATTCTCTACCAGAAGTATCTGGAGTGGGCCCCTACGAATTGCTATGCCTGGAGCAAGTATGCCGAGTTGGAGAAAAAATCTCTTTTCGAAACAGAGCGTGCTCGAGCAATATTTGAACTTGCAATTGATCAACCTGCGCTAGACATGCCAGAATTGCTTTGGAAGGTATTCTGTTTTTCCCGCTATACTTCGTCTTGCATGATTGTTATGCATATTATGCAGGTTTATTACTAGTCAAACAGCCTCAAAGCTCTTCCTCTTCAGCAGATATTTACGCCTAAGAATCTAAACTATAAAAACCTTATAGCTGCGACCCTAATCGTAGGTCTCTTCTTTTGTTGATCCTGATATCTTACATTTACATTAGAAACTGGCATCTGTTTTTGTCTCTTTACCCTTTTCTTTAGTTCTATAAATAATAGCATATACTTGAGTTTGGTTTTGTGCGGCCCTGTAAATTCATGTTCGTTAGATACTATATATTTTCATATGCATTTGCTCGTAAATGTTGTTTTTATACCAATAATATGTCAGACTTTTGCTCGTTGTAGTTTTTTTTTGCTCATTAATCAAAAGCCTTGATGCATGCTACGTATCTTTTAGCATCAATCTTGCTATTGCAAGACGAGATGGAAGATTGAAATTGAATCCATTTGATGATTTAGACTCGTTAAATTGATAAAAGTAAAAAAAAATACAATAAAATATTAGTAGTATACCTAACCTACTACCCAATAAAAGTTGCTGTAGGTCAATTCAACTGTTTGGAACATATGCTATGATTTGCTGTATGATTTTGAAGCACCCAAAATAGGTGGACTTCATTTCACATGTAAATTTAGAGTCACACTTTAAGCTTTTGTACTTCAGAAAAACAACTTTCCTTACTAATTTCGACATAGCTAACTACGAGCTCTATGTGCAACATCTATTTCTTTTGCCTAATTATGCATGGTTAAGAGGCCCCCAGAGAACTAGAACTAAATACCATGGAGTAAGATCAATGGAAAAGTACCTAGGGCATGTCACTGAAATGGTAAATACCGAGTGGTTAGCTAAATAGCTGCATTGTATAGACAAATCATCTTCATCTGAATTTGTTATATTTTCTTGTATATGGATACTTATTCGTGTCCTACCTCAGGCATACATCGACTTTGAGATATCAGAGCATGAATACGAGAGAACGAGGCAACTCTATGAAAGACTACTTGATCGGACTAGGCACCTCAAAGTATGGATAAGCTACGCGAAGTTTGAAGCTTCAGCTGGTTTGGAGGTTGAAGAGGCGGACGGTGAGGAAAAGTCCGAGAACCGCCTCTTCTCACGAGCAGCAAATGGAACGCATTCAGCGATGTCGAGGTAATTTAAGCAAAATCTTATATTCCTTTTTGCTTTGTAAAATTGAGAGGTAAAGACACAAATCCTAACCCTGCTTTCTTGTTATCAGCTGTTTTTGAAAGGGCATCTGATTATTTTAGAACCAGTGCTCCTGAACTGAAGGAGGAAAGAGCGATGTTATTGGAGGAGTGGCTCAACATGGAGACCAGTTTCGGTAGTCTTGGCTGTGTTAATATGGTGCAGAAGAAGTTACCAAGAAAAATTAAGAGGAAGAGGGCTATAACGACGGAAGATGACACTCCTGTTGGGTACTCTCTCTCTCCCTCTCTCTCCCCCTCACTCTCCCTCTCAAAATTAGGAACTCTTTTCCTGACATATTGTTGGTTTGATGTAGCTTCGAGGAATACTATGACTACATATTCCCCGACGAAGTTGCCATGATACCGAATTTGAAGATTTTGGAAGCAGCCTACAAGTGGAAGAGGCAGAAAGTGGACAATGATGACGAAACTGTCTGATCACTTATTTCCATCTTTATTCATTAGTTAGCTACTGAATATCAGTTTCTTCGGGAAAACTGGTCACCTTTAGTTTGCTCGGATGGTCTGTACATGTGTCTGTATATGTTAGCTTTTCCCATGCAGTCGTCCCTGTGGAAGAGGCGGTTTGTCTTCCATTTGGTTTTTGACGATTCATCAGGCACACCCATCAGCAGGATAAATAGATTTTCCAATCAATTGTTAGTTCTTGTATATACTAATCTCTCTCTTTCTCTTCCGGTCTTTTGCTGGTAGTGTTAGCTAACCACTTTACTAATTTTCCAGTCAAAATTTTCTTGTACATTAATTGTACTCGTTCTCTTTGTGTGCGCAAGCCTGACAGTTTATCTTATAACAAAGTCATTTTACTGTTTTTTCTGGTGCAATTTTACAGTCTCTCACTTGAACTTCTTCAAGAGATCCACCGCTTCTGTTTTCGTGCTTTGTTGTCTATTCGTATCTAACTTTATTTTCCTTTAAATTATTAAGTGATGAGAGTCAATAGAATGATGAGTTTGAATTAATAGAATGATGTTTTTTTTAAAGTTATTTTTATTTTATTTTTTTTATGAACTTGTTTGTATGCCCCTAACTCGAGAAACCTCGTGCCTATTCTTTGTGAAGGCTAAATCAATATCCAAACACTCGACCTCTTGGACGCTGCCGAGAGCAACAGCCAATGGTTGCCACCTGGTTCTAGGTGGCAGGTAAGTTTGATTCTTAGCTTCTACAAGAAAGACTTTGGATGGTTTATTGCATGTAACTTCTAAAATTTGCATCACTCGGGTTATATATGTAAACAGTTTGTAAATAATGCAAATTGAGATTGGAGTTAGAGTTCAAGTTATATGGCAATTCCAAGGAACATATGTTATTTGCAACGTCTAGTGACATCAGCCAGTAAATTCGCTTTCCCCGGGTAGTAGAAAATAGTGATATCATATTCCTTTAGCAGCTCCAACCAGCACCACTCTTTCAGATTCAACTCTTTCTGAGTAAAAAAATATTTTAAGCTCTTATGATTCGTATGTACCTTACAATCATACAAATAATGCCGTCATAGTTTGAGAGCAAAAACTACGACGCTACTCTAAGTCATGTATGAGATGGTTCTTCTCATAGTCAATTAGTTGATGAGAGGTATAAGCAATTACTTCTTGCTCTGTATCAGGACGGGCCCCAAACCACTGCAAGAACATCACAATACACCACATAACCCATTCCTGCAACTACCAATGCCAAAATGAGTGCCGACGTCAACCTTCGCTTCAATTCCATAAAACCCTTTTCACACTCATCATTCCATATGAATTCCGTTACCTTATATGTGAGTCGAGTAAGGGAGTAGAAATACTCACAAATCCCTCAACAAATCATCAGCAATATCTTTCTAGACTGAGGAAGTTACAAATCTTAGTAATGTTGGTTAGTCTAGGCCAATCCTTATTGCTTCAATCTTCTTAGAATCAACCGCGATTCCTACTTTGGATATCACAATCCCGCGCCCGTCTCAACAGGGTAGGGCATGTAGAGATGGGTGCGACCGCCATCGTAATCTCCTATGGGGCATTCTGCACAGGTGGCGGAGGTGTGGATTCCTGATTTGTATGCGCAGCTCTTGCTTGCTCGCAAGGAGCTCGTGAAGCCTTTTGATATGTCCTCTTGGCGTCAGGAGGCCTCAGCTTGCCTCTTCACCACACCGATCAGCACGGCCATTTGGTGGCACAACACCTGGACCTCACTTAACCATGAGTCCTCAAGTGCCTCGGCCGTGTCGACGTGAACCTCATCCTAGGTCATCCACGTGGTATCATTGGTATCCTAGAACACAACAACATTAATAACAACTTAGCTTCAAAGCCTTCGGCTTAGTCCCTATAGTGTCATATAAAAGAAGGTTGGCCTACTTAAGCGAAAGTTCTTGAGAGACACTCCCTCTCATTCCCAGCATCACGTTGTCGGCCGCCAATGTAATTATCCAAAGAATGAATGAAAGAAACATGCCCCTCGATCGGTCCTCAACATCCTATTTGGGAACACCAGAAGACCCAATCTTTCATTTTTGCCAAAGTTCATGCTTATTCACGTTCCTTAGTTCTTAGAGTCATCATAAGGCTTGAAGTTTGCAAAAACCATCTAGAAATATTTTTCTATGCTCTAATACCACTCTAATATGTTGTACCATGAGTCCTGCCAAATGGATCTACTCAGGCATGTGCAACAGACCTACCGAACGGGCCAGATTTTTCCTACCGGCACGAAGCGAAAATATACACCAACCTGTACAACACATATATGATATGGGTACAAATTCAATTTTTTTCAAGTTTACAACTATTTACATTCCAAAATATTCCATGCGATTTGTTCCTGCAAAATAGGTACGCTCTAGACCGATTAGCCACTGTCTATCTAATTCGCGACGCTCTTATCATGATCACGCATCTCACTGGCAGTAGATGGCTCTGAAAAAGACATCAACAACAATAAGATGCGATCTTGAAATAAATTTTTAATGTGTGCAACAACCGAAAGTGACACTCTACACTCACGTGATCCAAAGGAGGCATTAGTAGAACAATAATAATAAATAAATCTACTACTACAATAGTGATGCACAAAAGGAAAGTACAATTACTATGCCTAAGCATATACAATATGCCGCAAGGATTTATTATATTATTGTTCTACATGATTGTCCCAAACTTTTCCCAAACTTTTCTTATTACAACTATTTGGTTTGGTTCCACTTCTTGCTAAACATCTCATGGAGAGTTGAAGGCAATCAGCATCTCTCTAATCGGTAGGCACTTAGAGTCGAAGGAAATCGACATCTCCAAGTACGGTAGGAAGTTGAGGGGAATCGACACCTCCTGATTTGGAGTAGGGAGTCGAGGGGAATTGACATCTCTTATTTTGACTTTTTCGAAAGCTCGCGACTTGTATCATAGTTATACACTAAATTCTCATGACTTTTAGGGTGTGTTTGGTTCGAAGTCGAAATTGGTATCAGAATCGAAATGAGAATAACTTGGAAACAAAATCAGAATGGTTTATTACCTTATTCTGTTTGGTTCGCCACCTGAATCAGAATCGGAATAAAACATTCCCATTGTCGGTGTTTGATTCAGATAGATATCAGAAACGTAATCAAATTAATATACCAAATTTATTTTTATAATATATATGAGTTTAAATTCAAACTAAAAATTAAATATTAAAAATTTATGTCCAAATTTTAAAATGATGTCAAAATTTTAAATATATATTTTAAAAATTTAAATTTAAATTGAACGGATAATTCCAAATATTAAACTAAATTTTGATTTATTTAAATTCAAACTTAAAATTATAATTATAATTATAATTTGAATCCAAAAATTTAATTTAAATTTTAAATAAAATTTGAATAAAACTTTAGATTTTAAATTAAATTTAAATTCAAATTCAAATTTATAAATTAGATTGAAAATGCTTGTTGAATTTTAATTTTTAATTTAAGTTTAAATTAAAATTAAAATTTATAAATATAATTTGTAAACTTAGACTTATGTTCTAATTAAAAAAAAGCTTACAAAAGTTAAATTTAATCCGAACAAATCTATTCCGCCCGGATTCAATTTCCAATCCGGCCTCCTAGGCCGGATTGAAAAAAGGTGTAATTGGGGATTCCCATTCACTCCGGAATCGGAATCGAAATAGGAATCCCGCATACCAAACACGGACAAACGAATTCATCCATTCCGATTCCAATTCCAGAATGAAAAAGAGGCGAACCAAACACGCCTTTAGAGTAATCCACTAAATTCACTCACAAGTCTCTTTATTATCTAGTTCAAATTTGTCTAGATATTCAAGTGTCTCTATGGGCCTGTTTGGCCTAGCTTCTGGAAAAGTGATTTCTGCAGAAGTGATTTTGGTTTGGAGAAGTGATTTTGATGAAAAGCTGTAGAGCGTTTGGCTGAGTTTAGATAAAAGTGATTTTTCTGAAGTGATTTTCTAAAGCTGTTTGGCAAAAATTTTCTGATGTTTGCATATATTAATAGTTTTACTAAATTTTATTTTAAAATAATTTAAAATTTGAATTTTAATTAAAATTTTAAATTTTAATTAACATTATAATTTTTAAATTTTAAATTTGGACAAAATAAATTTCAAATTTCAAATTTTAAAATTTAAAATTTGAATTTTTAAATCCTGAAATTTAAAATTAAAATTAAAATCTAAATTTTAAATTTTAAATTTTGAATTTTGTAATTTGAAAATTAAAATTTGTAATTTTATATTTTTATATTTTATATTTTATATTTTATATTTTTATATTTTTAAATTTTTAAATTTAAGTTTTAAAATCTAAAATGTCAAAATTTAAATTTTATCTTAAATTTAAAATTTGAAAATTTGAATTTTAAAATTTAAAGTTTGAGATTTGAAACTTAAATTTAAAATTTAAAATCTAAATTTTAAATTTTAAATTTAAAAAGTTGAAATTTAAAAATATGAATATGAATTTAAAATTTTAAAATTTAAATTTAAAGTTACATTTATACTTTGAATCTAAAATGAAAATAAAAATTTGAAGTTTGAGTCCAAAAGCAGAATCAGTTTTGGAGAAGCAGCTTTTTTCTGCTTCTGATTCTGAAGCCTTCAAAATCAGTTTTCTGATTCTGAAAAGCAGAATCAGATTTTCCAGCAGTCATTGCCAAACGCTCTACTGAGCTCAGAAGTGATTTTGGGCTCAGAATCACTTCTGAAAAGCTAGGCCAAACACCCCCTATGTTCCACACCGTAGGTTCCATCCTAGGTTTATTCCCAGCATAATGTCATCTATGTTTCAAAGTTCACATAACACTCTATTTACATATAACATGTGCTCTTACTTTAACATGGAAAATGCATTGAAAATCCTATTTTCTAGGTCAAGTGCTTCTAAGCTCAGAAGACCCCTCAAATCTCATTACATGAACAAGAATCATATTTTGGTCTACACTTGACTAAAATATATGCATTAGAACCAAGAAACTTTAGACAAAAGAGAGAGAAAATCCTATTTCGGTGATATTCACCGCCTCTACTTGGATCTTCGTAGGAGATTCTCCTTGATCTCATTAGAACCTCAAAAAAAAAAAAAAAATCCTGAAAAGGTGTTCTAATCAAGTTAGAATCTCAGACCCTCGTATTTGGAAAAATTTCTAAACACAAACCTTAAAAACATCAACTCACCTCTCCTCCTCTTAGCAAGGAAAATGTTGGTTGAGAGCTTCTCCAAAAGTCTTGATCTCCTCCAAGCCCCCAAGAAGATGGTTCTCTAAGATCTATCAAGAGAAAAACTAGGATTTTCTCCCTTTTAGATAGAGAAAGAAGAGAGAGAGAGAAATAAAAGAATGGTTGTGAGATCCCAAAATTTGGGATTGTCCTATATATAAGGTATAATAGGACCCTCTTAACCCGGCTATAGCATTTTGGACGGTGGCTAAATCCAATAAGTTAAGAGAGTTAAGCGTGCTAGGGCTAAGTAGTCCTAGGATGGGTGACCCTCTGGAAAGTTGGGGCGTCACAGTTGGTATCAGAGCCAATCACCAGCCGAAAATATGAGATGATTCTAGGCTGAGCCAGGGTTACACAGCAGGCAGAGCGCGGCTCCTCCGACTGATGACCGTTGTGGTGGAGCGTGGCTCCCCACAAGGTCGGCTAAAGGCTAGCGAGACGAGACTCACATCGCCTGGTGCTTGTGAATGTGTTTGAGCCTGACGAGGATGTCAGGGCTTAAAGGGAGGAGAATGTGAGACCCCAGAATTTGGAATAGTCCTATATATAAGGTATAATAGGACTAGAACCTCTTAACCCGGCTATAGTATTTTGGGCGGTGGCTAGACCCAAGAGGTTAAGAGAGTTAAGCATGCTAGGGCTAGAGTAGTCGTAGGATGGGTGACCCACTGGGAAATTGGGGCGTCACAATGGTAGGTTTTGGTTGTGAATAGAGTATTTATAGAAGTGCAACAATTGCACTTAAACGTTTCAATCAATCATACTTACAACCAGCTAAAATCTGTTGTTTGCAGAGTTGAGTACTAGTACATGGGTTTCAATGCCACTCAAAGTTTTCGGTACTCCAGGCCAGTTCTGCAGAACCTGAGTGCTGAATTTTGTTATTTTCTATTGTGTATCGGTACATGCCCGAATCAGTACTGGTACTTAGTGAATCAGTACCGATACTCTGGAGAGTTCCGCAAAACCTGAGAGCTCACCTACCCTCTTCACAAACTGAGTATCAGTACTCTACTCCAGTACCAATACTAAATAAAAATTTGCTCTTTTGCAAATTTAGCTCTTTAAAATCCATTTTTGCACCATTTTTGCGCTAAAAACTCTTTAATGCTTTCAAAATGCTATTGAGGTTATCTAAACCGTTTCTATTATTATTTCTTACAAGAAGTCCACTAATTGCAAGAGTTTAGTGTAATTACACACAATTTATCAAATCTATGAACGCTGCCGAGGCATTAATAAATCCAAACAGCATTACTGTAAACTTATAATGTCCATACCGTATTCTTAAAGCAGTCTTATGTACATCCTCCAGCTTGATTTTAAGCTAGGGATATCCTAATTGAAAATCAATCTTAGTATATGAGGATCAAAATGGCAACCTAAGAGGGGGGGTGAATTAGGTTTCTAAAATAAAATGTTAAATAATCAAGTAATTTAAAAACTCGAAACAAATAAAGTGAGAGAAAGTGAGGAGTTAGAGAAATGCAAACTCAAGAAGCACACAATCGATTTGTTTCGAGGTTCGGCACTTTGCCTACGTCCCCGCCAACTTCTCAACACAAGAGAACGTTGGATCTCCACTAAACGATGCTTTTGCGGGCAAGCACCAAGCCTTCGCACCAACACCTTCTTCTCTCAAGAAGGTTACACTTTCAAGCTTCAACTCTTTTCTTTTCTCTCTTTTACAAGATGATATCTCACTATCAATTACACTCAAGTTTAGAGAGAGGATTGAGGGCTTAAGAGTATTAAAAATACTGAAGTATATAAGCTCAATTGGACTTTGGAATCCCTGCTGAGAAAGGCCTCAATACTATCTATTTATAGCCTCAGCCAACTTCAGGTCGTTGTACTTTCGGGCGCCCTAAACAGAACTTTCGGGCGCCCAGATGTTGAGCACGCGCACTGCAAAACCAGCTGCCTGTCAGGCCCGTGCGCCGCTTTTCTGGATCCGTACATTCGGGCCTCCAGACATTTGTGGGCGCCCAGATCACGCGCGACAGCTTTCTGACCAGCCAGACCACGCGCGCCGCTTTTCTCTGAGCAGGACTTCTGGACCTCCAGAAGTCAACTTGTGGGCGCCCAGAACATGCGCGACAGCTTTCTGACCAGCCAGACCACGCGCGCCGCTTTTCTCTGAGCAGGACTTCTGGGCCTCCAGAAGTCAACTTGTGGGCGCCCACTTTCTCAGGCACGCGCGCCGCCTGCGCAGCGCCGCTGTCAGAACTTTCGGACCGTTGCGTCGTACTGTCCGGAACATCAAACCTGTCAAGTCAAACATTCGGGCGCCCTAAACATACAATTCGGGCGCCCAGATCATAAACCATTATGGACCACCCAAACAGCAAACAGACAGGATCCACAAAACCTGAGCAGAACTTTCGGGCCTCCAGAAGTTAACTTGTGGGCGCCCAGATCAGGTGAAGAAGTTTCTGGACCACCCAAACAGCAAACCGTCAGGATCCACAAAACCTGAGCAGAACTTTCGGGCCTCCAGAAGTTAACTTGTGGGCGCCCAGATCAGGTGAAGAAGTTTCTGGACCACCTAAACAGCAAACCGTCAGGATCCACAAAACCTGAGCAGAAGTTTTGGGCCTCCAGAAGTTTGTGGGCGCCCAGAACAGGGTCCAAAACACAAACTTGACAGAAAACAGTTTTTGAGAAGTTTTTGAATATTGTTTGAAGTCCCATGTGCTTTAGATGATAAAAAGAGTAAGTTAAAATATAACTTGACATTTCATACTTTAATCTTTAAAGCACAATGTTAAAAGGTGGAGTAGAGAGATATTTTATCAACTTGACAAGGTAGCTTCAAGTGGTGAAGCTTAGTGCTCGAGGATTGCCCATCTTGAGTCCAATTGAAGATAGAGAAGTCTAAACACAAAACTCAAGATAAAAGATTAGTTCAATTATTTGTTATCATCAAAATCTAAAGAATGATTAGGGCCACTAGGCCAACAATCTCCCCCTTTTTGATGATGACAAATAATGTGATATAAGATTCAAATAAGTAGAGATCAATAAGAATAGAATACTCCCCCTAAATATATGCATATCTTTGACAATCAATTTTTGGCATATATCACAATCATAGGCATAGCATATATCACAATCATAAGTGAAAGCAACCGAATAAGCATATATCAAAGTATCAAAACATAAGCATATCACGAGTTAGTGCCAAATCATAAGCATATCACATATCACTAGTTCTCCCCCTTTGTCATCATAAAAAAAAAGCATAAAGGAGACTTAACAAATATAGCAAAAACATATCAAAGCAATCAATATAAGAGAATCAAGCGTTTAAATCAATTATTCCTAATTCTCTTCTAAGTTGAGTGAACCTTTCCTCACTAAGTGGTTTAGTAAAAATGTCCGCTAATTGATGATGGGTATCGACAAAATCTATGGTGACATCTCCCTTTTGAATATGATCTCTAATGAAATGATGTCTAATTTCAATGTGTTTAGTTCTAGAATGTTGAATATGATTTCTAGATAGGTTGATGGCACTAGTATTATCACATTTGATTGGAACTTGTTTTAGATGCACTCTAAAATCCTCAAGGGTTTGTTTCATCCATAAAACTTGTGCACAACAACAACCCGCCGCAATATATTCGGCTTCGGCGGTTGAAAGTGCAACCGAATTCTGCTTTTTCGAAGACCATGAGACTAAGGAGTGACCAAGAAACTGACAAGTTCCACTTGTACTTTTACGATCAACTTTGCACCCGGCAAAGTCGGCATCCGAAAAGCCAATGAGATTAAAACTAGTGCCCTTGGGATACCATAATCCTAAGTTGAGAGTTCCCTTAACATATCTAAGAATTCTCTTTACGGCCACTAGGTGTGACTCCTTAGGTTGAGCTTGAAACCGAGCACACAAGCAAACACTAAACATGATGTCCGGCCTACTTGCGGTAAGATAAAGTAAACTACCAATCATACCTCGGTAGAGCTTGATATCAACATCTTTGCCTTTTTCGTCCTTATCAAGTTTAGTTGAAGCGCTCATGGGAGTATTTGTCTCTTTTGAGCTTTCTAAGCCAAATCTTTTGATTAGATCCTTTGCGTATTTTGCTTGATTGAAGAATATTCCATCCTTCGTTTGCTTGACTTGGAGTCCAAGGAAGAAGGAGAGTTCGCCCATCATGCTCATTTCAAACTCATCTTGCATTAACTTAGAGAATTCTTTGCAAAGAGATTCGTTAGTAGCACCAAATATGATATCATCAACATAAATTTGTACAATGAGAAAATCTTTATCCTTTATCTTGATAAATAATGTAGTGTCAACTTTTCCTCTTGAAAAATTATTTGAAATAAGAAAAGTGCTAAGTCTTTCATACCAAGCTCTAGGAGCTTGTTTTAAACCATAAAGTGCTTTTGAAAGTTTAAAGACATGATTGAGAAAATCGTGTTTTTCAAAACCGGGTGGTTGCTCAACATAGACTTCTTCGGAAATATATCCATTTAGGAAAGCACTTTTAACGTCCATTTGAAATAACTTGAAGTTCATGTAAGAGGCAAAAGCCAAAAGAATTCGAATAGCTTCAAGTCGAGCAACCGGTGCAAAAGTTTCATCAAAATCAATCCCTTCAATTTGGTTGAAACCTTGGGCCACTAGTCTAGCCTTGTTTCGAACCACAACACCAGATTCATCTCGCTTGTTTCGGAAGATCCATTTAGTGCCAATAACGGTATGATCACTTGGTCTTTCCACAAGCGTCCAAACTTGGTTTCGCTCAAATTGATTGAGTTCATCTTGCATCGCAATGAGCCAATTTTCGTCATTACTAGCCTCAACGAAAGTGGTCACAAAGTAATCTAAGAGAGGATCTAGTCTTGACTTTTTGACTAGGATCTCCAATGATGGAGTCCTTGGGATGATAAGTAGCAAATTTCCACACTTTAGGTAGAGGAGTGGGTTCATTATCTTTAGAAATGAACTCCTCAACTTCCTTGGATTGAACAACCTCTTGTGGTGTGGAATTTATATGTAACTTATCAAAGTCAAAAAGATCATCTTCAATAGAAGTATCCTTTCCCTTAGATTCTTCAAAGAGAATATGCATGCTTTCTTCTATTACCAAAGTTCGTCGATTAAATACTCGATAACCTTTGCTAGTAGAGGAATATCCCAAGAATATTGCTTCATCGGATTTAGCATCAAACTTTCCCAACTTATCTTTTGTGTTCAAGATGAAACATTTACAACCAATAATTTTAAAATAACCAATATTGGGAATTCTATTATGCCATAACTCAAAGGGAGTTTTCTCAAAAATTGGTCGAATTAGAACACGGTTCATGATGTAACAAGCCGTGTTTACGGCTTCGGCCCAAAAATACTTTGGCAAATCCTCCTCAATTAACATAGATCTTGCCATTTCTTGGAGAGATCTATTTTTACGTTCAACAACCCCATTTTGTTGAGGTGTACGAGGAGTAGCAAACTGATGTTCTATTCCCAATTCATTGCAGAACTCTTCAAAGTTATGGTTTTCGAATTCACCACCATGATCACTTCTAATTTTAGAAATAATACAACCTTTTTCATTTTGAACACGAAAGACAAATTCTTTGAAGGATTTAAAAGTGTCATACTTGTGTCTCAAAAACAAGGTCCAAGTATATCTTGAGTAATCATCAACAATTACAAAAACATAGTTACTTCCACCAAGGCTAGAGACATCAATTGGACCAAAGAGATCCATATGGATTAATTCCAAAGGCCTAGATGTAGAAATAACATTTTTGGATTTAAAAGAAGATTTTACTTGTTTTGCTTGAGCACAAGCACTACAAACCTCATCTTTGGCATAGTTAATGTTAGGTAAACCTTTTACAAGTTTTTTCTTGGAAAGTTTTGAAAGAGAATCCATACTAGCATGAGCTAGCCTTTTATGCCAAAGCCAAGATTCGTTAGTTTGAACCGAAAAACATTTTTCACCTTCATGAGAAAGTTTGCTTAGATCAACGGTGTAGACATTCTTGGATCTAAAGCCCATAAAAGCTACCTCATTTGTAGAGGGATCAAGGATGCTACAATGAGATGCTTTGAACTTTACAAAATAGCCTTTGTCACACAATTGACTAATGCTCAATAAATTGTGCTTAAGGCCATCAACTAAAAGAACATTTGAAATATTAACCTTCTCATTTCCGATTGTGCCGGTTCCAATGATCTTTCCTCTAGTGTTGTCTCCAAATGTGACAAAACCTCCATCTTTCTTTTCAAGTGAAATAAACTTGGTATAATCCCAAGTCATATGTCTTGAGCATCCGCTATCTAAGTACCATTTGTCACTAGCACCTTTTGATTGGAGACACACCTACAAGAACAAATCAAGTTTTTAACTTTGGTACCCAAGTGAGATTGGGTCCTTTTGGGTTAGATGAGCCTTTCACAACCCAAATTTGGTTAAGTTTAAGATTTTTCTTATATTTACATGATGATGTATGATGTCCTTTAATATTACAATAAGAGCAATGCAAAGTTGGGTCTTGATAGGAACTTTTAACAAAAACTTTTCTTTTAGTCTTTGTTAACTTAACATTGTTTGGATTAGGAACATATCCTATCCCAAACTTCTTGAAGTTCATAACTTGACATCCAAGCATCATATTTAAGTACTTGGTTCCACCAACAAATTTCTCAAGAGTTTTCTTAGATTCACTTAAGCTAACTTTGAGTTGTTGGTTTTCAACTTGAAGTTTTTCAAGTTGATTGCCTTGATGAAGAATTGGCTTAAAATGTTGACCTTCAATTTTCTTCTTTAGTGCCTCGTTTTCACAAGTGAGATTACAACATGTCTCATTAGCTTGTTTAAGCTCTTTCATGAGAGAGGAGACCTCATTTTTAAGTATTAAAGAAGGATTTGAAGTCGAAAATTTTAGGTCATTTACTTCCATCTCTAATGAGGCATTTTGCTTCTTGAGAGATGTATACTTGGGACCCAAACTTTGTAGATCATCATATAAAGAAAAGAAAACTTCTAAAAGTTCATCATAACTTAAATTATTTACCTCATCTTCAAGAGCCATGAGACATAGAATAGAGCTTTGTTCCTCAAGGCAAATATGGGCAACTTCGTTTTCCGATTCGTCACCGCTAGACTCGTCGGGAGTGTCCCAATTTAGAGCATTGAAGGCTTTCTTTTTCTTGTCTTTCTTGAAGGCCTTGCTTGGAAGAGTGCATTCGCTTTTCAAATGCCCTGGTTTGTTGCAATTGTAGCAAATGATTCCTTTCTTGAATCCCTCACCTTTGAACCCGTCTCGTTTAGGTCTTCTTAAGTTGCGCCTCTTAATTAGTCGGTCGAGCCTTTTTGAAATCATAGCGATTTCTTCGCTTGAGCCTTCTTCGCCATCTTCACTATCGGAAGCTATGACTCCCTTAAGTGCAAGACTTTTCTTTTTCTCGGGAGGCTCTTCGTTGTCATATTCTTTGAGGCGTTGTTCATGCGCCATGAGTGATCCAACAAGTTCGTCAATCTTTACCTTGTCCAAATCATGAGCTTCTTGGATAGCCGTAACCTTAGGTATCCAACTTCTTGGTAGCACACGAAGAAGTTTTCGCACCAAGTCCGATTGAGGAAAATCTTTACCTAAAGCTTTCAAGCTATTTATAATGTTAGTGAATCTTGTGAACATATTTGAAATGGATTCACTTTCTTCCATTTTGAATAGTTCCTAACTTGACATAAGCATGCTTATTTTAGATTCCTTCACCCTAGAAGTTCCTTCATGAGTAACTTCTAATTTATCCCAAATCTCTTTAGCCGTTGTGCATATAGAGATTCGATGAAATTCATCTCTACTAAGAGCGCAAAGGAATGAATTAATTGCTTTAGCATTTAATTGAAAACGAAATTTTTCCGCTTCATTCCATTCCGCTCTTGATTTTGATGGAGTGATATAACCACTTTCGATTATGTCCCAAATATCAAAATCTAGAGATTGAAAGAATATCTTCATTCTAATCTTCCAAAAAGGATAATCGGTCCCATCAAAATATGGTGGCCGAACAATAGATTGACCTTCGATATTCTTTCCCATGGATGCCATTCTCACTTAGATTTTAATCTAAATAGTGTGAGACCTTGCTTTGATACCAATTGAGGATCAAAATGGCAACCTAAGAGGGGGGGTGAATTAGGTTTCTAAAATAAAATGTTAAATAATCAAGTAATTTAAAAACTCGAAACAAATAAAGTGAGAGAAAGTGAGGAGTTAGAGAAATGCAAACTCAAGAAGCACACAATCGATTTGTTTCGAGGTTCGGCACTTTGCCTACGTCCCCGCCAACTTCTCAACACAAGAGAACGTTGGATCTCCACTAAACGATGCTTTTGCGGGCAAGCACCAAGCCTTCGCACCAACACCTTCTTCTCTCAAGAAGGTTACACTTTCAAGCTTCAACTCTTTTCTTTTCTCTCTTTTACAAGATGATATCTCACTATCAATTACACTCAAGTTTAGAGAGAGGATTGAGGGCTTAAGAGTATTAAAAATACTGAAGTATATAAGCTCAATTGGACTTTGGAATCCCTGCTGAGAAAGACCTCAATACTATCTATTTATAGCCTCAGCCAACTTCAGGTCGTTGTACTTTCGGGCGCCCTAAACAGAACTTTCGGGCGCCCAGATGTTGAGCACGCGCACTGCAAAACCAGCTGCCTGTCAGGCCCGTGCGCCGCTTTTCTGGATCCGTACATTCGGGCCTCCAGACATTTGTGGGCGCCCAGATCACGCGCGACAGCTTTCTGACCAGCCAGACCACGCGCGCCGCTTTTCTCTGAGCAGGACTTCTGGACCTCCAGAAGTCAACTTGTGGGCGCCCAGAACATGCGCGACAGCTTTCTGACCAGCCAGACCACGCGCGCCGCTTTTCTCTGAGCAGGACTTCTGGGCCTCCAGAAGTCAACTTGTGGGCGCCCACTTTCTCAGGCACGCGCGCCGCCTGCGCAGCGCCGCTGTCAGAACTTTCGGACCGTTGCGTCGTACTGTCCGGAACATCAAACCTGTCAAGTCAAACATTCGGGCGCCCTAAACATACAATTCGGGCGCCCAGATCATAAACCATTATGGACCACCCAAACAGCAAACAGACAGGATCCACAAAACCTGAGCAGAACTTTCGGGCCTCCAGAAGTTAACTTGTGGGCGCCCAGATCAGGTGAAGAAGTTTCTGGACCACCCAAACAGCAAACCGTCAGGATCCACAGAACCTGAGCAGAACTTTCGGGCCTCCAGAAGTTAACTTGTGGGCGCCCAGATCAGGTGAAGAAGTTTCTGGACCACCTAAACAGCAAACCGTCAGGATCCACAAAACCTGAGCAGAAGTTTTGGGCCTCCAGAAGTTTGTGGGCGCCCAGAACAGGGTCCAAAACACAAACTTGACAGAAAACAGTTTTTGAGAAGTTTTTGAATATTGTTTGAAGTCCCATGTGCTTTAGATGATAAAAAGAGTAAGTTAAAATATAACTTGACATTTCATACTTTAATCTTTAAAGCACAATGTTAAAAGGTGGAGTAGAGAGATATTTTATCAACTTGACAAGGTAGCTTCAAGTGGTGTAGCTTAGTGCTCGAGGATTGCCCATCTTGAGTCCAATTGAAGATAGAGAAGTCTAAACACAAAACTCAAGATAAAAGATTAGTTCAATTATTTGTTATCATCAAAATCTAAAGAATGATTAGGGCCACTAGGCCAACAGTATATACCCTTGATCCTTGAAGTTGATCAAAAAAGATCATCAATCTGTGGCAATGGATACTTGTTCTTAATCATGACTTTGTTGAGTTCATGATAGTCCATACAAAACTGAAGTAATCCATCTTTCCTCGTAACAAACAACATTGGAGCTTCCCACGGCGAGACACTAAGCGTAATAAAGCCTTTTTCCAATAGACCCTGAAGCTACACCTTTAGCTCCTTCAACTCCACCGAGACCATCCTATAGGGTACCTTTTAGATTGGAGTAGTATCGAAAACTAAGTCAATCACAATCTAAATCTTTCACTCTGAAGGCATTCCAGGCAACTCTGCTGGAAAAATTTCAAGGAAATCCCGAACAGTAGGAATATCCTCGAGCCTCTACTCCGCAGGCCGCCCAAAATACCCATAATGTAACTGGTACCTACCTGTTTTACCTAAAACTTTTTGGGTATAAGAAACTAGCATTCATACCTACAAATCTGCAAGTAACCCATGAATATCCATATTGTCACGCCCCGGGCTAGTTCAAGATGCGGAAAAACGTGCTAAATTTTTTTTTTTGAAAGCCTAGCCCGCGCCACGTACAGACCCGCCACAAATACAGGGTCCACTGTACACACGGACAGAACCTCCCCTGTATTTGCACGGCGTCCACAGCATACAACAGGATCACAACCACTATTCATTCATCCCAACAGCACAACGACACCAAAGATTCATACAGCTAGCCGTCCTTAAACCTGTATGAATCTAAGCAGGTCCTTAAGCGAAGGATGATGCAATGCACAAGCAACAAACATTCTAGAAAGCTACTCCTTACCCAGAAGCTTTATTTGAAACCCTAAATTCAAACATTCAAGAATCATTTGAAAACTGTTCTCCACACGAGAACTCTCTTTTTTGAAATCACAAAACCGAGCAATCAGAAATCCATTTGAAAATCGTTTCCCACACGGAAACCTTGTTTTAAGACGCTACCACGAGGGGTAGAAGACCAAAATGCTCGATAAATGAAACGACTGGAAAACAAGGATACAACCAATCAATCCAAGCATGCTATCATCACATAATCATAAGGAGTAAATTCACAACACATAAGCATGCTAGAGTAAGCCCAAAGAATAACTGAACCACAAATGACATCTAATAGGCGAAGGTAGGGTGATAACCAAATCTGGGGATGTAGCCTCACGAGTCGGAACCTCTAGAGCTACTATCTAGGCGTGCCTCGCAGCGTCCCGACACTCACCACCCTGCTCACCTGAAACCTGCAACGGGGGTGGGGGGTGAGAACATGTACACATGTCTCCCCTCCCAGTGGGTACCGCAAGCCGACGAAGGCGAGGTGTACACACCGGCACGAGGGTCAACAAAAGATAGATATGGTAAACAGTAGCACAAGTAAATATGAGGCTAACATACAACTGAAATAACTATGCTACTGTAAACAACTAGTATGCATCAAAGGGAAAACCACAAAGTAAACCCAATCTAAAACCACCGGGACGTATCCCTGTCACTGTCACCTGCTCATCTATCGGCACATAAACCTTCTGGACGCACTGCATCAAGGCTCACGGGTCGGCACAAACTCAACGACCCTTTTCCGGAAAAGAACACCCCCAAACGGTGGATCAGACCGCGGTGTACGTGAAGTGCTAGAAGAGCTGTGACGATCGATGCGAATGCTCAATCCACAGAACGGCAACGAGCCGTGAAGCAACTGATAACCACAACTAGGATCGCTCGGACAACAGGCGATCACCACCGACCGACTAGGTCGTCTCAAGAACCATGCAAACTACAACTACTCTACTATCCAAGCACGCATATAAGTAGAGTCAACGGGAGTCAAGTGAACTAAACTGAAATGCAAGAGAAGGGATAGAAAGGTATCACCGTAGTCCACTGAACCAACTCCGGATCGAAGTACCCACCTGTCGAAAGGTCAAGCCTAACACCGACGGCTCTCGGGAACCACGACAGGACCTACGAAAGACTCACAGGGTCAAGGTCTACCAAGTCGACGCTAAACATAAAGCTCTCACATCCCGAAGCCGACCGATCGCCCGGGAAACCCACCGGGACGATCGCAAACCACACTAAGCCCCAGAGGGGTACCTAGCAGCCAACAAGGTCCCTCGCTGTCCCCGAACACACAAAACCAAGTGACGGGACAGCGAGCTCGGGGTGCCACGAACATCAAACGCACCCGAAAAGGCTTCCCGGGTTCCCGAAAAGTGCCGATTTGGCACCGGAACCCCACATCACTCATCCGCTGTCCTCGGAACTTCGGGACAGCGATGAGGAACAGCCAACAAGGCTAAACGATGAAGCCAAGTCGTTCGCGAAAACAGCGAGTGAGTCGCGCGACTAGAAACGTGCGTTTCGCCGATTATTTCATCGAAAGACGCGTCGGAAACGAATCCGAAACTCCACGAAGGGCGAGGGGGTTGGACAACCAGTCCACAGGGTCCCAAAAACCCTACCCTTGCTGCCCACAGCGTCGCAACGCTGCCACAAAAGCTAAAGTCCACAAACAAGCCACAATTCCATACATACAAGCAATAAACGGAGCCTAGAGCAAACCGTTCGTCCGCTCGACCTTCCGCAAGCACCGGCGGATAGGTAGCGACGTCACGGAGACCGTGCTCACTGTCCCACTGCGACAGGACCAGTCGCAAGCCGGGAAATCCCATAAAAACAGTGAGTGCGCGCACAAAAGCAAGCTTAACTAAGGCCGTGTGAGCAAGCCGTACATCCGCACGACCTTCCGCGAGCACCAGCGGATTGGCAACGACGTAACGGAGGCCATGCTCACAGCCCCACTGCGACAGGAACAGTCACAGTCTGGGAAGTTGCATAAAAACAACGAGTAAACGAGTTCAAAAGCTCCGACAAAGGCCGAACCATATGACAGCTCAACGAAACCCAAAACTAGGGTCAGCACGGTGTTCAGCACATCGTTGCGATCGTCGGGCTCACCCTTCCGAGCTTCGGGAGTCAACAAAGTGCTCAAACAACCCAACAAAACAAAAACACCACAGAAGTGACCCCTGGCCGGAGCAGCTAGCTCCGACCGGCTGCCGGCCGCCATGCATGGCCGGTGGCGGCCAGGGGTGAGTGCGGGGGAGGTGAGGAAGCGGGGGCTCACCTCAGGTGGCGGCAGGAACCGGCGGCGGCGGCGCGGCAAGGAGACAGAGGTTGCCCTAGCCGAGCCCGCGGCGGCTCCGGCGGCTCTCCGGCGGCACGGCGATGGCCGGGGAGGCAGGAGGCGGCGCCGGAGGTCGCGGGGGAGGTGATGCTCACCTTCCCAGGGTGCGGGAGGCGGCGGCGGCAGGGGCTCACCATCCTCGGCCAGCTGCTGCTCCAGCAGCTGGCCGCAGCAGCTCAGGCTGCTTCCGGCGGTCCTCCGGCGGCACGGCGGCGGTCCCCCGCGTCACAGCAACCTCAGGGGGAGCTCGGCGTGGGTTCCCCCTGGGTGCTGACCTCAGAGGAGGGGAAGAAGAAGAAGAAGAAGAAGAAGAAAAGAGAAAAAAGGAGAGGGAGAGGTGGCCGGAGTTGCTCCGGCCAGGCGGTGGCCGGCGGCGGCCGGCGCTGCTCAGGGAGGAGGCCAAGGGGCAGGGGAGCCTCGTGCTCACCCCCTGGGAGCAGGGGAGAGAAGGGAGTGGGAGAGGGAGAGAGAGGGAGTGAGAGAGGGTGTGAGGGGATGTTTCACCCACCCCCTCCACCTACTAAACCCACTCAAACACTCAACCTCCCTCTTCACTCAAAACACAAAAACCCCTTCTCAGCCAGCACAAGATGCTAAAACACCCCTCCACTTGCGATCTCACGCGAAACGGTGCGAAAACAGGGTCTAAATCGCGAAACCGAAAAACGTGACGTACGACCTCTCGGCGATCAAGATGGAATAACATTTAATCCGTTCGTCGCACGGCGACACGGATCGCGCCATCGCGTTCAGCACTGCCGAGACATCGAACTTAGCATTTGGATCGCCAGAAACGGACTCCGGATCGCGACGTTAAGCCGTTCACTCTCCGCGACGAAAATCCGAAAACTAACAAAAATCACTAAAAGACACTTATATACATATATATATATATATATAAAAACCTATATATATACGTATACTGATAAAAAACACAGTAATGGGGGAGAGGAACACTGAGAATTTCAAATTCCCAAAATTCGGATTCTCACATCACTCCCACCTAACAAGAAGTTTCGTCCCCGAAACTTACTCACACACTATCTGCGAACAACAGCGGATACCGCTCTCACGAAACAGAAAGCTCCGATTCCCCAACTGTTTCACAATGCGAGCCCAAAAACCCCACAGGCACCTCACCGCAGCTGAGATACTCCCTCAGCTGAACCGTCGTCGGGCCGATCACACGACGTTCACCCACGTCAACCAGACAGAACAGTGATCGACAACGACTTCACAAAACGCCTCGTGCGGTGCCAATCCAAAGCTCGCTAGGAAGCTGTTGCAGAAGGCAAACTCCACCTAAGAAAGATACCTGAACCACCCTCACCAAAATCCAAAGTGTATGCCCGGAGCATACCCCGAGAGTCTAGAAGACTCGCTCCGACTGCCCAACACTCCGAGGGTTGAACTGAGCTAAAGTCGAGCCTCGTCCCCAGTGCCTATTGCAGGCCCCACCAGAACTGGGAAACGAAGCGAGAACTCCAATCCAAAGCGATCGACACTAGCTCTCCAGACAGCCCGACGAACTCATCCAAGTGGAGCTGCGCCAGTCGATCCCAAGACTAAAACAGATGTACCGATAGGGAGTGAGCTGTTTTCGTCAGACAGTCCACAAAACCCAGATCGCAACTTGACCTCGCAGGGAACGAGGCAACCCGGTGACGAAAACCATAGTGATCTGCTCCCACTTCCCTACAGGTACAGGCAAAGGTCAAAGCTTCTCGGCTGACAAACCCGGCACAGTGCCACATGCTGAGCTACAACCAAAAACTCAGCCTCAAGTCGCGGTACATCCTTGTCTCTCCAGGATGAACGGTGTACGGCGACTGGTGTGCCTCAGTCAAAAAACTCTCACCTCAAATCCTGAACACTGAGCACACAACTCCGTCCTCGAAGGCAACCATCAGCATGTAGCACGAAGTCACCTTCTCAGTCCAGCTCGCACTCTCTACCAGTGCGGATCCATCGGTTGCCCACCGAAAAACTGATCCGTCAAGGTGGGTGTACCTCCAAAGGCAACAACTACGCGGTAGCTCCACAAGGTACAGTCTCAAAAGCTCGAGAGCGTACACCACTGCTGCTAACTCAAGATCGAGCGCTAGATAGATCTTCCTACGGTCCATCAACTAGCGCGGAGCACAAACGATAATCCTCTCTTGCTGCATGAGCACGCACCCCAATCCTATCCATAGATGCATTGCCGACGATCGTAACTACCACACCAGGCTGCGACAATGCTAAGATAGGGGCACGGGTCAAACAGTCCATCGGCTCCAAGACGTTCATCAGACAAGCGGGAGTCTACAGAAACAACGCGCCCTTCCTCGACAGCTTGTTCAAAGGGGCGGCGACCTCGAGGAGGACCCTCAACAATTCGCCGGCAACAACGCCCAAGCCGAGGAAGTTCCTAAACTCAGCCACAGAAGTCGGAACGGGCCAAACCACTACAGAGTCCTCCTTCCTTGGTTCCTCCACAAAACCAACCCACATCACGATGCGAACCAAGAAGGAAACTCTTCAAAGAGATCAGTATGTCGTCAAAGGAGATCACGACAAATGATCCAAGAACTGCCGAAACCCAGTTCAACAACCAACGAAAACCCTACGAGTCCATCACTCAGGTGTACAGGGCTGCCAATCGCAGCACGCGATAAAAAAAAAAACCCCTACGATGCCGAACATCAGATCAAAAAGATCGGACACGCGCTCCAAAGCAAGACTACACGAAAGACGCGGCGAAAACCCAGCACGCGAACACAAGCACAGAGACCTCGGAGCCAACAACCAGGCTCCCGTCATCCCGAAACCGAGCTAAAAGGGCACCCTGACCCAACCGAGTCAAACCAACGGCAGTGACGTCAAATCGACTGCGCGAAAACCACGCTAGAATTAGCTCAAGGTTCACCACTAGAACGGGGATGACTAACACACAGCTCTCCACAAGACGTCAAAGAAAGGAGAAAGTCTTGCCAGGAAAAGCACCGACCCAATCCAGAAAGTCCCCAAGAAGGGATAGGGTATTTCGTTCTAACTTTCGACACTACGTTGTCTGCAGCCAACGTACTTATCAAAAGAGGACGAAATACCCCAAGGTCAAAGCCAACAACCAGTTGGCAACACCACAAAGACGCCAGGTCAACCAACTCCAAAGCTGGACCAAAGTCACAGACGAGTCACCGAATTAACGGGAAAAGCAGACCGACCCACAAAACAAAGTCTGCCCTGAGCCAACTCTCTAGGAGTCATCGGCTTCCAACAACGAACCGGCGGCTACGGGCGACAAAGGGTCGTCAACCAAGCGAACCAAACCGGAGGCAGAACAAAACCAGCGTCGATTAACCAACGTCGACGCGGTGAGATCTCCAACAAGGACCTGGAAGATCTCGCGATAATGCACAAACCTACAAAACCACCAGGAATCCCCGAACACACCAATTTGGGCGTTAGGATATCCGCAAACTATGTGGGCCCCAACAAAAACCCGACACACCCAGCAGTGTCCACTCGGTCTAGTACACGTCAGTTCGATGCCAGAACTAGCCAAGGGTCAAAAGACCAACATTGACGATGCCACCAGCAAGACGTCAGAGGTGTAGGCTTCACCTTCCTACCCAACAAAACAGGGGAAAAAAAAAACACCCAAACTGCGGTCGAAACCGCTCAAAACAACATCTCCGTGGAGACGCTCGCAGAGGCCCTCGTGCTCAACACGGAAAGTGGGGACAGGGCGAGAACAGCCCCACAAACAAACACAGATCCACCAAGTGACGTTTCCCAAGCCCACGAGGGCCACCACTCGCCAACGAGTGGTTACACAAAGGGAAAAAAACACCCGGCCACTTGGGATCTGTCTGGTACTCCACCACCACTACCAGAAACAGCACGAGCCTGCGAACTAGGGCAGATCAAACACAGGAAATCCGTCCAACACGCTTGAGTGTGACCACCACCCCCAAACACGGGGTCGGCGTCCACGCGCGAAACAGCCGACAAAGTCGCTGTCATCGTCACGGTCGTCGCACATCGGGGTGGGTGCCACAGGAGGGTCTGCAGTCATCGGGGTACACGGCGAAGGAGTAGGAGGGGCTAGGGCGGCAGCTGCCGTAGCCTGTTGCGAAAACCACCGGAACAAGCCGGAACATGCCGGAGAGGGTCGCCAACCGACCCCTCGCCTCGGCCTCAAGCACACAGGGTACGGCCCACACCAGGCTGTCCGCCTCCTGCCAGCTCCTCACTCGTACCGGCCTCAACAGCCCGAAACAGAAAACCAGCAGACAGCTCCGCAGGCGCACGCCCACAACCACGACCCGGACGAGGAGGTCTATCAAGACCACAAGCCAACTGCAAAAGCAGAAACCAGCGCAAGAGAAAAGGGGTCGGCAACTCCCACAAAACACAAGCCGAAAACAAACCCCTCGAGCTCGCGCGCCTATACATCCTAGGTCTCCCTATGGGTCAGCCTAACCTGTGGTTCAGTTACAAGTTGATGAATGAATGAGTGTTTGTTCCCTTTACGCTCTGATACCATCTTAATCTGTCACGCCCCGGGCTAGTTCAAGATGCGGAAAAACGTGCTAAATTTTTTTTTTTGAAAGCCTAGCCCGCGCCACGTACAGACCCGCCACAAATACAGGGTCCACTGTACACACGGACAGAACCTCCCCTGTATTTGCACGGCGTCCACAGCATACAACAGGATCACAACCACTATTCATTCATCCCAACAGCACAACGACACCAAAGATTCATACAGCTAGCCGTCCTTAAACCTGTATGAATCTAAGTAGGTCCTTAAGCGAAGGATGATGCAATGCACAAGCAACAAACATTCTAGAAAGCTGCTCCTTACCCAGAAGCTTTATTTGAAACCCTAAATTCAAACATTCAAGAATCATTTGAAAACTGTTCTCCACACGAGAACTCTCTTTTTTGAAATCACAAAACCGAGCAATCAGAAATCCATTTGAAAATCGTTTCCCACACGGAAACCTTGTTTTACGACGCTACCACGAGGGGTAGAAGACCAAAATGCTCGATAAATGAAACGACTGGAAAACAAGGATACAACCAATCAATCCAAGCATGCTATCATCACATAATCATGAGTAAATTCACAACACATAAGCATGCTAGAGTAAGCCCAAAGAATAACTGAACCACAAATGACATCTAATAGGCGAAGGTAGGGTGATAACCAAATCTGGGGATGTAGCCTCACGAGTCGGAACCTCTAGAGCTACTATCTAGGCGTGCCTCGCAGCGTCCCGACACTCACCACCCTGCTCACCTGAAACCTGGAACGGGGGTGGGGGGTGAGAACATGTACACATGTCTCCCCTCCCAGTGGGTACCGCAAGCCGACGAAGGCGAGGTGTACACACCGGCACGAGGGTCAACAAAAGATAGATATGGTAAACAGTAGCACAAGTAAATATGAGGCTAACATACAACTGAAATAACTATGCTACTGTAAACAACTAGTATGCATCAAAGGGAAAACCACAAAGTAAACCCAATCTAAAACCACCGGGACGTATCCCTGTCACTGTCACCTGCTCATCTATCGGCACATAAACCTTCTGGACGCACTGCATCAAGGCTCACGGGTCGGCACAAACTCAACGACCCTTTTCCGGAAAAGAACACCCCCAAACGGTGGATCAGACCGCGGTGTACGTGAAGTGCTAGAAGAGCTGTGACGATCGATGCGAAAATGCTCAATCCACAGAACGGCAACGAGCCGTGAAGCAACTGATAACCACAACTAGGATCGCTCGGACAACAGGCGATCACCACCGACCAACTGGGTCGTCTCAAGGAACATGCAAGCCACTAGGATCGCTCGAATGATAAGCGATCCCCCCCCCGACCGACTGGGTCGTCTCAAGAACCATGCAAACTACAACTACTCTACTATCCAAGCACGCATATAAGTAGAGTCAACGGGAGTCAAGTGAACTAAACTGAAATGCAAGAGAAGGGATAGAAAGGTATCACCGTAGTCCACTGAACCGACTCCGGATCGAAGTACCCACCTGTCGAAAGGTCAAACCTAACACCGACGGCTCTCGGGAACCACGACAGGACCTACGAAAGACTCACAGGGTCAAGGTCTACCAAGTCGACGCTAAACATAAAGCTCTCACATCCCGAAGCCGACCGATCGCCCGGGAAACCCACCGGGACGATCGCAAACCACACTAAGCCCCAGAGGGGTACCTAGCAGCCAACAAGGTCCCTCGCTGTACCCGAACACACAAAACCAAGTGACGGGACAGCGAGCACAAGCTCGGGGTGCCACGAACATCAAACGCACCCGAAAAGGCTTCTCGGGTTCCCGAAAAGTGCCGATTTGGCACCGGAACCCCACATCACTCATCCGCTGTCCTCGGAACTTCGGGACAGCGATGAGGAACAGCCAACAAGGCTAAACGATGAAGCCAAGTCGTTCGCGAAAACAGCGAGTGAGTCGCGCGACTAGAAACGTGCGTTTCGCCGATTATTTCATCGAAAGACGCGTCGGAAACGAATCCGAAACTCCACGAAGGGCGAGGGGGTTGGACAACCAGTCCACAGGGTCCCAAAAACCCTACCCTTGCTGCCCACAGCGTCGCAACGCTGCCACAAAAGCTAAAGTCCACAAACAAGCCACATTTCCATACATACAAGCAATAAACGGAGCCGCTAGAGCAAACCGTTCGTCCGCTCGACCTTCCGCAAGCACCGGCGGATAGGTAGCGACGTCACGGAGACCGTGCTCACTGTCCCACTGCGACAGGACCAGTCGCAAGCCGGGAAATCCCATAAAAACAGTGAGTGCGCGCACAAAAGCAAGCTTAACTAAGGCCGTGTGAGCAAGCCGTACATCCGCACGACCTTCCGCGAGCACCAGCGGATTGGCAACGACGTAACGGAGGCCATGCTCATAGCCCCACTGCGACAGGAACAGTCACAGTCTGGGAAGTTGCATAAAAACAGCGAGTAAACGAGTTCAAAAGCTCCGACAAAGGCCGAACCATACGACAGCTCAACGAAACTCAAAACTAGGGTGAGCACGGTGTTCAGCACATCGTTGCGATCGTCGGGCTCACCCTTCCGAGCTTCGGGAGTCAACAGAGAGCTCAAACAACCCAACAAAACAAAAACACCACAGAAGTGACCCCTGGCCGGAGCAGCTAGCTCCGACCGGCTGCCGGCCGCCATGCATGGCCGGTGGCGGCCAGGGGTGAGTGCGGGGGAGGTGAGGAAGCGGGGGCTCACCTCAGGTGGCGGCAGGAACAGGCGGCGGCGGCGGCGCGGCAAGGAGACAGAGGTTGCCCTAGCCGAGCCCGCGGCGGCTCCGGCGGCTCTCCGGCGGCACGGCGATGGCCGGGGAGGCAGGAGGCGGCGCCGGAGGTCGCGGGGGAGGTGATGCTCACCTTCCCAGGGTGCGGGAGGCGGCGGCGGCAGGGGCTCACCATCCTCGGCCAGCTGCTGCTCCAGCAGCTGGCCGCAGCAGCTCAGGCTGCTTCCGGCGGTCCTCCGGCGGCACGGCGGCGGTCCCCCGCGTCACAGCAACCTCAGGGGGAGCTCGGCGTGGGTTCCCTCTGGGTGCTGACCTCAGAGGAGGGGAAGAAGAAGAAGAAGAAGAAGAAGAAAAGAGAAAAAAGGAGAGGGAGAGGTGGCCGGAGTTGCTCCGGCCAGGCGGTGGCCGGCGGCGGCCGGCGCTGCTCAGGGAGGAGGCCAAGGGGCAGGGGAGCCTCGTGCTCACCCCCTGGGAGCAGGGGAGAGAAGGGAGTGAGAGAGGGAGAGAGAGGGAGTGAGAGAGGGTGTGAGGGGATGTTTCACCCACCCCCTCCACCTACTAAACCCACTCAAACACTCAACCTCCCTCTTCACTCAAAACACAAAAACCCCTTCTCAGCCAGCACAAGATGCTAAAACACCCCTCCACTTGCGATCTCACGCGAAACGGTGCGAAAACAGGGTCTAAATCGCGAAACCGAAAAACGTGACGTACGACCTCTCGGCGATCAAGATGGAATAACATTTAATCCGTTCGTCGCACGGCGACACGGATCGCGCCATCGCGTTCAGCACTGCCGAGACATCGAACTTAGCATTTGGATCGCCAGAAACGGACTCCGGATCGCGACGTTAAGCCGTTCACTCTCCGCGACGTAAATCCGAAAACTAACAAAAATCACTAAAAGACACTTATATACATATATATATATATATAAAAACCTATATATATACGTATACTGATCAAAAACACAGTAATGGGGGAGAGGAACACTGAGAATTTCAAATTCCCAAAATTCGGATTCTCACACATATCCATAGATATGGATAGAGATTGCCAAATCTAGTGATATGTCATAGATAAGGACTATACTATTGCTAATCATTTGCAACTGATACTCTGACTAAAATCTGTCATTAGACAAGTAGTAGCCGTCATCTTCTTACTGCAAGTGTAATGTCTAGATAAGAAGGAAAAAAAAGTAGAAACAACATTAGGGACATACATACCACTTGTAACACAAATTCGACAATAATTCCAGCAAATTTCTTTATCTATTGTGCAAAAGAAGATAAACTACTTGCACACAAGTTGAATTAGTCTTATTTGTTGGCTTAAAGAGGCCAGCATCTTGTCCTGTGGCGGGATGCCAAGTTAGGCCGAGTCACGTTCGAAATGGCGGGAGGTCTGAGTTGGGCCGAGTCGTGTTCGAAGTGGCGTGAGGCTGGTTAGGTCGTGTCACAATCGTGACCCATGGGCGCTGTGTCTGTATATTTTAAGTGAATTGGTTGTATATTTCTAACAGTTTGAGTTTTTAGGATTAATGGTTAGCGCCAACGATCCGTCATTATTTGTTGGCAAAATCAGCACGAAAAAATAATTACCAAGTATGTTTTCTCAATGTTCCATTAATAAATTTGTATTAGCAACTAAAAATCTCTTGATCGCCTATTAAGTGTAACACATGAGGCAGGAGGCCAAGTTGGGCCGAGTCACGTTCAAAATGGCAAGAGGTGGGGTTAGGACGAGTCATGTTCGAAGTAGCATGAGGCTGGTTGGATCGAGTCACAATCGAGACTGTGGGCGCTATGTCTGTACATTTTAGGTGAATTGGTTGCATATTTTTAACATCTGTACATGTTTCATTATTTACACCTATTCATCTCCCTCTAGGTATTGTTTCACCTTTTAGATCCTAGGGTTAACTACTCTTACAAGTGGTATCAGAGCGGGTATAGATTGTAAACTATGGGTGAGGGTGGCAACATTAATCGACCTTGACTCTTCGATGGCACAAACTATGCTTACTAGAAGATTCGCATGAGGGCTTTTCTAATTGCTATTGATGAGCGAGTTTGACAATCGGTTGAATTTGGATGAAAACATCCTATCAAAATGGTCAATAATATTAACACCCCCAAACTTCGGACTAAGTGGAGCAAAGGAAAAATTGATTCATCGTCTTCTAACGAAAGGGGATTAATGCTTTATTTAATGCATTGTCTCAAACCGTATTTTCACGTGTCTCGACTTATGAAATGGCTAAAGAGATTCGGAATACTCTTCAAGTTACGCATGAAGGAACAAGCTTGATAAAGGTTTAAAAAACTCCGAATGCCAACAAGTAAATTTGATTCAATTCGCATGGAGGAACATGAGACCTTTACCAACTATTATACTCGTCATCAAGACATTATTAATACATGCGCAAATTTAGGAGAGAAAAATTTCGAAATCCAAAGTTATAAGAAAAATCTTGAGAAATCTTCCTGAAAGATTTTGTCCGAAGGTTACAGCCATAGAAACCGTCACGCTCCGGGCCAACAGCGAAAGCCTTCTAGGCACGTGCACAGACCCGTCGAACGGATAGAGTTTCTCGTGTTCGCATGAAGCGTCCAACAAAAACAGCAGCAAAGCAATTCTAGAGTCCACGACTAACACAACCAAGTATCAGAGCGATATATATAAAACTGAACTAAACTACTATCACTTTATATACAATCAACAATCACAAACTCCTCAAAAATATAATTATATAAGTAAAAGGCCCTGACCTTGCCACTCCTAATGTACAATATTACTATCCAAAAGCTATCTAGCTGGGTGCTCCTCTATAGCTCATGTACACTGGTAGGAGATGCTAACTACGGTGTAATCCTCTTACCTTGATTAACCACTGGCTCCGAAAATTTAGAAAAGTAAACCAAAAAAGGGCGTGAGAACTACAAAACAATAGTTCCCAATGAGTACGGTCGTCGACAGCCACGTCCTTCTCACTAGGTCTACTAGAGGCAAGAATAGAAAAGAATAATAAAGTATACTATCAAATGAGCAACAATTAAAGTATAATATGAACAAATATACTTTTACTAACTATCATGCCTCTATATATGTATACTATCTATCATGCCTCTATACAAGTATACTATCTATCATGCCTCTATATATGTACTACGTGGTAATGAAACTGTCTAACATATGCATCAACTCTAATATTAATAATTAAATATGGCACACCACACGAAATAATTAACCCTGTCATGAATCAACTAGAGTACTAATAATAAATGTAAGGTATCATCCATTTATACACATGCAACCCAATCAAAGCACTATGAGCCAATCATAAATTGACCAACTCGTTGGTCACAAATGTAATGAGCAGGAGACAAAGTGACTAGAATATGCATCATTGCTAATACTAATAGATAAATGCAGTAATAATACCCAATCGCAACGACTCCGGTCAAGCCTGCTCCAGCCTTGTGCGTGGACACACTCCCGCAGGTGTGACAGCAACACCTACACTACTGTCTCTACTATCGCTGGCCAGCATCCGGAGCGACACTCGAGGGGAGCGACACCTACCGAGTCTAATAGCGCGTAATTTTGTCAAGCTCAATGTGGCTCTGTAGTCTATAGTCAATGCAATGATCAAAAAGATCACAAGTAGCTATCCTAGTACCCTCGGCACAATCATAAAGTGTCTACTAACTCGTATGTCAATATAGTACAATCATATATCTTGCAATATCTAAAATCTGTCCACTATTGCCACGCCAATCCACGGCATCTACCACATATAACATAGCATGTATAAAGTAAATACCCAATGTATAACTCACAATCTATTCATACACAGTCCAATGATCCCTCTCGGTCTAATCTAATCTGTATAATATGAAGTAATAGTAGAAGTACAACATGCTAAGATAATGTGATCCATTGCTAATATAATTATCATAAATTTATTCTCACATGCCTCTACCATAATTTCCATCCCTCTACTGGTAGTCAACTCTATCATATGAACTAGAGTATCTGCAATGCAAATAAATATTAGATATCTCACTAAATATGCATATAGTGTCCAATGACCTTTTCCGGCCTAACCTAGTGTATGTAAAATAATACACTAATTGGTAATTACTATACTAAGGCAATTCAACCTATTGATCATATAATTAGTCATAAATTAATATTCACATGCATACACTATATAATTCATTTCCTCTATTCAATTCCAAACTAACACAATTCTCTACCAACATATAACCACATACATACACCTATACATGCACCATAGGCATATATATGACCTATTGCCCAATTAATCTAACATCGATTAGTGTTCACATGCAACATCCAATTTTTACATTTCACCAACCTCTATTGCCATCGCAACCCTCAAAATATGCAACCTGCACACATACACATACACATATACATATACACATATATGCAAAATAGATATAGAAGAAAGTTCGCCATTTTCGACGACACGGAATCCATCTCGGATGCGAAATCGAGAATAGAAATGATCATCGGAATGCCAAGGTGATCACTGCCGCTCTTGCAGGTCACGTGGCAGCCACCACACTCCAAAAGGTTCAGAAAAATCCCTCGGCAAAAATTTGGTGAAATCGGCTCCTAAATCACATACAGATTCGAGTACTAACCTCAATTTCACTAAAAATTCCATCCAATTTCTATTCTTGGAAGCATTCCAAAATTATACCTCGAGAATCCGAATCAACCAAAAATATTATTAAAATACTAACCTCCAATTCGACGCGACGAAAAAAAATCACACACGTGCGCGCATCCTCGACCGCCTCCTTTGGATCACCCACATGTTCTCCCTCTCTCTCTCTCTCGAGCATACGAAGGAGAAGAAGAAGATGATGAATGGAGAAGGAGTCCATCTGGCAACGAATAATAATGCACAAAATGCTAAAAGTTTTCCTAATAATTCAAGTTATCTAATTTTAGTCCAATTCTGATCTGATACATCCAATTGGAGCCCTTTTGAATGTCAATTCATACTTAAATTTGACAAGAAGATTCAATTAAAATTAATCATAAGTAATTTAACTTAATCTTTTAGTTTTGGATCATTTTATGCCACTGAAATCTCTACCGACTAAATCTTTAACATATTGTTGTTAGGCTCCGTTTTCACTGCTGGGGTATCCAAATGACACGAAACTTTAAATCTACTCTAAAAAAAATAGTACAGTCAACTTTTCAAAGTTTCATAATTTTTTGCCACTACGAATTTTTCAGCTGAAATATTAGCCCTATTCCTTATAAAAATTTCGAAACTCCTGTTTTCATTCCATTTTCACCACAAATTATTTCTAAATTATCTTTTACTGCTCCAAGTCAAATAAAAATAGTATCTTACACTATTTTTATTTACACTTATTTCTATATTAAAAATCCGACGTACTACATTCCAACCCCTTTAAATAAAGTTTCACTCGCGAAACTTAAATTTCTACCTCACATTGATTCATCTAAGAGATGGAAATATTACCCCTGAACTTCTTTGTAATCATACAGTCATTGAAGCCTTAATATAGGTCCATAATACTTATCTGTTAGCTTGGTGCTTTCAAGAGTATACAACGCACAATACGAGTCTCCTTGCAAATCTTTTGTACCTCGAAAATCTATCACTATAGACAAGCCTGACTATCAATAAATTTCTGTATCATCCATTACCATAATGAGGTCACACTTTTACAACATATTCTCAAGCAATTACATTACTCTTGGAATTTATCCCCAACTCTCACGTGGCTTCCTGCTAGACGTGCTCGTTTGAATGGCTTCAACTAGCCCAACTTTGCTTATTATGGGGAATATACTCCACCCACATTAAATACCATGAGTAAACATCATGTCATCCCTACGACAAATGAGTGTAGACACCACTTCTACAAATCCAACTCTGACTCTGTGGTAACACCCAATGTATAGTCCGGTAACACTAATAATCACGTAAACACTTAGATAAGGTCTTCTCCTGTATGGTCACTACTCTCAATGTTTGCGTACGATATTAGTCATTTGCTGCTTGAGTACATTGCCAATTCATTTATTCCATATAATGAAAAATAGTCTTCTGAGTAATGATTTATCCTTACTTGCTATCTTAAGCTCTATTCAAGATGCCACAATATTTTCTCGTCTTAAGTACAAATTCCATTGTTACATGGCGCAATTCTTACCTCGAACTTTTGTTCTCAAACATCAACAAATAACTAAAACTCCAATGCTCTACAAATCTACAACTGGGTCACTTTGCATCTTTCTGTAATCTTGTTTCTACAAGATTCTTGGTCTACTAGTAACATCAAATTTCACATATGGCATTTTCACGCCTTCAGAAGTGAAGTATGTGGCGTGGACGCGCAGTGTGCTATGGGCCAACGAAGGAGATCTACTTCAAGCGTATGGTAAAAGGTTGAGCCGAGAATTTGCTATATCACCTTGTACATTGATTTTTCTTAGTGGATTTATTTTGTGTGATCAGTTACGTGGGTTTTTTTTACTCCGATAGGAGTTTTCGCACGTAAAAATTTCAGTGTGTTGATTTTAACTTTCCGCATCTAGTTTTAGTTTGTCGAGTTGGCTGTTTTTATTGTTTACATCTATTCACCCCATCTAGGTGTTGTTTCACCTTTTAAATCCTAGGGTTAACTACTCTTACATCAGTACCCTCCAAGACACTTCGTGGGGTTGTGGAAGTGTTTCTTGTGAGTTCCGAGAATTTCTGGCAGGTTTCGATGTAGTATAACAGATTTTTAATATAGAAGCAAGTGTAAATAAAAATAGTATGAAATATTATTTTTATTGAATTTAGAGGAGTAAAAGATAATTCTGAAATAATTTGTGGTGAAATTGGAATAAAAAAAAAAGAGAGAAGAAGATTTGGAATTTTTATAGGAAAAGGGCTTATACTGCAGCTGAAAAATTAACAGTAGCAAAAAAATTTGAAAATTTGAAAATTTAACGAAACTATATTTTTGAGGCTAGATTTAAAGTTTCGTGTCATTTGGATGCCCAAACAGTGAAAATAGGGCCTAACTGCAATCTGTTAAAGATTTTAATCGGTAAAGCTTTCGGTGATCTAAAATGATTCAAAATTGAAAAGTTAAGATAAATTACTTTTGATTAACTTTAATTGAGTCTGTACGTTAAATTTGAGCTCAAACGGATATTCAGAAAGGCTCCAACAGGATATATCAGATCAGAATTGGACTAAAATTAGAAACTTGAATGGTTGGGGACCTTTTAGCATTTTATGCATTATTAATGGGTGCCAGGGGAGCTTTTCTCCAATCTTCTTCTCTTCTTCCCCTGTGTACATGCTTGAGAGAGAGAGAGAGAGAGAGACAGAGAGAGAGAAGAGAGAGAGCTCGGATGATCCGAGAAGGCGATCGCGTGTACGATTTTCTATCGCATCGGATTGGAGGTTGGTATTAAAATATTATATTTTGGAGTCAGATTCTTGAATATAAATTTTATGGTGGGATTTTGATAGTGCTTGCTAGGAGAGGAAATTTTGATGGGTTTTTAATGAAATTGAGGTTAGCAATTGGATCTATATGTGATTTAGGAGCCAATTTCGCCGAATTTTCACCGAGGGAGTTTTCGGTGATTTCTGGAGCTTTGCGGTTGCCGTACGAACAGAGGAGGCAGTGGAGCACTTCACGACGTCAACGATCATTTTCTTTCCTTGGATTTGCAAGCTAGGTGGATTCTGTGTCGCCGAAAACGCCGTACTCTCTACTATGTCTGCTTGCATGCAGGTTAATTATTAATATATTTATACTTGTTGCCTTATGTAATAGGCTTTGAATGTTAGTAGTAAAGATGGATAGTGACTTAGAATTTATGTAATTATGCTTCTATGATGGAATATATGGAAGTAGGTGGATAATTAATTTAAGCATGAAGAAGTTATACATGATATAGCGTTTTAGTTGGTACTAGTACATGGGGTGTCGGACTCGTTTGGTTACTTGCACACGAGTTTATTTAATTTTATTGATCGGGCTAGAAAGAGTAGGAAGGTATGTTTATATAATTATGGGTGTTTTATTATGGATATAGGTTTTATGTTATGGTAGTGTGGACAAGTTTGACATTATATGCATGTGTATGTATATAATTATATATGTGGGTAGAGAATAGTAATAGTATAGAATTGAGTAGAAAGAATGGATTCTATGATACATGCATGTGAGTATTAACCTAAGCCAGATTGCATGAACAATGGGTCAAATTGCTTTAACATATGAAATTCCTTCTTGTGTATTATGCTGTAGGTACTAGTTTAGGCCGGGAGGGGCCGTTTGACATTATATGCATAGTGGATAAGTTATCTATGATAATTGCATTGTGATTGTTGCATGGTTATGATATGAAACATATGGAAATGACTAACGGCTATCAGACAATTGATTAAGTTACTAGAGAATATCAAAATTCTATAGGTGACATACCACATATATGATGTTATGCCAAAAGGGTTCATTGGTTATTGACATACATTGGCTATTGCATTATGCATGCTATAATAAATGTGATTGGTGCCATGAGATTAGCGTGGTAGTAGTAAATAGGTTCTGGACATTGTGAAGCATATGACTGTACTATATTGACATATGAGTTAGTAGATACTCTATGATTGTGCTGAGGGCGCTGAGATGATTACTTGTGATCTTTTTGATCACTGCATAGACTACAGCCTGTAGAGCCACATTGAGCTTGATAGAGATATGCTATGATACTCGTTAGGGGTCGCTCCCCTTCGAGTGCCGCTTCGGACGCTGGCCAGCTATAGCAGAGATATTTGCCCTTGGGATGACGACCCATCTGCGGGAGTGGTGATCGGGCTAGGGGCAGAGCCTACGTGTTAATGGCGCACCTGCGAGAGTGCGGTCTGGGCAGTAGGCAGGCGCAGGCTTGACCGAACCTATGAGTCGTTCACTGCGATTGGGTACTATTACTGCAGTTATTTATTAGTGTTAGCCTTGATGCATATTTTAGTCACCTTATCTCCTGTTTATTACATATGTGACTTACGAGTTGGTCAGTTTATAATTGGGTAACAATGTGTTGATTAGGTTGCATGTGTATGAGTGGGTGATACCTTGCATTTATTATTAGTATTCTAGTTGACGCATGACAAGGTTAGTTACAAATATGATTGGATTACATTATGCATTTCTATTGGGTACTGTAGTTGATTGCATGACAGGGTAGTATTGTGTAGAGGCATGATAGATGTGATTCGAATTCTGTTCAAGTATTATGTTTATTATTCAGTTCCTTCTCTATCTCTATCTTTGCCTCAGGTAGACCTAATGGGTGGGCCGTAGTTGTCGCCGACCGTACCCACTGAAACCTGTTATTCAGTAGTTCTCACGCCCTCTTGTGGTTTACTTTTCAGGATCTTCTGAGCTGGTAGTAGTTCGAGGTAAGGGGATTACGCCGTAGATAGCAACTCCTACCCGTGTCTATGAGCTATTGAGGAGCACCCAACTAGATAATTGTTGATTATGTATTGTACATCAGGACTGGAGAGGCTAGGGCCTTTTAATTGTATATTTATATCTTGGAGATGTGATTTTAGGTATAGTGATGTATAGTAGTTTTGCTGTTATTTATCGTGCTCTGATACAGATTGGATATTGTAAAATCTAGAAATTATTTCGTGGTTGATTCTTGGAATTAGAATTGCTTTGCTACTGTTCTATTTTGTTGACGCTTCGTTCGGACGGGAGAAATTTCGTCCATTCGGCGGGTCTGTTGACGTTCCTGTAGGCTTCCACTGCGAAATTTGTGCGTGACATTCGAGAATCGGTAAAAGAACCAATTACTTGATTGTGGTAAGCTGTGTATAAGTGACTTTGGGTCACTTAGGTTTTGTTGTCGTGGTGGTGGAGCCATCCTTGGGCTGACCATAGGTCGTGCGCACAATCCGACACCAAAGTGGTGCTTGGATTACTGTATTGGGCCTTTTTGGCCTAACGATTGAGTTTGAAGAGTGCGGCCATACTTGTTAGTGGCCGGCACCCCGTCATAGTCACTTTCCAAGTGAAAATGACTCTTTGAGGGTAGACATGTAGTTGCGTGTTGTCCCATTGTCGAAATCAGCAACTTTGGGACTTGGCGGGCGGAAACTCCGCAGTTTCAGCACAATGCTTGTGCACTTAGAAGTCGGAACTAATGGGTTGTGTTTCGGAGGATTCCCGCCAACTGAAATCAACAGCGGGTGTGTGCTTCTACCCTCCACGGGCTCCTATGCCAAAATTCACGTAAGTCGGGGCCGATTGAGCCATAGTTTTGGTGTGGGGGGGTCTTTGTTAGTACACATCTCTTGTGCGGCTGCCCCAACACCTAAATTTGTGTCTTGAGATAGCAAGTGGTCTAGGAGACCTATGATATGTCTCGAAATGCTCCAAGGAGTTAATGAGAGGTCTCGGTGGAGTGATATTTTTACCGAGGTTCGAAAGTCGGTTTAAGGAACCGATGTCAAGATCGCATTGATACTTGTTATTGGTGACTTAATGTCACGGGCAGATGTCTATTCGACGTCGGGAGCCGGGTGGACTCTTACAGAGTTGGCTAAGAGGTTAGTCCAGTTTCGAAAGTCGATTTGTAGAACCAATGTTTCGAATATATTGTGGTGCACTTCGGTGCCGTGTAGTCATGTCGGTCAGTTTAGTGGACACGTAGGGGTTGTTGCTGATACTTGGTGTGTTTGTCTAGGCTTGCAGAGTGCCTAGAGGCTTTGGCGAAGTTAGGGACTTAGGTAATCGGTACAGGTGGATGCTTCAATCCGAAGTCGGTTGAGCAGTGCTTGCTCGGTGACTTCTTCCCTTTCATCTTCTCTATGATTGCATAGTATAATTGTGTTTATCTACTGAGCATTTGCACACCATTTGATTTTTGTTTGATTACCCTATGGTTGTTTTTTATCTATAGTATCATGATCTAGTTGTAAAGTAGCATTTATTGTGTTTAGTTGTCATAGTTTGACTTGATGACTTGGTGGTTGATGACATTTTGTATCTATTGCATGATGACTTAAATATATAGACCTAATAGGTCAGTGATATTGTGACATTCCTTCAGGAATAGTAGACCTGATTGACGGACATTGTTGTGGATTACTTTTTTGGCTATTTGCCGTTGTTGGCCATTGTGCATTGATTGCCACAGCTCGTGAGCATTTCACGTATACCAACAGTCTGATCCACCGCAAGAGGATTTTTTTTTCTGAAAAAAAGCGGTCGTACTTTCGACTCGTGAGCTTTACGAGGTACCTGTTATGGTTATATGCCGGGTGGGTAAGCAAGATGTGGCATAGCCTGAGGTCTTTAGACCAATATAGTAATTGATTGGGTTTATTGTTACTATTCGTCCATTTGACGCACTTTGTGTTCTGTTGTTCTTTACAGTAGCGATTACTTATGCACTGTTTGGTGTTTGTAGTCTCTCCCATTTATTATTGCCATTTGTACCAATATACATGTTCATTATTGTTGCATGTCGACTTTCTACTTCACTTTATAGTAGCGGTTTTTATGCATCTTTGCTAGCTGTTGTTCCTTTCCTATTATCATTGCTACTATAGTTAGTACAACTGTTTCTTGCCATTGATTACTATATCTCTTATTTGCCGGTGAGTACAACTCGCTTTCGTCGGCTTGTGGTACCCATTGAAAAACCTCGGGTTGGTTTCTCATCCCTTTTCTTTTCAGGTAGCACGGGCGGTGAGGGTCGGGATTGTGCGTGAGAACAATATAGATAGTGGTGCCCGAGCTTTACTTATGGATGGTTTTCTATGTTCCTGTACTTAGTTCCTGATCTCTTGGTTTAGATTAGCCTATTTCCTACTGATTATTCATGATGATTGATAAATGTTGATTTAGTTGTTGGCTTAGTTGATTTAACTATTGGCTTAGTTGATTGTTTCCTTCGCCCATCTTGAATTATCAATTATTTTGTTATACTCATTCTATATCTGCTTGTTAGTGGATATTGTTATCTCTCTGTGTGGTTGGTATTGTAGGTGTTATGCCCTGCATGTACAGGAGAGACTCTCCCTGTTTGTACAGAAAATTTTTTGCCCATGTGCCAGGTCTGTGCGCGACACAGAGTGTCTTTAAATGTGTTTATAAAAAAAAAAAATTACATGTTTTCCGCTGGTTTCCTGAACAAATTTTCAAAAAGAACCTAGTAGCGTGACATTACATATTTCTGTACATTATCTGCTTAAAATAGTTTTATTGCTTTTTAGAAGAATTTTTTTCCTTTTTATTTTTTATTTTTTTTATTAATAAAATTACATAGTGATTAACTGTAATATAGTTAACATTTTTTACCTTCCAAAATACAATATGCATGTGATATGATGAATATAGTAAATAGACATCAAGTGTAGGCAGTATAATAATCTTTACTATCTAACTGTTGTAATTAAGTCAGGCCAAATTGATTTACCTTTATAGAACCACATATGCGTGCCAAGTAACGCAATATTCTTATTTCATGTTTAGTATGAACTTTTTCATTGTCGGACATTGAAAAAGTCCTAATATTACATGACATTATTCTTTCATGCCCGACCACAATTTTCCCGAGCAAACCCAAGTTCTTGCCTCGTAAGATCGTACACAAATCTAGTATTCTGCTGTAGCTTGGACCCCAACACAATCTTGGTTCCTCTCATGAAATTGGCACAAAAGTGATGCATGTGAGGCACGAACTCAAACAAGTTCATTGACTCCAGATGAAGATCAGCCTGTGCAAAATGGAAAGTCATTGTTGGGTATGCTTTGAATCCCGGTGGTGTCTTATAACATAGCTCAAGCCCATATCTATGTCCGTCAATAGGCGTCACATCGTACCTCGCAAAGTAGCTCGATAATCTTGACTTGACCAGTTGGTAAGCGCGGTCGACTAAGAATGTGACTGTCGAACCAGTGTCTATTATACAACCGCCAGTCCCGTCTGGATTAATCGTGAAGGTAGTCGACGAGAGGTTCAGCTTTTGGTGATTGAAACTCAGATCCTCTAAGTTCAAATAGTAAGTATGTTTTGATGTGTTGGCCGTCAAAAATGGAGTCTTCCGTAGGTTTGGTGGTTCAACAACTTCGTCGCCAAATTGAAGGTAGCTAATGCCACGGTAGTTATCAGGCACAAGGCAATAGGAGAACCGCCTGCCTAGCACATGAGAGGCCACTTGCAACGCGAATGATTGCGGTTCCCGATTCATCGCCAATATCCCGGCAACCCGACGAGCTCTTCTTGTAAACATTATTTTGCTACTTTCTCGTGAACAGCCAAACACGAGGTCCTCGAAGGTCTTAGTCGATCCTCGCCTAGATGTCGCAAAGGTGAAAAGCTCGGTCGCAACATCGCCTCTTGTGAAAGTTCTATCGGCGTACCTTACATGTGCCAAATATTCATTAAGAGCACTATAAGATGGCAAAGATCGGTAAGGAATGGAAAGGCAAGCGGTTATTAGTTATACCTGTATTCATAATGACACGAGCCATTACGGCATGGATATGGCGCACAGAGTGGGTGGTCGCAAGAGGCTAGTCGGTAGGTTTTGGAGGAAGCAGGCTTATACAGCGGCGGGTTCTGTGCGAAGCAGAGATGGCATGGGTGGCATTGGATCCATACAAGTGTACTTGCTGTGTCTAGTTGCAAATATTGTTGGATGGGAGGGTTGCCGATGCCGATCTTTACTACGTATAAAACCCCAGCCCGATCGATTATTGGTCGAATGCCTCTCTCGAGCGACTGAAGCTGGCGGAGGCGAAACTTGGAGAGCTTTACATGGCGATGGATTCTTTTTATGTCGGAAAGATTTCCAGGGTAAATAGGAGAGTGGATGGAGTCCCTATGTATTACCTCCAAGGTTAAGCTCTTCTTCGATGGGGAAGCAAGGGTTGAGCTTATTAGGAGTGCTACAATTACAAACAAGGGTACCATTGGAAGTGATTTTTTTTTTTTCAATGGTGGATGAATATGGGTTGGGGCATATGATCGTATAGAGTAGGGATATTCAGGTTTCGTTTGGATATATAAACACCTTAATAAAATTGGTATATTTCTTTAATTTATTCAAAAAATTTGTAATATTTTGTAGATGGGGAGTGTAATGAAATATTTCAAATGGATGTCACATGCCACCTTAAGTCATTTTTTGAGAATAAAATGAATTAAATTGTTGGTGAAATATACTATTTTATCAAATCATGAATTAATTATAAGATTTTTTTAAAGTATAAAAATTAAACTCTTTGCTTCCAACTATGCAAGAAAATTTTCAAACCGAATAGGTTATCTTTGAATGTCTTATTCCAACATCTAAATAGAGTAGTAACGTCAAAAGATAAAAGTTGTGTGACCAAATTTTTTGAGGTATTCCTTTGTGAATGGGAACAACAATTAATAAGATATATCAAACGATAGCTAGCGAATCAGAGAAAACTTGGTTGTGATATGCTAGGGATAGCTGGCCAATTAAGGCCAAAAATGTATTAATGGCAAGTTGACTCCAAAAGAATTCCTCATTTCTCTTGTGTGTTTAGTAAAATCCATTGGATGTAAATCACTTTCTATTACTCTACAGCAATCATAATAATATATTAAGGGTTAATTAATTATTTCAATACCTTTCTAAAAAGGTGTAATTTTATAAATGCCCCTCCAAATTGGGAAATATCATTGGTGTCTTTATATATATAAAAGCGCTTAGGGTTTAGGGTTAGAATTTGGGGTTTGGAGGAGTATTGGTGATAGTTTTATATATTTAGAGGGTATTAGTGATAGTTTTGGATGATTAGAAGGGCATGATGATAGTTTTGTATGTTTAGAGGGTATTAGTGATAGTTTTGGATATCCAAAGGGGTATTGGTGATATTTTAAATTTAAACTTTGGAGGAGCATCTATGATATTTGTGGAGTTTAGATGGGTAGGTTTGAAATTTTTTCTAATATTAATAAGTTGTTAATATTAATAGAAAGTTTCAACCGAATCACAAAATTATGTTATCATTTTTTCATAAAAATCCTTTAAATTTGAAATTTGCAATTAATTGAAAGAAAATGGTGCTGGTACACCTTAAAATCCTTTGAGTTTTTAATATTCGAAAACATAATAATTTTGATAAGACAGTGATCCAATATAAGTCCATGGATAGGGGATGTAAAATTTACACCCTCTTTTAGGTGTACCAGTAGCATTGCTCAAATTTGTAATTGATCCAAATCTATCTATAAGTAAAAATATATTGGAAAAATTGTTCGCAAGCTGAATAAGTTCCTGAACCAGTTGACCAAATCATATGTTGACCAAGACAAGAATCCCAACTAACCGTAACTCAACTATGAATATGACCCTCGATCGATAGAGAATCTGACTTCTTTGATCAAGCGATGAGTTGGGGAGGGATCCATTCACCCGGGTTCTCATTCAACATAAATATTCTAGGGAAAAACCGCAGACAAAAACTTATGAAATGTTGGTTGGAACCAAGAGCCGAACTAACTTAATTTCATTGATTTTTTGAAGAAAACTTTAGGAATTAGAGAGAATGAGCACGAGGGCTCTGTTTACAAATCCTAAGTTAAAAGTTAAGAATACAACTACTTAATTTTAAAGCAACTATAAAATATATGAAACTAAAACTAAGTAAAATGCTATGGTCATGTATTCGGGAAGGATCTTTAATTATTACAGGCCACCTTCTTTTATTTATAGGACTACTTTTCTATTCAGTTGCCTTACACTTATTAAACGGTTGTTATCATATAAAAAGTGTCACACCCCGGGTCATAGCGAAAGCTCCCGGGAAGAGCTAACAGATCAACTGTATGCACCGCGTTGTCCCTATGAATACAAAGACAACAAACATGAATAATCTCAGTAATCAAACAAAGACAGAGAGTGATAGGATATCAAATCCAATCATACACATTCTACTAAGAAATTACAAGTACAAAATATGTTTTGCAACTGTCTCCACAATATAATTTACATCAGTTCTCTATATACATTAGATACACTGGGTCATCTCTATAGGTCGTTTGGATCGGCGATCGCTAACCAGCTCGCAGGCTCTTTGCCACGTTCACTGGCGGATGATGTCTCTAAAAAGAAATAACCACAAAAGCATGAGAATTATGAAATAGTTCCTAGTAAGTTTAGAGAAGATTCATTTGGCCACACTCTATTTAGAGAAGTCCGCTTGTATTTGGTGGAAGACAACTAAGCAAAATCGGCCGGCCAACTTGCCCCCTCCTACGTGGGATGACTTTCGGGGAATGTTGTCAATACATACTTCCCCAATAGTGAGAAAAAGGAGGATGAAGACTTCAAAAAGTTGCGGCAGGGAACCGTATGGTGTGAGAATATGAACGGGAGTTCTCCCACATCGTTAATTGTATCCCATTTGTAGTTCGAGTTGATAAGCACAAGACGGAGTGCTTTGAGTGTGGACTTCAACCGGAGATTTACGAGGCGGTTCAATCCCTTAAGTTGCAAACCTTTGCTGAAGTGATGTATAGTGTGACACCCCAACTTCCCAGGGGGTCATCCATTCTAGGACTACTCCCGTCCTAGCACGCTCAACTCTCTCAACCTCTTGGGCCTAGCCACCACCCAAAATGCTTAAGCCGGGTTGAGAGGTTATCCCTATTATATCTTTTATATAGAACTATCTAGGGTGTCACATATAGAGCACTCTGGGTAGAGCTAGCAAGGACTCACCATTGCTCGGGAGGAGCAAGAGGCCCCGGGAAATAGAAAGAAGAAAAGGCGACTCATGGGAAGTTCTAGTGGTTAATCTAGCTCAAAATTAAGGACCTCCTAAACACCCGCGCTCGCAATGTGGGGATCGTGGATCAATTGCTACACGGTTTATGTCCAAGTGCATAATTTGCGGCAGGGATCACCAACCACAACAATGTGTTTTGCATGGGGAAAAGTGCTTTAGGTGTGGATAGTTGGACGATCAACAGACTGGCTGCAACGAGGGGAGCATATCTGCCCACGTCGACTACAAGACACACTATAACAATGTTACCTGTACACCCCAAATGGGTAAATCTTATACCCCCTTCATCCAATGGCCTATGTTATCCTCGTCTCCTCAACTTTGTTTTAAATATTAAAAATCTCAAAGGTTTTACAAACCCTAGATTAGGGGTACTGTAAGATGTACACCCTTTTTTGTGATGTACAGCTAGTATTTTCTTTTACAAAATACATTAGCAAATTTCCAAAAAAATAAATAAATAAATTGAGAATCCTTTTCCCCATTAAACCCACAGAGTAAAATTGAGATTTAAGAGTTAAGTGTCTAGCTGTCGTAGGTTAATTTCCGACGAGCTCTATTTCGGGAAACATAGGCGAAGAAATTTTAGCATATATAAATTTGCAAACTTGCGTGTGATAAAAAACTAAAAATAGCTATCAGCGACTGTTGCTAATTGATATCTGAGTTTAAAGTTTGAAGCATGATTTCTTCACATTTTCGGCTAAGTTCATTTAAAAAAGGACAAAAATAAAATATGGCAGAACAGTACTGCTAAAACTTTTTCAGCTAAGTTCATTTCAAAAAGTTTGAAGCATGGTTTCTTCACATTTTCAGCCAAATTTTTTATTTGCGGAACACTGCTAAAACTTACGACTGTCGAAAGCAAAAACTAAAGCAGTGCCAAACAAGCCCTTAAAGTTTAAAGTTCAAATAAAATATGGCACAATATTCAAATAAGGTCCTTGCGTTTCTAGTACATATTTAATTTTTCGTTTGTCGTTTGTCCAATGTTTATGAGCATTCAAAATCATCTCATTTGAGTTTGATCATAATTATATAATATAAGTATTACAAAACTCGAAAAGAAAAGGAACAAAAATACTGCACCCTTAATCCAAGCTCATTCAACTGAGAAAAATACAGAGAACAAAAACTATTGTTTCTGAAAGTTCCCATCTTCCCAAAAAGAATCCAAAATTAAATAATAAAACTAGGACTGAAAATTGAAAACAATACAGTAGCAGAAAATAATTATTAGTCATTATAAACAGACCATCAAAAAACCATACCATATAAGTATATAATATTAGGATTTTCATAAATATGGCACAATTAATCATATTGAAATCTAGATTTACTATAAATAAAGATCAATCATAATAGATATAGAACTGTTTGATATGATATATTTTATCTTTTCTATTTATTTAAATTAAATAAAATTCTAACCAGAGCTTTGATGAGAAATCAATCTGGACTATATATAAAAGGGTGCTAATCATGCCATCATCTGACGTGCATTCTGGTAAAGAATTACTATCTGTTCCGCATCATATGAGAGAGTGGCTGAGACAAGAGGAGAACTTAAATTACCCAAATTTCAGTTGGTGACATTCATATCACTACCGGACTTCTCGCTTCTGTAAATTGATCAAGACTTTCTTCTCTTTGGCATTCTATGAGTAAAATTTTATTCTATTTATGATCCTAAATATTGATCTATACTTAGTTTTGTTATTTTTACATGATAATATAGATTTATCAATCGGTATCGAAGCAATATTAAAATTGATATATATTTTGCAAAATATCTGATTGCGTATAAAATCGTTATTCATATGTCTAGCATATCTTTTTTTTTTACTTTCCATAATTGTGAAACTGTTCATCATCTTGTCGCCGCTAAATCTCGCGGTGGCGGCATGTTCCAGTCGCATGTTCACATGCATAAAGTTTTATTGCTACGTGCATATCTGGAAAGATGATGACAATGAATAATATGTTTCTGGTTAGGATCTTCTAAAATTACATAGATCACTAATTAATTAATGCCAACTGTTTTTCGCATGTGAGTTTTAATTTTATTTTGGCTCACATCATGTAATAATTAGTTGTGCCCAAATTAGGGGTTTCAACGAGCCGAACACGAGCTGGCTCGTTTAAGTATCGAGTCAAAAAATTCAGTTTGTGTTCGGCTCGTTTATTAACAAGTCAAACACGAACTAGCTCACAAACAACAAGTTAAAAAGATTAGAAAGAATATATGTATATAGAAAATAAATTTATGAGATCTTACCTAATCTAGCAGTTGAAATTTTACATATAAATTAGTTTTTTATAATTGAGTTAGATTTTATATTTATGTTGAGCTAAAAATTAAATAATACAAATTTATATTTATATATATAATTATTTATTTATATATCTAAATATAAATATATGTATTCGAGCTGTTATCGAGCAAAACACGAGCGAGCTGACCCCAACTTGCGTTCGGCTCGTTTATTAAACAAGCTGAAAAATTCAGCTCGTGTTCCGCTCGTTTACTAATATTCGATCTCGAACTCATTTCAATTCTGTACATATAAGACCTGTATATATCAATTTTGTTGACCACATCCAACCTTTGGATGAAAGTTGACTTCGGCAAGTCTAACATCGACCCACTTATTGTTGTTCCTTTTTGGTTTCATTCGGTTATATCGACTTATTTTGATTTGGATCTGAATTGAAAGAATTCTGATTATGATCCCTCAGTGTAGGGACTATTTTGCTAGAGCGCCAAAATTAGGTAAAACAGATTTGTATATTGCCCTTGATTTTTATGCTTTTGAGCCGATGTGCTCTGCAATATATTGTTAACGTACAGAATCCGTTTACATAAGGACTAAATCTTGAATACAATATTAATTTATTTTTATTGTATATTTGTGGTCAAATAAGGATACATAAAGTTTGCATTATGATATTATCCTTTAAATTATTATTATATATCATATATAGCGTGTTATTTTGACCAAACATAATATAAAAATTAAATAATCATAATGGTTGTTAGATTATTTAATACTCGGGGCTAAGTTGAATTAATTTATTATTTCGATTGGTTAGGTGCAAGCCAAACGACCATAACTAAAAAAAAATAATGACTTACTTTAAAGCAGCACTTTCAGATAATTTTCATATTAATCGTGCGACACCAAGTCAGGTTAATGTAGTATTTTAACTGTTCGAGTGCAAGCCAAAGCGGTCCTGACCAGTAGAAAAGGTGAATTAATCACTTTAAAAAAGTGCATGCAGAAATTGCATCCTAATATTATGTTTAGTCTCCTAAAGAAGGTTTAGACATGAAGTTATATGTGGGTGGTATAGGATGACAATTTTGTTATAGCTTGTTTGGAGAAATTTGTCTGGACAAACCTGACAATTTTTTCATATGAAAATTTGAGATTATATGACCTACAGAAAATTGAAATTAATCTCAGATGAAGAGATCGCATATTTATGTTTAAAACTCTACTCGTAAAGGAGGTGTTATGATATCATATAAGTTGTATGCATACAGAAAGATAAATACTTATGCTCATAATTTTGCTCCCAAATGAGGTGTTGTGACACCATATAAAGTGTATTTTTCTAATTTTGGTGTGGTAATATTTAGATGTGGTATTTTATTAATAAAACATGCATTTTTATTTTATATTTCAGCTATGACTTCATTCTTTATATGGTGATTCTGTTTCTATACTTAATGGTTCTAATTATTCGGAGTGAAAAAACATATCATACTTACATTAAGGTGCATGGACCTTGATTTGGCTTTGAGAGAGGACAAACTTTCTCCTCTTACAGATCAAACTACGCCAATGCAAACACCATTTGAAAAAGTGGGAGCACTCTAATTGGCTTAGTTTAATGCTAATAAAGGCGCGTATTGGTAAAAACATCCGAATTTGATTCCAGAATGTAAAGACAGCCCACTATTTCTTATACGCTGTGGAGCAACAGTTTGTAAATTCTAATAAAATTTTGGTTAGCACTCTAATGAATAAACTGTCTTCCATGAAGTACTCTGGAAAAAGTTTGATTCGTGAGCATATTATGGAAATACGAGATATTGCAGCGCAGCTCACTGCACTTAAAGTAACCATCTCTGATTCAGTCTTAGTGCACTTTATTTTGAACTTCGTGCCATCTGAATACAGGACCATTTCAGATCTCTTATAACACATATAAAGATAAATGGTCAATAAATAAATTGCTGACTATGTGTGTGCAAGAGAAAGGCAGGCTGATGCAAGAGAAACAAAATACAGTTACCTTTATGTCTCAAAAGAAACAAATAAAACATGCTAAAAATGGTAAAGACAAGAATGACTAAAAAAGGAAGAATAAGGAAGTCCCATTTAGTTCACAAGACTAATCAAGTAATTGAACTCCCAAGTGCTTCCTTTGTATGAAAAAAGATCATAAGAATAAGGACAACCAAAAGTATCAGAAATGGCTCTAGAAGAATGTTAAGTTTCTGGTTTTGATGCATGGGTTGCATTTAGTTACTGTTCCATCTAATACATAGTTGATTGACTCTGGTGCCACATGCCATGTGGCGAATTCCATGCAAGGATTTTGGAACTGCAGAAAACCCAATAAAGATGAAGCCACTATCTATACTGCTGGAGGAAATCCAACTGAAGTAGAATTTGTAGGAACATTTAGATTAGTTCTTTCTAGTGGTCATATTTTGGATTTAGTTGATATATTTTATGTTCCAATTTTTCTAAGAATTTAATTTCTATTTCAAAATTTGTTAGTTTGGGATATAGTTTTAGTTTTGATAATAAAGCTTTATCATGTTCATACAAATTTAAGATAGTTGGTTCTGATATTTTGAAAAATAATTTATATAAAGTATCTTTAGATCATTCATATAGTGAAATCCTTCTTACCAGGCATAAAAATATTGGATCAATACGTGGCATTAATAATAAAATGTCATCCATATTATGGCATAAAAGGTTGGGACATATCTCTAAACAGAGAATCCAAAAGTTAACTAGAGAAGGCATTTTAGATGATCTCGACTTCTCTGACTTTGGAACGTGTGTGGACTGCATAAAGAGAAAACATACCAAAACCTCCTTTGAAGGTGCTAAAAGGTGTGATAAATATTAGAGCTGATTCATATCAATATTTGCGTACCTCTTCCTCCCTCGATTGCTGGCCATATATATTTTATCACATTTACTGATGACCACTCTCGATAGAGCTATCACTATTTGCTTAAAGAAAAATCTGAAAAATTAAGTGCCTTTAAAGCTTTGTTTTGTTCGGGTATAAGTAAGAACTGCTTATTCCAGGAATAGGTACAAGTTCAGGTATAAGCAAGAACTAGACTAATTTTGCGTCTGAATGAAAATTGGATTCTTTCCGGGAATAAGAAAAATAGCGTTTGGATAGATAAGATGGAATAAGAAAAATATTGAGTAGTTATAAATAAAAAATAATGATATTACCCCTCTCATTAAATTTAAATTTGAATTTTTAAATTTCATATTTGAATTTCTAAATTAAAATTTTAACTTTCAAATTTCAAAATTCAAATTTAAAATCTCAAATTGTAAATTTCAAAATTCAAAATTTTAATTTTAAATTTTAAATTTAAGATCAAATTTAAATTTGAAAAATGTAAAATATCAAATTTAAAAATTTAAAATTTAAAATTTAAAATTAGAATTTAAATTTTGTAATAAATTTAAAACTCTCTCTCTCTCTCTCTCTCTCTCTTGCGGAAAGGCTGGAACAAGCTTGTTCCAGCTTGTTCCACCTAAGGGGTGGGAACAATAGTTCCCACCTTAACTGTTGTTCCCACCTCACTCTTTTTTTGTTTGGATACAAGAGGGAGAATAAGGTCTTATTCCCCTCCTTATACCCCAACAAAACAGCACCTTAGGTATCGTTTGGTTCGGGAATAAGCAAAAAGTGACTATTCCAGGGATAGGTATAAATTAAGGTATAAGCGGGGATTAAATCAATTTTGCGTTTGGATGAAAATGAAATTTTTCTCGGGAATAAGGAAAATAGTGTTTGGATGGTTTGATTGGAATTGCGAGGATAAGAATAATTATAATTTTAAACAATAATATTTTATCTAATTAATTAAGACGAAATATTAATTAAGTAATAATTTAACTTATTTAATCTACTAAATAATTATGAATATTGCTAAAAACTCTTAATATTAATAAATAAATTAATTGGTAATTAATAATTTAATTAATTACAAATAATTTAATAAAATAATAAATAAATAAATAAATTAGTTAATAATAGTCAGATGATTAATTAAGAAAATAATTAAATTACTCAAAATATTAATTAATTAAACAATATAATTAATTATTTAATTAGTAAATTAATTAAATTAATGAATTAATTACTCAAAAAATTAATTAAATATTTATTAAAGTAATAAATTAAATAGTTAATTAATTATCTAGTTAATTAGTAAATAAATTAATATATAAATTATTAATTAAATAATATTTATTATAAATCTAGCTTGGATATTTTATTCTTTTATTATTAATTAAATATATTATGTTTATATAATTTATGTTTAAATAAATTTATAATCTTAATTAAATTTAGAATTAAGTTTGGAATAGCGCTATTCCGTCAAAACGATGGAATAGTTTATCCCAGCTATTCCGGAATAACCGAGAATAACAAAGTTTGACCGGGATAAAATATTCCGGCCAAACTTCGTTTCGTTTGGCGGAATAGCGGGGATAACTTTGTTATCCCCGCTTTAACCCCCGAACCAAACGGGGCCTTAAGGTATATAAGGCTAAAGTAGAGAATCAACTCGAGAAAAGGATAAAAGTAGTCATATCAGATAGGGGTGGTGAATATTTTGGTAGAGAAATAGATAAGGGCCAAATCCCTAATCCTTTTGCTAAGTTTCTGGAGCAGTGTGGAATAGTTTTACAATACATCATGCCCGGAACACCTGATCAGAATGGTGTTGCTGAAAGAAGGAACCGCACATTAATTGATATGGTCAGGAGTATGATCAGTAATTCTACCCTTCCGATATCATTATGGGGTGAGGCACTCAATACTGGTTGTATATTCTTAATCGAGTCCCTACTAAGGCTGTCACTAAGACTCCTTTTGAGCTTTGAACAGGTAAGAAACCAAGTTTAAGACATATTCATATATGGGATTGTTAAGTTGAGACCAAAACGTATGACTCACAAACAAAGAAATTGGACCTTCGAACAATATCAGGATATTTTATTGGTTATTCGGAAAGGTCCAAAGGGTATAATTTTTATTGTCTATCACTTCCTATAAAAATTGCATAAACTAAAACAACATGATTTATTTAGGATAAAAGTGGGAGCTCTGAGCCTCGATTCATTGAATTTGAGAAAATCTAAGAGCATACAGATTCTGTACAGGACAGACCCACTATTGTCCCTCATAATTTGATGGTTCCAGTTCTAGTGGAACAACAAGATATTTTGGAACCACAAAGTGAAGATGAACCTATCATTGATAATTAACATCAAGATGTACAAGTGTATGATCAGATAGATTTAAGAAGATTCTCAAGACATAGAAGACTAGGTATGTCTAGTGATTATATTATCTATCTTTATGAGAATGGCCAGAACTTAGATGATCCTCTTAGTTTTTCTAAAACCATAAATAATAATAATGCTACGGAATGGTACAATGTCATGAAAGATGAGATTAAATTCATGAACAACAATAATGTATGGGATCTTGTTGAGTTATAGGAATTAAACCCGTAGGATGCAAGTGGATTTATAAAACCAAATGAAACTCTAAAGGTAACATAGAGAGATACAAGGCCCATTTTGTGGTAAAAAGGTTTACTCAAAAGAAAGCATTGACTATAACGAGACTTTCTCTCCAGTATTCAGAAAGAAATTTTTTCGTGTTATTATGGCTCTGATTGCTCATTTCAATTTCGAGCTACACCAGATAGATAATAAAACTCTTTTTTAAAATGAGGATCTCTATGAAGAGGTGTATATGAGTCAGCCCGAAGGATTCTCGTAAAAAAAAAGGAGCAGTTGGTATGCAAATTAAAGAAATCAATATATGGACTAAAATAGGCCTCCCGACAATGGTACTTAAAGTTTAAACAAACTGTTTTGACCTTTGGTTTTAAGAAAAACATTATTGATCAATATATTTATCTGAAGATTAGTGGGAGTAAAATAATTTTCTTAGTCCTTTATATTGATGATATTTTGCTTGTCAGTAATGATCTTGGGCTATTGCATGACACTAAAGAATTTCTTTTCTAAAATTTTGAAATAAAAGATTTAAGTGAGGCCTTATATGTTCTTGGTATTGAAATTAAAAGGGATAGGCATAAAGGTTTACTCGGTCTATCTCAAAAAGCCTACATAAAAAAAGTTTTGAAATTTTTTGAAATGTATAATTATAAGCCTAGTATTTCTTTTGTCCAGGGGATAAGCTTAATGCTTTTAAGTGTCCAAAAACTAATTAGAAATTGAACAGATGAAAAATATACCCTTTGCCTCTACAGTTGGTAGTCTTATGTATGCATAGACGTGCACATGTCCGGATATTATTTTTGCCATTGGATTACTTGGTAGGTATTAAAGTAATCCAGGTATGGAGCATTGGAGGCTGCAAAGAAGGTTATGAGGTACTTGAAGGGTACTTTGGATCATATGCTGATATACAGGAGATCAGATCACTTGGAGCTGATCGAGTATTCCGACTCTGATTTTGCTCGATGCCCAGATATCAGAAAATCTACAACTAGGTATATTTTTCTACTTTCTGGTCGAGCAATTTCATGAAAGAGCAGCAAACAAAGTGTTACTGCCCCTTCCACCATGGCTGGAGAATATATTGCATGTTACGAGACCACATCTACTTGGCTTAGGAATTTCATCACAGACTTAAAGATTGTGGACTCCATTGCTCGTCCAATAAGAATATTTTGTGATAGTTCAGTTGCAGTTTTCTTTGCCAATGACAATAAAAGTACAAAAGGGTGTAAACACTTGGACACTAAATATTTTATTGTAAGAGAGAAGATAGAGGAAGGTTAAATTACAATTAAATACATCAGTACCAAGTGTATGATTACAGATCCAATGACCAAGGGACTAGCACCTGGGCCATATACAGATCATGTTAGTAGCATAGGTCAGATTAGTTCTTTTGATGTATAAGATAAGATTATAACATTTTTATTTTCTTTCAATAAAGTTAAAATTTTGATGCGGCTATGTTGGACCATTTAATAGATATAAAATTTTGTCTATTAACGAATGAACATATAGTTCGCAGTTCATTCATAAAGTTGTGCCACATAAACTACTTGGCTAGGAGATGAAGATGATATGGCAATTTTGGAAGAAAATTTTCAATATGAAAAGGTGGACCGCCATAGTTTCTACCATTATAGTCTTTTAGTTTAAGTTAAGGATCAAGTAATTAAGTTCTACAGTATTTGACCATAAGTTTTTCAATAATGCACAATAAAGTTTGGAATATAGCAAATCCGTTCATGAAATATGATTAATATGAGTCAAATAGGAGATTGTTAGAATTTTCATAAATGTGGCACAGTTAATAATATTCAAATCTAAATTTACTATAAATAAAGGTCAATCATAATAGATATAGAACTACTTGATATGATATATCTTATCTCTTTTTTATCTATTTAAATTAAATAAAATCCTAATCAGACTTTGATAGGAAGTCGATCTAGACTATATATAAAAGGGGTACTGGTCATGCCACCTTCTCATGTGCATTCTGGTGAAAAATTAACATATGTTCCACACTATATGAGAAAGTGCCTGAAGGAGGAGAAACCAGATTACCCAAATTCGGTTGGTGATATTCATATCGCTGCCGGACTTCTCGCTTTCACAGATTGATCAAGAATTTTTTCTCTATGGTATTCTTTGAGTTATATTTTATTCTGTTTATGATTCTAGATATTGGTATGTACTTAGATTTGTTATTTTACATGCCAATATAGATCTATCATATAAAACATTACAACATCTTTTTGAGATCTTTGTTTGTCAAAGCATAGATCCAACAACTAGATCAATTTAAACCTTTTTGACCCACTTGATGCACCAAAATATTACGAACCTAAAAATAAATAATATACAATAAAGAATCTCGAATAGTTCTAGATTCAAGATGTAATACTCGAACAATTTATTGATCCTTTTTGGGACACACTAATAGTTATAGGTTCGCACAAAGGCCACTATTGTTTTAGTTTCGAAAACTGATTACATGGAATTGAAGAATAGCCCATTAAAGATTAATAGCGGAATCAAGATAGCTCGAAGAGAAGGTATCCTTACAAGACATTTCATCAAACACCTATAAATGAAAGAGACCCACAGAGGAAGCATAAAAGAATAAAAAGGGTGTTAAGACTAAAAATTACTAATACCGGATAGAATTCTAAACCCAGTAGAATTTTCTTGCTGCCTAAATCCAAAAATTGTGTTTCTCACAAGCTGCTGCAAATTTCAAAGCTCTCTTCTCTACATTATTGATGGTATCATAGCAAAGTAGCAAGATGGAAACAAACATAAGGTATCATCGAAACACCTTGAAAAGGTTGCAAGAGCTAACTAGTTTTCTTGGATAATTTCATGAATCCTCTCTCAAGATATTGGAAGTGGCTTTAAGGCCCCTCATCGCCGCCTCATTCTCTTTCTCCCTTTTCTTTTTCTAGCATAGTAGGGCTTCAAATGTGCTTCTTTGAGAGGCAGCACCTGTTTCTACCTCTACACTCAGATATTGAATTGTGGCAATGGTTAAACTAGTTGTAACACCCCATACTTTTATTTCTTTTGTTTGGGCTCCCTTTCTTTTGAAAATTATACTTTTTTGTAAATATTAAAAGCTGAGGGGCTACATGACTATGTATATGTAATTACAGTTTCTAGCTTTTTTCTATGGTTAGACTTGAATGTGTGCTACTTTGTTTATTGTAGAATAGAGACATGTCATATTATGTTCAGTGTATTATTTGTCGTGATAGTGGGTAGTTATGTATTGTTATGTAATCTGATACTTAGGTATTTTGTAATGAATGAATAGGGCAAGGAATTTGTCATTTCTCTTCTTCTCCGTTCGTAGAAGGAAGATCCCCTTGAAGAAGATCGACTCTAAGGTTTAGTCCTTAGGAGGAAGATCCCCCTCGCAGAGAATCAACTCTAAGGTTTAAAAATTTGAACGTAACACAAAATTCATAAATGCCTTTCATCGCTGCGCACGCCCTTAGTATCACCATGTCATATGCCTTCCAAATCCATGTAGAACGCCATCCTAGTGTACAGGGTGTCGGAGGTGGGACCGATGCCGCCAAATAAGGTGGCAAGGGCTGGATCGGCGGCAGTGACAAGATGTGCAACATGGTGGCGGCAGCGACAGAGGATGGATCGGCGGTGGCAGAATCTACAGCCGCGACGATCGAGGACAGATTGGCAGCTGCGATTGAGGCAACGGCGAGATCTACGGTGACTGTGGCGGCAACAGACGCGAGATCAGTGGTCGCGGCTGGATCGGTAGCCGCAGCAAAAATTCGACATCTCTTCCTCGGCGACTCTCTTATTTACTGCAACAACCTCGCCTATATAGGATTCAAAGGAGGTGGAGGCCACTTCAACATGCCAACAATAAAAAATGGAGGTCGGAGCCTCCGTCGAGGATTCTCTCTACTCCATCGCGGAACTCCTCTCCCTCGCCACTGATTTCCCCTACTGCGCTGCCGATTTCCTATCCTCAATCGCGGCTTCTTCTTCCTGTGGCACTAACTCCCTCTTCTCCACTACCAACTCCATCTCCTCTACCACCGACTCCCCTTCCTACGCCATTGATTCCCCCTCCTATGTTGCCAATTCCCTATTCTGCACTGCAGATTCCCTCTTCTGCGCCATCAATCTTGCCTCCGCCGTCGCTATTACGGCCGCCGATTACGCCGCAGTCGTCGATCCAGCCGTGGTTACCGATCTCGCCTCTGCTGTCTCAGCCGCCGCCACAGATCCTGTCGCCGCCTCAGCCACGGCCGCTGATCCGTCCTCTGCTGCCGATGTCGCTGCTCCATCCATTACCGCCGTCGCCGCCACGGTCGGATCCTGTCACTGCCCGCGATCCAGCATCTGCCACCTCATTTGGCAACACCGATCCCGTCTTCGACGCCCCATCCACTAGGACGGTGTTCTACGTGGATTTGGAGAGCGTATGTCATGGTGATACTAAGGGCGTGCACAGCAACAGAAGGTATTTATGGCTTTTGTGTTACTTTCAAGTTTTTAAACCTTGGAGTTGATCCTCTGCGAGGGAGATCTTCCTCCTAAGAACTAAGCCTTAGAGTCGATACTCTTCAAAGGGATCTTCCTCCTACGAACTGAGAAGAAGAGAAATGGCAAATTTCTTGCCTTGTTCATTCATTGCAAAATACTTAAGTATCAGATTACACAACAATACATAACTACCCACTACCATGACAAATAATACACCAAATTGATTATGACGTGTCTCTATTCTACAACAAACAAAGTAGCACATATTCAAGTCTAACCACACGAAAAGACTATATACTTTAATACGAGTGTAATGTGTGCCGTGCTAGGCCTGAATGACCTATATTACCTAGGCCGAAATGGGCTAGAGGTCGGGCTAGCCTGGTCCGGCTTTCAAATCTGGCCGTGCCGTGTCGTGCCGAACCGAAGCTACCAAGCCGTCGATCCGTCCTCCATCGTAGCCACGGCCGCAAATTCCGCCACCCCGTACACTGGAATGGTGTTCTACGTGGGTTTGGAGGGTGTATGCCATGGTGATACTAAGGACATGTGCAACGATAGAAGATATTTATGAATTTTGTGTTATGTTCAAGTTTTTAAACCTTAGAGTTATCCTCTGTGAGGGGATCTTCCTCCTAAAAACTAAACCTTAGAGTTGATTCTCTTCACGGGGATCTTCCTCCTACGAACAAGCCTATATAGGATTCAAAGGAGGTGGAGGTTATTTCAACACGCCAAGAACAAAAAATGGAGGTCGGAGCCTGTGCCGCAGATTCTCTCTACTCCACCATGGAACCCCTCTCCCCTGCCACCAATTCCCTCTCTTGTGCCGCTGATTTTCTATCCTCGGCCGCAGCTTCTTCCTTCTCTGCCACCGACTCTCTCTCCTCCACCGTTGACTCCATCTCCTTCGCTGCCGACTCCCCGTCCTCTGCCACCGATTACCCCTCCTGTGTTGCCGATTCCGTCTCCTGCGACACAGGATTCCCTTTCCTGTTCCGCCGATCCCGGCGGAGGAAGGGGAATCAGCAACACAGAAGGGGAGTCGGCAGCGGAGGAGATAGAGTCAACTGCGGGAGTCGACGGCGGAGGAGGAAGAAACCACGACCGAGGATAGGAAATCAGCAGCGCAAGAGGGGGAACCGTTGGCGGGGAAGAGGGGTTCCACGGTGGAGTAGAGAGAATCCGCGGCGCAGGCTCCGACCTCCATTTTTTGTTGTTGGCGTGTTGAAATAACCTCCACCTCCTCTGAATCCTATATAGGCAAGGCTTGTTGCATTAAATGAGAGAGTCCATGGGAAAAAGATGTCGAATTCCCGTGACTAAGAGCACACATTGCGTGCAACTAAACATGCTATAGACATATCTATACTACATGCAAAACGAATTATACCAATGGCATTCTTGCCTGATATGATACGGAGCGAAGGAGAAGAGCCAGAGTGGGTAGTAATAAGAAGGCTACTCTTGTGTGGTGAGTTAAAATTGTTTTGGTGTTCGTTGCAATGTGATGCTGATAAGCATGAACCGTGACATATAAGCGTGACACTCATTAAAGGCAACCCTATGTGTTGAAACGTGGAGCAATGTTACTCGTCCGTTCAAAAATTGGTGCAAATTGTATATTTTATCATTGGAATGAATATGATTATAGAATTGATTTACTAGTTACATTAGATAACTTACTGGATAGGTGGGATATAAGACATGCATCTTAGTTTACAATGTACAAATAGTATTCACCTTACATGGGACCCTAACTGCCGAGGTGGTCTTCTTGTAGCTAGTAAATCAATTCCATCAACAATGTCTCAACCAATCAAATTTCTTCCTTTGAAGAAAATGTATATACTAATTTTTAAAAAAATTATGATGGAATGGGCGAATCCCAACATTACAATTTGATTGATTCAAAAAAAATTATGATGGAATGGGCGAATCCCAACAGTACAATTTGATTGATTGGAAACATGGATGATATGGTGACACCGCCACATTTTAGACTTTTCCTAACTGCTAGCTAGGAAATGAGAACATGTCGTTGAAGTCTGAAATGAAATGTTATGCAAGTGGTGTATGACCGTAGGATTTAAAAGGTAATAATTTTTTTTTAGGATTTTAGTAACAATCAGAAAAAATGTTATGACAAGTGGATTTATAACAGACCACAAAAAATTAAGAATGTAAGATTTACATCTAGCTATAAGGTGTGTGGGCAGCACTGCTTATGATTTTTAATCCTTAAATGACATGCTTTCAATTGACCTTATTAAAATAAGCAGTTCAATCTAAATGGTAAATCATGTAAGATAAATGGATAATTCCATATCTATTTGTACGCAGTTTTAAAATAAAAAAATCCAGGTTAGTCTGATTAAATAAATCCATATATTTAATTTGTTTTAGGGTATGTTTAGTTTGTCGAAAGTGAAGCATCGAAAATAGCACTTTTGAAAAGTGACGCTTTATCGGTTGTTTGATTTGAGAAAGTAAATAGAAAAGTCACTTTACAAAAGCTGATTGATAAAAAAAGTTATAACTAAATCTCACTTTTTAAACTTCGGCGCAAAAAATTTCGAAGTGACCGAAAGTACAAAAGTCTTATAAAAAATGTTCTATTTAGTCTCAACTTTAATATTTGAATTTGTTTTTAAAGTTGAATTTCAACTTAAATTTGAATTAAAATTATGAATTTAATTTCACATTCTAAATTTTATTTCTAAATTCAACACAAATTTTTTAAATTCAATTTTGTGAGATTATATTTAAATTTAAGTTTTTTAATTTTTAATTTTTAATTTTTATTTAAATTCAAATTCTATTTTAATTAAAATTTTTAAATTTCAATTGTAATAAAATTATTTTTAGCTAGGAACTTCAACTCGAACTTTGAATTCAAATTGTTCCAAACTATAAATTCAAATTATTAATTGAACTTAAATTCAAAATTTAAATTTTTAAGTACAAATTCAAATTCAAATTTAATTTTGCAGTTTTAATGTAATTTCAATAATGAGTATTAGCTTGCACTTTGAATTTGAATTATTAACTCAAATGTTCAATTTAAATTGTGATTTAAACTCAAATTCTAATTTTAATTTTAATTTTAATTCTCATTGTAAATTCATATTTGAATTTAGAGTTTAAGATCAAACAATAAATTAAAGTTTGATTCAAATCATAAATTCAAATTATAAATTCACATGTTAATTAATGTTTGAATTTTTATGTTGATTTTCAGCCCTGAGTTGTAACATAAATTTTAAATTCAAATTGTAAATTTTATTGTCCATCTTAAATTTTAATTATAAATTCAAATTAGAATTAAGTTTGAATTTAAATTTTAAAATTTAATTTTGGATTCTGAATATAAATATAAATTTTTAATTTAAATTATGAATTTAACTTGTTTGTTTATATTTTCACTTCTAGTAATCAGACAATCAAAACCAAAAAATTATAATTTTTTAAAATTATAATTTTCAGTCACTTTTGTAAAAGTTACCTTTATAAAAGTGACCTTTTTTTACTTTAACCATTTTCGAGCAACCAAACATCCCTTTAATCTAATATACCTAGGGATGTAAAATGGGCCTGGCGGCCCATGGTCGCTTTGACCGGCACAACTCTAGACCGGGTCCGAGCAGGCACGTCGGCACAGATACTATAGAACCCGGAGGAGGGAGTAGGAATGTCAATGGGTCGGGTTTGGGTCGGGTTTTCAAAAACCCGAACCCGAACCCGACAACCAAATTGAAACCCGAACCCGGACCCGAACCCGGCGGGTTTTAAAAATCCGTACCCATACCCGACCCGATCAAAAACCCGAAACCCGAACCCGAAAATCCAAACCCGAAGTAATGATTTTTTTTACTATATTTCAAAATATACCGTTGGATGAAGATCCAACAGATAAAATTATTAGGCATTTTATATATTGTATAAATAAATAAATAATATGTATATAATTTATTCGGGTTTGGGTTCGGGTTCGGGTTCGGGTTCGGGTTCGGGTCGGGTACATACGAAATCCATATCCGTACCCATACCTGTCGGGTTTTTATTTTCTATATCCAAACCCAAATCCATATCCATTTAGTTCGGGTAAACCCGCCCCGTTCGGGTTCGGGTTCGGGTAATATTTCGGATATCCATACCCATTGACATCCCTAGGAGGGAGTAGGGCTGGCAAATGAGCGAGCCGGCTCGTGTTCGACTCGCGTTCGGCTCGATATTCGGCTCGCTCGAGCTTGGCTCAAATTAATTTCAAACAAGCTTGAGCCTAAATTTAGGCTCGAAATTAATTTCAAGCCAAGCTTGAGTATTACTGGGCTCGCTCGAATTAGGCTCGAAAAGCTCGATATATATATATATATATATATATATATATATATATATATATATATAGTTGAGCTAGAATACTATTAATAGTATTTAGCCCATTTTGCTATCAAGTTTTTAGCCTTAGGATAAGTCCCTTTGATCATTCTAGCCATTGGATTAAATACTATAACCCAGTGGGGACTACTCAACCCTAGGGGGACCACTCAATCCTAACAAACAACTATTATCTCAATCCTACGATTTTTTATCCAAGGGCTAAAAAGTTGGTGGCAAAAAAAGGCTGGTGCTATCGATAGCATTCCAGCCCAACTCTAAATATATATATATATATATATATAAAAATTATGCTACTATACTGTTAATAGTATCAACCACTTGCTATTAGATTTTCAATTTTTGGATGAAAGGATGTGCGGTTAGAATGATAGTGATCCCCTAGGGTTGAGTGGATAGTTAGTTGAATAGTATGATCTAATAGGTAGAAATAGTCAAAGGAGTAGATCTGACGACACAAATTTTGATAACACCAAGCGTTTGGTGCTATCGATAGCATAGTAGCCGGACTATATATATATATATATATATATATATATATATATATATATATATATATATATTCCGGCTACTATACTATCTATATTATCGATAATACCAAGCGCTTTGTGCTATCGAGTTTTCTGCCATTAGATCTATCTATATATATAGAGTCCAACTATTATACCATCGATAATACCAAGCGTTTGGTGCTATCGAGTTTTTTGCCGTTAGATCTACTCCTTTGGCCATTTCCATCCGTTAGATCATACTATTCAACTAGCCACCCACTCAACCTTAGGGGGCTACTATCATCCTGACCGCACATCCCTTCATCCAAGGGCCGAAAATCTAATAGCAATCGGTTGGTACTATTAATAATATAGTAGCCTAATTATATATATGTTAGAGCTATTATACTCTTACAAGTATAGACCATTTTATACTTATAAATTTTCGGTCGTTGGATGAAGGGATGTGCGATTAGGATGATAACGGTCCCCTAGGATTGAGTGAGTGGTTGGTTGAATAGTGCATGATTTAACGAATAAAAATTGTCAAAAGGTAGATCTAACGATCGAAAACTTATGAATATAAAGGGGTCTATACTTATAAGAGTATAGTAGTCGAACTCTATATATATAATTATATATAATATATATTTTGTATTTTAATCATATGTATATAGAGTTTGAATTATTGGGCCCACAAAATCAAACCAGCAAAATTCTACTCTAATTGCTCTCTCTCTCTTTTTCACTTCCTCGCATAATTGCTTTTCCTAATATTTTTTTAAATATTATAATATCATATTTCATGCATTCATTTTGTATGTTGAATTATTAGATATTTTTTACATCAAATTTTAGATAATGTTTTATAAAAATTAAACTATAGATTGCACGATGTTAAGAATTTCAAGCGGCTCGTTTAGGGCTCGAGCTCGCTCGACTCGAAGTTAGGCTCGCTCGAGCTCGGCTCGAATTAATTTCAAGCCAAGCTTGAGCCTAAATTTAGGCTCGAAATTAATTTCAAGTCAAGTTTGAGCTGAGGTAAGCTCGCTCGAGCTCGGCTCGTTTCCACCCCTAGGAGGGAGCCTACACGATGGGAGGTCCAAGGGAGCCCAAGCCTAGGCGTGCTTCCTTGAGAGTTGAGCCCATTTTCTTTCTAAAATTTATTAAAGTATAATTTTAATTTTTAAACTTTTATCTAAATAATTTTAAAATTCTATTTTTTTTTCAAATAATTTTTAAGTTTTAATTTTTTTAACTGTATTTAAGTAATTTGTTAAAGATTTATAATTTTTTAAAATAAATTCAAGAAAATATTTATCTTTTTAAATTTTCAATTTCCCCAAGAGAAACTAAAAATCCATCCCTGGGAAAGGATTTCTCACTTGCTCAAATAATATCTAAATTTTAAATTTTAAAATTTTAATTTTTTTTAATTTTAACCATAATACTCATGTAATAGTTGGAAAAAAAAAGTATTTAAAGATAAAAATTCTATAAATCTAAAAACATATTGGGCTGACCTAGGTACGGCCCAGCTCAGGCGATTTGGGCCATAAGATGGGAAAATTCGGCCTGACCCAATACGGCCTGACTTTGAAGCCCAGCCAGGCAGGGCCGAGCTGACCCCGAGTTCACTTAGGCCCGAAAAATGTTGACTGTGCTGGCCCACATTATATCCCTAAATATACCAAATAAACTATTATTTATTTTATCTAATTCTATAGAATCTGCTACAATATAATTTAAGATACAAGCCCAAATTTCTTTGGGCAATTATTGTAGATAATTATTCTACTAAAATTCTACACTATTTTAGTGTTGTGTCCAACCGAATTTTCAAATGTTGACCGAGTCAAACTGTTCTGTTCACCTAGTCAAAGTTCCTTCAATTTGAGTTTTCGGCTCTTAGAATGACCCTCCGTGATGCTATCAGGCGATAGATTGAGGAGGAATCAGCTTAACCAGATTCTTTCTCAATGCGTAAAATGATCCGAACACTAGAAACTTAAGAACAAACTCGGCTGAAACTAGAGCCGAATCAAATGTATTTCATTAATCAAGGAGATAAAAGTTACAATAATTGCAAAGCACTGAGGCTCGAATTATAGGGAGCTAAAGGCTACAAGTTCTATAATTAGCAAATATTCGTAGAAAGCTGTAAATATAGTGTTGGAATTCGAGGGCACCGAAAACTTGCAAACTAGATAGCCAACGTATACAGGAACCGAAATCAGATCGAATTGCTTATTTTACTAGTTTTCTTGGATCGTCCTTGTCTTGATGTTTCTGAATCTTCCATGTATCTCGCTTTCTCCTATGCGTTGCGGATCGGATGTGAAAGGATTACTAGAGTCCTTTTCTATGTCTACACTCTAAATCCCCGAAAACGTAGGTGGAAAAACCCAAAGAGAATGTAGAGAGAGAAGACATGAAAGAGGAAATCTCTTTTCTTTCTTTTCATACAAAAGAAAATAAGAGAAATGGGGTCGTATTTATAGAATATCAGGACACCTTAATACATCCTGATTCTCACAAAGAGATAAGGATAAGAATATCTATTAAGATATTAGGAGATATATTTCTTAACTAATAAGAAAAATATAATTCATCCTTACCTTAATTTATTAGGATAAATCATAATCTACATCTCATATGGATTTGGTTGAATTAGAACCGGTCAATGTGGACACAGCACATGGCAACAATGTCCCACTTTGCTATGTTGGCCAATTTTCTTTCGTACATTCTACTCTTCATATGGGTAATGGAGAGTACGACCTGACGAAAACACGCAATGCAGAAGTGCTATCTATTAAGTCACCGCCCAACTAACATAGCACATCACTGACTAAATTCGTCTATGCCCCAGATGTTTCAAGACACACCGGATCAAGCATCGCCCCAGATGTTTCAAGACACACCGAATCAAGCATCACAAATCCCCCTCCTGGAATCACAAGACTCGACCCTATAATTATTTCTTGCACTCATGGTCATCTCAAATAACACAATCAAGATAACCGTTCGAGCAATAAGTCACAAAACTTACATGGTGTACTATCAAAACATCTTTCTTAGCCCATCATATTAATCTATATCGGTTCAAGCACTTACTAGACATGCTCCACGAGATCATATTTTCTCATGACCCTAAAATACACACGAAGTTAGTTATGTTGGACCTCTACTTCATAACATAATTCTAAGTCGAGGGCATAAAGGGTTAGTGCTCACATAGTGAGATAGAGGGAAGAATATATGTCACTCTACTGACTGGCCGACAAGCACATACATTATAATATATATACCATGGCGAAGCTCCCATTCAATGGGTTGTGTCACGTTCTAAAACGCCATGCGAACCTTGGTCTAGGGACCACTAAGGTACCTACCCACTGCACAACGTAGGTCATCTCTCTAACCCAAGTACTTAGGTCCAGCTGCAATATAGACTCGATATGAAATTTTACAAAAGAATTATCATATCTAACTCCTCAGTCTCATCTTAAACTAATTAAGGCAACTTAAAATTATATCAATACTTTATTCACAAAATATATGAACAAAGCAATCATATTACAACAATTTAAGTTTAATATAATTATCTAGTCTCATCCTGCTAACCACCTAGGTGCCACGGTGATCACCTATGTGAGTGGGTTGACTAGAGCTTGGTGATTCATCGTAAGATGTGCCTACGAGTATCAATTACGCAATCACATAAAAAATATATATTTCTATTAAGAAAGCATAAAATACAAAATTATCAATAGTGTTCGTACATCAAAACCTACGAAGACTAATATGGGTCTGAAACATATCCCTAGCTATCGGCTTGGTCAACGAATCAGCCACAATCCTAATAGTAGAAATATATCTAAGAGTGACCTTGCCTAGGCTGATCATCTCTCGAATGTAGTGAAAAAAGATGTCTATATACTTGGCCCTGTCATGATACTTGGGGTCTTTCATATACTCAAGGGTAGCCATACTGTCAAAGAACATCTCAAAATAGGCTCATCTACTCGAACCACAATATCGAGGTGATGGAGAAATCTCCTCAACCAAACAGCTTCTTAAATAGCTGCTGAACAAGCAACGTACTCTACTTTCATGGTAGACAAGGCAATGTAGCTCTACTTCTTACTGTACCAAAAGATTACCCCACCTCCAAGTATAAACACATAGCTTGAAGTAGACCTGCGCTCATCTCTATCACCGACCCAATCAGCATCACTATATCCTCTTAATCTCAAGTCTCCAGCTTGGAAGCAGAGAACATGATCATTGGTTCCTTTCAAGTATTGGAGGATCGTCTTAACTGCTTACCAATGAGTAGGTTCTAGATTTCTCTGGTAACGATTTATTAAGCCAACAGCAAAGCAGATGTCAGACCGAGTAACATCATAGCGTACATCAAGCTGCCAATTGCACTCGCATGAGGAACCCTACTCATTTTTTTCTTTTTCTTTATCCGTTTTAGAGCACTGATCAAGACTCAGGGTGTCATTCTTCTCCACTGAAGTGTCAATGGGTTTACTATGATGCATCCTAAATTGCTCTAGAACTTTTTTAATAGAAGATTCTCGAGACAAACCAAGAAGTCTCTTAGAGCGATTTCTGATGATTTTCACTCTGAGCACATAGCTCGCCTCACTCATATCTTTCATCTTAAAGTTGAGAGACAACCACTTCTTAGTGTTATTGCTCAGCTCTATATCATTTTCAGCCAATAGTACATCATCAACATGTAGGGAGAGGAACAAATTTTTTTTCTCTGTCTTCTTGACATATACACAATGGTCTTCCTCTATTAGAATATACCAATAGAGATGATGGCTTCATGAAACCTGAAATACTGCTGCCTTGACGACTGCTTGAGAACATAAATGGATCTTTTAAGAGGCAAATCTTATCTTCTTGACCTTTCAGTACAAAACCCGCAGCTTGATCCATGTAGAATCTCCTCCGTTAATCCTCCATTGAGGAAAACTGTTTTGACATCTATTTGGAACAATTTCAAATTTAGATGTGCTACTAAGGCTAAAATCAAATATATAGAGGCAAATCTTGCAACGGGGGTAAATGTTTTCTTGTGATATACCCCTTGCATCTGAGTGTAGCCTTGCCACGAGCCGAGCCTTGTATTTATCGATTGACCCATCCGCCTTGCGCTTAATTTTAAAATCCATTTATTTTTATTAGACTTGCGCCCAGGTGAAAGGTCAACCAACTCCCATACTTGATTCTTGCTCATGGAGTCCGTTTCATCTCTCATAGCAGTCATCCACTCACTGCAAGTTGGTGTTTGTAGCATAGTTAGTTAATTCGGATTCGGCAAAAATTCGGTACGGGTATAATACGGATAAAATTTGTATCTTAATTTTTAAATTCGTTGAAAAATACGACTTGAGAAACGGATTCGTCAATTATTCGGATACACGATTTATACGGATATTATACGTTCACCAATCAATAATTCGGAATAAAAAATTTGGCTATTAAATTAGACTTTTTTTTTCTCTAGATTTATGCTATTAGCATAAATACTCATAATTTGGAACCAAAATTTTCCAAATACAAGCCATTAATATATAACTCTTCAACAAACCAAAAAAAAGCCCTAAACCACAACCGTATCATCCGAAGCCAAATAAATCACAAGAAAAATCCACAAAAGTACCACAAAATCGAGGAAAAAAAAAGTGAGGAGCGAATCAAACCGCACCAAATCTGAACCACGGGGGCGTTTCTGAAGAATCCGAAGTTTCTATGGCGAGCGGTGCGTGGCTCCACGGGGGCTTCCGATCGCGAACTCGCGAGCGGCCGAAGTGCAGAAGGCGAGCGCCGCGTGGCTCCACGGGGCTTCCGATCGCGATACGCGAGCGGCTAGGGCATCCTTTGTTTGAGCGAGAGGAAGGGCGAGCTGCGTGGCTGCGTGGGGCGAGCCGCAAGCGTGGGGGGTGAGGGGGGCTAGGGCATCCTTTGTTTGAGGCTTTGAGCGAGAGAAAGGGCGAGCGTGGGGGGTGAGGGGGGCAGGGGGCTAGGGCGAGCGTGGGACTGTGGGAGACGAGCCCACGAGCGTTCTGGGGAGTTTTTTGTTTTTTTCCTTTTTGCGTTACGTGGATCTTTTGACCGGCCGTTTTTTTGGCCGATTAATACGCGAACCGCGTTTTATTCGTGAATTATTGCATTAACCCAAAAAAACGTGTTTTTTCTGAATTTTTGGGAAAAATTCGGAAACAGGCTGTTTAATTCGGCAAATCAATAATTCGCAAATAATTCACGAATTATTCGCGAATTAACTAACAAAGGTTTGTAATGCTTCTTTATAAGAAGCAGACTCGTCATCATCGAGCTAGTGCACATGAAAATAACCACTTCGATCTCAAAATGCCGAGAGGGGAATGTTTCCACGTTCACTTCTATGTAAATTAGGGCCTAAACTGTTGGCTTTCAGGAGTATGCACTCATTCATGAAAGCACTCCTACTAGCCGGAGGATTGCTACCACTTCTTTCAACAAATTTGGAAAGTGATCGATCACCTTTACCAGCAAATGGGGTAGCGTCGTCTTGTAATGTATAAAATCCGACATCTCTTTTAATTGCATTTCACTAATGCTTGAAAATTCCTTTTCTAGGCATTTCACATCACGAGACTCTATCTCGGCACCATACATCACATAACCCTTCAAGTTTTTTGGGTACCTAACTAAACACATGCTTGCTCTAGGACTGAGTGTTCTAAATCTATGTGAGGGGTTGTGAACATATCCAGCTGAATCCTAAGGGCATAAGTAGTGTAGCTCGGCTTCCTACCACTCCACAACTCATATGGGGTAAAAGACACTGATTTACTAGAAACTCGATTAAGAATGTAGAATGCAGTCAAAAGACCATCTCCCCAAAAACTTATGAGAAGATGAACTTGCACCATCATCGACCTAACCATGTTCAGTAAAGTACGGTTCCTTTTGTGAGACCCCAGGTAGTCCTATATATGAGATATAATAGGGCTAAACTCTTAACCCGGCTTAAGCATTTTAGGTGGTGGCTAGGCCCAAGAGGTTAAGAGAGTTAAGCATGCTAGGACGGGAGTAGTCCTAGGATGGGTGACCTCCGGGGAAGTTGGGGCGTCACAGTTGGTATCAGAGCCAATTACCAGCCGGAAGTGTGAGATGAGTCTCGGCTGAGCCAGAATTATACAGCGGGGAGAGCGAGGCTCTCATGCCGTTGACTGTTGTGGGTAGAGCGTGGCTCACCACAAGGTCGGTTTAGGCTAGCGAGATGAGTCTCACATCGCCTGGAAGGGAGGAGAAGGGTTAGAGACAGACATACCTGATTTTAGGGGTATGGGCTATTGGATGGTGCCGGTATTTGAGGTTTGAAAGCCGGTGGTCGGGTTTGCTTGAGTAGCCCGGTAGTGCAGGGTATAGAAACAGGGCAAGTGCTAGTAATGGAGTTGAGAGACGTGAGGGGGAAGGGGGCGGGGAGCGTCGTAGGGTCGGGGATAGAGGTGAGGGAGCGTATCGTGAAGGGGATTGGAAGTGGGGTGGGGGCGGGTTTGCGTTTTGGTATTGTATGGGTGAGGTCTGAGTAAGCGTGGGAGATTTTTTTGTTTTATTTTTTTTCGTTATCTTGGGGTAGGGCGTGGTTATGAGGCAGGCAGGGAGGTGTGGAATGTATTTGTTTTGGGTTTTTTGTGTTTGTTTCGTTTGGGGGAAGGGTATTGAGGCGGGGGGCGGGGAAGTATGGTTAGTTTGGGGGGGACGGGGGAGTTTTACAAGTTAGGTTTAAGAAATTTTTTTTTTTCACTCAAGAATTCCTATATATTGTAGGTTTTATTCACAAAAAAATATGATGAAAACTTTTGTTTTTTTTATGTAAGTCAGGGCTTCCTTCTTGTGAGACCCCAGGTTAACTAGCAAAGTACCTATACGTCATGAGATATTACGTAGAAGACTGAAACTACATTAATCCCAGAGCTTTAAGCATTTTAGGGTGGTGGCTAGCAGCCCCCAAGTTTGTGAGTCTGAGCCTGACGAGGACGTCAGGGCTTAAAGAGAGGGAGATTGTGAGACCCCAGGTAGTCCTATATATGAGATATAAGAGGGCTACACTCTTAACCCGGCTTAAGCATTTTGGATGGTGGCTAGGTCCAAGAGGTTAAGAGAGTTAAGCGTGTTAGGACGGGAGTAGTCCTAGGATGGGTGACCTCTGGGGAAGTTGGGGCGTCAAACCTTTGCTCTGCAACACTATTTTGTTGCGGAGTATCAGGAATAGTGAGTTGTCTACTAATGCTCTTTTGCTCACAACAAGCCTTGAACTTATCAGACAAGTTTTATGACCTCAATAGTGCGAAGCGCCTTTACACTTATTTCTGTTTGATTCTTAGCCTCTACAACGTAACGCTTGAAGTAATCTAAAGCTTCAGAGCGGCGAGAAATCAAATACACATAGCCATAACGGAAATAGTCATCAATGAATGTGAGAAAATAGCACACACTGCCAAGCCCTCACATTCATTGGCTCACAAATGTCTGAGTGGATTAGCTCCAGAGAATGAAAGGCACGAGTAGCCTTGCCAAAAGGCTTTCTACATACATTTCTAGCCAAACAACACTCGCACACAGATGGGTCAACTTTGGCGAGAGATCCTGAAAAGCCTTCTCAAGCCAGTCTATTCATTATTTCTTGAGCTACATGACCTAATCTAGCATGCCAATTAACAGATTCATCAGAGAGATTAGAAGAAGAAGAAGAAGCAAATGCAAATCATTCTCCAAATCTAACTTAAAAAAATCATTCACGAATATACAATATCCAAATAAAGTACCATGAAAGGAAATGTCCAAGCGGTCTCTGTCAAAATAAAAGAAATAGCCTAAATGTAGCAAAGTTAAAACTGCACATAGATTATATCAAATTTCGGGTGCATATAGCATGTCCTGAAGAAGTAAAGTGTAGCCACCACACAACTTTAGTCGGTACAAACCAAGTCCGAGGACTTCCTCCTTCGTGCCATTCTCAAGGGTGAAAAATTGTGTGCCCGTCGGTATTCGATGGTAATCTACAGACCCTATTCGATCACAAACTACGTGCTTGTTTGCTCCTCTATCCATAATCTAATCGAGAAGAGAATGAGTTATTATAGAGTGAGAGCAAACAAAACAGTGTGAGCTGAGTGGTAGGGTTACCTTTTTCAGCTCAAGACAATCCGAGCGAAGTGGTCCTTCTGCTTGCATTTCAGCTTTGCAGCGTCCCTACTGCAAAGCTTATGTCTCTAGTGCTTCAACCCTACCTATTGGAGAGGATTAAGGATAAATAAGGTATAGATCAGAATCTTCAAAAGATATGCTTCGATATTGTGATTGGTCGGGCGGGGGGCGGGAGAGTTTGGTATGTTGATGGACTACTTCGGGATCGATTGTGTGCGCCGGCAGACGTTGAGATTTAAGAGGCGATTCTATGGTAGGCTCACTAGTTGCCGTATGCCATTCACCCAGGTGGCACCAAAATGTACAAGGATTTAAAATCACTTTTTGGAGATCGGGGATGAAAAAAGATATTAGACAGTTCATGGCCCATTGTCTTGTGTGCTAACAAGTGAAAGTGGAATGTCGACTTCCGGCAGGAAAGCTTCAGAGTCTACTGGAATAGGATTATATCATGATGGATTTTGTGGTCGGGTTGTCGCGCTCACAAGTAGGTCACGATACTATGTGGGTAGTGGAACGGTTGAACAAGTCCACTCACTATCCACACTATGTGGACGATATGCAACCTCATGGAGTACCAACATCAATTGTCTCGGACCGGGATTCCTCATTTTGTCTCTTAAATTTGGAGGAGCTTGCATAAGGCTGTTGGGACCTAACATGATTTTAGTATCGCATTTCATTCCTAAATCGATGGACAATCCAAGTGCACAATTCATATTCTAGAAGATATGTTTCGGGCATGCGTCATCGACTTCGGGGACGAGTGGCAATGACATCTACCAATGGCGGTGTTTGCCTACAACAATAGTTATCAATCAAGCATCAAGATGACTCTGTTTGAGGCACTTAATGAAAAGAAATGTCATTGCCCATTGCATTGAAGTGAAGTTGGGGAAAGATTGGTTTTGGGTCCTGAAGTACTACAAGAAGCTGAGAAAATAGTTAGAGTTGCCGGTCAACAGCTCTTGACTGCATAAATTCGGCAAAAGAGTTACTTGGACAAGAGACGTCGTGACTCGGAGTTTCAAGTTAGAGATCGAGTCTTTTTGAAGGTTCCACGCACAAAGAGTGTGAAGAAAATTGGAGTCCGAGGGAAGCTAAGTCTTTGTTATATTGGACCGTTTGAGAATTTAAAGCGGATCGATCCGGTGGCATATCAACTTACTCTACTACCAAACTTCTCAGGAGTTCACAATCTCTTCTATGTTTCGACACTCTGAAAGTATGTGTATGACCCCTCGCACATCATCAACTTTGCCCCATTGGAGTTACGGGAGAATTTGAGTTTCTATGAGCAACCCGTGAGAATCCTCACTCAGGAAGTGAAGCAAATGTGGAGTAGAAGTATTCCCTATGTGAAGATCTTTTAGCAAAATCATGATAAGCATGAGCCAACCTGGGTGTTACACCCTTGGATCCATCCCACAGGACCCGCCCGGGCGCGTGCAATAGACCCGCTGAATGGACAGAGTTTTTTCTACCCGGTAGCATACACAAACCTATACATTTCATACGAGAATAAATACAAAAAAGCATCAGAGTTAATTAATTTCTAAATTAAAGCTTTTACAAATCATTCCACCACTCCATATTCAACATTGGGTTTACATCGTCATCAATTGGTACTCTCTAAACCAACTCGTTGATGATCCATCTAGCTCGCGACTCCTTTGCCGCGGTCACGCACCTCACCGACGGAAGATAGTCTCTGTAAAAGCAACAACAACCATGTGGTGAGAACTTAAAATAAGTTTTCGATGGGTGTAGTCACCGAAGTGGCGCTCTACACTCACTCAATTTAAAGGAGGCATAAGTAGAATGATATATAATAAAAAAATTTGCTAGAATAGAAGGAAACATGTAACTACCATACCTCTACCAAGATGCCAATGAACAAGATATATATCACTATATTAATGTCCAAAGAATGTCCACACTCGACCTTTCCTTAAACTCCAACCGACTCGTTAGTTCAACTCCAAATTCATTATTAACACCTCATGAGAATCCAAGGGTGATCGTACTCTCCTCAATCGATAAGTACTTGGGGCCAAGGGGGATCGTACTACCCCAAGTTAAGGCGTAGGGAGCCGAGGGTGATCAAACTACTCCAATGATGACACTTTCGAAAGGTCGGGACTTGTGGGGTCGCGACCCCCATAAGCGATGCAATGCTTATCCTTTAGTTTACACCCTTAGGTTTCAATTGACACCAGGGTTATTCCCATGAGTTTACTTCTATGTTGTTATGTCACTTTCAACAAGATTTTTATTGTTTTTCTAAATGCCACTATGTTCATCATCATTGATTTCTCTCTTAGATTAAGTGCCACCATCATGCTCACTATGACTCAAAGTCCATATGGTAAAGTTTTACTTACTCATGAAAAATGCTATCAAAATAACATGATATAGCAAGAAAGGATATAACATCTACATACTACGTCATCTCCTATAGTCCCACATGGATTCCGTAAATTTTCTCATGTAAAATGCTCAAGACCAATCTATCTTACCCAAGAGAACATGAAGGCCTAGATTACATGCATAGAAAATAAATACTTTATAGAAAGGGGAGATCAAACCCATTTTGATGATATTCTCCACCTTGACTTGAAGAACCCTTTGGGAATCTCCTTTGAGCTCTTTAGACTCTCTATAAAACCCTAAAGAAGGAGCCCTAATCAAGTTTGAACTCTCAAAACTCATGGAATCCTCTAAATTTTAACCCTAAAACTCCAACTCACCCCTACTCCTCCACCCATAGGAAATGAGGCTTGTACTATTGCCTTGTCCCTCCTAGGGCTTGTCCCAATTGCCTTTGTCCCTCTCCAAACTTGCTAGGAGGTGGAGTTCTAAAATCCAACATTGGGGATTTCTAGGGGTTCCCTTTATCTTTAGAAAGAAAAAGTAAGAAAATAGGGAGAGGAAATAAGAGTAGGAGAGGGTTTGGCTGTGAAGGAGACACTAATAGGTGTGTATAATTGCACATAAACCCTCCAACATATAGGACTTGCAACCTGTGAAAATTTTAGATTCGCAACAACCTGTGAAAATTTTAGATTCGCAATATTGAGTATCGATACTCGAACCTTAGTACCGGTACACCTCCCCGAGTACTGGTACCCCGAGGGATGTTTCGCAAAATCTGAATGTTGGAATCAGCCTCTCATTGCTGTGTACCAATACTCTAATTTCAGTACTTGTACTCCAAACTTCAGTACTAGTAATCAATATTTCGGTACTGACACTCAGTTGTGAATCAACTGGGGGGACCCTCGGATTTTGCAAAACTCCTCAGGAGTACAATTTTTCACTGAAACTATGCTATGTTTGCAAAATTTTAGTGCGCTACATTGGGAGTTGGAGAGCATGATCCTGGAGCATTTCGCTCATCTTTTTGATGTGATGGAGTGAGGTAAGGATTTTGAAGTTTCGTAGTCGAAACTTTTTGAAGGAAAGGAAATTGTAGTATATTAAACTTTGCAAATTGCTAAGGTCCAGTATTAAATGGCTTCTGAAGTCATTTCAAAGGTTCTGAGAGAGTTAGAGTTGAGTTAGAACTATTCTGGCACAAAAATAGCGTGAAAAATAAAATTACGAAACCAACCTATAGACTGCTCATTTCGACTTCAGTACCGGTACCAAAGTTTTGGATACCGGTACTCAATAAAATCCCAGCTAGGGAACGTTCGTATTTTGCAGAACTTCTGCTTAGTACTGATACTAGTTCCCATGTACCGGTACCTAAGGTGGAGTATCGATACTTCTCAAGTAGTTTTTGCTGTAGATACTCTCAGGTTTTGCGAAACTTCGGGAGTGCACCGATACTAAATATGGGAGTAGCGGTACTCAAGTTCGAGTATCGTACTCACCTGTACGTAGGCTTGGTTTGAAGGAGTACTATTGCAACTATAAATACCCTTCTCTCTCTCTTCTCGCTCATCTTTTCCCCCTCTCCCCCCCCCCCCCCCCCCCCCCCCCCCCCCCCCCCCCCCCCCCCCCCCCCCCCCCCCCCCCCCCCCCCCCCCCCCCCCCCCCCCCCCCCTATTTTCTGTCTTCAAGAGAAATACCACTCTCTATCTCTCCTTCATCTCCTCTTTCCTCTCCCTCTCCACTACCTTCATTTTCTCCAAACCCTCACCTCTACTCTCTCTTTTCTCTTAGGAAGACCAACATCATCCCTAAGCTTGGAATGGAGCAAAAAAGGTGCTAGAGGAGTTCTTGGAGTGCCCTAACCTAGATCCAAAGGCTTGAATCTAGGAGAAAGAGCTTGGAAGAGGTGAGTTCTATTTCCCTCTCACCTTATATAGTGACATTTTTGGAGCTTTTGGGAGATTTGATAAAATGTGGATGTTAGGGTTTAGATTTGGGGTTTGAGAGCTTTTAGTTGAAATTGATAACTTAGAAACACTCTTGTAGGATTATTTGGTGGAATCCTCAACTCTGTTCGGGTCTCCGCCTATGTTCTTTGGATTCGGTGGGTTTTGAGTCTCCGAATAGATGATCTATCTCTATGTCTCCTTCCTCTTATTTATAGTTATTTTTCTACTCTATGTTTGCATGAGAAATCTTGGTTAAAGTAGGAATTTCATACTATTTCTTTCTTTTTTTTTGAGAGAAAGGTAGCACGCTACCCGCTTCGTTTATTTCTTTTGAAAATAAACTTAGCTGGAAATGTGAATCAACTAGGATTCGAACTCGGGACCTCGGGTACCAACCACCAAGCCCTTTGCCACTTGCGCTAGGGACGGTCGGTAATTTCATACTATTTCATGATTCATGAATGTAAGTAGACAACCTTTGTTTTGAGGTTGAATATTATGGGAGATCTATACTTACATGCTTTGTAGTAGCTGTTATCTATTCTCTTTGGTGAGACAACACTTAGAAAGCATGTCATGATAGTATAATAGCAATTGCACATGTAATTTGACATGTATAGGTTGAATCTTGAAAATGCCCACTAAGTGTTCGATGAAATGTCAATGTAACAAGAGAACTTTCAAATGTGTTTTATTTGTGACATAGTAAGTGAGATTATGTGATTCTAGCTTAGAAGAGCCAAAATAAGCTCAACGAGCACTTTTGCTTGTGAGGGTGCTCCCTACAAGCCATGGCCCTCCGGAGGTATAGCCTAGCGAAAATGCGACTGTTCACCTCGCGCTAGCTGTTGAGTGCTGATGTAGGTTAGTGTGCGATTATTCGACGTCCCACTAGGCAAGGATCAAGCTTAGTTGGACCTTATATTAGTCGAATGGATTGGATAAACCGTAGTCAGCTTTATATTCATGTCAATTGATGCATAAAGTAATAGCGATTGACATACTCTATTGTTGTAGAGACATAATAGTAGACTTTCCTCGTTACGAGCATATGTTATTCTGCACTTTCTATACCAAGTTTCATCATTATGACTCTAATAGACCTAGTTGGTAGAGTACTCCTTATGTCGATTGTATCTATTGAAAACTATTTTATATAGTTCTCACGCCCCATTGTTATTTCCTTTCTTCAAATTTTTTCTCATCCTCCGCAGGTGATCAAGGCAAGGGTGTTGCGCCATAGCTAGCACTATACTCACCATTTTTGTGTTGCTTTCATGGTGGAGCCTTTCTGTAGATAATGTGTAATCTTTGGAGAGTAGTATTATTTTGTGAAAACTTGTTGTAATAGTAGAATTTCTAGTTATGATAGATTTGATGTATTATACTTTGATACTCTAACTCATATAAAACTTTTGTGTGTTTGAATGAATTGAATATTGTTATTTGTCTGTTATGGTATGCAATCAAGAATATTGATATATTGCTGCATGATTTAATTATGAAGATGGCCTTCCATTTCAACCTTGAGTGTTACTATATATAATTAGATTATGCGATACCAAATGTGTATATAATAATTTCCTTTCTTAGATATTATATCTCCCAATATAAAGGGATTGTATATTTTGTGATTAAATAAGAAAAATAGTTTTCTTCCATCTCTAATTTCAACTTCGTGTGTATGAGGGAGCCTTAGTACATGCTACCGGGGTTGCTTCTGCTCAATCCCAGGGCGTGACATGCACTTAACACCCTTCAAAGGATTAAAAATATCTCATCAAATTATAGTGCTTAAAAAATAGTAAACTGACCAAATATGCCTACATTTTTTACTTTTTTCTTTCCCTCTTCAAGGGGGTGAAGTGCATATTTTTTTCTTATTCTAAGAGGTTAAATGCTAACGAAAGTTTTCATGGATTATGTGTATTTTTTTTATCCAAGATGTTAAGTGTAATAGGTAATATATTGAAGGGGGTTAAGTGCATTTTAGCCTTTCTTTTAAGATAAAGCTTGATTGTAACATAATATGTTTTGCAGAAAATATTTAGTACAATATCATATAAAGATCATAAAGGGGTTAAAAAAAAAAAACTCCAAAACAAATAGTTGGGAAAAATATAATAGACAGTCTTCAAATCTAACTATGACAGCGAAGAGAAAGATACAAAGATTGGTCCCCAAACCTAAACATGAGTAAACAAAATAAGTTCGGCCTTTTTGCATAAAAATTCACCGATTTTGTATTTTTGCAAAAGTATGCAACTATTTTCGATTTTGCAAATTCGGCCTGAATGTTTTAGAAACTGACCAAAATACCTTTATTCCACTTTCTCTCTTTCTCTTTTGTCTAGTTCGTTTTTTCCTCCCGGTTCATCTCCCTCCTCCTCGTCGTTTCTTCAACTCTTTCTCCTCTCGTTTTCTTCTCCCTTCTCCTCCTCCTCCACCGCCCCTTCGTCGACACTGCGCTTCTCTCTCTTACCTCGCCCACACCTCCACCGATGACGGCTTGAATACGACATGGATCGCGAAGGTGAGGCTGCAGCGGAGAGCGTGGCCATGGACGGCGACGGCGACAAGGGTGCTGCAGGATTTGAGAATGGTGAGAAGGGAGAGTGCGTCGGAGCGGGGGTGATAAAGGGCGAGGGAGGAGGTGCGGTAGCAAAAAAGGAAGCAGAGGGTGGAAGAAGAAGAAAAACAAAAAAAGTAAAAATATATGTTTTTTTTTTCTCCTAGGAAGGCTTTCATGTGGTGTGGCCACTACAAGAAAAGCCAAGAAGCATAGAAAGATCAAGAAAAAGAAGTTACACTATTTGAAGCGAAATTGCACCGTTTGAAATTAAGTTGCACTCTTTGAGACGAAGTTGCACCATTTAAAACTATTTTAGACTAAGTTGCACCACAAAAAATAGAAGTTGTACTGTTTGGCAACTTAGTGTCAAATAGTTTTAAATGGTACAGCTTAAGTTTCAAACGGTACAACTTAGTCTCAAACAGTAAAACTTCTATTTTTTATGACACAACTTAGTCTCAAATAATTTTAAATAGTGCAACTTAGCTTCAAATAATGCAACTTAGTATCAAACAATGTAACTTCTTCTTCTTTTTTCTTATCTTCTTTTTGGCCTTTCCTGTAACGGCCACGGCACATGATGCCTTTCCTAAGAGAAGGAAAAAAATATTTTTTTTCTTACTTTTTGTTTTTATTATTTTTTTCATTTTCTTCTACTCTCTACATTGCGTCTTTTTATGCTATCGCGCCCCCTCCTTTACCCTCTATAGCAACAGCAGCCCCCATCCTTATGTGCTCTCTCCCCCCGTCGTCCTCAAATTCCGAGGCACCCTAGTCGCCGTCATTGTCTAATACATATATATACTTTTTTTAATTTTTTTGCCTGCACTAAATCTAAAAATTTGTTGCATGAATCAAACCTATTTTTTAATAATTAATATAACAAAACTGAAATTTGACAATTTCTCCATTAAAACTTATTGAACTTATTGCTTATTAGTGATGAGACATTTGAATATATATATATATATATACCTTTTTTAAATTTTTTTTTGCCTGCACCAAATCTAAAAATTCGTTGCATAAACCAAACCTATTTTTTAATAATTAATATAACAAAATTGAAATTTAATTTGATAAATGAAATTTATGATATACAAAAAGCTTAGATACAAAAATTACTTGATTTCTACTTTTATAATAAAATTTTATAAATACAGTGCAAAAAAATAGTTATACACCTGGTGTATAAGACAATTCTCCCTTACAATTTATTGCTTATTAGTGTGATGGGATTTTTGAATAAATATATATAAAATTACGCTACTATACTATTAATAGTACCAAGCGTTTAGTGCTATTAGATTTTCGGCTATTGGATGAAGGGATGTGCGGTTAGGATGATAGTAGTCCCCGATTAGGATGATAGTGATCTCCTAAGGTTGTGGGTGATTGGTTGAAAAGTATGATCTCACGGGTGGAAATGGTCAAAGGATAGATCTAGAAAACTCGATAGCACCAAGCGCTTGGTACTATCGATAGTGTAGTAGCCGAACGCTATATATATATATGGTAACTGGTATTAGATCTAAGATAATGGAAGCTTGCCACATGTCTAATAAAAAATTTTGACGTGCAAACCGTAAATCGACTATAAAATGTGCATCAAAAATAAATTTTTATAATACAATAAATTATTTAAATATTTTATATTACATATATTATATTATATTTGATTTTATAATATTAATTATTAAATACTATCTACCCTCGGCGAAACACGGGCCCTACACTAGTAAACACTGAAGTCCAAGAAAACCCAATAAAGAAAGAGAGAAGAAGAAAAAGAAAAAAAAAAGAGATGAAGATGAAGAAAGAAAGAAACTTTGCAGAAAAAAATAGAAAAGCAATCATTAAAGGCCTATTTGTTTGGGTGGAAGTGGGATGGAAGTCATTTTTGCCGTAAACGATTACTTCCGTTGTTTGGTTTGCCGTAAAAAAGTTTCGGTCGAAACTCGAGTTACCTGAAACGGCGTAATTGACTTCGGCCCACCGTGGGCGGAAGTCAATTACGGTGAAGAGAGGTGAAGAAAAATTAATAAAATAATATATTAGGTAAAGATAGTTATATTTAAATATATTTAATTATGGTACTAATTACTCTTTTATTTAATTTGCATATTTAAAATATGATAAAAATTGATTGGTTAAGTTTTAATATTTTCTTCAATTAGTTTGTACAATTAAAATACGATAAAAATTGATTAATTAACTATTAATATTTTTTTTACTTTATAATTTTATCGTTGTATTACTATAATTTATGTATAAATAATTTAGTTGTTTTAAATTAAATTTTAATTATATAAAAATATAATTATATTATTTTTATTTATTAAATTATTTATTATTTATATATAAATTATAGTTTTACATAATACACTTCCTACCAAACAAACAGCAGAACTAATGAAACTTCACTTTCATAACTATGAAACAAACAGCGAGAAAGAAAAAATTTTTATCGAACTCTACTTCAAGCCAAAGTCTATTCCAACCCTAAGTGGTAGCTCTCGTAGCAAGCTCCTGGCGTTATTCCGCTTCCAAACTACTGCACTATTAGAAAAGTTTGGATTCAAGTGATAAAATTCACATGAGCATCATCCCTTTTGTTTGCTAAATTTATCATGCCATATAGTTATCATAGTGACAAGTCAAACTTATTTGTACTAACCACCTATTAACAAGTTTTCTTTAGCACTTATAATTACAAAGCTTTGATCTCCGAAAATTTATTTACTATATACAGATTGAGGTATTCCACCTACAAGCAGTCAACATAAATATACACCTAAAAGAAATTTTAAAAAATTAGCTCATTATACAAAATAGCTTCAATCAATGGAAAAGCCTTTTTCTTCACAAACGAATAAATAAAAGTTCTACCTCTTTGTTCTTTATTCATAAATAGATCTAAGGTTGAGTGTAGGCCCTCACATTTTGAAGTTATGACCTGCACATTTTAAAAGAATCAACTTTATAAAGAGTCGTCAATCACTACTTAGCCAAAAAGATCCACCTGCAAAAACTAAACAATTTGCCTGTCAACATTGTCTGAAGTAACAACCGTCCCTGGCGCAAGTGGCAAAGATTTGGTGGTTGGTATTCGAGATTCCAAGTTCGAAGCTTAGTTGCTTCACATTTTCAGCTAAATTTATTTCTAAAAAAGATAAACGAAACGTGTAGCATGCTACCTTTCTCTCTCAAAAAAAAAAAAAAAAAAAAAAAAGAAATTGTCCCAAATCTTCTTTCATACAAGATCTAAAATTTAGCCAACAGCATAACAGTGGATCTCACAAGCATCGGTGAAACTGGAATAAATATTTTTACTCTCATTAAACTTGATTTAGTGCCAAATATTACGTAGATCAATACAAACACTGCACACAGTACGCATTTTATCGTATAAAATCTCTTTATTGAAAATCAAAGTCATTTTCTTGATCAAGAGATCAATTTCTGATAAATTTTCAACTCTTTTGAATCCCATTTAATCATTGATAAGGAGTATGGGCATATGCCTCAGGATTTATCGAACGAAATAAAACATTAAAAAGTGATTGATAAGCACTTGATAAATTTACATTTGCTGGTAAGTTCATCCTATACAAATTGTTAATTACATTAATGCACCAATAAATGTTAAACAATCAAAATAAATATGTAAAGAAAAGTACCTTACAATCCTAGTACAACTCTATTGAGTCATGGAGGGTTTACACAACTCACAAACTTGCAATCAGTTCTTAATGTTCTCAACCTTGAATGCAATGATGATATTGCACAAACTAAATTCACAAAAATACTATTGCACATACCTAATTCAACTTCAGAAAAAAACCTACAATGTACAATGAGTGTATGGATTGAACAATGAAAAGAGATCAACTATGTACAATGAAGTGATAGGACTGCACATGGTTCCTATAACTTCAACGAGTCGTCTGGAGCTGCACCATCGCTTTCAAGCTTACAATCAGTTCTTAGTGCTCTCAGCCATGAATCTACCTGAAACCAGGAAATATTTGACAATCACAGATGTGCAGAGTAGTGCTAATTTGGCTTTCCCAACAACAATATCAGGCCTTGTTTGGTATAGGTGCTGTTCTTTTGTTTTTCTGAAATGAAGTGTGCGGGTGGATGGAGTGCTTGAAATCCACCAGATTTGTCTGGCAGCAAAAGCCTCATTTGTTGTTTTTGCTGTTTTCTTCTCTCTCTCTCTCTCTCTCCTCCTCCCCCCCTCCCTCGCTCACTCTCCCTCTCTCTCTCTCTCTCTCTCTCTCTCTCTCTCTCTCTCTCTCTCTCTCAAGTTTTGAGGAAGACACCACACTTTGGCATCTGGCTGGATTGGCAAGCTAGCCAACAATGACTGAGCAGCAAAGTCCACCCATCAGCACATCAAACACACAAAATTTTTGTTTCATGAAAATAAAACAGAAAGATGCAGCAGTATCAAAGAAGCCCTTATTGTCTGGTATTGATTATCAACTTAAATGAGTACTTCTGTTAGAGGACTCACAGTGACTCAAAAAATGGTTCAAATACTCAGACAGACACATACAAAAAGTGGCACAAAAGGCAAATTCTCTAGAGCAAATTAGTAATACACTGGCAAGCAGGACAGAAACAGAACTACATGCGACATAGAGCAAGAAAATGAGTAAAAGCAACTAACGATCTGTCATATATCGGAGAATCGGTATGAAACAGTATCTTAATAATCCAAAAAGATATAATGTGGGCACATGCATAGGCATGCGTAGAAACACAATCAAGAAACAGGTTCGGAGAAGTGACAAACAAAGTAAGATGATCATACATAAAAAATAACATTTCTCAAGGTCTGTATCTCAGATAAGATACAACGACAAGTCTAAAAAGTTCCACCAGATCTGTCCTAAAAGGGCTATATCCAAGTACAAAGAAGTATTTGAGTTGATAATTATAAACCATGGTAACAAAATTCATATCGATAAAATAATATTATTGTCCAAGAACGAAGCTCTGTTACTATGCTCAAGAAAAATGTTATTAGTGTGAGTCACTCGTGTGTGAAAGTAAAAACAAACATTTATGAACTAAACACTAAAAGGTTGACCTGAATTTTAGAGATACTTGAGCATTCAAAACGCAATCCATGATGGGTCAAAATGTAAAAGGCATATCTTGTCTTTTGATCTCCTTGCAAAAAGCTTGGAAGCGGCCCAACTTCAACAATGTCAGATAGCAGTGTAGTGTCTTGAGGGCTCAAATCTGCAAAACATGATAAATCAATTCACCTATAAATTAAGCTGAATAATCGGTGAGTAATTGGCATATCTAACAGAGATAAATTCAGAGACTATAAGGTAGTTGAATCCCCTAGAAATATAATAATTAAGATGATATCTTAGTCAGACAGCTAGTAAATTTTTGGCCAACAAAGAAAGAAAACCAATTTGTACACCCACAGCAGGGATGGAAAGGAAAGTATCATACATTCCTTTGAGTAAACATATCAAGCATGATATTCAGCTTTACATTAAAAGCAGAAGCTTCAAATTTGAAGTTTCTTATTGTCTCTAGTGAAAATGTATAAGGTGATTTTAATTACAAAAACTGATGAGAACTTTTCAAAAGTCCTAATTGAAACGAAACTCAACTATAGTTGTCAGTAGTTAATAAATCAGAATAGCCAACAGAGGTTCCAGTCACTGAAAATTAGATCAAGCTACATGTATACTATATGTAGACCCAACCAAACAGGACACGCAACCAAAATAGGACCCTTTTTTTGCACAGAATTTCAATTGGATGCATACTCGAATCGTTTTAATTAACTTTAATAATAAAACTGTTGATATTTAGCAATCTGACATCCGTATTCCTTCATATCACAGGACAACTTCAATGGAGATCTACATTTGCGATATCAAATCATTACTCTGAGGAACTTCTTTCTTTGAAGGCTTAGGGCCTGTTTGTCTGCCTACTAAAATATTACAGAAAATGAAAGAAACTATGGAATAGGCATGACTAACATCAGGGATACTACAGGAAAGTTTACGTGAGTAATGTAGTGTTTGGACTGCCTTACTAAAATCTCAAGAAAAATTAGCAAGAGGCAAGTCTCCTTCTCCACATGGTTAAAAAGCTTATAGATAAACTACCTTCGACCGTGCACCTTCCCTCAATTTGTTAGGAATTTCTAGGCTCAACTCAGGCCCAAATGAGCCTAAGGATGTGACATATCTAATGGAACTCATTCAACCTAACATCTTAAGCCTATAAGGTTTGAGCCTGCTAGTACATATCAGCCCTTTACTCTCTTATCAATTATCCGATGTGAGACTATTTACACGTAAACTCATAACAATCTCTTAACAATCCACCCCTTTCACATGCGAACCAATCAACTCCCCCTTGAACTAAATCTTTTACTCTCTAAGTATTGCACCGAGTCACTTTTTGGCCCTTCTGCAAGTCATGCCCTTCAACAAGTTCTTTTGTGAGTCACTACAAACCCACTCATCCGAGTCCATGCACTTTAACCCGCACACCACTCAGGAATTCATCCAAGCCCATACACCTGCCCTGTGTCGCTCAAGCCCGACTATTTTGCACTTTAACATGCGCCACTTGGGCATTAATCTGTGCCCATGCGCCTGAAAACACCAACTATCTGATCCTATTAGCACAACTTGTGCTTGCCCATCCGCCTAACCTGCGCCTCTCGGACCCAACTCTTTTGAGTGCCCTCTCGGACCCAACTCTTTTGAGTGCACCAAACCATCATATCGCATTTTCGTGGCTCCTCTCGATGAATCCGTCATATTCATAAAAGCCACTAACTCCACACTTAGATGGGTAGCCAATATCGTCAAACCAGCGGTTCTAATACCACTTGTTAGAAAGTTCTAGACCTAGTCCCGGCCCACAAGAGCCCAAGGATGTGAGATATCTAGTGGAACCCATTCAAACAATATATTAATTAACCTTTTACTCTCTTATTAATTATCCGATATAGGACTATTCACAACAAGGATCACCCACGCCAGTGGCACAGGCCCGTGCAGTACCGTGCTGGTGGCGTACCTACACGTGGCACGGGTCCGTGCTACCTAGGACCTAGAAACTATGGGTGTGCCACCCTGTATCGTGGCATGCCGAACTCGTATTGTCCCATATCGCGACATGCTGCCCCATGCCCATTTATGCCAAACCAGCACAGTTTGACACAAATCTGTTTACTCTTTTTTTGTTTTAATTCAAAAGAGATATTTTGATGGTGTCACCGTTGTTCCTATGCCAGTGCCGATTATAGTAGTACATGTACATTACGATAGAATTCGCTATATATTCGCAATTATTACAAGCTGGACCAGCACCAAATGAGCTTTCACCAGTTCAACAATGTTTATATAGTCGAGGGATCAATCTAGTAACTGATAATGACAATTACCAGTATGATCCACCTAGGTACTCAATATACTACTAGCAATAGAAGATAAAAGTTTAGACTTTAGGAGTTATAATTTGGGTATATTGAATTTATCTTCAATATTACTTGCTATTAATTATTACTCATATATTATTACTCATATATTTTCATGAGTTGTATATGACTATTGCGACTTGGACTAGATGAGAGACAATTTGGATCAAGTTTATATGCATCACCATCGTAAAATATCCTAAAAAGCTAACATTACGTGAAAAAAAAAAATTTAAAAAAAAAATGTGCCAAACCCTACCAGCATGCCACTGGCACAAGGAGCCGTGACGACATTGGCATGGCCCGTGCTGCTATGCCGAGTCGTGCCGGTGACATGGCAATCCTTGGTTCACACATAAACTCTTAATAATTTCTTAACACAATATTCTTTCATCTTTTACAGTTACTCTTGCATATAAATTGTTTAAACGTTTCTCCTTAAGATCATCTCATTGGACCAAAAAGGCCCAGCTTTTGTAGATCAACTTTATGATCTGAGCAGCTGGGCATAGCGGGGCCACCAAGGATGGCAGCCACTATAAGCTAGGAAGGAGCCACCGTTGCTACTAGCTCGAGAGGGGTGAGGCCAAGTCTAGGGAAAAGTGAAAGAAAAAGAGAAAGCAAAAAGAGGAGAGACGCGTGGTGGTGCCCAACATTCTCCATAACTTGAACCAAACAAACAAAAAAACAGTGAGATTGACTGGATTTTTTTTCTTTTTTAACCCCGCTATTACACCGTCTTACTCAAATACTACAATGCACTATATACTGCATTTTGAAGCATCCAAAAAGCATCTTAGAAAAGGTTACCTTATATTATAAACTTTTTATAGTTTTTAGACATTCCTTACGATTACTAGCTTGCCAAACGGGCCCTTGTTGTTACTAAGATTATTGTAATGCACATTGTTTACACTCATGCAGCAGGGTACCAAAAAGCCTGAGATGTTGGTTGCCAAGAGGAGGAACATTGTTTAACATTTGAGAAGACTCAGTCAAATGATTAGAGTGGTTCACCTCTAGAATAAACCAAATCCAACAAGTGAATTGAGCGGTATGAAGATTTTTAAGTTGAAATAGTAGATTGTAAAAGAGTTCAACTACTCATATAGTCCACAAAGACAAAAGTAGACAAAGAAGGACGAGAGGAATCTCCCTATTCCAAAGAAAAAGAACCGGTTCTGAGGAGAAAAAGAGAATTATTAATTAGGAATAACCAATTAAACTTATAAATTGATCATCATTAAAGGATACATAAAATAATTCATTCTTCTTGTTTGTACTCTTAGTGATGTGGTTCTTTTCTGGAGCACAAGTTCAGATCATCATCGGGCGTTCACTTCACAAACAATGAATGATCCAAATGATCATTGAGAAAGTAATGACTCGACAACAATTTTATGATTTACAAAATATTTCCGATGCTCAGAGAGAACTATTGAATCTGACCAAATTCTTCTTCTTTTTTGCGAGAAAGAGAGAGAAAAATGTAGTATGCTACTCGCTTTGCCCTTTTTTTTAAGAAAAATGAACTAAGCTAGAGATGTGAAGCAACAGGCTTCGACTTGGGACCTTGGGTACCAACCATCAAGCTCTTTGCCACTTACACTAGGGATAGCCGGTAATCTGGCCATATTCTTTAGATATGCATTTTTATATTCAACAAAAAAAAAAAATTCTATTGAACTATATAAAGTCCTAAATGTGGTCTTCTTGTTCACTTATTTATATAAAGCTAACTTCTAGAAGAACGTAAAATGTTTGAAAGTCTCTTGTAAATGTTCTTCTTTTCTTTGACGGTTGATAATGAACAAGCATTACCTGTAGATTTGATATAATAGTACATATATGACCCTTGAAGGACAACAAAGCGAGGAAGCCAATCATCAACCTCATCATCATCTATGATTGGTGGTTCTCCAGGAAGAGCAGTCCATCTCTACATATATTTGAAAAGAATTAATTTCTATTTACTATCAAGATCAAACAAAAACAATGAAAAAAGAAAAAAAAATTAATGAGAGGCTGATTTACAGTTCGAATGTAGAGATATCCAGAAAGCCATGCAGACCTCAAAACTTCATCAAGATTCTCCAACCTGGATATTGTAGATAATTATGAATGTCACAAGATTGAAAAAGAATAATTAAGAAAAAACATACATGGTTGCAGAAGAGGAAAAAGTTGTTCAGCAAGGGAAATGGTTGTCTTGACAAAAAGAAAAAAAGGATGCCCTATTTTTTTAGCAGGGTGGAGAATGAGAGAGAAAGAGGCTTATTCAACAACAAGGACAATCAAGATAACATGTCTGCCATTGCCAACAATATGTACGTTGGTTTATAACAACCTTGTTCTACAACTCAAGTAAATCAAGAGAAACATGCCCAATCATCAATGTCCCAAAGATACATGCAAGGTGGAAGAAGTGTCACCTCAACATCACCAATGATAATTAACATTCTTAGATTCAAAGAAATAAAACATAAATGTCATAATTTTTAGCTACAGAATTAAAGAAACTAAAGTTCTTTCTTTTCCTTTAAAACAAGAAAAAGAAAATACTCCATCTTCAACTATAGTCTTTCAACTAAGCACTTCATTTTCAACCATGTGCAATTCCAAATATACATTTTGATAAATAAAACAAACACATATATTTTTGTTGCTCGCATCATTTTTGTGACTCCATTTCCTAATTCTTCAGAAAAAAAGGTTCATTATGAGTATAAAAATTTACAGTATGTGGTAAATCTTTATTTTCCAACCATTAATCTTTTAGTTCTCTCTGATTGCTTCTGGTAAAGATTTCTAGACTTAAGCACAGGTGCTTAAAATGAATATGCCGAGAGCAAAAGCCCAAACTTCACCATCCATTTCAGCAATCCACATGCAATCTAAATTGTTAAACATTATCATAATTTTTATTAAATAAAATCATAAAAAAAATAAAGATATCAAATATAACACATCAAAACAAGAACTTAAGATCTAGAATTTAACAGCAAACACGTGCATAAAGGAAATAGAGGAGACTGAATGCTTCATCTGATGGATAGGAGCTGAAGTAGACTAAGTAGTTTATCTTACTGGGCTTTTAAATGAGTTTCTCTTTCTTCTGCATCTGCAATTTCACATTGGAGAGATTCCAACTCCGCCTTAGTTAATACTATCTGCAAGTCCAACAAATTCAATTTATACAGTTAAAAGTCAGTATACAAAACAATGAAAATAACTTTTAGGGCTTGTTTGGTTCACCTATTTTAGAGACTCTGGAATCGGAATGAGGTTCAATGATTCCAATAGTTGTTATTTGTTTTACAAGGATCGGATTTCGATTCCCATTCCACTCTGGAATGAAAATGGCGCAAACTATTTATAGCCCAATCCAGCTTTGAATCCCGAATTGGTCCATTTCAGAGTAAACTACTCAAAACGGGGTTTTTGGCCTATTAAGCCTACAAAACTTTTAATTGCAAGAATAGGCATCCAAAATTTTTATTTGTAAAAAAAAACAGTAAATCATTCACTGCTTAAAAGAAGTAAATCATTCACCTTTTTCACCTAACTTAGATATTTTAGGGCATGTTTGGTTCATGATTGAAATAATAATGGGAAATAAAATTGGATTACATTGAAATCAGAAACGTAATGACGAATCATCCAAAAATATTTGGTTCATTATTGGAATAGAAATCGGAATGGACATCTAGATTTTGAGAGAGGGTTTTGGTTAAGAGAGATGAGAGTGATGAAGGGAGAGGAAGGGGAGGGCGTTTCTAAGAGAGGGCTCTGAGTTATTTACTTTGGAATTGGCCAATCCAGTATTCAAAGCCAGATTGGACGATAAATGGATTGAGCCATTCCCATTCCAAAGTTGAATGGAAATCGGAATCAGATTCCTGTAACACAAACAACAACTATCGGAATCAATGAATCTTATTCCGATTTCATAGTCTAAAATAGGCGAACCAAACAAGCCCTTAATACTTTATAGAAAGCGGTGAATGATTTGTCGCATTTAAAAAGCAGTGATGACGCATAAGCTCAATTTTGTGAATAAATTTTTTAAAGGACTATTTTTACAATTATAGTAATTTTTAAGTCTATTAATAAAAAAATTCAGTCAAAACCCTCTCTCACGAACACCTTCCACTCCTCTCCCTCCAACCAGAACTTTCTCTCAAAGTCCTAGGTGTCCCAATTGTTCATTTCGATTTTCATGCCAATAATAAACCAAACATTTGTGGATGATTCGTCATTCCATTTCCCATTCCAATGCAATCCAATTCTATTTTCTATTCTCATTCCAATCATGAGCCAAAAATGCCCTTAGTGGAATACTTTGAAAAATGTGAGTAGACATATTAACCTTGTCATCCTCCTCCGTGCTAGAAGACCATCGAAGGCGTGGAAAAGTTAGCAAGTTCATAAGAGATGCAGCACCCATTACTCTTCTTATAGACCAGGAATGGCTACGGGATCTGTGCTAAAGAAAAAGTATTTAGGTAACATAGAAACAAATTAGGAAAATTAATCAAAATTATCATCTCACACATCTGGATATGATTTTATGACCTTAGCGAATGATTAGTTCTTGTATTACTTGCATTAAGACAGTCATTAGATTGATCTAATGGTTGGAAGTGTTCTGGAAAAACCTCCACTTTTCCATATACATCATCCATTAATCAATCACCTTTACAAATGCCTTCCTGTGTTTAAACATCACAGATTATGTCAACAAGAGCTAATTATCTTGGTTACAGCTGCAGGAAGAATATTGGTTATATAAGAGAAAAATTTTACTCACTTGTCTCTGATGCTAATCATCACAAAATCTGAAAGCACATGCAGTATATGTTCTTCACCTACCGTTCATTCATGATATAGAAGAGAAAATGGAAAAGAAATAGTTAGTTTATACTTTATGAACAATTAGATTTTTCAAAGTACAGTTCTAAATGCATAAATGAAGAACAACAATAATTAAAGTAATAGAATGTGATCAAGATAACATCTCATGCCAAAAGACAAGTACCAAAATAACAGACTATACAGTATATTATTTTCACGTAGTTGCACAAGAAGGCGTTAGACTCAGTAAGTTCATAAGAAGTGGATATAGTATCATTTTTTCCTGTGCGCCTCCAAGTATTTTGGTCACAATATGGAGTATCATGATAGAATTCATTGATCATATCAACTTAAGCACATCTATTGCGCCTTAAGGCCCTGTTTGGTGGTGGAATAAGATAACCAAGGATAGCTTCGTAGAAGATTTTCTTGCGTGATTGGAAGCTATTAATTTGGTTTTGGCTCCTTAAAAGACCTTTGCATCCACGATTTGGTAGGAGAGCATATTTCACCTACAAGGTGATTTATCTTATCTTCGAAAAAATGACTTGAAGGACGAATATCATACACATTCTAGGCATTTGATCACACTTCTCATGTACCGAATAGTGAATACTACATGCTTCTTGAGTAAATCAAAGGAACGTATCGAATAAGATGTTCGTGCATCCAAATAAGTAAGCACCTTAGTTTCTAAACCATTGTTTGATTCCTTTATACTGCTAGATTTGCAATTTTTAGTTGGTTTTCCAATAGAACCCGAAGTTTCTACTTTTACAATCTGGCCTGTGAGTAGGCCATACTCGTCTTATTTTCTTTCCTTACTTCTGAATACTCAGACATTTTTCTCTCCTCTCTTCTAGTCCATCAAGATTTCCAGATCAACAGGAGAAAACCCTACACTTTTCTCCCTATTTCGATGTCAGCACGCAAACACAACTCACAAACACCACTCCTCCTCTAAGCTAAGAAGAACTATCACTATGATCTCTAACTTTTCATCCTCTATTGTTGGCAAGGAAATCCTATCTGCCCATGCAGGCAACTTTATGAAAATTACATGCACCAATTCTCCGAGGTAATTACAACTAAGAACCAAAATATACATATATATTTGATTACAAGACTACCAAAATCTCACTTCAATGAATCAACTAAAACCCAAATTATAGTGCATAGAAAACTAAATTAGATTCGAAAATTTTCAAAGATCAAAAACATAACTTATCCCCACCCAAAAAAAGAAGAAGCAAAAGCAACAATTCATAGAGAGCAAGAAGACGAAACAGATGGAAAACGATGCTGCGGGGGTTATTGCCATGAAAATAAATAAAAAAATGGGGAAAAAAAATTAAACAGAGAGGGGGCTCATACCTTGATCTAGGGTTTCTTTCGCGAAGTCGCAGCTTCAACTATTTTACTCTGGTTGAGGTTGGTAATGATGAGACGAAGAAGATGAATTTGGTTTGAGTGCTCCGCTTTTTTCGTTCGTTTTTCTTTTTCTTTTTCTTTTTCTTCTTTTTTTTTTCCGAAGGATGGAAAGGTTTGGCGGGAGAAAGACGGTATTGCCCTTCTCCGCTCGTCGCCTCGGCGTTGACGCGCGCGGCTTTTGGGTACCGTGGCGGGAAGGTCCTGTACACGTGTACCATTTTTACTGGTTCAGTCTACTGGACCAGGTCCACACTACAGAACAACTACATGTGTGGAAAGATTTTTTTAAAGAGAAGATAGTATGCTACTCGTTTCGTTTATTTTTTTTAGAAATAAATTTAACTGAAAATGTGAAGCAACTACTAGGCTTCTAACGTGAGACCTCATGTACCAACCACCTACCCTTTTATCACTTACGTTAGGGACGGTCGGTACGTCTGGAAAAAGATAACGTCGCAATAATGAATGGAAACGTTGAATTTGTATTGTTACCGGTAAATGAGCATTTCATCTCAAACAAGCATTAGAATTTATCTCACAATGAATCACTACATAGATGAGATATCAGATTCAAAGTCTATATATGTACGTGTACTACATAAATAAACGCAATGATAATGTATCTAAGTAGTTAGATATGTTTATACTTTGGAAAATATTTATTCAATACCAGTATGATGATAAAAAAAACATTAATTCGGACCTAAGTTGTGCTTGAAAATTGTTCAGTACTATATGGATTCCCATCCTAATTATGCCGCTATTTACGCCGGGCTACCAAATACTATTTTACTAGATTCCTTTGCAGTTGCAAGTCGCAATTAACAGTATATTTCAATTTAATTGTAGAAGCTCCATAGATGGATCTTCTGCGATTGCTTATGCGAAACGCTATTTCTTTATTAAATTATTTTTCTAAAATGACAAATTTTCGATTAAACAGGGATATATCCTATTTGATAAAGAGAGTACAGATCAAAAGAAACATAGGAACTTTGCTCGGCATCAGCCCCTGAAGGCTCGGTGAGCAAAACATAAGAAGATACACGAGAATAACTACTCAAAGCTAAGTAAATAAACAATCATTCTCTTATGTCCTCAAAATAGACTTCTAGAGCTTTACTACGGAGACAACAGTCTTTCCCAGATCTTCGGACGTAGAGTGTCGATTGCTGAAGATCCTCGAATTCCGCTCTTTCCAAAGTTCCCAACAGGCTCCAGCAAAATATAGACCGAAAAGAGTTTTTGATGGTCCCGACGACGACTCCCTACTACGTATCCACCTGGTCGAAACGTCCCCAACTGAGTTTGCCACTAAATCCACTGTGGTCGGGATGCTATAGAGGAGTGAATTCCACAGGGACCTCGCGTATTTACATCCAAAGAGAAGATGTTCCAAATTTTCTTCGTTGGAGAAGCATAACACGCATATTGATGGTCCCTGCCAACCTCGTTTTGCTAGTAATTCGGCTGTGAAGATCCTATTCCTCACCGCTAGCCACATGAAGACTTTGATCCTGAATGGAGCCTTGAATTTCTATGAGGTACTTTGCAGTCATTGACTCCACTGAAGGCAATGAATTCATAAGCGTCGTGTCGAGAAACGTCCAGCGTTATTCCACCTCCAAATAAGGGAGTCATCTGCGTCGACGCAGAAGGTGATGTTGGAAAGTAAGGCCTCAAAATCTCGAAGTTCATCCTCTTCCGCAGAGCTAAAAGGTGGCCTGAATCCCAACGTTATGTGCGTGGCGAAGTGTCGAAACCAGCATTTGACGGAAATGTGCTTGTGTGCCGATAAAGCATGCAGTTTAGGAAATTGGTTTCACAGTGAAAGTTCCCCACACGATCTGGAATTCCACAAGGATGTTACCTTTCCATTGCCGAGTGAAAAGTTGACAGAAGTAGAGAAAGAAGCAGCTGGGCTGAGGATCGCCTTCCAAATAGGGGAGCAACCAGCAGGCTTAGTGCGATCTAGCAGAGATGGCCTATGTTTGTAATGTTTCTGCATAAGTAACCGGACCCAGGGGGAAGTTGAAGAGTTGTAGAATTTCCAAAGTCCCTTTATTAAGAGAATTGCATTCATGTAACGCAGGTTTCGAATGCCAAGTCCTCCTAGTGTCTTCGGGCGACACACATTCTCCTATTTGACTAAACAATGAAAGCCGTTAGCAAGATTCATACCCCTCCAAAAGAAGCCTCTATGTATTTCGTCGATGGCCTTTGTGACCCAAATTGGTAGCAGAAAAGCAAAGCAGAAATAAGTGGGTACACTAGAGAGGACAGAGTTGAGGAGGATGAGGCGACCGCCCCGTGAGAGCAAGCGTCCCTTCCAACCTGCTAGCCTATTGTCAATTTTCTCTAATAGGGGCAGGTAGTCAGCTTTACACAGTGCTTTGTGAGAGAGCGGTAGCCCCAAGTATGTGAAAGGAAAACCTTGCGACGAACATCCAAAGAAATTTGCCAAAGTAGAGGTTTGATCACTTGATAGGTTGATAGGAATAAGGGAGCTTTTGTTGTAGTTGATTTTGAGTCCCGAGTTTTTTGAGAAGGCATCCAGAATAATTTTGATGACAGCGGCCGACCTACTGGTGCCGTCAAAGAAAAGAAGCATATCGTCGGCAAATTGAAGGGTGTGTAGCTTACAATCTCCAATTCCAACTACCGGTAGGGAGTTCGAATTAATAGTTAATTGAAGCATTCTAAAAAGCACATCGACGCATAAATTAAATAGGAGAGGTGATAAAGGGTCCCCCTGACGAAGCCCTCGTTTGCAGGTGAAGGACATTCCCGGCGCACCATTAAGTAGCACTGCCGTGGTTGCGGACTGCAGCAGAGAATTAATCCAGCAAATCCATTGGCCATCGAACCCTCTTGCTTGGAGTAGATTGATTAAGAACTTCCAGTTGATGTGGTCGAAGGCTCGTTCGAAGTCGAGCTTCAAAAGTGCCGCTTGTTGCTTGGTGGAGTGTAGATGATGGATAAGAATATGAGCAGAATAAAAATTGTCGAGAATATGATGCCCTTTTATGAAAGCTGCCTGGTAGGGGTTGATTAGATGATCCATATGTCTTTATAGTCTAGTTGCCAAGACTTTAGAAATGATTTTAGCCAAACTATGCACAAGGCTTATGGGACGAAAATCACTCGCAAACTTTACTTCGTTTTTCTTTGGTATGAGACATAGCCAACTAGAGTTAATCCCCTCAAGATTGTCGGATCCATTGTAGATGCTGTCAAAAACCTTCATGATGTCATCCTTGATAAGGCTCCAAAAGTGCTGATAGAACAACGCTGGAAACCCATCCGGCCCGGTGCCTTCTCCGGGGCACTGACGAAAACGGCTTGTTTCACCTCATCCTCAGAGAAGGTTAATTGAAGATCAGTAAGGTCGACACTTTCACTTCCATAAATCAGAGAGAGATCGATGGTGGCTGCCATGCTTGCTCGACGCCTAGCTGATTGTGGAAGAATGTAAATAAATGATTAGCGATAGGTTCAAGAGAGAAAAAAGTGGAAATACCATCTGAGAGTTGGGATATGAGGTTGTTGCTCTTGCGGAAGTTAGCCTTTGAGTGGAAAAATTTGGTATTTGCATCCCCAGCTTTCAACCACTGCACTCGGGATCTTTGTTTCCACTTCAGCTTCTCTTGTAAACATAACTCTTCGTATCTTTCTTTGAGCTTAGGTCCCACCGTGAGTTCTAAATCTGTTAGAGATCTACAATCTTCTGCCTTATCGAGCCACTCGATTCATTGAAGACACTGGTTAGCCTGCATCTTGATGGAAGAGAAGAGAACAACACTTCAGAATTTAAAAGCCTTTGAAACCTGATTAATTTTTAACTTAAAATACTTCGAGGGCTCCATTCCCGATACTGTCAAGTTCCAAGAATTGGAGACCACCTCGGTTAAGGAAGAGTAGCAGAGCCAGAAGGATTCAAATCTGAACAACTTCAAAGATGGCACATAAGTATAGGCAGATAGAAACAATGGTGTGTGGTCAGAACGAGGTGTCGGTAGAGCCCTCAGTGTAGATCTAGGAAAGGAAGAGTGCCATCCTTGCGATATGAACGCGCGATCGAGTTGTTCCAGAGTCGGATTACACCTGCCATCAGTCCAGGTGAAGGTTCGAGAATCGGGAGATCAGTTAGCCCAATCACATTAACGACCTCCCTAAATTGCAAGATTTCAGAGACATTCGTTAGCGATCCGTTTTTATCTTGCACCGATGGCAGGACATTGAAATCGCCCAAAGCCGTCCAAACATCGCCAGAAAGCTCGCTGATAGTTCAAAGTTCTTGAAAGAAGTCAGCTTTAAGATCAGCGCTTGTAGGGCCATAGATGTTGGAGATCAAGAAGTCTTTCCTATCTACTTTCCTTTTAAGCAGCACGTTGAGTGAGTAGGAGCCAGCCCATTCGTCAACACAATCAAATAGCGCTGAGTTCCATGCAGTTAGCAGTCCGCTTCTTGCCCCTTCCGCATCTAAAGTTCGATAATCTTTAAACTAAAACCCACAGAAAGACTGCATTTTGGGCAGAGAAGTAGAGGATAGCTTAGTTTCCTGGAGACAAACCACACAACTTTTACTATTCCGAATAACAGATTTGACAATAGCGCACTTGGCCTGATCATTGAGGCCTCTTACATTTCTTGGCCATAGATCAGAGATAACCCCTCCTCAATAGTGCAGTTTGGGCCTACTACAGATCCTCCTTGCCGCCCGCTGTGACATCCGCATTACAACCAGTTCTTTCATTGAGAATGCTGCAAGAAGCCTTTATCTGCTGGACTTCCTCATGCGTGAAAGGATACGCTTGGTCGAATCTCGCCGCCATAGGAGGTAGTCGATCAGCAGATTGCGGGGGAAGAGCAGGGCGATGGTGGTCCGACAAAGCGGAAGCCGCGGATGGGGATGGGGTGGAGGTGGATGATCTGACCATCTTGGAAGCAAGCCTCGCCAATTTGAGTTTCCTGCACATGAGTTCCTGGGCTTTCTGTATGGAGTTCTTATGGACTCCTTTGTTTTTAGCAGCAAGGCGTAGGCTTTGTCTATAGGAGAAGAGCTTCCCGGGTGCAGAACGGTCCAAACAAAAAGACTTGGACTGAAGTGGAGCACGAACATCTAAGGTCGAGGAGAAGCAATTCTTCTTCAATACAAATGAAGATCGGTTCAGTGGCCTATGATCTGCACGGTCTGTTGGCTCAAAAGGGGAGGAATTGTAGATCATATCTATGGGCTTGGGTTGGCCCAACTCTATTAGATGCTGGTCCACCGCAACTACGGGTTGTGGATGCGGTTCGTGACCCGAGACCAGGCCTGAACCGACCTGTTTCCCAGTAGTGCTTGAAACCTCCAACAGACAAACGAGTGGGTTTGGAGAGTCGCCTGTCGTTCTGACATAGACAGGACAGCTTGAGGCAGCCTGCTCGTACGGTTGGACACAACATTTGTCCTTTGATTTCGAATTTAATTTTTTCCAAGAGACGGGCCGCCACTCCCGCCGGCCGCGGCGATGCTCCGACGTGCCCCGTCGCTCTACACTGGCTTCTCCCCTCAGAGAGACTCCTCTAGAGCGAGGCCTCCTCTGATCCCCTTTGGCGGGAGGAACAGATGAGAAGCCCGTACACCGGAGGAAGTCATCTTGGGCCTCCGTCAAATCTAGCCCCAGTCGCCTATCTAGGTCTTCGCCAAGGAGAATGGGGTTGGCATCCTCCCATGATTCAATCTCGACAGGGATTGAGAAATATTTGTCTTCCACCATGAGATTTAGAACTCTGGATTATGACTAACATTCTGGCAGCGAATGTTTACTCTAAAGAAAGAAACATCGAGTCGGCTTTCTCTAAGTGAGTCAACATCCCAGAGAGCTCCAAATCCACTAATGGCTACTTTGACGTCCTCTACATTCCAACATAAGATCGGCCAGTGATGGAGTCTGATCCAAGCCTTGTTTTGTAGGTGTCCTCTTTCCTTCTCACCCACCCCTACCCAGTTGGAGAAGCGAAAAGCGAAGTCGTCGATCAAGATGGGGCTTCGACCAAATAGCCGACTCCCATGCCACCCAGTTGGAGAAGAAAACTGCGAAGGATGGAGCTCGAAAGGAGGCCATCTTGTAGTCAGAGATGGATCCCCCGAACCTTGCTGCTAGCCCTCGAGGTAAAACTTCCATGAAATTGTCAGGTTGCGGGCCTACAGCTTCCACCAGAGCCACACAGCCTAAAAGGAAAGGTTGTCCTGTCAGTGGAGGCCTATAGGGGAGGAAAGCTGCAGAGGAGTGTGGTCGAACAAGATCAGGTCCGAGCTCCATGGTGCAATATTGCGGGGCCTTTCGAAGACGACAATATTTAGCAGAGTGGCCGATTCGCATGCAAAAGAGACAGCGGCGCGGCTCCCTGTAGTGGTCCGCGAAATAGCCCATTTCAAAGCACCTGAAACAACGCCCCTTGAGTGAAGGGTTGAGTAGAAATTTAGAAGGATAGAGAGGTAGAGCCATAGTAGGGGCAAGCCCTTTGTTTGAAGAGATAGCTGGTGGGGGGTTCACAGATAGGGCCAAAAGGGCATCTTTGTAGGAGACGTTGGGGCTGACACGTGTCCCCCAAGTGGATCGGAAAGAAGGGTGCGAATGTAGGGAACGGAAAGGAAAACGGCTGGGGCAGGGGGGTGGGCGCAGAGGAGCGCTGGACTGGGGCAGGTGGGTGGAAGTTCTTGGAGGAGGACGACGGGACCACCTGATTCTCGGCGCTCCTTCTTCATTTTTTGAACACCAAGTTATAGTATAAAACAACGGGGCTCCTAAAATATGATAAATTTATTCTTACAAAATTATAATATTCTGTTATGTACGAACTACAAATATTTTTTTTTCTATTCTCTCTCTACTTCATATTTATGAAATAGAATAATTTTAGTTAAAAATTTAAAAATTTTATTAAATATATTAATAATTTCATAAATTTAAAAATTATATTTATTTCTAGTCAATAAAAGTAGATCAATTAAGGTTAGTAACAAATAAAATTTTTAAATTTAATAATTTTTTTTAAGGTAACAATGTATGGAGACCCCTTCAACTATAGTTCATTTAAATAGACCCTCATTTTTTCTTCTGATTAAGACCTCTTAACTGTTTTTTTAAAATGGCCTTTTTGCATAAAAAATCTACTAGTTTTGAGCTTTTGCAAAATTAGGTCGCTATTTTCAATTTTACAGATTCGGTCCGAATTTTCAGTAAACTGACCAAAATACCCTTCTTACTTTTTCTCTCTCATTTTTTTTTCTCTCTCCTCTTTTTTTTTTTTCTCTCGCTCTATTTTTTTTCTCTCCGAAGAAGGCGGCGGAGGCGGAGGCGGAACGCCTCGCCTCTGCCCCTCACGCTCTCGCCCTCGCCCGCGCACCCCCGCCCTCCTCGCCTCCGACCCCGCCGAGGCAGCGCCGCGCCGCGACTCTTTTTTTTTTCCCCCTCTTCGACCCTTTTCCACCCGCCGACCCCGCCGCCACCGCCGGCGACGAAGAAGAAGTGCTTCTTGGGGCCGAGAAGCATGCCGGCGAGGGAGGGAAAAAAATATAGTTACACTCCGGCGAGGGCGGTGGATTGTGATAAAAAAAATTGTAGAGAAAAAAAAATAAAAATAAAAAATATTGTTTCCCTACATTAAAGAACAAAAATAGAGAAAAAAGAAGAAGATGATGAAATTGCACTGTTAAAAAAAAATTACACTATTTTTAAAAAAAATTGCACTGTTTTAATGAATATTGCACTATTTAAGAGAGAAATTACACTCTTTTGAGATGAAATTTACACTCTTTAGATAAAATTGTACTATTTAGGATAATGTTGCACCATTTCTTTCTCTTCCACTTCTTCTTCCTTCTTCCTCCACTTTCCATCCTCATCCCCCTCTCTCTCACTCTCACTCTCTTTCCTCACACTCCCAAAACAATTTTGGACCGGTGCGGTCGAAGCCGGAGGAGGAGGAGCGGCCGTAGTCGCGGGGGTCGAAGAGGTAAACGGGGAGGAAGGAGAGGGAGGCGTCGGCGGTGGCGCGCGGGGCGGTGGTGGGCGGGCGCAGGGGGGGGGCGGGGGCGCGGGGCCGCAGGGGACGCGCCCCCTGCGCCCATGCGCCCGCTTGGTCCCCCGCCCCTGCCCCGGCCCGGGCCCCCCCCGCTCCCGCCCCGGCCCGGGCCCTCGCTCCCCCCCCCCGGCCCGGGCCCCCGTCCTTGCCCCGGCCCGGGCCCCCGTCCTTGCCCCGGCCCGGGCCCCCGCCCGCCCACACGGGGGGGCGCAGGGGGCGCTCCCTGCGCCCGCGCCCGCGCCCCCGGAGGGCGCAGGGGGCGCATCCCCTGCGCCCCGCTGGGGCGGGCGCAGGGGACGCGCTCCCTGCGCCCGCACCCCCGCCCCCGCCCCCTGCGCGCGCCGCGCCGCCCCCCTGCGCCCGCCCACCACCGCCCCGCGCGCCACCGCCGACGCCTCCCTCTCCCTCCTCCCCGTTTACCTTTTCGACCCCCGCGACTACGGCCGCTCCTCCTCCTCCGGCTTCGACCGCACCGGTCCAAAATTATTTTGGGAGTGTGAGGAAAGAGAGAGAGAGGGGGGGATGAGGATGGAAAGTGGAGGAAGAAGAAGAGAAAGAGAAAGAAATAGTGCAACATTATCCTAAATAGTGCAATTTTGCCTAAAGAGTGTAAATTTATCTCATAAGAGTGTAATTTCTCTTTTAAATAGTGCAACATTCATTAAAACAGTGCAATTTTTTTTAAAACAGTGTAATTTTTTTAACAGTGCAATTTCATCATCATCTTTCTTTTTCTCTATTTTTTGTTCTTTTCTGTAGGGAAACAATATTTTTTATTTTTATTTTTTTCTATAATTTTTTTTGTCACGACCCACCGCCCTCGCCGGAGTGTAACTATATTTTTTCCCCTCCCTCGCCGGCGTGCTTCTCGGCCCCAAGAAGCACTTCTTCTTCATCGCCGGCGGTGGTGGCGGGGACGGCAGGTGGAGGAGGGTCGGAGAGGGGGAAAAAAAAAGAGTCGCGGCGCGGCGCGACCTCGGCGGGTTCGGAGGCGAGGAGGGCGGGGGTGCGCGGGCGAGGGCGAGAGCGTGAGGGGCAGAGGCGAGGCGTTCCGCCTCCGCCTCCGCCGCCTTCTTTCGGGAGAAAAAAAAAAGAGCGAGAGAAAAAAAAAATAGGAGAGAGAAAAAAAAAGGAGAGAGAAAAAGTAAGAAGGGTATTTTGCTCAGTTTACTGAAAATCCGGACTGAATCTGCAAAATCGAAAATAGCGACCCAATTTTGCAAAAGCCCAAAACTAGTGGATTTTTTATGCAAAAAGGCCTTTTAAAATTTGAGTTTTTATAGTTAGTTAGATTATAAATTATTATTTTTATAACTTAAAAAATTAAAGTTATGAAATTTAATAAAATTATCAATCAGTTTGAAAAAAAAAACTTTTTTTAATTATAACTGAAGTCAGTTAGTTCATAAAAACTTAAAAGTCAAGGAGGGGGTCTATTAAAAAAAAAATCATAAAATTTATAACATTTAAAAGCACTTCAAGACAAATTTTGTCAAACCACTTTCTACGAGAATAGTACTTTATAATAAAATCAGTCAAATGCCCCACAATTTTTCTCCTCATCACATACTTCTTGTTCATCACACTTTTTTACTCGTGCTACATTCAACAGTCCAACCATACAAACCTTGTAACAAGTTACATCGGCATTTTCTGGTCCAATACCAAAAAAACTCATGCACTGGATATGTTGAGCCAAAAAATGTCAACAGTTTGGTTTCCTGACGATTTTTTAAAATCGAAACCGAACTCGAGTGAAAAATTGAGATTCAATATCGAAGCTGAACCTGACAAGGTAAAAATATTCAAACCCAATACCAAACCTGATTAAAACATCAAAAAAAAATACGGAAAACTGAAAAACCAAACCTCACTAATTAATATATTCAATATTAAATTAAATTATTAATATATATTAATAAGTAAAAAAAATATATAAAAAAGTTATACATACATATAGGGGTGTAAAACGGATCGAGCAGCTTGTGGGCCGCCTCGTCCGACACGACTCCAGGCTGGGCCTTGGCCTGGCACGGCTACTGTAGCATCCGTGCTCTGGGCCGTGCTGAGCCTATCCTCCAGGGCCCGTCGACCCTGCCCGGCACAACCCGTCTATGGCTTGGGCCGTGCCGGGCCGAAAGGTAGGCCTGCGGTCCGACACGGCATGGCCTACATAGGCCGTGTCTGCCGGGCCTGAACGGCCCAGATAGTAATAAGGCCTTTAGGCCTACATATTTTAAAAGTATAAATCTGGAATAGTCAGGCCTATATAGATTTTAGGCCTAGCTCCTAAGCTCAAGCCTAGGAGCCAGGCCTTTTTCCAACTCCAAGGGTATACTACCATGGCATACCCTTGGGGTGTGGGCCCAACGGCTTAACAGTCATTAGATTTTTTTTTTTTGAAAAAAGGTCATTGGATTTTTTTTTTGAAAAAAAGGTTTTTTAATTTTTTATTTCTTGGGAAAAAAAGTGTAAGAAAGTAGAAAAGACCTCTTTTGGCCAAAATAACCAGAATACCTTTACTAACATTTAAATTTTTGACTGTTAGAGAGGGTATTTTAGTCAAAAAATTTAAAAATTAAAAATTTTTATATTTTTTAAAAAAATTAAAGTTTTTTTTACATTTATAAATACTCCTACAAATTTCTAAATTCATCACAACCAGTAATTCTTCATTCATTTTCTTCTACAAATACTAATTCTTTCTACTCTCAAATGTTCAATTTATTTTTTTTTCCTCTCAAGTTTACTTTGTAAATTTTTTAAATTTTTTCAACAACCCTTTTTACAAAATCTCTCCATAATTTCACCATACAAACTCTCATTCTCAAGACAATGATTAATCTCTTACTTTTTAGTTTTCTAATTTTTTTCAAATATTTTTTGTTTGATTATTTTTTAGTACTCTAACATTTATTTTTCATAACTATGTCGGATGAATTTTCTGTAGGAAAACGAAATTTCAAATTCGAAAAATTACTTTGAAAAGGACATTATCGCAATTTGCCCTTTTGTTTTCCTGACTAACTTAGAGTGATTTGCTAATTATCTAGTTTCTTTATCCTTGATTTTTACTCACCTTTTCTTCTCCCCTCTTTATGCATTATGCTATTAGGTATCGTTTGGTTCGGGGATAAGCAAAAAGTGACTATTCCAGGGATAGGTATAAATTGAGGTATAAGCGGGGATTAAATCAATTTTGCGTTTGGATGAAAAGTAGATTTTTCTCGGAAATAAGGAAAATAGTGTTTGGATGGTTTGATTGGAATTGCGAGGATAAGAATAATTATAATTTTAAACAATAATATTTTATCTAATTAATTAAGACGAAATATTAATTAAGTAATAATTTAACTTATTTAATCTACTAAATAATTATGAATATTGCTAAAAACCCTTAATATTAATAAATAAATTAATTGGTAATTAATAATTTAATTAATTACAAATAATTTAATAAAATAATAAATTAATAAATAAATTAGTTAATAATAGTCAGATGATTAATTAAGAAAATAATTAAATTACTCAAAATATTAATTAATTAAACAATATAATTAATTATTTAATTAGTAAATTAATTAAAATAATGAATTAATTACTCAAAAAAATAATTAAATATTTATTAAAGTAATAAATTAAACAGTTAATTAATTATCTAGTTAATTAGTAAATAAATTAATAAATTAATATATAAATTATTAATTAAATAATATTTATTATAAATCTAGCTTGGATATTTTATTCTTTTATTATTAATTAAATATATTATGTTTATATAATTTATGTTTAAATAAATTTATAATCTTAATTAAATTTAGAATTAAGCTTGGAATAGCGCTATTCCGTCAAAACGATGGAATAGTTTATCCCAGCTATTCCGGAATAATCGAGAATAACGAAGTTTTACCGGGATAAAATATTCCGGCCAAACTTTGCTTCGTTTGGCGGAATAGCGGGGATAACTTCGTTATCCCCGCTTTAACCGCCGAACCAAACGGGGCCTTAGAATTTTAGCCACTATGCTTCTAAACGATGATTTGATATATAACTCTGTTATCAAACTCACCTTCTTGCAGAGTGGGAGGGTTTCTGATCTTAAGGTCCCATGACAGCTAGGGTGTCAATGAGCCGAACACGAGCGAGCTGGGGTCGGCTCGTGCATAAACGAGCCGAACACGAGCTGGCTCGTTTAAACCAAAAAATTCGGCTCGTTTTCGGCCAAAATATTAACGAGCAGAACACGAGCCGAATACGAGCTGACTTATGAACAATAAGTTAAAATGATTAAAAAAGATATATATATATATATATATATATATATATATATATATATATATATATATATATATATATATATATATATATATATATATATATATATAGAAAATTAATTTATGAGATCTTATCAATTAGATTTTGATCTAATGGTTGAAACTTTACATATAAATTAATTTTTTATAATTGAATTGGGCTTTAATTTAGGTTGGGCTAAAAAAAATTATATTTATATATAATTATTTATTTATATATATATAAATTAATATAAATATTAAATATATATGTTCGAGCTATTATCGAGCCGAACACGAGCGAGCTGACCCCAGCTCGTGTTCGGCTCGTTTATTAAACGAGCTGAAAAATTCAGCTCATGTTCGGCTCGTTTACTAAACGAGCGAGTCGATCTCGAGCTCATTTCGAGTCGAACACGAACTGGCTCGCGAACAGCGAGATGGATTGCCACCCCTAATGACAGCCATATAATCGATGTCGGCTACTTGTAGCAGGAGAGCCTTCCTTCTGGAAAAGCCATTGAGATTCATCTTTTTTTTTTTTGTTCCTCCATTTTTTTGATATAAAGGTTATGATAGTTTCTACTTCTACAGGTAGGAAGAGTTCCAGTTTTTCTTATTACGTATGAACATTATGATTTTTAAAACAAAAGCAGTTGTAAAGCAGGAAAACTAACTACTGCGCCCAACTTATCATATAGAATTCTTATACCAATCAAAACCCAGGATCTTGTAGTACTATTTCTCAAGTATCTCTCTGTTAGTGTAGATTATAATAATAGCTATGAGAATGAAAAATTAAAATTAAAATTAAAATTTAATGAATGGCTGTGTCTCTTTGGTAAATTAGTTATTTTTATGAAAATATGTCTTTTCATTTGACACAAGTAGATGTATCTCTTTACGAAGAGACACGCTTCTTTACAAAGAGATGAATATTTTGTGAAAGAATATGTCTTTTCATCTACGAAGAGATATGTCTTTTCACTATTCGTGAAATGATATATCCTTTTATAAAGAGATATAACATCAAAAATTGTGTCATTTCGTCATAACCATTCATCTCATATAAATAGAAGATATTTGAAGACTTCAAGGAAAATACAATCAATCATTTTTCCTTCCTAATTTTTCATACTGAATTTTAAGATAGAAGTTTTTGAAGGAAAGTCTTCAAAAATGATGTTTGCAGTTTTTCACTGGTCTTGCTGTATCCCGAAGATGATTGCTGGTAACTTGGCAGCATACATTCGAATGGTGGCAAATATCACATTAAAAAAAGTGAACCTATACATCTCAAAATCATAATTTACTCGATCTCTATTCATATTTCCCAACACTCTCCTCGTTCTAGTAGAATCGATGCTTTTCTTTCATATAACATTTCGAACTTCACCAAAATTCTTTTGTACTAATGTTTCACTTTTGTGAAAGGAATCGGTTTTGGCATCTGCTGACAGACTTCCGCCAATTGCTGAGCATTTGATATCCCTTTAATACACTTTATAATAATTGGATTGTATTTTACTAAGCGGATGTCTAAGTTAGTTTCACGTGAATTAGGTACGATAAAAATGAGCGAGATACCCAATGCGAGATACCCAATGCATTAGGAAGCTGACAGGGTTAAATTTACATGCTGAATTACATAAGATATGTTGCTTCAGAAAGTTTGGCCATAAGTTTTTTCAAAATTTTGGGAAAACTTCAAATACCACCCCTGTGGTTTCGCACTTTCTCACCTTAGTACCCCGTGGTTTCATTTTTCTTTTTTTTTTAATTTTTTTTGTTAATTTTTTCGTTAAATCAGTGAGAAAGTTAAAATCACAGGGTACTAAAATGAATATTCGATAAACCAGAGATGGATTATCTGAAATTTTTTCTATTTGATTTCACGAAAAAATTAATGAAAGGAATAAGAAAATAAGAAAAACGAAACCACAGGGTACTAAAGTAATACACTTTAAACCACATGATACTAAAGTGAGAAAGTGCGAAACCACAGGGGTGGTATTTGAAATTTTTCCTAAAATTTTTACTTTATGGCCATGTTTGTTTCATGGTTGAAACGAGAATTGGAAATGGAATTGGATTGTATTGGAATGGAAAATGGAAAGACGAATGATCTAAAAATATTTGATTCATTATTAGAATGAAAATCGAAATGAATATTTATTAGAGTTTTGAGAGAGCGTTTTGGTTGGCAGAGGAGAGTGATGAAGGGAGAAAAGGAGGTGTTTGTGAGAATAGCTTTTGAGTAGTTTACTTCCGAATGGATCAATCCCAGATTCAAAGTCGAATTAGATCATAAACGGACTTGACCATTTCCATTCCAAAGTGAAAGGAGAATCGAAATTCGATTCCTGTAAAACAAATAACAGCCATCGAAATCAATGAATCTCATTTCGATTTCATAATCTAAAATAGGCAAATCAAACAATCCCTGTATTTCTTTATGCAAGTCGTTTTGTTGCATATAAGAGTTTGTTTGCTTCCCAAATTCACAGCTTGGACTGAAGCCGGGGAGGACATGCCAGTCATACAATGGGGCCATGGCATGCTATCGTGTTTGACCAAAGTGGTCGGTCAATCCGACACTTGCCAGGTTCTCATTGGTCCACACCAGTCCCCACGCTACCGCTCGAGCATGCTCAACAATGAGGATGGATACAGAGAAATAAGATTTAGCCAACCAATGACATTATATCCCTGAATACATCTGAAGAAGAAAATGGTACAGATGAAGAACATTTGTGTAGGGGGGAAAGATTTGTTTGCTAAAATTGTATGGTTATTATGATAATTCTGGGCTCTTTTTTTTTAACTGGCCTCTAAAAAAATATATAATTTGTAAAATAACTCTCTCAAAATTTTAATCGGCAAACTAAGCTTATTTTGTCCACCTCAATGCCATGGTGGAAAAAGAAGTAAAAAAGGGGCAAATCGTTCACCGTGTTCAATAAAATTTACAGTCTTTAGAAATTTTCATATTGTTACTATCGTTTATGGAATTTTTATATGTACCGTAAGAATTTTGATAGAATTGTATTATGAGTTATTAAAATTTTTGTGAGCTTGTTAGGAATATATGTGGGTTGTTGAGATTTTTTTTATGGTGATTGGGATTGTATGTGGGGAATATAAGAAAGAACGATGAATCATTTACCCTTTTTTTCTTTTAAAGAGAAAAACGGTAGATAATTTACTGTTTTTTAATTTTTATTAAGAACGGTGAATCGTTCACCGTCTTTCAGTTGGGCAAAATAGAGTTATTTAGCGAAATAAATTTTTAAACAGGTTATTTGGCCAAATACAAACTATTTAATTTGTCTTAATACACATGAACACAACACTATTTAATTTGTCTTTCTTGAATGCCATAAGCTCTTCTGTTTAATCCCCCCTGGAAATAAACACTGCTTCTGCTTCTCTGCAAAGCTGCAGAGAGAAACAGCTTTTGTCCAACTTGTGTCCCCCAGTCAATACATTGGTCTTACCATGAAGCTACTCTGCATCTTATTTTCAGCTTTCAATGCTCCATTGATCCAGAAACTAATCTCTCTCTCTCAGTTGATAGCCCTGAAGTTTGCTTGAGGACAGAGACAATCAGCAAAACTGCATTTCTGTCATCAGAAGACTCAGTGGAGTTCTTCTCTCCGACATCTTCTGAGTTTTCTTTTTCGTTGAATTGTCTGGAATCAGAGCAGCTCTTCCTATGCATGCAGAACAAATGTTTAAGATGGTCCCAAAAGGAGAAAGTTGAATGAGAAATGACACAATGCCTCCCTACTCTTTGTTCAGCTATTTCGAATCTCTAGTAGTTACTAATGTTGAAACTAATAGCTTTTTTATCTTTTTTGTTTGAGCTCTTTATCGATAATTTTTTTTATCATGATCATTATCCTCCACTACTTAAAAATGTACAAATTCTTAAGAACATCTTATTGTGATGCTCCCTTCTTTTTCCTTTTCTTTTTGACAAACAACCAGAGTACTTTGGTTAGCGATCACTATAATGCTTCGAAGTTTGAAGTTCGTGCCATCAAATTTGCTTACTCGCGTTAGATTATCCAATCAAAATTTATGATTATTTCAAAATATTAGAATAAAAGCGGAAAAGATCTAGTTCGATTGATGCGAAAATATCCAAAGAAAATCGAGAAAAATAAAATACACAAATATTTACGTGGTTCGGCCGCTGACTTACATCCACGGGCAAAGACAATGTGGAGATCTTCATTATAATTAAAGTGGTGTACAAAATATGTCTCCCTCACAAAATTCTAGTCCTAAAATTACACATTCATAATTTTCTTCATCTGTCGCACTAAATCAATAGAATAAAGGGTATATTTATAAGAGTGACTAAATCCTAATACAATTAGGAATACAAACCTACTAAGACTAGAAATAATCTCAATAAGATTAAACATAATCTAAACTTAACTTAATGGGATTGTTAGAAATTCGAACGGCGAAAAATAGATCCAAAAAATTAATTGATGCGCAAAAAAGAAAAGATAAGAAAAGAGCACACCGAGATAACGTGGTTCGGCCAACGCCTGCGTCAACGGGCGAAGACGGAGCAAATACTTTATTAATATCGAAAAGACGGAGTACAAAAAAAATCTTTCAAAGAATCCGAAAAACCAAATATATAAATCGACACGCGTTACCGCATACGGCACCTTCTTAGCGCATCCCGACAATATATCTCGGCTCGGCTCACCAAAACAAGGACGTACGGCACCACCTCGGCTGATGGTGTTGCTGCCACCGTACGGATCATCACAAGCCACTTAATTAATTAGTGCATCACAACTTCTCGGCCGCATCATGCACCCAACAGCAACTTCACCTTAATTTGCTCTATATAATTAGCATGGCTTAATTTGAGTCGCGGCATCGTTAATTTGGCCGTAGCATGTATATATAATACATGTCTCCAAACTAGAGTCTAATTCCAATTCGATTAGAATTAATCTTCTAGTTGTAATCCATATATACCAAATTAAATCTAAATAATATCTTATCCTAATTTGATTAGGATTTACTTAAATTTAGATAACTACAAATCTAAACCAAATATAACAATCTCCACCTTGGTTTAATTTGTAGTTTAGCCGCTATGTCGAGATCGCCACGAAACTCCACCTTGAATTAATTTCACCTCAATGCTCTTTAACGCTCCATAGTTCTCCGTCTTCTCCAAACGCCCCATAGGGCCTCAAATGCTGCTAACTGCCACTAAGTCCAAACAATGTTTGAACTTGGCAATTGTAAGAGACTTAGTAAGCATATTCGCCGGATTGTCCTCAGTACCAATTTTCTTAACAGTCACGGTGCGCTTCCCAATCACATCCCGAACAAAGTGAAACTTTACATCGATGTGTTTTGTCCTCTCATGAAACATTTGATCTTTAGACAAATGAATAGCACTCTGACTGTCTGAATAAACAATCGTCGGATCCCAAGAAGAAGTAAGCTCTCCAAATAAGCCTCTTAACCACATAGCTTCCTTCACACCCTCTGTCATAGCAATATATTCCGCCTCAGTCGTAGACAAGGCGACAATAGGTTGTAATGAAGCTTTCCAACTAACTGCACATCCACCAATAGAGAATACATAACCTGAAAGTGATCTCCTCCTGTCCAAATCACCTGCGAAATTCGAATCAACATATCCAACCACACCATCCTTACACCTCCCAAACTCCAAACAAGTGCTAGTGGTACCTCGTAAGTATCTCAAAATCCACTTAACAGCTTGCCAATGAGCCTTACCAGGATTGGTCATATATCTGCTAACCACGCTCACTGCGTAAGAGATTTCCGGTCGTGTGCAAACCATGGCGTACATGATGCTCCCGACAGCACTAGAATAGGGAACATGTGACATGTACTCTCGCTCATCATCGAACTGCGGTGATAACTCGGCCGAAAGTTTGAAATGCGCCGCAAAAGGAGTGCTCACCGGTTTTGCGTATGTCATCCCGAAACGCCTTAAAATCCTCTCTATATATTTCTCCTATGATAAATGCAGTAGTCCTGAATTTATGTCCCTCTTAATTTCCATACCGAGAATTTTCTTAGCAACACCTAGATCTTTCATCTCAAACTCACCCTTAAGTGAAGCCTTCAATTTATTAATCTCAACTATGTCGTCGGAAACAATCAACATATCATCGACATAGAGCAACAAATATATGAAAGATCCCTTCTCAAGCTTCCTGAAATATACGCAACTGTCACGCTTGCTTCTAGAATATTCGTGACCTGTCATAAAGGAGTCAAACCGCTTATACCATTGTCGAGGAGACTGCTTCAAGCCATAAAGCGATTTTCTTAACAGGCAAACATGGTCCTCCTTCCCTTCAACAATAAATCCCTCCGGCTGCTTCATATAAATTTGCTCCTCAAGTTCTCCATGGAGAAAAGCTGTCTTAACATCAAGCTGCTCAAGATACAAGTCAACACGAATAGAAGTATGCTTCACAACGGGTGAGAAAATATCATTAAAGTCAACACCTTCTACCTGACTGTAGCCCTTAGCAACTAAACGAGCTTTATACCTTGTATCTTCCACGCCGGGGATGCCGTCCTTTTTCTTGAAGACCCACTTGCAGCCAACAATTTTCTTGCCTGTAGGCGGTTTTACTAACTCCCATGTGCGATTCTTATGGTGCGATTCTTATGGAGCGATTCCATTTCCTCATTCATCGCCACCAACCACTCCGCAGAACTGGCACTAGAAATAGCTTGATTATATGTGGAAGGTTCACCTTCATCTTCTGAATCTTGTGCCACTGAAAGAGCATAAGCTACCATATCCTCGTAGCCGTATCTCTGCGGTGGTTTGATCTGTCTCCTCGCTCTGCCCGTAGCAATGCTCTGCCTCTCAACTTGTGGGGTTTCATTAACTGAGGTGTCTGGCGACTGAATTTGCTTTGACTGAGAAGTACCCTGCGACTGAACTAAACCATCGGTCTCTACCTCCACCTGCTTGCTAGCACTCGGGGTCTCATCAGAAGAAACACGATTAGGTTATAACATAGCAGACTCATCAAATGTGACATCCCTACTAGTAATTAATTTAGATGATTCAGGACACCACAATTTATATCCCTTAACCCCTGATGCATAACCAATGAAAATGCACTTTTTGGCCCTAGGTTCTAATTTGCCTTCATTTATATGAACATAAGCAGGACAACCAAATATGCGCAAATTAGAGTAATCGGAAGGGCTACCAGACCATACCTCCTCCGGAGTTTTGCAATCAAGTGCTGAATGTGGAGATCGATTTACCAGATAGCATGCCGTAGAGATCGCCTCTGCCCAGAAACTCTTCGCTAAGCCAGCATTAGAGAGCATGCAACGTGCTCTCTCTAAAAGAGTTCTATTCATCCGTTCGGCCACTCCGTTCTGCTGTGGAGTATGCCTAACGGTCTTATGTCTGACGATCCCTTCCTTCTTGCAGAATTCTTCAAATTCTGACGAACAGAATTCCAAACCATTGTCGGTCCTTAATCTCTTTATCTTCTTTTCAGTTTGCTTCTCAATCATAACCTTCCACTGCTTGAAATAATTGAACACATCATCCTTACTTTTCAGAAAGAGTACCCACACCTTACGAGAATAGTCATCAATAAAAGTCAACATATATCGAGCACCACCATGAGTAGGAGTACGAGAGGGTCCCCAAAGATCAGAATGAATATAGTCAAGAGTACCTTTTGTCCGGTGAACTGCGGCCTTAAAGCTGACTCTCTTTTGTTTGCCAAAAACACAATGCTCGCAGAAATCCAACTTTTCTAAACTCTGACTACCAAGTAAACCTCTCTCACTTAACTTCATCATACCATACTCGCTCATATGGCCCAGTCGCATATGCCATAATTTAGTGCTATCCGAATCTGACATAGAGAAAGAAGTCACCGCTGCTGAACCTGTCATAGTGGAACCCTGTAGAACATATAACATGTCGGACAACTTGGCCTTCATCACTACAAGATTCCCTTTAGCGACCTTCATTAATCCATCAGCTGAAGAATACTTAAAACCTTTAGCATCAAGTGTACCTAATGAGATCAGATTTTTCCTCATATCCGGAACATGCCGAACCTCAGATATAGTCCTCACTACTCCATCGTACATCCGTACCTGAACAGTGCCAATTCCAATAACCGTACACTTAGAGTGATTTCCCATCAATACATCTCCACCTTCAAAAGGCTTGTACGTCGAGAACCAATCTCTATGCTTACAGATATGGAAGGAACATGCGGAGTCCATAAGCCACTCATCCTGTCTGCGTGTCTTATCCGTAACTATAAAGACGATATCATTACCATCTGATTCTCCTGCTGCAACACTTGCTCTGGCTTAGTATTGGTATTTTTCTGATCTTGATTCTTATCACCGTTATTCTTCTGCTGTTCTTTATTTTTCAACTTAAAACAATCAGCTTTTATGTGACCCTTCTTCTTACAATAACCGCAAATCAGATTCTTGTGCTTTGACTTTGATCTAGATGTACCTCTATTACTGGAACCCTTCTCCCGAGACCTCCCTCTTGCGACTAAACCTTCTCCTAAACCTCCACCTGTCTCATTGCTTATCTGCATGTCAATCCTCTCTTTTGAAAGTAAAGAGGATTTAACATCATCGAGACATAGAGTATCTCGTCCAAACAAGAAGGTATCACGAAAATTCTTATAAGAGGGCGGTAAAGAACATAATAATAAAAGGGCTTCATCCTCCTCCTCGATTTTGACATCTATCAAGCGGAGATCCATAATAATAGAATTAAATTCATCTAAATGCGACTTAATAGAGGTACCTTCCGCCATGCGCAACATGAAGAGACGTTGCTTCAAATATAATTTGTTGGTGAGAGATTTTGTCATGTAGAGAGACTCCAATTTAAGCCAAAGCCCTGCAGCGGTCTTTTCATCCAAGACCTCGCGCAATACCTCATCGGATAGACATAATTGTATTGCCGTAAGAGCTTTGTCATCAATCTCCTCCTTCTGCTCCGCCGTCAACGAATCGGCCATCTTTTCTTTTCCCAACAGTGCCTTCTGCAATCCTTGCTGCGTCAATATAGCACGCATCTTGACTTGCCATAATGCGAAACTGTTGGTTCTGTCAAATTTCTGAATCTCGAACTTCGTCGTCATCTTAATCCTCAAAGGGAATAGAAAGGCTCTGATACCAGTTTGTTAGAAATTCGAACGGCGAAAAATAGATCTAGAAAATTAATTGATGCGGAAAAGAGAAAAGATAAGAAAAGAGCATACCGAGATAACGTGGTTCGGCCAACGGCCTACGTCCACGGACGAAGACGGAGCAAATACTTTATTAATGTCGAAAAAACGGAGTACAAAAAAAATCTCTCAAAGAATCCAAAAAACCAAATATATAAATCGACACGCGTTACCGCATGCGGCACCTTTTTAGCGCATCCGGACAATATATCTCGGCTCGGCTCACCAAAACAAGGACGTACGGCACCACCTCGGCTGATGGTGTTGCTGCCACCGTACGGATCATCACAAGCCACTTAATTAATTAGTGCATCACAACTTCTCGGCCGCATCATGCACCCAACAGCAACTTCACCTTAATTTGCTCTATAAAATTAGCATGGCTTAATTTGAGTCGCGGCATTGTTAATTTGGCCGTAGTATGTATATATAATACATGTCTCCAAACTAGAGTCTAATTTCAATTCGATTAAAATTAATTTTCTAGTTGTAATCCATATATGCCAAATTAAATCTAAATAATATTTTATCCTAATTAGATTATGATTTACTTAAATTTAGATAACTACAAATCTAAACCAAATATAACAGGGATAATCAAAATAAAATAGGGTTAGAAAATCTTGCGGTTCTAGAATTCGAGACATATCTAACACAAAAACATGTCAAATTTTAAGTTCTAAAAAAAGGACTTAAAAACTTTTTGATAGTTTTTTTTTTCGTTTTAATTTTTTTTTCTGCAAGAAGAAATAATATGAATCTTCTTAAGCTATGGTTACAAGGTACGTTGCTACTTTCTTTGCTGGTGTTGTTACTTCAAAGAAATGGAGCATTTGTCAATTCTTTCGGGGACAGGATAAGATGAGTGCTGTTCAGAGGTAGTGAGAGGATGATATCTATGTATTACTTCCATTTGGGAATGTTAGAGGTGTCTCGAAATTTGGTTATCGACTTTAATTTTGGGCTCCTGATTCATCGATAGTTTCGCATTGCGATAGATTTTTGGAAAAATGAACTGTGAAATAAAAAATGGATGTCAGTGGTGATCCGATAATGAAGAAACCGTTAAGAAAATTTTCTTCCCTTCTTTTGCCATAGATGCGATGCAGCATTTGTAATCTCTAAAACATTGTACTTCCTTTTTCATAGTAAAGCTCTCTATTCTTTCCCACATGGTTTTTTTTCTACAAAAAATTTTCCACGTAAATCTTTGTGTTTATTTTATTTTCTGTATGTGGTTTATTTACTTCACGCCGTTTTTCATTTCTGTTTATGCGCTCGTCGTAACAGGGGACGCTGGGCAAAGTGCCGTGGAAAAATATTCACTTTTGACGTTTTAAATTGCTAGTAAAATGCATTATGTACGAGGAGAAAGTGAGATGCAAAAAATTTCTTTTGTGTCGGTGAATGATAACACCTTGCACAAATAACACAATTTTGGCAATGCACGTCTGTAGACTCTTTTTTAGCGGAATTAGGAAGCCCTTAATGCCAAACAGGTAATAGTTAGTTTAAGATATAATATCTGTGACGGTCCCACTAGAAAACAAACAAGCATTTCTCTACATACTTCCACTCCATTTTATTTTATTTTTTTATTTCCACCGAGGTCCTCAATGCCACGTCGACCCTTATCATAATCTTGCTTTGCGACATATCAGAATTGGTGGTTCCATTTGGTTCCTGATAGTTTTTAAGATTTCTAGAAGAATAGTGTAGAAATCGAGATTTTCTATATTTGATTTGCCACATAAATCTTATGAAAGTTCAAAACCCACCTCCCCATTTCCCATTTTCTTTCCCTCGTTGATGCCTAATTCTAACACCAAAGTGTGGATAAACCCAAGGGAGATATGTGGGATAACGCTGAAGAAGGCTTCGAAGTAAAATGCGAGCTTCGATGAAACCTAAAGATTTGAATTTTCAAGATTGATATTCAAATACTAGATGACGAAAGATCCGGATTCGAATCCTGCATTAGCCATAATGGGAACGATTCTCGCGAGATAGTTACCCTTAATTTCTCCACCTATTTCTGGATTCTTTGGCCTTCCTATAATTTCAAATAGAGACTTGCCTTCTCGGACCTTGCCAAAGCCTTTGGCCTTCGGCATGCTTTACAAGGCCGAAGCCCTTTTGCCGAAGCATCCACTTTAGATGTCCTTTGGTATATTGTCTACTGAAGCTCAAATCTTATGTCGAAGTCTTTTTTGACACTGCATATTTCTCTCTCGGATTCATTCTCGACTCGGTGTCAAAATCAGGTGTCAACAGGACCAAAGGTTATTAAAAGGAGAATGGCAATGGACACAGAAACCTCAAACCTAGGACCCAAATTTTATCTCTTTTGCCTGTACTAGGAGTAGAAGCAACTTAAGCCTAGGAATAGTTGTAATTTAGAACTCCCTTCATCCGCAGAACAATCCAACCCTACATAAGATCCCTACGACTACTCCAATCATTGTCGAAGCCATCTCGTCCTTCACCAACCACCGCATATCCAACTCTGCCCGACGCAACACTTCTTCTTGTAGGTTCGTCGATGTGGCTAGCAATACTCGATCTTAATTTGGATCAACGACTGAGATTTGAGAGGCTGACCATCCACAATGTAGCCAGGCTTGATGGTTGGTATCCGAGGTCCCGAGTTCGAATCCTAGTTGATTCACATTTCCAGCCAAATTTATTTCTATACGAAATAAACGAAGCGGGTAGCGTGCTACCTTTCTCTCAAAAAAAAAAAAAAAAAAACTTGAGGCTTAGAGGACCATCTCAAAGCCCGAGACTGTTTAAGCCCTATACTGAAGCCTTGAGCTACGAGTTGTATAGAGAACACGATTAGGCATTTTCCCTTTTGATCTGCACCTGAAACACAGTTAGATTGCCTACATTCGAAGAGACAAGGAAGGCCAACCATAGTTAGTTAATTCGGATTTGGCAAAAATTCGGTACGAATATAATATGAATAAAATTCGTCTCCTAATTTTTAAATTTGTTGAAAAATACGGCTTAGAAAATGGGTTCGCTAGTTATTCGCATATGCGATTTATATGAAAATAATACGTTCATCAATTAAAAAATCGGAATAAAAAATTCGGCTATTAAATTAATTTTTTTTTTCTAGATTTATACTACTAGCATAAATAGTTATAATTCTTAAGAATATAAAAATAAAGAGCTACAAAATAAAATAGATTAAGTAAAAAAAAGTAATAGCAAACTATATTATACACCACGATATATAAACAATCAAGCAAGAAAGAGATTAAGATAGTTCATAATTAAATATAAAATATATAGAATTTTTTTTAGGACGAGTAAACAGAGAATTCATGTTTAAACATAAAATATAAGATAGTTCATATTTAAACATAAAAAAAAAAATTTATTCGGATTTTCAATAATTCGTGAATAATTCACGAATAATTCGGCTAGCCCAAAAAATTCACGTTTTATTCCGTATATTTAGAAAAAAAATTACATACGGACTGTTTTATTCGGATTTTCAATAATTTCGCGAATAATTTGTAAATTAACTAACAGAGAGGCGAACTAACCAGCACTCAACAAGTTTTCGTGCGACGTTTGCTAGCCAACATTCCTACAAAAGTTTGATTTTAACGGGCTAAAATAGATATTTGTAATCTACTTGGTGTAACAAAATGTATAGTAAATCTTTATTAAGAAAAGTATTATAGTTAGCATTAACAAAATCCAGTTATTTTCATGCTCAACCAAACATAAGAATGATGTAATCTTAGGTATTCTTAAATATGAACAAAACAAAAAAAAATTATTCCTGCACTATAAAAATCTTAAATTTTGTGAACCATACAGCCCTAGGGCTTTAAATATGAGTTATCTTTGTGTAACTCATTCAAAGTAGAATAAACAAAAAGAAAATGCCGATCACTTTTCTCAATATGTTGAGGTCACTTCTGATTAAAATGGAAAATAGGTTTTTGCTGAATGCATTCGATTTGAAGAGTGTTTCCATGCTGGGTAAAAATAATTTAAGGGGCTGTTTGGTTACATATAGTTGCAACTGGACTATAGTTATAATTACATGTAAATTCAAATTCAGTGTTTAGCTTGATGCATTTGAATTCATCTGCTGTATATAGTTGGAACTACATGAGGAGAACCAACTGTAACAATGTAAACTACACCCAAATTGACCGCAGTTTGAATCACAAAAATTAGAGAGAGTAATTTTAAACAAAAAATATGCTTATCTCCCTAATCACTCTGTAAGCAGAAAATAAATATTTTTTTTTTCCTACATTGGAGGTAAGCTCATCACTACGCATCTATAATAATAAAATTTTTGAAATACACTTCTCAACTACATATAACCAAACAAATTATTTATAGTTTCAAAATTTTCTATTATATCTAACCAAATATGATGTATGTAGTAGTAACTGCAAATTTATAATTGCCTGTATCTCCAATTGTTAATATTACGTATCTGCATTTGTAATTATATATCCAACCAAACGGCACCTAAGTACAGGGATTATGTACTATCCTATCAATCAGCCTAATCGGAGAACGCCAAATGTTGCTAATGACTTCATGTCCAGCAAACGAAAAAGATAAAAAAAAAAACAAAAAGAAAAGAAAGAGAAAATGAAATACTAAGGGCATGTTTGGTTCGCCCCTTTTTTGACAAGGAATCGAAATGAATGGACGAATCCGTTTGTGGATGTTTGGTATGCGGGAGTTCCATTCCGATTCCAATTTTCAGGTGAATAGGAATTTCCCAATCACCCATTTTTTTAATCCGACCTAGAATGCCTGTCACGCCCCGCCGGCCCTTTAACACCAACTAGGTGGAAAGGATAACCGCACGGGCGCATGCCCCAGACCCGCCGAACGGATAGAGTCCTTTCTACCCACCCAAGGCGTCACAACACAAGCTTATCCACAATGTTCCAACTAGGAACGGAGTACAAGAGTTGCACAAGGAAAGCATCAACCATAAAAGCTCTACTTCTATTACATCACATTCCACAATTATACATGCTAACTTTTTCTTTTCATTCCATACAACATGTTCCAAAATATGGAATATACAAAGTTTATACATGTAATACAGATCCCCTATGCTATCATAGTCCAAAGCTCGGGGTACAACTCTATGTATCACCAAAATGGAAGGGTCGCTATCTACAAAGCCAAACCCTTGCCTCGCTCCGCCGCCTCACTCGCGGAAGGACCTGGGAAAATGGGGGGTGAGAACTATAAACATAGTTCCCAGTGGGTAAGGCCACCCAAGAGAGAAGCTCGACCCACCAGGTCCAAAGAAACACCACATGCATAAGTTAGATCATATATAACTATGCAACAATTATTTACATGCTTAGTAAATAAACATAAAGGATGCAACCAAAATGAAACATAATTTATCATTCTCTCCTAGGTTCATCCTATATTCCACATTGACTAAGTTCTTTTACTTATCATTTACTTATGGTTGCGGAATGGCCGTCGCACCATAGTTGTTTCAACATTCGAGGAGTGAAATCGTCACCTCCTATTCGAGTAGCGAAATCGTCGCATACTCGGGATAGCGAAATCGTCGCATACCCCCTTCGACATCGCCAATCCATGGCGCGGTAGCGAAATCGTCGCACACCCGGAATAGCAAAATCGTCGCACATCCATGTCGGCACCGCCAAATCGTGGCACGGTAGCGAAATCGTCGCCTACCCGGGATAGCAAAATCGTCGCACATCCCCTTTGTTCTCGTTTCTTGCTTGACAATCCAAGTTCCATAATCTTAGATTCAAGTCACTAAGTCTCACCTATGTTTAATAACACTAGGTTTACTTTCTTGTTCTCAACCTAGGTTCCATGACTCTAGGTTCCAATCACATGTCCAACCTATGTTCAATGACACTAGGTTTACATCTCACATGTTCCAACCTATATTCAATAACATTAGGTTAAGTTCTCACACATTCCAACCTATGTTCAATGACACTAGGTTAAATGTCACTTGTTCCAACCTATGTTCAATGACACTAGGTTTAATCATACATATTCCAACCTATGTTCAACAACATTAGGTTAGATTCTCACATGAAACCATAAAACAAGTATAGATAATTGAATTATACTTGAATATTCATATCATGCAATAGGAGTTCATTGTTCTACCCATCATGATTTCTACCATTGCCAACATGCAAGTCCTAGGGTTCACATACATATACCATTTTGTTCTTAAATGGATAATTACCCTAGACATGGAAGTGACCTAATCACTTCGGTAACCATAAAACCCACCTCAAGAGCTTCCAAATCTTGTGTTCTTCAAGCTCCTAAGTGTCCAAGCTTGGAGTTCTTGCTTCAACCCAAGCTTCAACAAGAAAAAGGTTCGTTACTCATTACGAACCCTAAATCCATCTCAAAATACGAAATCAAGTGTTCTAACATGATTTCCTATGCCTCAATTGCAATTATCGAAGGTCCAAATATTTTTAGAACCCTTCATCGCAAAAGCCCTCATTCTATCTAGGGTTTGCATGCATGCAAGCCAAACCCTAGATTTCGTGGCCAATCTTCCACCATTTGTGATCTAGATTGCCAAGGGTTCCCAAAAACCTCTTTTCAAAGAATCAAATCCAAGGTTTGAACCCAAAACATGAGGTACTAACCTTAACCACGAAATCTCCAAGCTTCTTCTTGCACCAAGAAGCCTCTTTTCTCCTTTGGAAGCCTTTTCCAAGATCAATCCACCACTTCTCCAAGCTTTTGGAGAGATCTCTAGAGAGAGAAAGTGAGAGGAGAGGGAGAGGAGTGTTGGGAAGGAAGAACACTGTGAAAGGAGGGTGTTCCCTGCCTTTCAAATACCCCATGGCATGTGAAAAGACACTTTTGCCCTTCTCCAATCAAAACACAACACCCAGCCCATTCTGGGCATTGTATACCGGTATGTGCATTTTGCATACCGGTATACGGGTACTCATTCCGGTATATCTCAGGGATTCCGCAGAACCCGAGAGCTGATTTCACTGTTTCGCACACAGTATACCGGTATGCCATTTTCACATACCGGTATACCCCGAAAATTCTGTAAACCCGAGAGCTAGGTTTTCTCGGTTTAACACAGCATTCCGGTATACTATTTCACATACCGGTATACCAAGCTCCAATTCCGGTATTAGAGTTCACATACCGGAATCCAATGCAGACTTTACCAAATTCTGCAGTTTTAACTTATCGAAGTCCGTTTTCACGCCTCTTTTGCGCCGAAAATACTTCGCACAAGTCCCGAACTTGGCCAAAGCCTCACATATAGACTCTTATGCCATTTTCTCACTAGAACTCTAAAATTTGTAGAAGTTCAGTACGATGCACTGAAATTCAGTGTACTACAATGCCGGATTGGAAGTTGAATCCAGATAGAAAGAATGTATTTTATAAAAATATCTTAATTATATTTTATATGTTATTTAAAATTAAATTAAATTTTTTGACTTTAATTTTAATTAAAGTATAAATTTAAATTTAGAAATTAAAATTTTAATTCTAGATTTTGATTTAGAAATTAAATTAAAATATAAATTCAATCAAGCATTTTTGAATTTGATCTATAAATTTAAATTTAAATTTAAATTTAGTTGTAAGTTTGAATTTGAATCAAATCAAAAATTAGTTTTATATTTTGAATTGTCCACTCAATTTTAAATTTTAAATTTTTTAAATTATATTTTAAATTTTGGCTTTTCATTTCAATTTTTGATGTAAATTTTTAATTTTTAATTTTTAGTTTGAATTTAAATTCTAAATTTAATTTATGTTTTGAGGTGCAAACTAAATTTTAAATTATTTTTATATCTTGTATTTTAATTTTAATTTATTTTAATTATTTTTTAATAATCAAAAGTTTTTAAATATTGAAAGTACTAATCAACTATACCGATTTCTATTGTTATTCTGAACCAAATATATTCGGAGGTTGTATCATTCCGTTTTCGATTCCTGTTCATTTCCATTCCTATTCCGATTTTATTTTCCATTTTGAGCCAAACGCCCCCTAAGTGTACAGTCGAAAAAGGGTTGCAGGATTACAACCCTTAATACTACTGTTATAATCCTATGGGATTTTAAAAAGCTTTTTTAGATTTTAATAATAATAATAATAAAGGAAATGATAAGACTAATAGAAAAAGATAAGTTATAATTAGATGATAGCTTTATAAGGTTACAGCCCACCTTTGATTGCTAGCATTGCTGGAAAAAAAAGGACAAAAAAAAAACCCCTCCCTTAACTATAGACTACTCTAGAATAGACCCTCACCTTTAATTTCCATTAATATTTTATTAAATTTTATTTTTTATTAGAGTTTATTAGTTTATTGAAATTTTGTTAAATTTAATGTCTAAATTTGTTATTAATCATTGATTAATGTAGTTTAAATTACTATAATGTAGTTAAAACTATCAAAATAAATGAAGTTATTTATGAAGTTGATAAAATTTCTAACTTACTAAGCAAAAAATTGCTTAATTAAGATGGCAATGAAAAAGAGATTTTGCTATTGGTGGCAATCTTAGATTGGCCAATGGTGAGGGAGTCTTCATACAATTCTTACTGAAACAATAAACAAAAACTGAGGCTGTAGTGAACCGCAATTCAGAAGCATTTGAACTTTGGCCAAGTTGGACAAAATTTAGTTCAGAATTAAGTTGAACGTGTTTAGAATTGAGTTCCGAGGGTTTCGGAACGATTAGAAGTGGATTTGGTGAGTCCATGTTGTGTCCCGAGAGTATTGGAATGATTAAAGAAAAGTTGGGAGAATTTTGAGATACGATTGTATGTTGGAATATAATTATTTCGTAAGGGATAAACTATAATTCTCCAACTTATGAAGTGTTCTTATGTGTAGAATAGTTTCGGTTGTGTTGGATTTGATTTGGAGAGAAAACGGAATGAAAAATAGAGTTTTAGAGCGAAAATAAGAAAAAAATGAAAAAGGCTGAAAACACTGTTCACAGTGTCCGGGTCCGGACTGTGAGAAGTTTTTGGTGGCCTGGCATGAAGATGGACGTGGCTCAGCATGTGGCTCAGTGTTTGAATTGTCAGCAGGTGAAGGCTGAGCATCAGCGACCAGCAGGGAAGCTTCAACCGTTGCCTGTACCAGTATGGAAGTGGGAGCAGATCACCATGGATTTCGTCACCGGGTTGCCTCGTTCTCAGCGAGGTCATGATGCGATCTGGGTTATTGTGGACCGACTGACGAAAGCAGCTCACTTCCTACCGATACATACGACTTGGTCCCGGGATCGACTGGCGCAGCTCTACTTGGATGAGATCGTCAGGCTGCATGGAGTGCCAGTGTCGATCGTTTCTGATCGGGATTCTCGTTTCGTTTCTCAGTTCTGAAGGAGCTTGCAGCAGGCACTGGGAACGAAGCTCAACTTCAGCTCAGCTTACCACCCTCAGAGTGATGGGCAGTCGGAGCGAGTCATCCAGACTCTCGAGGATATGCTCCGGGCATGCGTTTTGGACTATGGTGATGGATGGTTCTAGTATCTTTCTCTGGTGGAGTTCGCCTACAACAACAGCTTCCAGGCGAGCATTGGGATGGCACTGTACGAGGCGTTGTATGGACGTCGTTGTCGATCTCCGATCTGTTGGGATGACGTGGGTGAGCGTCGAGTGATCGGGCCTGACCTGTTGGAGGACGCAGAGGCCAGGATTCGCAATGTGAGGCAGCGGCTGCTGACTGCGCAGAGCCGGCAGAAAAGCTACGCGGAAACCAGCGACGACGTGACCTAGTGTTTCAGGTCGGTGAGCATGTGCTGCTCAGGGTGTCGCCGTCTCGAGGGATCAAGCGGTTTGGATTGGGAAGCAAGCTTAGTCCGCGTTTCATGGGGCCGTTCGAGATCCTTGAGCGTGTGGGTCCGGTGGCTTATCGGTTAGCTCTTCCTCCTAGTCTTGCTCGGGTGCACAATGTCTTCCATGTGTCCATGCTTCGGAAGTACATTCCCAACCCTTCTCATGTGATCAGCCCGACGACGGTTCAGCTGAGGGAGGATCTCAGCTACGACGAGGCGCCTTTGAGGATCTTGGCCCACGAGGTGAAGCAGTTGAGGAACCGGACCATTCCGTATGTGAAGTTTCAGTGGACGAATCACGAGGAGCGTGAGGCTACTTGGGAGCTGGAGTCTGCTTTGCGAGAGAGGTATCCGCAGTTGTTAGCGGATGGTGTGTGAGTAAGTTTCAGGGACGAAACTTCTTGTATGGTGGGAGTGATGTGAGAATTCGAATTTGTAAATTTTATTTTGAAATTTGAATTCTGTGTTCCTCTCCCTTTACTGTGTTTTTGTATCTGTATACGTATATATATATATATGTTTAGGTGTATATATATATGTATATATAGTGTACTTTTAGTGTATTTTATATTGTTTTGAGTTTGTTGGCGGAGAGAGAATGGTTTATGGCGCAATTCGGAGTTCGTTTCCGACGATCCAAAATGGTAGATTCAATGTCTCGGCAGTGCTGAACGCGATGGTACGATCCGTTCGCACATGCGACGGATGGATCGAGAGATATCGCGAGTTCTTTACTGACGGGTCGTAGTGTACATTTTATTGTTTCGCGATCTGGACCCTATTTCACGCACCGTTTTGCATGAGTTTGAATGTGGAGGGGTGTCTGGGCATTTTGTTCCTGCTGTGAGGGACTCGGGGGTTATTTCTTTTGTTTTGAGGGCCTTTTTGCATTTGTACAAGTGTGTGTATATGTGTGTGTGTGTGTGTGAGTGGAGAGAGAGTGAGTTTCTCTCTTCTTCTCTTCTCCCTCAGCTCCCAGCACAGGGCCACCCACTTCCTCAGCTCCCCTACACTTTCCCCGAGCGCCGCTGACCACCACCGACCTCCCCTGGCCTGCGGGAACTCCGACAACTCCCTCTCTCTCCCTTTTCTCTTTTTTTCCTTCTTCTTCTTCTTCTTCTCCTTCCCTGCAGTGTGCACCCAGGGTGAACCCACGCCTCGGGTCCCCCTGAGGTGGCACGACTGCCGGCGACCAGCCCCGCCGCCGGGAGCCGCCGCCGAGCGCCGCCGAGCTACTGCAATTGCTGCTAGGGCAGCTGCGGGCAGTGGGTTGGTGACCCGAGCCGCCTCCGCCTCCCGCCGCCTCGGAGGGTGCGCGCCGCTACCCTCTGGACCGCCGCCGCCGGTCCACCTCTTACCGGTCGTCGCCGTGTTGCCGGAGCGCCGCCGCAGCCGCCGCTGTCGCCGCTTGTGCTCCTAGGGCACCCGCGGTCGAGAGCTTCCGGCCGCCGCCGCCGTTGCCCTGAGTTGTTGCGGTCACCTCCCACCCGACGTCCGGCGACCTCCTCTTGCCGGTGCTCGCATCGCCGCCGGCCGCCGTCGCCGTTTGTTGCCGGCGCCGCCGTGCCCTTGCCACCCGAGAGTCCACTCTCTCCCCGCGCCGCCGCCGCCGCCGCCGCTTCCTGCCGTCGGTTGAGGTGAGCATCCCCTTCCTCACCTCCCCCGCATCCAACCCTGGCCACCTCGCGGCTTGCATGTCGGCCGGCAGCCGACCGGAGCTACTTGCTCCGGCCAGGGTGAAGTTTTGGCTGTTTTGGGCCGCATGCATGGTTCTGGCCTCCCTGTTGCCTCCCGAAGCTCGGGAAGGTGAGCATGATGATCACGGCGACGCGCTGATCACCATGCTCACCTTAGTTTTCTATTTTGGTGAGCCGTTTCGCTGTTCGGCCTTTGTCGAGCAATGTTATCGCATGTAGAGGCTATTTTTATAGATTTTCTATGCTTGCGACTGTCCCTGTCGTAGTGGGGCTGTGAGCACGGCCTCCGTTACGTCGTTACCTATCCGCTGGTGCTTGCGGAAGGTCGTGCGGACGAACGGAGTGCTCGAACGGCCTTCTTTATGCTTGTTTATGTGTGTTATGTTGCTTGTTTGAGGACTTTGGTGATTGTGGCAGCATTGCGACGCTGCGGACAGCAAGGGCATGATCCTTGAGGCCCTGTGGACTGGTTGTCCAACCCCTTCGCCCTTCGCGGAGATCCGGATTTACTTCCGATGCATTTTTCGATGTAATAGTCGGCGAAACACGTGTTTTTAGTCGTGCGACTCACTTGCTGATTTTGTGAGTGACTTGGCTTCGTCATTTAGCCTCGTTGGCTGTTCCTCATCGCTATCCTAAAGTTCCGAGGACAGCAGATGAGTGACGAAGGGTTTCGGTGCCAAATTGGCATTTTTCGGGAACCCGGAAAACCGTTTCGGGTGCGTTTGTGTTTGTGGCACCCCGAGCTTGTGCTCGCTGTTCCGTCACCTTGTTTTGTGTGTTTGGCAGACAGCGGAGGACTTGGTTTGGTTGATGGTACCCCTCTGGGGCTTAGCGTGGTTTCGGGATCGTCCCGGTGGATTTTCCGGATGATCCGTCAGTTTCGGGATGTGAGCGCTATGTGTTTAGTGTCGACTTGGTGGACCTTGACCCTGTGAGTCTTTCGTAGGTCCTGTCGTGGTTCCCGAGAGCCGTCGGTGTTAGGCTCTATCGTTTCGACAGGTGGGTACTTCGATCCGGAGTCGGTTCAGTGGACTACGGTGATACCTTTCTATCCCTTCTCTTGCATTTCGTTATTAGTTCACTTGACTCCTGTTGACTCTACATATGTGTGCTTGCCTTAGTAGAGTAGTTGTTGGTTGCATGATTATTGAGACGACCTCGTTGGTCGGTGTTGATCGCCTGTTGTTCCGAGTGATCCTCGTATATTGGCTTATCAGTTGCTTCACGGCTCGTTGCCGTTATGTGGAATGAGCATATGCATCGATCGTCACAGCTCTTCTAGCACCTCACGTATGCCAGCGGTCTGATCCACCGTCTTGGTCTTCTTTTCCGGAAAAGGGTCGTGTAGACGACCCGTGAGCCTCGACGCCCGTGCGCGTTTTGCAGGTTTAGTGTCGAGAGTTGAGCAGGTTGTGACATTATCAGGGATACGTCCCGGTGGCTATAATTGGGTATACTTTGTGGTTATCACTATTGATGCATATGATTACCTTACTTGCAGTAGCATAGTTGTTCAGTTGTATGTTAGCCTCATACTTGTTGTGCTACTGTTTACCTATCTACCTCTTTGTTGACCCTCGTGCCGGTGTGTACATCTCACCTTCGTCGGCTTGCGGTACCTACTGGGAGGGGAGACATGTTTACATGTTCTCACCCCCCGCCATCGTTGTTGTTTTCAGGTGAGCAGGGTGGTGGGAGTCGGGACGCAGCGAGGCACGCCTAGTTAGTGGTACTAGAGGTCATGACCTGTGAGGTTTCTCTCTCCAGATTTGGTTATCACCCTTATCCTTTTATCAGCTAGTTGTGGATGTGGTTCAGTTATATTTTGGATGTTCTGTCTTGCATGCTTAGATCTTGTGGATTTGGTTTAGTATTCATGAGTGGATTGCATGCTTAGACTTTTGGATGACCTTGCTGTTAGATCTTTCATTATGGCTTTATATCGGATATCTTGGATTTCTACCCCTCGTGGTAGCGTTTTCAAATAAAGGTTTCCCTGTGGGAAACGATTTTCAAATGGATTTTCGATCGATCGACTTTTGGGATTTCAAAAGAGAGTTCTCGTGTGGAGAACGGTTTTTAAAGAATTTTAAATGATTGAGATTAGGGTTTAAAATAAAGCTTCTGTGTAAGGAGCGGTTTTTTAGAATGATCTGTTGTTTGTGCATCGCATCATCCTTCGCCTAAGGACTTGCTTAGATTCATACAGGTTTGAGGATTGTTAGCTGTATGAATCTTATTGTGTTATTGTTGTTGTTTGTGTGGGATGAATGATATTTGTGATCCTGTATGTATGTTGTGTACGCCGTGCAAATACAGGGGAGGCTCTGTCTGTGTGGACAGTGGACCCTGTATTTGTGGCGGGTCTGTACGTGGCGCGGGCTAGGCTTTCAAAAAAAAAATTGACACGTTTTTTCCGCTTATAAAACTAGCCCGGGGCGTGACACGGACCCTGGGATTGGGATCCGGACCCCAGCTGCGAAAAAGCTGAAATTGCTTACGGATTCCGGACCCGGGATGCAAGGTCCGGACCCCACGGACCCAGAAGCTTAGAAATGGGGGTATTTTGGTCATTTCATGTGGTAGGCTTATGAGGGGAGGTTGGGGGCTTATCTTCATCATTTTCCCCTTCTTCCTCTACTTCTCCTCTCCCTCTCCTCTACTTTCTCTCTCTAGAGAGCTCTACAAAGCTTGGAGAAAAGAGTGATTCAAGCTTGGAAAAGAAATCCAAGGTGGGAAAGAAGCTTCTTGGTGCAAGAAGAAGCTTGGGGAGCTCGTGGCCAAGGTGAGTTCCTTGGATCTAAGGTTAGGGTTTTGGATTTAAGCCTTGTAAATGGATTGTTATCAAACCCTTGGCTAATCTAGACTACAAATTGTAGGGATTAGCATGTGATTTTTGGATTTGGCCATATTTATGGAAACCCTAGGTTGAAAGAGGGTTTCTCTTATGGTGGGGTTTAAAAATTATTTGAACCCATAGAACCCTAGTTGGGGGTTAGTAGAACATGTGGGACAACTCCATTTTGAGTGATTCCAAGAGATGGGATCGTTATGAGTTCGACTCGGATTAACGAATCATTCATGTGTGTTAGGGCAAGGAGCTTGAAGACCAAGCTTGAAGCCAAGGAAAAGAGCCCGATTGCAAGTGTCTACAAGCAATCGGAAGAGTGTGAGGTGGGTTTGTGTTTACCGAAATGATTAGGTCACTTCCATGTCGAAAGAGTAAAGTATAATTTATTTTACTTGATGCATGTAATGGTAGGTTAATTGGTAAGTGGTAAATATGAATGTGTAGATCATATGATGTTAATACCATTAACTATCATGGATTGGAACTATATGCATGTAGAACACATAGATACAAATGGACATGTGTATGCCTAGGTGTGGACATAGCGGTGAGCTAATTTTTTCTATACGCTAGAGAACTTGACATGTGGTTAAACAAGGGCTAGATGCCATGTAAAATTAGAAATCCTAGGTATGGACAACTAGGATAAGAAAGAACTGTAATGTGCATGTTGGCATTGGGTGTATATCCAAGTGATTGAGCCATGGGCTCACCTTGCATGTAAGAGAATTCGAGTATTTCATAATATATATATATATATATATATATATACTTGAAAGGTGATGTATGCATGTTAAACCTAGTGTCATTGGACATAGGTTGGAATGTAATGGTATTAAACCTAGTGTCATTGAACATAGGTTGGAATGTGATGGTATTAAACCTAGTGTTATTAAACATAGGTTGGATCAGGTGATGAACCTAGAGTGGGTAAACCTAGGTTGTATAACATAGTGGTAGAAAGACCACTTGGTTTGTAATGTGTGTGAACCTAGAGTCGTTGAACCTAGGTTGAGAGACATAGTGATAGGAAGATCACTTAAACAGGACATTGAACCTAGTGTCATTAAACATAGGTTGGAAACATAGTGGTAGAGAGAGACCACTTGTATTGGAATGTTATTAACCTAGAGTCGGGTGAATCTAGGTGGGAAAAACGTATGACCTAGCATTGTGGAACCTAGGTGATAAAATAGGTGGTAGGATGACCACTTGGACATGAGAATGTAAACCTAGAGAGGTTGATAATATAGGTAAAAGATGAACCCTTGAGACTTTCGAATGGATTCCGGAATCCCTAGACTGATACTTGCAGGTATGTGTGGTTCTCCTCGCCTGGCAAGTGATTGTGGCTGCGGGTATGTGTGGTTCTCCTCGCCCGGCAGCAGATTATACTTGCGGGTATGTGTGGTCCTCCTCGCCCGGCAAGTGACTCATAACTGCGGGTATGTGTGGTTCTCCTCGCTCGACAGTGGTTTGAGTATCGGAGGTCTATGTGGTATATTCCTCACCTGCCGAGTGGATTGATGACTGCGGTGTATGTGGCATGTTTATCTCCTCAGGCCTGGACATAGGCGGTAGTCCGCTGATGTGTGACTCTAGAGTGAGTCGGGTAAGGTTTGACTAAAGTAAGTAAACCTTAGAAGGGCGGTGGCTCAATGATGTTTGACTCAAGAGTGAGTCGGGTAAGGTTTGGCTAAGTTAAGTAAACCTTAGGAGGGTGGTGGCCCAGTGATGTTTGACTCGAGAGTGAGTCGTGTGTGGCTTAGCTAAGGTGAATGAACCTTAGGAGCAGGTTGATTATGAAATGGATAGTGGAATAGCAGTAAAAAATGTATTGCATGGATTTCATTATCGCATTTGTTGAAGCATAAGCATGTTTACTGTTTTTGCATATAGTAGAGTTATATGCTTGCAAGTTATGTATATGTACTAACCATGCTTTTATGCTTCCTTTGGACCTGGTGGGTCGAGCTTCTCATTGGGTGGCCTTACCCACTGGGAACTATTTTAGATAGTTCTCATCCCACTATTTTTCAGGTCCACACGTGAGCGGCGCAGCGGCGCGAGGGAAGGACGTAGCCTGATAGTTAGCATCCTACCACTGTGACCAGGATAGAAGTACCCTCTACTGTGTAGCTTAAGGGTATTGGAATGAAAGGAATGTAATAACAATTTGATTGTATTTGGAAAGAGAACAAAGACACAAAAATATAATATGTGGACGTATTGTGAATGCTTGTAATAGCATAGAAATTTATGATGCTTTCCTTATGCAATCTATGTATGAATTCTGTTCCTGTTTGGAACCTCTTGAATTGTACTGGTTGTGACGCCTTGGACGTACAGGGGAAACTCTGTCCGTTCGGCGGGTCTGTGTGCGTGCCCGAACCGACCAAATTGGCGGTCTCGAGGCGTGATAGATTAAGGTGGTATCAGAGCATAGAAACGGTCTAGGTGGACCTAAGAAATCTTAGGATGGAAAAGACCCTAGGAGTGTAAGCTCGTGAGAGACGAGGACTTGTGATGTGCGGCGAAAGATGAATCGATTGGGTCGTGTATTGGTTATGCCTCTAATAGGATGTTAGAGGTAGATTTAAGGCGTGGTTTATTCTCAGCTAAGTGTGTTCATGTTGGCGCGCGACAATATGAACCCAGGGGATGAGAATAGGCGCCCTTATGTAACTTTCGCCTAATTTGTGTCCGTAATTTGAATCATATTTGTACTTGGCCTAGAAGGTCGAGGTATTGATCGAATTATCGTGTTTCAGGATACGATGACGTCACATAGGCGATCTTCAATGAGATCGACACGGGGTGGGCCTAGTGAGGCCCCCGAGCCATCCGGGGCAAGTGGAGACTCGGAGCTCCGTGAACAGCTGGCCACACTCGTTGGAGTAGTACAACAGCAAGCTGAGTCGACGCAGCGACAGCAGGAGGCTGCCGTGCGCCAGGAGGAGCGGATCAGGAGACTCCATGAAACCGTGGAGCAAATAGCACGTCGTGTACCATCAGGAGCCGCAGTGGGTACCTCGCAAGTAGATGCTGGTGCCTGGGCCCCTGATTCTGCGGAATTGGAAGCGGAGAGGGAGCGGGCTTTAGCTGCCCTCATGACGTTCAAGGGATTCAATCCGCCTACCTTCAACGGGGAAGAAATGGACCCGTGGACCGTAGAAACGTGGATCGATTCTATGGAGTCCCTGTTTGAGGACTTGTACACCTTGGAGCAGGACAAGGTGCATTTTGCCGCACACTGCTTGTAAGGGTCGGCAAAGGCGTGGTGGAAGGGAGTCCGGCGAGACCGACCTTCTAGTCTCCCTCCGGTGACTTGGGAGGAATTTCGGGGACTAGTATTCTCCGCCTATTTTCCTGATAGCGAAAAGAGAAAGCTTCAGGAAAGATTCAAGAAGATGTGGCAAGGAGACCGCACAGTGAGAGAATATGAAAGGGAATTCTCGCACATTGTCAACTGCATCCCTTACGTGGTGCGAGATGATAAGGATAAGGCCGATTGCTTTGTGCGCGGATTTCGGCCAGAGATTTTTAAGGTTGTGCATCCCTTCAAACTGCAAACCTTTGCTGAGGTACTGGATCGAGCCTTGTGGGTGGAACAAGGCCTAGTCACTGTGCGTGAAGGGTGCGAGGCTTATGGCGAGAAGGGGAGACAGCGATCAACGGGTGGTTCGGGAGGACAGTTGAGTTTCGAGCGACGCCCGAAACGACCGCAATCACAATCCCAAGCCCAGAAATCATCTACCACCCGATCCTCGTCTGGATGTGTTATTTGCGGCGGACCCCATTGGGCGCGCCGGTGCGTGCAGCGAGAAGGAAGGTGCATACGATGTGGACAATCGGGTCACACAAAGTATGACTGTTCCTTGGGAGATAGTCGAGCCCCACCGGCTACGACAGCATTCTCTGCTCCGAGACAGCCCACGGGTATGCCACCTGCGGCAAGGTCTAGAGAGCGTGCGCCGATGTTGGGACAACCTGAGGGTTCGCATCGGGCGCCAAGTGGCCATGGGTACGCGACTCAGGTGAAGATAGTCGAGCCCCACCGGCTACGATAGCATTCTCCGCTCCGAGACAGCCCACGGGTATGCCACCTGCGGCAAGGTCTAGAGAGCGTGCGCCGATGTTGGGACAACCTGAGGGTTCGCGTCGGGCGCCAAGTGGCCATGGGTACGCGACTCAGGTGATGGAATCTACTGCTATCGACGGCGTCGTGGCAGGTATGTTTTAATTGTTGAAAACACACGTAAAGCATAATGTGACACAGGAGCATTACATGCAATTGTTGTGGTCTGTTGCTACGATGCAAGTATAAATGTAGTAAGGACCAAGGATATGGGTAAGAATAGATACCCAGCCATGCTCGTGTCATGGAGGTATGTATTGCCACTGGAGCGGCTAGAGATTTTGATAATACCAGCAAATTGTGGGTGTTGCGCCTAGTTGACGGCTTGAGGTAATAATGATTGTAAGCGAACTGACTCTCGAAGTTAGGGCAATGTGAGTAGCCAATTGCAAGAGTCGAGATATGACGTTTGAGAACATGTTAATAGTTCGCGGGCCCCGAACATCGTTCTGGTGGATCGATGATGGTAGTGGAACCACGGTTGTGGAATTAATAAGGTAATCATAAAGATTTGGCGAGTGGGCCTTGTTGTACCTCAAATTGAGGTAGGTTGTGGTACTCGCAATGCGAGCGAGCATAAGCGTGGTAGCTTAGTGCTTGTGGTTAGCACGAATGAGCAGAGTAGCGTGGGACGCTCGGGTGTAGGTGCTCGTGGAGTATTGGTTCTGGTTAGCCGAGAGGGTTTGTTGGCAGTAGCACTTGGGCATTGCTAAGTGTGAATGAGGCCAAGAACCGCTTGAGAGCTAGTGGCTCGCACTGAGTGCATAGGAGCCGATAGAGACTGTTGTCGCTTGGTAGAGCGTGTGGGACACGTGTAGCGACGGTATCGAATATTGCTTGGGGACGATCCGTGCCCGGACCATGTGTGGACTGTGGAGCCTGGGGCCGTATGGACAGGCGCAGTCAGCTGTGTGTGACAGCAGCCCAAGACCTGAGGGTAGGGCAGAGACTTATGGTCGGGGCGGTAGTCCAAGCGATGACCCGAGAACGTGGAATGCCACCTGTGAGACCATATAAATGGTAGTACACCGAGAGTGTGGATGTGACCCAACTCTAGGACTCAGTAGAGGTTTGGGGTCTTGGTTACTCCTGGTTGGAGTATGTGCGCAAAGTCCTGAGTGAGGACTCCGCCAGGTAATGATTGGATTTACGTTTGCGAGCAAGAGATGTTACGCGACGTTGAGACAGGTTTAGGCAGTAGGCCTACGTGAGAGTTTTGGTCGGTGGACCATCTGTTATAAACCGAGATAAGCAGTTTGACCAACGGCTCTGGGAATATGAGAGCATTGGTCGTGTGCAAGAGAATTATGATAGTGACCTGAGAAGCAGAGGCTCGGTCATACCTTTCGCCTGATTGGTGAAGTCACCAATTGCCAAGTCTGGCATTGTCGGTGAAGTGAAATCGGGTTTACGAACAAAGTGTTCGAGCGGAAACAACGCGAAGATGATGTGATGTTGACCCGGTAAGGAAAAGCAATGGGACATACTCCTTATGGAATGTCGGAAAGATAAGACCCCGTGAATTATGGAGTGTACTCCTGAGTGAGCAGGAACCAGAGGACGCGATGAAAGAATGATACCCTCATCTAGTTGATAAATAGATTTGAGGTGTGATCTTAGTTTTGCGGACGAAACTCCTTTTAAGGAGGGAGGAATGTAGTGAACCGCAATTCGGAAGCATTTGAACTTTGGCCAAGTTGGACAAAGTTTAGTTCAAAATTAAGTTGAACGTGTTTAGAATTAAGTTCCGAGGGTTTCGGAACGATTAGAAGTGGATTTGGTGAGTCCATGTTGTGTCCCGAGAGTATTAGAATGATTAGAGGAAAGTTGGGAGAATTTTGAGATACGATTGTATGTTGGAATATAATTATTCCGTAAGGGATAAACTATAATTCTCCAACTTAGGAAGTGTTCTTATGTGTAGAATAGTTTCGGTTGTGTTGGATTTGATTTGGAGAGAAAACAGAATGAAAAACGAAGTTTTAGAGCGAAAATGAGAAGAAAATGAAAAAGGCTGAAAACAGTATTCACAGTGTCCAGGTCCGGACCCTGGGATTGGGATCCGGACCCCAGCTGCGAAAATGCTGAAATTATTTACGGGTTCCGGACCCGGGATGCAAGGTCCGAACCCCACGGACCCAGAAGCTCCAGAATGGGGGTATTTTGGTCATTTCATGTGGTAGGCTTTTGAGGGAAGGTTGGGGGCTTATCTTCTTCATTTTCCCCCTTCTTCTTCTACTTCTCCTCTCCCTCTCCTCTACTTTCTCTCTCTAGAGAGCTCTCCGAAGTTTGGAGAAAAGAGTGATTCAAGCTTGAAAAAGAAATCCAAGGTGGGAAAGAAGCTTCTTGGTACAAGAAGAAGCTTGGGGAGCTCGTGGCCAAGGTGAGTTCCTTAGATCTAAGATTAGGGTTTTAGATTTAAGCCTTGTAAATGAATTGTTATCAAACCTTTGGCTAATCTAGACTACAAATTGTAGGGATTAGCATGTGATTTTTGGGTTTGGCCATATTTATGGAAATCCTAGGTTGAAAGAGGGTTTCTCTTATGGTGGGGTTTAAAAATTGTTTGAACCCATAGAACCCTAGTTGGCGGTTAGTAGAACATGTGGGACAACTCCATTTTGAGTGATTCCAAGAGATGGGATCGTTATGAGTTCGACTCGGATTAACGAATCCTTCATGTGTGTTAGGACAAGGAGCTTGAAGACCAAGCTTGAAGCCAAGGAAAAGAGCCCGATTGCAAGTGTCTACAAGCAATCGGAAGAGTGTGAGGTGGGTTTGTGTTTACCGAAGTGATTAGGTCACTTCCATGTCGAAAGAGTAAAGTATAATTTATTTTACTTGATGCATGTAATGGTAGGTTAATTGGTAAGTGGTAAATATGAATGTGTAGATCATATGATGTTAATGCCATTAACTATCATGGATTGGAACTATAGGCATGTAGAACACATAGATACAAATGGACATGTGTATGCCTAGGTGTGGACATAGCGGTGAGCTAATTTTCTCTATACCCTAGAGAACTTGACATGTGGTTAAATAAGGGCTAGAGGCCATGTAAAATTAGAAATCCTAGGTATGGACAACTAGGATAAGAAAGAACTGTAATGTGCATGTTGGCATTAGGTGTATATCCAAGTGATTTGAGCCATGGGCTCACCATGCATGTAAGAGAATTCGAGTATTTCATAATATATATATATATATATATATATATATATATATATATATATATATATATATATATATATATATATATATATATATATATACTTGAAAGGTGATGTATGCATGTTAAACCTAGTGTCATTAGACATAGGTTGGAATGTGATGGTATTAAACCTAGTGTCATTGAACATAGGTTGGAATGTGATGGTATTAAATCTAGTGTTATTAAACATAGATTGGATCAGGTGATGAACCTAGAGTGGGTAAACCTAGGTTGTATAACATAGTGGTAGAAAGACCACTTGGTTTGTAATGTGTGTGAACCTAGAGTCGTTGAACCTAGGTTGAGAGACATAGTGATAGGAAGATCACTTAAACAGGACATTGAACCTAGTGTCATTAAACATAGGTTAGAAACATAGTGGTAGAGAGAGACCACTTGTATTGGTATGTTATTAACCTAGAGTCGGGTGAATCTAGGTTGGAAAAATATATGATCTAGCGTTGTGGAACCTAGGTGATAAAATAGGTGGTAGGATGACCACTTGGACATGAGAATGTAAACCTAGAGAGGTTGATAATATAGGGTAAAAGATGAACCCTTGAGACTTTCGAATGGATTCCGGAATCCCTAGACTGATACTTGCAGGTATGTGTGGTTCTCCTCGCCTGGCAAGTGATTGTGGCTGCGGGTATGTGTGGTTCTCCTCGCCCGGCAGCAGATTATACTTGCGGGTATGTGTGGTCCTCCTCGCCCGGCAAGTGACTCATAACTGCGGGTATGTGTGGTTCTCCTCGCTCGAAAGTGGTTTGAGTATCGAAGGTCTATGTGGTATATCCCTCACCTGCCGAGTGGATTGATGGCTGAGGTGTATGTGGCATGTTCATCTCCTCAGGCCTGGACATAGGCGGTAGTCCGCTGATGTGTGACTCTAGAGTGAGTCGGGTAAGGTTTGACTAAAGTAAGTAAACCTTAGAGGGGCGGTGGCCCAATGATGTTTGACTCAAGAGTGAGTCGGGTAAGGTTTGGCTAAGGTAAGTAAACTTTAGGAGGGTGGTGGCCCAATGATGTTTGACTCGAGAGTGAGTCATGTGTGGCTTAGCTAAGGTGAATGAACCTTAGGAGCAGGTTGATTATGAAATGGATAGTGGAATAGCAGTGAAAAATGTATTTATTGCATGGATTTCATTATCGCATTTGTTGAAGTATAAGCATGTTTACTGTTTTTGCATATAGTAGAGTTATATGCTTGCAAGTTATGTATATGTACTAACCATACTTTTATACTTTCTTTGGACCTGGTGGGTCGAGCTTCTCCCTTGGGTGGCCTTACCCACTGGGAACTATTTTAGATAGTTCTCATCCCACTATTTTTCAGGTCCACACGTGAGCGGCGCGGCGGCGCGGCGGCGCGAGGGAAGGACGTAGCCTGATAGTTAGCGTCCTACCACTGTGACCAAGATAGAAGTACCCTCTACTGTGTAGCTTAAGGGTATTGGAATGAAAAGAATTTAATAACAATTTGATTGTATTTGGAAAGAGAACAAAGACACAAAAATATAATATGTGGACGTATTGTGAATGCTTGTAATAGTATCGAAATTTATGATGCTTTCCTTATGCAATCTATGTATGAATTATGTTCCTGTTTGGAACCTCTTGAATTGTACTGGTTGTGACGCCTTGGACGTACAGGGGAAACTATGTCCGTTCGGCGGGTCTGTGTGCGTGCCCGAACCGACCAAATTGGCGGTCTCGGGGCGTGACAGAGGCGGTCGGTAGTCATCAGTCACTTTCTCTTCTTCTTCTTCTTCTTCTTCTTCTTCTTCTTCTTCTTCTTCTTCTTCTTCTTCTTCTTCTTCTTCTTCTTCTTCTTCTTTTTAAGAGAAGGATAGCATACTATCCACTTCATTCATTAAAAAAGTGAACTTAGCTACAAAGGTGAGGCAACTATGCCTCAGCTGTAATATACTGAACTTCAGTTTAGTATACTGAACTTTCCAAACAGGATAAAGTATAGATGAAATGGGCGCAAACATGGTTTGAATGTGTTTGGATAGCTAAAAGATAGTCTGGGATCAAGTTTGGATGAAAACGGATCGAAAAGAAGTTTCTGAAACAAAGTTCTGAACATTGAAACTTCAGAGTTTGGACCTTTATGGGGAAGTCCGGACCTTGAAGGTTTTGAGAGAGGGCTGGAGCTTGGAGAAGGCTAAAAGCGCCAACGAGAAGCTCTAGGAGGGAGAAGTCTACCACCTCAACCCATATTTCTCTTGCTTGGAGAGGAAGATATGAGTTGGAGTTTTAGGGTTTGATTTTTAGGAGTTTTTCCAAATAGAAGATTTAGAGGTTTTAACTCGGTGAGAACTCTTTTTTTAGGATTTTTTGGGGTTCTAAAGAGATCAAGAACTATCTCCAAGGAGGATTTAAGTATAGATGGGGAATATCATCGAAATTGGTTTGATCTTCCATTTGTCTCAAGTTTTTATTGTTCATAAGCATTTGATCTAAAAAATAGAATTTTCAACCCTTTTGTTATGTCAAAAATAAAAGTGTACTTTATATGTAAGTAGAGTACTACGTACGTAGACTTTGGAACAAATTATTATTTAATTTGTTTATCTAATAATTAATGTTTATATTGGACAACTAGTTAAATTAATTTCTTAACAAATCATCTAACTAATTAAATAATTTACTAATTAATTAAAAAATTAAGTTATATTTTATAATTAATTAATATAATTAATTAGTTAATATTTTTTTTATTATCTTATACAATATTCATAGCTAATAATTTTTTAAATTTTTTTAATTATTTTTAATTAATATTTTGATGTTAATTAATTAGATAAAATATTATTAATTTAAAATTATAATTAATTTTATTTTTACTATTTCAATCTAACCATATAAACACTATTTACCTTACTTCCGGGGACAATCCAATTTTCATTCAAACAAAAATTTACTCTAGTTTCTGCTTATATCTGAATTTGTACCTATCCCTGCCAAACAAAGCCTAATTGTTTAGTACCGTAGCTTCTATTCAGCACTTAGTTTTTTTTTTTTTTTTTTTTGAGAGAGAAAGGTAGCACGCTACCCGCTTCGTTTATTTCTTATAGAAATAAACTTAGCTAGAAATGTAAATCAACTAGGATTCGAACTCGGAATCTCGGGTGCCAACCACCAAGCCCTTTACCACTTGCGCTAGGGACGGTCGGTTCAGCACTTAGTTTTAAGTCAATATCCTGCTACGTGCAGAAGGTTATATGTTTAACTTTTCTTTGATGCTGGCCAGAGAGATTGACAGATCGATCAATGCCATTTGCTGTGTGGGTCACCCAATTTCAAGTAACACATAGAGAAAAATGTAACACAGAAAGAGTTTCATTAAATTTTCTCCGTGTGAAGCATTAATTCTTTGATAACTTTTAGGACATGCTTGATTTATAATTGGACTAGAAATGAGAAATAAAATTGAATTGCATTAGAATGAGAAATGAAATGATGAATCATCAACAAATATTTAGTTCATTATTGCGATGGAAATCGAAATGTACATCTAGAATTTTTAGAGAGGATTTTGGTTAAGAAAAAGAAGAGTGATGAAGGGAGAGAAGGAGGAGATGTCTGTGAGAGAGGACTTTGAGTAGTTTACTTTGAAATAGGTCAATTCGAAATTCAAAGTCAGATTGAGCCATAAATAAATTGTGTTATTCTTATTCGATAGTGGAATCGAAATTCCTATAAAACAAACAACAACTATCAGAATTAATGAATTCCATTCTAATTTCATAGTCTAGAATTGGTGAACCAAATAAGTCTGTAAAGTTTCACAAGGGCAGTCTTATGTTTCAAAAGTCTTAAATTATTTTTATGAAGTAACGATCTGCTAATAAATTTTTGGCTTCAAATCACTAGCTCAAATTAATGTTTAAATCCACTTATTGGTCCCTCATATTTTTCGATGGGGACTATTGAGATATCACAGAATTTCCCTATGTAAATAAAAAATGTAACAGTCTAGTTGGGCCCAAATTTCTAGCTCAAAAGCGTAAACTTAGTTGTTAGTTTCTCACATTATCTCACACGAGACTATTGGATATGTCGATGAATGTCCATGACAATTTCTTGATTCTCTCTCTATTATTGATTTTGAATTCGTGTCATGACCTAACCCTCTCTGTTCAGGTCATGACTGGCACACCTCCATAAGATGCTTTAAATTTAAGGCTAAATTAAAGAAAATCTCCTTACAAATACTCGTTTTTTTACTTTTCATTTCTAACTTTCAAAAATTTATATTTTACCTGTCAATATTTCAAGTTGTTATCGACCGTCCCTAGCGCAAGTGACAAAGGGCTTGGTGGTTGATATTCGAGGTCGCGAGTTCGAATCCTAGTTGATTTCACATTTCTAGCTGAGTTTAGAAATAAACGAAGCGGGTAGCGTGCTACCTTTCTCTCAAAAAAAATTTAAATTTTTTTTTCAAGTTGTTACATTTAGCCCCCCTCATTCAGGGTTCCATCACTATTCCGTCCATTTCTTATAATTTATACCAAAAATACTCTTCAAAATGACAGAAATATATTTTAAAAAAAATTTCTTATAGAAAAATTTTGGATAATTTGGTCATTTTACCCCTCTTCGTTAACGTCGTACCCTCCTTAAAAATATTTCTCGAATTTTAAGAGAACAAAGTGTAAGTTTCTTAAAGTCAAGAAGAAAAAGTGAAAAAGCGGAAATTTATAGGGTGATTTTCTATAATTTAGCCTAAATTTAATTCGTAAGTTAATTAAAGGCATTGGATCATCTCACATGATAAAAAACAACTAGCTAGGCCCCAAGTATGTGCATGACTACAGCAATGACTAGATGACCTGACTGGCTGTAAGGGATATGAGAACATAATGATGATGATGCGTAAGTCGTGCAATATAAATCATTCACATCGAACATCTTTATTACTACTGCATCCAAATCTTGATTATTGTTGCAGAATATTTCTCCTCCTCCTCTCTCTCTCTCTCTCTCTCTCTCTCTCTATATATATATATATATATATATATATATATATAACATAATATAAGGGCTAAAATATAGAAAACCTTATTGTAAATATTTGATTTTTCATTTTTTCTTCCTGACTTTCAAAAAATTTATATTTTGCCTCCTTAAAATTTCAAAAAAATTTTCATGGGGGTACGACGTTAATGGAGAGGGCAAAATAATCAAATTGCCTTTACTTCTTATATAAGAAAAAATAATTTTTTAATATATTTATGTAATTGTGAAAGATATTTTCGGTATAAATTATAAGAAATTAACGGAATAGTGATGGAACCCTAACGGGAGGGGGCTAAATACAACAACCGAAAATATTAAGGGATAAAATATAAATTTTTAAAAGTTAAGAAGAAAAAGTGAAAAAACGAATATTTATAAAAAGATTTTCAGTAATTTAGCCTAATATAAGAGAAACGAAAGTTTTGCACTGCCCTCTCTCTCTAACACACAATGTAAGAGAAAAGAAAGTTTTGCACTGCCAATCCATCTCTCTCTCTCTCTCTTTCTCTCTCTCTCTCTCTCACACACACAAAAGATAAAGGAGAAGAATTTTTTTTTTTTTTTTTGTTCTGCCCCATCTGTCCTAGCTCAATCTCTGTAAGAGATCAATTCCTATACCTTCCAATGAATTCTATTTATAATCTTTCCTTCCATTGAAAAGCTTAAAAATTAGCACTACAATTAAGCTTGCAAGATATTAAATTACAGAATTATTCTTTAAAAGTTTGAATAACCATATATGTTTCGCTAAATTTTTTTAAAATATTTAAATTGTGTGTCTGTCGACGGGTTAAAGTTGACTTAAGTTTTTACAAAAAACTAAATGAAAAATGCCACTGTACATCTAAAAGCAGGTTCTAAATCTTACACTCATCCATACATGGGTTTAGAAAACCCCTTTTGGATTTTCAATATTAAAAAATGGATTGATAAGACTGTAATGCACCGAACTTTGGCTAAATTGACAAAGTGCGGATTAAGTCAAACTAAGTATGATTAAAATAAGCTTGAGAGGTTTAGACCAAGTTTGGATTGAATCGAAAATGATTCGAATCAAAACAGAGTTCTGAAACTCAAAAAACTGCGCACCAAACCAATTTGGACATCCAAAATAGGGATTCAGGCGCCCAGAAAGGGTTTCGGATGGCCCATTGCAGCGCTCGGATCATCTGGAGCTCATCCAGAGAGTAGGTTTGGCGAAGGGGCCACTTTGGGACGTCCAAAAAGTCCTTTGGGTGCCCGAATGTTGATTCGGACCTCAGTTGAAGGCCGATCATATCCGAACTCCCAACACAAGAGCTTGGTTCGGTGGGCTAAGGATTCATGCGACTGAAATGCCCTGCGGGCACCCGGAACAACTTTTAGGCGTCCCTTTGCGGGTGTCCAGATGCTGTTTGTACGCTCAACCCGAGAGCACCCCTCGCATGGAGAAATAAACAAGTGGCATATAACCTAGGTTGAAACCTAAGATGGAACGTGGTGATCGGGCGCAGCTACGATGGATTCGAGCGTCCGAAAGATCGGGCGGGCACTCGAAACTTGGCGTGCTGAGAGCGGTGAATTTATTTGCAAATGCAAATTAATGGGGGGCTTATGTGCTAACCCAATTTTCCCATTGTTGAGGCTTCGGATTGATCTCCTTGGAAGCTTGGAGGAATCTTGAATTTCAAGAGGAACCTCTAGGAAAGTGAAGGCAACCCTCTCAACCGTTGTGCTAGAAGGTGGAGACCAGAGTTGATATTTTTAGGGTTTTCGTGAATTTTTTCAAATAAAATTTTTTGGGTTCTAACTTTGTTAGGACTATTTTCTAGGATTTTCTTGGTGGTTTCAAGAGGTTCAGACCATCTCTTGTGAGAGATCTAAACAAAGGTGAGAAATATCTCCAAAATGATTTGACCTCCCCTTTATCCATAGTTTTCTTGTAATAATAGCATGTATTATGATTAACAATTGAACTAAAATTATTTTAGTTGCATTTTAACGGATTTTGATGGTCAAGTTAGCTAATAAGTACTTAACCTAGAAAAATAGAATTTCTAACCCTCTATTATTGTAAAAAGGGAAATATATGTGGCATGCATGTAACATTTGTGAGAACCTTGTCGCATAGGTAAAACACGTGGCATATAACCTTGGTTGAAATCTAAGGTGGAACGTAGTGACATGAGAACTATAGACTACACATAAATTAGAAAACAATTGTATGTGTGTTGGACATAGTGGAATCCTAGTCATGAGAACTTAGGATGTGACATTGACATAAGTTGCGACATCCCGGAATGGTCAAATGGGAGATGTCAATCACCTTCGACTCGTTATGCAGTGATGGAAGATGTCGATCACCTTCGACTTTCTAAATAGTACTTGGGGATGTCAATCCCGTTCGACTCTAAGTGACTATTGTACTTTGCAATGTCAATCACTCTTGATGTTAAGTGCCTACTAATTGAAGAGATGTTGATCAACCTCGACTCTCCATGAGGTGTAGTTGTGAAATGAAACCAATCAAATAAATAGCTAGAGATGAGTGGCATAATGTATAAGCATATGAGGTGTAATCAAGAAAGTGAAACTAAGCTAATAAGTTAGTTAAAGTATGAAATGAGGTGAAATAATGGAGTAAAATTATGACATGGTAGTATAGTGGCATATTGTTATGTATCGAGGCATTGTAATTGTATTTGAGTTATTGCATTTCTATAGTAGAAATATCTCTTGTTTATCAATATTATCTACTAATATCTTCTTTGGACTGAGTGAGTGTAGAGTGACATGTTTGCTTGTTGCACCCCCTGAAAATTTATTTAAAATTCTCATCTTGTTGGTGTTTACCCTTTTCAGATCTTATCACCGCCGGTGAGGCGCAAGATCATGGCAAAGGTGTCGCGAAGTAGTTAGACCGAGCAAGTGGTCTAGATGTATCGTTTTGTACGAGAAAAGAACAATTTGTAATATTTTGGAAACGATAAAGTATTGTAAACTCTATTTACATTAAAGTTGAAATGGTTCAGATGTTAGTAGTATTACTCTGATGCTTCATGTATTCATATCATGTATGATTGTATAGGTTGAAATATGTTTTCGTTTCGTGCCGGTAAGGCGATTCCTTGCCCGTTTGGCGGGTCTACTGCACGTTGCCCAAGCAAGCCAAATTCTAGGGGTGTCACAAAGACTATTGATAAAATATTAGGTCATGAATGGATAGTTTACACTCACTTTGTTGTTATACATATAGGATTGCTCAAACCAATAGGATCATTCAACCTTTGAATAAATCTCATAAAATATTTTTGTATTTTTGTTTAATTGTTAATTATTACTTGGATGTCAAAATAAATTATCCATTGATAACAAAATACTGTATGTGAATTGTCTTTTGTAATTGCCAAATAGGAGTTTAAGAGCTTTTGGACAGTCTAGATGGCCATAATTTGACCGAATAGAGTACTTCATCTATGAAGTGATTATAGTATTCTGAGAAAATAAGGAGGAGACAGACCATAGTATATCTTTTTAGACATTGGATTATATTTTTTATTTACTGCAAACACAACATGCTTCTTGAAAAAAATAAAAGAAATGTATGTATTGAGCAATATGTTTGTGCATCTAAATGGAGCCGCGCGCGAGCCCTACTTAGATATCACAAAAATGTTATTCAATAGTACCTTATGCGGGATGAAATTTTTTTATATGATTGCAAGTCAGGATGTCGACTTTAGCTCCTTAAAAGGCATTGACAGCTATGATTTGTGGGATATTATGTTTGCTTACAGACGATTTGTCTCATTCCAAAAAAATATTTGGAGGCTGAATTTGATATGCCTTTTTCGTCATTTGATTGTACTTCTTATTTACAAAATACTATAAGATTTTTGAAGTAATCGAAAGAGATGGATGAGTAAAATATATATTCATCAATCAAAATAAAGCCTTAATAATGTTTTCATTCTTATTGTGAGACCTGGCTATAGCATTTTGGGTGGTAGCTAGACCTAAGAGATTAAGAGTTAAGCATGCTAGGACTAGAGCAGTTCTAGGATGGGTAACACCCTAAGAAGCAGAGCGTCATAGTTAGTATTAGAGCCAATTACCAGCCGAATGTGTGAGATGAGTCTCGGATAAGCTAGGGTTATACAGCAGGTAGAGCGATGCTCTCTAGCTGATGACACAACAACAAAATTAGGTTATAGGGACATATTTTTGGGACACTTTTATGTAAGTGTCCCATCTATATCCAAAATCTCTTTTAAAAAAAAATAACCAAAACGAGTGCTGGGCTCAAAATAAGCGAACTCTCCGTTACCCTCACTCGGCCCAAATAGAAAAGCCCTGTTACGAAAAAAAAAAAAAAAAAAACCTAATCTGTACCATACCCCCTCGCTCAGATTATTTTCTCCCCTCACTGAAACCTCCTCGCTCTCCTCCTCCTCCGTCGCCGCAATCGACGAACTAGGGTTCCGGCGGCCGGAGTTTGGCCGCGAGGATCTCGCAGGGATCGTATAGGGCTGCAATCGCCGGAGGAGTGGGCGCCGAACGTCGAGGCGGCGGCGGCGGCGGCGGTGGGGGAGCCGGAGTTCACCAAAGCTCCTCGGGCCTTGTCGTCTTCACCGGATCGAGGACCTCATCGCCCTAATCTAAACCCTAATCTCGCGGGTGCGTAGTCCTTTCCCCTTTTCCACTTCTCATTGCTTTCTCTTGATTGGGTTCAATCCAAGAACAAGCACGTCAACTGTTCGATTCTTTGCCTCAGAGGACTCCTTTTTTTCCTTTTTCCCTTCAAGTGCAGTACCTCCATAGTTTGGAATCTGAATTCGATGGATTTAATGGTATTAATTTATGTGATTAATTACTGGGTTAATTGCAAATGGTGGTCTCGGTATTGTTAGTAACCCGACTTGTAGGTGATGGTGATTAGGGTTAAGTTTGACAGGACGTTTGATAGGATTTACAGTTAAGCTTGTGTGAAGAGTATATCCATATTTTTTTCCCATTGTAAGTATGCCCCTTGAACTCTAGTAATTTTATACCTAGGCCTCTGAATTTTTAATTTTAGTGATTAGACCATCTAAATTTTATTAAATAATTTGGTAAGTTTCTTTCCTACAACGAAATGATTGATTTAATACTCATTTTAATCACGTATCCTGTAGATAATCTTTTATACAAAATCTTTTATAACTTTACAATGAGAAGAATTCTATTTCATATGGTTATAATAACTAAGCACGAGGATTGAAAAATAGAGTGAATTTATCTTCATTTTTTTCCCTATTAGAATCAAAAAAATAGATTTTTTTTTTGAGTGTGTGTGTTTCAAAGCATTAAGGGATTATATACAAAACAAGCGACCAAAAGTGCTATGTAATTAATTACTTCAATTGAGGAGAGAAGCCTAATAAACTGTTTCGGGTATGTAATATCTAAGGAACTATTCTAATAGAGAATGCAAATATATATAGTTCTATTGGCTTATGATCAGTTTGTGGAATGGGGTTGCGCGAGTACTGCTTACTACTATGTGATAATTGTCATTATTTGCATGATTATATAAAATAAATGCCTGTAACATATACAACCAGGAGGAATTAATTAATATTGAGTGAACTACATTTAGCCAGGATATGTAGACAATAAGTCGATTAATTAATGCATCTGATTATTAATGCATGCGGGTCCGGCTAGAATCGATCCTGGCTATATATGTATTCCTCATCCTATCACGTTTGATTTTTTTTTTCTTAATTTTTTTTTCTTTTGAAATTGAAATTAATGAAATTGAGAAAATTATTGATGGCAATTCTTTATTGCCTCTCGCTTGATTTCAATATTACTATGCAATTTTTTATGAAGGTTTCCTTGCAACAATGTTAGTGATGCCTCTGCGATACTAATTCTGTTTTCTATCTCTGTGCAGGAACTCAAGGAGAGAGCAGGGTGGAAGAACCGGTGGCGTAGTGGTAAGGGCACTTGTATTCTTATGTGAGGTTTGTGGGTTGAATTTTCAAGTTTCCTAGTTGTGTTCTTGCACACTTTTTGGTAGTGTGGGTTCTTGGTTTGGCTGTAAAAAGTGACAGCATTTGGTGGGCTTTCCTACGAATTAGTGTCAATATACTTAGTTGGTTCAAGTTGCTTTCACTTAGGCTTTACAATCTGGTTAAAAAATGTGTATGCTTGGCACCTTAGTTACTAGTTCTAATATTTATTCTACTAAGTTGATAGTTGAAATCTCACGAGCTTTTGGCATGCACTTTGAGAGATCTTAATCAACATCATCCTTTTAGTTTGGATGAGGAAGGTGGCATCTTAGTACAGATTTACTTGTCGTAGTCAAGCAATTTTATCTTATTTGGTGGATGAATGTTTCCTTGTATATGGCATTTGTATCTTCCTTTAGCGTGGTTAGTTCTCACATAAAGACTTTTTTGTAGGTCTGCAGAGTTTTTGTTTTCTCCCAGTATTCTTGATATGATGATCTTGGTACACCATCACTAGTACTTTGTGGTAATTGAAGAATGTCTTTCTTTAAAACTTGCTTCAACCTATTTTCCTTGTTGTTTGGGGATTATGGGTGTTCGAACACATCACGAATATGTTAGTGCATGTAAAGTATAGTTTTACTATAAGGTCAGCATAATTTGAGAAAAAAAATTCCTATACTATATTTTCTGAAAATATAGTGAGTATTTTATGCCTTTCCTTTGTAGAAATGCTTTAGGAGTTTGCGTTTACTTTATATCTCAACAAGTGAATGTAGAATATGATGCTGATCTTTGGATAAGCTAATAGAGCTCCTTGTTAGTTTAACTACCATCTTTGCTCTCTATTCCTCTTTTCTAAATAATGATCTTGCTTGGTTGAGTCGAGTGTAAAAATTTGTAACAAATGACAAAAGACATTCCTTTTCCTCTTTTCTCTTTTTGCAAATTTGGAGAAACATGTAGATCATCATGCTTTGTCATCACCTGTTGTGATTTATAAACAAAAGGTTAGCGCGTAGTGTGCCCTACATGTTGCTCTCATATTACGTAGCTTACTTGAGCATTTTCCCGCTTAGAGTCCCTTGTGACAATGTTATACTAACACATAATATATTGTGCGAACGATGTGGATTTGCGTATATCATCTTTCCTGCCATTTATTTGTAAATATGGGCTATATCTGAAATTATTTCAAGTTCCGCAATCTCTTTGAGTGATTAGTTCAAGAATTCAGAGATACCACACTGATAAAATAGTTTCATTAAGCTTTCTCTTCATGTTTACCTTAGATCAACCAACCAATCCTTGCTTTCAGTCTTTGGTTCAGTATTGGTCATTCTTTGTATCCTTTCTCCATGTATATTCCACATCCCTCCACTTCCAAGCAACTCCTAAGGTGTGAAAAAAAGAATGTGTTTGTTTCCGTGCATTTATAACATGTTGGATCATGCATGAGATGTGGTATCGGCATTTTTGAACTTGTGATGTCTCTTATGATGAAATGGCTACCTTTTGGGCCTAAGAAACATTGGGTTATCTTGAAGAAAACCCCACTTCTTGGTATTGTTGCTGTCGGTAATTAGTTTTTTTCCCTCTTGATTTTGGTTGAGAAGATTAAGCTTAGATGTTGTATATTGTGACTTATCTGTCCTCTGTTATTTGCTTCTTTTACACCTCTGTTACCCTTTATCAGTGAAATGTCTTTTCAATAATCATCTTAACAATCACTTTTTATGGGTTGTGTGCAGGCAGTTAACAAGCTATCAAGTCTGAATTCAGTCTCTTTCCTCAGTGCGAGGAAGAGTTTCCCCTCCATCTATTCAGCTCCATTACGGCTTCAGATTTCTTGTGCTGTATGTTTCAATTACCTCTATCGTGTGTTCATTTTACTAGTTGTGCTTGTATTCGTAAAACTTCTCAAGCTCATTTTGTGGCTTTGTTACCATCAGTGAAATGGATTGTAGTCTTTTTGAGTCGTATGTACAGAACACCATGAGTGACACTCCCTTATTTTAGATTACCAACAACCGCATGTTAGTGGGCGAACACGAGTAGATATGTGTATAACAATAAGTGCCTAGAGATGCTTTTTCTCTGATCGTAACAACTCTAGGGCCTGTTCTGATGCATGAACAACTTGCTCAACTTACACTGTTTTCTTTACTCAAGAAAAATGTGGTAATCCATTGATAGGGAGTGCCGAGAATCGTGCTACAACTGCATTCATATAGCCTCTGAAGTGTATTTTTCTTTAATATGATAAATCACCTCGTAGGCGGAATGCACTATCTTTAAATCACCTTGTAGGTGTTTATTTGGCAATTTTGTCCCTTTTTTAGGCTTTGTAGAAATAGAAAACGGCTATGGGCCATTGCTAATGTGCCTGGCTGCCATCCATTGTTCTTTTTGTGTGATCTATTTCTTTGAGTCTTTTGAGTGCAATCATGATTTTAGTATTTCATACTAATCACGTTCATTAACCTGACACTAAGCACTCCAACGGCCAACAATAAGAGGCAAGCATTGAAGTTGTTACAAACACATGATGACCGCTAAATACAATGTAATTATATGATTCTGGCCTACTATTTATCAGAACTAGCTGCTTCTACAATTTTGCTAATTGTCACATGAAACTGGAATTGACCCCTGTAAAAAAGGAAGTGGTTCGTAGTGCAATTTAGCTATATCTTATATATTTTTGCAGATTTCAAGGATGATCCTTACATCTATGCTTTCCCAAACTTGAAGTACATTGGCATCGAGTTGTGGCAGGTATGCTTTCTCGAACTTGAAACACATATGCATCGAGTTTTGACTGGTCTATATGTCATTCTATTTCTCTTTGATGTTGTTCCGTGTATAACACAATGATCAAGAGGGCATGCCTCCAAATAAATGTAGTATAATACTACTATTTTTTTTCAGTACATCCTTCATTTATCTGATATGGATCATAACAGTGTTGATTTTACTGTTTGAGGCATGGAGTAGGAGTTGAGAAATTAATCCATTATATAATGCAAAATTTATCTCGTTAAACAGCAAAGATAGGAATGGAATGCTAAATGAATTTAATTTTTCTAAAGCTCGGATACTCATGTTAAAATCGGTTATATATTTTGAATAAATTTGAATTAATTCAAATGTTATTCAATGTGCAGGTCCAAGTATATAGTCGTGGAGTGGATCAGAATACGTTTATGCACTTTTTAATTTTTGTTGTCATACAATTTTTGATTTTTTGTAATTTTCTTTTCTCAATTAGAGAGTTTGGTTTGTTTCGATTACTATGATATGTAAGTGGGTATTATTATTGTGACGTATGGATATTGGATTTTAGTTTTATCATTTTAACAAGAATTTAAGAAATCTTGTTGATTGCTTTTTTTTGTATGCTATTACTAAAATTTAGTACTAGATGTTTAAATAAAATATTATACTTTTAATGACAATAGGGACACTTATAAAGTGTCACTATGCAAGAAAGAAATTACTTTTTTTTTCTAAATTAGGGACACTTATGTGTGTCACTAAAAACAACAAAAAGTGTCACTAAATTGCAACACTTTTTGGGGGATATACCGACACTCAATAATGTGTCCCTATATACCCTAGGGACTGCACATATAGCGACACTATAATTAGTGTCGGTATTTTTGCCAGCAGCACTTTTTCTAGAATTTAAGGACACTTAAAAGTGTCGCTATATACCGTTTTTGTTGTAGTGTGACTATTGTGGGTGGAGCGTGGCTCCCCACAAGGTCGGCTAAGGCTAGCGAGTTGGAATAGTCCTATATATAAGATATAATAAGACTAAACCTCTGAACCCGGCTATAGCATTTTGCACGGTGGCTAGGCCTAAGGGATTAAGAGAGTTAAGCATACTAGGGCTAGAGTAGTCCTAGAATCGGTGACCCCCTTGGAAGCGGGGCGTCACACTTATCTTTCATCTTATGTTATATGAATCTCGCAATTATAAATATTCAAAATATTAGAAAGTAAAACTTTTTAAGGAAGAGCAAAGTTACTTGTACACCCAAAAGTGGGTGAAATCTTACACTCTCTCTATCTAGCTATTTTTCGCACTAGTCTTGTTATCGCATCTCTTTTTTTCCAATACTAAAATTCAAAATAATAGTCTAAACCTTTGAATAGGTTGGGTGCAATAGTTACATCCATCTTTCAGGTGTGCAAGTATCATTCTCTTTACAGAATAGTGGTATGCTCTAGTGGTATGAATATAATTAGAGGTCAATAGATGGAGGTATACTAGGAACATAAGTGCAATATTTTGAAACTTCAACACAAAGATGTATTAAAGTATATAGGAATAATTGCCTAGGCACCGCTCAAAAGTTACAGACTTTCATAATTCTCACTCAAAACTTTCTGTTTCAAATATACCTTCTAAACTTTCTCTGTTTTTCATATATAACCTCTCTGTCATCTTATCTATGGTCAAACCCAAGTAAAATTTATTCTCACCTTGACCAAAGATAAATAGAAGGTAAAATACTTCTTTTGCCCCTACTTAATAATTTATTTTCCTAATCTATCCCCACCTAACCCCACCTAACCCATCCCTATCCTAACTGCCATCCCCTCCTTAGATTAAAAAATCGCTCCCTCTCCTTTCCAAAAAACCAACCCTTACGCTCACCCTCTCTCCTTTACCCCTGCAATCTACAATTTTCTTATCTTTCACCACTCACTATTAGTGCAAGCTCTCGTCAAGGGAGCATTCTCATTGCAAGTATTGAAGAATCTTCCATAGTGTTCTCCATTGTCAAACACTGCCTAGGATCTTGAAGCACATTAACTGCTAGGCTTTGGTTAGATTTATAGTTAAATCCTAGTTGAATTAGAATAAATATTTAAATCTGTTGGAGATAAACTGAGCCAGATTTAACTATTAATTAGAGTAGAAATCAAAATGCACTAGAATTTAGGCATATTGTAGCATGTGCATGATATACTACATAGGTAGATCAATTAGTGTGCTGAAGCTTGAAGTAATGTATGGCCAAGTTGTGGTGCTCTTGGGTGGTGTACGGCTAAGAGATTTGTGTTCTCCGTACAAGAGAGGGCATAGGCTGATTTGCATGCTCTAGTGCATGGATGCATGTAAGAGAGAAAAGGAGTACTCTTCTGGATTTATAGATGACGAGGAAGGGTTGAGAGAGACTCGAAAAGAGAGCTCGGATTGAAACTACTTTGTATAAAAGAGAAGTCAGGTGTAATTCTTTTGTTGATTAGTGAATCTTATTTCACTCATATTTTCTGTTTAGTTTTTTTCGCTCTTTTGTGATTGTGCTAGCTTTTTGTTGAAGAGAATGGTTTATAGTAAAAATTCGATTTGACTCTTTCGTTGGTGAATCCCAACAACCGGTGCTGAAACGAGTACAGGATTTAAAGTAGTTGGTATCAGAGAAGGTTGTGGATTGTCAACATCTGATATCAGAGTAAGTACCAAGTTCTCAACAATAACAATGTTCTCTGTTGGTGGCAAGCAGCCCACATTGTGCCATTGAAACTATCTATGTAAGGAAGCAGATAAGAATCATTCAATTATGATATTTTTTGCTTCATTTGGAGCTACTTGCTATTGGTATGATTTCAGATATGATTGTTATTTTTTCTATTTTTTTTCTTTTGAAAATAATATATGATTAACTATTTTTAATGCTTAATCTGTGGTTTATGTACGTATGAACTAAAATATTTGGTCACATTTGATGTCATTGAATGTAATGTCTAAAACCCAGTATAGTGCACTGAACTTTGTCAAATTGTTAAAGTACGGATTAAAGTCATGCTAGACATAATTACAATAGATTTGGAGAAGCTTAGGCTGAGTTTGGAATGAGTTAGAATTGATTTAGATCAAAACAAAGTTTCGAAAGAAATTAGAATTTGGTTTGCAGACTTTTCGGACGCTCAAAACAGAATTTCGGGCGCCGAATTCTATCAAATTGTCTGGTCAACTGCCCAGTTTGAGCAGAGGCTCTACCCAAGAGCACAAGTTTGCAGAGGAAAAAGCATTCGGGCGTCTGAATCATCTTGTGGGCATCGCGAATACCTTCCGGGCTGCACTTGCGGGCGCCCAAATCCACTTCCAGACGCTCAACCCGAGAGGAAGGGAAGCTTGACTCATTAACTAATTGGGCATTTGGTTGCCCTGCAGGCATTCGAAACATGGTATTGGGCGGTTGGGCGAGCACCCGAATCATTTTTCAGACACTGAAGCGAGGGCTCTAGAGCTGCGGCCTAGGGCTTTCAGGCGCCCAAAAGATCGGGCGGATGCCTGAAACCTGGCATGGAGGCAGCAATTAGTTTAGTTGTAAATATAGATATTTGAAGGGCCTAAGTGCAATTGTAGCACTCTTATAAATACCCTTCATAGTTAACCCCTCTCCACACCCTTATTTTCCCTCTCACTCTCTCTTTCTCTCTACTTTCTCTTTCTAAAAAGAAGAAAAAAAACCCTTAGGACTACCATTATTGGATCTTGGAGCTCCACCTTCTTGCAAACTTGGAGAAGAATATAGGTACTTGGAAGGAGCTCTAGGATAGGAAAAGCGACCATCCTAAGCTCCATTCCTCTTGTTTAGAGGAGGAGAGGTGAGTTGGAGTTTTTAGTGTTTATTTCCGGAGTTATTTCAAATGAGGGTTTTGGAAACGTGGTTAGAACTCCTTCTTTAGAATTTTGTTGAGAGTCTCGAGAGCTCAAGGGACATTTCCAAAAGAGTTTTACAAGTCAAGGTAGGGAATATCACCGAAATAAGTTTAATCTCCCCTTTGTCTAAAGTATTCTTATTTTTATACATGTAGTCTATACTTTTAGGTTATTATAAGTGAAAGAAGGTTAATTTTTGATGAGTTTGCATTAGACAAGTGTCACGCCCCGGGCTAGTTTTAACTGCGGAAGAACGTGTCAATTTTTTTTTTTTAAAACCCTAGCCCGCACGACGCACAGACCCGCCACAAATACAGGTCCCTCTGTCTACACGGACAGAGCCTCCCCTGTATTTGCACGGCGTACCACGAAATAATACAGGATCACAATCACCATTCATTCACAACCACACACAAACATCTACACAAGGATTCTCATACAGCTAGCTATCCTTATATACCTGCATGCCTCTAAACACTCCTTAGGCGAAGAATGATGCAATGCACAGTACAACAGAACATTCTATTAAAAGTGCTTCCCACCCGGAAGCTTTGTTTTGAAATCCTAATTTCAATCCTTTAAATATCATTTTGAAATTGTTCCCCACACGAGAACTTTCTTTTGAAAACCAAAAGCCGATCGATCGTAAAAATATTTGCAAGCTTGTTTTCCACAAGGAAACCCTGTTTTGAAAATCAGCTACCACAAGGGATAGAAATCCACATAGTAAGAGTAAACGGAAGCCATAAGTCCACAAGGGATAAAAAGATCATAATCATCCTAGCATGATAACCAATCAATACATAGGCAAGCAAACAGTGTAACTGAACCACAATATAAAAGTCTACTAAAGAAAGATGGATAAGGGTAAAACCAATCAGACGAAGAACCGGTCGGGACCTCTAATGCTCACTAGCTAATCGCGTCTCACCACGTCCCGACTCCCACCACCAAGCTCACCTAAAAAAAATCAACGATGGCGGGGGGTGAGAACATGTAAACATATCTCCCCTCCCAGTGGGTGCCGCAAGCCGACGAAGGCGAGGTGCACACACCGGCAAGGAGGATCAATAGATAGATAGGTATATGAAAGCAGTAGCACAGGTAAGTACAGAATAACATATATGAAAGACTAAGCTACTGCAACTATATCACATGCATCAACTATGGATAAATAAATGTATAACCCAATCATAACCGTGCCCCCCTCCAGATCTGCAGATCGCAGGCACTGTCACAATATGCTCACCCACCGGCACATAACCTCTACAGAAGCAAGCTGGCAAGAGGCTCACGGGTAGGAAACGCACGACCCTTTTTCGAAAAAGAACACCTTCCTGCGGTAGATCAGACCGTTGGTGTACGTGAAGTGCTAGACGAGCTGTGACGACCGATGCAAAATGCTCAATCCACAGGACGGCAACAAGCCGAGAATAGCAACGGGACCAAGTCCAAGGATCGCTCGGAACAACAGGCGATCACCACCGGCCAACCCAGGCCATATCAATAAACCATGCAACATCCACACTACTCTACTAATGGCAAGCTCACATAAGCAGAGAGAAAACAGGAATTTAGTGAACTAATAACCAATCATGCAAAGAAAGGGGAAGAAAGGTATCACCGCTAGTCCACTGAACCGACTCAGAATCGAAGCACCCACCTGAAGAACGGGATAGCCTAACACCGACGGCTCTCAGGAGTGTCGATTGGGCCTACGAAAGACTCACAAGGTCAAGGTCCACCGAGTCGACACAAGACACGAAGAACACACATACCCAAAACCGTCGGAATGTCCGGAAAACTCGCCGGAACAATTTCGAACCCACACCAAGCCCCAGAGGGGTACCAATAACCAACCCAAGTCCTTCGCTGTCCGCAACCACACCAAATAAGGTGATCGGACAGCGGACACGAGTCCGGGGGTGCCACGAACACAAACGCACCCAAAACGGCTTTCCGGGTTCCCGAAAGATGCCGATTTGGCACCGGAACCCTCCGTCGCTCATACGCTGCCCTCAAAACTTTAGGACAGCGAAGAAGAACAGCCGACAAGGCTTGGCGACGAAGCCAGGTCGCTCACGATCTCAACAAGTGAGTCACGTGACCGAAACGCGCGTTCCGCCGACCAATTTGTCGGAAAACGCGTCGAAAATCAAAATGGATTTTTGTGAGGGCGTCACGAGCCTGGACAACAAGTCCACAGGGCCAAGTGGGTTAAACCCTAGCTGCCCGCAGCGACGCCACGCTGCCACAAACACACATAAGCCCTAAACTATCAATTATATACTAACATAAGCATATAAAAGCAATCAGAACAGCCGTTAGAGCACTCTGCTCGTCCGCACGACCTTCCGCGAGCACTAGCGGACAGGTCTCGACGCAGCGGAGGGGATGCTCACTGCCCGGAGCGACAAAAACAGTTGCGGGGCTCAAACGGCTCAAGAAAACAGCATACACATGAAATGTTAGGGCTCGACACAGCCGAAACAGCGAAGCGGGGCATTGTTGCTGTCAACCGAGGTGAGCACGGTGATCAGTGCGTCGTGCGATCATCGTGCTCACCTCCCTGAAGATCGGGAGGCAGCCAGAGGCCCAGATCAAAGCGCGCGGCTCCAAAACAACAAGGATCGAGCCCGGCCGGAGCAAGCTAGCTCCGGCCGGCAGCCGGCTGCCAGGCGGCGTGCACAGTGGCTCAGGTCGGATGCGGGGGAGGTGGAGAAGAGGGGGCTCACCTCAACCGGCGACGGGGAGCGGCGGCGGCGGCACGGGGAGAAGGCTAGCCCTCGGGTTGGCTAGGGCACGCCCGCACCGGCAGCAAATGGCGGCGGCGGCGGTCGGGACGGCAAGCATCGACCACGGCACGTCGCCGGAGGTCGGAAGGTGGGCGACCGCGACAGCAAAGGGCGGCGGCAGCGGCGGCTTGGAGGCCTCGGCCGCTGCTGCCCGAGGAAACCGAGTGGGGCTGCGGCGGCGCTCCGGCGGCACGAGGGCGGCCAGGGAGGCAGGGTGCGGCGGCGGCAGTCCTCCTGAGGCCGAAGGAGAGGCGCTGCAGCGGCAGGAGGCGACGGCGGCGCGGTTACAAAGAAGATGGCCGGGGAGAGGAAGAAGAAGAAGAAGAAAGAGCTCAGCCGGAGCTCCGGCCGGCCAAGGCAGGTCGGCGACGGCGGCGGGCGCGCGCGGGGGACGGCGCACGGGCAGGAGCTCGGCAGAGGGGCTCGGGTGCAGAGGGAGAAGCTAGGGTTAGGGTTTCCTCAAACCTAAACCCTAACATGCATTATATACCCACATGTACAAATGCGTGAAAGTCCACAAAGATAGGTAAATACAAGCCAGGTCCCTCACAGCACGCGTAAAATGCGTCGACACCCCTCCACGCACGATCTCACGCAAAATGGTACATAAAATATGGACCTTTCCGCGAAAAGATCAAAATTCGCATTTCGACCTCTCGGCGATGACCTCGTGATATCTCACGATCCGACGGTTGGATTCCCTAACGGATCACGCCATCGCGATCAGCACTGCCGAAACATCAAACCTGCGATTTTAGATCTCCAGAAATGGTTGCCGATTCACGACAAAAGCTGTCAACTTCTCCTCCAACACACAACAAACACAAATAAACACACATATATACCCATATATATATATACACCTTATATATATATATATATACACCTTATATATATATATATATACATATACATATGAGTTAGGCTAGAATACTTGTGGAAGTACCGGGGCTCCGGTACTTCCACGTCGTTTTCGATGTTGGGACTTCCGAATCGACGATCGGCTCCGTTAAACTTGATCTAGAGTATTTGAAGTATCTAGAAAATAAATTTCGCGATTTTTCGATATCATTTGCCTGGTGATCGAAAGGGCTCAAAATCAGCAATTTCAATGGTCGTGGTGAGCCGTTTGTAAGTTTAACGGTGTAGAAATATCCAAATCACGTAAAATTTTGATAGAAAATTCTTTATACTATATAAAACAAGATCAATATCTTTGATCTAAATTTTTAGAGTCATATTATCACATTTTGTGAGATTTTTATTTTCAGCCATTGATTTTGAGCCCTTTCGATCACTAGGTAAATGATATCGAAAAATAGCGAAATTTATTTTCTAGATACTTCAAATACTCTAGATCAAGTTTAACGGAGCCGATCGTCGATTCGGAAGTCCCAACATCGAAAACGACGTGGAAGTACCGGAGCCCCGGTACTTCCACAAGTATTCTAGCCTAACTCTATACATATATATATATATATATGTAGAGAGAGAGAGAGAGAGACAAATTTAAGGTTTAAAATTTCAAAATCTTACAAGTGTTATGAGGAGTTACTGGTACATGACCTAGTGTGTAGGTACTTTCATTCTCTTTTATGTCATGTCATTTTAATAGTATTCTTCATGAATAAGTAGAATACTATAGTATGGACATATGAACTTAGTGAACACAGTAGTAATATGAAACCTAGAAGAAAACCTGCATTCATGTACATAGTGAAGTATAGGTAACTATAAAGATTTGTTGTAGAAAATATATAAACATGTAAATAAACTCATAGCTTAACCTTAACGTTAATTAGAACCTAGTGTGTAAACTAAGAAATAAGCATTGGCATCGCTTGTAGGGGTCACGACCCTACATGCCACGATGTTCCGAAAGAGTCAATATAGGAGTAGTACGATAACCCTCGGCTCCCTATGCCTTAATTTAGGGTAGTACGATCACCCTCAGCACCAAGTGCTTACTGACTGGAGACAGTCTGATCCCTCTCGATTCTCCATGAGTTGTTTAATAATGAGATGAAATTAAGCTAATAAGTTGTAATGGAGTTAGTGAATGACTTGAGTAAATCTTTCCTTGGACTTTGATATAGTTACATTTTGCTTGGCATATTGGTTTCTTACTAGAGGCATAGTAGTTATACATATACTATTGTACTTATGCCTCCTTTAGACCAAGTGAGTGTAGAGCGCCACTTTCGGCGGTTGCACCCACTGAAAATTTTTTTTTTTTACTCTATTATTTTTGTTTCTTTTATAAAGCCATCCATCGCCAATGAAACACGTGATTGCGGCAAGAGCGTCGCGAGCTAGATAGATCGTCCACAAGTCGGTCTATTAAGTACTATTTTGTTAGAATAATGATCCATGTGATATTTTGGGTATATGTGGTTGTAAACTTAAGAGAGTTGATACTATATAAGATTTAAATTAGAAGTCAATTTATTTTGTTGCTGTATTATACATATTCTCGTATGAGATGTACAAGTTGCTGTATGCTACCACTTCATGCGAGTAGGGAAAAACTTGCCCGTTCGATTGGTTTGTTGCATGCGCTCGAGTGGGTCCTTCAAGGCAGGTCTCGGATCGTGACATTAACTATAACTGTTGATTTATGAATGTAGAATGACTCAAGATTGTAGGTTGAAAATTATATACAGAGACGTGTTTAAACCCCCTAAAACTAAGTTAGGTAGAAAATATATTATGTGATGCAAAATTGCTACATAGTACTAAATGATACATGCACATTAAAAAAAAAAATAGAACATGTCCACAGATATGGGATTGGGAAGAAACAGAATATGTGACACTGACATAAATCAAAGAATATTAATGGTGAGGCTAAAAAATTCATTAATATTAGAGATGAAGGTGATATTATAGCTATATTAAAACTGGCTCACAAATAGTACAAGGATAAAAATATTTATTTTGGTTAGCTCCCATGGTATCCCTTTTTATTATCATAGTCGGCATGATGAAGGTATGAGTTTCCAACTTATTGCCGATGGTGTTGATGGTGCTGATAATATAGCTCAGGGTGGGAATAGCAGGGGAGAGAATAGATGAGCTAATGTTGGAGATAAGGGCAGTGCTTAGTAGGGCTGAGAGTGGAGCTGATAGATGGGCTGATGATGGTGGTGAAAGTTATAAACTTTGGATCTAATATGTAATATTTACACCTAGAGGGGAGGTGAATATATGAGATTCTCAATAAATAAAAATAATTAAGGAAAGTAATTACCACACCGAGAATTTAACATAGGAAAACCTCTGAAATAGAGTAAAAACTCATGAGATCAATCATGTAAAAATCCACTAATGATAAAGATGAGTACAAGGTGATTTGCCAAATCCACGATAATACTAGGCTCTAACCTCATAGTAGATCACTCCACAGGTCCATGATCAACCACGCTATGCCTTCACATTGCATCTACACTCTGAATCCACAACACAATCATCAAGTTCTCCACATGTAGACCATACTACGCCTCCACGTCACACCAACATTCCAAATCCAAGAAGCAAGCACCGAATCATCGAGACCCACACAAATCCATGCGCATTCACTCCAACTGGATAAGAAAAGAAAATGTTGGCAGTAAGTTTGCACTTAGATTAACACGTAAGACCTAGAGAGAAAATTTTAAGCAATAGCAGGATCAATTCACATCATAAACATCGAATAAAGGCACCATGAATTGATTCAGAGGAGGCTAGATAAAGAAAAGAAGGAAGAACCAAAATATAAGCCTCTAGGATTTCTCTCTAAGGTCTATCTTATGTTTGAGAACCCATACAAGCATATCAATGGATTTTAGAACAAGTATGAGTACAATCAAGTTATCCCCAAACTTGACTCCTTCGAATTGAATTTCATGAGCGATCATATGAAAATCTTGAACTTGCTCCATCACAGTCTTTCCTATGACCATTTGGTAGTGAAAGAAGTGACTAGCAGTGTACTTCTTTGCGTCAACTTATTTTGTATCATATTTTAACTATTCCAAATCTTCTTTGTGGAGAAGTAAGTATTATCACAATAATTATAAATGGATCAGTGTACTTGTCCTTCTTATATTATTCAGTCTTGTCATAGTGTTCAAGAAGTTCATCCTCAATCTTATCGTCAGTATTAATCTTTTTTGAATTTTTCTCCATAAGGACGTTTGAAACTTTGATTAGGTTAAGATAGAACAATACTTTTCCTTTTCACCTCTTGAAGCTGGTTCCTTTGAAGCTGAAGGGCTTGTCGAGATCTACGACATTGTTGTTGAACTTTTTATGTGTAGTCTCTATTATTTGAATCTCCTTAAAATTATTGGAGCAAGTACTCAATAATAGAGATTAGGCTACAAAAAGAATGAAAAGTGTCAACGAGTCGATCAAGCTGAGGCACTGAAATCTCGCTCTCTTTAAGGAGATGCAAGCCCTCTGCAGTTGGCGAAGCCCTCGAACCAACACAGCTGAACACTAGCTTGTCCCCTCTAGGATATAACGGCTCGACCCTCGTTGTGTGACTTCACCAACTCTACATAAGTGGATGAGCACAAAACTCCACCAAGAAAAACACCTTTCTTTGGTCACTTTCTCTCAAATATAAAGGAACATAGAGATGAAAAAAATAAATATGTGATTTGTATCGGTGTGTTGTGAAGAATAAAGGAGTTTGTATATAGGCTTCATAAGCTTATAGATTACTAGAATCAAAACTCATAGGTTATGTTAGAGGTGCCTCGAAATTTGGTTATCGACTTTGATTTTTGGGCTCCCGTATCATCGACAATTTCATAGTGCGACAGATTTTTTGGAAAAATGAATTGTGAAGGAAAAATGGATGTCGGTGGTGGGTATGGGAGGGCTCGAGCCTGTGGGGGGTGCGGGGGGTGGAGCCTCTAGCGGTACAGATATGATCGGTTAATGATGAACCCGTTAAGAAATTTTCTTCTTCTCTTTTGCCCTAGATGCGATGCAGCATTTGTAATCTCTCCAGAACATTGTACTCGCTTTTTCATAGTGAAGCTCTCTCTCCTCCTTCACCTGTGGTTTTTTTCCCTGCAAAGGGTTTTTCATGTAAATCTTTGTGTTCATTTTATTTTTCTGTTTGTGGTTTGTTTACTTCACGTTCACTCTTTTTTATTTCTGTTTGTGCGCTCGTCGTAATAGGTTACAAACAATTAAAGAGTGTTGAGTTACAAAACTATAGTAGATGGGTTATAGGAAATGAATGGATGTATATACATTAGATCATCTCCTTTAATTGCAAGTTCAAATGTCACAAATTAAAAGGCATAGGTTATGGGAAATTCACCATAAATGCAAGAATAAATAAGTCGTAACTTCATGTAGTGGGGTATAAATAAAATTTATTTTATATTTTAGTAATAAAATGTTACAACATATAGTTATCTTACGTTCCTGTAGCTAGAACCTTGGAGGACCTTGGAGATTACAAGGTGTTGTGGTGCACCTTCAAGCAAACAAGGTACAAAGGACTAACTAAAAATTTGATATGAGGTTGTATGAGAGAATATGCATATGTAGGAGATGGCCAGTCGCTATATTGCCCCGTATATATGCCATTGTATTTATAGCTAAGATGAGACTCGAGGGTGAAAATGATACATCATATCATTCTTCACTATGGGGAGGTATTATCATTATAAGAAAATTTCAATATAAGAACGCTTTTTAGACGACGCTTAGGGAAGCGTCCCCAAATATCCCTACAATATAGCAAATTCTGACACTCTAAAGTGTTAGAATATATTTTACCGACGCTTGGCATAAACGTCGGTATATACGTAGCGACTCTTCATTTGCCAACACTTTGACCAACACTTTCAAATGTGACGCTAGATTATACTGGGACGCTTTTAAGCATCGTTAAATATTAAAAAAAGCATCCTTAAATGTTACCTTTTTTGTAGTGTATGAAGCCTATGCTTCAAATATTGCACCGTTGCTTACCTAGGAGAATTGATATTGATTTCACTATGACACCACCTATGTTACTAAGACCTTTCGGTAGGCCGCAGAAGAAAAGCTAAGAGGATCAAGGGAGCTAGTTAAGAGAAAACATAAGTATCGTAGAGGTGGCAGTTTTGGCCATCATACAGGAACTTGCAAAAATAAAGTTCTAGCAGCAAGTCCTAACTTACAGATTAAGGTAACGTATTTTTTTTCCAAGATACTGCATCATCTTTCATTCTCTCCCATTATCTCAATTCCTATTTATAATGATTTTAAACATATATTTTAGTAAGAGAATAAGAAAAATAAATGTATTATAGCAATACGAACAAGCTTTTCAAAATGCAGCAGCAGCTAACTCACAGCAGCAAGAACAAGTTTGTCAAGATGCAGCAGTAGCTAGCTCACAGCAGCAACATAATGCAGTTCCATATTCATAGGAGGGTTCGACAATTTTTGAAATTGATGCTATTCGGTTGCTTTCTTGAGGGGTTACGATATATAAAACTTACTATTAATTCTCTTAAACAAGTATGATAGCATTTGGTTTGAAATAATATTAGTTTTTGAATGATGATGGACTTTGTGGATGCTATTGCTACTGTTATTTTTTAGATATTGATATATATTTGGGAGATAGAATGTAGTAACCCTAAGTGTGCTGTAGAATTCAATTTTTGGTTAAGCCCTGATGAATTAAATAGAATATGTTATATTGTTGTGATAAATTATTAAGTTGTGCTGAATTATTGTGTGAAGTTGTTCACTTATATATAATTGTTGTGCTTCTTTATATGTTAGCTCAAATGCCTAATTAGCATATTCAATAATTTTCATAAGAAGGTTACCTCTACAGTAAGGTCACTTACTAACACAGAAGTTTCATATCATATTTAGTACGAGATGAAGTCTTAATTTCTATATAGTACCACCACATTTAAACGATCTTCTCATTAATATATCAACTATCATTACACAAATAAGTAATTTAAGCCCAAAAAAAACTTTCACTTCCATTTTTTTTCAAGTCTTTGCTCAATGGCTTTCCCAATTGCTTGGAATTGGTATTCCGGGTCTACGATGATGTGATGTTCATCATTAGTCCATGAAAAATAATTGCAATGCCCTACTCTCTTAACCTGCAAAAGTAAGAAAATATGATGTACGTACATCATTGGTCCATGAGAAATAATAGCTATGCCCTACTCTCTCAACCTGCAAAAGTAAGAAAAATAGTGTCCAAACCATGAAGAACTTAGATAATGTAATAGCTTGTCTTACCCCCAATGTAGGCAGCGGTAAAATCGACGTGCCAGCTCTACTGGCGGGCTGCTTCGATACCTATATTTTGCCAAACTTAAGACAGTCATATAAAGGGACTTGCACGCTAAAGGTAGCAATAGATCTCTCACTTAGTTGGCTCATCTATCCCAATGGAATGAGGCACAATAGAGTGAGGCATGGTGGAAGGCACAGGTGGAGTGAGGCAAATGGATGGCATTGGTGCAGTAGGGCATAGTTAGAGGTGAAACGGTCGAATGCGGTCAGATTTTTGACAAAACCATATCTGCATCCATATGTTTCTTCAGATGCGAATTTGGTTTCGGATATGTGTCGGATGTTAAATTTTCATTAACATATTCGTTTAAAATGGATTCGGAATCAGATATGAATCAGATTTGTATTTGAATATTATTCAGATAATAATAATATATACTAATATATATAGATATATAAATACAAACTAAAATTAGCGCAAATAAGACACACCATACAATTAAAGATTTACACTCGTATTCAAACTTCATATATGTATATTTGATTCAATAAAATTTAATATTTTAATAAATATAAATGTTATTTTAACATAAATTTTATAGTAAAATAAATAAAATATATGATAGAAAATTACTTATCTTTCTACAATTTATATTTACATCCCTCTTGTCTCTTAGGGATGAAAACGGGCAAATACGGTTGGATTTTTAAGAAATCATATTCACATTTATATATTTTTTATTTTTTCAATGCGATTTCGGATACAAATATGTATCGAATTCTAAATTTTGACATTCATATTTGCATCCTATTAAATCCAGTGTCAGATTCAATCGGAGTTTATGCTAACCACTTTCACCTTAGGCATAGTAGGAGGAGAAGGGAGCTTAATCTTCTTCAATCACAGCTATACTCTTATAAGCCGGAGAAAAAAGATGACCGTTGGAAAAACAAGTAAGAAATGTAGATGACTATATATTTAAGGGCAAAAAAGAAAAGTAAGTGGTAGTAAAAGGATATTGTGACACCCTAATAGCACCACATTAGATAACGTGCGAGAGCTAGTGTGAGGAACTTATATGTGAGAGCACACTAGAACTAAAACTTGGTTTAAGCATTTTGAGCCTTCGGCCTAAAAAGTTATTTGTGTTAGTGGGCAGGGGCATTACAGTTGGTATCAAAGTCGAATTATCAGTCGGAAGTGTGTGGTGGGCCTTACATCCTCTGATGATTTTGCGCTATATGTGTGATTGGATTGATGAAGATATCAGAGCATAAAACAAGAGGAATATGATATTCAAATAATCGCACATCAGATAATCCTGGAGAATGTGAGATGCTTATATATATAATGGGCAGACTAGAAGTAATAAGTAGGCTTAAATATTTTGTACCGGCGGTTAGGGCCCAACGATTTACTAGTACTAATTGGTCGGATCATTACAGACATATTTGAATGGGCAAATAATTATTTCATAAAGATAATGACTATTCTTAATGGTAAACTAATAAAATCTAACTGTAAGAATATATTTAAAAGAGCGTGAAACTTTAGAGGGATGGATTAATTTAAGCACAGTAGAAAGATATATAGGCAATTGCCCTAAATATGAAAAGCTGTGTACAAACAAATTGGTAATTTCTAACTTCACAAGCATACATATGCACTTGTCTGAAATAAAAAATATTAAATTAAAAAGAGTAGATGAATGAATTGTGCAGGAACTTGAGAGGGAGAGAGGATTGGTTGCAAACACTCGTGCATGGTGATCCAATGATCCTCCTTCCATTGAATTTACTACTAAATCAATCATGGTATATACACTTCTCTCAATCACTTTAAAGCAATTAATCTAACAGGTGAGACCAAGGAGGGTATTTTGGGTACTTATCCCCATGCAAAGGGGCTTCATGTCCAAGGCCTCTGCCTCCTCCCCTTCCTCTGATAAACTGGTCTTTTGAATCCTTACTTTATACACACTCAAGAGCTTTAATTAGCTTTTTCTTTTCAAAAAGAAGAGAAAGAAAGAAAGAAAGAAAGAAAGATAGATAGAAAGAAAGGAAAGAGGTGGAAAGAAAGAGAGTAACATCCCAAGACCCACCACCATTTCAATGCCACTCATCTCTCCTCTCTCTCCCTCATCTCCTCTCCATACTTATCCCCACTTCTCCTCTTCTCCCCCACAAAACCCTTCATCATCATCATCCATGGCTCCTCCTCCTCCTCCTCCTAATGTGGCTACATTCCTAATGTGGCTCTTTATCTTCCTACTCAGTTCATTTCTCTCTTGTTCTCACTCCACAAATCCTCCTCAACTCTCTCTAAGAAAACAAGCTTCTATCTTGGTTTCCATGAAGGAATGCTTATACAGTTCTAGCTCTATCCTACAAACCTGGAACGTATCAAACCACGCATCCCTCTGCTCCTCGTGGTTCGGCGTCCGGTGCGACGACGCCGGAGAGTTCGTGACCGAGCTCGACGTCGCCAACTCGAACATCTCCGGGTCGCTCTCCGCATCGGTTGCCGAGCTCAAGACACTCACCTCGCTCTCCGTCGCGGGGAACGGCCTCTCCGGTGAGCTCCCGCGGGGTGTCGGTGCGCTCCGCCGCCTCCGCCATCTGAACATATCCAACAACCAGTTCAACGGCTCGATGAACGAGTGGAACTTGACTGGCCTTTTGGCGATCGAAGTGTTCGACGCCTACAACAACGACTTCTCGGGCGCTCTACCTGTCGGCTTCGCCGACGTTCCCAGCCTCCGTCATCTCGACCTCGGCGGAAACTACTTCTCCGGAGCGATTCCTGCAGAATTCGGAAACTTCAGAAGTTTGCAGTATCTCTCGCTGGCCGGGAATGATTTGAGCGGGCGAATACCGGCGGAGATCGGCAACGTCACGACGTTAGAGCAACTGTACTTAGGCTACTACAACAAGTTCTCCGGCGGGGTCCCGAAGGAGATCGGCAAATTGATCAATCTGGTTCATCTTGATCTCTCGAGCTGCGGAATGGACGGCGAGATTCCGCCGGAATTGGGCAACCTGAAGAAGTTGGACACTCTCTATCTGCAGACGAACCAGCTCTCCGGTGCAATCCCGCGCAGCCTCGGCAATCTCAGCAGCCTGCGCTTCCTCGACATGTCGAACAACGCCCTCTCCGGCGAGATCCCGCGAGAGCTCTCGCGGCTGCGGGAGCTCGTCCTGCTGCACATGTTCATCAACCAGCTTCGCGGCGAGATCCCCGAATTCGTCGCCGAGCTGCCGAATTTGCAAGTGCTGAAGCTGTGGCAGAACAACTTCACCGGCGAAATTCCACCAGCGCTCGGCGGAAACGGGAAGCTCCGCGAGGTCGACCTCTCGACGAATAAGCTCACCGGATACATACCGAAAACAATTTGTCAGGGGAGGAGGCTCGAGAAACTCATTCTCCTCAATAACTTCTTGTTCGGCCCGCTGCCGGAGGACCTCGGCGAGTGCCCGACGCTTTCGCGGGTTCGGCTCGGGCAGAACTACCTGACCGGGCCGATCCCCCGCGGGTTTCTGTACCTGCCGGAAATGTGTTTGCTGGAACTGCAGAACAACTACCTCACCGGAAGCATAGAGAACGAGCCCGCGAAAAAGCCTGCAAAACTTGCGCAGCTTAACCTCTCCAACAACCGGCTGTCGGGCCCTCTCCCGCCCTCCGTCGGCAACTTCTCGGCCCTGCAGATTCTTCTCCTTTCGGGGAATCAGTTTACGAAAGAAATCCCCTCTCAACTGGGCCGTCTCAAAAGCTTGCTGAAAATCGACATGAGCAGGAACAACTTCTCCGGAGTGATCCCTCGAGAAATCGGCGATTGCTCGTTGCTCACGTACCTCGATTTGAGCCGAAATCGGCTCAGCGGCTTCGTCCCGACGCGAGTATCTCTTATTCGAGTACTGAATTATCTGAACATTTCATGGAATAATTTGAATGGAAGCATCCCCAAGGAGATTGGAAGCATGAGGAGCTTAACTTGCGCCGATTTCTCGCATAACGACTTCTCCGGCAGAGTACCCCAAAACGGGCAATTCGCGTTCTTCAACTCGTCGTCCTTCTTAGCTAATCCTCTGCTTTGCGGGTTCGCGTCAAATCCGTGCAACTTCAGCTCCTCAGTTTCTCCGTCCCGATCGGAAGAACACCGTCGTGTGAAGTCGCAGGTTCCCGCCAAATTCAAGCTACTCTTCGCAATAGGGCTCTTACTATGCTCCATGATCTTCGCCGCCACGGTGGTGGTCAAGACGCGATTGATGATGCGGCGTAACTCGAAGTCGTGGAAGATAACGGCGTTCCAGAAGATCGAATTCAGGTGCGACGACGTACTGAACTGTCTCAGAGAGGACCAGGTGATCGGAAGAGGCGGGGCGGGGGTCGTCTACAGAGGGACTCTCCCGAACGGCGACCAAGTGGCCGTAAAGCGGCTTCTGGGGATCGGGAAGGGGTCGTCGCACGACAACGGCTTCTCCGCGGAGATCCAAACGCTCGGCAAGATCCGGCACCGGAACATCGTGCGGTTGCTCGCGATGTGCTCGAACAAGGAGACGAACCTGCTCGTGTACGAGTACATGATGAATGGGAGCTTAGGGGAGGTTCTGCATGGAAAGAGAGGGGGGTATTTGAACTGGGGAGTAAGGCTTAGGATTGCAACCGAGGCGGCGAAGGGGCTGAGTTATCTGCACCATGATTGTAGTCCTCCTATTCTTCATAGAGATGTGAAGTCGAATAACATATTGTTGGATGCCGACTTTGAGGCACACGTTGCCGACTTTGGGCTGGCCAAGTATTTGAGGGACACCGGCGCGTCGGAGTGCATGTCGGCGATCGCCGGATCCTACGGCTACATTGCTCCAGGTATGGCTCAAACCAAGAATTCAAATTGCTACATATTCATTTTGCTCTGTTTTTGCTTTTCACAACCAGTGTTTGAATTCCTAATCATGTTTTTGTTTACTTGGTTCTCTGCTTCATTGAGGTGAATTGATGGTTCTTCAATTTTTTTTCTTTTTATGTTTTTGGTCTTTTAAAGGTGGTGGTAGTTCAAAGTTTGAAAAAAAGAAAAAAAAAAAGAAAAGAGAAGGTGGTAGTAGTTCATAGGTGTGCTGAAACTGCAAGCAGTTTTTAGTAAAAACAATTTTGGCAAGATGGTTTTCTTGTTCTGTTTATTCACTTGAAATAAGGGCTGTTTGTTTGATTCAATGTAAAGTCGTGAAAATTATTTTTCCTGAAAAAAAAATTTAGTGGAAAAAAAGATTTTACGCTTTGTAGTGTTTTGAAAAAAAATAATTTTTCATCAACATTTATTTGGTTAGAAGGAAAAAAATATTTACATTTGTTTGGTTCGATAAAAAAAAAATGAATGAAAAAAGTTTTACGCAGCATAAGTTTTCATTTTCTGTCGAAAAATATCAAAAAATGGAAAACTTCAATTTTTTTTTTCAAATTCGTAAAAATACTTTTACAAGAAAATGTGTTTACATCGAACCAAACAAGTGGAAAAATATTTGTTTATACCAAAAATAATTTTTCTATTCGTTTTACGCTGAACCGTGCCCCTGAAGCGAAAACTACTATTTCAGCTAGCCCACCTCTTTGATTGTGTTGTCACTTACATTATTCTATGAATAACCTTGTCATTTAGCATGAAAATTATGCTTGTAAATACTATGACAATCCTTATATCAATTTAAATCAATTGTAACATTGTTTTTGGCAGTCATGGTATAGTGGGATAGGACAAAAGCTATAAGTTGCACAACAGAATTTCCCCTGGAATTGAGAATATGTGCAAATCTTTTCTTGGTTATGCTACTGATGAGGAAATGCAAAATGAATAAAGTACAGTACTAGCTAGATTAGTCTTTCAAGAATACAAGGAAGTGACATGATGGTCCATTTTTACTTTCTAAAATATAGAAAAATAAATTTTCATCTAATCACTTGAGACTTGAGATCTTGCCCTGATTACTCTATTCTGATGGAAAGGATACTCTGAATAAAATTATGTGTACAAACATAGGCCCATTCAAATTGTGTTCATTTAGAAGAGGAAATGACATCATGGTCCTCTCCTCTCATACCAATGATCAATAGATACTCAGATCTTCTAGTTATCCTTTTGATGGTGAGCATAGGATATACTGAATAAAATACAAATATATATATATATATATATATATGCCATGTGGGCCCAAAGTAACAAGCTTTATCAGCTGTATCCCCCCAGGGGGAGTGCATTAATTAAATTAAAGAGCCAACTCCTCAAAGAGAGAGCAACATTCCCCCTCTCCTTTTGCTTTATTCTTTTTCTTTTTCTTTTTTTTTGGGTTTTCTTTACACTTCACTCCTTTCACTGTGTGGTGTCACTATACCTTATCTCTTTTCTCTCATGGCTTTGCCTCAGAAACCCTTGTTTATGTTGGCCTTCACTATAATCACAAAGTCCTTTTTGACCAAAAACAATTCCCAGATTCCAACTGCTGCTGCTTGTTAGGAATCTTGGTTGGGATCCATGCTTTAATATTTGCTCCAAACCCTAGAAAGTAAAGCACATGTATATAGCACACAATGAGGAGTGACAAGACCCTCCTTTGCTTTTTCTTATTTCCCCTTTCTAATAGTGGTCTATTATTCTATTCACATGTTATTTGGGCCTGTAGTATTTTGAATTGGTTGTGCTGATACTATATATAAACAGTTGATAGAACCATGTTACTTATGCAAGTGAAGTTACATATTTTTAATAGGCCATAAGATTTGACAAAAGTAATTTCGTACAAACCTTTTAATTATTTCAACTTTATTCTTTTACAGAGTATGCGTACACTCTCAAGGTCGACGAGAAGAGCGATGTTTACAGTTTTGGCGTGGTTCTTCTGGAGCTGATCACAGGTCGGAGACCAGTAGGGGATTTTGGAGAAGAAGGGTTGGATATCGTGCAATGGGCTAAGACGAACACAAACTGGAGTAAGGAAGGGGTGGTGAATATACTGGATCCGAGACTGATCAATGTGCCACTGGAAGAAGCTATGCAGGTCTTTTTTGTTGGTATGCTGTGTGTCCAAGAACACAGTGTTGAACGGCCTGCCATGCGTGAGGTCGTCCAAATGCTTGAGCAGGCAAAGCAGTCGTATGGGGTTCGGGCTCGATGACCCGGTTTCGTACTAGCCAATGACATAAATTCTAAAAGTGGCACCTTATAGAACTTTGCATAAGAATATCTGTCGGTCCTCTCCTTTCAATCCAACCTCTTCTTATACAATCTTTTATAAGGCGTCACGTTATTAATTTTTTGTTTTTGTTCTGTTTAGAGGTAATTTGGTCTGAAAATGTAAAGTAGGTTTAGATTTGGATGTGTGTTGAGAGTGTGTTGGAGTTTGCAGGGAGGGTATCTTGGTCTAAACATGTAAAGGTGGTTTAGATGTGTTAAAGTGTGCATGGGGAGGGTCCTTCATGTGTGTGAGCTTTGTATGGTTCCTTAAAATTATGTACCTTTAGGTTTTCAGAAAATGTTCCTTTCTGACAAGGTCCCCTTGTTTAAATGCTGATTTCTTGAATATTCACAAATCCTTTTCCTTTTTCTTTTCCTTTTTTCCTTCTCCCTTTTTCTCTTCATTCATTTCTTGGGTACTTTAAAAAAAAAAAAAAGGCAAGAATTTGAAAGGGTTCAATTCTTTTGATTACTTTCCTTTCTGCTTAAGCCACTTTAGAATATATAAATATATAGTCTTTTTGTTGGGGAAATAAATATTAAATAAAATAAATTTAAAATTCAAATAAAATAAATTTAAAAAAAAATTCAAAACTCAAATTTTGAGTTTTTCATCAACACTTTATACTATCTATATATTGTGACTTAGCCCCACTATTTCTACATTTAAAAAAAAAATCCTGTTTTTAATGTTTTTTTTTCTTTCTAAAATGACTTTTCTTTCAATTATATGCAAATGAGTTAACTATAGTTATTAAAAAAAAAAGGCATGTGCAAAGCACGTGACATAACAAATGCTGGAAACAAGATGTAGTTCCGAGATTGTTGTTGCAAAATATAGAAAATTTAGAAAGTAAAATATTTGAACAAAAAGTTGAGATGATATCTCGATATTGTGGAGTTTAGTACTGTTACCATATATATTTTTCCATATATATTACCCATATATATATATATATATATATTATATATATATGTTACTATATATGTATTTCCTATATATTACCATATATATATTATATATGTTACCATATATTATATATATATGTTACTATATATATCATATTTATTACCATGTATCTTATTTCCTATTTCTTTTTTATTCTTTCTTTGTATAACATGTCCTTCCATGTAAAGTCTTTTTCCTTCTCTCTATATAAGAGAATGGGCTCAGATCAATAATAGTCACAAGAAAATATTCTCAATTCTTTTGTTTCATAGTATCAGAGCCCTTCTAGGGTTTTATTTATTTTTCGACGACGAGTTGCTCGTTCGAGATCAGCACTACGCTCAAGGACGACACGATCCACCTAGAGTCATTGACTGGGGTGGCGATCGACATAATCACGTCCGTGTAGCCGTGCATCGTATCACGACGTGTGCCTAACCGAGCTACTTGGAGTCATCAACTCGACCCTTCGGCTTGGCAAGCCTGCTCTGTAGCACGCCACTCCTTCAGATTTGTCCACTCTACTTCTTTATTTCCTTTTTATTATTATGGCATCTTCTACCCGTCAATTCCCGCAACTAGATGTCAAATTATCTGGTTCTAATTATCGGGAATGGTCGGTCTCTCAACTCATACTGCTACTCCAGCAAAGCAATCTGAATAGCTCTACTCCCAAAGAGTCAGGATTCAGTCCTCAGACATCATCAACGCCACCAGGTTTTGAATCTCTTTCGACACTTAGCTTTGAAGGTATTTCTAAGAATTCTTGGATTTTAGACTCAGGTGCTTCTTTTCATATGACTCCTCATGGGTCATTGCTTTCTTCACCTTCTCTATTATCCTCTCCACTCAATATTTTCACTGCTGATGGTACACAACTTCCTGTTACTCATTATGGTACTTTATTACCTACTAATAGCAATTCTGCCAAATTTTTTGTACCTTCCGCTTTGCACATACCAAATCTTTCCTTAAATCTTTTATCGGTTAGCCAAATTACTGATCATGACTGCACGGTGACATTTGACTCCTCTTCATGTCGTGTACAGGATCGTCGAACAGGGAATTTGATTGGACAGGGCCATAAGCGAGATGGCTTGTACTATATGGATCATCTGCACCTACCATTGAAAAATGCTTCCGCTCATGTTGCCACTGTTTCTCCCACCTTTAGTACTACCTTGTGGCATCGTCGCTTAGGTCATCTTTCCTTTGAACATCTTAATGTCTTAGTTCGTCGTGGTGCTTTAGGCAAATTTTTTGTTTCTAATAAGTTTAGTTGTATGGGTTGCACTTTAGCTAAACATACTACTAAACCTTTTCCTGCAAGCACTTCTATTTCTCATGCGGCTTTTGAATTAATTCACTTTGATGTTTGGGGTCCTGCTCCAATTTCTTCACGCATTGGCAATCGATATTATGTGATATTTATTGATGATTATTCTCGTTTTACTTGGATATATTTCATGAGCAATCGATCTGAACTTTTGCGAATATATAAAAATTTTACCTCTATGATTCAAAATCAGTTTGGTACAAATATTAAAATCTTTCGTTCAGACTCTGGTGGTGAATATACCTCTCATGAATTCAAAAAAATTCTTGCAAGTCAAGACACTTTACCTCAGCTTTCTTGCCCATATGCTCACCAGCAAAATGGGATTGCTGAAAGAAAGCATCGCCATATCATGGACACTGCCAGATCTCTTCTTTTTGATGGTTCTGTTCCAGCACAATTTTGGGCTGATGCTGTCAATACAGCTGTCTACTTGATCAACATTATGCCTTCTAGTGTCCTTTCAGGTGTTTCTCCTAGTGAGCGATTGTTTGCCAAGCCTCCTTCCTACGATCACTTGCGCGTCTTTGGCTGCATTTATTTTGTTCTGCTACCTCCTCATGAACGAACTAAATTATCTCCTAAATCTGCTACTTGTATCTTTTTAGGGTACAGTCTTGAGCATAAAGGGTACCGCTGCTATGATCCCAACACGAAACGTCTTCGGATTTCTCGTGATGTGATTTTCTTCGAGCACATTCCCTATTATGCTCAACCTGCACCAGCCACTGCACCTTCTCCGTCCACTAATGTTGATCTTTTCTTTTTGACTGATTCTCTTCCAATACATTCCTCTTTCCAAGAGGACTCTGTATCTCCTATCACTTCTTCTACAGATGACACTGAAGTACCTGCCTCTTGTGATGGTCCTTCCGTCGAAGCTCCAACCGACGATCCCCAGACATCTGTGCGTCGCTATCCCCTTCGGGAACGTCAGCCTAAAAGGTTCTTTGGTTGTACTACCTCCTATTCTCTTTCTCCGCAATTTCATACCTTTCTTGCTACCATTCATACTCATCAGGAGCCACGAACATACCGCCAAGATGCTGCCATTCCTGAGTGGCAAGATGCTATGTCTGAGGAGCTTAAGGCTCTTCACCAGACCGGTACCTGGAAGCTTGTTCCTCTTCCTCCAGAAAAGACTCCAATCAGTTGTAAATGGATATACAAAATTAAGACCAAATCTGATGGCTCTCTTGATCGCTATAAGGCGCGCTTAGTTGCTCGCGGCTTTACTCAAGAGCATGACATTGATTACGAGGAGACATTTGCTCCAGTTGCTAAAATGACGTCTGTCCGTGTACTTATTGCTGTTGCTGCCTCTCGTGGATGGCCGTTATATCAACTTGATGTTAAAAATGCCTTTTTACATGGTGATCTTCATGAAGAAGTTTACATGCAACCACCTCCTGGCCTAAATCATCCACCCGGCCATGTTTGTTTACTTCGGAAAGCGTTGTATGGTCTTAAACAAGCTCCTCGCGCTTGGTTTGAGAAGTTCTCGACTGCCGTTATTGCTGCTGGTTTTCGTCAGAGTGAGAATGACCATGCATTATTCATTCACTCCTCTTCTCGTGGTATTACTGCTTTACTTCTCTATATTGATGATATGATTATTACTGGTGATGATCCTGATTTCATACAATTTATCAAGTCTTACTTTCAACGGCAATTTGAGATGAAAGATCTCAGGCTTCTCCGTTATTTTCTAGGTATTGAAGTCGCCTATGGTTCTAAAGGCTATTTGCTCTCTCAACGAAAGTACACAGCAGATCTTATCTCTCGGGCTGGTCTTACTGATAATGACACAGTTAGTACTCCTATGCAGCTTCATCAGAGACTAACTCCTACCATAGGTGAGCCGCTTCCAAATCCTACACGCTATCGGGAGTTAGTTGGAGCTCTTGTTTATCTCACTATCTCTCGTCCAGATATTGCCTATGCTGTCCATATAGTAAGCCAGTTTGTTCAAGAACCAACTTCTGTTCACTATGCTGCTGTTCTTCGCATTCTCCGGTATCTTCGAGGCACTATTAACCAGAGTCTTTTCTTTTCTTCCACCTCAAATCTTACGCTTCGAGCTTATTCTGACGCGGATTGGGCTGGGGACCATACTGATCGCCGATCTACCACCGGCTATTGCATATTTCCTGGCGAGCTAAGAAACAGAATATTGTCTCCAAATCTAGTGCTGAAGCCGAATATCGTGCTATGTCTACTGCTGCTTCTGAGATTGTTTGGCTTCGTCGTCTTCTTGGTGATATTGGCATTGATTGTTCTGCTCCGACACCTCTATATTGTGACAATCAAAGTGCCATCAAAATTGCTAATAATCCGGTTTTTCATGAACGCACTAAACACATTGAAATAGATTGTCATTTTATTCGGCATCAGTACCTTAACGGCACCCTTGCCTTACCATTTGTCTCTTCTCGTCTCCAGCTTGCTGATTTTTTCACGAAGTCTCATACTACGCAAAGACATCAATTTCTTTTGACCAAACTCTCGGTGTTTAATCCACCTTGAGTTTGCGGGAGGGTGTTACCATATATATTTTTTCATATATATATTACCATATATATATATATTATATATGTTACCATATATTATATATATATATATTACTATATATGTATTTCCTATATATTACCATATATATACTATACATGTTACCATATATTATATATATATGTTACTATATATGTCATATTTATTACCATGTATTTTATTTCCTATTTCTTTTTTATTCTTTCTTTGTATAACATGTCCTTTCATGTAAAGTCTTTTTCCTTCTCTCTATATAAGAGAATGGGCTCAGATCAATAATAGTCACAAAAAAATATTCTCAATTCTTTTGTTTCAAGTACAAGGATCATCAATGCATTTAACCTATCAATTTACTATGTCGGAGTCATTATGTTATTCTATTTGGTTTGCCATCGTCGCACTTACATACTGCATGCAGTTTGATCTACTGATGAAGGCTCAAGTGCTAAGTTTTGACTTATGCCCAAATTGGACGCAGCTGAAATTGAGATAGAGAGTGCAATTTTATATAAATGCGCAAAAACAGCTTCCAATTTCACTCAACCAAATAAAAAAATTGGGAGAATAAATATGGCTCCAAGTAAAGATATCAAATAGCAAATATATTTCTACAAAACTTAAGTTATCAGATATATCCCTCCAAAAAAAAATTTCGTCTGTAAATATATCATTCTGTTATCAAAATTTAGATAATCATAATTAAAAATGCTGACTACAATTAGTTAAGGGGTAAAATGACATTTGTGTCCCTTACATATATAATTTGTATTCCATGGCGACGGCGAGACCTACGGTGACATCGAAGGCGAGGCCCTCCTCGCGGCAAAAATGAGTTACGCCACACATGCCGCGGCGACAGGGAAGAGATAGAGAAAGATAACTTTTTGTAGGGACAAATTTGTAAGGACAAAATAGTCATTTTACGCACCCACCATCAAAAAACTAACGGTTAATCAAACGGCAGGGATATACATGAACGCATCAGAATTTTTGGAGTGATATATTTACTTTTTTAAATTTTTGAAAAAGTAAATTCATCTGTTATATTTTATTCGAAAATATTTGTAATATCATAATTCAAATTCAAATAGTTGTCATCGACAAAAATTATATAGTTCTATTTTTTTATATATACATTGAATATTCCGCTATAATTTTTAGTTTCTGACGAATTCAAAATTTAAATAGATGTTTTAAACTAAAAATATAATTCATGTTTAATTCAAAATTTAAAATTTAATTTTTGATCCACTTTATTTAAAAATTTTAACTATTAATTCAAATACGTTACGGCGGGATATTATGTAGGCGGCGGACGCATATGATAAGCTGAGGGATATTAATTAATTAGATGGCGAGTATTACGTATGAAATAATAGATGGCAGGTATTGCACATGAGAAAGAAAATATATGAGAAATACGTAGATAGGGGATAGTAGATATTACGTGTGATAAAATATGATATTAATGCGAGGATATTATTGTCATAAAAAGTGACAGACACTTTCATTTTCAACTATTGGATGAGATCCAGTGTCACGCCCCGCCGGCCCTTTAACACCAACTAGGTGGAAAGGATAACCGCGCGGGCACATGCCCCAGACCCGCCGAACGGATAGAGTCCTTTCTACCCGCCCAAGGCGTCACAACACAAGCTTATCCACAATGTTCCAACTAGGAACGGAGTACAAGAGTTGCACAAGGAAAGTATCAACATAAAGAAGTTCTACTTCTATTACATCACAAGGCACAATATACATGTCCAAATTTTTCTTTTCTTTCACTTTCATTCCATACATCATGTTCCAAAACTATAGAATATACAACATTCATACAAGAATGAAAATCCCCTATGCTATCATAGTCCAAAATAGGGGTACAACTCTATGCATCACCAAAATGGAAGGGCCGCTATCTAAAGAGCCAAACCCTTGCCTCGCTCCGCCGCCTCACTCGCGGAAGGACCTGGAAAATGTGGGGTGAGAACTATAAACATAGTTCCCAGTGGGTAAGGCCACCCAAGAGAGAAGCTCGACCCACCAGGTCCAAAGAAACACCACATTTGCATAAGTTAGATCATATATAACTATGCAACAATATTTACATGCTTAGTAAATAAACATAAAGGATGCAACCAAATGAAATATAATTTATCATTCTCTCCTAGGTTCATCCTATATTCCGCATTGACTAAGTTCTTTTACTTGTCATTTACTTATGGTTTCGGAATCGCCGTCTCACCATAATTGTCTCAACATTCGAGGAGGGAACTCGTCACCTCCAATTCGAGTCGCGAACTCGTCGCCTACTCAGGATAGCGAAATCGTCGCCTACCCCGTCACAATACCGCCAATACATGGCATAGATAGCGAAATCGTCGCATATCCGGGATAGCAACCTTTTGCACATCCCAACTCGACACCGCCCACTCATGGCGAGGTAGCGAAATCGTCGCCTACCCGGGATGGCAAAAACGTCGCACATCCCGTGTCGTCACCGCCAACTCGTGGCATGGTAGCGAAATCGTCGCCTACCCGGGATAGCAAAATCGTCGCACATCCCGATATTCACATTACTTACTTGCCAACCTAAGTCTCTTGATCTTAGGTTCAAGTCAATAAGTTTCACCTATGTTTGATAACACTAGGTTTACTTTCCCGTTCTCAACCTAGGTTCCATGACTCTAGGTTCCAATTCCATGTCCAACCTATGTTCAATAACACTAGGTTAAGTTCTCTCACATATTCCAACCTATGTTCAATGGCACTAGGTTAAATATCACTTGTTTCAACCTATGTTAAATAACACTAGGTTTAATCATACATGTTCCAACCTATGTTCAACAACACTAGGTTAAATTCTCACATGCAACCATACAACAAGTATAGATAATTGAATTATACTTGGATGTCCATATCATGCAATAGGAGTTCATTGTTCTACCTATCATGATTTCTACCATTGCCAACATGCAAGTTCTAGGGTTCACATACATATACCATTTTGTTCTTAATGGATAATTACCCTAGACATGGAAGTGACCTAATCACTTCGGTAAACACAAACCCACCTCAAGAGCTTCCAAATCCTTGTTTTCTTCAAGCTCCTAAGTGTCCAAGCTTGGAGTTCTTGCTTCAACCCAAGCTTCTACAAGAAAAAGGTTCGTTACTCATTACGAACCCTAAATCCATCTCAATATGGGAAATCAAGTGTTCTAACATGATTTCCTATGCCTCAATTGCAATTATCGAAGGTCCAAATATTTTTAGAACCTCACATTGCAAAAGCCCTCATTCTACCTAGGGTTTGCATGCATGCAAGCCAAACCCTAGATTTCATGGCCAAACACCCACCATTTGTGGTTTAGGTTGCCAAGGGTTCCCAAAAACCTCATTTCAAAGGATTAAATCCAAGGTTTGAACCCAAAACGTGAGGTACTAACCTTAATCACGAAATTCCCAAGCTTCTTCTTGCACCAAGAAGCTTCTTTTCTCCTTTGGAAGCTTTTTCCAAGATCAATCCACCTTTTCTCCAAGTTTTGGAGAGATCTCTAGAGAGAGAAAGTGGGAGAGATGGAGAGGTGAAGTGGAGAAGAAGAACTCTGAGAAAGGGGAGTGTTCTCAGCCTTTCAAATAGCCCCACGAATGTGAAAGGACTAAAATACCCTTCTCCACACATAACACCCTCAAACAGCCAACTCTGTACATTGTATACCGGTATGTGTACATACGCATACCGGTATACCTCAGGGTTTCTGCAGAACCCGAGAGCTGCTTTCACTGTTTCGACCATCGCATACCGGTATCCCATTTTCGCATACCGGTATACTCCGGAAAATTCTGCAAAACCCGAGAGCTGAGGTTCTCGATTTCGACGAGGCATTCCGGTATACTGTTTCACATACCGGTATACCAAGCTCCAATTCCGGTATTAAAATTCACATACCGGAATCCAGTGCAGACTTCACCAATTCTGCAGTCTTAACTTATCGAAGTCCGTTTTCACGCCTCTTTTGCGCCGAAAACACTTCGCACAAGTCCCGAACTTGGCCAAAGCCTCACATATAGCCTCTTATGCCATTTTCTCACTAGAACTCTACAATTTGTAGAAGTTCAGTACGATGCACTGAAATTCAGTGTACTACATTCCACCCCCCTTAAAGAGAGTTTCGGCCGCGAAACTAAAATCATACCTCAGCTGGAATCAGTGAAGAGGTAAGGAAACCGCTCTTTCATTGAGCTTTCCAATTCCCATGTAGCCTCGCGCTCACCGTGATTTGTCCATTGTACTTTTACATAAGGAATTTCACGGTTCCTCAAACTTTTCACCTCACGATCCATGATACACAAGGGAAACTCCTCATAAGTCATATCCTCATGAAGCTCCATAGGCACATACTCGAGGACGTGCGCCGGATCATATACATACTTGCGGAGGGTCGATACATGGAACACATTGTGTACCCCCGCAAGTTTTGGCGGCAAAGCTAGCCGATATGCCACGGATCCCACACGCTCCAAAACCTCATAAGGTCCAATGTAACGGGGACTCAACTTACCCCGCACACCAAATCGTTTCACCCCTCTCATGGGTGAGACCTTCAAGAAGACGCGGTCTCCTACTGCGAACTCCAAATCTCGTCGACGTCGATCCGCATAACTCTTTTGTCTAGATTGCGCCGTCGATAAGCGTTCGCGTGCCAAGCGGACCTTTTCCTCCGCTTCACGCAACACGTCCGGTCCTAAGACCCTTCTCTCGCCGACTTCACTCCAATGAATAGGAGAGCGGCATTTTCTTCCATACAAAACCTCAAAAGGTGCCATACCGATGCTAGCTTGATAGCTATTATTGTAAGCAAATTCAGCCATCGGCAAATGAGTAGGCCACGCTCCTTTGAAGTCCAACACACACGCTCGTAGCATATCCTCCAAAATCTGAATTGTCCTTTCCGATTGACCGTCAGTTTGAGGATGAAATGCTGAACTGAAATCGAGTCGTGTACCCAAAGCTTCTTGCAAGCTTTTCCAAAAATGCGATGTGAAACGGGGATCTCGATCTGAAACTATCGAGGTCGGAACCCCGTGCAGCCGCACAATCTCGTCCAGGTAGACTTGGGCTAACTTGTCTCCCGACCAAGTGGTGTGGATTGGCAAAAAGTGTGCCGATTTTGACAAACGATCCACCACCACCCATATCGCATCGTGGCCACCTAGCGATCGAGGTAAGCCCACGACAAAATCCATCGCGATATTCTCCCACTTCCAAACTGGAATGGGCAATCCTTGTAATTTTTTCCCGCCGGAAAGCGACGCTCGGCCTTTACTTGTTGGCATACTAAGCACTGTGCCACAAAGCGTCCAACATCAAGTTTCATCCCCGGCCACCAATAATGCAATTTGAGGTCCTTATACATTTTGGTGCCGCCCGGGTGAATCGCATAGGGAGAAGTGTGAGCTTCTTTCAAGATTTCCCTACGAATGTCCTCAACTTTCGGCACGCACAATCGGTTTCGAAACCGAATTGCGCCCCTCGAGTCCACGTGAAAATCACCGGCGCGTCCGCTCTCGATAGCATCCCGCACCTTTTGGAGCTTCGGATCACCGGATTGCTTTTCCTTTATTCTCTCCAACAAGGTCGGCCACACCTCGAGACTCATAAGTTTAGCGGGAATGCCCGGGGCCACGATCTCCAAATCGAATCGGCCCATTTCCTTGATCAACGGCATTTGTCCCGTCATCTCGATTGCAAAGTTCTCCACGGATTTCCTACTGAGCGCATCGGCCACCACATTGGCTCTACCGGGGTGGTACAAGATGGTTAAGTCGTAGTCTTTTATCAACTCCAACCACCTCCGCTGCCTCAAGTTCAACTCCTTCTGAGTGAATAAATACTTTAAACTTTTGTGATCCGTGTAGACCTCACAATGCTCACCGTATAAATAGTGTCTCCACAACTTAAGTGCGAAGACCACCGCCGCGAGCTCTAAGTCGTGGGTGGGATAATTCTGCTCATAGCTCTTCAGCTGTCGAGAGGCGTATGCTATTACTTGTCCTCTTTGCATAAGCACACACCCAAGATCACGACGACGTGATGCATCACTATACACCACATAACCCTCCCCCGCAATCGGCAAGGCGAGTACCGGAGCCGAAGTCAACCTTTCCTTTAGCTCCTTAAAGCTTTGGTCGCATTCCTCGCTCCAAATATATTTGGCTCCCTTGCGGGTAAGACGCGTTAGTGGACCGGAGATTTTTGAAAATCCCTCCACGAACCGCCGATAGTACCCCGCAAGACCCAAAAAGCTTCGTACTTCCGTGACATTGGTCGGGCGAGGCCAATCCTTGACTGCCTCTACTTTCATAGGGTCCACAGCTACTCCTCCTGCGGAAATTACGTGACCCAAGAAAGCGACCTCACGGATCCAAAATTCGCACTTTTTCAATTTGGCGAACAACTTGTTCTCTCGAAGAACTTGAAGCACAATCCTCAAGTGCTCTTTATGTTCCTCTTCACTCCGAGAGTAGACAAGAATATCATCTATGAACACAACCACAAATTGATCCAACAGTGGTTTGAACACACGGTTCATTAAATCCATGAACGCTGCCGGGGAATTGGTAAGCCCAAAAGGCATAACCGTGAATTCATAATGTCCATACCGCGTCCTAAACGCGGTCTTATGCACATCCTCCGGTTTGATCTTCAATTGGTGATAACCGGATTGTAAATCAATCTTTGAATATACCCGAGACCCTTGCAACTGATCGAACAAGTCATCAATTCGTGGTAACAGGTACTTATTCTTGACGGTCACTTTGTTCAACTCGCGGTAATCCACACACAACCGCAGCGAACCGTCCTTTTTTCTCACAAATAGAACAGGGGCTCCCCAAGGTGACACACTTGGCTTTACGAAACCCTTGTCCATCAAATCTTGCAATTGTGCTTTCAATTCCTTCAGTTCCGCGGGTGCCATCCTGTACGGGGCCTTAGAGATCGGCGCCGTACCCGGGAGCAAATCTACCACAAATTCTATTTCCCGATCCGGTGGCATTCCGGGCAACTCCGTCGGAAACACATCCGGGAACTCTTGGACTATAGGAATGTCCTCGAGCCCCAACACTTCCTTACGGTCATCCACTACCGTCGCCAAGTAGGCAATGCAACCACTAGCAATGAGCTTTCTTGCTTGCGACGTGGACACCATTGAAGCAAAGAGCGAACTCTTACACCCACGGTACACAAACTCTTTGTGCCCGGGTTCTTTAAACTTCACTATCCGGCTCTCACAAATCGATAGTAGCATGATACTTAGAGAGCCAATCCATTCCTAGGATCAAATCGTATTCGTTCATTCGATTTAATACCAGCAAATCGGCTGGCATGATCCAGTTTTCAACCCTCACGGGGCAATCTACACACGCGTGATGTACGCAAAAAGTGTGTTCAGGTACTTGTACCGTTCTTGCATGTGTGGCATCTATAATTTCTATTCCATGTGCTATAGCAAATGATCGAGCAATGAATGAATGCGATGCACCAGTATCAAACAAAGCTCTACATCGAATGCCTTTAATTAACACAATACCTGCCACGACGTCCTCCTGAGTAGCAGGCTCCTCCACCTGCGAGGCAAATACCCGTCCACTGGGTGCCGGCCGCTGGCCCTCCACTGGTCTCGGCGGCTGGGTACGGCCCGCCGACATCGCCGCGGGTGGGATGCCCGCAAGCTGCCTCGGTGGCGCAAACGCCGACGCCGACGACGGTGCTCGGCTATCATCCGTCGGGCAGTTGTACCGCATGTGCCCCTGCTGTCCGCACTTGTAGCATCGGCCCTCACGATAGTCGCACTGCTGAGGGGCGTGGGGGCCGCTACAAATCGGGCACGAGGTCGAGGGTCGGTTCCGTCGGGACCCTCGAGACTGATTTTGCGATTGCGAGTGCTTCGGGGGCCGCTTAGAGTTAGACTGCCCGCCCGAGCCACCCGCCGGTCGCTTCTTTCCTTTCTCTTTATCCTTCTCCTTCTCCCAAGAATCGCGCTCCTCGCGCGCACATGCATTCCCGTGCTCCACCCAAAGAGCACGGTCCAAGACCTCCGCAAAGGTCCACAGCTTAAGGGCGTGCACCGCCCGAAAGATATCCGGTCGAAGTCCGCGCACGAAGCAATCAACCTTGTCTAGCTCCCCGCGAACAACGTGCGGCACGCAATTGATGATGTACGAGAACTCCCTCTCGTACTCGCGTACCGAGCGGTTCCCCTACTTTAACTTGCGGAACCTCTCCTGAAGCTTTCTTTTCTCGCTATCGGGGAAGTAGGTGGCGAACACCATGCCCCGAAACTCCTCCCACGACGGTGGTGGAAGGCTAGGGAGTCGATCACGCCGCGCCCCCTTCCACCACACCTTTGCCGCCCGCTCTAGACAATGAACGGCGAGGTGCACCTTGTCCCTCTCCAAGGTATAAAGGTCCTCGAAGAGCGTCTCGATAGCGTCGATCCATGTTTCTACGTCCCACGGATCCACGTTCTCCCCGCTAAAGATAGGCGGATTGAACTTTTTGAACCTCATGAGAGCCGCAAGTGCGCGCTCTCGCTCCGCATCCTCCATGTCGGAGTCGGGCATAGGGGCACCCGACCCCTCGGCCACAGTCGGTGGCGCAGGTGGCACCATGGCCGGCGCCGGTGTCACCTCCTCGGCCGGTGCCGAAGCAGAGGCCGGAGGTACTCCCGATCTCTCCTCCCTAGTCGCAGCCGTCTGCCGCGCCATCTCGTCTTGGAGCCTTTTAATTTGCTCCTCCTGTCGCTGCATGGCTTCGGCCTGTTGCCGAACCACGCCCATTAGCTCGGTCAACTCATTGCGAAGAGCCGAGTTCTCGCCCTCCCCGAGTTGTTCGGGAGCCGCGCCCGATCCTCCGGGCCCAGCCCTCTTAGGAGGCCGTCCACGTACCATTATCCTGAAAACACAATGACGTTGGTCATTTCATGACACTCAAGGTCATTCGCGATATTATATTTCACGAAAATAAACGTGAACCCAATCTAGGCGAAAGTCACACAAGGGTCCTTATTCCCCTCACTTGGTTTTCATGTTGTCGGCCGCCAACATGAACACACTTTGTGAAGAATAAGACACACCTCGAATCTACCTCTATTTCCAACTAGAGGCATAAGGACATAACCCAATCACTTATCTTTCGCCACATCAAAGATCTCGTCACTCACGAGCCTACACTCCTAGGTCATTTCCATCCTAGGGTTTCTTAGGTCAACCTAGACCGTTTCTATGCTCTGATACCACCTCAGTCTGTCACGCCCCGCCGGCCCTTTAACACCAACTAGGTGGAAAGGATAACCGCGCGGGCACATGCCCCAGACCCGCCGAACGGATAGAGTCCTTTCTACCCGCCCAAGGCGTCACAACACAAGCTTATCCACAATGTTCCAACTAGGAACGGAGTACAAGAGTTGCACAAGGAAAGCATCAACATAAAGAAGTTCTACTTCTATTACATCACAAGGCACAATATACATGTCCAAATTTTTCTTTTCTTTCACTTTCATTCCATACATCATGTTCCAAAACTATGGAATATACAACATTCATACAAGAATGAAAATCCCCTATGCTATCATAGTCCAAAATAGGGGTACAACTCTATGCATCACCAAAATGGAAAGGCCGCTATCTAAAGAGCCAAACCCTTGCCTCGCTCCGCCGCCTCACTCGCGGAAGGACCTGAAAAATGTGGGGTGAGAACTATAAACATAGTTCCCAGTGGGTAAGGCCACCCAAGAGAGAAGCTCGACCCACCAGGTCCAAAGAAACACCACATTTGCATAAGTTAGATCATATATAACTATGCAACAATATTTACATACTTAGTAAATAAACATAAAGGATGCAACCAAATGAAATATAATTTATCATTCTCTCCTAGGTTCATCCTATATTCCGCATTGACTAAGTTCTTTTACTTGTCATTTACTTATGGTTTCGGAATCGCCGTCTCACCATAATTGTCTCAACATTCGAGGAGGGAACTCGTCACCTCCAATTCGAGTCGCGAACTCGTCGCCTACTCAGGATAGCGAAATCGTCGCCTACCCCGTCACAATACCGCCAATACATGGCATAGATAGCGAAATCGTCGCATATCCGGGATAGCAACCTTGTTGCACATCCCAACTCGACACCGCCCACTCATGGCGAGGTAGCGAAATCGTCGCCTACCCGGGATGGCAAAAACGTCGCACATCCCGTGTCGTCACCGCCAACTCGTGGCATGGTAGCGAAATCGTCGCCTACCCGGGATAGCAAAATCGTCGCACATCCCGATATTCACATTACTTACTTGCCAACCTAAGTCTCTTGATCTTAGGTTCAAGTCAATAAGTTTCACCTATGTTTGATAACACTAGGTTTACTTTCCCGTTCTCAACCTAGGTTCCATGACTCTAGGTTCCAATTCCATGTCCAACCTATGTTCAATAACACTAGGTTAAGTTCTCACATATTCCAACCTATGTTCAATGGCACTAGGTTAAATATCACTTGTTTTCAACCTATGTTAAATAACACTAGGTTTAATCATACATGTTCCAACCTATGTTCAACAACACTAGGTTAAATTCTCACATGCAACCATACAACAAGTATAGATAATTGAATTATACTTGGATGTCCATATCATGCAATAGGAGTTCATTGTTCTACCTATCATGATTTCTACCATTGCCAACATGCAAGTTCTAGGGTTCACATACATATACCATTTTGTTCTTAATGAATAATTACCCTAGACATGGAAGTGACCTAATCACTTCGGTAAACACAAACCCACCTCAAGAGCTTCCAAATCCTTATTTTCTTCAAGCTCCTAAGTGTCCAAGCTTGGAGTTCTTGCTTCAACCCAAGCTTCTACAAGAAAAAGGTTCGTTACTCATTACGAACCCTAAATCCATCTCAATATGGGAAATCAAGTGTTCTAACATGATTTCCTATGCCTCAATTGCAATTATCGAAGGTCCAAATATTTTTAGAACCTCACATTGCAAAAGCCCTCATTCTACCTAGGGTTTGCATGCATGCAAGCCAAACCCTAGATTTCATGGCCAAACACCCACCATTTGTGGTTTAGGTTGCCAAGGGTTCCCAAAAACCTCATTTCAAAGGATTAAATCCAAGGTTTGAACCCAAAACGTGAGGTACTAACCTTAATCACGAAATCCCCAAGCTTCTTCTTGCACCAAGAAGCTTCTTTTCTCCTTTGGAAGCTTTTTCCAAGATCAATCCACCTTTTCTCCAAGTTTTGGAGAGATCTCTAGAGAGAGAAAGTGGGAGAGATGGAGAGGTGAAGTGGAGAAGAAGAACTCTGAGAAAGGGGAGGCCGTCCACGTACCATTATCCTGAAAACACAATGACGTTGGTCATTTCATGACACTCAAGGTCATTCGCGATATTATATTTCACGAAAATAAACGTGAACCCAATCTAGGCGAAAGTCACACAAGGGTCCTTATTCCCCTCACTTGGTTTTCATGTTGTCGGCCGCCAACATGAACACACTTTGTGAAGAATAAGACACACCTCGAATCTACCTCTATTTCCAACTAGAGGCATAAGGACATAACCCAATCACTTATCTTTCGCCACATCAAAGATCTCGTCACTCACGAGCCTACACTCCTAGGTCATTTCCATCCTAGGGTTTCTTAGGTCAACCTAGACTGTTTATTCTATGCTCTGATACCACCTCAGTCTGTCACGCCCCGCCGGCCCTTTAACACCAACTAGGTGGAAAGGATAACCGCGCGGGCACATGCCCCAGACCCGCCGAACGGATAGAGTCCTTTCTACCCGCCCAAGGCGTCACAACACAAGCTTATCCACAATGTTCCAACTAGGAACGGAGTACAAGAGTTGCACAAGGAAAGCATCAACATAAAGAAGTTCTACTTCTATTACATCACAAGGCACAATATACATGTCCAAATTTTTCTTTTCTTTCACTTTCATTCCATACATCATGTTCCAAAACTATGGAATATACAACATTCATACAAGAATGAAAATCCCCTATGCTATCATAGTCCAAAATAGGGGTACAACTCTATGCATCACCAAAATGGAAGGGCCGCTATCTAAAGAGCCAAACCCTTGCCTCGCTCCGCCGCCTCACTCGCGGAAGGACCTGGAAAATGTGGGGTGAGAACTATAAACATAGTTCCCAGTGGGAGTGTAAGGCCACCCAAGAGAGAAGCTCGACCCACCAGGTCCAAAGAAACACCACATTTGCATAAGTTAGATCATATATAACTATGCAACAATATTTACATGCTTAGTAAATAAACATAAAGGATGCAACCAAATGAAATATAATTTATCATTCTCTCCTAGGTTCATCCTATATTCCGCATTGACTAAGTTCTTTTACTTGTCATTTACTTATGGTTTCGGAATCGCCGTCTCACCATAATTGTCTCAACATTCGAGGAGGGAACTCGTCACCTCCAATTCGAGTCGCGAACTCGTCGCCTACTCAGGATAGCGAAAATCGTCGCCTACCCCGTCACAATACCGCCAATACATGGCATAGATAGCGAAATCGTCGCATATCCGGGATAGCAACCTTGTTGCACATCCCAACTCGACACCGCCCACTCATGGCGAGGTAGCGAAATCGTCGCCTACCCGGGATGGCAAAAAAACGTCGCACATCCCGTGTCGTCACCACCAACTCGTGGCATGGTAGCGAAATCGTCGCCTACCCGGGATAGCAAAATCGTCGCACATCCCGATATTCACATTACTTACTTGCCAACCTAAGTCTCTTGATCTTAGGTTCAAGTCAATAAGTTTCACCTATGTTTGATAACACTAGGTTTACTTTCCCGTTCTCAACCTAGGTTCCATGACTCTAGGTTCCAATTCCATGTCCAACCTATGTTCAATAACACTAGGTTAAGTTCTCACATATTCCAACCTATGTTCAATGGCACTAGGTTAAATATCACTTGTTTCAACCTATGTTAAATAACACTAGGTTTAATCATACATGTTCCAACCTATGTTCAACAACACTAGGTTAAATTCTCACATGCAACCATACAACAAGTATAGATAATTGAATTATACTTGGATGTCCATATCATGCAATAGGAGTTCATTGTTCTACCTATCAAGATTTCTACCATTGCCAACATGCAAGTTCTAGGGTTCACATACATATACCATTTTGTTCTTAATGGATAATTACCCTAGACATGGAAGTGACCTAATCACTTCGGTAAACACAAACCCACCTCAAGAACTTCCAAATCCTTATTTTCTTCAAGCTCCTAAGTGTCCAAGCTTGGAGTTCTTGCTTCAACCCAAGCTTCTACAAGAAAAAGGTTCGTTACTCATTACGAACCCTAAATCCATCTCAATATGGGAAATCAAGTGTTCTAACATGATTTCCTATGCCTCAATTGCAATTATTGAAGGTCCAAATATTTTTAGAACCTCACATTGCAAAAGCCCTCATTCTACCTAGGGTTTGCATGCATGCAAGCCAAACCCTAGATTTCATGGCCAAACACCCACCATTTGTGGTTTAGGTTGCCAAGGGTTCCCAAAAACCTCATTTCAAAGGATTAAATCCAAGGTTTGAACCCAAAACGTGAGGTACTAACCTTAATCACGAAATCCCCAAGCTTCTTCTTGCACCAAGAAGCTTCTTTTCTCCTTTGGAAGCTTTTTCCAAGATCAATCCACCTTTTCTCCAAGTTTTGGAGAGATCTCTAGAGAGAGAAAGTGGGAGAGATGGAGAGGTGAAGTGGAGAAGAAGAACTCTGAGAAAGGGGAGTGTTCTCAGCCTTTCAAATAGCCCCACGAATGTGAAAGGACTAAAATACCCTTCTCCACACATAACACCCTCAAACAGCCAACTCTGTACATTGTATACCGGTATGTGTACATACGCATACCGGTATACCTCAGGGTTTCTGCAGAACCCGAGAGCTGCTTTCACTGTTTCGACCATCGCATACCGGTATCCCATTTTCGCATACCGGTATACTCCGGAAAATTCTGCAAAACCCGAGAGCTGAGGTTCTCGGTTTCGACGAGGCATTCCGGTATACTGTTTCACATACCGGTATACCAAGCTCCAATTCCGGTATTAAAATTCACATACCGGAATCCAGTGCAGACTTCACCAATTCTGCAGTCTTAACTTATCGAAGTCCGTTTTCACGCCTCTTTTGCGCCGAAAACACTTCGCACAAGTCCCGAACTTGGCCAAAGCCTCACATATAGCCTCTTATGCCATTTTCTCACTAGAACTCTACAATTTGTAGAAGTTCAGTACGATGCACTGAAATTCAGTGTACTACATCCAGTGGTAAAAAATTAAGATTTATATTTGAGAATAAATTATTATTTGATGAATTATTTGAAATGAAAGGTTGAAAATGACCGGACATGAAAATATTATTAAAAAAGATGGAGGCAATTTCGAAAAGAGAAAAAAAAAAAGAAGCAAAACACACACTTTTGTAAGTAGTATATATATATATATATAGAGTCCGGCTACGGTGCTTGTAAAAGCACCAAGCACTTGGTGCTTGTAAATTTTTTACCGTTAGATCTACCCCTTGTGCCATTTTCACCCATTAGATCATACTATTCAACCAACCACCCACTCAATCCTAGGGGGCCCACATCATCCTAACCGTATATTTCTGAATCCAATGGCAAAAAATATACAAGCACCAATAACTTGGTACTTTTAAAAGCGTAGGAGCTCAATTCTATATATATATATATATATATATATATATATATATATATATAGTGTGTGTGTACATAAAAGAAGCTATTATACTATTTATAATATCGTAGCTCCGGTACTATAGTGTCGTTTTCGATCTTATGGTATTAATCAACGATTCATACCCTTAAATATGATTTATGATATATAAAGTTCTTACGAATAAAATTTTAATTTTTTTCAACGTCGTTTATTTAGTAAGTAAACCATGTCAAAATGAACGGTGAAAATTGAATAATTTTTAAAAATTTGAGGATAGGACATTTGAATTCAAGATCAAGGACGCTGGACCTTGATCTAGATAGTTTAAAGTATTTTCTATTAAAATTTGAATAAATTTAGATTCTTCTACACCATTAAACTACAAACTCGCTATAGTAGCTATTGAAAATAGACAATTTTGAAATGAATTGATCATAAAGTAAACTATGTCGAAAAAATATAAAATTTTATTTCTAATAACTTCAAATAATTTCGATCAATTTTAACAGTGTGGATCATTGATTTGATCATTCTAAGGTTGAAAACGAGACTATAATACCGCAGCCCGGGCACTATAGATATTATAGGAGATTAGCTCTTTATATATATATATATATATATATATATATATATATATATATATAGAGAGAGAGAGAGTCCGGCTACTATCCTCTTAAGAGGATAGAAGCTTTTGTCCTATCAAATTTTTGGCCGTTAGATCTAACTTTTAATCAGTTTCAACCGTTAGATTGTACTATTCAACCAACCACCCACTCAACCCTAGGGGGCCCACTATCAACCTAACCGTAACCACTCTCATCCTAGCCGCACATCTTTTCATCCGAACGGTAGAAAATTTAGGAGGACGAAGGCTCCCATCCTCCTAAAAGGATAGTAGCTGGATTATATATATATATATATATATATATATATATATATATATATAGAATTAGACTACTATACTATTAATAGTACCAAGTGTTTGGTACTATTAGATTTTCGGCCCTTGGATGAAGGTATATGCAGTTAGAATGATAGTGGTTCTCGGTTAGGATGATAGCGGTCATCTAGGGCTGAGTGGATGGTTGGTTGAATAGTGTGATCTAATGGGTGGAAATGGTCAAAGGGATAGATCTAACGGCGGAAACTCGATAGCACCAAGCGCTTGGTACTATCGATATCGATAGCATAGTAACCAGATTCTCTCTCTCTCTCTCTCTCTCTCTCTCTCTCTCTCTTCTCGATAGCACCAAGCGCTTGGTACTATCGATATCGATAGCATAGTAACCGAATTCTCTCTCTCTCTCTCTCTCTCTCTCTCTCTCTCTCTCTCTCTATCTCTATATATATATATATATATATATATATATAAATATAATTGAACTCCTATACTTTTAAAAGCATCAAGTCATTGGTACTTGTAGGTGTTTGGCCTTTGGATGAAAATTTGTAGGGTTAAGATAATAGTGGTCCCTTAAGGTTGAGTGGATGGTTGGTGGACTAGTATAATCTAGGGCTGTCAACGAGCCGAACACGAGCGAGCTGGAGCCAGCTCGAGATCGGCTCGTTAGTGTTCAAGGTCGGCTCGTGTTCGGCTCGAGTTCGTGACGAGCTCGAAAAGTCCAACTCGTGATCGGCTCGTAAGTTATTCGAGCTAGCTCGTTTTCGGCTCGTTAGCTCGTGCTCGACGGGGAAAAAGTTGAGCGGTGGTGGATTTTGCACCGATCCGACACGATCTACCTAAATCTCTATAAAAAAAAATCACATCAAACTCTAATTAGAAGCTCAAGAAAGAAAATCCCTCACATTCTACTCAAAAAATCATAAGAAAAAGAAAAAAATGAAGATCAATGGAAAAACGAATATGTTGAAAACGCCACTGCCGGAGTTCTATCGGGATATGCGAACGGCGAAGAGTGCGCTGCCGGGGGTGTGCGAACGGTGAAGATCGAAGAGCGCTGCCGGAGGGTTCTTCGGCATAGAGAGAGAGAGAGAGAGAGAGAGGGGCGGTGTGTGTGAGGTGTGAAAAAAATGGAAGGGGTCTTCGGGCGTAGCCGCGTAGAGAGAGAGAGAGAGAGAGAGAGAGAGAGAGAGAGAGAGAGAGAGAGAGAGAGAGGCGGCTGAGTGTGGGAGGTGTGAAAAAAAGGGAAAGAGGTATTAGGGTTAGGAAGAGTAAAAGTTAAAAGTTGATGAAATATTATCCGGTAGATTTTGATCCAACGGTTGTAATTCTAAATATAAATGGGCCTCTTTATAAATAAGTTGGGCTTTGTTTTTAAATTAGGCTAAAAAAATTAAAAATAATAATCTGTCTTATATATTTATATACAAATATAATTATATATTTATATTTATAAAAAGGCCTTTTTGCATAAAAAATCCACTAGTTTTGGGCTTTTGCAAAATTGGGCCGCATTTTTCGTTTTTGCAGATTCGATCCGGATTTTCAGCAAACTGACCAAAATACCCTTGTTACTTTTTCTCTCTCCTCTTTTTTTTCTCTCTCCTCTTTTTTTCTCTCTCCTCTTTTTTTTATCGCTCTTTTTTTTTTCTCTCCGAAGAAGGCGGCCGAGGCGGAGGCGGAAATGGCCCGCCTCGCCTCTGCCCCTCACGACCTCGCCCTCGCCCTCGCCCTCGCCCTCGCCCGCGCACCCCCGCCCTCCTCGCCTCAGACCCCGCCGAGGCCGCGCCTCACCGCGACTCTTTTTTTTTTTCCCTCTCCGACCCTCCTCCACCTGCCGTCCCCGCCGCCACCGCCGGCGACGAAGAAGAAGTGCTTCTTGGGGCCGAGAAGCACGCCGGCGAGGGAGGGAAAAAATATAGTTACACTCCGGCGAGGACGGTGGGTCGTGAAAAAAAAATTGTAAAGAAAAAAAATAAAAATTAAAAAATATTATTTTCCTACTGAAAAGAACAAAAAAATAGAGAAAAATGAAGAAGATAATAAAATTACACTGTTAAAAAAAATTACACTGTTTAAAAAAATATTTGCACTGTTTTAATGAATGTTGCACTATTTAAGAGAGAAATTACACTCTTTTGAGATGAAATTTACACTCTTTAGGCCAAATTGCACTATTTAGAATAATGTTGCACCATTTCTTTCTCTTCCTCTTCTTCTTTCTTCTTCCTCTACTCTCCATCCTCATCCCCTTTCTCTCTCTCTTTCCTCACACTCCAAAATAATTTTGAACCGCTGCGGTCGAAGCCGGAGGAGGAGGAGCGGTCGTAGTCGCGGGGGTCGAAGAGGTAAACGGAGAGGAGGAAGCGGGAGGCGTCGGCGACGGCGCGCGGGGTGGTGGTGGGGGGGGGGGGGGGGGCGGGCGGGGCGGGGTGGTGGGCGCGAGCGCAGGCGGCGCAGGCGGCGCGGCGAGCGCAGGGGGCGGGGCGCGGGCGCGATCCCCCTGCGCCCCCCCCCTCTCCCCGCGGGACGCGCCCCCTAGGGGCGCGTGCGCGTGCGCAGGGGGCGCAGGGGGCGCCCCCTGCGCCCCCTGGGGGCGTGCGCAGGGGGCAGGGGGGGCGCAGGCCCTAGGGGCGCGTGCGCAGGGGGCGCACCATGCGCCCCCTACGCCCACCAGGTAGGGCGGGCGGGGGCCCAGGCCCGGGCCCGGGCGGGGGGGCGCAGCCCGCGCCTGCGCCTCCAGGGGCCGCAGGGGACGCGTCCCCTGCGGCCCCCGCGCCCCGCCGCCGATGTGCTCCCCTTCTCCCCGTTTATCTCTTCGCCCCGCCGCACCCTCGCCGCCGACGTGCTACTCCCCCGCTCGCCTCTCGCTCGCCTTCGAGATTCTTGACCGCGGGAAAATGGACAAAAAATAAAAATACAACGAATGTGTAAAATAGTGCAATAAATGTGTAAAATAGTACAACAAATGTGTAAAATAGTGCAACGAAGGTCAAAATGGTGCAACTAAGGTGTAAAATAGTGCAACGCAGAGCGGCCGAGCTTAGTTGCACCATTTTACACCTTAGTTGCACTATTTTAACCTTAGTTGCACCATTTTGATCTTCGTTGCACTATTTTTCATCATTTTGCACTTTTATTGCACAATTTTACACATTCGTTGTATTTTTATTTTTCGTCCATCTTTCCGCGGTCAAGAATCTCGAAGGCGAGCGAGCGGGAGACGAGCGGGGGAGTAGCGCGTCGGCAGCGAGGGCGCGGCTGGGCGAAGAGAGATAAACGGGGAGAAGGGGGAGAAGGGAGAGGGGAGAAAGGGAGCACGTCGGCGGCAAGGGGCGGCGGGGCGCGGGGCGCAGGGGGCGCTCCCTGCGCCCTCTGCGCCAGGGGGCGCAGGGAGCGCCCACTGCGCCAGGGGGGCGCGGGGGCGGGGAGCAGGGGCGCGCCCCCCGCGCGCGCAGGGGGCACGCCCCCTGCTCCCCGCGCCGTCCGGGCCCGGGCCCGGGCCCCCGCCGGCCCCCCCGGGTGGCCCGCGCCCCTGCCGCTGCTGCGCCTGCGCCCGCGCCCGGCGCCCCCGCCGGCTGCACCCGCGCCCACGCCCGTCGTCGTCCTCGTCGTCCTCCTCCTCCTCCTTTGAGGCTTCCTCCTCGTCGTCGTGCTCCTCCTCCCCGCCTCCCTCCGGATTCCGAGTGCTTCCTCGAAATCCGCCCCGCGCCGCGCGGCCCGGAGAGGGAGGTGACCGGATCGAGTTTGGTTGGGAAGAAAGAGTGCAAATAAATAGTGCAACGAGAAGAAATAGTGCAATGAGGTAGAAGAAGAGAAAAAAAAATGGTGTAAAGTTTTCTAAATAGTGCAACGTTGGCCTAAAGAGTGCAACTCTTTTTTCAAAGAGTGTAATTTCTGTCTCAAATAGTGCAACTTTCATTTAAAACAGTGCAATTTTATTTTAAAACGGTGCAATTTTATTTTAACAGTGTAATTTCTTCTTCTTCTTTCTTTTTGTATAATTTTTAGTCTTTTCTTTTAGGAAAAAATATTATTTTTATTTTTATTTTTTATTTTTTTTCTCTCTATAATTTTTTTTTTCACGATCCATCCCTTGCCGGAGTGAAACTATATTTTTTTTCCCTCTCTCGCCGGCATGCTTCTCGGCCCCAAGAAGCACTTCTTTTTCGTCGCCGGCGACGGCGGTGGGGATGGCGGGTGGAGGAGGATCGGAGAGGGGGAAAAAAAAATCGCGGCGCGGTGCAGTCTCGGCGGGGTCGGAGGCGAGGAGGGCGGGGGTGCGCGGGCGAGGGCGAGAGCGTGAGAGGCAGAGGCGAGGCGGGCCATTTTCGCCTCCGCCTCCGCCTCCGCCGCCTTCTTCGGAGAGGAAAAAAAAAGAGCAATAAAAAAAAGAGGAGAGAGAAAAAAAGAGGAGAGAGAAAAAAAAGAGGAGAGAGAAAAAGTAACAAGGGTATTTTGGTCAGTTTGCTGAAAATCCGGATCGAATCTGCAAAAACGAAAAATACGGTCAAATTTTGCAAAAGCCCAAAACTAGTGGATTTTTTATGCAAAAAGGCCTTATAAAAATAATATATATATATATATAAATTATATTAATATAAAATAAATGTAATCGAGCTGTTATCGAGCCGAACACGAGCGAGCTGACCCTAGCTCGTGTTCGGCTCGTTTATTAAACGAGCTGAAAAATCCGGCTCGTGTTCGGCTCGTTTACTAAACGAGCGAGCCGTTCTCGAGCTCATTTCGAGCCGAACACGAGCTGGCTCGCGAACGGCGAGCTGGATTGCCACCCCTAGTATAATCTAAGGGGTGAAATTAGTCAAAAGGATAGAACTAACAGTAAAAAATTTGCAAATACCAAGTGCTTGATACTTTTAAAAGCAGCAAGTGCCATAAGCGAACTCTTTCTATATATAAAAGCTATTATTTTATCATTTTCTTTCCCATGAGGAAATATGGACGTGGTCATATCTAGCCACGTGGAACGTTACACTTCATATAATTCATGATGATTTATTATGAGAAAGGGAAATTAAAGGAGTTCGCATAATATATGTGCTCCTCTTGCACCAAACATCATACATACATAATTAAAGGTTTGAGATAATAATGCCAACGCGCGTGCATACTGCGTCTTCGCTACTGTTAGCTTCCATCATGCATTGTGGCGGAGTACATAACTTAAATCTAGGCGCAACTTGCTCTCCTGCATGGATTAGTCGTTTTCATCAACAGAAACATCTATAAAAGAGACAGAGAGACACCCTATAAAGGAAAATGCTTCTTGTCTCGGCGTCGCGGACACGGAACACGGGACACGACATGACTCGGATACGACGACTCGACAGCTTTCAATAAATTAGGACACGGACACAACATAGACACCGCTAATAAAATATAATATTATTAATATAATAATATATATTTATTATATATAAAATATTAATTTTAGTAAAATATTGTTGTATTTCCCATACGAATAAAAGTTAGTACAATTTTCATTGATAGTTCATATTTTAAATAATAAAAAATTTCACGATACATAATTTATTTATATTGTCTAAAAAAATTTATATGGATTCATCAAAAAACTAAAATATTTATCTTATATTATATATGCATAAAAAGAGTAAAATAAAACTATGTAAATATTTTTTAATTATATACGCTATAGATCGGCATTGAACGCGCGTTCAAGAAGTGTCCACATCGGACATGAGTCCTACAAGGACACGCGTGTGTCCGATACGAACACGCAAGTATTATAAAAGTGTTCATGATACATAGCTTTTTGTACACCCAAAAAGTAAGGTGTAAATCTTACACTCCTCATCTTAAAGTCAATAAAAATTCAAATAGGTTATAGTAAAAATAAAAAAATTTGATGTGACGAGTCGAGTATTAATGGCCTTGGGATAGAATAAGTGTAAGACTTTGGGGTGTACCTATAGCATTGCTCTTTTTAAATTTTTAAAAATTATTAAAACTATTTATGTTGCTAATATTATGTCTAAAAATATGGCTAAATATCTGTTTCATCCCGCCAACTGGCTGACGTCTCTATGCTGCTTCTGAAATAAAAGGATAAATTAGATTTTACCAATTAAAAATAAGTTAAAAAAGATAATGACATAAATTGAATAAAAATATTGAAATTATAAACTGAATAGATAAATTGAATCAAAAGCTACAAATTATATGGTAGTTAGTTTTAGTAAGAGGTAAATAACTCATTTTTACATTCTAACTCTGATAAATTTTTAATAAAAATTGGCTAAAAGATTATTTACACTATTATTTAGATATTGGTAGAGATAATCTTGATATTAATGATTTTGATAGAATATTTTTGATATTTTTGATATATTATTACATTATAATTAGCATCCGCTGATTTAATTCGATATCATATTTTCGATCTGGAAAAAATATATATCTCCAGTCTATATCTGATTAAAAAATGTCAAAAAGCACTATTTTTTTACAGCTTATTTGTTTAGAAATAAATAATTATATTATTATTTAAGGTACATTGGAGATGGAAGGCTGGGGGCAAATTAAGAACTGAAAAAGGAAAAGGCAGAAGTAACTTTCGTCAGATGGGCGTTTTCCTTCCTGATGATGGCAAAATCATGCAGCTAGCTTCAGCCTAGCGACAATATGCTTGTGCGTGCCGAGTTTGATCACTACCTCTCTCTCTCTCTCTCTCTCTCTCTCTCTCTAAGTTTGATCACTATCTTGTTGGCTTAAATACTCCAGCATTCTACCATATGGCGGGAGGTCATATTTTGTCGAGTCATGCTCGAAATAGAGTAAGGCTGGGTTGGACCGAGTCATATTCGAAGTGGCGTGAGGCTGGTTAGCCTGAGTCACAATCGAGACCCGCGAACGCTGTGTCTGTACATCTTAAGTAAATTTGTTGTGTATTTCTAACAGCTCGAGCTTTTGGGATTAATGATTAGCGCCAATGATCCGACATACCTCTCTCTTCTCTTGGGGTAAATTGCATTACTAGTCCAAACTTGAAGTCAAGGTTCATTGTGGTCCCAAACTTTTGATTTCAACAAACAAAATTCGTAACTTTTAATCTAGGCGTCACGGACACTGACACGGAACACGATACGACTCGGACACGGCGACTCGGCAACTTTCAAAAAATTAGAACGCGAACACTGCATGAACACCGCTGATAAAATATAATATTATTAATATAATAATATATATTTATTACATATAAAATGTTAGTTTTGGTAAAATATTGTTATATTTTTCATACGAATAAAATTAGTAAAATTTTCATTGATAATTCATATATTTTAAAAAAAAGATTCTCCACCATACATAATTTATTTATATTGTCAAAAAAATTTGTATGCATTCATTAAAAAGCTAAAATATTTATCATCTTACATTATATATGCATAAAAAAAAAATATATATGTATATATATTTTTAATTGTGTGTGCTATGGATCAGCATTAAACGTGCGTCCAAGGAGTGTCCGACACGGACACGCGCGTGTCCGACACGGACATGCCAGGTCTATAGAAGTGTCTGTGATATATAGCTTTTAATAAATTTTTAATTTAGTGTCTAAACTTCTAATCCTAAATTCTTTATCTTCACTTTGGATTAAAAATTATTGTTTGCACCTCATTCACAAGTCTAGTTTTAATGTTTTTTTTTTTTGAGAGAAAGGTAGCATGCTACCCGCTTCGTTTATTTCTTTTAGAAATAAACTTAGCTGGAAATGTGAATCAACTAGGATTCGAACTTGGGACCTCGGGTACCAACCACCAAGCCCTTTGCCACTTGCGCTAGGGACGGTCGGTAGTCTATTTTTAATGTTAAAGACAGTAACTCAATAGATGGCAAGTTTAAAATATGCGATTATTGGCTGCTGCTAGTTCAGGATGCAGATCAATTGCAGAAGCTAATCAAAAGAAATGTTGGGATGTTACTTCTTTTTATTTTATTTTATGAGTTTTTTGGGGTGTATGTGCCGTTTTTTGTGATAAATCTAATTAAAATCAAACTTGAAAATTTGATGACCAAAATAAAACTTGGTTGAAAGTCCAGAAGTTCATTAGCTTTCGGATCATTGGTTTTTGAATAGGTGTGTGAAGTGAAATTTTGTTATTAAAAATGTATGGAGACCCCCTGAACTATAGGCCATTTTGAATTAGTCCCTTAATTTTAATTTTTTTTGCAATCATGGAGATCCTTTCTCTTTCAATTTTTTATTTCAATTTTTTATTTGAATTATTATACTTTAATATTCTGGACTTAATTCACCTGAGTATCAGTAAAATTTAGCCTGGTGTTGATTGTGAGATTCTAGAAGAAAATTACACTAAATTAGTTCGAGATTGAATCAAATTAGACTGAAATATGGAAGCTTAAATTAATTACTAAAACTTGAGTTTTAGTGAATTTTCAAAATCCATAAAAAAGTTTAGGACGCCCGAAACTTGTACGAACCATCGAACAGACTTAGCGAATTGAAAACCGACTTTATTTCAAAAACTCGAATAGTCCTGCAGGCGCCCAAAAATTTTCGGGATGCATATCGAGCGCTCAAATTCTTTTTGGATGCTCAACCCGAGAGTTTAGGTTACTGTTCCATTTAATTATATATTCAAGCATTTGGAACCTCATTTGAGCACCCGAAATATTTTGGGAGTCAAGGATGCCCGGACTACGTGCATGAGCCCAAAAAGCTTCTATCGAGCGCTCGAAACCTGCTCTAGGCACCTGAAAGTCCTCAAATGGCTCAGAATTCTTTGCATGCTACAAATTTTATATTTTTAGAAGGTCTAAATGAAATTATTACATCTGGATGAATAACCTCTCACCCAAGCTGGCCTTCTCATGCTGGTTGCACTGCGGACTTCCGCAGCTACTCTCTCTCTTAGTCTTCTTCCTCTTCATCTTCTTCTTCTTTTTCTTCTTTTTCTTCATATCTATCTTCTTTTTCTTTTCTCCCTCAAGTCTACTGAGCCATGTTCGCCTCAGAGACCTCTGAAGCTAGAAATTTTGTGATACCCTAGGATTTGAAATAGTCCTATATATAGAATATAATAGGGCTAAAACTCTTAACCCGGCTATAGCACGTTGAGCAATGGTTAGGCCCAAGAGGTTAAGAGAGTTAAGCGTGTTAGGACTAGAGTAGTCCTGTGACCCCCTAGGAAGTGGGGCGCCACAGTTGGTATCAGAGCCAATTACCAGCCGGAAGTGGAAGATGAGTCTCAGCTGAGTCAGGATTATATAGCGGGTAGAGCATGGCTCTCTAGCTGATGATTGTTGTAGGTAGAGCGCGACTCCCCACAAGGTCGGCTAAGGCTAGCGAGACAAGTCTCATATCGTCTGATGCTTGTGAGTGTGCTTAAGCCTGACGAGGACGTCATGACTTAAGGGAGGGAGAATGTGACATCCCAAGATTTGAAATAGTCCTATTTATATGATATAATAAGGTTAAACCTCTTAACTCAGCTATAGCATGTTCGATTGTGGTTAGGCCCAAGAGGCTAAGAGAGTTAAGCGTCCTAGGATTAGAGTTCTTAGGGAGAATAACTTTAGAATTTCAACTTGGATAATTGTAAAGGTAGGTTGGAATAGTTCTTTAAAGATATTGTTTTAATATGTTAATTTGAGACTTTGGGTAAAAGAATATGTTAGAACTGTTTTTAAGATACAAATTTTGTCTGTTAGGTTGTGTGGGTGTTATGGGAGCGTAAGATGCCTGTACTGCAAAATTCAGTGCATTTCGATTAGTGATAGTACTCCAAAATTGGTGACCTCCCTCTATGTCTCATTTCTTATTGACATCCCATGCATGATTCTATATTATTCTAGATATCTGTGAATTAGTGGCAATTTTGGAATACTTGTATTTTGTATGAAGTAATGATAGATATTGGAAAACTATAAACCAAGAAACTGAAATGAGATAACAAGAACATTATGAGATCTAATTGATCTTGACATATCACCATAGCCTACAAGAGCCAAATGGAGCTCAACTACTTGTGTCACTCGCGTGGGGTCGTGCCATAGTGGATGGGTCTCTGGAGGTGTCGCCCTTCAACTGGTGTGTACTTGGGCCCTTTTAGTTGGGTGCCTGTGCAGGTTCATGGGGTACCGGCAACTCGACAGGCACGGCGCAAGCTTAACCATACCTAGAGCTTGTTACTGTGATTGGATAATATTGATAAAGTCTATTACCATAGTTGACGCATGGTTTACCTGATTTATTGACTGATATTAAATTCCATTCTTGCAGAGGCATAATAGTTTTATGCATTTTTAGTGTATCTCTTTTATTCACTCTATTGTTAATTTAGTTGTTTCGTACTATTTATGCCTTATGTGACATAGTGGCGTAGGTCACCCCTTTTGGCGACTTAACCCACTGAAAACTATTTCTATAGTTCTCACACCCTCGTTGTGGTTTCTTTTTCAAAGCCTTCATCATCCACCGGTGAGCGTTGCAAGGAGCTCATGAGATAGATAGTATTGTCGTCCCTAAGAGACTGTTAGAAATGACCTTGTATTGATATTATACACGAAAACATAATGTAAATGGATAAGCAAGATGTTGTACTAAATGAGCAGTGAACTTGTAGCACTTTGTTTATATCCAACTCTAATATCATGTTGTTTCTTATATTGTTTAGCTCATCGTTTTGTTTATTTTAGTTGTGTACTCTTCATAGGTGCATGAGTACTTCTACGCATACGGCGAGTCTGTTAGCGCTTCGAGGAAAATTCGTTGTGACTTCAGGATGTGACAGATTAAGTTGGTATCAGAACCTAGAAAAGCCAACATGCGGACCTAGTAAACCCTAGACTTATGGTCACCTTAGGGACTTAAGAATGAGATTGAACGTGATATTGTGGTGGAAGTAAATTGATTGGGTTGTGTTAAGTCTCCAAGTAAGTATTGGGGACTGATTGAAGGTGTTATGCCTTTTCCTTTTCGATAATCATGTTGGCTGCAGACAACATGATGTTGTAAAAGAACAAAGGCAGTACCCTTTACTTGCTTCCGCATGATTGGGTCGACTTATTTTTGGTGTTGATTTAATTATTATTATGAAGCTATATATATAAATTGCTACGTAATTATTTTGTCATGTTTCAAATTGTTGAGATGGCACGCCGTGGGAGACCCTCGACGAGGTCTACACCGACACCACCCAAAGCTCTGAACCAGGCCAAGTCCAGTGAAGACGGCGAGCTTCGAGAACAGATGGCTGCCCTGGTAGGACTAGTGCAGAGATGAGCCAAACAGGTTGGATTTGGGACGAGTTTCTAAAAAACTGAATTCAAACTCAAATTTTGAACCCGAAATCCGAATCCGAATTCGAATCCAATAGATTTTGAAAATTCATATCCAAAACCAAACGAGACCAAAAACCCGAAATCCATATCCAAACCCGAACCCGAAAATCCAAATCCAAAACAATTATTTTTCTCTACTATATTTCAACACATATTATATTAAAATTTAAAACTTTAAAATACAAATTTAAATATAACATTAAACATTATATAATGTAAAATCAATTCAAGTTCGTATTCGGGTCGGATACAGACTATCTATACCTAAATCCAATTCTATCGGGTTTTCATTTTTTATACTCGTATCTAAAACCGCATCTATTTAGCATCGGAATCCGCTCCATTCGGATTTGAGTTAGGATAAAATTTTAGGTATCCATACCTAATACAAAATTGCACGATTTAGGCAGTAGGTTAAAATATATAAACCTTACCTAAACTTTGGTCCATTTGGACTTAACTAATCAATAATGTAACATTCTAACTTTGATATCTAATATTCTAACTTATTTGATTTAAGCTATTTATGATTCTTTCGGTATAAAATTTAGATCCATTACTTACTCTAGTGTTATTATAGACACATAAATTTGGCTCATCGCGCACCACGAACAAGATATAACTCACAATGAGGGAGAACTCTTGCTCGTGCTCCTACATAATGCTGTTACCCTGGCGGAGGAGGGTCTTAAAATCCTCCTCCATTTGTTGCTTTCCACTGTCAAAGAATAGGATGCAAAGACTAGTCCCCAAAACTCCTCCCACATTGGAAGTGGCAAGTCGGCAAATCGCTTGCTTTTTTCTATCTTCCACCACTTTATGTGTCATCTCGTCTAGGTAGTTGGCCGCGAAATAGACCTTATCCTTACCCGGAATAAGGAGATTCTCAAACAGCTTTTCCATGGTGTCAACCCAAGACTCGACCACCAATAGATCATTGCACTCACTGTTGAAGATCGGCGGGTTGAACTTCCTAAAGTTGATGAGGCTCTCAAGAGCCTGCTCCTGCTCTGCCCATTGAGTCATGTGTGCTGTGATGAAAGTATCAGAATCTGTCTTGAGTTCCCTCATCACCTTCGATGGTGCAAGGCACATAGAAATAAGCGCGGCTGCCACTGCGATGCCTTCCGTAGCCGCCCTCATAGAAGGCCACGAGTAGCTCCTGGCTCGCATGCCTAGCTCCAGCTTGCTGTGTAATGAGATCGTGGAGTCTCTTAATCTGTTCCTACTGATGTCTAGAGGTCTCACCCTGCTTCTCGACCACTCCAATCAGCACGACCATCAGGTCGCGTAACTCCCACTACTCGCTCGCTTAGGTGCCTCGAGTCACGTACAATGTGGATTCGTCCTGGGTCATCCATGCAGTGCCATTGCTTCCTAAAACATAACCACATCAATAACCATTTAGTCTAAGTCTTTTGCTTAGATTTTATAGCATTATGCAAAAAGGAAAAAGTTGACCCAATCAAACGAAAGTTCATGAGGAATACCCTCTCTCATACCCGACAACATATTGTCGGCCGCCAACGGGATTATCCAAATAATGAAAAAATCACCTCTCTCGATCGGCCCCCAACATTCTATTTGGGAACACTATAATACCCAATTAGTTACTTTCGCCAAAGTTCACGCTCGCTCATGTCCTAAGTCTTTACAGTCATCCTAAGGCTTAAAGTCTTTATAAAACCACTCAGAAACATTTTCTAAGCTCTGAAACCACTCTTATCTGCCACACTCCGAGTTCTACCAATTGGACCGGCTCGGGCACTTGCAACAGATCCGCCGAGCGGGCAAGATTTTTCCTACCCGCAGAAAGTGGAACATATAACAACCAGTACAAATTATACATTATATGGATATATGAAGCATCACAGTAATACTTTCGAAATTAAAACTATTACAATTCTTTCAATTAAAAGTTTAGAAGCACTTTGTTCTTTCCAAAAATATTACAATATTTTTACTAACCAAAGAGGGTACATACTAGACCTCTCATTCGGTTTAACTACTCCCCAATACCCTTATCGCGGTCTCACGCCTCACCGACGATGATCAGATCTAAAAAGGGGTAAGCAACAAAGGGGTGAGAACTTTAAATAAGTTTTCAGTGGGTGCAACCGTCGAAAGTGGGACTCTATACTCACTCAGTCCAAAGGAGGCATTAGTAGCATATAATGATGAACAATAACTACTACTACAATAATGATGCAAATAAGCAAGAGATAATCTATAATGCCTCAACATGTACAATGTGCCATCATGTTTGTTATGTCACTTACCTACACATTCATCTCAATACAATTCTTATCTTTAACCAACTTATTAATTTTGGTTTTCTTTCTTTCTGCACACCTCATGGAGAGTCGAGGGAGGTTGGACTTCTCTTTAATTGATAGGCACTTGGGATGAAGAGAGATTGGACTTTCCAAATATTGTCTAGAGTCGAGAGGATTGGACTTCTCACTTTAATGACACTTCCGGAAGGTCGCACATCTTTTACTATTTCATTTTAAGTTCATGATTTCTAGGATTATCATCAAGTTCATTTTCATGTTCTTATTCTCTAGTTCAAGTTTACCTAAAGTTCAAATGTCATTATTGTAAAATAGGGGGTGCCCTAGGATCTATCTAGAGTATATCAATCACCTAGAGGGGGGTGAAAAGGTGTATAAACAAAAATCACAAATCTCAATGCGATAAAGTAATGCGAAAAATAAAATCAGCACACCGAGATTTACGTGGGAAACTCCACCTTGGAGAAAAACCCACGGGACCAACACGCGAAAAAACAATCCACTAAGAGCAAAGAATTACAAGGTGATTACCGACTCCACGGACTTAACCTCTCCCTTCTCTTCAGCGGATCACGCGCACCAACGGGTTGTCCACGCCCCACGTCCGAATCCACGGACGCCACGCCTCGAATCCACGAGACGCCCAACTTCGAATCCACGAAGCCTTCTACACGTCGAATCCACGACGCACACCCGAATCCACGAGCGCCAACGATCCGAATCCACGAACCGTCTTGAACACGCCGAATCCACGACGCCACTCCGTCCGGAGCAAGAACAATAACGTTGATGATGGTTTATTGCTTAGAATATCATGAAAGATCTGTGGGAATAATCTCTAAGCAATCCTCAAATTGATTCTAAAAGAATATTAGAAATTAGGACACCATGAATCAATTTGAGAGAAGCTTGATGTAGAAGATGAGGAAAACGGTCACCTACAAGCTTCTAGGGTTTCTAAAAGATAATCTATACTTAACCACGTTTTAGAGACACCCCCACATCATATTTATAGGTTAGAAGCAATCCGAAAAAGATTAGGATTAAAAAACAGTGTTTAGAAAGGTTTGAAAGCAAACCGATTTCGACTAGGATTGCAAAACTGATTTTAGAAAGGTTTGGAACCATATTAGGATTGCAAAGATATTTTAAGGAATCTACCATCTTATTTTTAGGTTTGGGAGACATTAGAATCATAGTAGGATTGAAAAAATAGAATTTCAGAAAAACTCGACGAGTTGAGGTCTGGATCGCGGGTATGGGGTCCGGACCTTGAAACTCTTCAGGCGTTTCATTGTCCGGACCTCAACCATCAGGATCCGGACCCGGTCTGCGAAACTGTCTGTCACGCTCACGGGTTCCGGACCTCAGCTTCCAGGGTCCGGACCCGGACTGCGAAATAGCAAGTATGCGTACGGGTTCCGGACCTCAGCTTCCAGGGTCCGGACTCGGTTTGCGAAGCAGCATAACCTGCTCACGGGTTCCGGACCTCAAGTTCCAGGGTCCGGACCCCGTAACATGAATTTTCCGATTTGTTTATAAATCATTAAAAACCTATTCTAATGTCTTCCAAATACTTGTAAATGTTTATAAATCATTATCAAGATTATTTAAACTTACCAAGCATCGTGAATTCATATGTTGAGTCTTCGAGTCTTCAATCTTCGTCTATTCTTCTTTGAACCTTCAAGACTCCGACTCACTTCACGAAATATGCCAATATAAAATTCGTAACAATCTCCCCCTTTGGCAATTTCGTGACAAAACACAAAATTACATAAAACACTCACGATGCTCATCTCTCCAAAACAAATGAAATTCATTGCCATCACCAAAACAATGAACTTCTCGCGTGAAAGATCCAAATGAAATTTAAAATTACAATTTAGTAACTCCTAAAACAAACTCTATGACTTAGACAAACATGGAGTCTTGAAGTCTTGAAAGACCTGCAAAAATTTGCATTCTCCACGAACAAAGTTAGTAGAAAAAATATCAAAATCGCTCCCCCTTTGTTCATGCAATCTCTCCCCCTTTGTTTATGCGTCTAAGTCAATGAACTTCTCGCGTGAAAGATCCAAATGAAATTTAAAATTACAATTTAGTAACTCCTAAAACAAACTCTATGATTTAGACAAACATGGAGTCTTGAAGTCTTGAAAGACCTGCAAAAATTTGCATTCTCCACGAACAAAGTTAGTAGAAAAAATATCAAAATCGCTCCCCCTTTGTTCATGCAATCTCTCCCCCTTTGTTTATGCATCTAAGTCATCATTACCTCTCTCCCCCTTTTTGTCAAAAATTGCCAAAAGAAAACATCCAAAAATAGAGAGAGTTGAAAGAAATTAAATAAAATACAAGTTCAAAACATTTTTCAATTTTGAAACCACTTGTGATAAAAACGTCAAACATTGTTAGTGCATGAGGAGTATAAATTCACATTGACTTCTTTCAATCCCTATTAATTTCATAAGAATTAAGAATTTTACTACACAATCACCATAATGTAGATAAAATATTATCCGATTTCTTAATTCATATAAACTTCAAAAACAAGTCATCAAAGATAATCTAAAGGCTCAAAAGCTATCAAGATGTAAACGGATTATGAAGATGACTTAAGGGATTCATCAAAGAGACAGAAATTTGTTGCATAAACATTCAAATTTGAGACAAAATCAATAGCACAGGAGGTGGCTCTTTGAGCATCTTTCATGTATGTGGACCACCTTATAACTCCGAAAAATAAAATTTGTGACATTTTTCCTTTTGCATGCTTTTGCACTTATATATATATTTTTTTTTTCGGATATGCAATTCAATTCTCATGTGGTAGCTGCACACACTAACCGGACGACCGGGGTGGTAGCTCTTTCCTCCATGTGGTGGTAGTTTTCACACTCCTTTAAGGATGTAACTCTTTCCACATCTTTCAAAGCATATGAGCATTTTATTTTATATCATAATAACTCCCCCTCGCTTATGCAATCTCTTAGTTGAAAGAACATGTGACAAATTTTAGTCCATAAGAGAATGACTATTCATCAAATTCAACACACACAACCGAGATAGGTTAAGCTCCTAGAGATTACACATGATTGACTAAATTTGATGAATATAAGTATTAAGAATTTCATAATAAATTATCTTCAAAAATAATGAAAATAAAGTAAAACCGATAATTAATATGAGATTAATTAAGAGTGAATGAAAGTGAACATATTGATATTCAATGCACTATTTAATGTTCTAATCATTCAAAGAATCTAAAAATCGTAATAATGAAAGCACCAAAACGTGTAATGCAATAATCAAAAGATATGTAATAGAAACCGATCAAAGCAGAGAAGGTTGTCGCGAAACCAACACATATTTTATAAGTCAAAAACAAATTAAGACTTTAGAGAAGGAAAGATATCACCTTTCCGAACCCAAACTTGTCGGATTGTTGGTTGTCTTGGTTTGTTGACGTTGGGCACGGTTTGTTTTGACTTTCGATCAACCATGGGTCTTACCACCGCATTCCGCTTTGGAGTATGTAAGTGTTGTGGTTTTGACTTTCGGTTGACCTTGGGTACTCAACCTTTTGGATGTTGCTTTTGAAACAGAGAAGGTTGTCGAGTGTTGGAAAATGCCGATAGATGCTTAGAAGATGCCACTTGAGTTTTCTTTTTATGACATGTCTTCTTGATATGTCCTTTCTTTCCACATCTATGACATACTTTCTCTTTTACACTTGTTGAGACTTTAGGAATATAAATTTTTTTCTTCTCAACAAATGTCCGCTCATATCCAAGTCCAAGTTTACTTGTTTGACCCAATCCGAGCATGTCATCAAGTTTCTTTGATCCGGAGGAGAATTTTTGTATGTCGGACTTGAGTTCATGGACTTGTCTAGTCAAGACTTGATTAGAAGTATGAATTTCCTTGACTTGATGTTCTAGAAAACCAATCTTTTCTTGATGTGATTTAATCGTCGTCTCCGATTGGTCTAGCTTCTCTTGGAGGATCTTATTTTTCTTCAAAATTTGTTCCCTTTCCTCCGCAAGAGCTTTAGTTGTGGTCTTCAACATTTTATTTTCATCCTCAAGTTCCAATAGACGGTTCCTCAACTTCTTATTGTACTTAGCCATCTTCTTTGATTGCTTAAAAAGTTGTTGATACGCCACTACGAGATTTTCCTCGTCCGACTCTTCTTCGCTCTCATCAAATAGAGGAGGCCGACTAATAGTACTACCTTTTTCACCCATAATGATAGATAAATCTAGATCCTTCTCTGATACCAATTATAAAATAGGGGGTGCCCTAGGATCTATCTAGAGTATATCAATCACCTAGAGGGGGTGAAAAGGTGTATAAACAAAAATCACAAATCTCAATGCGATAAAGTAATGCGGAAAATAAAATCAGCACACCGAGATTTACGTGGGAAACTCCACCTTGGAGAAAAACCCACGGGACCAACACGCGAAAAAACAATCCACTAAGAGCAAAGAATTACAAGGTGATTACCGACTCCACGGACTTAACATCTCCCTTCTCTTCAGCGGATCACGCGCACCAACGGGTTGTCCACGCCCCACGTCCGAATCCACGGACGCCACGCCTCGAATCCACGAGACGCCCAACTTCGAATCCACGAAGCCTTCTACACGTCGAATCCACGACGCACACCCGAATCCACGAGCGCTAACGATCCGAATCCACGAACCGTCTTGAACACGCCGAATCCACGACGCCACTCCGTCCGGAGCAAGAACAATAACGTTGATGATGATTTATTGCTTAGAATATCATGAAAGATCTGTGGGAATAATCTCTAAGCAATCCTCAAATTGAATCTAAAAGAATATTAGAAATTAGGACACCATGAATCAATTTGAGAGAAGCTTGATGTAGAAGATGAGGAAAACGGTCACCTACAAGCTTCTAGGGTTTCTAAAAGATAATCTATGCTTAACCACGTTTTAGAGACACCCCCACATCATATTTATAGGTTAGAAGCAATCCGAAAAAGATTAGGATTAAAAAATAGTTTTTAGAAAGGTTTGAAAGCAAACCGATTTCGACTAGGATTGCAAAACTGATTTTAGAAAGGTTTGGAACCATATTAGGATTGCAAAGATATTTTAAGGAATCTACCATCTTATTTTTAGGTTTGGGAGACATTAGAATCATAGTAGGATTGAAAAAATAGAATTTCAGAAAAACTCGACGAGTTGAGGTCCGGATCGCGGGTATGGGGTCCGGACCTTGAAACTCTTCAGGCGTTTCATTGTCCGGACCTCAGCCATTAGGATCCGGACCCGGTCTGCGAAACTGTCTGTCACGCTCACGGGTTCCGGACCTCAGCTTCCAGGGTCCGGACCCGGACTGCGAAATAGCAAGTATGCGTACGGGTTCCGGACCTCAGCTTCCAGGGTCTGGACTCGGTCTGCGAAGCAGCATAACCTGCTCACGGGTTCCGGACCTCAAGTTCCAGGGTCCGGACCCCGTAACATGAATTTTCCGATTTGTTTATAAATCATTAAAAACCTATTCTAATGTCTTCCAAATACTTGTAAATGTTTATAAATCATTATCAAGATTATTTAAACTTACCAAGCATCGTGAATTCATATGTTGAGTCTTCGAGTCTTCAATCTTCGTCTATTCTTCTTTGAACCTTCAAGACTCCGACTCACTTCACGAAATATGCCAATATAAAATTCGTAACAATTATATTCACACCTTAAGGTTCAACCTAAGTTAAATGCCACTCTTGTTTACCTATATTCTAATGTTCACATACTATTTACATGCATGTCACATTTTTCTCTTTTCATCATACAAATGGGTCAGAAACCCTATTTTTCCTAAGTCAGATGCTAAGAAAGTATCTTGATCTACTACTAGCATGCAACTAGAATACATTGTAGCTTACTCATTACATATAATCTATACCTATATATACATTATTTTCCATAGCGTTTGCCACGTGGCAATTCCTCCTTCATCCCCTTTTTCATTCTCTATCTAATGAGTGGGCTTTGTAACTTCAATCCATTCCCCTCCTCCATTAATTACATGCACAATATTCCACCAATGAGTGGGCTTTGTAACTTCAATCCACTCCTCTCCTCCATTAATTATATGCATTATATTCCACCAATGAGTGGGCTTTGTAACTCCAATCCACTCCTCTCCTCCATTAATCCCCCCACCCCCTCTCTTTTGCATGATCTTTTATTTTTCATGCAAAAAATAATATCATCATCTAATCTCCCACTCCGCACTCATCGCTATCTCTCTCTCATTGTGTTAACGAAGATGATGAGGACGAAAAAAAAAGAAGAAGAAGAGGATGCGAAGAACATTGTCTTCTTCGAGAAGCATCGTCCCACGAAGTCGAGCCATGGCTCATGTAAGCACTGGAGGTCACGTTTGAACGGTAAGCTACAAGGGTCGGTCTGCGCCGGGGCCCCCGCTTGCCGTGAACCGCTGCCGCCTCGGCCGCCTCCTCGCGCGCGCTCACAACTAGGCCGAGGCGAGCGACATCACGGTTCGTTTAAAATTTTGCTTCTTTTTTCTATCCGCTGCATCGCGCGGGTTTCTACACTAGTACATGCATAAAATCACTTTAGACAAAGGGGAGATCAAACCCATGTCGCTGATATTCCTCACCTTCTCTTGACTTTTCAAAAAAAAATGCTTCTTGACCTCTTGAGAATTGTAAGAAAACCCTAAAAATACCTCCAACAAATTTAGATACTCAAAAATCCCTTATTTGGAGAAAAAACCCCTAAAGACAAAACCCTAAAAAATACCAACTCATCTCTCTACCTCCTATCATGAGAAAAATGAGTTGAGAGGGTTGCCTTCACCCTCCTAAGGCTTCCCCTTGAAGTTCTAAATCTTCTCCAAGCTTCAAAGAAATGAATCCCAAGCTCCAACAATGGAGAAAATGAATTTTCCCTTTCTTTTAGAGAGAGAAAGAGAAAAGAGAGTGAGAGAGAAGGAAATGGGAGAGGAATTAGGGTTGGTTGGTGAAAAGGGTATTTAAGAGGTACTATAATAGCACATAAACTCTCTACCAATTTAAATTTGCAAATAGCTTCTCCTCAACTTTTACACCAGGTTTCGGATCCCGAACTTTCGACGCTTACTATGCCCGATCCAGAATCCAAACGCCTACTCAGCCCACCCGGTTAACGAATCGGGCACTCGCAGGGGAATTTGGGCGTCTGATATTTTAATTCCTCGAGCGACATGTGCTCTCGGGTTGAGCATGCCAAAGTAATTCAGACACCTATAAATTAAGGACAATCTGAAAGTTATTTTGAGTGCCCGCAGGACAATTCAATCTCCCGAATCCTCAGTCCACTGAAATCCAGCTCTCAGATTAGGAATCCGAAAGCTTTCCAGACGCCCTCAAGTAAGGTCCAAAAGATTCGAGCACCAATAGGGCAATCCAGGGGCCCGAAAGTGGCCTTTTCACCAACCATGTTCTCTAGATGAGGGCCTAATTGTTCCAAGCACTGCAAGAGGTTATCCGAAACCATTTCGGACGCCCGAATTCCTATTTCGGGAATACAAAAAGGTCCATAACTCAGTTTCTGAACTTTGAAAATCTATTTTGATCTAAATTCAATTCAATTCGATCCAAACTCAGTCTAAGCCTCTCAAAACTTATTTTAATTTTGTCTAATATGATTTAATCCACACTTTGTCGATTTAGCCAAAGTTCGATACGTCATAATATATATATAAAGAGAGAAAGTTTGGCTTGCGCTTTCAGAAGCACGGTGGCCTCCGTACTATGAAGTCGTTTTTTATGCTAGGACTTCCGAATCAACTGCAGTTTCGTTAGATTTGATTTGCAGTATTTGAAGTATCTAAAACATAAATTTTGTCATTTTTCGATATCAGTTACCTAGTGATCAAAATGGCTCAAAATGAATAGCTGAAAAAAAAATCTCATAAAAAGTGATGATATGACACTAAAATTTTAGATCCAAAATATTGATATTATTTTAAATAGTAAAAAGAAATTGCTATCAAAATTTCACATGGTTTATATTTCTACACTATTAAACTTGCAAACGGCTCGTCACGACTATTAAAATTGTTGATTTTGGGTCTTTTCGATCACTTGGTAAATGATATCGAAATATCACGAAATTTATTTTCTAGATACTTAATTCAAATAACAAGAATTCATTTGGTTCGGATATAAGTAAGAATTGGTTATTACAGAGATAGATACAAGTTCAGATATAAGCGGGAACTAGAGTAAATTTTTATTTGGATGAAAATTGGGTTGTTCTTGAAAATAAGGTAAATAGTGTTTGGATGGTTTGTAATAGTGAAAATAAAAGTAATTATAATTTTAATTAATTAATTATTTATAGTAATTAATTATTAAAGTATAGTAATTAATTATATAATTAATTAATTAGTTAATTAATTAATTAAATATATTAATTAGTTATTAATTATAGTTATATTAATTATTTATTTATATTAATTAGTTAAATATATTAACAAATTATAATTAATAATTATAATTAATATTAATTATTTATTTTATATTAATTAATTATTAATTATATGTATATTAACTAATTAAATATATTAACAAATTAATTAATTAATTAATTATATTAATTAATTATAAAATATAACTTAACTTTTTAATTAGTAAATTATTTAATTTGTTAGATGATTTGATAAGAAATTAATTTTAATTAGTTGACCAATGTAAATATTAGTTATTAGATAAACACATTACATAATTAATTTTTAATGAGCTAATTAACCATAAATAGTAAATTAATTAATTACTTAATTATTTAAGCAATAGATAATAAATTAAATATATTAATTAGATTAATTAATAAGTTAATATAATAATTAAAACATTATATAAGCTTCTTCGCACTTCGGAACAAGCTTGTTTCAGGGGGGATGGGTGGAAAAGCTTTTCCACTCTTATTCCCTCTTATTCCCTCTTGTTCCTAGTCATGGAGAATTACAATTTCCAAACGCAAAAAATAGCATTTGAGTATATGGAGGGAAATATAAGAGCTTATTCCCCTCCTTATACCCAAACCAAACGGTATCTTAATTAAATCGAATGGAACCAATCATCGGCTCAGAAGTCCCAATATCGAAAACGACTTACTAGCATGGATGCCCTACTCGTTTGCCTAGTAAACAAATAGCCTCAAAATGAACAGCTGAAAGTAAAAATCTATAAAAAATAGTGATAAAAGACTTAAATTTCAAGTTGGAAGTATTGATCTTGCTTTTGATGGTAAATAAAGTTTTTCTATTAAAATTTTATCTAATTTGAATTGTTCTACACCATTGAACTTATAAATGTACCATATTGGCCATTTAAACAGTCATTCTTGAAAACTTTTGATCACTTGATAAATGATGTCGAAAAATTATGAAAATCGGTTTCTAGTTTTAATAGCGTAAATCATGCCTTATAGTATAGATCATGCCTAACGGAGTTGATCGTCGAATCGGATGTTCCATCAAAATAAATTACAAGTGCGGAAGCTTCCTTGCTTTTGAAACTACAGTATGTACTATATATATATATATATATATATATATATATATATATATATAGAGAGAGAGAGAGAGAGAGAGAGAGAGAGTTCAGCTAGAATACTATCGATAGCAAACGGGCACTTTTGCCACCCATTTATTTTCGATGATGGAGCTTCCAAATCGACGATCGGCACCGTTGAACATGATCTAGAGCATTTAAAGTATCTAGAAACCAAATTTCATTATTTTTCGACATTATTGGCCTAATGATCAAAGGGTTTCAAATTTTGTAATTTTAATGATCGATATGAGACATTTTCTGGTTTAACGGTGTAAAGATATCCAAATCAATTGAATTTTTGTTAGAAAATTCTTTAAACTATTTAAAACAAGATCTATACTCTTGATCTTGATTACAAAATTCCTATCACCAATTTTTAAAGGATATTTATTTTTAATTATTCATTTGTGTGTCCACTTGATGGACAAGAAAATAATATCGAAGCATGAAATTTGGTTTTTAGATACTTTAAATGCTCTAGATCATGTTCAACGGTGCTGATCGTCGATTTGGAAGCTCCATCATCGAAAACAAATGAGTGGCAAAAGTGTCCGTTTGCTATCGATAGTATTCTAGCTCAACTATATATATATACATATATATATATATATATATATATATATATATAACTAGGCTGGAATACTATCAATAGCACCAAGCTATTGGTGCTATTAATTTTTTAGCCCTTGGATTGAGAAATGTGTGGTTAGGATGATGTGGACCCCCTAGGGTTGAGTGGGTGGGTGGTTGAATAGTATAATCTAACGGGTAAAAATAATCAAAAGGTTAAATCTAACGGTGGAAAACTCGATAGCACCAAGTCCTTGGTGCTATCGATAGTATCCCAGCCGGACTCTATATATATATATATATAGAGAGTTTTGCTAGAATACTATCGGTAGTAAACTAAGCGGTTTACTACCGATTTGTTTTCGATGCTGGAGCTTCCAAATCGACGATCGGCACCGTTGAACATGATCTAAACCATTCAAATATCTGGAAATCAAATTTCACGCTTTTTCGATATTGTTCTCTTGTTCATCAAGTGAACAGAAAATGAATGGCTGAAAATGAATATCCTATAAAAAGTGATGATAGAAGTCTTGTAATCAAGATCAAGAGTACAGATCTTATTTTAAATAGTTCAAAGAATTTTCTAACAAAAATTTAGTTGATTTGGATTCTTCTATACCGTTAAACGAGCAAACACACCATATCGGCCATTAAAATTACAGATTTTGTAACCCTTTGATCGTTCGGTTAATGATATCAAAAAAGTATGAAATTTGATTTCTAGATAGTTTAAATTGTCTAGATCATGTTCAACGGTGCCGATCGTCAATTTGGAAGCTCCAGCATCGAAAATAAATCGGTAGTAAACGGGGCGGTTTACTACCGATAGTAGCCCAGTCAAGCTCTATATATATATATATATATATATATATATATATATATGAGTAGGTCTTGTGTGCTCTCAGGCCTCCGTGCTCCTGAGTCGTTTTTGATAATGGGACTCCCGAATTGACGATCGGCTCCGTTAGACTTGATATAGCATATTTGAAATATGTAAAAAATAATTTTTTGTAATTTTTCGATATCATTTATATAGCAATCTAAAGGGTTCAAAATCAACAACTTTTAATGGTTGATATCTGCCGTTTCAAGTTTAACGGTGTAGAAGTATCCAAATCATATGAAATTTTGAGAGAAAATTCTTTATACTATCTACAGCAAGTTCAATATCTCTGATCGAAAATTTTAGTACTATATCACTAATTTGTATGAAAATTTTATTTTCAGCCGTTGATTTTGAACCTTTTTTATCACTAAGTAAACGTTATCGAAAAATCACAAAATTTATTTTCTAAATATTTCAAATATGTTAGATCAAGTCTAACGGAGCCAATCATCGATTCGGGAGTTCCATCATCGAAAACGGCTCAGGAGCACGGAGCTCCTGAGAGCACAGCAGCCCTGCTCTCTCTCTATACTATTAATAGCACCAAATCATTGATGTTATTAGGTTTTCGGCCCTTGGATGAAGGGATATGCGATTAGGATAATAGTGGTCTCCTAGGGTTGAATTGTTGGCCTAGTGGCCCTAATCATTTTTTAGATTTTGATGATAACAAATAATTGAACTAATCTTTTATCTTGAGTTTTGTGTTTAGACTTCTCTATCTTCAAAAGGACTCAAGATGGGCAATCCTCTAGCACTAAGCTTCAACTTGAAGCTACCTTGTCTAGTAGATAATATTTCTCTCTACTCCACCTTTTAACATTGTGCTTTAAAGATTAAATTATGAAATGTCGAGTTATATTTTAACTTACTCTTTTTAATCATCTAAAGCACATGGAACTTCAAACAATATTCAAAACTTCTCAAACACTGTTTTCTGTCAAGTTTGTGATTTGGACTCTGATCTGGGCGCCCTAAACATGGATCCGAATCTTGGTTGATTTTGGATCCTGACGGTTTGATGTTTGGGAGGTCCAGAATGGTTTATGATCTGGGCGCCCGAATTGTATATTCTGGGGGCCCGAATGTTTGACTTGACAGGTTTGATGTTCCGGACAGTACGACGCAACGGTCCGAAAGTTCTGACAGCGGCGCTGCGCAGGCGGCGCGCGTGCCTGAGAAAGTGGGCGCCCACAAGTTGACTTCTGGAGGCCCAAAAGTTCTGGTCAGAGTAAACGGCGCGCGTGAACCGACAGTGTCATGAAAATCGACGCACATGTACTGGGGGCCCACAAGTTTCTGGAGCCCCTAATGTACGGATCCAGAAAAGCGGCGCGCGTGGTCTAGCTGGTCAGAAAGCTGTCGCGCGTGATCTGGGCGCCCACAAAGTTCTGGAGGCCCGATTGTACGGATTCAGAAAAGCGGCGCACGGGTCTGACAGGCAGCTGGTTTTGCAGTGCGCGTGCTCAACATCTGGGCGCCCGAAAGTCATGTTTAGGGCGCCCGAAAGTGCAACGACCTGAAGTTGGCTGAGGCTATAAATAGATGGTCTTGAGGCCTTTCTCAGCAGGGATTTTGAAGTCCAATTGAGCTTATATACTTCAGCATTTTTAATACTCTTAGCCCTCAATCCTCTCTCTAAACTTGAGTGTAATTGATAGTGAGATATCATCTTGTAAAAGAGAGAAAAGAAAAGAGTTGAAGCTTGAAAGTGTAACCTTCTTGAGAGAAGAAGGTGTTGGTGTGAAGGCTTGGTGCTTGCCCGTAAAAGCATCGTTTAGTGGAGATCCAACGTTCTCTTGTGTTGAGAAGTTGGCGGGGACGTAGGCAAAGTGCCGAACCTCGAAACAAATCGATTGTGTGCTTCTTGAGTTTGCATTTCTCTAACTCCTCACTTTCACTCACTTTATTTGTTTCGAGTTTTTAAATTACTTGATTATTTAACATTTTATTTTAGAAACCTAATTCACCCCCCCTCTTAGGTTGCCATTTTGATCCTCAATTGGTATCAGAGAGAGGTCTCACACTATTTAAATTAAAATCTAAGTGAGAATGGCATCCATGGGAAAGAATATCGAAGGACAATCTATTGTTCGGCCACCATATTTTGATGGGACCGATTATCCTTTTTGGAAGATTAGAATGAAGATATTCTTTCAATCTCTAGATTTTGATATTTGGGACATAATCGAAAGTGGTTATATCACTCCATCAAAATCAAGAGCGGAATGGAATGAAGCGGAAAATTTTCGTTTTCAATTAAATGCTAAAGCAATTAATTCATTCCTTTGCGCTCTTAGTAGAGATGAATTTCATCGAATCTCTATATGCACAACGGCTAAAGAGATTTGGGATAAATTAGAAGTTACTCATGAAGGAACTTCTATGGTGAAGGAATCTAAAATAAGCATGCTTATGTCAAGTTATGAACTATTCAAAATGGAAGAAAGTGAATCCATTTCAAATATGTTCACAAGATTCACTAACATTATAAATAGCTTGAAAGCCTTAGGTAAAGATTTTCCTCAATCGGACTTGGTGTGAAAACTTCTTCGTGTGCTACCAAGAAGTTGGATACCTAAGGTTACGGCTATCCAAGAAGCTCATGATTTGGACAAGGTAAAGATTGACGAACTTGTCGGATCACTCATGGCGCATGAACAACGCCTCAAAGAATATGACAACGAAGAGCCTCCCGAGAAAAAGAAAAGTCTTGCACTTAAGGGAGTCATAGCTTCCGATAGTGAAGATGGCGAAGAAGGCTCAAGCGAAGAAATCGCTATGATTTCAAAAAGGCTCGACCGACTAATTAAGAGACGCAACTTAAGAAGACCTAAACGAGACGGGTTCAAAGGTCAGGGATTCAAGAAGGGAATCATTTGCTACAATTGCAACAAACCAGGGCATTTGAAAAGCGAATGCACTCTTCCAAGCAAGGCCTTCAAGAAAGACAAGAAAAAGAAAGCCTTCAATGCTCTAAATTGGGACACTCCCGACGAGTCTAGCGGTGACGAATCGGAAAACGAAGTTGCCCAAATTTGCCTTGAGGAACAAAGCTCTATTCTATGTCTCATGACTCTTGAAGATGAGGTAAATAATTTAAGTTATGATGAACTTTTAGAAGTTTTCTTTTCTTTATATGATGATCTACAAAGTTTGGGTCCCAAGTATACATCTCTCAAGAAGCAAAATACCTCATTAGAGATGGAAGTAAATGACCTAAAATCTTCGACTTCAAATCCTTCTTTAATACTTAAAAATGAGGTCTCCTCTCTCATGAAAGAGCTTAAACAAGCTAATGAGACATGTTGTAATCTCACTTGTGAAAACGAGGCATTAAAGAAGAAAATTGAAGGTCAACATTTTAAGCCAATTCTTCATCAAGGCAATCAACTTGAAAAACTTCAAGTTGAAAACCAACAACTCAAAGTTAGCTTAAATGAATCTAAGAAAATTCTTGAGAAATTTGTTGGTGGAACCAAGTACTTAAATATGATGCTTGGAAGTCAAGTTATGAACTTCCAGAAGTTTGGGATAGGATATATTCCTAATCCAAACAATGTTAAGTTAACAAAGACTAAAAGAAAAGTTTTTGTTAAAAGTTCCTATCAAGACCCAACTTTGCATTGCTCTTATTGTAATATTAAAGGACATCATACATCATCATGTAAATATAAAAAAAATCATAAACTTAACCAAATTTGGGTTGTGAAAGGCTCATCTAACCCAAAAGGACCCAATCTCACTTGGGTACCAAAGTTAAAAACTTGATTTGTTCTTGTAGGTGTGTCTCCAATCAAAAGGTGCTAGTGACAAATGGTACTTAGATAGCGGATGCTCAAGACATATGACTTGGGATCATACCAAGTTTATTTCACTTGAAAAGAAAGATGGAGGTTTTGTCACATTTGGAGACAACACTAGAGGAAAGATTATTGGAACCGGCACAATCGGAAATGAGAAGGTTAATATTTCAAATGTTCTTTTAGTTGATTACCTTAAGCACAATTTATTGAGCATTAGTCAATTGTGTGACAAAGGCTATTTTGTAAAGTTCAAAGCATCTCATTGTAGCATCATTGATCCTTCTACAAATGAGGCAGCTTTTATGGGCTTTAGATCCAAGAATGTCTACACCGTTGATCTAAGCAAACTTTCTCATGAAGGTGAAAAATATTTTTCGGTTCAAATTAACGAATCTTGGCTTTGGCATAAAAGGCTAGCTCATGCTAGTATGGATTCTCTTTCAAAACTTTCCAAGGAAAAACTTGTAAAAGGTTTACCTAACATTAACTATGCCAAAGATGAGGTTTGTAGTGCTTGTGCTCAAGCAAAACAAGTAAAATCTTCTTTTAAATCCAAAAATGTTATTTCTACATCTAGGCCTTTGGAATTAATCCATATGGATCTTTTTGGTCCAATTTATGTCTCTAGCCTTGGTGGAAGTAACTATGTTTTTGTAATTGTTGATGATTACTCAAGATATACTTGGACCTTATTTTTGAGACACAAGTATGACACTTTTAAATCCTTCAAAGAATTTGTCTTTCGTGTTCAAAATGAAAAAGGTTGTATTATTTCTAAAATTAGAAGTGATCATGGTGGTGAATTCGAAAACCATAACTTTGAAGAGTTCTGCAATGAATTGGGAATAGAACATCAGTTCGCTACTCCTCGTACACCTCAACAAAATGGGGTTGTTGAACGCAAAAATAGATCTCTCCAAGAAATGGCAAGATCTATGTTAATTGAGGGGGAGTTGCCAAAGTATTTTTGGGCCGAAGCCGTAAACACGGCTTGTTACATCATGAACCGTGTTCTAATTCGACCAATTCTTGAGAAAACTCCCTTTGAGTTATGGCATAATAGAATTCCCAATATTGGTTATTTTAAAATTATTGGTTGTAAATGTTTCATCTTGAACACAAAAGATAAGTTGGGAAAGTTTGATGCTAAATCCGATGAAGCAATATTCTTGGGATATTCCTCTACTAGCAAAGCTTATCGAGTCTATAATCGACGAACTTTGGTAATAGAAGAAAGCATGCATGTTCTCTTTGAAGAGTCTAAGGGAAAGGATACTTCTATTGAAAATGATCTTTTTGACTTTGATAAGTTACATATAAATTCCACACCACAAGAGGTTGTTCAATCCAAGGAAGTTGAGGAGTTCATTTCTAAAGATAATGAACCCACTCCTCTACCTAAAGTGTGGAAATTTGCTACTTATCATCCCAAGGACTCCATCATTGGAGATCCTAGTCAAAAAGTCAAGACTAGATCCTCTCTTAGATTACTTTGTGACCACTTGGCTTTCTTGTCTCAAATTGAACCTAAAAATTTCGTTGAGGCTAATAATGACGAAAATTGGCTCATTGCGATGCAAGATGAACTCAATCAATTTGAGCGAAACCAAGTTTGGACGCTTGTGGAAAGACCAAGTGATCATACCGTTATTGGCACTAAATGGATCTTCCGAAACAAGCGAGATGAATCTGGTGTTGTGGTTCGAAACAAGGCTAGACTAGTGGCCCAAGGTTTCAACCAAATTGAAGGGATTGATTTTGATGAAACTTTTGCACCGGTTGCTCGACTTGAAGCTATTCGAATTCTTTTGGCTTTTGCCTCTTACATGAACTTCAAGTTATTTCAAATGGACGTTAAAAGTGCTTTCCTAAATGGATATATTTCCGAAGAAGTGTATGTTGAGCAACCACCCGGTTTTGAAAAACACGATTTTCTCAATCATGTCTTTAAACTTTCAAAAGCACTTTATGGTTTAAAACAAGCTCCTAGAGCTTGGTATGAAAGACTTAGCACTTTTCTTATTTCAAATAATTTTTCAAGAGGAAAAGTTGACACTACATTATTTATCAAGATAAAGGATAAAGATTTTCTCATTGTACAAATTTATGTTGATGATATCATATTTGGTGCTACTAACGAATCTCTTTGCAAAGAATTCTCTAAGTTAATGCAAGATGAGTTTGAAATGAGCATGATGGGCGAACTCTCCTTCTTCCTTGGACTCCAAGTCAAGCAAACGAAGGATGGAATATTCTTCAATCAAGCAAAATACGCAAAGGATCTAATCAAAAGATTTGGCTTAGAAAGCTCAAAAGAGACAAATACTCCCATGAGCGCTTCAACTAAACTTGATAAGGACGAAAAAGGCAAAGATGTTGATATCAAGCTCTACCGAGGTATGATTGGTAGTTTACTTTATCTTACCGCAAGTAGGCCGGACATCATGTTTAGTGTTTGCTTGTGTGCTCGGTTTCAAGCTCAACCTAAGGAGTCACACCTAGTGGCCGTAAAGAGAATTCTTAGATATGTTAAGGGAACTCTCAACTTAGGATTATGGTATCCCAAGGGCACTAGTTTTAATCTCATTGGCTTTTCGGATGCCGACTTTGCCGGGTGCAAAGTTGATCGTAAAAGTACAAGTGGAACTTGTCAGTTTCTTGGTCACTCCTTAGTCTCATGGTCTTCGAAAAAGCAGAATTCGGTTGCACTTTCAACTGCCGAAGCCGAATATATTGCGGCGGGTTGTTGTTGTGCACAAGTTTTATGGATGAAACAAACCCTTGAGGACTTTGGAGTGCATCCAAAACAAGTTCCAATCAAATGTGATAATACTAGTGCCATCAACCTATCTAGAAATCATATTCAACATTCTAGAACTAAACACATTAAAATTAGACATCATTTCATTAGAGATCATATTCAAAAGGATGATGTCACCATAGATTTTGTCGATACCCATCATCAATTAGCGGACATCTTTACTAAACCACTTAGTGAGGATAGATTCACTCAACTTAGAAGAGAATTAGGAATTATTGATTTGAACGCTTGATTCTTCTATGTTGATTACTTGAATGATTTTTTTTGTATTTGATTTTTTTTGTTTTATTGAGATTTTTATATTTTTTTTGCGTCCGTACCTTTTTTCGGACGCCCGAAAATGTTTTGGACGCCCGAAATAATCCCGGTCTCTTTCACCCTTTTTAACCTAACGGGTTAACGGATTCCGGATCCGATTAGTGGGCGCCCGCTTCGGTCCTCACCCGCGCCCGACACCCGCGAGCGGTGCCCCCTGATGTCCCAGCCGCCCGACCCCTTTCTTTTTTTTCTCTTCTTTTCTTCTTCTTCCTCCTCCCACTCCGGTCGCCCACTCCCTGTGCCGAACCCGTGCCTGCTCCGCCTCCGGCTCTGATCGGCCGTCTTTTTCCGCTCCGCCTCCGGCCCGATTCTTCCCGAGCACTGATCTGCCGCGCCCGCGCCTGCGCCGCACCCTCATCCGGCCGCCCACTTCCCGGCCGCCCACTTCCTGCGCCACAGCCGCCCCTGAGCCCGGATCTCCCCTTTCTCCTCTTTTTCTCCTCAGATCTGTGGTATATTCTTCTCCTTTTCATTTTTTTGTTTTTTGTTCTTAGTGTTCTTAGTAAACCCTAACCTAGATCTTTCTACCTAAACTTTTTTTTGTACTTTTTGCATTCTAATCTTATTCTCCACCAAGATTAACACCATTTTTCATCTTAAATCTTGCTTTTGTTCATCTTTTGCATAAACCCTAGATTTCAAAAAAAAATATGCCTAGAACTAAACATGCATCTAGTGGCCCCTCCTCTCATGGACCTCCTAGAGATCCTTCTAATGACGATTTTGATGCATTTAATTTTATCTCTAGGGAAGCTCAAGATAAATATCTTTTAGGTCGTCCCGTTCAACCTTGTCGTAGCATTCATCATCTAAATTTTGATTGCTTTGAACTTTTAGATAGGCTCACAAATGTAGGTTGGGACCATTTTGTTCAAAATCATCAACCTTTTTATCCCGACCTAATTAGGATCTTCTATGCAAATGCTTCCTTTGATCCCGATTATGTTACTATCACTTCCCGTATCCGAGGACGTGATTTTTCCATTACACCTACCCTTCTTCACACCGTTTTAAACATTCCTTTTGACGGCGTTCGCTACTACCAAACCAATGTTTGGAACTTTCGCACTTTCACCGAGGCTCAACTCCGCACTCGCTTTCTTAGTGAGCATTCTACTTCTAGGGAAGATAGCTCTCACCTTTCTTTTCCACACCGCCTCGCCCATTTTCTTCTCACTAAGTTAATTCTTCCCCGAGACGGTCACCACACCGCCGTTCAAAAGATGGATCTTTTTCTCCTTTATCATCTCTTCGAGGGAATTCGGGTCAATTTGGGGTACATTGTTATTCGCCACATGGCCACCGCCGCATCTCACACCTCGCGCTCGCTCCCGTATGGCTCTTTGCTCTCCGCCGTCCTTCACTTTATTGCTTTTGATCTTCATGATGAACGGCCGAGGAAATTCCCCACCGCCATTAATACGGATACCTTCTCAACCCTTGGATTTAAGAAAAATCGTTATGGAAATTGGGTGAGAAAGAATGTGATTGATCAAGGTGATGACAACGATGGCGACGACACCGAGGATGAGCCTATGCACTTTGAGCCGCCTCCACATGAGCCTTCTCCACCGGTTGAGCCACCGCCCCCTGTTCCTCCGCCTCATGATCCTCCTCCTATGGATTTTCAAAATCAAGTCTTTCATAGGCTTGATAGGATGGACGAACGCATGCATGAGATCAAGACGGAAGTTTCCGGCATAAAGGATTACATGGACTCTATCTTTGGACCTTCTAGTGCCTTCTATGTCGCTTATGGGCCTTATGGTGATCGACCTTCCTCCTCCACCGTGCCTCCACTGGTCTCTCCTATGGGTCAAGAGGACGATGATCTAGAGGATGACGATGATGACTAGCTTTTATTGATTACTCTTTTATGCTTTCATTTATGCTTTTTGCTACTAAGTCTCCTTATATTTTTTTTTGGTGATGACAAAGGGGGAGAACTTGTGATATGTGATGTGCTTTATTTTGGTACTAACTAATGATATGCTTATGTTATGGTGCTTTGATATATGCTTAATTGGTTATTTTTCACTTATGATTGTGATATATGTTATGCCTATGATTGTGATATATGCCAAAATTAATTGTCAAAGATATGCATATATTTAGGGGGAGTATTCTATTCTTATTGCTCTCTACTTATTTGAATCTTATATCACATTATTTGTCATCATCAAAAAGGGGGAGATTGTTGGCCTAGTGGCCCTAATCATTCTTTAGATTTTGATGATAACAAATAATTGAACTAATCTTTTATCTTGAGTTTTGTGTTTAGACTTCTCTATCTTCAAAAGGACTCAAGATGGGCAATCCTCTAGCACTAAGCTTCACCACTTGAAGCTACCTTGTCTAGTAGATAATATTTCTCTCTACTCCACCTTTTAACATTGTGCTTTAAAGATTAAATTATGAAATGTCGAGTTATATTTTAACTTACTCTTTTTAATCATCTAAAGCATATGGGACTTCAAACAATATTCAAAACTTCTCAAACACTGTTTTCTGTCAAGTTTGTCATTTGGACTCTGATCTGGGCGCCCTAAACATGGATCCGAATCTTGGTTGATTTTGGATCCTGACGGTTTGATATTTGGGAGGTCCATAATGGTTTATGATCTGGGCGCCCGAATTGTATGTTCTGGGCGCCCGAATGTTTGACTTGACAGGTTTGATGTTCCGGACAGTACGACGCAACGGTCCGAAAGTTCTCACAGCGGCGCTGCGCAGGCGGCGCGCGTGCCTGAGAAAGTGGGCGCCCACAAGTTGACTTCTGGAGGCCCAAAAGTTCTGGTCAGAGTAAACGGCGCGCGTGAACCGACAGTGTCAGGAAAACCGACGCACATATACTGGGCGCCCACAAGTTTCTGGAGCCCCTGATGTACGGATCCAGAAAAGCGGCGCGCGTGGTCTAGCTGGTCAGAAAGCTGTCGCGCGTGATCTGGGCGCCCACAAAGTTCTGGAGGCCCGATTGTACGGATTCAGAAAAGCGGCGCACGGGTCTGACAGGCAGCTGGTTTTGCAGTGCGCGTGCCCAACATCTGGGCGCCCGAAAGTCATGTTTAGGGCGCCCGAAAGTGCAACGACCTGAAGTTGGCTGAGGCTATAAATAGATGGTCTTGAGGCCTTTCTCAGCAGGGATTTTGAAGTCCAATTGAGCTTATATACTTCAGCATTTTTAATACTCTTAGCCCTCAATCCTCTCTCTAAACTTGAGTGTAATTGATAGTGAGATATCATCTTGTAAAAGAGAGAAAAGAAAAAAGTTGAAGCTTGAAAGTGTAACCTTCTTGAGAGAAGAAGGTGTTGGTGTGAAGGCTTGGTGCTTGCCCGCAAAAGCATCGTTTAGTGGAGATCCAACGTTCTCTTGTGTTGAGAAGTTGGCGGGGACGTAGGCAAAGTGCCGAACCTCGAAACAAATCGATTGTGTGCTTCTTGAGTTTGCATTTCTCTAACTCCTCACTTTCACTCACTTTATTTGTTTCGAGTTTTTAAATTACTTGATTATTTAACATTTTATTTTAGAAACCTAATTCACCCCCCCCCCCCCCCTCTCTTAGGTTGCCATTTTGATCCTCAGAGTCGGTGGTTGGTTGAATAGTATATAATCTAACGGGTAGAAATGGTCAAAGAGGTAGATCTAACGGCGGAAAACTCAATAGCAGCAAGCGCTTGATACTATCTATAGTATAGTAGCCGGACTCATATATATATATATATATATATATATATATAGGTTAATTGCATACAGGTCCCCGCAAATATAGTGAATATCAAAAATATTCCTGCAAAGTCCAACTTTCATTAGTTATCCCTGCAAAAGTCGTAATGTATGCAGATATGTCTCTCTGGTTTGTTGCCGTTTGAGATCTATTTATTTTTTAACAGTAGGGATGTGAAATGACAGTTTTGCCCTCACAAATATGTCTCTCCAAAAGGAGGATAGGAGGAAGAAGAAAGAGGAGGCGGCGGCGACGGTGCTCCCGCTTCCCCGCCGCAGCGGCATCCCTCGATGTGTTCAAGGACGGCGGAGCGGGCGGACAAGGGCGGCGGGGAGGCGACGGCGGCGGCGGAGGAAGGGCCGGGGGGGGCGGACGATGGCGGCGGGAAAAGGAGAATTAGAGGAAGAGGGCGGTGGGGAGGCGGAGGGGGCGGACGAGGGCTGCGGGGAGGAAGCGGCGGCGGCGGCGTAGGAGGGGCCGGGGGGGGGGGGGGGGGGGGGGGGGGGGGGGGGGGGGGGGGGGGGGGGGGGGGGGGGGGGGGCGGACGAGGGCAGCGGGGAGAGAAGAAGTAGAGGAAGAGGGAAGAGGGCGGGGAGGCGGAAGGGCCGGAGGGGGCGGACGAAGGCGGCGAGGAGGAGGAGGCGACGGCGGCGGAGGAGGGGCTGGGGGGGCGGACGAAGGCGGCGGGGTGGGCCGATCAAGGAAGAGGAAGGGGAAGAGGATGAGGGTAAAAAGGTCATTTGACCTTATTAACTAATGAGAGTTAAAAATTTAACTGTGGTTAACTCAGTTTTTCTAACAGAGTATAACAGCAGGGACATTTTTGCAGACGGTAGAATTTTTGCAGGGATATTTCTGCTATTCACTATGTTTACGGGGATTTGAATGCAATTAACCATATATATATATATATATATAGCATGGCTATTGTGCTATTAAGAGCACAGCAGTTCCTGTGCTCCTAAGTTCCTAACCATCCATTTGATGGATGGTTAGGATGAGAGAGAGAAGAGATATTGGAGAGAAATTTAAGGAGAGGAGAAATTGAGACTCCCAATTTCTTCTCAATTTTTCTTCTCTCTCTCTTTTTCTAACCACCCATCAAACTTAGGACCACCCATCAAACTTGATGAGTGGTTAGAAATTTAGAAGCACAGAAACTGTTGTGTTTTTAATAGCACAGTAACCCTGCTATATATATATATATATATATATATATATATAGAATCCAGCTACTATCCTTTTAGGAGGATGGGAGCCTTCGTCCTCCTAAGTTTTCTACCGTTCGGATGAAAAGATGTGCGGCTAGGATGAGAGTAGTTACGGTTATGTTGATAGTGGGCCCCCTAGGGTTGAGTGGGTGGTTGGTTGAGTAGTATAATCTAACGGATGAAAATGATTAAAAGTTAGATTTAACGGCCAAAAATTTGATAGGACAAAGGCTTCTATCCTCTTAAGAGAATAGTAGCCGGACTCTATATATATATATATATATAGAGTTGAGCTAGAATACTTTTGGAAGCACCAACCCCTTGGTGCTTCCACATTTCTAGCCTTTGGATCTATTTCTTGATTATTTATAACATTTAGATCAAACACTATTCCACCTACCACCATCTACCACCACCTACCACCATCATCTCAACCCTCCAAATCTCCATCCAATGGCTATAAACCCACAAGCACCACCCCCATGATACTTCCAAAAATATTCTAGCTCAACTCTATATATATATATATATATATATATAATGTTGATGAAACTACCGTGCGTCAAGTTTCTATAACATATCGAGAAATATCAGAGTGCATTCATGAACCAATGAAATTTTTTTGTATTAAAGTCAAAGATTAATAACAAATGAGAGTGATATATATTATTTGAGCACTGGTAGCAGTATTTATTGCGAAACTCTAAAAAGCTGAGTAATGAGAATCTCTATGTGCACTCAAGTGGCTATGATTTGGCCCGTGTTATGATTTTGTCGCTGTTTTCAGTGGGGAAGACGCGGTCACGTCTAGCTTTGCATGAACGTACATACCACACTCTGGTCTATTATAATTTATTTATATTATTAAAAGGGCAAAAAATGTATTAATATATTGGGTTAGTTTTATGGTAAAATACAAATTATCCTCCACAATATATATTACTAAGAATATATGTACTTAACTCCAATGGATAGATTAGAAATATCCAAGACGTTTATTACGGCGTCAAAATTAATATTGCTAAAAATAAATATTTTATACACTTATAATAGCGTAATAATAGAAAAGTTAAATGCTAATGCCGAAAGTTTTTAGAAGATTAAATGCACTTTTTTTTTTGTTTTAAGGGTTAAGTATAACTCACAATACATTTAATGATATGTTTGGTTTGAAATAATTGAGAGGTGAAATGAGAATCTGAGTAAGTCATTCTCATTATTATTGTTTGGATTGAGAGATTAACATTCTGATTTTCATTTCGGATAATTCCTATCACTCAAAAGGGACTCCCACCATAGAGGTTGGAGTAAACTTCAATTCCAAAGTAATTGGGAAAAGATTTTTTTTTCACTAATAACTATTTGAATTCAAATATAATTCTAAATATAAATTCATTAGATCAAATCATAATTTCATATTTGAATTTGAAATATAAATTTAATATTTAATTTTTAATTTCTTAAATTTTAATTTAATAGTTTTAAATTTAAAATTTGACTTTGACCTTGAATTTGAATTATATATTTCAAATTTTAATTTCAAATTATAAGTTCAAATCTGGATTCAAATTTCAATTACAAATTTGAATAACAAATTTTAATTTAATAAAAATTTTAATTTGAACATAATTTCGATTCCGATTCCTCTTGTGAACCAAACAAATTGTTATTTTTATCATTCTATTTTCAATTAGAGGCCATTCTCGTTTGAGCCAAGCATGCCCTTAACATGGTAAAATATATTTTAGCCATAATTTTATAAATATCCTTCCCTCACTCCTTAATAACACAAAAAAATTTCTAAAAGTAACGTCAATATTAAAAATACCTTTCTAATTTCGAAAAATAATCATAAATATCCATATTGATAACAATCTATCAAAACATTAAATATAATTTTTATTTTGCCGGTCATCTATTATTAATATTTTTTAACAAACTTAAAATATTTTGCTTGACATTATAATCTTTTCTATATATAAAACTTCGGCCGTTGAATTGCAAGTACAAGTAGATAAAAAAGCGATGTATTAATGCTGCATGCACGAATATATAGATAACTAAACATTTAGATCTATTTTCTAATAGATCGATTTTTTAGCTGACATATATTAATTTTATATGTCTTTCATATTTATTATACATTATACATATAAGTGTGGATGTGAATATATATATTTTTAGATATATTTTCTATCAAATTGATCTTTTGGGTAACCGGTGCGGCCAATAATGTTTACTTAAAAAAGAGTAAAATAAAATATTATTAAAGGTTTAGGGGCTTAATTAAAATTTTATTGAAAACTTAGAACCCTGAATGACAAAATAAAAATAGAGTGCTAAGGTTGTAATCCTACAGCCGTCCCATCCTACTTTTTTTACTGCTTATCTTGTCCCTCTTTTTTTTCTTTTTTTTGTTATTATAACTAAAATCCTACAACAATTGGGTTAAGGGTTACAACCCCTTTGTGTGCTGCAGACTTCACATTTCTCAAAATCAAAGCTAGAGGACCAAAATAGAACTCAACCTGAAGTTCAAGGAGCAGCAGTGCAATTTACCCAAGGAAATATAGGAGATCTGAAGCATTTCTCTTATATAAATATAGGGTTCAATGCAATATTGTTCTCTAACCTTTACCCAATATTTTCACTTTGGTCCTTAATTTTTTTCTTTATAGTTTTTTGTAGTTAGTCTCAACCATTGAATTTTCCGTTAATTTTGAAAGAATAGCTTGGCCATGATAACTCCAATAAAACTCTACTTGCTCATACAGATCATGAATCTCTATTTAGTATCGACACCGGCTTTTTCAAGTTTCTAAACAAAGTTGGTGTCAGCACGCCTGGCTTGACACCAAGACATCGAATTTTTAAAAAAAAGACAGTAAACATCATGTGCGAGGAGTGCATATATGGAAGAACAAATCAGGAGTCAAAGTGAGAAAACTGTGTAAGAGTTAGTGACTAAATGGTGCAATTACTCCTAAAAGCTAAGGATTTGATTCTAAAGAAAAAAGGTTGAGGCTCAAAATTGTATATATATATATAGAGAGAGAGAGAGCATGATTACTGTGCTATTAAGAGCACAGCAGTTCTTATGTTCTTAAGTTTCTAACCATCCATCAAGTTTGATGGGTGGTTAGGGTGAGAGAGAGAAGATATATTGACGAGAAATTTAAGGAGAGAAAAAATTAAGACACCCAATTTTTTCTCAATTTTTCTTCTCTCTCTCTTCCTAACCGCCCATCAAACTTGATGGGTGGTTAGGAACTTAGGAGCACAGAGACTGCTGTGCTCCTAATAGCACAGTAGCCCTGCTCTATATATATATATATAGAATTGAGCTCCTATGCTTTCAAGAGTACCAAGTCATTAGTGTTTGTAGGTTTTCGATCTTTGGATTAAGAGATGTGCGGTTAGAATAATAGTGGTTCCCTAGGGTTGGGTGTTCCGTTGGTTTGATTAGTATGATATAATGAATGAAAATGATCAAATGAGTAGATCTAACGGCGGAAAACTTACAAACACCAAATGCTTTGGTGCTTTTAAAAGCACCATAACCGGACATATATAAAGGTGGGCTCGAGATAATAATGCCAAGATGCATGCACACGCATCTTGGCTGGCCAGTGCATGCTAGTCTTCATGATGTATGTATATGCAATGTGGCGGAATATTTGCTTGACTAAAATCTCGGCGCAAGTTGCTGTCGTGTGGTGGTGGCCATGCATGATGGTGCATGGCATGGTTGAGTCCCTTTCATCGCCACAGAGAGAAAGCTCGGAAACAAATTAAGAACTGAAAAAGTAAAAGGCAGAAAGCAACTTTCGTCAGATGGATGTCTTGCTTCCCTGATGATGGCAAAATCATGCAGCTCTTAACTTTAGGCAGCCTGCAGCCACAATCTGTATATGCTTAATGCTTGTACCTGAGGTTGATCAGTAATTTTTGCTCACCTCTCAATTATCTCCTTCTTTAAAAATTATATTAATTTGTATTAATGCTATATCCTCGATTCAAAGAGGAGATCAGATGCGGACTTAAGAGCAGAAAAAAAGATGGGAAACTCAACCGTCTCCCCAGGCATGTTTGTTTTATCTGAACTGGACTTTATGTTGAAGTGGACTTTGAGTTGAAGTGGAGTTCAGATGAAAACTATTTATCTCCTACTGTTCGTTTTCATAGCTATGAAAATAAAGTTTATTCAGTTTTGCTATTTGTTTGGCAGAAAGTGAATAATCTAAAAACTATAATTTATATATAAATAAAAAATAACTTTAATAAATTATAATATAATAAATAAAAATAATATAATTATATTCCTATATAATTAAAGATTTTAATCTAAAACAACTAAATTATTTTTTATACATTAATTATAATAATACAATAATAAAATTATAAAGTAAAAAAAATTAATACTTAACTAATCAATTTTTATCGTATTTTAAATTTACAAACTAAAATGAAGGAAATATTAAAACTTAACTAATCAATTTTTTTCATATTTTAAATATACAAAATAAATGAAAGAGTAATTAGTATCATAATTAAATATATTTAAATAGAATTTTTTTTATCTAAAGATGTATCGGATGCATGGCGGATTTTTAAAAACCCGAACCCAAATGTGATAACTAATCCGAACCCAAATCCGAACCCGAACTCGAACACGAACTCAAACCCGAACCGGAAGGATTTTAAAAATTCATATCCAAAACCAAACCTAACCAAAACCCAGAACCGAATCCGAATCCGAGCCCGAGCCCGAAAATCTGAACCCGAAATAATTATTTTTCTTTACCATATTACAAAATATATTATATTAAAATCTAAATTTCTAAAATATAAATTCAAATATAATATTATACATTCATATATATTATGGAATGCAAAATCAAATTGGGCTTTGAGTTAGGTTCTGGTTTGAATCCGGTATATACAAAATAATGACCCGAATCTAAATCCGTCGTGTGTTTTAATTTTCGATACCCCTATACAAAGACATATTCGTTCTAGCGATGGACATTCCAATTGGCCATCAATATTATTAAACTTGATAAGTACTATTTGGACTTTTTTAGAAAACAATTTTTTTAAAGAAATTTTGAAATTATTTGCTCAGTATTTAATGGTATCAAAATTAATTAACAACTTTAATGGCTTATATTATGTGAATACGGAACCACTTGATCACTATATAAATGATGTAATAAAATTTCTACAGTTTCTAGAAAATTCATATAATCTAAACTATGGTTTAGCAATATCTACATCGAACACTACAAAAAAATCTCAATATAAGGACGCTTTTTAGACGATGCTTGAGAGAAGTGTCCCCAAGCATCTCTATAATATAGCAAATACCGACGCTTCAAAAAGCGTCATCATATAAACTCTCTATTGTATCAAACTAATTTATTAAATGATAAATTTTACTATTGTTTTTAATTTTCTAACGCTTGGCATGAGCATTGGTATATGCATGAGACTCTTCATTTGCCGACGCTTTTAAATATGACGATAGATTAAATTGGGATGCTTTTAAGCATCGTTAAATATAAAAAAGGGCATCCTTAAATGTTAATTTGCTTGTAGTGGTCGATACAGCTGATCTGTTCCCCAATTTAACGCAAAAATTAAAAAAAATAACTTTATTTTCTTGTAAAAATATTTGAGCCTTATATAAGGCTATATTAATAATGCCTTTTGTGGGCCCTGTGGAGATAGCAACGAGCATGCTCCCAAACAAACAAACCATGTTGACCAACTAATCCATCCAAATAAACCTGTTAGACTCAGGTTCATGGGCCATGCATGCCGGGTGCTGGGCTCAGCCTCCTTACCCTACCTCTTCCAAAAAATATTTAGGAGGCATTTGGTTCAGCATAAAATGAACCGAAAAATTGTATTCGGTATGAAAAATATTTTTTCGCTTGTTTGGCCGACCGACCTAAAAATATTTTTCCGTAAAAGCATATTTATGGATTTGGGAAAATTTTGAAATTTTCGTTTTCTGCTGTTTTTCGGTGGAAAACCAAAACTCAAGCTGCACAAAAAAATAATAATAATAATAATAAAATTCACCGAACTAAATAAATGTGGATTTTTTTTTTTCTTTCAACCAAACAAATATTGATGAAAAATGACTTTTTTTTCCTACAAACCAAACACTACAAAATGTAAAAAAAAATATTTCCGCCGAAAGTTCTTTTTTCACGAAAAATTATTTTTTACGGTTTTATGTTGAACCAAAGGGACCCTTAGGGAACAATGTACAAAAGACCCTTTGAATTTCAGGTCTTTTGATAGACTCTTCTTCTCAACTGAAGTTACTAGCTAATTATATGGCTGTTTTGATCGCATGTCCTATATACTTCAAAATGAAAAAAAAATGAAAAAAAAAGTAAAAAATCTATTTTTTTCCGTCCAAATTTGATAATATAGCGTGAGCATTGAAGAGTTGCAACCTAACTTCGATTTTTATTACCTCTTTTATATGTTAGAATAGATAAAACTGTTAAAAATTAACCGGGACAAAAGAAAAATGCAGCGGAAAATAATTTTACATTTTAAATTTTTTTGGAAGGCAAATACATGTCACATATGAAAATCGAAAATCAATAAATCAATTTAATCTAAACAAAACTCTTATGTTTAGTGATCTTACCGTGGACCAGTTAAGATCTCTTAATCTACTTTACGGTTGAAACTGAATATGGCGAACTGAGGTTCCGATGTAACCGCGCACGTGCCCGGCCTCTATGCGTATCCATACGAAATCGGCGCATACTCGATCGATCTTCGTCTCACGAACCGGATGAGTCATGGGCCATCTGGACGGTGCTAGCAATCCCTTCATGATCCATTAGTCGATAAAGAGTAGAGAAATTGATCAAAGTGAAATACGGAGCGCGGTAAAGAAATCGGAGAGAGATTGATCTCGATATGTATATACATCAAAATGCATTATACATCTAATTAATTAAGGTGCATACACCTTAATTAGAATACCTCCATCCGTACGGCATTATATGCCGTACGGCTCTTGCCCTTTTTCTTTTTTTTTCTTAGTTAATCTCACATTCATCTACACATATATATCTATATATATAGAAATTTATTTGGTAAAATCTAATCTAATAAGATTTACTCTCTCCAATAAAATTAAATATTTATGCTTATCCAACTAAATCAAATTCAGTTAAAATCTTATCTCATAAGATGTTATGAATATTTAGTTATTCTCTAATCCAATTAGCGATAAATATTAATATCTCCAATATTTAATTAGATCTTATCTAATTTTAATCTCATCCAATAAGATTACTTACTAAATATTTAAATCTCATTTAAATATATTTTATGATTAAATATTATCCACTAATCCAATTAGGGATAAATTTAAATCCCGCGCACAATTCTCAAACTTATTATAAGATCCTAATCTAATTAGGACTATCAGTAATAACTGAGTTGAATAATTAAATCTAATTTAATTAAGTAGCTTCCTCTTATCTTCATCGCTTACACTAAACTCTTTAATGAACGATTCTTATCCATACGATTCGGATGCACACAATTCCTAATGTGTGTGACCGCATAGATTCATTATCATTCGGCAGTGGAGCTCAACATTAAACTCTTTGATATTTAATTAGAACTCTTCTAATCTATAAATAAGAATAATTCAATTCGAATCATTCAAATTCTCTCACCGTCCGTGAGTGACACCTAGCAGTATATCACGGTAATCCAGAATGGTGATGAAGAATGAACATTTCCGCTTATAGTTACCGTGTGATTAATTCCTTCCAACATACAATGTCCCAATCGAACTAAGGTCATGGTTACTCGCCAAACCTTCTCATTCGACCATATGACTAGAATATCTGAAATCAACTCAATATGGTAACACAGTTGGAAACTTTTTCCACATACCATGTACCCTGGCTAGGAATTTTCCGAGTCGAGTCCGATAGACTGCATAGGACGTTCTCCCTCATCATTGAGAGTGTTGAATTCCTTATTGCGCATTCACATGCCTCCCCGCATAAATCACTACAGCCAATCAGTACCGAATATAGACCCTTGTCTAGAATCTAAGTATTAATACTGTCAAACGGTAGCAACCTATACGTGAAGCAACTAGGATGCCTCAGGTCTGAGGGGTACTTCACACACCGTAGCAATGATCTTGTCACTGGCGAGTATGGAACCATGTGACTGTTCAACTAAATGGTTACGCTCGGTGTACTTGTTCTCTAACAAGCACCTGTATGCTTGTTCTAGTGTCCCTACACTAGTGACTTGAGATTCGTCACCTCAATTAGAAACATAGCATATACCGGCCTATCCGGAATATCACCGCCCATGTAATATTCCTTTGGCTAGGAGAATTTAAAGAGTCTCGTACAGAAAAATACATATCTCAAATTCCTAACTCTTAGGAATATGTCTTCTCAAATAAAGACCCTATGGACGATTCACGTCGATATTGCACTGCTATACAATAGACATTAATAGAATATCTGCCCTCATAATATGAATTATAAATGATTAATACATAAATACCCTTAAGCTAGTGTCACTAGATTGGCTTTTGAGCATATAACTAACAAAAACAAACTTCTTTATGTTTTGAAGCTTTATAAGATTATATATAAGACTGTATTTTAGACTAACAATCAAAATAATTATGTAGTTAATAACTTTAATTTAAGAGAGAGACCAATTGAACTATTTGATAAAATTTAGGAAGTCAGATTGTCAAAATTGAAAGTTCCAACACTAATATGCAAAAAAGCTAAAGTATGAAGTTGTATTTATATTTTGCCAACTTGGAAGTATGTACTTGGGACTTATAAATTTTTTTTGTTTTTCTGTGATGCTGGAAGTTGCATTTACAAATCTGTTCATCTTATGTATGAGACGAAAAGATTATCCACAAAGCAAAAATTATTTGCTTTTAATCGAGAGGGTAGTTAAGATTACTCGTGTAGAATTAATGCTCTTTCTAACTGCTGCATTTCTAACTATACCGGAGTTGGGCATAGGTCGCGGCACAGCACTCAAGCCTTCATTTGTAGGTTGCTTTTGCAATGCAGGTTGAAATAAAGAAATAGCCCTTAATGCCACTGTTTGACTCGACTTTTCAAGTAGAGATGCAAACTATCCAATTTATATTAGCAAAAATAGTACTCTTCAGATGTAACGACACTCATTTAAATTAAATAGTGAATAAGTGATTTTTAGAGCAATACTATTGATATACTGTAAAGTGAAGTCTACATCTTATATTCATTCCATCAAAGAATCATTAATTCTCTAATTATCACCATACCATTACTTCTTAGAGCAGTTGACAGAAACTTAATGCACTTGGTTATGAAATATATCTCATCTCTTATGGTTGTAGAACAACATTAAAAAGATAGAAATGTTGAGCCGTCAAAATGCGATCTTCATCTAAAAACCATAAAACTAAAAGGTCTGTCACACTTGAACAAATCACTTGAACAAATCACTGAATCGGTTACTCAGATTTCAAGACATTAAGTAAGAGACTACATACATGACGATTAGTACATAATTCGCTTTCCACTTGTGGACATAACATTACACTAAACCAATTGCTAAATACATTTGGAACAACATTCTAAGGTACACAATGTACCAATGATAGTCTGCTAGCTCGATAAAAGCAGCATAAGAAATGTAAATAGTACAGATGGCACATTTACATAGCCGAAACCACAAAAAGAACATGTCTACAATTATGACAAGCATTCCCATATATATATTTTTTCTTATTACCTAACTACCATATACAATTCTGTTTAAATTACATTAATTCACATTCATATGATTAAAAAAAAGAAAAGAAAAGAAAAACAAACCATTTAGAGAGCGAGACGAGATTTTTGAGTGCTCTGTCCCTAACACAAGTTTTTCTAGCATACAAAAACTGGAAAACTGCAAGAAACTTTGTACACATATTCATAAATTATCTTTTTTGGTCAAGAACACTCTTGCGGCAGAATATTTACAAATTTTCATTAAATACTTTTTATTATTTATAAAAAAAGTCCGTTAAGTATGCCATTTCATTCAATGTCGATAGCCACATTTTAGCTAACAATGCACTCTCTAGGATCTCCATCTGAATTTTCTTCGGAATCAGCATCAGCATCTGTGTATCCTAAAAGGAGAGCCTCTCTTTCATCATCGTTGTCACTTTCAAGATCAGTCGTCGATGGCTGGGGCTCAACATAAGCTGAAGCTTGTCTTCTATGTAGCCTCAAAACATGCATAATGACATCAGGCGAGAGTGCTACCTGTGCGCGTGCCTCTCTTCCACGCTTATTTGCTGCCATTATCTGTAGCAAAAAATATTTTTAAAGTTTCAAGAAAGAAAAAAGATACGCTACTTTACTCTCTACGATTCCAGATATATTATATGTATGACCAGAAAAATTATTTATAAGCCCTTCAGAAGGTTAATTTCTTATATTCATACTGTTAATACTTGGCCAATCTTATAAAAGGATTTATAACACACAACCAACTTCCTTCTCTTGAATTGGATGACTTCGCATTATGTAAGAAATTGTGCTTGCTACGAATATACACAAATAAATAGCAATGTTGAGAGAACCAAACTGGACATGCTGGCTCAACCTGTTTAACTGGAAACTGGTTTAAGGGCGGTCGGGCGCAGCCCCAATAACCGTTTTAGAAGAAAGCCCTGTAACAAAACTGCCGACCTGGGTGGTTGGACCGCAAACCAGTCAACCTGGTGCCGGTTTTTCACTGAACTGACCTAAATCCTTTGGGCAAAACATGAAGATATTAAAGTGGCGAAGATCGGAATCGATCCCGTCACCTCCAACTCACCGATGTTTTGCTCTAGCCAATGGGAAAGAGCCAACATCTGATCATATTGTAAGAGTAATTTCTACATAAGTAAAAGAAAACATATATAATATTTCCACATTTATATTTAACAGTTCAACCACGGGTGAACCTTTGACCCACAAACCACTCCATTATTGTTAGCCGGTTTGGTTCTCTAAACATTGATAAACAGGATCAGGCTGAGCTATTATCAATAGTATTTAACTGTTAATCCATCTGCTCCTCCCTCCCTCCCTCCTCTTTAAATATATAGATGTTGTTACATTAATTTTGACTCAATAGTGTCAGCATCCAAATATTATTGATAGTAATATGACCTCTCCGAATTCTGTTTAATAATAATAGCCTAGCATATCTAAATTTCCACACACACACAATATATATTATAAATATGTTTGGTTATGTGTTTAGGCGGATACATGCATACGCATGCATGAGTGTATTCGTGAATTCAGATTTTGCAGGGATATGTGTAAATAGATGATTTTACAGGGATATACATGTAAAAGCAACTTAATTCTAAAGCAGAGACATCATGGCTCACCTCTTTCGCATTTTTGGGCAGTGGAACTGGCTCGCTGGCTGTAGGAGTCCAGATCTTCACGTTTTTATCAAATCCACTAGTAGCCAGAAAAGGAAAATAAGGATGTGGTTCAACACAGTTAACTATATGTTTATCACCAACCATCATTGCCATAAGTTCACTGCCCTTCTTCTTCCATATGTAAACATGGCCACAGTCTGAACCACTCGCGACATATTCATCATTGGGTCCAAAGAAATTGACTCCCTTCACAGTCTTTGAATTTCTATGACCTGAATATACCTGCGGCTTGTCAAGCTTCTCTGATTCCTCAGCTGGGCTGGACCGAGGATTTGGACCAAGACCCATTCCTTTCCTGAATAGGTAAATAAGCTCATCATTGTAGGAGACAAGTAACTCGCTTGTGTTAGAATAGGCAAGTCCAGTAATGTGGGCATTGTCAGAGCCAATCAGGTGTCGAGGACAAAAGATATCGACAGGTTGGTCTGAGCCACTCAATGCATCAATGTGGTAATTCCTTATGTCATAGATTCGAGCATATTCATCAAAGCCCCCCACTGAGAAGTAATTAGGATTTCGCGGGTCTATCACAATAGCATTCAGCGGTATGGGCTGCTTGTTCTCTGAGAACGAGGAGCAGAAGAAAAGTTTGGTTGCAGAGCTGCTTCGTAAGTCATACTGTGAACGATCGAGTACTCAACATTTGCAACTCAAATAAGCAGGGGAAAAAAAAATAGAGATAATGGAAAAGGGGGCATACATGTTGTACTAGGCCATCCTCACCGCAGCTGTAAAATATGTGAGGACTGCCGGGCTCGATGGCAAGTTTGTGTACACGACCACGATGCGTCCCAAGATGTTTGGTAATCACTTGACCATTCTCCATGATTTGACCAACAATCACCTAATGGAGAGGAACAAATTTTACAAGAAAATGTGTTAATAAAGAAATTTGAAATTGATAGACAACAAAGTTCATATGCACATTTTAATTTTTAGAGCTTTCAACAGATAAGAGTCTATCTACAAAATTGTCCAGTAGAAGGAAATTTAGTACTTAGCACGGTAGGAAGTTCGTTCTCACAATTCAAAGCAACCTGCAAAACTGATAATGTAACATTATTTTCGTGATAGCTCTTTAGAAGGGCACAGGTATGACTGAATCCTGTAGCAAAGCCAACGATGTAAAAGATTCCCCTTTAATTGGATGCAAAAGAAGACGAAGTTATTTTTATCCTTTAATATTATATAGTTATCCTTCTTCCAGCTCATTAGATCTTGGACTAAAAGTTAGTTTCCTAAATATTTCAAGAAGGACAGCCTACAAAACAAATAACCAGCACGGAGAAAAGAATATAACAGTCACTGACCATATAATTTTTCTTATGATGCAGTAGCTTCGTCACCCAATTTTGATTAGCACCTCCGCTTATATAATAAGATCACTAGTTCCACTTTATTACTGCAATTACTAGCAAGTACATAAACAAATTGAATGTAAAGAAAAAAAAGAGGAAAAAGTGGAAAAGCAAAAGCTGAATGCAGCTTTTTGTATGATGATTTTCAAGCAGATCATATAAAAAGTGTTAGGACATATTTAGTATTATTCATCTTGTTTCTATATATTATAATTGTATATTTCTTACCATTTATAGCGTAGGATTATATGGCATGTAATCCTAGTTATATTCTTACTATGGTTGTCATTGTTACCATAGTAAGGCTATCTCTTGTACTATATATTTTACGTTAATACAACCCAGAGGGTATGCTCTTTTGCCCATCTTTCATGGTATCAGTGCGGGAACCCTAATTTGGGGATATCGATCCATAGCCATCATCGACTATAAATCTCACCTTCTTCCATAGGTGTTCTTTTCTTTTTGGTGTCCTATCTCTCCTTATTCTTGGACTTCTTTCTCGGTGCTACAGTATTGCTACAGTACCATCGCTACAGTACTGCTACAGTATTGGTGCTACAATTCCGTCGCTACAGTAATTTCAGCCTCTCTTTGCCGGTTGGTGCCGCTGGTTGCTGCAGTTGGTGCCGCTGGTTTCTGTTGCTGCCGCTGGATCCTTCTTGTTTCTTGCTGCCGCTGGTTTCCTATTGTAGCCGCTGTTTTCCTGCTGTCACTGGACTCTCTTTGCTGGTTTGGTGTCATTCGGTTCATCTCTGGATCTGTGAGTACTTTATTTATTTTCTTCGTCTCCTGTGGTGGAATTTTCTCTTGGAGGTAACATGTCTTCTACTTCAATCTTACCGGTGGTCAACATCAAAACTCTCATACCTCTAGAGCTCACTGATTCTACATATCTGGTATGGAAGCAAGTCTTTCTTAATGTTTTGAAAAGTTTTGATGTTACCTCGCATGTAGATGGAACTGGTACTATACCGTCTCAAACTACTGATACCTCTGATAAGAAAACAATTATAAACCCAGAATATCTAACTTGGAAAAGGGCGGACACCACTATCCTCTCATGGATTAATGCCACCTTATCTCTTAGCATCTTACAGATGGTTGTTTCTAGTTCTCCTACAACTGCATATGATGCCTGGAGAACTATTGAAGCTTATTTTCTTAACAAAACTGCTTCCACGGCTTTCTCTCTAAAGTCTGAATTGCGAAGCATTAAGAAAGGTTCAATGAATATGAGCGATTACATGCAAAAGGTTAAATCAATTGGTGATGCTCTACAAGCTATCGGTGAGACCGAGTCAGACCATAACTTGGTCATGACTGTTCTTCTTGGGCTACCAGAAGAATATAGAGGCTTTGTTAGTGCTCTTAATACGCACCGAAATAAGCCTACTTTCTAGCAACTTCGTCCACTCTTAATGCAAGAGGAAACTGAAGTTCAACGTCGTACCAGTTCGACGACATCGCCTACTGCTCCTATTGATGGTGAAGTTTTTTATGCAAATCGTGGACGTGGAAATCATGGAGGCCGTGGAAGTATATATCGCGGCGGTCGAGGACAGCGCGGTAGAAACAACTCATATCCTAGTCGCGGATCTCCTGAAACCTATTCACATCCTCAAACTCCGAATCATCCTCAACAACCTTATACTCCAAATCATCAATCTTACATTCCGAAGTCTAGCACACAATGTCAGATTTGCAGAAAGTTTAATCATTCTGCTCTTCAGTGCAGGCAACGTTTCAATCATTCCTTTGTTGCAGATGATACTCCTCAAACCTTTGCTGCTATGAGTCTTCATGCACCCGGTGAGGAAGTGTGGTATCCAGACACCGGAGCATCTAATCATATGACCGCAAACTCTGGTATTCTCTCATCTTCAAAACCTTATAATGGGCATGAAAATATTCTTGTTGGTAACGGAAATTTACTTGAAATTACTCAAACAGGTGAAACTCAGTTACATTCATCCTCAAAATCCTTCGATCTTAAAAACGTTCTCGTTGTTCCTTCTATTAAGAAAAATTTACTCTCAGTGCGCCAATTTTGTCATGATAATCATTCTCTTTTTGAGTTTGACTATTTTGGTTTTTCTGTGAAGGACAAGGAAACCGGGAAGGAGCTTCTTCGATGTCCTAGTTTGGGAACTTCACTCTATCCACTCTCTTCTAAAGTTGCAAATGTAGGAAATAAGCAACAACTGGCTTTGGTTGCATCTAGGTTTAGTGGTGACATTTGGCATAGACGATTAGGTCATCCAAGTTTTTCTGTTCTCTCCGCATTTATGAAAACTAATAAAAGTGTTTCAGATTCTGCCTTAAAATTATCTGTTTGCAATGCTTGTAGTATGGAAAAACATGTCAAACTTTCATTTAATGATTCTGAATCTAAATCAGCTTTTCCCTTTCATATTGTTCATTCAGATGTATGGCAATCTCTTGTTCTCTCTCTTTCTGGATACAAATATTACGTTATTTTTATTGATGATTACTCTCGGTTCTCTTGGCTTTATTTGTTAAAATCTAAAATTGAAGTTTTTGACAAATTTTTGGAGTTTAAAATAATGGTTGAAAACATATTTCATAACTCGATCAAAATTTTTCAATCTGACAATGGCACTGAATTTGTAAATGAGAAGTTTTCCACTCTCTGTTCACAAAATGGAATTATTCATAGATTTTCTTGTCCTTATACTCCTCAACAAAATAGTCTCGCTGAGAGGAAGCATAGGCATTTATCTAATGTTGTTAGAAGCCTGCTTTTTCAAGCTTGCTTACCTCCTCGTTTCTGGGCTTAGGCCATTCAAACTGCTGTTTTTCTTGTGAATAGAGTTCCTTCTCTTACTGTTTTGAAAGGACGGTCACCTTATGAAATTCTATATGGTTGTGCTTCCCCTGACTTGCAACTTGTTAGAGTTTTTGGATGTTTGTGTTATCCCGATATTCAGGACATTGCAGCTCACAAGCTCTCTCCCCGGTCTCTTCCTTGTGTCTTCTTAGGACTTTCTGACAAACATAAAGGCTTTCGCTGTCTATATCCAAGCACTGGTAAAGTTTTCATCTCTCGCCATGTTACGTTTGTAGAAAATGCTTTTCCTTACTCTTGCCTTTCTAAATTTTCTTCTTCCTCCTCTTCATCTCTTTCCAACTTGCAATTGTTTCAAAATTTTCTTTCTAATCCTCCTCTGTTGGGTGAGAGTCCTTCCATGCTTGATGCGATTTCTGGCTTCTCCTTCACCCGTCCCATTCCTGACGATGGTTTTACATACATCGGCTTCCCTATCTGAGCAAATTATCAACTTTTTCTTCCAGCTTGAATTCTGATGCCTCACAGGTTAGTCATGAGGGTGATGCCGCCAATGCTGGTCAACCTGCACTCCGGGTCTTTATACCAGACGTTCCATCAGAAGGCCTGCTGCTCCTCCATCCGCTCCTGATGTGCCTTCTTCTACCGCTGATCTTCATCCACCTCAGCCTGTTGCTGCATCCTCTCCTTCACCTTCTGCGCCTCCGCTGCCTGCCCGACTACATTCTATGGTTACTCGCTCCATAACTAAGGGTTCTACAGAGTCTACTTCCTTCCTCGCTGCTGCCCATTCTATTCTTCCCATTGAGCCTACCTCTTTTCGCGAGGCTTTTCAGGATGACGGATGGCGTGCTGCGATGGCTGAAGAATTTGATGCCTTACTAACCAATGATACTTGGGAGCTCGTTCCACCTTCTCCTTCCGCTAATCTCATTGGATGTAAATGGGTATACAAAGTCAAACAGAAGGCGGATGGTTCTCTTGAGCGTCTCAAGGCTCGGCTTGTGGCTCAGGGTTACAAACAACAACAGGGTATTGATTTTGATGAGACCTTTTCTACGGTTGTTAAGTCCACCACTATTCGTACTGTTCTTTCGGTCGCATTTTCCTCCGGTTGGTCTCTTCGTCAACTTGATGTGAAAAATGCCTTTCTCCGTGGAACCTTTTCTGAGGAGGTTTATATGAAACAGCCGCCTGATTTTGTACATCCCTCGCTTGCTGATCACGTTTGTCGTCTTCGCAAAGCTATATATGGTCTCAAACAGGCACCTCGAGCTTGGTTTCAGCGGTTTACTTCATTTCTTTCTGAGATTGGTTTTGTTGGCAGCACCGCTGATCCCTCGATGTTTGTTTGTCATTCATCTTCTGGCACTCTTATCCTTCTCTTATATGTTGATGATATTATTGTCACCGGCAGGCAGCTCCTCTCTCTCTTCTCGACGCTCTTATTGTCACTTTACAACGAGAATTTGCGATGAAGGACCTGGGACCGCTACATTATTTTCTGGGTATTGAGGTTCATCACTCCACCTCTGGGCTTCATCTGACTCAGCAACAATATGCACATCAACTGCTTCAGCGACATGGCTTTCTTGACAGTAAACCAGTGTCCTCTTGAGGATCCTTATACTTATCGTCAGATTGTTGGTGCTCTCCAGTATCTCACCTTCACCAGACCAGATATCTCCTATGCAGTCAATTCTGTGGCCCAGTTTCTGCATGCACCGCGTGAGCCACACATGCAGGCCGTCAAGCGTATTATGCGTTATATTCGGGGGACACTGTCTTATGGCCTTCCTATCTCTCGCTGCGACAACCCTTCTCTTGTGGCCTTTGCTGATGCTGATTGGGCCGGTTGTCCAGATACCCGTCGATCTACTTCTGGATATTGCATATTTCTTGGGCCGAATCTTATCTCATGGTCTGCTAAGAAACAACCCACCATCTCTCGTTCCAGTTCTGAAGCAGAGTATCGTGCTGTGGCCTACACTCTTGCTGAGACAGTCTGGATCCGTCGGCTTCTTCGTGATCTTCGTGTCTCCTTATGGCGCTCCATCAGTATTTATTGTGATAATCTCAGCACTACCTATCTTGCCGCCAATCCTGTTCTTTATGCTCGCACGAAGCACATTGAACTCGACCATCAATTCTTACGAGAAAAAGTCCAGTCTGGTGATTTGGACTTAGTTCATGTTTCTTCTGACAAGCAACTTGCTGATATTTTCACCAAGCCTTTGACATCCTCTTGGTTTTCGATCTTACTTCTCAATCTTCGCATCCGTCCACCGGATGCTTAACTTGCGGGGGGATGTTAGGACATATTTAGTATTATTCATCTTGTTTCTATATATTACAATTGTATATTTCTTACCATTTATAGCGTAGGATTATATGGCATGTAATCCTAGTTATACTCTTACTATGGTTGTCATTGTTACCATAGTAAGGCTATCTCTTGTACTATATATTTTACGTTAATACAACCCAGAGGGTATGCTCTTTTGCCCATCTTTCATGGTATCAGTGCGGGAACCCTAATTTGGGGATATCGATCCATAGCCATCATCGACTATAAATCTCACCTTCTTCCATAGGTGTTCTTTTCTTTTTGGTGTCCTATCTCTCCTTATTCTTGGACTTCTTTCTCGGTGCTACAGTATTGCTACAGTACCATCGCTACAGTACTGCTACAGTATTGGTGCTACAATTCCGTCGCTACAGTAATTTCAGCCTCTCTTTGCCGGTTGGTGCCGCTGGTTGCTGCAGTTGGTGCCGCTGGTTTCTGTTGCTGCCGCTGGATCCTTCTTGTTTCTTGCTGCCGCTGGTTTCCTATTGTAGCCGCTGTTTTCCTGCTGTCACTGGACTCTCTTTGCTGGTTTGGTGTCATTCGGTTCATCTCTGGATCTGTGAGTACTTTATTTATTTTCTTCGTCTCCTGTGGTGGAATTTTCTCTTGGAGGTAACATGTCTTCTACTTCAATCTTACCGGTGGTCAACATCAAAACTCTCATACCTCTAGAGCTCACTGATTCTACATATCTGGTATGGAAGCAAGTCTTTCTTAATGTTTTGAAAAGTTTTGATGTTACCTCGCATGTAGATGGAACTGGTACTATACCGTCTCAAACTACTGATACCTCTGATAAGAAAACAATTATAAACCCAGAATATCTAACTTGGAAAAGGGCGGACACCACTATCCTCTCATGGATTAATGCCACCTTATCTCTTAGCATCTTACAGATGGTTGTTTTTTTCTAGTTCTCCTACAACTGCATATGATGCCTGGAGAACTATTGAAGCTTATTTTCTTAACAAAACTGCTTCCACGGCTTTCTCTCTAAAGTCTGAATTGCGAAGCATTAAGAAAGGTTCAATGAATATGAGCGATTACATGCAAAAGGTTAAATCAATTGGTGATGCTCTACAAGCTATCGGTGAGACCGAGTCAGACCATAACTTGGTCATGACTGTTCTTCTTGGGCTACCAGAAGAATATAGAGGCTTTGTTAGTGCTCTTAATACGCACCGAAATAAGCCTACTTTCTAGCAACTTCGTCCACTCTTAATGCAAGAGGAAACTGAAGTTCAACGTCGTACCAGTTCGACGACATCGCCTACTGCTCCTATTGATGGTGAAGTTTTTTATGCAAATCGTGGACGTGGAAATCATGGAGGCCGTGGAAGTATATATCGCGGCGGTCGAGGACAGCGCGGTAGAAACAACTCATATCCTAGTCGCGGATCTCCTGAAACCTATTCACATCCTCAAACTCCGAATCATCCTCAACAACCTTATACTCCAAATCATCAATCTTACATTCCGAAGTCTAGCACACAATGTCAGATTTGCAGAAAGTTTAATCATTCTGCTCTTCAGTGCAGGCAACGTTTCAATCATTCCTTTGTTGCAGATGATACTCCTCAAACCTTTGCTGCTATGAGTCTTCATGCACCCGGTGAGGAAGTGTGGTATCCAGACACCGGAGCATCTAATCATATGACCGCAAACTCTGGTATTCTCTCATCTTCAAAACCTTATAATGGGCATGAAAATATTCTTGTTGGTAACGGAAATTTACTTGAAATTACTCAAACAGGTGAAACTCAGTTACATTCATCCTCAAAATCCTTCGATCTTAAAAACGTTCTCGTTGTTCCTTCTATTAAGAAAAATTTACTCTCAGTGCGCCAATTTTGTCATGATAATCATTCTCTTTTTGAGTTTGACTATTTTGGTTTTTCTGTGAAGGACAAGGAAACCGGGGGAAGGAGCTTCTTCGATGTCCTAGTTTGGGAACTTCACTCTATCCACTCTCTTCTAAAGTTGCAAATGTAGGAAATAAGCAACAACTGGCTTTGGTTGCATCTAGGTTTAGTGGTGACATTTGGCATAGACGATTAGGTCATCCAAGTTTTTCTGTTCTCTCCGCATTTATGAAAACTAATAAAAGTGTTTCAGATTCTGCCTTAAAATTATCTGTTTGCAATGCTTGTAGTATGGAAAAACATGTCAAACTTTCATTTAATGATTCTGAATCTAAATCAGCTTTTCCCTTTCATATTGTTCATTCAGATGTATGGCAATCTCTTGTTCTCTCTCTTTCTGGATACAAATATTACGTTATTTTTATTGATGATTACTCTCGGTTCTCTTGGCTTTATTTGTTAAAATCTAAAATTGAAGTTTTTGACAAATTTTTGGAGTTTAAAATAATGGTTGAAAACATATTTCATAACTCGATCAAAATTTTTCAATCTGACAATGGCACTGAATTTGTAAATGAGAAGTTTTTTCCACTCTCTGTTCACAAAATGGAATTATTCATAGATTTTCTTGTCCTTATACTCCTCAACAAAATAGTCTCGCTGAGAGGAAGCATAGGCATTTATCTAATGTTGTTAGAAGCCTGCTTTTTCAAGCTTGCTTACCTCCTCGTTTCTGGGCTTAGGCCATTCAAACTGCTGTTTTTCTTGTGAATAGAGTTCCTTCTCTTACTGTTTTGAAAGGACGGTCACCTTATGAAATTCTATATGGTTGTGCTTCCCCTGACTTGCAACTTGTTAGAGTTTTTGGATGTTTGTGTTATCCCGATATTCAGGACATTGCAGCTCACAAGCTCTCTCCCCGGTCTCTTCCTTGTGTCTTCTTAGGACTTTCTGACAAACATAAAGGCTTTCGCTGTCTATATCCAAGCACTGGTAAAGTTTTCATCTCTCGCCATGTTACGTTTGTAGAAAATGCTTTTCCTTACTCTTGCCTTTCTAAATTTTCTTCTTCCTCCTCTTCATCTCTTTCCAACTTGCAATTGTTTCAAAATTTTCTTTCTAATCCTCCTCTGTTGGGTGAGAGTCCTTCCATGCTTGATGCGATTTCTGGCTTCTCCTTCACCCGTCCCATTCCTGACGATGGTTTACATACATCGGCTTCCCTATCTGAGCAATTATCAACTTTTTCTTCCAGCTTGAATTCTGATGCCTCACAGGTTAGTCATGAGGGTGATGCCGCCAATGCTGGTCAACCTGCACTCCGGGTCTATACCAGACGTTCCATCAGAAGGCCTGCTGCTCCTCCATCCGCTCCTGATGTGCCTTCTTCTACCGCTGATCATCCACCTCAGCCTGTTGCTGCATCCTCTCCTTCACCTTCTGCGCCTCCGCTGCCTGCCCGACTACATTCTATGGTTACTCGCTCCATAACTAAGGGTTCTACAGAGTCTACTTCCTTCCTCGCTGCTGCCCATTCTATTCTTCCCATTGAGCCTACCTCTTTTCGCGAGGCTTTTCAGGATGACGGATGGCGTGCTGCGATGGCTGAAGAATTTGATGCCTTACTAACCAATGATACTTGGGAGCTCGTTCCACCTTCTCCTTCCGCTAATCTCATTGGATGTAAATGGGTATACAAAGTCAAACAGAAGGCGGATGGTTCTCTTGAGCGTCTCAAGGCTCGGCTTGTGGCTCAGGGTTACAAACAACAACAGGGTATTGATTTTGATGAGACCTTTTCTACGGTTGTTAAGTCCACCACTATTCGTACTGTTCTTTCGGTCGCATTTTCCTCCGGTTGGTCTCTTCGTCAACTTGATGTGAAAAATGCCTTTCTCCGTGGAACCTTTTCTGAGGAGGTTTATATGAAACAGCCGCCTGATTTTGTACATCCCTCGCTTGCTGATCACGTTTGTCGTCTTCGCAAAGCTATATATGGTCTCAAACAGGCACCTCGAGCTTGGTTTCAGCGGTTTACTTCATTTCTTTCTGAGATTGGTTTTGTTGGCAGCACCGCTGATCCCTCGATGTTTGTTTGTCATTCATCTTCTGGCACTCTTATCCTTCTCTTATATGTTGATGATATTATTGTCACCGGCAGCTCCTCCTCTCTTCTCGACGCTCTTATTGTCACTTTACAACGAGAATTTGCGATGAAGGACCTGGGACCGCTACATTATTTTCTGGGTATTGAGGTTCATCACTCCACCTCTGGGCTTCATCTGACTCAGCAACAATATGCACATCAACTGCTTCAGCGACATGGCTTTCTTGACAGTAAACCAGTGTCCTCTTGAGGATCCTTATACTTATCGTCAGATTGTTGGTGCTCTCCAGTATCTCACCTTCACCAGACCAGATATCTCCTATGCAGTCAATTCTGTGGCCCAGTTTCTGCATGCACCGCGTGAGCCACACATGCAGGCCGTCAAGCGTATTATGCGTTATATTCGGGGGACACTGTCTTATGGCCTTCCTATCTCTCGCTGCGACAACCCTTCTCTTGTGGCCTTTGCTGATGCTGATAGGGCCGGTTGTCCAGATACCCGTCGATCTACTTCTGGATATTGCATATTTCTTGGGCCGAATCTTATCTCATGGTCTGCTAAGAAACAACCCACCATCTCTCGTTCCAGTTCTGAAGCAGAGTATCGTGCTGTGGCCTACACTCTTGCTGAGACAGTCTGGATCCGTCGGCTTCTTCGTGATCTTCGTGTCTCCTTATGGCGCTCCATCAGTATTTATTGTGATAATCTCAGCACTACCTATCTTGCCGCCAATCCTGTTCTTTATGCTCGCACGAAGCACATTGAACTCGACCATCAATTCTTACGAGAAAAAGTCAAGTCTGGTGATTTGGACTTAGTTCATGTTTCTTCTGACAAGCAACTTGCTGATATTTTCACCAAGCCTTTGACATCCTCTTGGTTTTCGATCTTACTTCTCAATCTTCGCATCCGTCCACCGGATGCTTAACTTGCGGGGGGATGTTAGGACATATTTAGTATTATTCATCTTGTTTCTATATATTACAATTGTATATTTCTTACCATTTATAGCGTAGGATTATATGGCATGTAATCCTAGTTATACTCTTACTATGGTTGTCATTGTTACCATAGTAAGGCTATCTCTTGTACTATATATTTTACGTTAATACAACCCAGAGGGTATGCTCTTTTGCCCATCTTTCAAAAAGCACATGCAGCTTTACAAAAATATTCCCCACATTTTTACAAATATTCAAGAATCTCGTGTGACATGGATATGCACGCATCGTAATTGATTTAATTAACCTGGACTTAACATGAAAATGTTTCATCTCATTGTTGTAATTTAACTAAACATGAAATGTTTCATCGAATTTATGCATAGAGATTAGAGACAACTTTTCCTGGACGTAACCAAGTATTGAAGTGCCGCCCCATGCCATACCATACCATGCCCCTAAATAAGGGGCATGATACAAGGGGGTTGCCGGGGGGCCTCCCGTGCCACAGTATTCAACGGGTACTGCGTGAGACAGCGCAATATCTACTAGGTACCGCAGCGCAATACACTCCATGGCCGTGAATCACGGGCATGCAGGATGTTGTGTTTTTTTTTCTTCTTCGTTATTTCTCTCCCCACAGATTCCATCTTATTCCTCTTTCTTCTCTTCTACTTTACTCTTCTCTTCTACTTTTTCTTTTCCTTTTTTCTCATATCTCTTTCTCTATTTTTTTCTCTTTCTATTATTTATTTATTTATTTCTATTCTTCTCATAATTCTTTCTTTATTTTCTTCTTTCAACCAAATTGAAGCAATTTATTTGTCAATTGTCATATGGTTTATTGTTAAATTTTCATGGATAGATCTCACAATTTTTCTTTAAAATTTTAAGAAAAATAATTTTCTCCAATTATTTAATAAATATTTTTTAAAAATTTGATAATGAAAACAAATTATTGGAGCAATTGTTACCCTATTCTAGTTAATCTAGTTATCATACAGTTCCTCGTCGAATCAATATGGATGGATCTTGCAAATTTCCATAAAAATTTTAAGAAAAAAATAATTTTCTATATTTTTGTATTTTATAATTTTTAAAATTCTAAAAACATGAAGTTAAAATCGAAATAATTGATATCTTGATCCACATGATTTTCTCTTCATACAATCTCTTTTCTAATTCTTGTCTTCATATAAAAAATTATGTAGATACTTGTCTTCATAATTATGTAGATAATTATGTGGATCTTGCAATACTTGTCTTCATATAAAAAAATTATGTAGATAATTATGCCACCTAAGCCTAAAGAAGAAGATTACGGTTGGCAGCACAGACAGATAGTTGGTGGGAATAGATTCCGTTGAAAGTGTAAGTATTGTAACAAGGACAGAACTGGCGGAGGTCTCACCTGCCTAAAGAAACATATAGCTAGAGGTTATTCTCAAGTATCGAAATGCCCTAAAGTTTCTGAGAAGATAAGACATGCAATAAAAATTCAGTTAGAAGCTACAAAGAGAGCAAAAAAGCAAGGAAGGATCGAGATGAACTAGATAAACAAGCTGCTAAATATCCCCTTGTTGACCCGTATAAAGGTACAGGTGATGAATTGGATGCTGATGCTAGAGCCGCCGTGGAAGCATTCCTATAAGAGCAACGACAGCAAGATGAATTTCAAAGACAGAGCACGGTTTGGGTCGTCTCAGTTTAATGCCGACAGTGGGTCATGGTCTAGCTCAGCACCCTCATGGTTAGCTCGAAGTGGTTATATTAGTTGCATGTTTGACATAACAAAAAAAGGTCAAAAGAAAAGAGTGGAGAAGGTCTGAGTATTACAGATATAGCCCAATGGCATTTCCCGCCCAAGATGCCCAACAACAGCACAGATACAATGCCAATAAAGGATAAGAAAGGAAGAATTAGTCAGACAATATCGAAGTCTTTCCACTTCAATCATGTTCCTTCCCATGCAACAAGCAATCATCTTATAGATCAATGATCACCATCGTGGAGAAGGAGGGTCCAAGAGTTGAACCCCCAATGCCACATGAGATCGCCGACAAATACCTTGACGCGTAGGTCAACGATATCCATGCATAGGTAAAATCCTTCAAACAGCAACTAGAAAAGTATGATGTTACCTTGATGTATGATAGTTGGAAAGGACCGACAAAAATGAACTCAACATCAGATGATCAAATGGGCCAACTTGACACGCTTTTAAAAATTCATGGGGGCATAAGTTCATTTTCAAGAAGAAGGGCCAATGTGAAACTTTGGTGAAAGTTCAGGGGCTACTAGTGCAATTAACCCCAATACAAATCTTATGGTCTATGCCGTAGTTTGTCATGCTACTCATCCTTAGAAGGCACCAAATTCAGCAAAACTTACAAAGAGGAATAACGAGCACAGAACAAAAAGAAATCCAGACAATTGAATTCACAAGCGACTCACATTTTATGTAAGAATGAAAGGACCTTACCAAACGACACATTTTGGAATAGGTATCTCAACTTCTAAAGGTTCCAATTTATTACCTAACTTAGTATATTTAATTTAAGCATATGTCCCTCAAAACCAAACAATGTTTGTAACATTTTTTATATGATATTCTATTACATAAGGGTATATTCTATAACTTTCTGATGGTAGTCATTAAGTTATGTCACACTTAATGGTCGCAATCAAGTATACTGGAAGGTTAGGTAGTAATATTAAAATTTTCAAGTTTAAGCGCCAAATTAAAAATGCACCATATATTTACCTTTTCTATTAATATGGTTTTAGCATGTACTAAAACTATGAATAGAGAAAAAGCAGCTAAATTCAATATATAGTCCAGAAAAACACCCAAAAACTTCATACCTGACCATCTGCTGCTGAAGTCACTATCGTACGATCATCAGTGAATGGCATGATTCGAGCCTGGAAGACATTCTCCAGATGCCCAGAAGGATATGCGAACTTCTTAGTTTTGGCTGCCCAGTCCCAAATTATGATTTTTCTATCATCAGAACCCGTAACAAGAAGGTCACCACTAAGATTGAAATGCACTGTATTGACACAACCCTTATGGCCATGTAACTTCCCATATAGACTCAAACGCTTTACAAGTGCCTGTTTTACATGAAAAGAATTGAATAAGCATAATATGATGATAGTTTTTTCAACTTTCTAATTTACATACCGTAATCCATTAAATTAATAGGATATTAGGTTACTTCCAACCCAAGAACTTTTAAGGCAATGATTGATTTTTATATTAGAATAGTTGAAGTATCCTAAATTGCCAGAACACTCTAATGAGTGTAAGGAACTCTATCTGCGGTTTTGTGGTAGGATCTGAAGTTCCTCAATCTTGAGGAAATGATACTTAGCCATGTTACCAAAACATATAGTCAAAATCAAATTCATAATCATCTTCTAACAAGAACGAGAATTCTTAATTCTAGGAATTATCAAATGAGCAATGCAAGTGGAAAAGGAAGTAGATATGCAGTGGTCGGTTGGGCATGGATTCCTATAGGCGTTGATAATGATATGGACACTACATGACCAAATGCAATTATTTTCTTAAGTAGAACTTGCTCCAATACCAATCTTTATGCAATCCACAAAGCCCATGTCATTTTTCAGAAGGAAAGGGCTCAGATTACAATATATGAAGATCTCATGTGCAATAATGGCTACATATGTTTGGGCTTTCTAGGAGATAATACTAGGAGAAATAAGGGGATAATAAATATAAAATTTTCTTCAACAATATAAGATCTGTGAATATCCAAGTAAGGAATCTAAACAATCACCAACGTTTACAAATCAAGTTATTTCCTCAAAAAGCTACGAAAGTTTTGGAAGATAGGCAACATTGAGTATAGCTACACATGAATTATTTGATAAATGGATACAAATAAAAATGAGCAAAATTGACACCTGAATTGCATGATAAATAAACACAAAGAAAGATTTCGGCAAAATTGAGCTTGGTTGCATATGAAGTGTATGATGAGCTTAGGGGGCATTTGAAGTGATAAAGTTGCGATCTGGCTGTAAATCAAGTTTATTAAGAGTAGAAATATTAGTCTTACCATCTGTAATGAAGATACAAAGATATCCGGTAGGTAGACATGAGTTTAAATTTTTTTTAAACAAATTCCCTTTTAAATGGTCCGAAGTTATTTTTCGTAGAAAGATCCAAAATCTATTCTACGACTAGACGGTGAATCTTCCTGCATTATACTAGTCGATAGCAAGACCAATATTTTCACTCTCACCAAACTTTGATTTTCAATCCAAATACAATTACATCGATCCAAACGCCTCCTTAGTTGCACATGATGTGTATGATAAATTGACACAAAGAAAGATGGGCAAAATTGAGCTTAGAAGCAAAAGAGATATTCACACAAAGAAAGATGGGCAAAATTGAGTTTACCTGCACATGAAGTGTATGATAAATTGACACAAAGAATCAATGCATTACAAACAGATAAACGGATTTATGGATCAAAACACTGGAATAGGAAACAAAGAGAGGGAACAAACCTGAGAACCGCCGACTCGGCGAGCGCAGAGTAGAGGCGGCAAGAAGCCGAGCTCTCTCCTTCCGATCTCCCGGAACCCACTTTTCGAAGGTCCCTCCATCATCCAAAAGAAGAGAAAAGTTAAGAAGAGTGAAGTGTGCGAAGGAACGTTAAATGGGGAACGTTATGTGGTTGTAACGGGGAAGACGTCTGATGAGGCCTCGGCGGTCGGGCGGTGCGGGCGGCAGGGGTTGAAAGGCCGGTGGATTCCAGCGCCTTCTTCAGTAATTAAAATCTCCGCCCGCTTCAGGTTGCCGCTGGTCTCTTCTGAACCCACGAACCTGCTAGGTTTTTACATTGAGCAATCCTACCAATATCCACCGATTTAAGTGCCGTGGTATAGAATTATACTGAAAATTTGCCGGTACAGGACGTGTCGAATCATTCCGATACGTGCCGGTCACAATATATATATATATATATATATATATATATATATATATATAGAGAGAGAGAGAGTCCCGCTATGGTGCTATTAAGGTTTTCACTGTTAGATCTATCTCGTTAATCATTTTCACCCGTTAGATCATACTATTCAACCAACCACCCACTCAATCCTAGTGAACCACTATCATCTTAACCGTACATTCTTAAAGAGAACTCATCTTATTTATGGCAAATTTTTAAAGAGAACTCATCTTGTTTATGGCACAAACGTTTGGCTTATATTTCCTTAGAGAGAATAAAGAGATTGGTGAAAGAAAAGATCTTACAAGATCTTGACTTTATCGATTTTGGTACTTGTGTGGAATGCATAAAGGAAAAGCATTCCAACCCAAATACCACTAAAGGTACCAAAAGGAGTTCTGAGATTCTTGAAATCATACATACAGATATCTGTGGACCTTTTCCTACTCCTTACTCAATGGTCAGAGATATTTTATCTCATTTATTGATGATCATTCTAGATACATATATCTCTATCTCTTATTTGAAAAAGCTGAAGCGCTCGATACTTTCAAAGCTTATAATGTTGAGGTAGAGAAACAATTGGATAAGAAAATAAAGATTGTTAGGTCCGATAGAGGGGGTGAGTACTATGGAAGATATACGGATAAAGGTCAGATGGCTGGTCCATTTGCTCAATTCCTCGAAGGTGAAGGCATCATTGCTCAGTATACGATGCATGGCATGCCCCAACAAAATGGTGTTGCCAAAAGGAGGAATAGGACGCTTATGGACATGGCAAGGAGTATGATTAGTGACTCTTGTCTTCCATCTTCTCTTTGGAGTGAAGCACTAAAGACAGCGGTGTATGCTTTAAATAGGATTCCATCGAAGGCTGTTTTCAAAACTTTTTTTGAGTTATGGAAAGGATGGAAACCTAATTTAAATCACCTGCATGTATGGGGATGTCCAGCTGAGGTGAGGGTTTATAACCCACATATAAAGAAGCTAGATTTCCGAACAGTCAGTGGATATTTCATTGGCTATGCGGTAAACTCCAAAGGATTCAGATTTTATTGCCCAAATCACCCATCTAAGATAGTTGAGGCCAGAAATGCAAAATTTCTTGAGGATTTTGGAACTAGTGGGAGTGTTATTCCTTAAAAGATGGATTTTGAGAAAATAAGGGATTCAACTGGTTATCCATCAACAGCTAATGATTTAGTTGCTCTTCCAAGAGATCAATTTGATCATATTGGAGATCAACTAATTCTGGAGCATGAAAATTCTGAACCAGTTGAACCTCCCCATGAAGAGCTGTTTCAAGAGGAACAGACAATTATAGAGCCAGCTGCACAGAATAATAAAAATCTGCAGAAAGAGGTTGGCTTAAGAAGATCCTCAAGGCTAAAAGATCGGCAATTTCTGATTATTATGTAGTCTATCTCCAGGAGTCCGACTATGATGTTGGACACCATAAAGACCCATGGACGTTTTCAGAGGCCATGCAGGGAGATAAATCTTCCCTTTGGTATGATGCCATAAAGGAAAAGATGAAATCTATAGCGGATAATAAAGTTTGGGATCTCGTTGAGTTACCACAAGGAGTCAAAGCCGTTGGCTGTAAATGGGTCTTCAAGACCAAAAGGGACTCTTTGGGTAACATCGAACGATATAAGGCCAGACTTGTTGCCAAAGATTTCACTCAAAAGTAAGGCATTGATTATCACGAAACCTTCTCTCCGGTATCCAAGAAGGATTCATTAAGAATTATCATAATTTTGGTAGCTCATTTTGATTTAGAGCTACATCAGATGGATGTGAAAACGGCATTCCTAAATGGGGATATAGAGGAGATAGTCTATATGCAATAGCCCGAAGGTTTTAGCACAGATGAAAATAGTCACATTGTTTGCAGACTAAAGAAGTCTATATACGGACTCAAACAGGCTTCCCGCCAGTGATATATCAAGTTCCATAATGTAATTACTACATTCGGTTTCGTAGAAAATATTATGGATCAGTGTATATACCTTAAGGTTAGTGGGAGTAAATATATTTTCTTAGTCCTGTATATGGATGATATTCTGCTTGCAAGTAGTGATTTAAATTTGCTCAAAGAGACTAAAGATTTTCTTTCTAAGAATTTTGAGATGAAGGATATGGGTGAAGTTTCTTATGTCATTGGCATAAAAATTCACAGAAATAGATCTCAGAAGATTTTAGGTCTATCTCATAAAACCTACATCAAAAGAGTTCTAGAAAGATTTAATATGGCAAATTGTGCACCTACAACTGCGCCTATTGTGAAAGGTGACAGATTCAATCAGAATCAGTGCCTACAGAATACTTTAGAACGAGAGCATATGAAGAGCATACCCTATGCCTCTGCAGTAGGGAGCTTGATGTATGTGCAGGTCTATACCAGACCTGATATAGCTCATGCAGTAGGGATGCTGGGTAGATACCGACATGACCTGATATATATATATATATATATATATATATATGTGTGTGTGTGCCGACATGTAATGATATGAAATGTTTATTTTTTTAACAATAAAATATTTTAATTGCTTATTATGTATTTTAATCAAATCCTTTGAATTTTATTAGAAAAATTACTTACTAATTTTTTTAAAAAAAGGTTTTGAATTGAGTCATCCACACGGAGACTGTATCGTGCCGATATCTTATTGGCACGATATGGCACGATGGGTACGACCTGTGCCAAGTAGCACTTAAATCCTTGCCAATATTAGAAAAAAAAAGCCATAAATCTTACACCTTATCTATTTAATGACTAGTATTATTATATTTTTGTATTTTAACCTCTTTCAGCTGTATTTTATAATGCTTTTGGCATTAAAATCTTTTTTGAATGTCGAAAAAAATAATCGAATAATAATCAAAGCGGAGCTGGCTATAGTATGCCAACTTCGAGGGGCGATTAGGGAGCGAATCCTCGATAGAACTTTTGAGGACCCTGTGGCCCAAGGACTTGTGCAGCTCATCAAGGAAGGCAAGGCACATCCATTTTGGCTTAGAGATGGGATGCTTTGTTTAGATTAATTTTTTGCATAATAACATGAGAATGATCCGCCGGCACTGGATTGATTTATTGGTTTTCGGTTTTCTTATGTGATATGTATTTGGCTTCCGAAAAATTTTAAAATGCAAATTATTTTTCCGCTGCGTCTTTCTTTTGTGCCGGTTATTTTCTAACAGTGGTATCAGTGTCACGCCCCGCCGGCCCTTTAACACCAACTAGGTGGAAAGGATAACCTCACGGGCGCATGCCCCAGACCCGCCGAACGGATAGAGTCCTTTCTACCCGCCCAAGGCGTCACAACACAAGCTTATCCACAATGTTCCAACTAGGAACGGAGTACAAGAGTTGCACAAGGAAAGCATCAACATAAAGAAGTTCTACTTCTATTACATCACAAGGCACAATATACATGTCCAAATTTTTCTTTTCTTCCACTTTCATTCCATACATCATGTTCCAAAACTATGGAATATACAACATTCATACAAGAATGAAAATACCCTATGCTATCATAGTCCAAAATAGGGGTACAACTCTATGCATCACCAAAATGGAAGGGCCGCTATCTAAAGAGCCAAACCCTTGCCTCGCTCCGCCGCCTCACTCGCGGAAGGACCTGGAAAATGTGGGGTGAGAACTATAAACATAGTTCCCAGTGGGTAAGGCCACCCAAGAGAGAAGCTCGACCCACCAGGTCCAAAGAAACACCACATTTGCATAAGTTAGATCATATATAACTATGCAACAATATTTACATGCTTAGTAAATAAACATAAAGGATGCAACCAAATGAAATATAATTTATCATTCTCTCATAGGTTCATCCTATATTCCGCATTGACTAAGTTCTTTTACTTGTCATTTACTTATGGTTTCGGAATCGCCGTCTCACCATAATTGTCTCAACATTCGAGGAGGGAACTCGTCACCTCCAATTCGAGTCGCGAACTCGTCGCCTACTCAGGATAGCGAAATCGTCGCCTACCCCGTCACAATACCGCCAATACATGGCATAGATAGCGAAATCGTCGCATATCCGGGATAGCAACCTTGTTGCACATCCCAACTCGACACCGCCCACTCATGGCGAGGTAGCGAAATCGTCGCCTACCCGGGATGGCAAAAACGTCGCACATCCCGTGTCGTCACCGCCAACTCGTGGCATGGTAGCGAAATCGTCGCCTACCCGGGATAGCAAAATCGTCGCACATCCCGATATTCACATTACTTACTTGCCAACCTAAGTCTCTTGATCTTAGGTTCAAGTCACTAAGTCTCACCTATGTTTGATAACACTAGGTTTACTTTCCCGTTCTCAACCTAGGTTCCATGACTTTAGGTTCCAATTCCATGTCCAACCTATGTTCAATAACACTAGGTTAAGTTCTCACATATTCCAACCTATGTTCAATGGCACTAGGTTAAATATCACTTGTTTCAACCTATGTTCAATGACACTAGGTTTAATCATACATGTTCCAACCTATGTTCAACAACACTAGGTTAAATTCTCACATGCAACCATACAACAAGTATAGATAATTGAATTATACTTGGATGTCCATATCATGCAATAGGAGTTCATTGTTCTACCTATCATGATTTCTACCATTGCCAACATGCAAGTTCTAGGGTTCACATACATATACCATTTTGTTCTTAATGGATAATTACCCTAGACATGGAAGTGACCTAATCACTTCGGTAAACACAAACCCACCTCAAGAGCTTCCAAATCCTTGTGTTCTTCAAGCTCCTAAGTGTCCAAGCTTGGAGTTCTTGCTTCAACCCAAGCTTCTACAAGAAAAAGGTTCGTTACTCATTACGAACCCTAAATCCGTCTCAACATGCGAAATCAAGTGTTCTAACATGATTTCCTATGCCTCAATTGCAATTATCGAAGGTCCAAATATTTTTAGAACCCTTCATTGCAAAAGCCCTCATTCTACCTAGGGTTTGCATGCATGCAAGCCAAACCCTAGATTTCGTGGCCAATCTTCCACCATTTGTGATCTAGATTGCCAAGGGTTCCCAAAAACCTCATTTCAAATGATTAAATCCAAGGTTTGAACCCAAAACGTGAGGTACTAACCTTAATCACGAAATCTCCAAGCTTCTTCTTGCACCAAGAAGCCTCCTTTCTCCTTTGGAAGCCTTCTCCAAGATCAATCCACCACTTCTCCAAGCTTTTGGAGAGATCTCTAGAGAGAGAAAGTGAGAGGAGAGGGAGAGGAGTGTTGGGGAAGAGGAGCTCTGTGAAAGGGGAGTGTTCCCAGCCTTTCAAATACCCCATGGCATGTGAAAAGACCAAAATGCCCCTCTCCACATAAAAACACAACACCCAGCCAACTCTGGGCATTGTATACCGGTATGCCCATTTGCATACCGGTATACGGGGGTTAATTCCGGTATACCCTCAGGGATTCCGCAGAACCCGAGAGCAGAGCTCACTGTTTCGACCATCACATACCGGTATACCATTTCACATACCGGTATACCTCGAGAAATCCCGCAAACCCGAGAGCTGGGTTTCTCGGTTTAACACAGCATTCCGGTATACTGTCTCACATACCGGTATACCAAGCTCCAATTCCGGTATTAGAATTCACATACCGGAATCCAGTGCAGACTTCACCAATTCTGCAGTTTTAACTTATCGAAGTCCGTTTTCACGCCTCTTTTGCGCCGAAAACACTTCGCACAAGTCCCGAACTTGGCCAAAGCCTCACATATAGCCTCTTATGCCATTTTCTCACTAGAACTCTACAATTTGTAGAAGTTCAGTACGATGCACTGAAATTCAGTGTACTACATTCCACCCCCCTTAAAGAGAGTTTCGGCCGCGAAACTAAAATCATACCTCAGCTGGACTCAGCGAAGAGGTAAGGAAACCGCTCTTTCATTGAGCTTTCCAATTCCCATGTAGCTTCGCGCTCACCGTGATTTGTCCATTGTACTTTTACATAAGGAATTTCACGGTTCCTCAAACTTTTCACCTCGTGATCCATGATACACAAGGGAAACCCCTCATAAGTCATATCCTCATGAAGCTCCATAGGCACATACTCGAGGACGTGCGCCGGATCATATACATACTTGCGGAGGGTCGATACATGGAACACATTGTGTACCCCCGCAAGTTTTGGCGGCAAAGCTAGCCGATATGCCACGGATCCCACACGCTCCAAAACCTCATAAGGTCCAATGTAACGGGGACTCAACTTACCCCGCACACCAAATCGCTTCACCCCTCTCATGGGTGAGACCTTCAAGAAGACGCGGTCTCCTACCGCGAACTCCAAATCTCGTCGACGCCGATCCGCATAACTCTTTTGTCTAGATTGCGCCGTCGATAAGCGTTCGCGTGCCAAGCGGACCTTTTCCTCCGCTTCACGCAACACGTCCGGTCCTAAGACCCTTCTCTCGCCGACTTCACTCCAATGAATAGGAGAGCGGCATTTTCTTCCATACAAAACCTCAAAAGGTGCCATACCGATGCTAGCTTGATAGCTATTATTGTAAGCAAATTCAGCCATCGGCAAATGAGTAGGCCACGCACCTTTGAAGTCCAACACACACGCTCGTAGCATATCCTCCAAAATCTGAATTGTCCTTTCCGATTGACCGTCAGTTTGAGGATGAAATGCTGAACTGAAATCGAGCCGTGTACCCAAAGCTTCTTGCAAGCTTTTCCAAAAATGCGATGTGAAACGGGGATCTCGATCTGAAACAATCGAGGTCGGAACCCCGTGCAACCGCATAATCTCGTCGAGGTAGACTTGCGCCAACTTGTCCCCCGACCAAGTGGTGTGGATTGGCAAAAAGTGTGCCGACTTTGACAAACGATCCACCACCACCCATATCGCATCGTGGCCACCTAGCGATCGAGGTAAGCCCACGACAAAATCCATCGCGATATTTTCCCACTTCCAAACTGGAATGGGCAATCCTTGCAATTTTCCCGCCGGAAAGCGACGCTCGGCCTTTACTTGTTGGCATACTAAGCACTGTGCCACAAAGCGTCCAACATCAAGTTTCATCCCCGGCCACCAATAATGCAATTTGAGGTCCTTATACATTTTGGTGCCGCCCGGGTGAATCGCATAGGGAGAAGTGTGAGCTTCTTTCAAGATTTCCCTACGAATGTCCTCAACTTTCGGCACGCACAATCGGTTTCGAAACCGAATTGCGTCCCTCGAGTCCACATGAAAATCACCGGCACGCCCGCTCTCGATAGTACCCCGCACCTTTTGGAGCTCCGGATCACCGGATTGCTTTTCCTTTATTCTCTCCAACAAGGTCGGCCACACCTCGAGACTCATAAGTTTAGCGGGAACGCCCGGGGCCACGATCTCCAAATCGAATCGGCCCATTTCCTTGATCAACGGCATTTGTCCCGTCATCTCGATTGCAAAGTTCTCCACGGATTTTCTACTGAGCGCATCGGCCACCACATTGGCTCTACCGGGGTGGTACAAGATGGTTAAGTCATAGTCTTTTATCAACTCCAACCACCTCCGCTGCCTCAAGTTCAACTCCTTTTGAGTGAATAAATATTTTAAACTTTTGTGATCCGTGTAGACCTCACAATGCTCACCGTATAGGTAGTGTCTCCACAACTTAAGTGCGAAGACCACCGCCGCAAGCTCTAAGTCGTGGGTGGGATAATTCTGCTCATAGCTCTTCAGCTGTCGAGAGGCGTATGCTATTACTTGTCCTCTTTGCATAAGCACACACCCAAGACCACGACGTGATGCATCACTATACACCACATAACCCTCCCCCGCAATCGGCAAGGCGAGTACCGGAGCCGAAGTCAACCTTTCCTTTAGCTCCTTAAAGCTTTGGTCGCATTCCTCGCTCCAAATATATTTGGCTCCCTTGCGGGTAAGACGCGTTAGTGGACCGGAGATTTTTGAAAATCCCTCCACGAACCGCCGATAGTACCCCGCAAGACCCAAAAAGCTTCGTACTTCCGTGACATTGGTCGGGCGAGGCCAATCCTTGACTGCCTCTACTTTCATAGGGTCCACAGCTACTCCTCCTGCGGAAATTACGTGACCCAAGAAAGCAACCTCACGGATCCAAAATTCGCACTTTTTCAATTTGGCGAACAACTTGTTCTCTCGAAGAACTTGAAGCACAATCCTCAAGTGCTCTTTATGTTCCTCTTCACTCCGAGAGTAGACAAGAATATCATCTATGAACACAACCACAAATTGATCCAATAGTGGTTTGAACACACGGTTCATTAAATCCATGAACGCTGCCGGGGCATTGGTAAGCCCAAAAGGCATAACCGTGAATTCATAATGTCCATACCGCGTCCTAAACGCGGTCTTATGCACATCTCCGGTTTGATCTTCAATTGGTGATAACCGGATTGTAAATCAATCTTTGAATATACCCGAGACCCTTGCAACTGATCGAACAAGTCATCAATTCGTGGTAACGGGTACTTATTCTTGACGGTCACTTTGTTCAACTCGCGGTAATCCACACACAACCGCAGCGAACCGTCCTTTTTCCTCACAAATAGAACAGGGGCTCCCCAAGGTGACACACTTGGCTTTACGAAACCCTTGTCCATCAAATCTTGCAATTGTGCTTTCAATTCCTTCAGTTCCGCGAGTGCCATCCTGTACGGGGCCTTAGAGATCGGCGCCGTACCCGGGAGCAAATCTACCACAAATTCTATTTCCCGATCCGGTGGCATTCCGGGCAACTCCATCGGAAACACATCCGGGAACTCTTGGACTATAGGAATGTCCTCGAGCCCCAACACTTCCTTACGGTCATCCACTACCGTCGCCAAGTAGGCAATGCAACCACTAGCAATGAGCTTTCTTGCTTGCGACGTGGACACCATTGAAGCAAAGAGCGAACTCTTACACCCACGGTACACAAACTCTTTGTGCCCGGGTTCTTTAAACTTCACTATCCGGCTCTCACAATCGATGGTAGCGTGATACTTAGAGAGCCAATCCATTCCTAGGATCAAATCATATTCGTTCATTCGATTTAATACCAGCAAATCGGCTGGCATGATCCAGTTTTCAACCCTCACGGGGCAATCTACACACGCGTGATGTACGCAAAAAGTGTGTTCAGGTACTTGTACCGTTCTTGCATGTGTGGCATCTATGATTTCTATTCCATGTGCTATAGCAAATGATCGAGCAATGAATGAATGCGATGCACCAGTATCAAACAAAGCTCTACATCGAATGCCTTTAATTAACACAATACCTGCCACGACGTCCTCCTGAGTAGCAGGCTCCTCCACCTGCGAGGCAAATACCCGTCCACTGGGTGCCGGCCGCTGGCCCTCCACTGGTCTCGACGGCTGGGTACGGCCCGCCGACATCGCCGCGGGTGGGATGCCCGCAAGCTGCCTCGGTGGCGCAAACGCCGACGCCGACGACGGTGCTCGGCTATCATCCGTCGGGCAGTTGTACCGCATGTGCCCCTGCTGTCCGCACTTGTAGCATCGGCCCTCACGATAGTCGCACTGCTGAGGGGCGTGGGGGCCGCTACAAATCGGGCACGAGGTCGAGGGTCGGTTCCGTCGAGACCCTCGAGACTGATTTTGCGATTGCGAGTGCTTCGGGGGCCCGTCGAGACCCCCGGTCGAGCTTCTTTCCTTTCTCTTTATCCTTCTCCTTCTCCCAAGAATTTTGCGCTCCTCGCGCGCACATGAGTGCTCCACCCAAAGAGCACGGTCCAAGACCTCCGCAAAGGTCCGCAGCTTAAGGGCGTGCACCGCCCGAAAGATATCCGGTCGAAGTCCGCGCACGAAGCAATCAACCTTGTCTAGCTCCCCGCGAACAACGTGCGGCACGCAATTGATGATGTACGAGAACTCCCTCTCGTACTCGCGTACCGAGCGGTTCCCCTGCTTTAACTTGCGGAACCTCTCCTGAAGCTTTCTTTTCTCGCTATCGGGGAAGTAGGTGGCGAACACCATGCCCCGAAACTCCTCCCACGACGGTGGTGGAAGGCTAGGGAGTCGATCACGCCGCGCCCCCTTCCACCACACCTTTGCCGACCGCTCTAGACAATGAACGGCGAGGTGCACCTTGTCCCTCTCCAAGGTATAAAGGTCCTCGAAGAGCGTCTCGATAGCGTCGATCCATGTTTCTACGTCCCACGGATCCACGTTCTCCCCGCTAAAGATAGGCGGGTTGAACTTTTTGAACCTCATGAGAGCCGCAAGTGCGCGCTCTCGCTCCGCATCCTCCATGTCGGAGTCGGGCATAGGGGCACCCGACCCCTCGGCCACAGTCGGTGGCGCGGGTGGCACCACGGCTGGCGCCGGTGTCACCTCCTCGGCCGGTGCCGAAGCAGAGGCCGGAGGTACTCCCGATCTCTCCTCTCTAGTCGCAGCCGTCTGCCGCGCCATCTCGTCTTGGAGCCTTTTAATTTGCTCCTCCTGTCGCTGCATGGCTTCGGCCTGTCGCCGAACCACGCCCATTAACTCGGTCAACTCATTGCGAAGAGCCGAGTTCTCGCCCTCCCCGAGTTGTTCGGGAGCCGCACCCGATCCTCCGGGCCCAGCCTTCTTAGGAGGCCGTCCACGTACCATTATCCTGAAAACACAATGACTTTGGTCATTTCATGACATTCAAAGTCATTTGCGACATAACATTTCACGAAAATAAACGTGAACCCAATCTAGGCGAAAGTCACACAAGGGTCCTTATCCCCCTCACTTGGTTTTCATGTTGTCGGCCGCCAACATGAACACACTTTGTGAAGAATAAGACACACCTCGAATCTACCTCTATTTCCAACTAGAGGCATAAGGACATAACCCAATCACTTATCTTTCGCCACATCAAAGATCTCGTCACTCACGAGCCTACACTCCTAGGGTCATTTCCATCCTAGGGTTTCTTAGGTCAACCTAGACCGTTTCTACGCTCTGATACCACCTCAGTCTGTCACGCCCCGCCGGCCCTTTAACACCAACTAGGTGGAAAGGATAACCTCACGGGCGCATGCCCCAGACCCGCCGAACGGATAGAGTCCTTTCTACCCGCCCAAGGCGTCACAACACAAGCTTATCCACAATGTTCCAACTAGGAACGGAGTACAAGAGTTGCACAAGGAAAGCATCAACATAAAGAAGTTCTACTTCTATTACATCACAAGGCACAATATACATGTCCAAATTTTTCTTTTCTTCCACTTTCATTCCATACATCATGTTCCAAAACTATGGAATATACAACATTCATACAAGAATGAAAATACCCTATGCTATCATAGTCCAAAATAGGGGTACAACTCTATGCATCACCAAAATGGAAGGGCCGCTATCTAAAGAGCCAAACCCTTGCCTCGCTCCGCTGCCTCACTCGCGGAAGGACCTGGAAAATGTGGGGTGAGAACTATAAACATAGTTCCCAGTGGGTAAGGCCACCCAAGAGAGAAGCTCGACCCACCAGGTCCAAAGAAACACCACATTTGCATAAGTTAGATCATATATAACTATGCAACAATATTTACATGCTTAGTAAATAAACATAAAGGATGCAACCAAATGAAATATAATTTATCATTCTCTCCTAGGTTCATCCTATATTCCGCATTGACTAAGTTCTTTTACTTGTCATTTACTTATGGTTTCGGAATCGCCGTCTCACCATAATTGTCTCAACATTCGAGGAGGGAACTCGTCACCTCCAATTCGAGTCGCGAACTCGTCGCCTACTCAGGATAGCGAAATCGTCGCCTACCCCGTCACAATACCGCCAATACATGGCATAGATAGCGAAATCGTCGCATATCCGGGATAGCAACCTTGTTGCACATCCCAACTCGACACCGCCCACTCATGGCGAGGTAGCGAAATCGTCGCCTACCCGGGATGGCAAAAACGTCGCACATCCCGTGTCGTCACCGCCAACTCGTGGCATGGTAGCGAAATCGTCGCCTACCCGGGATAGCAAAATCGTCGCACATCCCGATATTCACATTACTTACTTGCCAACCTAAGTCTCTTGATCTTAGGTTCAAGTCACTAAGTCTCACCTATGTTTGATAACACTAGGTTTACTTTCCCGTTCTCAACCTAGGTTCCATGACTTTAGGTTCCAATTCCATGTCCAACCTATGTTCAATAACACTAGGTTAAGTTCTCACATATTCCAACCTATGTTCAATGGCACTAGGTTAAATATCACTTGTTTCAACCTATGTTCAATGACACTAGGTTTAATCATACATGTTCCAACCTATGTTCAACAACACTAGGTTAAATTCTCACATGCAACCATACAACAAGTATAGATAATTGAATTATACTTGGATGTCCATATCATGCAATAGGAGTTCATTGTTCTACCTATCATGATTTCTACCATTGCCAACATGCAAGTTCTAGGGTTCACATACATATACCATTTTGTTCTTAATGGATAATTACCCTAGACATGGAAGTGACCTAATCACTTCGGTAAACACAAACCCACCTCAAGAGCTTCCAAATCCTTGTGTTCTTCAAGCTCCTAAGTGTCCAAGCTTGGAGTTCTTGCTTCAACCCAAGCTTCTACAAGAAAAAGGTTCGTTACTCATTACGAACCCTAAATCCGTCTCAACATGCGAAATCAAGTGTTCTAACATGATTTCCTATGCCTCAATTGCAATTATCGAAGGTCCAAATATTTTTAGAACCCTTCATTGCAAAAGCCCTCATTCTACCTAGGGTTTGCATGCATGCAAGCCAAACCCTAGATTTCGTGGCCAATCTTCCACCATTTGTGATCTAGATTGCCAAGGGTTCCCAAAAACCTCATTTCAAATGATTAAATCCAAGGTTTGAACCCAAAACGTGAGGTACTAACCTTAATCACGAAATCTCCAAGCTTCTTCTTGCACCAAGAAGCCTCCTTTCTCCTTTGGAAGCCTTCTCCAAGATCAATCCACCACTTCTCCAAGCTTTTGGAGAGATCTCTAGAGAGAGAAAGTGAGAGGAGAGGGAGAGGAGTGTTGGGGAAGAGGAGCTCTGTGAAAGGGGAGTGTTCCCAGCCTTTCAAATACCCCATGGCATGTGAAAAGACCAAAATGCCCCTCTCCACATAAAAACACAACACCCAGCCAACTCTGGGCATTGTATACCGGTATGCCCATTTGCATACCGGTATACGGGGGTTAATTCCGGTATACCCTCAGGGATTCCGCAGAACCCGAGAGCAGAGCTCACTGTTTCGACCATCACATACCGGTATACCATTTCACATACCGGTATACCTCGAGAAATCCCGCAAACCCGAGAGCTGGGTTTCTCGGTTTAACACAGCATTCCGGTATACTGTCTCACATACCGGTATACCAAGCTCCAATTCCGGTATTAGAATTCACATACCGGAATCCAGTGCAGACTTCACCAATTCTGCAGTTTTAACTTATCGAAGTCCGTTTTCACGCCTCTTTTGCGCCGAAAACACTTCGCACAAGTCCCGAACTTGGCCAAAGCCTCACATATAGCCTCTTATGCCATTTTCTCACTAGAACTCTACAATTTGTAGAAGTTCAGTACGATGCACTGAAATTCAGTGTACTACAATCAGAGCCGACTCTCATGTTTTATGTAAAAATATTTAAGATCTGTACGGTTCGATCTCATTTTTTGGATTCTTTCGACGATTAGATCGTTATCGTTTTATTATTTTGCATGTGCTATGATTTGTTGTTTTATACAACAATATCGTCATGTGAAAATGCAAGGTAACGTATTGTATAGTTCCAAAAAATTTAATCGAGATTCGAGACGGATCGGTTGCAGTTTTTATATAACTAAGTATATAGGAGATGATCATGAACTAGACCAGACCTCTATGATGTGATCATGGATGTATCCGAATATTTTTTAGATGATATGATATTTTTTTATAGGTGTAATTTACACAATTATTTGTTATATAGTTTCCGGTATTTGTGAATAGGGCCTGCGTGCCTTTGTTCTTCTCTTTAAATTAATATGTAATTTATTGGGATCTGCGTATCCCTACTAGTCTAATTTGTAATAATTAGATTAGGTAAGATTAGGGTTCCATAGGGGAGTGTGCACCGCAAGAGTTGACGGACTGAGGTCGTAATTTTTATGGCACTGTGGCACACATTAGACCCAGGAGAAGAAGATTGAATGGTCGCAGACGGGATCTATTTGACCACATAAGATGCTGCTAAATCCGGAAGTTGAAGAATAGCTAGCATTTCTCAAAAGTTGAGAATGTGTATGTGAATGTCACAATTACCCTATAGACCGATTTGACTCATTGGCTCGAGTCAAATCATAAAAGTTCATGATCATCCCCTTTAGCTTACTATTATTTATTTATTTTGTGTGTATGTGATACATGCCATTTTTATATCATGAGATGTGATATGTGAATGTTTCTGTGATGATGAGACCAAATTAATAAAGCTCTAATCTCCCTATAATATATTAAGTAGGAACGAAGGGGTATATGATACTCTATCGTGGCCTTCCACCAATCACAGGGTGAGAGTACTGTTTCGACATTGAGTAGTCACGCATGGTCCCATGGGGCTACTTGTGTTTGGGCAGTGCGAACATCTTGTCATACGATGCTACAAGATGGAATTACCAACGGATCCAAGAAACTGTCCGGTGAGGGTCTTTTGGTGGTTCCATACTTGTAGGAAAGATGGGTTCGACTTAACTAGGGCATTTGCACCAAGAAACTGTCCGGTGAGGTGTAAAACCCTAGAGGTCGAAGGATGATCAGATCGTACATAAGATGTGCCGAGGTAAGGTGTTACCCGCTCACTAAATTACGACTTTCCAAGAAACCGTCCGGTGAGGTAAGTCATAATTTATGAGACCCCGATCCCCGCTAGAAATATCAAGGGTTGATGATTATCGTCTTTCCACCTAGGGAGTGTGAAAATTCGATAAATTTAGTGGGAGGTACCTATTGGATTTAAAGGCCCTAATCTAATAGGATAAAAATGATTAATACTTAATTAAATAATCATTTTTTTTGCTACACGCTTGACCTTATTTGAACCAATTTTTGAATCTCTCAACAGCTAACTGATTGGGTAGGATATAGAGAATTGTTCTCAATTTCGAAGTGCACAGTCGACATATTTAACTACATCCTAATCTCTCATTTGGAGATTCGTAAGTAAGAAAATATAATTTCAACATAAGTACGACATCATTAATTACACATTAGAGCAATTAGTTGCTTAAGTAAACAAAACTATTAATATTTATAGTATGTTGTGAAAAACATACCGAATATTTATGGTTTATTACATTTCATACAAGAGTTGTATAATAAATGATGTCGTCTTTTCAAATATAAGATATTAAAGATATACATACAAGAGTTGTATGATAAGTGTTGTTGAATGCATGACATTAGATGTCTACATACAAGAGTTGTATGGTAGGCGGAGTCATATACTTGATATGAGATATCAAGTTTTCATAGTACTCAAACTTGCAGGATAGACCTCTGTGATCGTCACAGGTAGGGTTGTTATGAGATAACATGAACCCTAATAAAAGATGTCGAACTAACTTCTAATTCCAGATAGTTAATTGAATATGATAAGTTCAGTGTCTTACTGGTTAAGTTGAAAACTATTTCTTTTAAAAGGATGGGCATCGAGAGTGATATATCCTTTGTACTGAAAATGTGCAAGAGTTGCCATATTAGCTCAAAGAAAAGATACGAATTTACCATCTGATTAAAAACTTAAATGCTATCTTTAAGAACTGATATACATTTTTACTTTGAGAAAGTATAATTAAATCTATTTTCAAAATTGATTATTATATAATTTATTTGAAAAGTATCAGTACCTTAAAGAATGGCTTTAATTTTTATAAAATGGTAAATTGCACAGTTCAAATATGATAAGGAAGTCAACAAATTTGATGTAAACTAGAGGTTAGAGAATCAAGAGTACATGTGGCACTTGTGATTGGGTTGCATCGGTACGGATGGGATAAACAGATTGGCTAATAATAGTTTTGAGTTTTTATTCGAAACCATACCCAATCTGTGAGTTCAGTTCCAAACTGATATAACTAAATCATCCTTTGTGAGACAAAGTATAGTAGCCGGTAGATACTCACCTTAATGCGTAGTGATGTATATTGATCATATGATGATCATCGATGATTCTCTAATGTTTCATTACCTTTACTAATGAAGGTCATAGTAAATGTATATGGATCTTATAGATCACGAAACTAAGTACTTTGAAGAGTTCAAAGAAAGTTCAAAAAGAAAGTTAAGCATAAGAAAGGGTAATAATACTCATCGATTGGATCGAGTGGGCTATTGCCTTAGTATTGAGCATTACATCACCTCTAAGTGTATCGACATTCCTTACCGTCTCCTTTTAATACTCAAAGGAGAAGTCGTATCTTGTAAGACTCGGTACAAGTTAAAGTTAACTGTGTAATTGTATTATTTTTCACTCTACAGATGTGCCAGTTTTGTCAATGTATTCCCACTAAGAGTAGTCCCTTCCGAAATTTTTGCCTATAATATCGCATAAGATGCGGAAAGATAGAAGGCAATTATTATGACTTGTAGATGTCCATCATTTGTTTTCGGAACATAAAATAGATGGATGGATACTGCATCTAGTGCATATAGACTCAATCAATCTCAAAGAGTTGAGATATTATATTTTCTTCCCAGAAAAAGATTTGTATTAACATATTTATTTTATCGAAAAAAAGTTTATTATAAAAGAAGCGGTGGGAGAAATTTATATGGCTCAACAAAATGTCTCTTGAGCGGTGAGTCTATAAGTGCTAAATTGTATTACCTACGTGTACACATAAGATCTAACATATTTTCTCAATCTCAGATCAAACTGGATTTGATCATGAGGTATTGGAAGAAAGTGTTTTTCTAAAAGAGATAATAATTATCTTAAATGTGAAGAAATGATATGAGATATCGATCCGAGAAGATAGATGCATACAAGCAAATTTGAATGGATGTTGTATGGGTCTTAAATTCTTGACTCTCTATAAGGCATGGTACCTTGTGAGTCTTTAGAATTGAAGATTTGTATAAATAAAAGGTAGAGACCTTTGAAACTCCATCACCAACAAAATATTATGGTCAAAGAGAAAGTCTCGACTATAATGATAGCATTGTGGTGGATATTATAATCTATTTTTTCTTGTTACACATGGTGATATGAGATATCATAGTTGATCCTTAATTTATGTTATTAAGGAAAGCTACTGTTGGGAACAGTGGAAGAATTTCCTCACAAACTGTAAATGGATCTAAACGATCTTCTTGGAAATATGACGTCTGCTTTAAAATGCGAGCTAAGTGTTTGGTGCATCGAAAGTATGGACGAGTCAAAAGTGTACAAGAGATATAGTGGGAGTACAGAAAGTGTTTTACGTATTGTACGTAAATAATATTTGATATTTGAGAAACTTAATCAGTATGATAATATTGGTTGTCAAGAACTTCTCGATGAAAAATCTAGCTATACATTTTTTATCTGAAGAATGTGGATTTATAGAGATAGATCTGATAAATTGCTTGAACTGCGTGCATAGGAGATCCTGTTGAAGAGGTCAACAAGATTGGATTTTAATGAGAGACATTATTATCCTTCGGGAGGAAGTCGTCTCTAACAGCATGTGTGACATACTAAGAAAGGATGCACTTGTGTGGGATCCCTTATGATTCGATATTTGGAACCTACACATGTATTATTCTATGTGTGATGATTGATACAGTAAATATTACTGACAGATATTACCTGATGCTTGCGAAGCATTAACACTGAAGAGAGAAGAGAGAGATTTCATGAGATTGTATTAGAGTTGATATTGCTTGAAGAGTTAGAGCAAGATAATATGAAGGCTAAGTGTGGCACTGCATGAGATGCACTACAGAATGTGTTCTGGTTCATGGAGTTTAGAACTCCATATGGTTCATATAGAGCCTAGGTCTCATTAATGATCCAGACATATTTAGTGGATAGAAATGATTTATACTCCCAGTAAATTGCTAAGTAGAAAATTATAACCATGAATAGTTCAGTGGATGCACTAGTTAAAAAGCTTACTCTCCAAGGGTTGAAGAGTTGATTTTAAATGACGCACATGAGATATGTGACTGTTTGGCTTTAGTGCAAGTGGGAGATTGTTAGTTATATGCCCAAAAGTCAATCTGGTGACACTAGCTTAAGGGTATTTACGTATTAATTATTTATAATGGGCATATATCTATTCATGTCTATTGTATAGCAGTGCAATATTGACGTGAATCGTCCATAGAGTCTTTGTTTGAGAAGACATATTCCTAAGAGTTAGGAATTTGAGATATGTACTTTTCTGTATGAGATTCTTTAAATGCTCCTAGCCAGAGGAATATTACAGGGACGGTGATATTCCGGATAGGCCGGTGTATGCTATGTTTCTAATTGAGGTGACGAATCTCAAGTCACTAGTGTAGGGACACTAGAACAAGCATACAGGTGCTTATTAGAGAACAAGTACACTGAGCGTGACCATTTAGTTGAACAGTCACATGGTTCCATACTCGCCAGTGACAAGTTTATTGTTACAGTTGTGTGAAGTACTCTTCAGACCTGAGTGTGACACCCCAGGTAGTCCTATATAAAAGATATAATAGGGCTAACCTCTCAACCCGGCTTAAGCATTTTGGGTGGTGGCTAGGCCCAAGAGGTTGAGAGAGTTGAGCGTGCTAGGACGGGAGTAGTCCTAGGATGGGTGACCCCCTGGGAAGTCCGGGGCATCACAGTTGGTATCAGAGCCAGTTACCAGCCGGAAGTGTGAGATGAGTCTCGGCTGAGCCAGGTGTAGTTATGGGTAGAGCATGGCTCCCCAGGGTTTATGGGTAGAGCGCGGCTCCCCCGGTAGGCTAGCGAGATGAGTCTCACACCGCCTGGTACTTGTGATTCGGAGCCTGACGTGGACGTCAGGGCTTAAAGGGGGGGGAGATTGTGACACCCCAGGTAGTCCTATATAAAAGATATAAAAGATATAATAAGGCTAACCTCTCAACCCGGCTTAAGCATTTTGGGTGGTGGCTAGGCCCAAGAGGTTGAGAGAGTTGAGCATGCTAGGACGGGAGTAGTCCTAGGCTGGGTGACCCCTTGGGAAGTCCTGGGCGTCACACTGAGGCATCATAGTTGCTTCACGTATAGGTTGCTATCGTTTGACAGTACTAATACTTAGACTCTAGACACGGGTCTATGTTCGGTACTGATTGGCTGTAGTAATTTATACGGGGAGGCATGTGAATGCACAATAAGGAATCTAACACTCTCAATGATGAGGGAGAACGTCCTATGCAATCTATCGGTCTCAACTCGAAAAATCTCTGGCCAGGGTACATGGTATGTGAAAAGAGTTTTCAACTGTGTTACCATATTGAGTTGATTTCAGATATTCTAGTCATATGGTCGAATGATAAGGTTTGGCGAGTAACCATGACCTTAGTTCGATTGGGACATTGTATGTTGGAAGGAATTAATCACACGGCAATTGTAAGTAGAAAGGTTCATACTTCATCACGATTCTGGAGTGCCGTGATATACTGCTAGGTGTCATTCACGGACGGTGAGAGAATATGAATGATTCGAGTTGAATTGTTCTTATTTATCGATTAGAAGAGTTCTTATTAAATATCAAAGAGTTTGATGTTGAGCTCCACTGCCGAATGGTAATGAACCTATGCGGTCACACACATTAGGAATTGTGTGCATCCGAATCGTATGGATAGAGTCGTTCACTAAAGAGTTTAGTGTAAGCAATGAAGATAAGAGGAAGCTGCTTAATTAAATTAGATTTAATTATTCAACTCAGTTATTACTGATAGTCCTAATTAGATTAGGTTCTTAGAATCAGTTTGAGAATTATGCGCGAGATTTAAATTTATCCCTAATTGGGTTAGTGGATAATATTTAATCATAAAAGATATTTAAATGAGATTTAAATATTTAATAAGTAATCTTATTGGATAAGAATAAAATTAGATAAGATCTAATTAAATATGGAGAGATTAATATTTATCTCTAATTGGATTAGAGAATAATTAAATATTCATAATATCTTATGAGATAAGATTTTAACTAAATTTGATCTAATTGGATAAGTATGAATATTTAATTTTATTGAAGAGAGAAAATTTTATTAGATAAGATTTTTCTAAATAGGATTCTATATATATACATATATAGATTTATATAAATATGAGATTAACTAAGAAAAAAAAAAAGAGAAAAGAAAGAGCCGTACGGCATGTAATGCCGTACGGATGTAGGTATTCTAATTAAGGTGCCATGCACTTTAATTAATTAGATGTATAATGCATTTTGATGTATATACATATTGAGATCAATCTCTCTCCGATTTCTCTCTCGCGCGCGTGTTTCTCTCCGATCAACTTCTCTACCCTTCATCGACTAATGGATCATGAAGGGATTGCTAGCACCGTCCAGATGGTCCGTGACTCATCCGGTTCGTGAGACGAAGATCGATCGGATATGCGCCGATTCCGTGTGGATACGCGTAGAGGCCGGGCACGTGCGCGGCTATATCGAAACCTCAGTTTGCCAAAGTCAGTTTCAACCGTACAGTAGATCAAGAGTTTGCCAAAGTCAGTTTCAACCGTACAGTAGATCAAGAGACCTTAACTGGTCCACGGTAAGATCTCTAAACATAAAGAGTTTTGTTTAGATTAAATTTTTGCATAATAACATGAGAATGATCCGCCGGCACTGGATTGATTTATTGGTTTTCGGTTTTCTTATGTGATATGTATTTGGCTTCCGAAAAATTTTAAAATGCAAATTATTTTTCCGCTGCGTCTTTCTTTTGTGCTGGTTATTTTCTAACACTTGTCACAAGAGAGTACCAGGTGTACATGCCCAAATACAGCACCCTTTGTCAAGAGTTTGTAAAGGAGTGCCATGATGCCACGTAGGTAGGCCACCTAGGGCAAAAATGAACATAAACGCTGCTTGGGCTGCATACTTCTGGCCCCGAATGCGTGAAGATGTGGAGGCCTAGGTATAGACTTGCCTAATGTGCTAACAAAATAAAGTTAAGCACTAGAGGCCATGCGGCCTCCTTGAGCTTCTATCTATGCTAACCTGTCCATAGGAAAGCATTTCACGGACTTCATCTCAGCTTACTTATGGTAGGGAAGTTGGAGCCCCTCTTTGTGGTAGTGGACGGCTTCTACGAGTACGAGACCTTCATCATTACACTAGCAGACTGCACAGTGAAAAAATAGTGTGGCTTTTCATCATCCATGTGATTATGTTGTGGGAGATCCTGAAGAGCATCTTTAGCGACCGTGACTCCTGATTTACTGGCAAATTCTCTATGGATGTGTTTTGAATCTTGGGATCAAAGTTGCACTTCTCCATTAGCTTCCACTAGTAAATGGAGAGACCAAGGGAGTAGATGATTGCTCTACTGGAGAAATACTTGCGGCATTATATGAGTGGCAACCAAAAGGACTTGGTGCACTATCATGATATGGCCCAATTCTCCTACAATATGCGATGCAGCAAGTCGTCAAACTACAACTCATTCAAGCTAGCAATAGTGAGACAATTGCTCAAACCATATACGATCATTGTTTGGGGGGGGGGGGGGGGGGGGGGGGGGGGGGGGCAAAGTTGTAGCCTCATGGCTCTACAATTCATCGCCAACTTACAGAAGAAGGGTGACATTGCGAGAGCCTACTTAGAGAAGGCAGCTTGAGGATGATAAAGTGGGCAGATGAAAATCGACAACCTTTGTTGTTCGCTGAGGACGACGTGGTCTTGGTCAAGTTGTAGCCCTGCCAATTTAAAGCTCTGCGCAAGATACACTCGGGGGTGCTATGCAAGTACAAGGGCCTATTCACGATGACAAAGTGTGTGGGCATGGTAGGCCTACGAGTTGCAATTGCCCACTAACTTGCGGATCCATTTGGTCCTCCATGTCAGCTATTTGAAGTCATACTATTAGAACATAGAGGACCCGAACTGCGGCATGTCCCAACCGCCCTAGCACTATGACCACATTTTTGACAAGGAGGTACAAGCTATTCTAAACACCTACCCCATTTGATGTTGTGGAATTCTTCCTAGCATGGAGTACTGGAAAACTATGTTCCATGCCTCGGCGCGGAAGTCCAACTAGATGCACTAAGGATCAAATGGCAACCTAGGAAGGTGATGAATTATGTTTTTAAAATAAAACTACAAGATAATTGAATCAATAAGACCATCAAGTAATGAAAATGAAGTAGAGATAGAGGTATGGAAAATACAAGAAGCATGCAATCAATTTGTTTTGAAGTTTAGCCCTTGGCCTACATCTTCGCCAACTCTCAATCCCTAAAAATGTTGGATTTTCATTATTCAACGCTTTTGCGGGCAAGCACCAAGCCTTTTACACCAACTTCAATCTTCTTGTTATAAAGATTTCTCGTAATGTATAACTATTCTCTTTTGTATAAAGTCGTTACAAGTCAATTACTACTTTTGGGCACCCGAATCCTTTGACGGCTTTTGACACTGGACCAATTCAAAATTACTATAAGTTGAGTTAATACTTTTGGGAGTATTCAAATTTTTTGGTGCTTGCTTCTGTCCAAATAGGAGCTGCCTTTCCAGATTTATGCGCACCATTAGAACGGGGCGCCCAATTCTGCATTTAGGTTATGCGAAACCAAGCGCCCAAAAAAGAATCGGGTGCCCACTTTTCAGCAGGCAGAGAACTAATATCTAAGTCCCAATGCGCCTCACAAAATCGGGAGCCCGAATATACTCTTGAAAGTCATTTTTGAGCTAAAACTTGATCTTATTCACTTTAGCTTAATTTGAAATTTTCAAATAGGGCATATTTTTTGCATACTTACGAGATATGTACCAATTTGATCCAAACATGACTAGTTGAGAACAAAAATAGTTTTTCTAAACTCTCTATTCTTCTCTCCGCACTCAAAGTAGCTATTATACAATTAAGTTCCAAAACTCAAAAAAAAAAAAGTTGGTCAAATCGACCAAAAGCATAGATAGCTTGTCTTTGCTTGTAGGTTCCTTTCTTTTTCAATCTTTATCATGCATTCATATCCTTGAGTTCTCTAAGAATAATTACTGTAGAATCAAACTCAAGTCTAAAAGTTAGTACCATAATCATAATTATTTATAATCATCAAGACATAATTATGGATTAAGGCCGTTAAGGCGACACACACAAGAAGATCCGCCACAAACACAGGTGTCGCGACTCCTATGCCTCCACGGTGTCAGTACAAAGAGCCTATAACAACATAAGGAAATCAAAACCCGTGATTACAATTTTCAAAAATGAGATTCAATTGTTTACAGAATATGTCATGATTTTTAAATACAACAAAAAAATAACTAGCATAAATGTAGTTACAATTTTAATCCCAAAAATAATCCAAAATATATATATCTGTACTAGGTGGGACTAGCTAGTGCATATCCTTGCCCTGCACCAAGCTCCACCCCACCCAACGTACCTGAAAAACAAAACCACAATGGTGAAAAACTATAAAGTTTTTCAGTGGGTACAACAAGCCGACGATGGGAAGCAGTACCAACCGATCAAAAAGAAACTAATAGCAATAGTACAAGCTGAAGGAAAAAATAGGTAAGCACATAACAGAGGCAAGAAACTGTACCACTAATGTCATGATGAAATGTAGATAATAGAATGTAAGCGATATACAGTTATGCATCAACCAAATCATGCTCGTCAATCATTGATCCAATCATTTGTCCTAACTAGGGGAAGTCCTAGACAGCTAACACTCAATGCTCTATCTAAGAAGAGATTCGAGCTAATGCCAAAACATCCTCTTTAAGAAAAGACCCAGGCAGCTCATGCTCAAATGGCCTCACTAACGAAGCCCTAAGCTAATGGATTGAATCACGACCACTCTTCTCAGAGATTTCACCCTAACACGAGATTGATGAGACCACCATGAAAGTAATAACGGAGCATAGCATCAGGTGGCAAGTCATCATGCTCAATGATCAACAACTACAATAGTAGTAGAGAGTGTCCAAAATAACAACTATAATCACCAATGATAGTTGCTTTGCCTAATACAAGTAGTACTACTACTATAAGTTCATAACTCTATAATATTATCACAAAAATGATTAATTCCAACCAACATACCTTCTATATCAAAATACTAAGGCGACAACAATAAGCACATGATGTGTGTCAAAACTAAGAATGCTGTCATAATAAGTTATAATGAACAGGTAATTAAACTCTATACTAAAGACGAAACCAAACGACGTTCCGTCGTTAAGCCACGTCATTTTTTTTAATATGAGTTTCTGTGGGTGCATTAATTTTTTCTCACTATCTCTCTCTCTATCTTTCACATGGGCTTTCTCTCCCTTTCATATGGGCTTTATGTACTTGCATCTCTTTCTCACAGAGGGTGATGTATTTACCTCTTTTACATCTCTCTCTCCCATTAAAACTTTAATCTCTCCCACTCTCTTCCCTCTCTCTCTCTCAAATTTTTTCTAAACTCATCTCGGGAGTTTAGTGGTAGTGGTTGAGACCCAAAACACACACACAAAGGAGCTCAGGAAAAAAAAAATCACAAAGAAAGAGAAGCAGTAAAAGGGTGGTAAAGAGAGAGAGGGAATTGGTTTGCTCCTTGTCCCCCCCCCCTTTTAAAAAATTATTTTGATAACCGATCATTAATTTATTTTAATTAAGGGAGTAATGGAAAATAAAATGCATCTAAAATAAAGAAGCCAAAAAATGTAATTAATTAGTTACATTATTAAATTTTTAAAAAAATTTATTTACAAAAAATTGAAATATAAAAAAAAAAATAAATTAAGGAAACTTTGCACGAAATTTTGATAACTGATCATTAATTTATTTTAATTAAGCGAGTATATAATTTTGGACCCTCCTTACAAAAGTAGAAGATGGAGCCAACAAATACTATTTCTCCTTACTAAAGTAAATGGGCCCCAATAACTTTAATAGAAGTTGTAGTACTCTGTATCCATAGTGGATTTGAAAGACAAATGTATATATATAGACCAAGTTGGAGAAGAATTTATATTATGGTTGATGTTGAAGGACAAGCATATAGAGACAAAGCTGAAGGACAATGCACCCTGTGGTTGATGTTAAAAGAACAGGGATATATATAGAGAAACTTGGGGAGAATGCATAGGAATGAAAAGAAAGAAGGAAAAAAAAACAAATATTCCATGTACTATCGGAAATCTTGTAAGAGAAAAGGTTATCTTTTGGTAAATTATAGTTTTGGTCCTCAATTGTTGATTTTGTGACAATTTTGTCATCAAGCTGTAATATATTATTTTTTTAGTTTCGATAAATTACAGTTTTGGTCCTCAAATTGTTGGCTTTCTGACAATTCGAATAAAAGTATTATTACAGTGTTCTGTTTAGGGACGTTACAATTTTCACATCAGCAGTACATTAATAGATTACGTAAACTAAATATATTTAATTAAATTCCACCGTTGGTTGTTAAGTAAATTATATTTTTTGGACAATTTATTAATTTCTAATCTATCATAATTTCTAGCTCGATTTTCCAGAATTACTGGAATGAATTCGGACAACCCAATTTAGTTGCCTAAATATGAATATTTTCTAAATATAAAACTAATGTGGTAGTATTACAATTAGTCAATTAAAATTAGCTATGGGATAATTAATTCAATTAAATTAGACAATCCAATTTAGTTAATAAATATTGGCTACAAAATTAAGTTGCTCAACTCACACTAAGTCAAATTTTTTTAGGCTTGCAATGAAGCCCAAAGCCCAATTTAAGTGGCTAAATAGCTTTCACGTTAGCAATACATTAAAAGATGAAATGTGGTAAATATATTTTGCTAAATTACACTGCAGGCCCTTAAATTATAAATTTTGATACAATTCGGTCATCAAATTTTAATCTACCATATTTTTTGGGTTGGTTTGGTAAACTATTATAACATGGCATATAACTTGTACATTACCATTACGTTAGTAATTACTCAATTAAATTGACAATTAAATCAATTAAATTTGACGATGCAATTGTCTAACTATTCATTTGAGGAAATTAATTAAGGCATACAATTGCAGCCAGTTGTGTAATATTTTATCAAAAAATGTAAAAGTGATGCAAATCACTTGTACGGTTTATTTTTTCTCTCCAAAATTTGAATTCCATTTTATACAAAGGCAATAAAATTATTTAATTGTTAATCATCAACGAAACTATAATATTTTTATCAGTTAAGGCATTATGCTTAAGTTACCCGCGCATTGTGGCGGGATGATGCTATAGAAGAAAAAATATAAACAAAATAAAAATTTTAATTTTTTTGAGTCCGGCTACAATACTATCGATAGTACCAAGCACTTGGTGCTACCAAATTTTCTGCCGTTAGATCTACCATTTTGACCATTTCCACCCGTTAGATCGTACTATTCAACCAACCACCCACTCAACCCTAGGGGACCACTATCATCTTAACAACACATCCTTTAATCCAAGGGTCGAAAACTTAATAGCACCAATGACTTTGTGCTATTAATAGTATTCTAGCCTAGTTCAAAATTTTTTGACTTACATGAGACTTCAATAAATACAAATAAAAGATATAAAACAAATATAGGTATAGATGTAGCAAAATTTATAATTTCAGTAAATAAATTACATATAACAACAATGAAAGAAGCAACAAAAGAGTTTCTACTTCATACACACTTTGATCGCGTTGTCGACATCGGGGAGGCGAATCCCGATCTTTACGTCGCCTTCGCCGCTAGTGTCGAGCTCCTCCTTAGTCACGACCATGTCAATCTCGTACAGATCCTCCCACACTCACTGCTTCTTCCCCCTCACTGACTCCAAATCCATCGTCGCTTCCTCCTGCCGCACCCTACCACAATCCCCGAAACCCTAATTTCAATCCACACACAATTTTAAAAAATAAATAAATAATTTTAAAAAGTTACAAAACATGAACCCTTCTTGTGCGCCAAGAAAAAAAAGAAAAAAGAAAACAATATGAGAAAAAAGAGTATGAAGAAATCTTATTTTACTCATTTGTTCTTGTGAAAGCAATTTATTTAGATAACGGACCATGTAAACATATTAATTGAGAGGTGGGGGTTAGAAAGATGAAGCATTTGGTGGAGATGGAATCATGTAAACACATTAATTGAGAGGTGGGGGTTAGGAAGATGAAGCATTGGGTGGAGATGGGACCATGTAAACATATTAATTGAGAGGTGGGGGATAGGAAGATGAAGCATTGGGTGGAGATGGGAGTGGGAAGAGGGAAGACAAGGGTGAAGGAGGATCGCCACATAGCAAAAGTTTAGGAGAAATAATGTATATGTATAGATTATTGAAGCTATTTGGTTAAATTGGGAATTATCAGTGTTGATATTATCAGTTCCCAAAATTTGAGTTTATCTTTGAGTCCGAGTGCAATGTCAGCACAGAGACATAATGATACCTTTTTTTTATTTATCTAGTCAAGTTAGCAGTTCTCGGCGTGTATAATGTTGGTTCTTAAAGTTTAAGTTCATCTTCAAATTCAAGTACATCACGGCTACTGTGAATATGGCATCCAATTTTCATACCGACTGTGCCGATCCAGAGTTTTTTAAGATGAGATCACTCTAAAATTCACTGTACAAATTCAATTGACTGCGCTTCTAAACTTTCCGAGTATATAATCTGCGTCTTCACCTCCTGCAAGAAAAAAAAAGTAAAAAAAAACTTTGAGATCTCAATTGTGCCAAAAGATTAAAAGATAGCTTAAACCCAAGAGTAATAATAACTAACAATCTCTAAAAAAGCCAAAGGAAATAAAAGAAGGTACTAAAGATCAAACAAAAGAAGCCAACTTAATTTACTCTAGACTACATAGTAATACTATTTCCTTTCCACTTTGTTTTGTCAAGAAGTCTTCCAACTAAAAGCAAAAAAGGCCAATAAACCCAAATCAAATTTCAATATCTGAGAAGAAAGTCCACATCAAAATTGATCGACAAAGATATATAAAGAAACCATTCAAGACAAACGCCACCACCAAGAAAAGAAAAAAAAAGGGAAAAAAAAGGTAGCAGTATAACCCGAAGAAAAGGTTATAAAAAAAAAACCACGCCACCACCAAGTCATTCCCTCTATGCCCTCCGCTGTCGCCGCTGACGATGGGTTCGCTGTCACGCCCCGCCGGGTCCTTAAACACCAACTAGGTGGAAAGGATAACCGCACGAGCGCATGCACCAAACCCGCCGAACGGATAGAGTCCTTTCTATCCGCCCAAGGCGTCACAACACAAGCTTATCCACAATGTTCCAACTAGGAACGGAGTACAAGAGTTGCACAAGGAAAGCATCAACATAAAGAAGTTCTACTTCTATTACATCACATGGCACAATTTACATGTCCAAATTTTTTCTTTTCTTTCACTTTTATTCCATACATTATGTTCCAAAACTATGGAATATACAACATTCATACAAGAATGAAAATCTCCTATGCTATCATAGTCCAAAAATAGGGGTACACTCTATGTATCACCAAAATGGAAGGGCCGCTATCTAAAGAGTCAAACCCTTGCCTCGCTCCGCCGCCTCACTCGCGGAAGGACCTGGAAAATGTGGGGTGAGAACTATAAACATAGTTCCCAGTGGGTAAGGCCACCCAAGAGAGAAGCTCGACCCACCAGGTCCAAAGAAACACCATATGCATAAGTTAGATCACATATAACTATGCAACAATTATTTACATGCTTGTAAATAAACATAAAGGATGCAACCAAATGAAATATAATTTATCATTCTCTCCTAGGTTCATCCTATGTCTCACAATGACTAAGTTCATTTACTTGTCATTTACTTATGGTTTCGGAATCGCCGTCTCACCATAATTGTTCCACATTCGAGGAGTGAACTCGTCACCTCCTAGTTCGAGTAGCGAACTCGTCGCATACTCGGGATAGCAAAATCGTCGCATACCCCGTCTCAACACGGCCACCGCATGGCATGGGTAGCGAACTCGTCGCATACCCGGGATAGCAACCTCGTCGCACATCCCCTCTCGACACCGCCAAGTCAAAGCGAGGTAGCGAAATCGTCGCCTACCCGGGATTGCAAACTCGTCGCACATCCCATGTCGGTACGGCCAACTCATGGCATGGTAGCGAAATCGTCGCCTACCCGGGATAGCAAAATCGTCGCACATCCCGTCTCAATACGGCCAACTCATGGCATGGTAGCGAAATCGTCGCCTACCCGGGATAGCAAAATCGTCGCACATCCCGTCTCAATACGGCCAACTCATGGCATGGTAGCGAAATCGTCGCCTACCCGGGATAACAAAATCGTCGCACATCCCGCGTTCACATTTTTCACTTGCCAACCTAAGTCTCATGACCTTAGGATCAAGTCACTAAGTCTCGCTTATGTTCGATGACACTAGGCTTACTTTCTCATTATCAACCTAGGTTCCATGACTCTAGGTTCCAATCTCATGTCAAACCTATGTTCAATGACACTAGGTTTCAATCTCCCATGTTCCAACCTATGTTCAATAACACTAGGTTTCATCCTCATGTCCAACCTATGTTCAATAACACTAGGTTAACCATACATGCAACCATGCAACAAGTATTAATATTTGAATTATACTTGAAATATACATCATGCAATAGGATCTCATTGTTTATCCTATCATGATTTTTACCTTCGCCAACATGCAAATTCTAGGGTTCACAACACATACCATTTTATCTTTAAATGGATATTTACCCTAGACATGGAAGTGATCTAATCACTTCGGTAAACACAAACTCACCTCGAGAGCTTTCGAATCCTTGTATTCTTCAAGCTCCTAAGTGTCCAAGCCTTGAGTTCTTGTTTCAACCCAAGCTTCTACAAGAAAACGGTTCGTTACTCATTACGAACCCTAAATTCAACTCAACATGTGAAATCAAGTGTTCTAACATGATTTCCTAGGCCTCACTTGCAATTTCCGAAGGTCCAAATATTTTTAGAACCTCTCATTGCAAAAGCCCCAAATCTACTTAGGTTACACATGCATGCATGTGAAATCACAAAATCTCTTGGCCAATCTCCACGTTTTGTGGTTTAGATTGCCTAGGGTCTTCAAAAACCTCATGCTAAAGGATTGAATCCAAGGTTTAAACCCTAAATCACAAGAACTCACCTCAAAGCCCTAGCTCCCAAGCTTCTTCTTGCACCAAGAAGCTCCAAATCCACCTTAGAAGCTTTTCCCAAGGTCAAATCCTTCACTTCTCCAAGCCTTGGAGAGATCTCTAGAGAGAGAAAGTGAGGGAGAGGGAGAGGGAGTGTGAGGAAGATGAAGATGGATTGAGGGGAGAGGTCTCAGCCCTCAATATATAGTCCCTCCATCGTAAAATTACCAAAATACCCCTCACTGGGCATTCTGCACCAGCCGGGTCCGGACCTTGCGAATGGGGTCCAGACCCCGCACTGATAACCGACCAGCGCGCAAGCCGGGTTCGGACCTTGGCATCAGGGTCCGGAACCCGTACGCACCCCAACTTGGAGACCCGCTAAGGTCCGGACCTCAAGTCCCGGGTCCGGAACCCGTACGTTCCCCATCTCGGACATCGGCTCGGGTCCGGACCGTAGCTGCCCGGGTCCGGACCGCAGCTGCCCGCGGACTTCATTGTCCGGACCCCAGCTTCCAGGGTCCGGACCCCGTGAGCAGTTTTGCTCCGGTTGGTCTTTTTCTTCGAAATCTTTGATTTCTGGGTTTCCACTCGCACCCAAAATGTTCCGAAACCTTCGGAACTCAATTCCACACTAGCCATTACCGGCTCTTTCCGAACTTTCTCAAATTTAGTAAAGTTCGAAGCAACGCACCGAAATTCAAAGTGCTACATTCCTCCCCCCTTAAAGAGAGTTTCGGCCGCGAAACTAAATCATACCTCAGCTGGACTCAGCGAAGAGGTAAGGAAACCGCTCCTTCATCGAGCTTTCCAATACCCACGTGGCCTCACGTTCACCGTGATTCGTCCATTGTACCTTTACATAAGGAATTTCACGGTTCCTCAAACTTTTCACCTCGCGATCCATGATACACAAGGGAAATTCCTTATAAGTCATATCCTCATGAAGCTCCATAGGCACATACTCGAGGACGTGCGCCGGATCATACACGTACTTGCGGAGTGTCGATACATGGAATACATTGTGTATCCCCGCAAGTTTTGGCGGCAAAGCTAGCCGGTACGCCACGGATCCCACACGCTCCAAGACCTCGTAAGGTCCAATGTAACGGGGACTCAACTTACCCCGAACACCGAATCGCTTCACCCCTCTCATAGGTGATACTTTCAAGAAGACGCGGTCTCCTACCGCGAATTCCAAATCTTGTCGACGTCGATCCGCATAACTCTTTTGACGAGATTGCGCCGTCGATAAGCGTTCGCGTGTCAAGCGGACCTTCTCCTCCGCTTCACGCAACACATCCGGTCCTAAGACCCTTTTCTCGCCGACTTCACTCCAATGAATAGGAGAGCGGCATTTCCTTCCATACAAGGCCTCAAAAGGTGCCATTCCGATGCTAGATTGATAGCTATTATTATAAGCGAACTCAGCCATCGGCAAATGTGTAGGCCATGCACCCTTGAAGTCCAACACACACGCTCGCAGCATATCCTCCAAAATCTGAATTGTCCTTTCCGATTGACCGTCAGTTTGAGGATGAAATGCTGAACTAAAATCGAGCCGTGTACCCAAAGCTTCTTGCAAGCTTTTCCAAAAATACGATGTGAAACGGGGATCTCGATCTGAAACTATCGAGGTCGGGACCCCGTGCAATCGCACAATCTCGTCCAGGTAGACTTGCGCTAACTTGTCTCCCAACCAAGTGGTGTGGATTGGCAAAAAGTGTGCCGACTTTGACAAACGATCCACCACCACCCAAATCGCGTCGTGGCCACCTAGCGATCGAGGTAAGCCCACAACAAAGTCCATCGCGATATTTTCCCACTTCCAAACCGGAATGGGCAATCCTTGCAATTTTCCTGCCGGAAAGCGACGCTCGGCCTTCACTTGTTGGCACACTAAGCATTGTGCCACAAAGCGTCCCACATCAAGCTTCATCCCCGGCCACCAATAATGTAGTTTGAGATCCTTGTACATTTTGGTGCCGCCCGGGTGAATCGCATAGGGAGAAGTGTGAGCTTCTTTCAAGATCTCCCTACGAATGTCCTCAACTTTCGGCACGCATAATCGATTCCGAAATCGAATTGCGCCCCTCGAATCTACACGATAATCACCGGCGCGCCCGCTCTCGATAGCACTCTGCACATTTTGGAGTTCCGGATCACCGGATTGCTTTTCTTTTATTTGCTCCAACAAGGTAGGCCATATCTCGAGATTCATAAGTCTAGCGGGGACGCCCGGGGCCACGATCTCCAAGTCAAATCGGCCCATTTCCTTGATTAACGGCATTTGTTCCGTCATCTCAATTGCGAAGTTCTCTACGGATTTTCTACTGAGCGCATCGGCCACCACATTGGCTCTACCAGGGTGGTACAAGATGGTCAAGTCGTAGTCTTTTATCAACTCCAACCACCTCCGCTGCCTCAAGTTCAACTCCTTTTGAGTGAATAAGTACTTTAAACTTTTGTGATCCGTGTAAACCTCACAATGCTCCCCGTACAAGTAGTGTCTCCACAACTTAAGTGCGAAGACCACCGCCGCAAGTTCTAAGTCGTGGGTGGGGTAATTCTGCTCATAGCTCTTCAGCTGTCGAGAGGCATATGCTATTACTTGTCCTCTTTGCATAAGCACACACCCAAGACCACGATGTGATGCATCGCTATACACCACAAAACCCTCCCCCGCAATCGGCAAGGTGAGTACCGGAGCCGAAGTCAACCTTTCCTTTAGCTCCTTAAAGCTTTGGTCGCATTCTTCGCTCCAAACATATTTGGCTCCCTTGCGGGTAAGACGCGTTAGTGGACCGGAGATTTTTGAAAATCCCTCCACGAACCGCCGATAATACCCCGCAAGGCCCAAAAAGCTACGCACCTCCGTGACATTGGTCGGGCGAGGCCAATCCTTGACTGCCTCTACTTTCATAAGGTCCACAGATACTCCTCCTGCAGAAATTACGTGACCCAAGAAAGCGACCTCACGGATCCAGAATTCGCACTTTTTCAATTTGGCGAATAACTTGTTCTCTCGAAGAACTTGAAGCACAATCCTCAGGTGCTCTCTATGTTCCTCTTCACTCCGAGAGTAGACAAGAATGTCATCTATGAACACAACCACAAATTGATCCAATAGTGGTTTGAACACACGGTTCATTAAATCCATGAACGCTGCCGGGGCATTAGTAAGCCCGAAAGGCATAACCGTGAATTCATAATGTCCATACCGCGTTCTAAACGCGGTCTTATACACATCCTCCGGTTTGATCTTCAATTGGTGATAACCGGATTGCAAATCAATCTTTGAATACACCTGAGACCCTTGCAATTGATCAAATAAGTCATCAATTCGGGGTAACGGGTACTTATTCTTGACGGTCACTTTATTCAACTCGCGGTAATCTACACATAACCGCAGCGAACCGTCCTTTTTCCGCACAAATAGAACAGGGGCTCCCCAAGGTGACACACTTGGTTTTACGAAACCCTTGTCCATTAAATCTTGCAATTGTGCTTTCAATTCCTTCAGTTCCGCGGGTGCCATCCTGTACGGGGCCTTAGAAATCGGCGCCGTACCCGGGAGCAAATCGATCACAAATTCTATTTCCCGGTCCGGTGGCATTCCGGGCAACTCCGTCGGAAATACATCCGGGAACTCTTGGACTATAGGAATGTCCTCAAGTCCCAACACTTCCTTCCGGTCATCCACTACCGTCGCCAAGTAGGCAATGCATCCTCTAGCAATAAGCTTCCTTGCTTGCGACGTGGACACCATCGACGCAAAGAGCGAACTCTTACACCCACGGTACACAAACTCTTTGTGCCCGGGTTCTCTAAACTTCACTATTCGGCTCTTACAATCGATAGTAGCATGATACCTCGAGAGCCAATCCATTCCTAGGATCAAATCATATTCATTCATTCGATTTAATACCAGCAAATCAGCTGGCATGATCCAGTTCTCAACCCTCACAGGGCAATCCATACACACATGATGTATACAAAAAGTATGTTCAGGTACTTGTACCGTTCTTGCATGTGTGGCATCTATAATTTCTATTCCATGTGCAATAGCAAATGATCGAGCAATGAATGAATGCGATGCACCAGTATCAAACAAAGCTCTACATCGAATGCTTTTAATTAACACAATACCTGCCACAACGTCATCCTGGGCAGAAGGCTCCTCCAGCTGAGAGGCGAATACTCGACCACTGGGTGCTGGCCGCTGGCTCTCCACTGGTCTCGGCGGCTGGGTACGGCCTGCCGACATCGCCACGGGTGGGATGCCCGCGAGCTGTCTCGGCGATGCAAATGCCGATGCCGACGACGGTGCTCGGCCATCATCCATCGGGCAGTTGTACCGCATATGCCCTTGCTGTCCGCACTTGTAGCACCGGCCCTCACGATAGTCACACTGCTGAGGGTGGTGGGGGCCGCTACAAATCGAGCACTGGGTTGCGGGTCGATTCCGTCGAAACCCCCGCGATTGGTTTTGCGACTGCGAGTGCTTCGGGGGCCGCTTAGAACTAGACTGCCCACCCGAGCCACCCGCCGGTCGCTTCTTTCCCTTCTCTTTCTCCTTCTCTTTTTCCCAAGATTCGCGCTCCTCGCGCGCACATGCATTCCCGTGCTCCACCCAAAGAGCACGGTCCAAGACCTCCGCAAAGGTCTTAAGCTTAAGGGCGTGAACCGCCCGAAAGATCTCCGGTCGAAGCCCGCGCACGAAGCAATCGACCTTGTCCAACTCTCCTCGGACAACGTGCGGTACGCAATTTATAAAATAGGAGAACTCCCTCTCGTACTCGCGCACGGTGCGGTTCCCTTGTTTCAACTTACGGAACCTTTCTTGCAGTTTCCTTTTCTCGCTATCGGGGAAATAGGTGGCGAACACCATACCCCGAAACTCTTCCCACGACGGTGGCGGAAGGCTAGGGAGTCTATCCCGTCGGACTCCCTTCCACCACACCTTCGCCGACCGCTCCAAGCAATGAACGGCGAGATGCACTTTGTCCCTCTCCAAGGTATATAGATCCTCGAAGAGTGTCTCCATGGCATCAATCCATGTCTCTACATCCCATGGATCCACGTTCTCCCCGCTAAAGATAGGCGGGTTGAACTTCTTAAACCTCATGAGAGCCGCAAGTGCGCGCTCTCGCTCCGCGTCCTCCATGTCGAAGTCGGGCATAGGAGTACCCGACCCACCGACTACCATCGGTGATGCCGGTGGTGCCACAGTCGGCGCCGGTGTCACCTCCTCGGCCGGTGCCGAAGCAGAGGCCGGAGGTACTCCCGTTCTCTCCTCCCTAACCGCAGCCGCTTGCTGCGCCATCTCGTCTTGGAGCTTTTTAATTTGCTCCTCCTGTTGTTGCATGGCTTCGGCCTGTCGCCGAACCACGCCCATCAACTCGGTCATCTCATCATGAAGACCCGAGTTCTCGCCCTCCCCGAGTTGTTCGGGAGCCGCGCTCGATCCTCCGAGCCCAGCACTCGTAGGAGGTCGTCCACGTACCATTTTCTTCTGAAAACACAACGACTTTGGTCATTTCATGACCCTCAAAGTCATTCGTAACATAACGTTTCACGAAAATAAACGTGAACCCAATCTAGGCGAAAGTCACACAAGGGTCCTTATTCCCCTCACTTGGTTTCATGTTGTCGGCCGCCAACACGAACACACTTGGTGAAGAATAAGACACACCTCGAATCTACCTCTATTTCCAATTAGAGGTATAGGGACATAACCCAATCTCTTATCTTTCGCCACATCAAAGATCTCGTCACTCACGAGCCTACACTCCTAGGGTCATTTCTAGACCGTTTCTACGCTCTGATACCACCTCAGTCTGTCACGTCCCGCCGGGTCCTTAAACACCAACTAGGTGGAAAGGATAACCGCACGAGCGCATGCACCAAACCCGCCGAACGGATAGAGTCCTTTCTATCCGCCCAAGGCGTCACAACACAAGCTTATCCACAATGTTCCAACTAGGAACGGAGTACAAGAGTTGCACAAGGAAAGCATCAACATAAAGAAGTTCTACTTCTATTACATCACATGGCACAATTTACATGTCCAAATTTTTTCTTTTTTTTTACTTTTATTCCATACATTATGTTCCAAAACTATGGAATATACAACATTCATACAAGAATGAAAATCCCCTATGCTATCATAGTCCAAAAATAGGGGTACAACTCTATGTATCACCAAAATGGAAGGGCCGCTATCTAAAGAGCCAAACCCTTGCCTCGCTCCGCCGCCTCACTCGCGGAAGGACCTGGAAAATGTGGGGTGAGAACTATAAACATAGTTCCCAGTGGGTAAGGCCACCCAAGAGAGAAGCTCGACCCACCAGGTCCAAAGAAACACCATATGCATAAGTTAGATCACATATAACTATGCAACAATTATTTACATGCTTGTAAATAAACATAAAGGATGCAACCAAATGAAATATAATTTATCATTCTCTCCTAGGTTCATCCTATGTCTCACAATGACTAAGTTCATTTACTTGTCATTTACTTATGGTTTCGGAATCGCCGTCTCACCATAATTGTTCCACATTCGAGGAGTGAACTCGTCACCTCCTAGTTTGAGTAGCGAACTCGTCGCATACTCGGGATAGCAAAATCGTCGCATACCCCGTCTCAACACGGCCACCGCATGGCATGGGTAGCGAACTCGTCGCATACCCGGGATAGCAACCTCGTCGCACATCCCCTCTCGACACCGCCAACTCAAAGCGAGGTAGCGAAATCGTCGCCTACCCGGGATTGCAAACTCGTCGCACATCCCATGTCGGTACTGCCAACTCATGGCATGGTAGCGAAATCGTCGCCTACCCGGGATAGCAAAATCGTCGCACATCCCGTCTCAATACGGCCAACTCATGGCATGGTAGCGAAATCGTCGCCTACCCGGGATAGCAAAATCGTCGCACATCCCGTCTCAATACGGCCAACTCATGGCATGGTAGCGAAATCGTCGCCTACCCGGGATAGCAAAATCGTCGCACATCCCGCGTTCACATTTTTCACTTGCCAACCTAAGTCTCATGACCTTAGGTTCAAGTCACTAAGTCTCGCCTATGTTCAATGACACTAGGCTTACTTTCTCATTATCAACCTAGGTTCCATGACTCTAGGTTCCAATCTCATGTCAAACCTATGTTCAATGACACTAGGTTTCAATCTCCCATGTTCCAACCTATGTTCAATAACACTAGGTTTCATCCTCATGTCCAACCTATGTTCAATAACACTAGGTTAACCATACATGCAACCATGCAACAAGTATTAATATTTGAATTATACTTGAAATATACATCATGCAATAGGATCTCATTGTTTATCCTATCATGATTTTTACCTTCGCCAACATGCAAATTCTAGGGTTCACAACACATACCATTTTATCTTTAAATGAATATTTACCCTAGAAATGGAAGTGATCTAATCACTTCGGTAAACACAAACCCACCTCGAGAGCTTTCGAATCCTTGTATTCTTCAAGCTCCTAAGTGTCCAAGCCTTGAGTTCTTGTTTCAACCCAAGCTTCTACAAGAAAACGGTTCGTTACTCATTACGAACCCTAAATTCAACTCAACATGTGAAATCAAGTGTTCTAACATGATTTCCTAGGCCTCACTTGCAATTCCCGAAGGTCCAAATATTTTTAGAACCTCTCATTGCAAAAGTCCCAAATCTACTTAGGTTACACATGCATGCATGTGAAACCACAAAATCTCTTGGCCAATCTCCACGTTTTGTGGTTTAGATTGCCTAGGGTCTCCAAAAATCTCATGCTAAAGGATTGAATCCAAGGTTTAAACCCTAAATCACAAGAACTCACCTCAAAGCCCTAGCTCCCAAGCTTCTTCTTGCACCAAGAAGCTCCAAATCCACCTTAGAAGCTTTTCCCAAGGTCAAATCCTTCACTTCTCCAAGCCTTGGAGAGATCTCTAGTGAGAGAAAGTGAGGGAGAGGGAGAGGGAGTGTGAGGAAGGTGAAGATGGATTGAGGGGAGAGGTCTCAGCCCTCAATATATAGTCCCTCCATCGTAAAATTACTAAAATACCCCTCACTGGTCATTCTGCACCAGCCGGGTCCGGACCTTGCGAATGGGGTCCGGACCCCGCACTGATAACCGACCAGCGCAGCAGGCCGGGTCCGGACCTTGGCATCAGTGTCCGGAACCCGTACGCACCCCAACTTGGAGACCCGCTCGGGTCCGGACCTCAAGTCCCGGGTCCGGAACCCGTACGTTCCCCATCTCGGACATCGGCTCGGGTCCGGACCGTAGCTGCCCGGGTCCGGACCGCAGCTGCCCGCGGACTTCATTGTCCGGACCCCAGCTTCCAGGGTCCGGACCCCGTGAGCAGTTTTGCTCCGGTTGGTCTTTTTCTTCGAAATCTTTGATTTCTGGGATTCCACTCGCACCCAAAATGTTCCGAAACCTTCGGAACTCAATTCCACACTAGCCATTACCGGCTCTTTCCGAACTTTCTCAAATTTAGTAAAGTTCGAAGCAACGCACCGAAATTCAAAGTGCTACATTCGCCGTCGTTCAGGATTCCGATAAACTTTTTTTCTTCACCAAATCTGAAGTACACTGAATTTCAGTGCACCGTACCGAACTTCTACAAATGGTAGAGTTCCGGTGGAAAAATAGCATGAGAGGCTGTATGTGAGGCTTTGGCCAAGTTTGGGACCTGTGCGAAGTGTTCTCGGTGCGAATGAGGCGCGAAAATGGACTTCGAAAAGTCAAAATTGCTGAACTTGGGAAGTCTGCACTGGATTCCGGTATGTGAACTCCAATACCGGAATTGGAGTGAATAGTACCGGTACGTGCATAGGGAATACCGGAATGCCGTGGTTGAACCGAAAACCCAGCTCTCGGGTTTTGCGGAATTCTCCGGGAAATACCGGAATGTCACTGTATACCGGTATGTGAAATAGGATACCGATACGCGATGGCCGAAACAGTAGATCCAGCTCTCGGGATTCTGCGGGATTTCTGAGGTATACCTGTATGCATATGCGCATACCGGTATACAATGCCCAGTTTTGGCTGGTTGAGAATGTTAAGTGTGGAGAGGGGCATTTTGGTCTTTTCACACTCGTGGAGGTGTTTGAAAGGCAGGGAACACCCCCCTTTCTCAGTCATCTTCTTCTCCACTTCTCCTCTTCATCTTCTCCACTTTCTCTCTCTAGAGATTTCTCCAAAACTTGGAGAAAAGGGTGGATTGATCTTGGAAAAAGCTTCCAAAGGAGAAAAGAAGCTTCTTGGTGCAAGAAGGAGCTTGGGGATTTCGTGATTAAGGTTAGTACCTCACGTTTTGGGTTCTAACCTTGGATTTAATCCTTTGAAATGAGATTTTTGGGAACCCTTGGCAATCTAAAGCACAAAATGTGGGAGATTGGCCATGGAATCTAGGGTTTGGCTTGCATGCATGCAAACCCTAGGTAGAATGAGGGTTTTTGCAATGAGAGGTTCTAAAAATATTTGGACCTTCGATAATTGCAATTGAGGCATAGGAAATCATGTTGGAACACTTGATTTCATGTATTGAGTTGATTTAGGGGTTCGTAATGAGTAACGAACCGTTTTCTTGTAGAAGCTTGGGTTGAAGCAAGAACTCAAGGCTTGGACACTTAGGAGCTTGAAGAATACAAGGATTCGAAAGCTCTTGAGGTGGGTTTGTGTTTACCGAAGTGATTAGGTCACTTCCATGTCTAGGGTAAATATCCATTTAAAGATAAAATGGTATATGTTGTGAACCCTAGAATTTGCATGTTGGCAAAGGTAAAAATCATGATAGGTTGAACAATGAGATCCTATTGCATGATGTACATTTCAAGTATAATTAAAATATTAATACTTGTTGCATGTTTGCATGTATGGTTAAACCTAGTGTTATTGAACATAGGTTGGACATGAGGATTAAACCTAATGTTATTGAACATAGGTTGGACATGAGGATTAAACCTAGTGTTATTGAACATAGGTTTGACATGAGATTGGAACCTAGAGTCATGGAACCTAGGTGGATAATGAGAAAGTAAGCCTAGTGTTATTGAACGTAGGCGAGACTTAGTGACTTGAACCTAAGGTCATGAGACTTAGGTTGGCAAGTGAAAAACGTGAACAACGGGATGTGCGACGATTTTGCTATCCCGGGTAGGCGACGATTTCGCTACCATGCCATGAGTTGGCCGTGTTGAGACGGGATGTGCGACGATTTTGCTATCCCGGGTAGGCGACGATTTCGCTACCATGCCATGAGTTGGCCGTGTTGAGACGGGATGTGCGACGATTTTGCTATCCCGGGTAGGCGACGATTTCGCTACCATGCCATGAGTTGGCCGTACCGACACGGGATGAGCGACGAGTTTGCTATCCCGGGTAGGCGACGATTTCGCTACCTCGCCTTGAGTTGGCGGTGTCGAGAGGGGATGTGCGACGAGGTTGCTATCCCGGGTATGCGACGAGTTCGCTACCCATGCCATGCGGTGGCCATGTTGAGATGGGGTATGCGACGATTTTGCTATCCCGAGTATGCGACGAGTCCGCTACTCGAACTAGGAGGTGACGAGTTCACTCCTCGAATGTTGGAATAATTATGGTGAGACGGCGATTCCGAAACCATAAGTAAATGACAAGTAAATGAACTTAGTCATTGTGAGACATAGGATGAACCTAGGAGAGAATGATAAATTATATTTCATTTGGTTGCATCCTTTATGTTTATTTACAAGCATGTAAATAATTGTTGTATAGTTATATGTGATCTAACTTATGCATATGGTGTTTCTTTGGACCTGGTGGGTCGAGCTTCTCTCTTGGGTGGCCTTACCCACTGGGAACTATGTTTATAGTTCTCACCCCACATTTTCCAGGTCCTTCCGCGAGTGAGGCGGCGGAGCGAGGCAAGGGTTTAGCTCTCTAGATAGCGGCCCTTTCATTTTGGTGACACATAGAGTGTACCCCTAGTTTTGGACTACGACAGCATAGAGGATTTTCATTATATGTATGAAATTGTATATTCCATTGTTTTGAGAACATAATGTATGGAATGAAAAGGAAAGAAAAGAAAATTTTGGACATGTATATTGTGCCATGTGATGTTATAGAAGTAGAACTTCTTTATGTTGATGCTTTCCTTGTGCAACTCTTATACACCGTTCCTAGTTGGAACATTATGGATAAGCTTGTGTTGTGACGCCTTGGGCGGATAGAAAGGACTCTATCCGTTCGGCGGGTCTGGTGCATGCGCCCGTGCGGTTATCCTTTCCACCTAGTTGGTGTTTAAGGCCCGGCGGGGCGTGACAGACTGAGGTGGTATCAGAGCGTAGAAACGGTCTAGGTTGACCAAAGAACCCTAGGATGGAAAAGACCCTAGGAGTTTAGGCTCGTGAGTGACGAGATCTTTGATGTGGCGAAAGATAAGAGATTGGGTTATGTCCTTACGCCTCTAGTTGGAAATAGAGGTAGATTTGAGGTGTGTCTTATTCTTCACCAAGTGTGTTCATGTTGGCGGCCGACAACATGAAACCAAGTGAGGGGAATAAGGACCCTTGTGTGACTTTCGCTTAGATTGGGTTCACGTTTATTTTCGTGAAACGTATGTTACAAATGACTTTAAATGTCTCGAAATGACCAAAGTCATTTTGTTTTCAGGATAATGGTACGTGGACGGCCTCCTTTGAGGGCTGGGCTCGGGAGAGCGAGCGCGGCTCCCGAACAACTCGGGGAGGGCGAGAACTCGGGTCTTCGTAATGAGTTGACCGAGTTGATGGGCGTGGTTCGGCGACAGGCCGAAGCCATGCAACGACAGGAGGAGCAAATTAAAAAGCTCCAAGACGAGATGGCGCAGCAAGCGGCTGCGGTTAGGGAGGAGAGAACGGGAGTACCTCCGGCCTCTGCTTCGGCACCGGCCGAGGAGGTGACACCGGCGCCGGCCGTGGTGCCACCTGCGCCACCGGTTGTGGCCGAGGGGTCGGGTGCCCCTATACCCGATTCCGAGATGGAGGATGCGGAGCGAGAGCGCGCACTTGCGGCTCTCATGAGGTTCAAGAAGTTCAACCCGCCTATCTTTAACGGGGAGAACGTGGATCCATGGGATGTAGAGACATGGATTGATGCCATGGAGACACTCTTCGAGGATTTATACACCTTGGAGAGGGATAAAGTGCATCTCGCCGTTCATTGTTTGGAGCGATCGGCGAAGGTGTGGTGGAAGGGAGTTCGGCGTGATCGACTCCCTAGCCTTCCGCCACCGACGTGGGAGGAATTTCGGGGTATGGTATTTGCTGTCTACTTCCCCGATAGCGAGAAAAGGAAATTGCAAGAAAGGTTCCGCAAGTTAAAGCAAGGGAACCGTACGGTGCGCGAGTACGAGAGGGAGTTCTCGTACATTATAAATTGCGTACCGCACGTTGTCCGCGGAGAGTTGGACAAGGTCGACTGTTTCGTGCGCGGACTTCGACCGGAAATCTTTAGGGCGGTGCACGCCCTTAAGCTTCGGACCTTTGCGGAGGTCTTGGACCGTGCTCTTTGGGTGGAGCACGGGAATGCATGTGCGCGCGCGAGGAGCGCGAGTCTTGGGAAAAAGAGAGAGAAAAAGAAAAAGAGAAAGGAAAGAAGCGACCGGCGGGTGGCTCGGGTGGGCAGTCTAGTTCTAAGCGGCCCCCGAAGCACTCGCAGTCGCAAAACCAATCGCGGGGGTTCCGACGGAATCGACCCGCAACCCAGTGCCCGATTTGTAGCGGCCCCCACCACCCTCAGCAGTGTGACTATCGTGAGGGCCGGTGCTACAAATGCGGACAGCAAGGGCATATGCGGTACAACTGCCCGATGGATGATGGCCGAGCACCGTCGTCGGCATCGGCATTTGCATCGCCGAGACAGCTCGCGGGCATCCCACCCGCGGCGATGTCGGCAGGCCGTGCACAGCCGCCGAGACCAGTGGAGGGCCAGCGGCCAGCACCCAGTGGTCGAGTATTCGCCTCTCAGGTGGAGGAGCCTTCTGCCCAGGATGACGTCGTGGCAGGTATTGTGTTAATTAAAGGCATTCGATGTAGAGCTTTGTTTGATACTGGTGCATCGCATTCATTCATTGCTCGATCATTTGCTATTGCACATGGAATAGAAATTATAGATGCCACACATGCAAGAACTGTGCAAGTACCTGAACACACCTTTTGCGTACATCACGCGTGTGTAGATTGCCCCGTGAGGGTTGAGAACTGGATCATGCCAGCTGATTTGCTGGTATTAAATCGAATGAATGAATATGATTTGATCCTAGGAATGGATTGGCTCTCGAAGTATCACGCTACTATTGATTGTGAGAGCCGGATAGTGAAGTTTAGAGAACCCGGGCACAAAGAGTTTGTGTACCGTGGGTGTAAGAGTTCGCTCTTTGCGTCGATGGTGTCCACGACGCAAGCAAGGAAGCCTATTGCTAGGGGATGCATTGCCTACTTGGCGACGGTAGTGGATGACCGGAAGGAAGTGCTGGGACTTGAGGACGTTCGTATAGTCCAAGAGTTCCCGGATGTATTTCCGACGGAGTTGCCCGGAATGCCACCGGACCGAGAAATAGAATTTGTGATCGATTTGCTCCCGGGTACGGCGCCGATCTCTAAGGCCCCGTACAGGATGGCACCCACGGAACTGAAATATTTAAAAGCACAATTGCAAGATTTGATGGACAAGGGTTTCGTGAAGCCAAGTGTGTCACCTTGGGGAGCCCCTGTTCTATTTGTGCGGAAAAAGGACGGTTCGCTGCGATTATGTGTAGATTACCGCGAGTTGAATAAAGTGACCGTCAAGAATAAGTACCCGTTATCCCGAATTGATGACTTATTCGATCAATTGCAAGGGTCTCAGGTGTATTCAAAGATTGATTTGCAATCCGGTTATCACCAATTGAAGATCAAACCGGAGGATGTGCATAAGACCGCGTTTAGAACGCGGTATGGACATTATGAATTCACGGTTATACCTTTCGGGCTTACTAATGCCCCGGCAGCGTTCATGGACCTAATGAACCGTGTGTTCAAACCACTACTAGATCGATTCGTGGTGGTGTTCATTGATGACATTCTTGTCTACTCTCGGAGTGAAGAGGAACATAAGGAGCACCTGAGGATTGTGCTTCAAGTTCTTCGAGAGAACGAGTTATTCGCCAAGTTGAAAAAATGCGAATTCTAGATCCGTGAGGTCGCTTTCTTGGGTCACGTAATTTCCGCAGGAGGAGTATCTGTGGACCCTATGAAAGTAGAGGCAATCAAGGATTGGCCTCGCCCGACCAATGTCACGGAAATACGAAGCTTTTTGGGTCTTGCGGGGTACTATCGGCGGTTCGTGGAAGGATTTTCAAAAATCTCCGGTCCACTAACGCGTCTTACCCGCAAGGGAGCCAAATATGTTTGGAGCGAGGAATGCGACCAAAGCTTTAAGGAGCTAAAGGAAAGGTTGACTTCGGCTCCGGTACTCACCTTGCCGATTACGGGGGAGGGTTTTGTTGTGTATAGTGATGCATCATGACGTGGTCTTGGGTGTGTGCTTATGCAAAGAGGACAAGTAATAGCATATGCCTCTCGACAGCTGAAGAGCTATGAGCAAAATTACCCCACCCACGACTTAGAACTCGCGGCGGTGGTCTTCGCACTTAAGTTGTGGAGACACTACTTGTATGGGGAGCATTGTGAGGTTTACACGGATCACAAAAGTTTAAAGTACTTATTCACTCAAAAGGAGTTGAACTTGAGGCAGCGGAGGTGGTTGGAGTTGATAAAAGATTACGACTTGACCATCTTGTACCACCCCGGTAGAGCCAATGTGGTGGCCGATGCGCTCAGTAGAAAATCCGTGGAGAACTTCGCAGTTGAGATGACGGGACAAATGCCGTTAATCAAGGAAATGGGCCGATTTGACTTGGAGATCGTGGCCCCGGGCGTCCCCGCTAGACTTATGAATCTCAATGTATGGCCGACCTTGTTGGAGCAAATAACATAAAAGCAATCTGGTGATCCGGAACTCCAAAAGGTGCGGGGTGCTATTGAGAGCGGGCGCGCCGGTGATTATCATGTAGATTCGAAGGGCGCAATTCGATTTCGAAATCGATTGTGCGTGCCGAAAGTTGAGGACATTCGTAGGGAGATCTTGAAAGAAGCTCACGCTTCTCCTTATGCGATTCACCCGGACGGCACCAAAATGTACAAGGACCTCAAACTACATTATTGGTGGCCGGGGATGAAACTTGATGTGGGACGCTTTGTGGCACAATGCTTAGTGTGCCAACAAGTGAAGGCCGAGCGTCGCTTTCCGGCAGGAAAACTGCAGGGATTGCCCATTCCGGTTTGGAAGTGGGAAAATATCGCGATTGATTTTGTTGTGGGCTTACCTCGATCATTAGGTGGCCACGACGCGATTTGGGTGGTGGTGGATCGTTTGTCAAAGTCGGCACACTTTTTGCCAATCCACACCACTTGGTCGGGGGACAAGTTAGCGCAAGTCTACCTGGACGAGATTGTGCGGTTGCACGGGGTCCCAACCTCGATAGTTTCAGATCGAGATCCCCGTTTTACATCGCATTTTTGGAAAAGCTTGCAAGAAGCTTTGGGTACACGGCTCGATTTCAGTTCAGCATTTCATCCTCAGACCGACGGTCAATCGGAAAGAACAATTCAGATTCTGGAGGATATGCTTCGAGCGTGCGTGTTGGACTTCAAAGGTGCATGGCCTACTCATTTGCCGATGGCTGAGTTTGCCTATAATAATAGCTATCAATCTAGCATCGGAATGGCACCTTTTGAGGCCTTGTATGAAAGAAAATGCCGCTCTCCTATTCATTGGAGCGAAGTCGGCGAGAGAAGGGTCTTAGGACCGGATGTGTTGCGTGAAGCGGAGGAAAAGGTCCGCTTGGCACACGAACGCTTATCGACGGCGCAATCTCGACAAAAGAGTTATGCGGATCGACGTCGAAAGAGATTTGGAATTCGCGGTAGGAGACCGCGTCTTCTTGAAAGTATCACCCATGAGAGGGGTGAAGCGATTTGGTGTTCGGGGTAAGTTGAGTCCCCGTTACATTGGACCTTATGAGGTCTTGGAGCGTGTGGGATCCGTGGCGTACCGGCTAGCTTTGCCGCCAAAACTTGCGGGGGTACACAATGTGTTTCATGTATCGACACTCCGCAAGTACGTATATGATCCGGCGCACGTCCTCGAGTATGTGCCTATGGAGCTTCATGAGGATATGACTTATGAGGAATTTCCCTTGTGTATCATGGATCGCGAGGTGAAAAGCTTGAGGAACCGTGAGATTCCTTATGTAAAAGTACAATGGACGAATCACGGTGAGCGCGAAGCTACGTGGGAATTGGAAAGCTCGATGAAGGAGCGGTTTCCTTACCTCTTCGCTGAGTCCAGCTGAGGTATGATTTAGTTTCGCGGCCGAAACTCTCTTTAAGGGGGGTGGAATGTAGTACACTGAATTTCAGTGCACCGTACCGAACTTCTACAAATGGTAGAGTTCCGGTGGAAAAATAGCATGAGAGGCTGTATGTGAGGCTTTGGCCAAGTTCGGGACCTGTGCGAAGTATTTTCGGCGCGAATGAGGCGCGAAAATGGACTTCGAAAAGTCAAAACTGCTGAACTTGGGAAGTCTGCACTGGATTCCGGTATGTGAACTCCAATACCGGAATTGGAGTGAATAGTACCGGTACGTGCATAGGGAATACCGGAATGCCGTGGTTGAACCGAAAACCCAGCTCTCGGGTTTTGCGGAATTCTCCGGAAAATACCGGAATGTCACTGTATACCGGTATGTGAAATAGGATACCGGTACGCGATGGCCGAAACAGTAGATCCAGCTCTCGGGATTCTGCGGGATTTCTGAGGTATACCGGTATGCATATGCGCATACCGGTATACAATGCCCAGTTTTGGCTGGTTGAGAATGTTAAGTGTGGAGAGGGGCATTTTGGTCTTTTCACACTCGTGGAGGTGTTTGAAAGGCAGGGAACACCCCCCTTTCTCAGTCATCTTCTTCTCCACTTCTCCTCTTCATCTTCTCCACTTTCTCTCTCTAGAAATTTCTCCAAAACTTGGAGAAAATGGTGGATTGATCTTGGAAAAAGCTTCCAAAGGAGAAAAGAAGCTTCTTGGTGCAAGAATGAGCTTGGGGATTTCGTGATTAAGGTTAGTACCTCACGTTTTGGGTTCTAACCTTGGATTTAATCTTTTGAAATGAAGTTTTTGGGAACCCTTGGCAATCTAAAGCACAAAATGTGAGAGATTGGCCATGGAATCTAGGGTTTGGCTTCCATGCATGCAAACCCTAGGTAGAATGAGGGTTTTTGCAATGAGAGGTTCTAAAAATATTTGGACCTTCGATAATTACAATTGAGGCATAGGAAATCATGTTGGAACACTTGATTTCATGTATTGAGTTGATTTAGGGGTTCGTAATGAGTAACGAACCGTTTTCTTGTAGAAGCTTGGGTTGAAGCAAGAACTCAAGGCTTGGACACTTAGGAGCTTGAAGAATACAAGGATTCGAAAGCTCTTGAGATGGGTTTGTGTTTACCGAAGTGATTAGGTCACTTCCATGTCTAGGATAAATATCCATTTAAAGATAAAATGGTATATGTTGTTAACCCTAGAATTTGCAAGTTGGCAAAGGTAAAAATCATGATAGGTTGAACAATGAGATCCTATTGCATGATGTACATTTCAAGTATAATTAAAATATTAATACTTGTTGCATGGTTGCATGTATGGTTAAACCTAGTGTTATTGAACATAGGTTGGACATGAGGATTAAACCTAATGTTATTGAACATAGGTTGGACATGAGGATTAAACCTAGTGTTATTGAACATAGGTTTGACATGAGATTGGAACCTAGAGTCATGGAACCTAGGTGGATAATGAGAAAGTAAGCCTAGTGTTATTGAACGTAGGCGAGACTTAGTGACTTGAACCTAAGGTCATGAGACTTAGGTTGGCAAGTGAAAAACGTGAACAACGGGATGTGCGACGATTTTGCTATCCCGGGTAGGCGACGATTTCGCTACCATGCCATGAGTTGGCCGTATTGAGACGGGATGTGCGACGATTTTGCTATCCCGGGTAGGCGACGATTTCGCTACCATGCCATGAGTTGGCCGTGTTGAGACGGGATGTGCGACGATTTTGCTATCCCGGGTAGGCGACAATTTCGCTACCTTGCCATGAGTTGGCCGTACCGACACGGGATGAGCGAGGAGTTTGTTATCCCGGGTAGGCGACGATTTCGCTACCTCGCCTTGAGTTGGCGGTGTCGAGAGGGGATGTGCGACGAGGTTGCTATCCCGGGTATGCGACGAGTTCGCTACCCATGCCATGCGGTGGCCGTGTTGAGACGGGGTATGCGACGATTTTGCTATCCCGAGTATGCGACGAGTTCGCTACTCGAACTAGGAGGTGACGAGTTCACTCCTCGAATGTTGGAATAATTATGTTGAGACGGCGATTCCGGAACCATAAGTAAATGACAAGTAAATGAACTTAGGCATTGTGAGACATAGAATGAACCTAGGAGAGAATGATAAATTATATTTCATTTGGTTGCATCATTTATGTTTATTTACAAGCATGTAAATAATTGTTGCATAGTTATATGTGATCTAACTTATGCATATGGTGTTTCTTTGGACCTGGTGGGTCGAGCTTCTCTCTTGGGTGGCCTTACCCACTGGGAACTATGTTTATAGTTCTCACCCCACATTTTCCAGGTCCTTCCGCGAGTGAGGCGGCAGAGCGAGGTAAGGGTTTAGCTCTCTAGATAGCGGCCCTTCCATTTTGGTGACACATAGAGTGTACCCCTAGTTTTGGACTACGACAGCATAGGGGATTTTCATTATATGTATGAAATTGTATATTCCATTGTTTTGGGAACATAATGTATGGAATGAAAAGGAAATAAAAGAAAATTTTGGACATGTATATTGTGCCATGTGATGTAATAGAAGTAGAACTTCTTTATGTTGATGCTTTCCTTGTGCAACTCTTGTACTCCGTTCCTAGTTGGAACATTGAGGATAAGCTTGTGTTGTGACGCCTTGGGCGGATAGAAAGGACTCTATCCGTTCGGTGGGTCTGGTGCATGCGCCCGTGCGGTTATCCTTTCCACCTAGTTGGTGTTTAAGGCCCGGCGGGGCGTGACAAAATCAAAACAAATTTAGAAAAAAAATTTATTAAAAAAAAATAAAATTTAAGTAGGGGGGGCAAAAAACCCCCTCTCGTCGTCTTTAGTTAACCCCAAAGGCGTGAAAAAGTCTCTTTGTAAAAAATCTTTGAAGAACAGTTGTGAAATTGTAGGGTAAACACAGTAAGAGTGGAGAGGCTAGGGACAAGAGCCGACTACCACCATATTTAACAAGGGGAAAGAGATGATTGAGATTTTTGTAAATTGAGAGTGAGAGAGTTGGGGAACAAAATTAATTTAATAAAATGCTAAAAAAATTTATTAAAAAAAAAATTTTTAAAAAAAATGGTAAAACAGCTTAATAGGGAGCAAACCAACCCCCTCTCTCTCTTTACCACCCTTCTACTAATTCTCTCTCTTTGTGATTTTTTTTCCAGCTCTTTGTGTGTGTGTGTGTTGGGTCTCAACCACTACCACTAAACTCCTGAGATGAGTTTAGAAAAAAATTGTAGAGAGGGAGAGGGAAGAGGGAAGAGGGAAGAGGGAAGAGGGAAGAGAGAAGGAGAGATGAAAGTTTTAATAGGGAGAGAGAGAGAGATGTAAAAGAGGTAAATACATCCCTTCTGTGAGAGAGAGATGCAAGTACATAGAGCCCATGTGAAAGGGAGGGAGAGCCCATGTGAAAGAGAGAGAGAGAGAGAGAGAGAGAGAGAGAGAGAGAGAGAAAATAATATATTCACAGGAACTAAAACTACAGATTTAAAAAAAGACGACGTGGCTTAACGACGGAATGCCGTTTTTCGATAAACTCTTTTTCTTCACCAAATCAAAAAAAATTTAAAGAAAAATTTCATCCAAAAAAAATAAAATTTAAGTAGGCCCTAAATGCTAAAACAGCTTAAAATAATTTTTAAAAAAGAGGGGAAAAACAGGGAGCAAACCAATTCCCTCTCTCTTTACCACCCTTTTACTGCTTCTCTCTCTTTGTGATTTTTTTTTCCTGAGCTCCTTTGTGTGTGTGTGTGTTGGGTCTCAACCACTACCACTAAACTCCCGTGATGAGTTTAGAAAAAAATGTAGAGAGAGAAGGAAGAGAGAGGGTGGGATAAAAGTTTTAATAGGAGAAAGAGAGAGATGTAAAAGAGGTAAATACACCATAGTAGATATACTATGACCAATCAATAATCATTGAGATGGTTGGGCATAAAAGAGAGAATAAAAGAAGCTTTACTAATTCTAGATTGAGTATCCACCTCGATTCGTCATCACGAGGTCTAGGGCTCAAGCACCTCGATTCTCCTCCGGGCCTAAGGAGAACGAGCAGAAAGTCAAATACATCAAAATTTACGGCCTAATAATCTTAAAACACAAGTTCTAGATCAAAACAGGTTTCAAGGTGTCACGTTCCAAAACATGAATTCTATGCTCCAAAAGCTGACCCATGTTTTGAAATATGACATAAGGTTCCGAAAACTTATGTCAGTTCCGCAAAGATTGAAAGTTCTATCTCTTGAAAAATCTTGTCATGTTCCGAAGCATGGAACTACGTTCAAGAATATAACACAAAAACAACAAAATTTTTAGTTGATGTAGATTTAATAGAAATCAAACTTAAATGTAACACTCCAATTAATCCACATAGGATGGAAAAAGGGTTCTAATTGAAAGTATAAGAGGCCACATACCCCAGTAATAATAACTGGGTTTATGCATTTTGGGTTGATAGTTTGGATCCAACGAGTTATCATTGCTAGCGGGCCGGATCGTTACAATTGGTATCATAGACGAATATTAGTCGAAAGTATAAGAGCTAAGTGCTATGCGGGAAAAATACTATAGCATCGATTTGGCGGAAGCCACCTCTTGAACCCGCAGGAGCCACCTCTAGAATCTCATATCGCTTGATAATTTTGGTCTATGGGTGTGTTGTGTGAGAATTCGAATTCTTAAATTTTTGTGAAATTTGAATTCTGTGTTCCTCTCCCCTTTTGCTGTGTATTTGATCCGTATTTGTGTATATATACATGTGTTGGTATATATATGTATGTATATATATGTATATATATGTATGTATATATATGTATATATATGTATGTATATATATGTATATATATGTATGTATATATATGTATATATATGTATGTATATATATGTATATATATGTATGTATATATATATATGTATATATATGTATGTATATATATGTATATATATATGTATGTATATATATGTATATATATATATGTATATATATGTATGTATATATATGTATGTATATATATGTATATATATGTATGTATATATATGTATATATATATATGTATATATATGTATGTATATATATATGTATATATATGTATATATATATGTATATATATATATATATATGTATGTATATATATATGTATATATATGTATGTATGTATATATATGTATATATATGTATGTATATATATGTATATATATGTATGTATATATATGTATATATATGTATGTATATATATGTATATATATGTATGTATATATATGTATATATATTGTATTTATAGTGTATTTTTAGATTTTTATTGTCTATGAGTTGCGGAGAGAGAGAACGGCTTAACGGCGCAATTCGGAGTCCGTTTCTGACGATCCAAAATGGTAGATTCGATGTCTCGGCAATGCTGAACGCGATGACGCAATCCGTTTCGACATGTGACGGACGAATCGAGAGATATCGCGAGTTCTTCACTGAGGGGTCGTATTGTACATTTTACTGTTTCGCGATCTGGACCCTGTTTCATGCACCGTTTTGCGTGAGATTGTTTGTGGAGGGGTGTCTGGGCATTTTGTTCCTGCTGTGAGGGACCCAGAGGCTAAATTGCTGTGTTTGAGGGGCTTTTGTGCAAATATACCCTTGTGTATATGTTGTTGTGAGTGTGTGAGTGGAGAGAGAGAGAGAGAACGCTTCCCTCTACTTCTCCCTCAGCTCCCAGCAGGAGCCTCTCCTCATCCTCAGCTCCCCTGCCATCTCCCCGAGCGCCGTCGGCCGCCGCCGAACTCCTCTGGCCGGCGCAACTCCGGCCAACTCCCTTTCTCCCTTTTCTTCTTCTTTTTCTCCTTCTTCTTCTCCTTCTTCTCCTTCCCGGCAGTGTGCACCCTGGATGAACCCACGCCTGAGCTTCCCTGGAGGTGGCACGACTGCCGGCGACCTGCCCCGCCGCCGGGAGCCGTCGCCGTGCGCCGCCGAGCTGCTGCAGCTGCTGCTAGGGCAGCTGCGGGCAGGGAGTTGGTGACCTGTGTAGCCGCCGCCTCCCGCCGCCTCGGAGGGTGCGCGCCGCCACCCTCTGGACCTCCGGCGCCGTCGCCTTCCTTCCCGGCCGCCGCCGTGCTGCCGGAGCACCGCCGCAGCCGCCGCGGGCTCAGTCTGGGCAACTAGGGCAGCCGCGGCCAAGCACCCTCCGCCGCCGCCGTCGCCGGGTTTTGTTGTCGCGGTCACCGGCATCCCGACGTCCGGCGACCCCCTCTTGCCGGTGCTCGCGTCGCCGCCGGCCGTCGTCGCCGTTCGTTGCCGCGCCGCCGTGCCCTAGCCAACCCGAGAGTGGGCACTCTCCCCGCACCGCCGCCGCCGCTTCCTGCCACCGGCTGAGGTGAGCATTCTCTTCCTCACCTCCCCCGCTTCCAACCCTGGCCGCCGCGGGCCGTGCATGTTGGCCGGCAGCCGGCCGGAGCTTGCTGCTCCGGCCAGGGTCTTCTTTTGCCTTGTTTTGGCCGCATGCTTGTGTTCGAGCTTTTTGTTGCCTCCCGAAGCTCGGGAAGGTGAGCACGATGATCACAGCGATGCGCTGATCATCATGCTCACCTTAGTTTTCTATTTCGGTGAGTTATTTTACTGTTCGGCCTTTGTCGAGCATTATCATCGCATGTATTCACTATTTTTATAGATTTTTTGTGCTTGCGACTGGTCCTGTCGCAGTGGGGCTGTGAGCACGGCCTCCGTTACGTCGTTACCTATCCGCTGGCGCTTGCAGAAGGTCGTGCGAACGTACGGAATGCTCGAACGGCCTTAATTATGCTTGTTATGTATGTAATTGTTGCTTGTTTTGGGACTTTGATGATTGTGGCAGCGTTGCGACACTGCGGGCAGCAAGGGCATGACCCTTGAGACCCTGTGGACTGGTTGTCTAACCCCTTCGCCCTTCGCGGAGATCCAGATTTATTTCCGATGCGTTTTTCGATGAAATAGTCGACGAAACGCGTGTTTTTAGTCGTGCGACTCACTTGCTATTTTCACGAGTGACTTGGCTTCGTCATTTAGCCTCGTTGGCTGTTCCTCATCGCTGTCCCGATGTTTTGAGGACAGCGGATGAGTGACGAAGGGTTCCGGTGCCAAATCGGCATTTTTCGGGAACCCGGGAAGCCGTTTCGAGTGCGTTTGTGTTCGTGGCACCCCGGGCTTGTGCTCGCTGTCCCGCCACCTTGTTTTGTGTGTTTGGGGACAGCGGAGGACCTGGTTTGGTTGTTGGTACCCCTGTGGAGCTTAGTGTGGTTTTGGGATCGTCCCGGTGGGTTTTCCGGGCGATCCGTCGGTTTCGGGATGTGAGCGCCTTATGTTTTGTCTCGACTTGGTGGACCTTGACCCTGTGAGTCTCTCGTAGGTCCTGTCGCGGTTCTCGAGAGCTGTCGGTGTTAGACTCGATCGTTCCTACAGGTGGGTACTTCGATCCGGAGTCGGTTCAGTGGACTACGGTGATACCTTTCTATCCCTTCTCTTGTATTTCAGTTATTAGTTCACTTGACTCCCGTTGACTCTACTTATGTGTGCTTGGATAGTAGAGTAGTTGTGGTTTGCATGATTCTTGAGACGACCTAGTTGGTCGGTAGCGATCGCCTGTTGTTCCGAGCGATCCTCGTTGTAGTTTATCAGTTGCTTCACGGCTCGTTGCCGTTCCGTGGATTGAGCATTCGCATCGATCGTCACAGCTCTTCTAGCACTTCACGTACACTAGCGGTCTGATCCACCGCCTGGGGGTGTTCTTTTTCGAAAAAGGGTCGTGTGTTTGACCGACCCGTGAGCCTTGATGCAGTGCGTCCAGAAGGTTTATGTGCCGAGAGATGAGCAGGTTGTGACAGTGCCAGGGATACGTCCCGGTGGCTATGGATTGGGTTTACTTTGTGGTTATCTCCATTGATGCATATACTAGTTGCTTACAGTAGCATAGTTGTTCAGTTGTATGTCAGCCTCATACTTACTTGTGCTACTGTTTACCTTATCTATCTTTTTGTTGACCCTCGTGCCGGTGTGTACACCTCGTCCCGACCTGTGAGGCTTCTCTCTCCAGATTTGGTAATCACCATATTCCTTTATCAGTTAGTTATGGATGTGGTTCAGTTACACTGTGGTTGTTTTGTCTAGCATGCTATGGTTTTGGTACAGTTATATTTTCATGTGTGGATTGCATGCTTAGATCTTGTGGATTTGGTTTAGCATTCATGTGTGGATTGCATGCTTAGATCTTGTGGATTTGGTTTAGTATTCATGTGTGGATTGCATGCTTAGACCTTTGGATGTCGATTCTTTTAGATCTTTCATTGGGGCTTTATATCGCATATCTTGGATTTCTACCCCTCGTGGTAGCGTTTTCAAATAAAAGTTTCCATGTGGGAAACAGTTTTCAAAGGGATTTCCGATCGATCGACTTTTGGGGATTTCAAAAGAGAGTTCTCGTGTGGAGAACGGTTTTCAAAGGATCTTTAAATGCTTGAGGTTAGGGTTTCAAAATAAAGCTTCTGGGTAAGGAGCAGTTTTCTAGAATGATCTGTTGTTTGTGCATCGCATCATCCATCGCCTAAGGACTTGCTTAGATTCATACAGGTTTAAGGACTGTTAGCTGTATTTATCTTCTTGTGTTGTTGTGGTTTTGTGATGAATGAATGGTGGTTGTGATCCGGTTGTATGTTGTGTACGCCGTGCAAATACAAGGGAGGCTCTGTCCGTGTGTACAGTGGACCCTGTATTTTTGGCGGGTCTGTACGTGGCGCGGGCTAGGCTTTCAAAAAAAAAATTAGCACGTATTTTCGCTTCTAAAATTAGTCCGGGGCGTGACAGATTAAGATGGTATCAGAGCGTAAAGGGTACAAACACTCATTCATTCATAAACTTGTAACTGAACCATTGGTTAGGCTGACCCATAGGAAGACCTAAGATGTATAGGTGCGCGAGTTCGAGGGGTTTGTTTTCAGCTTGTGTTTTGTGGGTGTTGCCGACCCCTTTCTCTTGTGCAGGTTTCTGTGTTTTGCAGATGGCTTGTGGTCGTGGTAGACCTCCCCGTCTGGGTCGTGGTGGTAAGCGTGCGCCTGCGGAGCCGTCTGCTGGTGTTCAGACTCGGGGTATTGCGGCTGGTTCGAGTGAGGAGCTGGCAGGAGGCGGACAGCCTGATGTAGACCGTACCCTGTGTGCTTGAGGTCGAGGCAAGGGGTCAACTGACGACCCTCTCCGGCATGTTCCGGCATGTTCCGGCAGTTTTTGCAGCAGCAGGCTACGGCGACTGCCGCTCCAGCCCCTCCTCTTCCTTCGCCGAGTGCCCCGATGACTGCAGACCCTTCTGTGGCACCCACGCCATTGTGGCCACGACCGCGACGACGACAGCGACTACGTCAGCTGTTTCGCGTGTGGACGCCGACCCCGTGATTGGGGGTGGTGGCCACATCCGAGCGCGATTGACAGATTTCCTGAGGTTCGATCTGCCCTTATTCGCAGACTCGTGCTCCTTCTAGAAGTGGTGGTGGAGTACCAGACAGATACCAAGTGGCAGGGTGTTTTCCCCTTTGCATAACCACTCTTTGGCAGGTGGTGGCCCTATCGAGCTAGGTGACGTCACTTGGTGGATCTGTATTGTCGTTTGGGCTATTCTTGCCCTGGCCCCACTTTCCGTGTAGAGCACGAGGGCCACTGCGAGCGTCTCTACGGAGACGGTGCTTTGAGCGGTTTCGACCGCAACTTTAGTGTTACCTTCTCTGTTTTATTGGGTAGGGCGGTGAAGCCTACCCCTCTGACGTCTTGCTGGTGGAATCGTCAGTGTTGGTCTTTCGACCTTTAGCTAGTTCTTGCGTCAAACGGACGTGTACTAGACTGAGTAGGCACTGTTTGGTGTCGGGTTTTTGTTGGTGCCTACATGATTTGCGGCTATCCTAACGCCTAAATTGGTGTGTCTTGGGATTTCTGGTGGTATTTGTAGGCTTTCGTGTTGTCGCGAGATCTTCCAGGTTGTTGTTGGAGGTCTCACCGCGTTTGACGTTGGTTAGTCGACGCTGGAATTGTTTTTCCTTCGCTTTGGTTCGTGTGGTTGGTTGACCTGGTACTTTTGTGGTGTTGCCAACTTGTTGTCGGCTTTTGATCTGCGGATATTTCGTTTTCTTTTGATAAGTACGTTGGCTGCAGACAACGTAGTGTCAAAAGTTAGGACGAAATATTCTATCCCTTTTGGAACTTTCAGGATTGGGTCGGTGCTTTCTCTTGCGAGACAATCTCTACGTCGTCTTGTGGGAAAGCTGTGTGGTGGTCATCCCTAATCACGTAGTGAGCCTTGAGCTAATCCTTGGGTGGTTTTGCACAGTTGAATTGCCATCACTGCGGATGGTTTGACTCCGGTTGAGTCTGGTTGCTTTTTAGCTCGGTAACTGTGCCTTCACAGCTAAAAGGTTTGTTTTGTGAGGTGATCTCGGTTTTTGCCAGGAGTTTTGGTGCCTTGGTGATCGGATGACGGGAGCCTGGTTGTTGGCTCCGAGGTCTCTGCGCATGTGTTTGCGTACAAGGTTTTCGTCGCGACTTTCGTGCATGCAGTCTTGGTTTGGAGCGCGTGTCCGATCACTTGGAAATAGGTGTTTGGCATCACTGGTGATTTTATCGCTTGTTGCGATTGGCAACCCTATGCACCAGAGTGATGGACTCGCAAGGTTTTACGTTGGTTTGATTGTGAGTTCGAGCTCGACGTGATGACGGTGATGATTTAGTAACCTCTACCGCGGATCGACGATCTCTTCGACCGGCTCTAGGGAGCCTCGGTATTCTCGAAGATTGTTTCGCAGCCAGGTTATCTTTAGCTGAAGATCAAGGCCGAGGGCGTGGCATGACGGTCTTCCGGACTCGTTACGGGCATTACGAGGTCACGGTTATGCCGTTCGGTTTGACGAACGCCCCGGCAGCTTTTATGGATTTGATGAACTGGATTTTTCGGCAGTTCCTGGATCAATTTGTCGTGGTCTTCTTTGACGACATACTGATCTATTCGAGAAGTTTCCTTCTTGGGTCACATCGTGACGCGGTCCGGTATTGCGGTGGACCCAAAGAAAGTGGACTCTGTGGTGGACTGGCCTGTCCCGACTTCTGTGACGGAGATCAGGAGCTTCCTCGGCTTGGCTGGCTATTATCGGTGATTTGTTGAGGGTTTCTCAAAGATCGCCGCCCCTTTGAGCAAGCTGACGAGGAAGGGTGAGAAGTTTCAGTGGACTCCAGCTTGTCAGACGAGCTTTCAGGAGCTGAAGGACAGACTGACTCGTGCCCCTATCCTAGCATTACCGCAGCCTGGTAAGGATTTGTGGTCTACTGTGATGTGTCTCGGATAGGATTGGGGTGCGTGCTCATGCAGCAGGAGAAGGTCATCGCGTATGCTTCGCGCCAGCTGAAGGACTACGAGAAGAACTATCCGACGCACGATCTCGAGCTAGCAGCAGTGGTGTTCGCTCTCAAGCTTTGGAGACACTACCTGTACAGAGCGCATTGCGAGATGTTCATGGATCATCAGAGTTTGAAGTACCTCTTCACCCAGAAGGAGCTGAACCTCAGACAGAGACGGTGGCTTGAGCTTTTGAAGGATTACGACATCTCCATCCAGTATCATCTAGGCAAGGCAAACGTTGTGGCGGACGCCTTGAGCCGGAGGCAGCCTTCGGCGGAGCTATCTCTCATGATCACCGACCAGGAGCGCTTGGTGAAGGAGTTTCATCGACTCAAGTTGGAGATCCTACCTCATGGAGCTACCGCGCAGCTGTTGACTTTGGTGGTGCAGCCCACCTTATCTGATCGGATCGCCAGTGGACAACTGTTGGACCCGCACTTGCAGAGAATGCGAGCAGAGGCCGAGCAGGGCAGAGATGGTGACTTCACGATCCACGCAGATGGTTCTCTTCGCTTTCGAGGACGGAGGTGTGTGCCCAGTGATCCGGATTTGAGGCGAGAGATTTTGACTGAGGCACACCGGTCGCCGTACACCGTTCATCCTGGAGGGACGAAGATGTACCGCGACTTGAAGCAGAGTTTCTGGTGGCCTGGCATGAAGATGGACGTGGCTCAGCATGTGGCTCAGTGTTTGATTTGTCAGCAGGTGAAGGCTGAGCATCAGCGACCAGCCGGGAAGCTTCAACCGTTGCCTGTACCTGTATGGAAGTGGGAGCAGATCACCATGGATTTCGTCACCGGGTTATGTAGTACACTGCACTTTAGCAAATTCGCAAGGTTCTAGTGTGAGATTAGTATTTTGAACTAATCTGGAGGTTTTGGTTGTGTTTCGAGCTCTTGGAAGCATTTTCGGGACTTGAGAAGTGCGAAAACGGACTACGAAAGTCAAAATCTGCAAAAAACTGCAGATTTGACATTGCGTACCGGTATCTAGTTTTGGGATACCGGAATCTAGTGAAAACTGTGTTTGCGCAGCTCTCGGGTTCTGCGGAATCCTGCTGGAGATATCGGAATGGACTGGCATTCCGGTATGTGTATTCGCGTACCGGTACTGAAGTCTTTAGTACCGGTACTGAGACTTTCATACCGAAATTCCGCTGCGTGGCCTTTTTGGCCGAGGCTCGAGTTTGCGGGATTCCTGGCCAGATACCGGTATGCCCATACGCATACCGGTATACTGTGCAGAAACTGCTGTTTCGTGCAGTTTGCTATTTTGTCTTGGAGGGGGCTTTTGGACATTTGTTACATTAGTATATGGTAACCCTCACCCCCTCACAGCCATTTGTGCTGGGACTTAGAAGAAAAGAGGTATGACTTCCTCTCTTTCTCTCTCTAGAATTTTGCATGGTTACCATGAGATTCTTGGGATTGATCTCTTTTCTCTCCTCCTCCACCTTGAGGCTCTCACCTTGGACTTTGGAGAGAACTTGGATAGGAAGAAGAGGACTTGTGTGAGGATAAATCTCCAACCCTAGCTCCCTTGGGCTTAGTTTGGAACTCTTGGGAAGGTGAGTAGCTCTCTTGTGAGTTTTTATTGTGGATTTTGTTGATATTCCTTGAGTTTACCCTAGATGTGTGAAATTAGGGTTTTGTTGGGGCTTTTCAATTCTAAGCTCTTGGATGGGAATTGATGGGTGTAGAATATTATGTTAGGTTGGATTGGAAGCTCCCTAACTTCGTTTTGGGTTTTGGACAAGAGATTCTTGGTCTAAGGTAATTCCACCCTTTTCCCTCTTGCATAGTGACGATTTTTGAATGTGTTCGTTCGACACTTCTAACCCCATAGAAATCTTCTTTAGGGTGCTAGAAATCGAGGGGGCAACTTTGTTATCGAGTACTGCGAGGACTCGAAGGGTCTCTGGTGGGTTTGACCTCACCGAAATAGGTGAACTCCCCCTATGTCTTCCTTTTAGCTTAAGAGCTTAAATTAGTGCATATTCATACTGATTATGACATGGTATAATTTTAGAATGCATAATATTCATGTGCTATATATATGCAAATTATACGTCCTATGTAGTAGGAAGTTTTCATGGTTTTATGCATAGTGCGTTATGAGTGACTATGGGAATAGAATATTTCATTTGTATACATGTTGAAATGCTTACTTAAATGAGTAGAAACATATGTGATATTAGATGGACAATGGACTTGGAAGTCCTCTTTGACACTTAGCTTTTTGGGCTAGTTGTAGTGTATATATGACATATAGCATGTTAAGATCATAATGTGAAGTTAAACACATGACATTCCACTTAGGTGAATAACAAGATTGACATCATGATCTAGTATTGGACATTAGTTGGTATTCCATGTTTTTAGACATGACGAGTGATATTATGTGGTTGATTGTTGCTTGTTAGCCATTATGCTCATTTGCACATGCTTGTGAGGGTCGCTCCCCACAAGCCGGCACTCCGGAGTTGGACTCGCGACAGTTATTTCGCCCGTGTGATAGAGAGCGCCGAAATGGAACCGCCGTGGGAAAGGCTCACCCTAGCGTGAGGGTGTTGACTACCACGAAGCCATTAGGCTCGGCACAAGTGAACATCCCTTTATGGTATTCTTTTATGACTACATATTTATGGTTATATGCGAAAGTGGACATTCATATTGTAAGAGGTGAAACATTGCATATACACACATGTACATGGGTAGAATGGTTTCATATTTATAATATTACATCTTGAGGCATAGTAGCATTGAGTTTTTAAATTATAATTATGCTTATTTGTATCTAACCTTACTTTGCCTCAGTTGACCTAGTGGTGTATTCCGCTCCTCTCGGCGGCTTACCCACTGGAAACTATTGAATAATAGTTCTCACCCCCCTGGAGTTTGTTGTTTTATTTTAGAGCCTTCCACTGCGGGAGAGGCTAGGGATCGCGGCAAGGGCATTGCGACTAGCTAGGACGCGAGGGAGCTAGTGACTAGGTGGAGCACCTTTCTTTTATCTTATGTTGAGAGGTGTTTTTGTATCATCCACCTTTTGTAGAGACTACCCTATGTCCCTTTTTGGGTGTGTTGATGTACTAAACTTATGATGTGGCTTTACTCTCTTTATTGTATTTTGTATCTTCACCTTGAGACTCTATTTGGTTAGCATGTATGCTCTGATTATCATGATAGGATTATTTGCTTTATTCCTTTCTTTCATGTTTATTGTAGACGCCTTGTGTGCATTGGGTTACTTGTGTACACTGCGGGTCTGTGCATGCGCCCGGGTGGGCTTCCGCTGGGGCCCCGGGGCGTGACAGATTATAGTGGTATCAGAGCCTAGGGTTAAGTCATTGTGGACCTAGAAAACCTTAGGCCGGTTGGACTATAGGACTTAGATTCGTGAGAGACGAGATTGTCTATGACTGTGGCGAAAGTAACACAATTGGGTTGTGTCTTTACCTCCAAGTAGTTGGGGTTTGATCGAAGTGTGTGACACCTAACTCTTAGGAGGTCACGTTGGCGGCCGGCAACGTGACATCGGGAGTTAGTTAGGAGCTCACTTCATTTACTTTCGCGTGATTGGGATTTTATTACTTGAGTGGGGTTTCATTAGCGTAAGTTTTCTAACTTGCGCATTCTATGTTATTGTAGCTTGTAATGCCGACTACTCGTTCTCAATTGACCGAGATGGCCGCAGCAGCCGACGCAGAGGAAGTGGAGACCTCTGCAACCTCCGGATCCAGTGAGGTCCGTGAGTTGAGAGACCAGTTGACGATGTTGACAGGTCTGGTGACGCAGCAGGCGACTGCGGCTCAACAGCAAGCCGATGCCGCACGCCGACAGGAGGCAAGGATGAAGAGGATGGAGGAATTGTTGCTGCAGCAGGCTACTACCTGGACCACTCAGGATCCTACGCCACCCACGCCAGTTGGAAATGCGACTACAGGAGCACTGGCGCCCGTACCTGGGTCGGCACATGTGGCACCGAGTGCCGAACTGAGGGAGGAGACAGCAGCGACACCCCCTATTCGGGCATCGCCGGCGAGGACGGTTTTACCTATGATGGTGACAAGAGCAGAGCGAGAAAGATTAATGGACCGCTTGAATGAATTTTGAAAGTGTAACCCTCAGGTTTTTTATGGCGAGAAGGCGGATCATTGGATGGTGGAGAAGTGGGTTCTCCATATGGAAAAGCTTTTTCATGATACATTTGTGGAAGAACAGAACAAGGTGTGGTTGGCTACGTACCATTTGGACGGCGTGGCATATCAGTGGTGGGCGGATATTCGAGATGACCCGAACACCGACCTAGCGGCCATTACTTGGAGTAAATTCAAGGAACTATTATTATCTACCTACTTTCCTCCGAGCGTCAAGAGACAGATGGAGAGGGATTTGCGCAGCTTGCGCCAGCGAGACATGACAGTGACGGAGTATGAACGAGAGTTTTCTCGTCTGTTACACTGTGTACCCTACGTGGTGAGGAATGATGAGGATAAGGCTCGTATCTTTGAAGCGGGCCTTCGACCGTCGATTTACAGATTGGTGCAAGCAGCGGGTTTACAGACTTTTCGAGAGGTGGCGAATCGCGCCTTGGTTGTAGAGAAGGGCGCGGAGATTGCTAGAGAGGAGATTGAAGCTTGGGACATATTAAAGGGCAAGAGGCCTGCGGGCGATGAAGGCAGCAAGAGTTACTCCAAGAAACCACCAAAGCACCCGAGGAGTCAATCGGGTGGGCGCGGCTCAGCTCCATCGCGCGGAGCACCGAATCACCGCAAACTGCTGTGTTGCGTCATTTGTGGTGGTCCTCATTTCCCACCTCAATGCCCGCAACGTGGTGGCAAGTGTTATAAGTGTGGCCAGGAGGGTCACCTTCGATCTGAGTGCCCGAGAGGTTCTTCCCCAGCGCCTTCATCAGCTTCAGCACCGGCACCACCGGGTCAGGGTCGTGGGACCCCACCTACTCACTACCCGGCGGGGCGACCGCCCTTTCAGTGTCAGACCGAGGGATCACGACAGGCGCCTAGTGGGCGCATGTATGCGGCCCAGACTGTGGAGGCGGCAGCAGCAGAGGAAGTCGTTGCAGGTATCATTTTAATTAATGAAATCATAGTTAGAGATTTATTCGATACTGGTGCATCGCATTCTTTCATTGATCGGCTGTTTGCCGAGTTGCATGGCATCGAGATTGTACCTACCCTGCATCCGGGACGTGTTATTGTCCCCGACCATATTTTGGATATACGGGAGTTTTGCCCTAGTTGCCCTGTTAGAGTAGGGAGTTGGGTTATGCCGATTGATTTGTTAGCTTTGCGAAAGCTTGGAGAGTTCGACGTAGTATTGGGCATGGATTGGCTTACTAAATACTACACCACAATCGATTGCAAGAATCGGATTATGATTTTTCGAGAGCCCGGAAAAGATGAAGTTGTGTTCCGAGCGTGCAAGAGTTCGCTGTTCGCGATGACTATCTCTTCGACGCGGGCTAAGCAATTAATTCGGAGTGGTTGTGTAGCCTACTTAGCTAGCGTCGTTGTGAGGGATGGAGATACCCCTCGGATTGAGGATATACCCGTTGTGCGGGAATTCGTTGATGTGTTTCCGACTGATCTTCCGGGTATGCCACCGGATAGGGAAATTGAATTCGTGGTAGATCTCGTTCCCGGAACTACCCCGATCTCAAAGGCACCCTATAGGATGGCACCTGCCGAGCTTAAGGAAATGAAGGCACAGTTGCAAGACTTGTTGGACAAGGGTTTTATCAGACCAAGTGTATCACCTTGGGGAGTGCCGGTTTTATTTGTGAAAAAGAAGGATGGATCCCTTCGTCTATGTGTGGATTATCGTGAGCTTAACAAGGTTACGATCAAGAATAGGTATCCACTACCGAGAATCGACGTCCTATTTGATCAATTGCAAGGATCATTGGTGCATTCCAAGATAGATTTACAATTTGGTTATCACCAACTCAAGGTCAAGGCTGATGACGTGCCCGTGACGGCTTTTCGAACACGGTACGGACATTATGAGTTTACAGTTATGCCGTTTGGGCTTACTAATGCCCCGGCAGCTTTTATGGATCTAATGAACCGTGTCTTTAAGCCTTACTTAGACAGGTTTGTGGTGGTGTTCATCGATGACATCTTGGTGTATTCTCGAAGCGACGAGGAACATAAGAGTCATTTGAGGCAAGTGTTGCAAGTACTTCGGGAGAAAAAACTTTTTGCTAAATTAAAGAAGTGTGAATTTTGGCTCCGCGAAGTATCATTTTTGGGACATGTAATATCAGGAGCCGGTGTAGCGGTGGATCCTAAGAAGATTGAGGCGATCAAGGATTGGCCTAGACCAACCAATGTAACCGAGGTTCGAAGTTTTATTGGTCTAGCCGGTTACTACCGGAGGTTTGTCGAGGGGTTCGCTAAATTATCTATACCCCTCACTCGACTCACACACAAAGGGACTAAGTTCATTTGGAATGACTTATGTGATAGAAGCTTCTTAGAGCTGAAGGAACGCCTGACAACCGCCCCGATCTTGACTTTGCCTATTGCGGGAGCAGGATATGTGATTTATAGTGATGCTTCACTTAATGGTTTGGGTTGTGTTTTAATGCAGGACGGAAAAGTGATAGCTTATGCTTCCCGTCAACTTAAGGATTATGAAAAGAATTATCCAACCCACGACTTGGAGTTAGCGGCCGTGGTGTTCGCTTTGAAGCTTTGGCGTCATTATCTTTATGGCGAGCGTTGTGAAGTCTACACCGACCATAAGAGCTTAAAGTATCTGTTACTCAGCAGGAATTAAACTTGAGGCAACGAAGATGGTTGGAGCTGCTTAAAGACTATGACTTGACTATTCTCTACCACCCGGGGAAAGCAAATGTGGTAGCAGATGCTTTGAGTCGCAAATCAATGGAAAATTTAGCTATGTTACTTGTTACTCAACCACCGCTACTGGCGGAATTGCGACGAATGGAATTGGAAGTGGTAGCTCCCGATACACCTGTGAGGTTGATGGCCTTAGTGGTGCAACCTACCCTACTTGAATGGATTAAAGAAAAGCAAGCTCTCGATCTAGAATTGCAAAGGATTCGAATCAAAATCGGCGAAGATCATGTCAGTGGTTTTCTTGTGGACGACCAAGGAATGCTACGATTCCTAAATCGATTATGTGTGCCGGCAGAAACCGAGATTAAAGAAAAGATACTGACAGAATCTCATCGAGCGCCTTACACCGTACATCCGGGTGGCACAAAAATGTACAAAGATTTGAAACTGCACTATTGGTGGCCCGGAATGAAGAAGGATGTTGGCGAGTTTGTGGCTTGATGTTTAACTTGTCAACAAGTGAAGGCTGAGCATAGACTCCCCGCGGGAAAGCTACAAAGTTTACCGATACCGGTTTGGAAATGGGAGCTAATCACTATGGATTTTGTCACGGGTTTGCCTCGCTCTCAAGCCGGGCATGACGCAGTGTGGGTGATTGTGGATAGATTGACTAAATCAGCACACTTTATCCCTATCCACACTACTTGGACGGGTGAGAGGCTTGCACAAGTCTATCTTGATGAAGTGGTGCGGCTTCATGGTGTACCCACATCGATTGTATCGGATAGAGATACTAGATTTGTATCACACTTTTGGAAAAGCCTACATGACGCCTTGGGCACTCGCCTGGATTTCAGCACAGCATTCCACCCTCAGAGCGATGGGCAGTCTGAGCGTACTATCCAGATCTTGGAGGACATGCTACGAGCTTGTGTGATAGATTATCAAGGTGGATGGCACCAACACCTACCTATGGCAGAGTTTGCTTATAATAATAGTTATCAAGCAAGCATTAAGATGGCACCATTCGAAGCCCTTTATGGAAGGAAGTGTCGATCACTTCTTCATTGGAGTGAAGTTGGTGAGAAGCTAGTTTTGGGTCCCGATGTATAGCAGGAAGCTGAAGACAAGGTTCGCATTGCTCGACAAAAATTAATTTCAGCTCAAAGTCGCCAAAAGAGTTATGCTGATAAGCGTCGGCGGGAATTGGAGTTCCAAGTAGGAGATCATGTCTTCCTAAAGGTATCGCCGACAAAGGGGATTAAGAGATTTGGCATTCGAGGAAAGCTTAGTCCTCATTTCATTGGACCCTTTGAAGTCTTGGAACGGTTAGGCCCGGTAGCGTATCGGCTTGCCTTGCCGCCGAATCTATCGGGAGTACAGAATGTGTTCCATGTATCCTTGCTTCGAAAATATGTTTTTGACCCAGCTCATGTTTTAGACTCCACTCCGTTAGAGTTGCATGAAGACTTGAGTTTCGAGGAATATCCGATGAAGATCCTAGCTCGCGAAGTGAAGAAACTCAGGAATCGAGAGATCCCTTATGTGAAGGTGCTTTGGAGCAACCACGACGAGCGCGAGGCCACATGGGAGTTGGAGAGCTCACTGCTGGAGCGTTACCCCCATCTTTTTCAGATGGAATCTTGAGGTATTCGACTTCTAGTTTCGCGGACGAAACTCCTTTTAGGAGGGGTGTATGTAGTACACTGAACTTTAGCAAATTCGCAAGGTTCTAGTGTGAGATTAGTATTTTGAACTAATCTTGAGGTTTCGGTTGTGTTTCGAGCTCTTGGAAGCATTTTCGGGACTTGAGAAGTGCGAAAACGGACTCCGAAAGTCAAAATCTGCAAAAAAACTGCAGATTTGACATTGCGTACCGGTATCTAGTTTTGGGATACCGGAATCCAGTGAAAACTGTGTTTGCGCAGCTCTCGGGTTCTGCGGAATCCTGCTGGAGATACCGGAATGGGCTGGCATTCCGGTATGTGTATTCGCGTACCGGTACTGAAGTCTTTAGTACCGGTACTGAGACTTTCATACCGGAATTCCACTGCGTGGCCTTTTTGGCCGAGGCTCGGGTTTGTGGGATTCCTGGGCAGATACCGGTATGCCCATACGCATACCGGTATACTGTGCAGAAACTGCTGTTTCGTGCAGTTTGTTACATTAGTATATGGTAACCCTCACCCCCTCACAGCCATTTGTGCTGGGACTTAGAAGAAAAGAGGTATGGCTTCCTCTCTTTCTCTCTCTAGAATTTTGCATGGTTACCATGAGATTCTTGGGATTGATCTCTTTTCTCTCCTCCTCCCTTGAAGCTCTCACCTTGGACTTTGGAGAGAACTTGGATAGGAAGAAGAGGACTTGTGTGAGGATAAATCTCCAACCCTAGCTCCCTTGGGCTTAGTTTGGAACTCTTGGGAAGGTGAGTAGCTCTCTTGTGAGTTTTTATTGTGGATTTTGTTGATATTCCTTGAGTTTACCCTAGATGTGTGAAATTAGGGTTTTGTTGGGGCTTTTCAATTCTAAGCTCTTGGATGGGAATTGATGGGTGTAGAATGTTATGTTAGGTTGGATTGGAAGCTCCCTAACTTCGTTTTGGGTTTTGGACAAGAGATTCTTGGTCTAAGGTAATTCCACCCTTTTCCCTCTTGCATAGTGACGATTTTTGAAAGTGTTCGTTCGACACTTCTAACCCCATAGAAATCTTCTTTAGGGTGCTAGAAATCGAGGGGGCAACTTTATTTTCGAGTACTGCGAGGTCTCGAAGGGTCTCTGGTGGGTTTGACCTCACCGAAATAGGTGAACTCCCCCTATATCTTCCTTTTAGCTTAAGAGCTTAAATTAGTGCATATTCATACTAATTATGACATGGTAGAATTTTAGAATGCATAATATTCATGTGCTATATATATGCAAATTATACGTCCATGTAGTAGGAAGTTTGCATGGTTTTATGCATAGTGCGTTATGAGTGACTATGGGAATAGAATATTTCATTTGTATACATGTTGAAATGCTTACTTAAATGAGTAGAAACATATGTGATATTAGATGGACAATGGACTTAGAAGTCCTCTTTGACACTTAGCTTTTTGGGCTAGTTGTAGTGTATATATGACATATAGCATGTTAAGATCATAATGTGAAGTTAAACACATGACATTCCACTTAGGTGAATAACAAGATTGACATCATGATCTAGTATTGGACATTAGTTGGTATTCCATATTTTTAGACATGACGAGTGATATTATGTGGTTGATTGTTGCTTGTTAGCCATTATGCTCATTTGCACATGCTTGTGAGGGTCGCTCCCCACAAGCCGGCACTCCGGAGTTGGCCTCGCGACAGTTATTTCGCCCGTGTGATAGAGAGCGCCGAAATGGAACCGCCGTGGGAAAGGCTCACCCTAGCGTGAGGGTGTTGACTACCACGGAGCCATTAGGCTCGGCACAAGTGAACATCCCTTTATGGTATTCTTTTATGACTACATATTTATGGTTATATGCGAAAGTGGACATTCATATTGTAAGAGGTGAAACATTGCATATACATACATGTACATGGGTAGAATGGTTTCATATTTATAATATTACATCTTGAGGCATAGTAGCATTGAGTTTTTAAATTATAATTATGCTTATTTGTATCTAACCTTACTTTGCCTCAGTTGACCTAGTGGTGTTTTCCGCTCCTCTCGGCGGCTTACCCACTGGGAACTATTGAATAATAGTTCTCACCCCCCTGGAGTTTGTTGTTTTATTTCAGAGCCTTCCACTGCGGGAGAGGCTAGGGATCGCGGCAAGGGCATTGCGACTAGCTAGGACGCGAGGGAGCTAGTGACTAGGTGGAGCACTTTTCTTTTATCTTATGTTGAGAGGTGTTTTTGTATCGTCCACCTTTTGTAGAGACTACCCTATGTCCCTTTTTGGGTGTGTTGATGTACTAAACTTATGATGTGGCTTTACTCTCTTTATTGTATTTTGTATCTTCACCTTGAGACTCTATTTGGTTAGCATGTATGCTCTGATTATCATGATAGGATTATTTGCTTTATTCCTTTCTTTCATGTTTGTTGTAGACGCCTTGTGTGCATTGGGTTACTTGTGTACACGGCGGGTCTGTGCATGCGCCCGGGTGGGCTTCCGCTGGGGCCCCGGGGCGTGACAGGTTACCTCGTTCTCAGCGAGGTCACGATGCGATCTGGGTTATTGTGGACCGATTGACGAAGGCAGCTCACTTCTTACCGGTACACACGACTTGGTCTCGTGATCGACTGGCGCAGCTCTACTTGCATGAGATCGTCAGGCTGCATGGGGTGCCAGTGTCGATCGTCTCTGATCGGGATTCTCGCTTCGTTTCCCAGTTCTGGAGGAGCTTGCAGCAGGCACTGGGAACGAGGCTCGACTTCAGCTCAGCTTACCACCCTCAGAGTGATGGGCAGTCGGAGCATGTTATCCAGACTCTCGAGGATATTCTCCGGGCATGCGTTTTGGATTTTGGAGAGGGTTGGTTCAAGTACCTTTCCTTGGTGGAGTTCGCCTACAACAACAGTTTTCAGGCGAGCATTGGGATGGCACCGTACGAGGCCTTGTATGGACGTCGTTGTCGATCACCGATCTGTTGGGATGACGTGGGTGAGCGTCGTGTGATCGGGCCTGACTTGTTAGAGGACGCAGATGCCAGGATTCGCAGTGCGAGGCAGCGACTACTGACTGCGCAGAGCCGGCAGAAAAGCTACGCGGACCAGCGACGACGGGACCTAGTGTTTCAGGTCGGTGAGCATGTGCTGCTCAGGGTGTCGCCGTCTCGAGGGATCAAGCGGTTCGGATTGCGGAGCAAGCTTAGTCCGCATTTTGTGGGACCGTTTGAGATCCTTGAGCGTGTGGGTCCAGTGGCTTATCGGTTAGCTCTTCCTCCTAGTCTTGCTCGGGTGCACAATGTCTTCCATGTTTCCATACTTCGGAAGTACATCCCCGACCCTTCTCACGTGATCAGCCCGACGACGGTTCAGCTGAGGGAGGACCTCAGCTACGATGAGGTGCCTGTGAGGATTTTGGCCCGCGAGGTGAAGCAGTTGAGGAACCGGAGCATTCCGTATGTGAAGGTTCAGTGGACGAATCACGAGGAGCGTGAGGCTACTTGGGAGCTGGAGTCTGCTTTGCGTGAGAGGTATCCGCTGTTGTTCGCGGATGGTGTGTGTGTGTAAGTTTTGGGGACGAAACTTCTTGTATGGTGGGAGTGATGTGAGAATTCGAATTCTTAAATTTTTGTGAAATTTGAATTCTGTGTTCCTCTCCCTTTTTGCTGTGTATTTGATCCGTATTTGTGTATATATACATGTGTTGGTATATATATATATAAATGTATATATATTGTATTTATAGTGTATTTTTAGATTTTTATTGTCTATGTTTTGGTTGCGGAGAGAGAGAACGGCTTAACGGCGTAATTTGGAGTCCGTTTCTGACGATCCAAAATGATAGATTCAATGTCTCGGCAGTGCTGAACGCGATGGCATGATTCGTTTCGACATGCGACCGACGGATCGAGAGATATCACGAGTTCTTCGCTGAGGGGTTGTACTGTACATTTTACTGTTTCGCGATCTGGACCCTGTTTCACGCACCGTTTTGCGTGAGATTGTTTGTGGAGGGGTGTCTGGGCATTTTGTTCCTGCTGTGAGGGACCCAGAGGCTAAATTGCTGTGTTTGAGGGGCTTTTGTGCAAATATACCCATGTGTATATGTTGTTGTGCGTGTGTGAGTGGAGAGAGAGAGAGAGAACTCTTCCTTCTACTTCTCCATCAGCTCCCAGCAAGAGCCTCTCCTCTTCCTCAGCTCCCCTACCATCTCCCCGAGCGCCGCCGGCCGCCGCCGACCTCCCCTGGCCGGCGCAACTCCGGCCTACTCCCTCTCTCCCTTTTCTTCTTCTTCTTCTTCTTCTTCTTCTTCTTCTTCTTCTCCTTCTTCTCCTTCCCGGCAGTGTGCACCCTGGGTGAACCCACGCCTGAGCTTCCCCGGAGGTGGCACGACTGTCGACGACCTGTCCCGCCACCGGGAGCCGTCGCCGTGCGCCGCCGAGCTGCTACAGCTACTGCTAGGGCAGCTGCGGGCAGGGAGTTGGTGACCTGTGTAGCCGCCGCCTCCCGCCGCCTCGGAGGGTGCGTGCCGCCACCCTTTGGACCTCCGGCGCCGTCGCTTTCCTCCCCGGCCGCCGCCGTGCCGCCGGAGCGCCGCCGCAGCCGCCGCGGGCTCAGCCTGGGCAACTAGGGCAGCCGCCGCCGAGCACCCTCCGCCGCCGCCATCGCCGGGTTTTGTTGTCGCGGTCACTGGCATCCCGACGTCCGGCGACCCCCTCTTGCCGGTGCTCGCGTCGCCGCCGGTCGCCGTCGCCGTTCGTTGCCACGCCGCCGTGCCCTAGCCAACCCGAGAGTGGGCACTCTCCCCGCGCCGCCGCCGCTGCTTCCTGCCGCCGGCTGAGGTGAGCATTCTCTTCCTCACCTCCCGCGCATCCGACCCTGGCCGCCGCGGGCCGTGCATGTTGGCCGGCAGCCGGCCGGAGCTTGCTGCTCTGGCCAGGGTCTTCTTTTGCCTTGTTTTGGCCGCATGCTTGTGTTTGAGCTTTCTGTTGCCTCCCAAAGCTCGGGAAGGTGAGCACGATGATCGCAGCGACGCGCTGATCATCATGCTCACCTTAGTTTTCTATTTCGGTGAGTTATTTTGCTGTTCGGCCATTGTCGAGCATTATCATCGCATGTATTCACTATTTTTATAGATTTTTTGTGCTTGCGACTAGTCCTGTCGCAGTGGGGCTGTGAGCACGGCCTCCGTTACGTCGTTACCTATCCGCTGGCACTTGCGGAAGGTCGTGCGGACGTACGGAATGCTCGAACGGCCTTAATTATGCTTGTTATGTATGTAATTGTTGCTTGTTTTGGGACTTTGATGATTGTGGCAGCGTTGCGATGCTGCGGGCAGCAAGGGCATGACCCTTGAGACCCTGTGGACTGGTTGTCCAACCCCTTCGCCCTTCGTGGAGATCCAGATTTATTTCCGATGCGTTTTTCGATGAAATATTCGGCGAAACGCGTGTTTTTAGTCGTGCGACTCACTTGCTATTTTCACGAGTGACTTGGCTTCATCATTTAACCTCGTTGGCTGTTCCTCATCGCTGTCCCGAAGTTTCGAGGACAGCGGATGAGTGACGAGGGGTTCCGGTGCCAAATCGGCATTTTTCGGTAACCCGGGAAGCCGTTTCGGGTGCGTTTGTGTTCGTGGCACCCCGGGCTTGTGCACGCTGTCCCGCCACCGTGTTTTGTGTGTTTGGGGACAGCGGAGGACCTGGTTTGGTTGTTGGTACCCCTGTGGAGCTTAGTGTGGTTTCGGGATCGTCCCGGTGGATTTTCCGGGCGATCCGTCGGTTTCGGGATGTGAGCGCCTTGTATTTTGTGTCGACTTGGTGGACCTTGACCCTGTGAGTCTCTCGTAGGTCCTGTCGCGGTTCCCGAGAACCGTTGGTGTTAGACTCGATCGTTCCTACAGGTGGGTACTTCGATCCGGAGTCGGTTCAGTGGACTACGGTGATACCTTTCTATCCCTTCTCTTGCATTTCAGTTATTAGTTCACTTGACTCCCGTTGACTCTACTTATGTGTGCTTGGATAGTAGAGTAGTTGTGGTTTGCATGATTCTTGAGACGACCTAGTTGGTCGGTAGCGATCGCTTGTTTTTTCGAGCGATCCTCGTTGTGGTTTATCAGTTGCTTCACGGCTCGTTGCCGTTCTCTGGATTGAGCATTCGCATCGATCGTCACAACTCTTCTAGCACTTCACGTACACTAGCGGTCTGATCCACCGCCTGGGGGTGTTCTTTTCCGAAAAAGGGTCGTGTGTTTAACCGACCCGTGAGCCTTGATGCAGTGCGTCCAGAAGGTTTATGTGCCGAGAGATGAGCAGGTTGTGACAGTGCCAGGGATACGTCCCGGTGGCTATGGATTGGGTTTACTTTGTGGTTATCTCCATTGATGCATATACTAGTTGCTTACAGTAGCATAGTTGTTCAGTTGTATGTCAGCCTCATACTTACTTGTGCTACTGTTTACCTTATCTATCTTTTTGTTGACCCTCGTGCCGGTGTGTACACCTCGCCTTCGTCGGCTTGCGGTACCTACTGGGAGGGGAGACATGTTTACATGTTCTCACCCCCCGCCCTCGGTGTTGTTTTCAGATGAGCAGGGTGGTGAGAGTCGGGACGCAGCGAGGCACGCCTAGTTAGTGGTACTAGAGGTCCCGACCTGTGAGGCTTCTCTCTCCAGATTTGGTTATCACCCTATTCCTTTATCAGTTAGTTATGGATGTGGTTCAGTTACACTGTGGTTGTTTTGTCTAGCATGCTATGGTTTTGGTACAGTTACATTTTCATGTGTGGATTGCATGCTTAGATCTTGTGGATTTGGTTTAGCATTCATGTGTGGATTGCATGCTTAGATCTTGTGGATTTGATTTAGTATTCATGTGTAGATTGCATGCTTAGACCTTTGAATGTCGATGCTTTTAGATCTTTCATTGGGGCTTTATATCGCATATCTTGGATTTCTACCCCTCGTGGTAGCGTTTTCAAATAAAGGTTTCCGTGTGGGAAACAGTTTTCAAAGGGATTTCCGATCGATCGACTTTTGGGGATTTCAAAAGAGAGTTCTCGTGTGGAGAACGGTTTTCAAAGGATCTTTAAATGCTTGAGGTTAGGGTTTCAAAATAAAGCTTCTAGGTAAGGAGCAGTTTTCTATAATGATCTGTTGTTTGTGCATCGCATCATCCTTCGCCTAAGGACTTGCTTAGATTCATACAGGTTTAAGGACTGTTAGCTGTATGAAGCTTCTTGTGTTGTTGTGGTTTTGTGATGAATGAATGGTGGTTGTAATCCTGTTGTATGTTGTGTACGCCGTGCAAATACAGGGGAGGCTCTGTCCGTGTGTACAGTGGACTCTGTATTTGTGGCGGGTCTGTACGTGGCGCGGGCTAGGCTTAAAAAAAAAAAATTTGGCACGTATTTTCGCTTCTAAAATTAGCCCAGGGCGTGACATGTTGTCAGGTTTGAGCCTAACGAGGACGTCAGGGTCTAAACGGGAGGAGTCTAAAACACCTCAATAGTGCCAAATAAGATGGAAAAGTGGTTCTGATTGGGAATAAAAAAGCCTACAGACCCTAGTAATAATAACTAGCAAGCATTTTGGGTTGGTAGTTTGAGTCCAACAAGTTATCATTGCTAGCGGGTCAAGTCGTTATATTAAATATGTCATTTGATTACTCAGGAAGCTTGAAATGGTTAAGATACACATGAAGTATCAAAAATTTGCAACTGAAATTTTAAAAAAAATCTAACAATTTGGCCTCAATTTCTTTGAAAAACAACAATGGATTTCATGAAGTCAAAATAAAAAACTTCATTTAAGGGCATGTTTGATTGCTAGAAAGTGGTTGAAGTAAATAAAGTGACTTTTACAGAAGTGATTTTTCAGTTCGACTATTTGGATGGCTCGAAAGTGAAAAATAGAAATTTATAGTTTTGAGGTTTCGATTGTTTGATTATTTGATTATAAATAAAGAAGTGAACATATAAACAAATGACTTATGCTCATAATTTAAATTTAAATTTGAAATTCTAATTTAAAGTTTAAATTTTAAATTTAAATTTAAATTTGATTTAAATTTATAATTAAAATTTAAGACAAATAATTAAATTTGTAATATAAATTTAAAATTTAAATTATAATTTGTAATAGAAATTAAATTCTAAAATTAAATTTTAACTTAAAATTTTAAATTTGGAATTCAAGTATCAATAGAATTTGAATTTATATTTTGGAACAATTGGATTCAAAGTTCAAATTGAAGTTTGTAACTAAAAATAATTTGATTAAAATTTAAATTTAAATTTAAATTTAAATTTATAAACTTTAAGCTAGAATTTAAATTTAAACAAAAATTTAAATTTAAATATAAATTTGCAAATTTGAATTAAAAATTTTGTGTCGGATTTGAAATTATAAATAAAATTCAAAATGCGAAATTAAATTCATGATTTCAATAAAAAATGAAGTTAAAATTCAACTCTAAAAGTAAATATAAACATTAAAAATAAAAGTAAACATAGCTTTTTAGATAAGCTCTCCACTTTTTCGGTGACTTGAAATTTTTGGGCTGAAGTAAAAAAAGTGAGATTTTGTTATAACTTACTTTCTTAACCCACTTTAATAAAGTAGCTTTTATATTCACTTTCACAAACCAAACAACCGATAAAATGCCACTTTCTGAAAGAATTTTCGGTGCTTCACTTTCGGCCAACCAAACATGCCCTAAGCTCAACCCAAATGAAATTGTACTTAAGAAATCACATGAAAACACGACCAAAACTATAATGACCTGACCATCTAATAATACTAACTCGTTGGGCCCAAACCACCGTCTCAAAATGCTTAAGCTCCGTTATTATTATTAGGATCCCTAGTCTATTATATACACAACCACAACATTATTTTCATCCGATATGGAACTATTAGAGTGTCATAGACTCCCCTCGTTTAGGCCCTGACGTCCTCGTTAGCCCAATCACACATACAGTCTAAGATCACCAGGGGATGTAAGGCTCATCTCACATTTTTAGCTGGTGAACCAACTCTGATACTAAACGTAACTACCCAGTCCACAAGCAATAATAACTCGTTGGGCCCAAACCAATAGCCTAAAACTGATTTTTGGAGGCCTTCGGCATTGCAAATATGGCTGTTAGACCCCATTAGCACACTCCTGACCAACAAAGACCATGCCGGGACTTCCGGCCAGATTCGATGCAAATCGGCCGTCCGAAAACCAAAGAACTACGAAATAAACTGAATTTTCTTTTTTAGAGAAAGGTAACATGCTATCCGCGTTATTCATTCGGTAAATGAATTAAGCTACATAAGTTGAGGCAGCAAGGCCTCGGGTGAGTCAAAAAACAATAGAAGCAAAGAAAGAACAGGAAAAAAATGAAGGGTTATAGCCCTCACTCAAAAAACCATGTCACCTAGATCTACAAAACTCAGTCCATTCCCTTTCTATATCATGAATTGGTCTAATAGCCACTAAGGCATCAAAACATTGATTTCTAAAAATCACATTATTTCTTTCTCTCCAAATCATCTACCAACAAGCCGCCATACTAGCCTTATCCTTCTCTGCTTCCCCTTGGCTATTGTTCCCCAACATATCCTCCAAAACTCCCTTGACCTCCCCAACAGATCTCGGAATATGTCTTCCTTCTAAGATATTGAACATCAAAAGTCTGCTAAGGATGCATCTCACAAGCAGGTGATCACTAGTTTCGATTTCATTGCCACAAAAAACACACTTGGTTTTCGAATCAACCTTTTTTTAGCAGGTTGTCTACTGTAGGTAGGCGCTTCTTCAGGGCTAACCAGATAATTATTATAACTTTAGTCGGTATTTTAGTACCCAAACTTTCGGTAGAAGGACATCCCGAGTGCCTCCGCCTCTGATCAACTTATATGTCGATTTAACGGTGAAACATAATCTCGCATTCTATCTCCAACGGATTTCATCAGGTCTATCAGTGATGTGTTAAAACTCACTCTTTGAGCTCTCTGATTCTGTTGTCACCCCTTGGCAACCAAATCCAACCTCTCGCAGAATCTCTCCATCTCCAACCTTGAGAAGAGATACACTCGTTAATTAAAGCACCTTTCAGAGCACTAAGTCGCAAATATCAGGAAAGAGAGTCTTCAATGAAGCGTCACCACACCACCTATCCAACCAAAAGTTGATAGACCGCCCGTCTCCAAGAGAAAAACTCGTGCCACTTTTCAAGATGTCCTTAGTAGATAGCACACTCTTCCACCATTGAGAAGTAGGTCTAAACGTCCTCCCTTCACCCAACGGTTTTTTTTTAGTATAATATAAAATTCTAATAAGGGTGTTCCATTGGAGTTCCCGTTCTGTAAATAAGTGCTACCGCCATTTAGAAATTAAAGCATCATTCATCGAGGTGAGATCCTTCACTCTGAGCCCACCTTCCTTTTATCCCTACATAAACTTTTTCGTGCTACCATATATGCACCACCCTTGGCAACTGTCCCCCCTCTCCAGAAGAAATTCCACGTAATGCCTCGATCCTTTTAATTACCTATTTCGAAGCCTTGAATATGGAGAAAAGAATGTAGTGGCAAATTAGTAAGTATCGAATTTACCAAAATTAACCTATCTCCTTTTGACAATAGTTTTGCTTGCCACCCATCAATTCTTCTTTGAATCTTGTCGATGATCCCTATCCAGTCCTCTTTTTTGCATGGAGGCTTGTTTGACAGCGGTAGCCCCAAATATTTAGTAGGTAATTTTTTTCACCCTGAAACCAGATATTTTGGAAACCTTGTATCTTTTCTCTGTCTACCCCCAATGTAAAATATTTCTGTTTTCTCTTTATTTACTTTCACACCTGAGGCCCACTCAAACAGACCCACATGAACCGAATATTCTTCGAGTATTTCTTCTTTGCCTCACAAAAGAAAATAGTATCGTCCGCATACTGGATGAGTGTCACTAAACAATCCTCAGAGGGTCCAATACCTTTGATCAAATCATGTGTGTTTGCCGCTTTCGTCATCCTAGCTAGGCACTCGGCAACCAATAAGAAAAGATATGATGAAAGGGGATCACCCTGCCTTACAACCCTTTTCGTTTTAATCCGATGCGTGGCCGAACCATTAGCCATCACCACCACCTTGGCATTACATATACACTCCTCAACCTATCGACACCATTTGGCATTGAAGCCCCACAATTTCAGAATCTTTAAAAGGAAAGCCCAATTGACGTTGTTGTAAGCTTTTTCAAAATCCACCTTCATCCCTATCCTATCTCTAGATTCTTTGCAGCCCCATGCCAATTTTCTTGCTGTGACAAAGGCATCAGATAACAGTCTACCTTCAAGGAAAGCAGATTGAGATGCGGAGATTAGTTCTTGAATGACTCCTTCCAGTCTATTCGTCAGCACTTTGGATATAATCTTCTGTATTCCTTCACTAAACTAATAGGTCAAAAATCATTGGCTCGCACCGTACCTTCCCTATTAGGGATTAAACAGAGATAGAAAAAATCAATAGGCCATGTGGAGATACGTCCTTCATACAACTCAAGAAAAATATTAAACACGTCTTCTTTGATGACATCCCAAAAGCTCTAGTAGAAACTCAATAGGAAACCATCTGGGCCAGGCGCTTTGTCACCTCCTAGCTAGAAAACGGCCTTCTTAATTTCCTCCAAAGTAAAGGGAGTAGTTAGCTGTTCATGGTTAGAAACTCGTCTGGTTCGAAAAAATTTGCTCCAACCTCCATGAACGGCCGGTTCATAATCCTTCGGTGCACGGAGCTCTTTAAATTTCTCCAGAAATACAGTTTCTTCTCCTTTTCATTGTAGATTTTTCTCCCATTGTCCTCCACTACCCAAATCTTGTTGGAACTCCTTCTGTTATTGGCAATCACATGGAAGTACTTTGTGTTTATGTCTCTTTCTCAGAGCCAGCGATGTTTGGCCTAAGTTTTCCATAACCTATCTTCATCCTCGAGTACACCTAAGAGCCTATCTTTAAGACTCTCTCTCCTGTCTGTTAACTCCTTTGTCAAGCCATGGTGTTTTTGTACTCTATCAATACGTTGAATCTCTTGCATAAGATCCGACTTTAGTTTCATGGTACTGTAAAAATTATGCTTACACCATTCACGAATCCGTTTACGGCAGTGGCATAGTTTGGACGATAACACAGAGAGTCCCGCGGGTCTCCGTTTCCCTCCACCAAGCCAGAAGGATTGAAAGAAAATCCTCATTCTTCAGCCACACGTCTTCAAATATAAAAACACAGCTCCCCATCTTACCTCCTAAGGAGAGTAGAATTGGACAGTGATCCGAAGAAATTTTGGATACAACCTCAACCTTTGAAAATGGGAATTTCATGTCCCATTCGGTTGAAATAAAGAGTAGTCTAATTTCACAAGAATAAGGATACTCTACATATTGGACCAAGTGAACAATTAATTAACCATAGGCAAATCCAAAAGCGCAAGTTCCCGAATAAGATCGTTAAACATACATGTTGCCCTATTGCTCCACAATATACCTCTACGTTCATTCTGTGATCTAATAAAATTAAAATCACCACACAAAGCCCTTATAGATATCCCCTAGAAGCAACAGTTCCATAAAAAAATCTTCCTTATCCTCCCAAGCTAGTGTGACGTACACATTAGTGACATAAAAGCTTTCTCCACTCCGAACATGTGAAAGTTGGAGTGTGATGGAGAAGTTTTTTCTGATCACCTTACTACAAAAGAAAACTCATGAGCTCAATAGGTAAGAAGTGCACCAGAAGCTCCACTCGCACCAAATTAAAGCATATAGCAAAAAAGGACCCACAAACACTACATAGAAAAGAGAGGTACACCGCACCCACTTTAGTCTCCTGCAAACATAACACCGCATTTCTAAACCTAGACATCACACACTTGACAGCTCTTCTTTTAGAGGGATCATTCAGTCCCCTTACATTCCAACTACAAACACGAAACATAGGAAAAAAAACACCCTAGCCAAACACGAAAAAATAGAACAGAAACCGTCACTCACGTAATCCCACAGAGAAACTCCTTGAAGGACTTGGAGTCCTCGTCCCCTACGCGAACCCCACAAATCCCACTTTTTTTCTTGATATTCTTTCTCCCATACTTGCATAAAATATATATAACATCTGTCCTCCCTCCCTCTCTTTGGCAGGCTTTTCTAGTCATGGCCTTGCAGGTTATCGACTCACAAAAATCATTTCTAATCGGGTACTAAATCGCCATGGAGGTGTTAGTCCCTCTAGTTCCACCTGCTGTCCTGGGTCCATATTTGTGTAAGATAGGGGTGCCCTAGGATCTATATAGAGTATATCAATCACCTAGAGGGGGGTGAATAGGTGTATAAACAAAAATCACAAATCTCAATGCGATAAAGTAAATGCGGAAAATAAAATCAGCACACCGAGATTTACGTGGGAAACTCCACCTTGGAGAAAAACCCACGGGACCAACACGCGAAAAAACAATCCACTAAGAGTAAAGAATTACAAGGTGATTACCGACTCCACGGACTTAACCTCTCCCTTCTCTTCAGCGGATCACGCGCACCAACGGGTTGTCCACGCCCCACGTCCGAATCCACGAACGCCACGTCCCGAATCCACGAGACGCCCAACTTCGAATCCACGAAGCCTTCAACACGTCGAATCCACGACGCCCACTCGAATCCACGAGCGCACTCCGTCCGGAGCAAGAACAATAACAATGATGATGGTTTATTGCTTAGAATATCATTGAAGATCTGTGGGAATAATCTCTAAGCAATCCTCAAATTGATTCTAAAAGAATATTAGAAATTAGGGCACCATGAATCAATTTGAGAGAAGCTTGATGTAGAAGATGAGGAAAACGGTCACCTACAAGCTTCTAGGGTTTCTAAAAGATAATCTATGCTTCACCACGTTTTAGAGACACCCCCACAGCATATTTATAGGTTAGAAGCAATCCGAAAAAGATTAGGATTAAAAAAATAATTTTTAGAAAGGTTTGGAAGCAAACCGATTTCGACTAGGATTGAAAAACTGATTTTAGAAAGGTTTGGAACCAAATTAGGATTGCAAAGATATTTTAAGGAATCTACCATCTTATTTTTAGGTTTGGGAGACATTAGAATCATAGTAGGATTGAAAAAAAAAGAATTTCAGAAAAACTCGACGAGTTGAGGTCCGGATCGCGGGTATGGGGTCCGGACCTTGAAACTCTTCAGGCGTTTCATTGTCCGGACCTCAGCCATCAGGATCCGGACCCGGTCAGCGAAACTGCCTGTCATGCTCACGGGTTCCGGACCTCAGCTTGCAGGGTCCGGACCCGGACAGCGAAACAGCAAGTATGCGTACGGGTTCCGGACCTCAGCTTCCAGGGTCCGGACTCGGTCTGCGAACCAACATAACCTGCTCACGGGTTCCGGACCTCATGTTCCAGGGTCCGGACCTCGTAGTATGAATTTTTCTGATTCGTTTATAAATCATTAAAAAACCTATTCTAATGTCTTCCAAACACTTGTAAATATTTATAAATCATCATCAAGATTATTTAAACTTACCAAGCATCGTGAATTCATACGTGGAGTCTTCGAGTCTTTGTTCTTCGTCTTTTCTTCTTCGAACCTTCAAAACTCCGACTCACTTCACGAAATATGCCAATATAAAATCCGTAACAATCTCCCCCTTTGGCAATTTCGTGACAAAACTCAAAATTACATAAAATACTCACGATGCTCATCTCTCCAAAAATAAAATTCATTGCCATCACCAAAACAATGAACTTCTCGCGTGAAAGATCCAAATAAAATCCAAAATTACAATTTTGTAACTCCTAAAAACAAACTCTATAACTTAGACAAACATGGAGTCTTGAAGTCTTGAAAGACCTGCAAAAAAAAATTTTCATTCTCCACGAACAAAGTTAGTAGAAAAAATATATCTAAATCTCTCCCCCTTTGTTCATGCGTCTAAGTTCATCACCTATCTAAATCTCTCCCCCTTTGTTCATGCGTCTAAGTTCATCACCTCTCTCCCCCTTTTTGTCAAAAATTGCCAAAAGAAAAACACCAAAAATAGAGAGAAGTTCGAGAGAAATCAATCAAAATACAAGTTTAAAGCTTTTTCAATTTTGAAACATTGTTAGTACATGAGGAGTATAAATTCACATTGACTTCTTTCAATCCCTATTAATTTCATAAGAATTAAGAACTTTACTACACAATCACCATAATGTAGATAAAATATTACACGATTTCTTAATTCATATAAACTTCAAAATCAAGTCATCAAAAATAATCTAAAGGCTCAAAAGCTATCAAGATGTAAACGGATTATGAAGATGACTTAAGGGATTCATCAAAGAGACAGAAATTTGTTGCATAAATATTCAAATTTGAGATAAAACAAATAGCACAAGGGGTGGCTCTTTGAGCATCTTTCATGTATGTGGACCACCTTATAACTCCGAAAAATAAAATTTGTGACATTTTTCCTTTTGCATGCTTTTGCACTTATATATATTTTTTTTTTCGGATATGCAATTCAATTCTCATGTGGTAGCTGCACACACTAACCGGACGACCGGGGTGGTAGCTCTTTCCTCCATGTGGTGGTAGTTTTCACACTCCTTTTAAGGATGTAACTCTTTTCACATCTTTCAAAGCATACGAGCATTTCATTTTATAATAATAACTCCCCATCGCTTATGCAATCTCTTAGTTGAAAGAACATGTGACAAATTTTAGTCCATAAGAGAATGACTATTCATCAAATTCAACACACACAACCGAGATAGGTTAAGCTCCTAGAGATTACACATGATTGCCTAAATTTGATGAATATAAGTATTAAGAATTCTCATAATAAATTATCTTCAAAAATAATGAAAATAAAGTAAAACCGATAATTAATATGAGATTAATTAAGAGTGAATGAAAGTGAACCTATTGATATTCAATGCACTATTTAATGTTCTAATCATTCAAAGAATCTAAAAATCGTAACAATGAAAGCACCAAAACGTGTAATGCAATAAACAAGAGATATGCAATAGAAACCGATCAAAGCACTACACAAAGTCAAAAACAAATTAAAACTTTAGAGAAGGAAAGATATCACCTTTCCGAATCCAAACTTGTCGGATTGTTGGTTGTCTTGATTTGTTGACGTTGGGCACGGTTTGTTTTGACTTTTGATCAACCGTGGGTCTCACCATCGCATTCCACTTTGGAGTTGTTGGTTGTTGTGGCTTTGACTTTTGGTTAACCTTGTGTACTCGACCTTTTTTATTGTACATTTGAAACCGTGGGGGATGTCGAGTGTTGGAAAATGCCGATAGATGTTTAGAAGATGCCGGTTGATGCTTTTCTCCTTTTCTAGGGCATGTCTTCTTTATATGTCCTTTCTTTCCACATCTATGACATACTTTCTTCTTTAGTTTGGATGGAGTTTTAGATGCTGAAATTCCACCCTTCTTAACATGAGTTCTTTCATATCCGACTCCAATTTTGTCCGTTTGACCAAGTCCTAGCATGTTATCAAGCTTCTTTGATCCGGAGGAGAATTTTTGTATGTCGGACTTGAGTTGATGGACTTGTTTGGTCAAGACTTGATTAGAAACATGAATTTCTTTGTATTGTAGTTCTAGAAAGCCAACCTTTTCTTGATTCGTTTTGATCGATACCTTCACTTGGTCTAGCTTCTCTTGGAGGATCTTATTATTAGTCAACATATGTTCCCTTTCCTCCGCAAGAGCTTTAGATGACTCTTTCAATTTATTATTTTCTCCTTCAAGCTCAAGTAGACGTCTCCTTAGCTTCTTGTTAAGCTTAGCCATCTTTTTGGATTCACCAAGTAATTGATTGTAGGCTTCGGCTAAACTTTCATCATCCGACTCCCCCTCACTTGTGCCATTTTCGCTCGATGTGTCTTGCACAGAAGAAGAGTCAAAAGGGTTAGAAATAATAGATGATAAACAAAAAGTAGAGGGAGAAGGAGAAACGTGTGAAGAAAAGGCAATTGCATCATTGGTTTCTTCTTCACTAGAACTTGAATCATTGGAAGTAGAATCATCCCATGTTCTAGCTTGTAAGGCCTTCTTATCATAGGATTTCTTAGAGGGACAATCCGTGGCGATATGGCCATAGCCTCGGCATTTGTAACATCGGATTTCCCCTACAAACTCATCATTTTCTTTAGAAGACTTTCCAAGCTTCTTCTCTTTAGAGGATTTAGAATGTGAAGATCCTTTTGAAGAAAATTTGGATGTAGATCGGTTTGACTTGTTCTTTCGGAAATTCCGACGAAATTTCTTCGTGAGACGCTCCAATTGATGTTCAAAATCGGCGAGCGAAATTTCTTCATCGGAATCCGAGTCGTCGTCTTCCTCGTTCGTAGATTTGAGTGCAATACCTGTACTCTTAGAAGAAGACTTGGAAGAAGATTCATTAGTAGGAAAAGTCATTTCATATGTTTGTAAAGCGCCTACTAATTCTTCTACTTTCATCTCGTCCGGATGTTTTATAGTCTCAATGGCCGCAACCTTCGGACGAAATCTTTCGGGAAGAGTTCTCAAAATTTTTCTTACAACTTTAGATTTCGAGATTTTCTCTCCCAAGTTTGCGCATATATTTACAATGTCTTGAAGACGAGTATAGTACTCGGTAAAGGTCTCATGATCGTCCATGAAAATTGAATCAAATTTACTTGTAAGCATTTGAAGTTTTTGGACCTTTACCAAGCTAGTTCCCTCATGCGTAACTTGGAGAGTATCCCAAATCTCCTTAGCCGTTTCACACGCTGAGACGCGTGAAAACTCGGTTTGAGATAAAGAATTAAATAAGGCATTAATTCCCCGACCGTTATAAGAAGATAAATCAATCTCTTCCCTACTCCATTTATTTCGAAGTTTAGGGACGCTAACATTATCGACGATTTGAGTGGGATGAGTCCATCCAAATTCTATGGATTGCCACACTCGTTCATCGATGGGTATTAGAAAAGCTCTCATGCGAACTTTCCAATAAGCATAGCTCGTGCCATCAAAGAACGGAGGTCGATTAATATTACCACCTTCACCCATTATGAAAGATAAAGCCTAGATCCCGCTCTGATACCAATTGTAAGATAGGGGGTGCCCTAGGATCTATCTAGAGTATATCAATCACCTAGAGGGGGGTGAATAGGTGTATAAACAAAAAATCACAAATCTCAATGCGATAAAGTAAATGCGGAAAATAAAATCAGCACACCGAGATTTACGTGGGAAACTCCACCTTGGAGAAAAACCCATGGGACCAACACGCGAAAAAATAATCCACTAAGAGTAAAGAATTACAAGGTGATTACCGACTCCACGGACTTAACCTCTCCCTTCTCTTCAGCGGATCACGCGCACCAACGGGTTGTCCATGCCCCACGTCCGAATCCACGAACACCACGTCCCGAATCCACGAGACGCCCAACTTCGAATCCACGAAGCCTTCAACACGTCGAATCCACGACGCCCACTCGAATCCACGAGCGCACTCCGTCCAGAGCAAGAACAATAACAATGATGATGGTTTATTGCTTAGAATATCATTGAAGATCTGTGGGAATAATCTCTAAGCAATCCTCAAATTGATTCTAAAAGAATATTAGAAATTAGGGCACCATGAATCAATTTGGGAGAAGCTTGATGTAGAAGATGAGGAAAACGGTCACCTACAAGCTTCTAGGGTTTCTAAAAGATAATCTATGCTTCACCACGTTTTAGAGACACCCCCACAGCATATTTATAGGTTAGAAGCAATCCGAAAAAGATTAGGATTAAAAAATAGTTTTTAGAAAGGTTTGGAAGCAAACCGATTTCGACTAGGATTGAAAAACTGATTTTAGAAAGGTTTGGAACCAAATTAGGATTGCAAAGATATTTTAAGGAATCTACCATCTTATTTTTAGATTTGGGAGACATTAGAATCATAGTAGGATTGAAAAAAAAAGAATTTCAGAAAAACTCGACGAGTTGAGGTCCGGATCGCGGGTATGGGGTCCGGACCTTGAAACTCTTCAGGCGTTTCATTGTCCGGACCTCAGCCATCAGGATCCGGACCCGGTCAGCGAAACTGCCTGTCATGCTCACGGGTTCCGGACCTCAGCTTGCAGGGTCCGGACCCGGACAGCGAAACAGCAAGTATGCGTACGGGTTCCGGACCTCAGCTTCCAGGGTCCGGACTCGGTCTGCGAACCAGCATAACCTGCTCACGGGTTCCGGACCTCATGTTCCAGGGTCCGGACCTCGTAGTATGAATTTTTTCGATTCGTTTATAAATCATTAAAAAACCTATTCTAATGTTGTCACGCCCCGGGTTACCTCTTCCCAGGCGCATGACCAGATCCGCTGCATACACAGTATCTCTACCGTGTATACGTAGCGATACAACATCCACAATCAAATACACAGAGCTAAAGGTATCAACAGAGCTGCTATATAAATATATCAAAAGATCACTGTACATACATCATCCATAACTCTCATATAAAACTATCATATACAGACTGATATCAACATCACACAGTATGTACAGACTCAACCATCTATCCAAAATGGGTATACCTCTAGCCAAAAATCCGGGGAATAGCTCTACCCGACGGTCTCCTTTCCGCGCTCAGTATGCACGACTAGGGAAGAAGACTCTGCAAAAAAGATGTCACCAATGGGTGTGAGAACTACTATCAATCAAGTAGTCCTCAGTGGGTACCGCCACCAGCCTCAGCGGTCTGCCCACTAAGTCCTCAATCTCAAGAGATATGAATAGAGCAATAAAAGAGTAGGAGATATACTACCACTACTATGCACAAAGCTCAACTGTCAGTATGAATACCAATGAACTGAATATACCAAATGAGGACTATCATATACAATACAATACCTGCGAACCAGCTAGTACAGGAACCCCATCTGTACCTAGCTCTCGCCATATAATACCATACTTGCGGCCTGATCACGCTCAACCCTCCAGGGAGCTGCTCAACCCTCCAGGGAGCCGACTAGTACATGAAGCCCGTCTGTAACTAGCCCCTCGTACAACCCTCTGTACGGAACATGCCAACTCTAGAGTGGTACTCGTGGGAGCGACCCAACCGAGCAAAGTACAACCATAGTATCCGCCAAGCACCCGCAGGTATATGATCGACACGACTGGGTCAACAAAGGATCATGTGCCCTCGGCACCTCAAAGAATGGTCAACAAGTAAGACCCAATCCACTGTGCCCTCGGCACCACAAAGGATAATCAACAAGTATGACCCAATCTATACTCTCACAAAGAACCACGTGCCCTCGGCACAATCAATGCTCCAGTGCTCACAATCAATCTCAACTCTATCACAAGAGGAGGCTCTCGACTCTACCACAAAGAGGAGGTACAACAACATAGCACGAGCCACAACATGATCGCCTACACTACATGCACAACAACTGGTACAAGGAATCAACAGGATATGTGTAGGTCCAATCATGCAACAAGGATACAAGGAAATGCATGCTCATATACATATCATTAGCACATCTAAGATCATAACATGCCCATACAGTCTATAGATCAGTCTCACCCTAACATGGCATCTCTAACATAATCTTAGCATGGCATACTAACATAATCCCAATATCATAATCCAATATCCACATATCATAATCCAATCATGCTAACATAATCCAAACAACATCATATCATATTATGCTAACATGAGATAAAACACGTAGGAGGAAGTCCACTGAATCTGGCAAACATCAACCCACCTCACAAGCTAATCCAACCACGGTGGGGAAAGAATAGTATCCTCAGATCCAACCCTCCAGTATAACGACTCCGGCAGCACCCCGATCTGTCAAAACCTCCAAGGAAACTGCTATCTCCAGCAGAATAACGGCTTGGCACCAGATCAGATCAGCAGAGTAGAAGAGAGCAAGCAGGGTTACAAACTATGCCAACACATGGCCCTAAACCCACTTTCTCTCTCTAGAAATAGGGATCATACGAAGTGGAAATGCACCAAAAACTATCAGGGACTCGCCTATTTATAGGCTGCCAAAAGTCCACTTTCGGGCGCCCACATCACAGCTTCCGGGCGTCCGGAAACCCTGCCGTACAGGTGTCGTCATGTGCACAAGCGGTCGGTCGGCGGTCAGCAGGCGGTGGGGCGGTGTGTCTCCGGCGATCGACACGTGTCCTGCGTCGCGACACGTGGCCCTCCACGTCACAACTCAAACCGGATCCTCCATCCGGGCGTCCGGATCCTGCGCCCAGATCCACAACTCGTCGGCCACAACCGGATCATCCACAAAGTGCAACGGGGTCCGGAACATTCGGGCGTCCACAACCTCTCTTCCGGGCGCCCGAATCCCGCCAAGTCCAGAAACCCTAATTCATGAAAATTCCCGAGTACTACATTCTCCCCTCCTTAAAATAGTTTCGTCCTCGAAACTAAAGCACTCACCTCAAGATATAAATAGGTGGGGATAAGATCTCTGCATAACCGTCTCCAACTCCCATGTCGCCTCTCTATCATCATGAAAATCCCACTGTACCTTAACATAAGGTATGACCCGATTACGCAATTCCCTCGTCTCACGAGCAAGAATTCGTATCGGTCGCTCCTCGTACTGCAAATCCTCAGTAAGCTCCAGTGGAGAAAAGTCTATCACATGGGAAGGATCATGCATGTATCTCCTCAGAACAGATACATGGAAGACATCGTGTACTCCTGCAAGTCGAGGCGGAAGGGCTAACCGATAAGCCACGGGTCCAACTCTCTCTAAGATCTCAAAAGGACCAATAAATCGCGGATTAAGCTTTCCGCGAATTCCAAATCTCCGTATGCCCTTCGATGGTGAGACCTTCAAGAAAACATGATCGCCAACATGAAACTCTAGATCTCGCCTCCGAGTATCAGAATAACTCTTTTGCCTACTCTGAGCCGTCTCAATATGCCGTCGTATCAACTTAACTTTCTCTTCGGCTTCAAGCAAAAGGTCTGGACCCAACGTTTTCCTTTCACCAACATCATCCCAATAACATAGGTGATCGACATTTGCGTCCATACAATGCTTCAAACGGAGCCATCTTAATGCTCGCTTGATAGCTATTGTTGTACGCAAACTCTACCAATCTCAGATGTCGATCCCAACCTCCACCAAAATCCAAGACACAAGCTCTCAACATATCCTCGAGTGTCTGTATAGTGCGCTCGGACTGACCATCAGTCTGGGGATGAAATGCAGTGCTAAACCGAAGCTGAGTCCCCAAAGCTGTTTGTAAACTCTTCCAGAAATGAGAAACAAACCTTGGGTCTCTATCAGATACTATTGAGATTGGCACTCCATGCAATCTCAATATCTCATCCATATACAGCTGTGCAAGTCGCTCACGTGACCAAGTAATCTGCATAGGCAGAAAATGAGCAGACTTTGTCAGCCTATCAACAATCACCCAAATAGAATCACAGCCGCTCGAAGTCCTCGGCAATCCTACGATGAAATCCATTGTAATATGATCCCACTTCCACTCAGGTATTGGAAGACTCTGTAGCTTACCAGCTGGTACACGATGTTCAGCCTTAACTTGCTGACATGTCAAACATTGAGCTACAGCTCTACCAATATCCCGCTTCATACCATTCCACCAGAAGTGAGTCCTCAGATCCTGGTACATCTTTGTCCCTCCAGGATGTACAGAATAAGGAGAATAATGTGCTTCCTTATATATCTCCTCCCGAATCTCCTGATCCGCTGGTACACATAGACGTCCTCTATAACGAAGAGTCTCAGCATCATCACAAGTAAAGTCTTCAAGATTTCCACTTTTTAGTTGATCTCGAACTTTCACCAAATAAGGATCCACACTCTGTTTCTCTCGAATCCTGTCTAACAGAGTGGGCTGCAAAATCAGAGTCATCAGTCTCGCTGTCATCCCAGAAGTAACCACTTCAAGGGACAACCTCCGCATCTCCTCCACTAGGACAGGCTGTTGAGTAATACACAAACTCAAAGTTGCCACAGCCTTCCAACTCAAAGCATCGGCAACAACGTTCGCCTTACCGGGATGGTATAATATAGAAATGTCATAATCCTTCAATAATTCTAACCATCTTCGTTGCCGTAGATTCAACTCTTTCTGTGTAAACAGATATTTAAGACTCTTATGATCTGTATACACTTCACAATGCTCACCATAAAGATAGTGACGCCATAGCTTCAGAGCAAAGACTACCGCCGCCAACTCCAAATCATGAGTGGGGTAGTTCTTCTCATATTCCTTTAGTTGTCTTGAAGCATATGCAATCACTTTGCCATGTTGCATCAACACGCAACCTAAGCCACTATGCGAAGCATCACTATAAATGACAAATCCTTCGCCCATCACAGGTAGTGCAAGAATAGGGGCTGTCATCAATCTCTGCTTAAGCTCATCAAAGCATTCTTGGCACTCCTCACTCCAAACATACTTAACCCCTTTCCTGGTTAACCGAGTAAGTGGCGTAGAGAGTTTCGCAAAGCTCTCCACGAATCGTCGATAATACCCGGCTAGACCAAGAAAACTCCGAACCTCAGATATAGTCGTCGGTCTAGGCCAATCACGAATTGCCTCAATCTTCTTAGGATCAACAGCTACTCCCGAAGCTGAAATCACATGGCCTAAAAAGGCAACCTCTCTCAACCAAAACTCACACTTCTTCAGCTTTGCATACAACTTCTTCTCTCGCAAGAGTTGTAGCACTAATCTCAAATGCTCCTCATGCTCCGCATCATCACGGGAGTAAATCAAGATGTCATCAATAAAGACTACCACGAACTTGTCTAAGAAGGACTTAAAAACTCGGTTCATCATATCCATAAATGCAGCAGGGGCATTAGTCAATCCAAACGGCATGACTGTAAACTCATAATGCCCATACCGAGTTCTAAAAGTAGTCTTAGAAATATCCTCGGCCTTCACCTTCAACTGGTGGTAACCGGACTGAAGATCAATCTTAGAAAAGACACACGCTCCCTGCAATTGATCGAACAGGTCATCGATACGTGGGAGGGGGTATCTATTCTTGATGGTCACTTTGTTCAATTCTCGATAATCCACACACAACCTAAGTGAACCATCCTTCTTCTTCACAAATAGTACAGGCGCTCCCCAAGGTGACACACTTGGTCTGATAAAACCTTTATCCATAAGATCCTGCAGTTGCGCCTTCAACTCTCTCAACTCAGCTGGTGCCATTCTATAGGGTGTCTTCGAGATTGGCGCGGTTCCTGGTACCACATCAATCACGAATTCAATCTCCCTATCAGGAGGCATCGAGGATAACTCAGAAGGAAATACGTCCGGAAATTCACGGACAATAGAAATATCCTCGAGTCCTGGTACAACAGTAGGCACTTCAGTCACTGTTGCTAAATAGGCCATACATCCACTATTTAACATCTGTCTGGCCTTAGAAGAAGAGATCGTCACTGCGAACAGTGAACTCTTACAACCTTCATAAACATACTCTTCATGTCCAGGCTCACGAAAGATTACCGTCTTAGATCCACAATCAATCGTAGCAAAGTATCGAGATAACCAATCCATGCCTAGGATTACATCGAAATCTTGCAATTGTCTCAATACCAACAAGTAAACAGGCATGATCCAAGGTCCTACTTGCACAGGACATCCTACACAACCCTCAATCACCTGTAAATTATGGTTAGGTACCCGTACCTCATGTGCCTGGGGTAACAATCCTATCTCTAGACCATGATGCAATGCAAATGTCCTACTAACAAAGGAATGCGATGCACCAGTATCGAATAAAGTACGCGATCTAACAAATCAAAACTATACCTGCCACCACTCGATTAGCTATCGCAGGATCCTCAATCTGAGCGGCATAAACTCGCCCGCTCGCCGGTGGCTGGCGTCGATCCTGCTGTCGTGGCATAGAAGATCGCTCCTGAGAAAATACCGGAGAAGCTCCAGAATACTGCGGTGGAGTAAAAGGTACGGATGCCATAGAAGGAGTTGCTACAAGTCTGGGACAAGCCCTCCTGATATGTCCAGGCTGTCCACACTCATAACATCGGCCCTCTCGTCTATTACAGAGATAAGCGAAATGAGGTCCTCCACAAATCACACATCGGGGAGATCCCCTCGACTGCTGCTGCTGCTGTCGCTACTGGCGATATCCTCCAGACTGCTGGCGAAATCCTCCAGACTGCTGGCGACTAAAAGATCCATGTCCCTGGAAACGCGATTGCTGAGGAGGTTTAGGTGGCCGTCTGCTACTTGATTGTCCTCCATCATCAGGCGCCGGGCGCTTCCTTTCCTGACCCTGAGCCGGGTCCACATGCTGCCCTCTCGTCACAAATGCCCCTCGCTCTACCCACAGAGACTGCTCAATAGTAGCATCCAAAGTCTGAAGTCTCTGCGAGTGGACAAATGGAAAGATCTCGGGTCTCAAACCCTTCTCATACAGATAAACCTTCTGTATCTCATCTCTCGCCGCTGAGGGAACACAGTTAAGCAACCTAGTAAATTCCCTCGCATACTCCTGCACCGAGCGATTCCCTTGCTTCAGGTTCTTCAAGTCTTCCTCTATCTTCATTTTCACGCTACTGGGAAAATACGCCCCATACATAATCCCTCGAAACTCACTCCAAGTCATCTGTAGAGGTTTCAAGGACCTATGATCACGGGTCCTCCTCCACCAGACATGTGCATCACCAGATAAACAATGCACTGCCATATGCACCTGCTCTCGTGCTGGCACAAAAAGATCCTCAAACAACTTCTCCATTTCACAAATCCAGGCTTCTACCACCCACGGTTCTATGCTACTTCCATTGAATCGCGGTGGATCAAACCTACAGAAGCGAGCCAATCTATCCGCCATCCGCTCATGCTCCTCTTCAGAAAGCACTTGACTAGGCTGAGTACTTCCTTCTCCAGGTTGAGATGTAGTTGGAGTCGTCGTCGCCTGAGGTTCCATAGTTCGAGGCGTAGAGAAAGCATCACACATCTTCTGCAACAAGGCACTCTGCTGCCTTCCAACTGCAGCTATGTCTGCTAGCTGCTCCTGCAGAGCGGGCCGTTCACTAGGTCCCGTCTGCTCAGGCATATCCGAAGGCGTCGGATGCGCTCGCGTCGATGGTCGTCGAGGAGGCATAGTATCATTTTTAAAATAGTCCTGCAACAGAATACCCGATTAGGACCACAATCAACTCACGACCCAATCTAGCGAAAGTCTAGAAGGACACTTCTTTTCTTCTCAGATTATTATGTCGTCTGCAGCCAACATAATTCATCTGATAAGAAAAGGCATAATCCCTTAATCATTCTTCCTACACAAGGAAAAATTCAAAACCCAATCTATGACTTTCGCGATCAATCACGTCTCTCTCGTCATTCTTAGGTCTGTTTATCTTAGGTTTCTTAGGCCCTCTTGACCTATTCCTAAGCTCTGATACCAACTTAATCTGTCACGCCCCGGGTTACCTCTTCCCAGGCGCATGACCAGATCCGCTGCATACACAGTATCTCTACCGTGTATACGTAGCGATACAACATCCACAATCAAATACACAGAGCTAAAGGTATCAACAGAGCTGCTATATAAATATATCAAAAGATCACTGTACATACATCATCCATAACTCTCATATAAAACTATCATATACAGACTGATATCAACATCACACAGTATGTACAGACTCAACCATCTATCCAAAATGGGTATACCTCTAGCCAAAAATTCGGGGAATAGCTCTACCCGACGGTCTCCTTTCCGCGCTCAGTATGCACGACTGGGGAAGAAGACTCTGCAAAAAAGATGTCACCAATGGGTGTGAGAACTACTATCAATCAAGTAGTCCTCAGTGGGTACCGCCACCAGCCTCAGCGGTCTGCCCACTAAGTCCTCAATCTCAAGAGATATGAATAGAGCAATAAAAGAGTAGGAGATATACTACCACTACTATGCACAAAGCTCAACTGTCAGTATGAATACCAATGAACTGAATATACCAAATGAGGACTATCATACACAATACAATACCTGCGAACCAGCTAGTACAGAAACCCCATCTGTACCTAGCTCTCGCCATATAATACCATACCTGCGGCCTGATCACGCTCAACCCTCTAGGGAGCCGACTAGTACAGGAAGCCCGTCTGTAACTAGCCCCTCGTACAACCCTCTGTACGGAACATGCCAACTCTAGAGTGGTACTCGTGGGAGCGACCCAACCGAGCAAAGTACAACCATAGTATCCGCCAAGCACCCGCAGGTATATGATCGACACGACTGGGTCAACAAAGGATCATGTGCCCTCGGCACCTCAAAGAATAGTCAACAAGTAAGACCCAATCCACTGTGCCCTCGGCACCACAAAGGATAATCAACAAGTATGACCCAATCTATACTCTCACAAAGAACCACGTGCCCTCGGCACAATCAATGCTCCAGTGCTCACAATCAATCTCAACTCTATCACAAGAGGAGGCTCTCGACTCTACCACAAAGAGGAGGTACAACAACATAGCACGAGCCACAACATGATCACCTACACTACATGCACAACAACTGGTACAAGGAATCAACAGGATAGGTGTAGGTCCAATCATGCAACAATGATACAAGGAAATGCATGCTCATATACATATCATTAGCACATCTAAGATCATAACATGCCCATGCAGTCTATAGATCAGTCTCACCCTAACATGGCATCTCTAACATAATCTTAGCATGGCATACTAACATAATCCCAATATCATAATCCAATATCCACATATCATAATCCAATCATGCTAACATAATCCAAACAACATCATATCATATTATGCTAACATGAGATAAAACACGTAGGAGGAAGTCCACTGAATCTGGCAAACATCAACCCACCTCACAAGCTAATCCAACCACGGTGGGGAAAGAATAGTATCCTCAGATCCAACCCTCCAGTATAACGACTCCGGCAGCACCCCGATCTGTCAAAACCTCCAAGGAAACTGCTATCTCCAGCAGAATAACGGCTTGGCACCAGATCAGATCAGCAGAGTAGAAGAGAGCAAGCAGGGTTACAAACTATGCCAACACATGGCCCTAAACCCACTTTCTCTCTCTAGAAATAGGGATCATACGAAGTGGAAATGCACCAAAAACTATCAGGGACTCGCCTATTTATAGGCTGCCAAAAGTCCACTTTCGGGCGCCCACATCACAGCTTCCGGGCGTCCGGAAACCCTGCCGTACAGGTGTCGTCATGTGCACAAGCGGTCGGTCGGCGGTCAGCAGGCGGTGGGGCGGTGTGTCTCCGGCGATCGACACGTGTCCTGCGTCGCGACACGTGGCCCTCCACGTCACAACTCAAACCGGATCCTCCATCCGGGCGTCCGGATCCTGCGCCCAGATCCACAACTCGTCGGCCACAACCGGATCATCCACAAAGTGCAACGGGGTCCGGAACATTCGGGCGTCCACAACCTCTCTTCCGGGCGCCCGAATCCCTCAAAGTCCGCAAACCCTAAATCATGAAAATTCCCGAGTACTACAAATGTCTTCCAAACACTTGTAAATATTTATAAATCATCATCAAGATTATTTAAACTTACCAAGCATCGTGAATTCATACGTGGAGTCTTCGAGTCTTTGTTCTTCGTCTTTTCTTCTTCGAACCTTCAAGACTCCGACTCACTTCACGAAATATGCCAATATAAAATCCGTAACAATTTGAGACCGGCCCATAAACAAACATGCATTGTCCACCTAATCCATCAAGTTTGTCGACCCCCTCCAATGATGTAATAAATTTTTGAACATAATGCTCGTCAATTACAACCTCTTTAGCAATCTTTTCCCAGCGGATCCCGTAAACTTGCCAATCAACAAAGCATTACCACCAACTTTAACTAGGCAAAACTCAGGGTTAACAATTAAAGACTTCCAACTCAAGTCAACCATCATTATTCTTATAGGCCTTGCCCAACTCATCACAATAAAACTCCAGTCATTTCTACTCCCATCGCCATCATGAAAGTAAATTTCATGGCCCCACTTTTTTCCCCAAGGGATGCTTACACCACAAGTTACCAAGGCAATGAATGCACTCAGTACCTCTGGCAAGGATAGACTCATCGTACATTGCGACATCCTTCTTCACCGAGTAAACCTCAACAACCCCACCAGTAGAAACAAGAGAACAGAAGGGCTTGGTGACCTTGAACTCCATCCCACTTTGAAAAAAAAAATCAGATTTTGTGAAAATACTCTCGAAATGACTTTCATTGGCGCTTAGGCACCACGTTCGAGGATGCATCCCTAGTGATTGCACCTCGAAAAGTAGGTTGTGGACCTCGACGTGTGGGTTGTGAGCCTTGGGCAAATGGGATGCCGAAAGTTCCCTACCACTATGGACGTCGGCATGCTGGCAATGAAACACTGGCGACCGCCCCTGGATCCTCAGCCTCCGAGCAGTCCGGTCTCCCTTCGTTGTCGCCGGAGATGATCTGCCCCAGACTCTGCACACGAGAGTCCATCAACGGCAATGCATCATCAAGGAGTGCTCTACAGCTGATCTTGATTAGGGCCACCGTACTTCCGTTGATGGTGCTTTGTTCACGTTTGTGAGTACCTCCCGAAGACCTCCATTGTTTGAGACCGTTGACCGATGTCTCTCTTCTTCTGGTTCTCTGTTAGAGTTGACCTCCCCTATCTCTTCATCTCCTCCCCTGATCTGGCGACTGCCGAGACCCTGGTCCTGCACATCTCCGTTCCGATCGTCTCTCTCTGCTGATCCTCCTGCTGGTGGTGGTGGCGGTGGTGGTGGAGGTGGGATCCCATTGTTCCTGTTGTCTCTTTTTCTTTCCCATTCGTTAATGTGCACCAAGATGGAAACAATCATCCCCAAGTATTATAGACAAGTTCTGAGTATGTCCCGAAGATTATTGATAGCAACTTGACACCAAAATGCCCTCAAATCGGTCAAATGCCTTGTAGCTTCATCGGCTCGAAGAAATCTTTCGAACCCACTGACGATTGCCGAGACCCGCGCAACCGTCCAGCATTCAAACGGAAGATTGATGAGTCTGATCCAAACCTCGAACATTAGCCCAAATGGAACATCATTCCGGTATGGTCCCATAGGTAGCATCGCAACCAGAAACCTTCCAAAGTGATGATTTGTCACCTCATGAGTGTCTCAGCCAGAACCCATTGTGGTAGGAAGATAGCATAAGAGCGCTCTCTATATTTTGCCACCATGAAGTCCATCAGATATCCACCGAATTGATCCGCCAAGGCATTGGCAATCAAAAGTTGGGGTGAATGCCCAATATTCACAGCATCCACGATCTCGGCGAATAAAACATTCTGGCGGAGCTCCCTTCTTGTGTAATATTCTTCGATGTAAGGGATGTACATCCTCATAGCCGCCACTCAACCACACGTATGTTGGGCCCTAAACATGTTTTTGTCCCTTTCATATACATCCTCCTTACACTGTTGTGCCGTATGCGTAATTTTGAGACACCTAAGGCACCTGATAGGATTGTGACACGTAGCCGCTTTGTGGTCGCGTCCAAGACACCTTGAGCACCTCTTGCAGTGGAGCATTTCACTTTCACCTAACCACCTTAATCATCGTCGCATTTGTGGGCATTAGCAATGGCGAACTCGGGTGTATTAGGTTCTCTTTATAAGACATTTTGTCCTCAGAGATGACATTAAAGCTCGTTTCTTGTCCAATGCCACATCCACGGAGACACCCAAATCATTGTCATTCTCTTGTAAGTCTTTAAAAGCTCCTTTCCCAAATATCAGCTCATTAGTAAGAAAAGTCTTATCCATCATCACATCTGTGGTTAATGCTGAAAGATGGGCAAAAGAGCATAGCCCTGTAGGATTGTATTGATGATAATAAATAGTGTACAGGTTAACATATTATAGTAATATTACAATTGAGGAGATACCATAACTAGAGATACCATAACTGGAGATATCATATATCTTACACTGTATAAGGCAACAAATAATACAATACTAAATATATCCTAGCATACTAAAATATGTCGTAACATCCCCCCGCAAGCTAAGCATCCATTGGTCGGATGCGAAGATTGGTCCGTAGCAAGGAAAACTGAGAAGGGGATAAGGGTTTGGTGAAGATGTCCGCAAGCTGCTTATCAGAAGATATATGAACTAAGTCCAAATCACCAGACTGGACTTTTTCCCGCAAGAACTGATGATCAAGCTCAATATGCTTTGTACGGGCGTGGAGAACAGGATTGGCGGCAAGATATGTGGTGCTGAGATTATCACAATAGATGCAAATAGGCCGCCATAAGGAAACACCAAGATCATGAAGCAGACGACGGATCCAAATCGTCTCGGCAAGCGTGTAAGCGACAGCCCTGTACTCTGCCTCAGAACTGGAACGAGAGATAGTAGGTTGTTTCTTAGCTGACCACGAAATAAGATTAGGCCCAAGAAATATGCAATATCCGGAAGTAGACCGTCGTGTATCCGGACAACCAGCCCAATCAACATCGAAAAAAGCAACAAGTGAAGGATTGACACAGCGAGAAATAGGAATACCATATGACAAAGTGCCCCGAATATAACGGAGAAGACGTTTGACGGCTTGCATGTGAGGCTCACGAGGCGCATGAAGATATTGAGCAACCGAATTGACAGCATACGAAATATCGGGTCGTGTGAAAGTGAGATACTGTAAAGCACCAACCATCTGCCGATAAGTGTATGGATCTGCAAGAAGACGCCCCTCATAAGACGAAAGACGAGTGGTCGGAGACAAAGGCGTGGAGACAGGTTTGCTGTCAAGAAATCCATGACGCATAAGTAGTTGATGCGCATATTTCTTTTGAGTCAGATAAAGACCGGAATGAGAGTTATTAACCTCAATACCCAAAAAATAATGTAACGGTCCTAAGTCCTTCATGGCAAAAGAGCATAGCACTGTAGGGTTGTATTGATGATAATAAATAGTGTACAGGTTAACATATTATAGTAATATTACAACCGAGGAGATACCATAACTAGAGATACCATAAATCCTACACTGTATAAGGCAACAAATAATACAATACTAAATATATCCTAGCATACTAAAATATGTCGTAACAAATGCATTTTCCACCCCATATTCAATGAGGCCAGTAGTAGGGATACCAACCTCGACATCACCTTTTCACCTTGTTGGGCACCTTTTTTACCCCTCCTTGTGTCCACTCTAGTCCGGAGATCAGATAGCTTATCTAGGAAGCACCTGAGGTTCTGAGGCGTCGTTCCAAATTAGGTTGGAGCACCACCTTTGGATCATTTACTATTTGTCGATCATGAACTTGCAGTTTTTCCACCTTGACAGCATGTTGGTTTGGCTTCTCCTTCATCCTTATTCTCCATCTGTCCCCATCGAAGATCCCAATGTGCCTCCCGTAGCGGCTCCCCGCATCATGGCCTCTTTGTGTCCACCGCGGTTGTGAAACTCATGCCCTCCTCCGCCGTGACGATGTCTTCTTCCTTCAATTTCCCCTCTACGGCAAAGGAATTGATAGTTAGAAATTTGACCAGGATGCACCTATAATATTAGAAGATTTCATCCGTGGTGCTATTTAATTTGAAATAAACTGAAATTGATAAAACTTCGGGTGTGTTATCTTAGAATATTTGAGCCTTTTTAGGAAAAATCCTTTTAAAAATAGGCCTGGGGCGTGATAAAAGTTTTTATAAAATGGAGGTTTCAAATATTTTCCTGTGGGGAATAAAGAATGTTTAAAATAGAGATTTTATTTGATGTATACTTGTGGCGAATAAGGTAAAACTTCATTCTATTTATCATATTGTTTATCATCTTCATATTTCGAATGCTGTGTTGGATTTGAATGTTTTGTTGTTATTGATAAACTTGTATGGTTTTGATTGTATTGTAGCCCCACGCCGTGCATGTATAAAAAAGACTCTATTCATATAAATAAATTTTTTTTTGTATATGTGACAGGTCTGTTCACGCCTTGATTAGATTTTCGCGAACTTTAATTTTCAAAAAAAAATTGAGCCCTTTGAAGAAAATCCTTTTTAAATTAGACCAGTGGCACGGCATGCTTATTTCTACATATATCAAATTTGTTTGGCAACAACTTCCTTGAAAGAAAAAAAAAAAAACTTTTGACATCAAGTCAAACTGTATTGTAAGCTAACCAACAATAACAAAAATAATAAACTCCAGCTATTAGCACATACAATTATATAAAATTTTTATTTATTGAATAGAGCTCCTATGTTTTTAAAAATACTAAGTTATGGTGCTTGTGAATTTTTAGCCTTTGGATGAAAATTTGTAGGGTTAGAATATAGTAGTTCCCTAGAATTGAGTAGATAGTTGGTGAAATAGCATAACCTAAGGAGCGAAATTGGTCAAAGAAATAAATCTAACGGTAAAAAACTTAAGTGCTTTGTGCTTTTAAAAGCACCATAGCCGGACTCTCATTTATTAAAGTATAAAATGGCAACATTAGTAATAAAGCCTTTATAGTTTAGCTACCTATTTCATGTTGTGCTTAAGTTCAGGTAAGGTTAGTACTTATTTTACCAATAATATTATCAGCATAATTCCCATTAGGAACTGTAGGGGGGGAAAAAAACACAGCACTGCTTCAGACATTTTTCTTTCAAGTAAAAGATAATAATCTTGGATTAAGAAACTGTGGCCATCTGATATTCAGGTAAACGTCTGCGTTCTTTCACACAAAACATTATCCGTAAATTCGATAGGATAGATCAGATCTTCCTGAGCAAGGCTTTGAGATGCGGCTGCAGGCTTGTCATAGTAGTAGCCATCTGAACCACATAAGATAGTTCTCCATCAACCACTTTAAAATTTCTTGTGATTTCCTTTACCTGTCGAGATAAATTAACACGAATAAACGACGATCTTATTTAAAAATTGAATAGCATTGAAGAATTCCCAATAGAAAAATTAATTTGGGAAGATTAGCATCTAATTGTTTTGATAGTATTCTAAGTAAATTCTGTACAATTAACGTAAAATTACTGATAACATTAGAAGGATTCTAGTTTAGAAGCAGCAATACAACAACGTCATTATAATGTATAACAACTCGATTAGTTACTTCTATATGGTGCAACAAAGTTTCTTTGCTGTTAAAATATTTTGCATCTATTATTAGTCAATAACAGTTACTTATGTCTAAATACTAAGTATTACTATTTGAAAATTGTTTGATACTTAGGAGTTGACTCGAATTTCCAAATTACAACTATTGGCACAGACTATAACAAACAAACACTGACCTTCTAAGTCAGAAAACATAATATAAACACATATAAACAATGATAAATCAATATGGTATTCACAATCCAATAAAAGAACTTACTGACACTGTTAATATAAAGCATCTACACATCATATGGTATACTGCAAAAGATTTTGAATATGCCTATAAAAGTGGTCGACCCGTCTGTCCTATTACATTAATCACGATAGCAGTACTGTAGATATCCATATCAAATATTACTATGATATTTTAGTATCCATTTGTTTGCAATTACACTCATAAAATAGTAAATGAAACATTACATCGTATTCGCTAAGCTGTTAATGGGAAAGTTAACAATTGACCAAGTGAGAGCATGACAACCTAATAGAACAAAAAAAATAAGTTAAAGGACTGCATTGCACACATAAGTTGCTTAAGGTCATTTTGGAGCTGTCCCTTCTTTGTATGTGTATTCTTAAATAGGTGCCTTGATCAGTGATGCTGGGTTTTTGCATTTCTGCTAATTAGCAGAAATAGTTTCAAGCGCATATGCACAAAAGTGCTATGTTCTTAAACTTAGATAATTTCTAGATATAGCGAGGAATAAAGGCATAAGATAAATACATGACTTCTAAGAACTAGATATCATGTGTTTGTAGATGTTAACAAAGTTGTAGATTGTTGTGAAAAATCTAAGGCTCAGGATCAATTATTTTGCACATTGAGTGTGTCTCTCATGCATCGTGCACGTGCTAAACATGTTTCACTCAATCTGCTTTGTGTTTTCTAATGGATAGCAGATAGAGGTTACTAACAAAATTTGCACATTAGTGTTTGCTTTTGATTTGGAGGTTACAACAAAAAAAATCTGCCAAAGGCCCTATTGGACCATCACTGCACACTATCATATCAAACTATCAAACTTTAAGACTAAATGCTGCATGTAATACTATCCCATAATGAGTTATGACTACATTGGAACTTATGCATGTATGTCTTTATAGCAGATAAAAACATGTAAAACACGAAAGTATGGAATAGGCTGAATTCATTAACTTGCTCGACTTAAGCGGGCAATCTGATGAAATGCAGTAGGGTAGTTTGCAAGATGCAAGCAATTGTAGTTTTTCTGAATCCAATACAAAGAATAGGAAAAACATAATATAGTCAAAATGATGTCTATCCACTGAGAGTACCTTTGATGCATTTCCAACAAGCTCGCTTTGAAGTGTTACAATTTTATCGTCAGCATCATAGGAACCTTTCTGCATATTGGTGAACCAAAAACTCGTCAAAGACAATACTTTTCATATAATGATGGACAATCTAAATGACAGAAAGAAACCACTTAGCAAGGTCATGAAGTACATAGACCTCAATCAATAAAATCAAATAGATTAAACCTAAAACTTAGGCTCGAGGCCTCCTAAATTTTTTTAACACTAACCATTAATTCTCCTCTATAGTGTTGACAACAGGAAAAGGAGGTGGCCATTGTTTAGCAATGATGCTCGCTGAAATGGTTGCTTGTTTGTCCCACAAATCATAGGCAAGTTAATAATGGACCCTAATGGACCTACCAACTTTGTCGTCCTTGAGTGAAGTTCCCAAACTTTCTATAACCTCACAGAACGAACTTTATCCATCAGACTAGGTGGATTTTTCAAGTTATGTTTGAGTCACCTTATCCATCTTATTTTTGTGAGATGTAACAGACCAAGTCAAGACAAGGCAAGTTGGTGACGACAAGGAATGCAACCTAAAGTCTAATTAGAAAAACTCCATCAATCTGTCCCTCCACTGGAACTAATAACTTTCAAATTTATCTAAAGTCACCACTCTCTGGTTTTAAAAGGAATATTAGTTCACTAGCCTATGTGCCATTTAATCAATTAGATCGCGTTCAAAAAAGATCTTTTGGAAACAACATCGACCACCAAATCTTTGTGATCTATGATTTTCCTGATTTTCCTTCCTAACTGATCGTAGGCTATGCGTGAGGGCTTTGATATTCTGTTTGGCTATTATATTGTATAAGATACCCATTGAATATGTCATGAATATGTACTTTGATAATTATTTTACGTATTTGATTTTTTAGAAAAGAGTAAACTATGGAGATACTACTTGGAAAATTTTGGGTACTTCTTGTTTACTTTGATAGAAGGCTCATTAAAGATGAAAACCCTGCGAAATAATCTAAAACAGATTTCCAGCTTTTATTGGTTAATTAGGTAAAGATGATTTCTTAGGTATAAAATCATAGGTTGCAAGACAAATTTCTCGCATACAAAACACAAAAGCAAAGAAGTGAAACATATTATCTGTACGTTCATATATGCGTGCTCATGTCCTCAAATAAATATGTATTTTTAATGCTCTCTCTATCTGTTCCTATCACATGTGTATATATACGGATATATGTACTTTATTTTCATAAAATCTGTATCCCTGTACAGTCACATTCCTACTGTTATCTCTGTCCGATGCAGAACAACAAGGGCCCAAACCAAACCCTTCCTTATATACTGTCGTGGGACTTCAATTTAAGTTATAAGCAAATATGGAAGCTTTACCGGTGTTCTTAATGGATTCCCAAACAATATGCTGGATTTTAATATTTCTCTCTATGTAGGGTGTGCCAAGATTTTTATATTCAGATTAATGTGTCTGTTTATCTAACTTTAGAACTAAACATTGTCTAGAATTTTCCACCCCTAACATCAGTTTCATTTGTAATGATGATTTCTATAGAATGCAGTTATCTAGCGTCCATTATGAAGGAAACAATTTCGTAGACGCTCTCTGAGCATAGAAATTTAACAGTTGATATTAGACCTCCACTGGAGTGCAAGGCTTGCTTCCTGAGTTAAAGATTTGTCGCACTGTTATGTGAAGTCTTGAAGACTAAAAATCCCCTGTAAAAATGGAATAAAATTATCATTGGATATCCTCTTCCGACATCCAAATATGGTACTTTGACACTCCATATAACAAAATCATTGAGGGAGTAGCATATTTGAAAATAAAACAATTAAAAGGTCTCAAAGCTCATAATATTCTCCAGACAAGAAGACTTTCAGTGATTAGCAGACTAGCATCATTTATGTTTTATGTTTATATCGTTCGCCATTCGACAGTACGAAAAGAGAGAACCTCATTTTAAAATATGTTCTTTGTCCCCAAAGTGAAAAAGGAAAAAGGCAGTAAATACTAAGGTTCTCTTTTGTCTTAACCAAGGTGTTCAAGGTGGAGATAGCAAACTATGATCGCCTCTACGTGTCTCCCATCTAATTCAAATCAAACAGGTGTACTAATCCCCAATCAGTCATTTCAAGTTTTAATATTTTTCGCTTAACCACAGTCTAGCGACCTTTAAAGGTATTTTCATCTTAGACAGTATACTACAACTTTTGCCAGCAGCTTACAACGGATGTGGTTAATAGCAGTTTACATGTGGCTAATAATCATCGTCCATTCAAGTCGCCGTTAGAAGGAGAAAGTGGGAAAATCCTTAATCTAAACTAGAAAACCTTCGGATTTCGAACTCTCAATGGTAATTTCAATAGCAAATCTTGTGAGGGAGTGTTACCCACAAAAAAGGACGGACTTTCAATGCTGCTCACGTCGCATTGTTGCTTCTCTCTATTCTTCCTAATCAAATAAATTCAGAGCTACAAATAATAGAAATAACGAGTTCCATTTAATATTCTACCGTTCACTAACATGTAGGAAATGCTGCGAAGTCAAAAGTCCGATTGCAGCGCAGAGAGCGAAAGCACCCGATAAGTTCAGTATATTATAATAATGTAATTAAACCTAATTATTTTAACTTAGCTTGTCTATCTTGAGCCCCTTTTCCTGAAACACATGAAACTGTTCTCTTCTTCCCTTCTTACTAACTCTACTTCCTCTTCTCATCTCTATAATTTGCTTTCCCTCTACCCCACACAATGCTTCAATGTTAACTTGACAATGTCAATAAAAATTAGCAACAAGTAACAAAATAATTAGCCAAATTATGCAAAGAAAGCATACAGAGTTGGGTCGATTTGTTGTTTACCTGGACCTCGACGAGGCCGGTGCTTTGCGCGATGACGACTTCGAGGGAGCCGTCGGGCTTGGGGCGCCAGTAGCCGCTCTCCGCGTGCATCGGCTCCCCCGACGGCAGCTTCCACGTCTTCTGGCTATACGCTATCACCGGCTACTTGGGAACGCAAATTAGAAATTAATAATAATCGATACTTTTTAAAGGTTACAGGTCAGAAAAAGAATACCTTTCCGGAGTGGGAGAAGAGGAGCTCCTCGCCGTAGCGGAAGGAGTTGATGGTGGGGAAGCCGCCCTCGCCCTCGCCGCGCCAGCGACCCAAGAGGTGGGCGAGGGGGACGACGGCCGGGTGCAGCGGCGGCGGCGGTGGCGTCGGCGGAGAAGCGGATTCTGCTGCTGCGCTTTCCATGATTTCCCCGGAGCTTCAACTATCAAACTCTCTACTCCAGTCTTATTAGTCTTGCGAGGCATTAGTTGGAAGCCGACGCCCCACGATGGGCATCGGGGAGACCGCCGTTGCAGCAAACTCCCATCTCCGAATTCACTGCTGTGGTTTCTAACACTAAAATTCAAAGTTAACACCTCGAACTTATCATCAAAACAATCAAAATTTTTAGCTGAGAATTACTGTACTTCCCAAAATATAAAGAGGACAGTGCTTCCCACTTTTTGACTTTTAAATTAAAAATTATAGAGTTAGAATGATAGTGGTTCCCTCTAAAATTTAGTAGTCTACTGGGAGAATAATATTAATCTTAGGACTAGAAATAATTCAAAGATTGATCCAAAGATTAAAATTAGAAGCACCACATAATTAGTGCTTTCGGAAGCACTACAATCGGACTCAAATTTTTATAGGTACAAGTATAGTTAGTTAATTCGCAAATTATTCGCGAGTTATTTGTAAATTTTTGAAAATCCGAATAAAACAGTCTGAATGCGATTTATTCCCAAAAAATCAGAATAAAACGCGAATTTTTTGGTTAGATTTATTATTCGGCCAAAAAAACGCGCAAATTTTTTGGATAAAAATTATTGCCGAATTATTCGTGAATTATTGAAAAACTTTATGAGCTTTCGGAATATGTGGATCATAAAAAATATGAAGATGGAGACGACAATAAATTTTGCTATTGCTTTTTTCAGTTAATCTATTTTATTTTGTAGCTCTCTATTTTTTATATTCTTAAGAATTTATAATTATTTATGCTAGTAGCATAAATCTAGAAAAAAAAAATTAATTTAATAGCCAAATTTTTTATTCCGAATTTTTAATTAGTGAACGTATAATTATTTTCGTATAAATTGCGTATCCGAATAATTAACGAACCTATTTTTTAAACCATATTTTTTAACGAACTTAAAAATTATAATACAAATTTTATTCGTATTATATCTGTACCAGATTTTTGCCGAATTTGAATTACCTAACTACGGGCGTTGGTGGCCCGCAAAAAATTGCAACAGCATAAGCTTCGCATCTTTTGCGTTGGGAAAAACAGAAAACGCACGGGACGTCGGCGGTGGGAAAAATGAATCGCATAGTAGTCTGTACATCCATTTTGCATCCAACACCATCGTACTCCAACCCCTCCTCAAGTCTCAAGATTGAGAAGGTAGTTAGTTATTGTACTCCTAAATAAAAATTGTAATTCAAAAGGAATATAAACATTGCACTACATTTTTTTATTTCCTATTTTTTTTAAAATTTAATAATATAAATACGTGACTATTTTTAAAATTTTTAGTGTTTATTTTTAGATTGTAATCAAGCCCTATATTTTAAATTTTTTTAATTTTATCGTTTAATTGAAAAATAGGATAATCAAGTATGAAGTTTCTTTTATTTTATTTATTTTACTTTTATCCCTTAAAAAACCAAAAATAAAAAAGTATGTGGGAATAGAGCACCTCGCACCCGATTCAAGTGCAAGGCGTGTGACACTTAGGATCTGATCTAATCTTGTCCTATATCAGTACGTTCTTATTCTTTAGCCTATTAAACCGGACTTGTATTGACTCAGCGTGCTCTAACTAGATCTCCATTCTACATAACACAATACTCGCATTATCATAAATAAACATGAGCTCGACCCTTTGGGCCAAGTCCTACGTACGCTTGTTTTATATGGCAATACATCAAGCTCTCGGCCTCGCCCACAACGTAAATCAAATAACTCAGAGAAAACTAACTCGACATCTCTCACATCCATGTGCAAGAACTTCGCAAACCTCATTGTAGTATACCAAATTTTGACTAAATTGACAAAGTATAGATTTAGTCATACTAGACATGATTAAAAAGAATTTTGAAGAGTTTAGAATGAGTTTGGGTCGAATTAAATCAAATTCGGATCAAAACAGATTTCAGAGGTTCAAATATGCTGGAAGTGCAGAAATTGCACCGAGTACCAAAACTAAATAGCAGTACCGTATCCAGTTGTGCAGAGAGAAAACACCCATTCGGGTTTTGCGGACTCTTTTCGAGTACCAGTACTAATACGCCGAGTACCGGTACTGATTCGAGCAAGTACCGATGCGCAGTAGAAAGTTGACAAAATCAATATTCGAGTTCTGCAGAACTGAACTAGGAGTATCGATACTGTTGGCCATGTACTGGTATTGAAACTGGTTCCAGTACTGGTACTCATTGCTACGAAGAATAGCTTTTGAGGAATTGCAAATATAATTAAATGGGAGGTTTAGGTGCAATCTTACTAGGCCAATTTATGAAGATCCTAAAGTTTACTCAAAAGAAACAAGTTTAATCAAAACTGAAGTTTCTCGAATCGAAAATTTTGGTTAAGGAATAATAGATGAAAATGAAAGAAAAAATTCTGCGGCCCATTTTGGGAGGACTAACCAACTTTTAAACATTATTTGTTTTAAGATTCTAATCTTTCAATTAATTTGATTTGCGTTACAAAACTTAGATATATGTTTCATTAGACTAGCATTTAGTCATCTCAGTTCCAATATATATTTAATCAAACAACTATGTCTATATTCAATTATTGAAGAATCACTGCTCAAATCAGATAAAAGTTGAAACTTTCAAAGATTTAGTAATCATCCCAAAATGGATAAAAAAGATTAGTTTTCTTTGTTTTCCAAAAATAAAAAAATTAAAACAATAATTTGTTTTTCTTTTGTAGCTAGAAAAGCTGGAGTAGAACGGTTTCTTAAAAAAAATAAAAGGAGGACGGTAAATCAGATAAATATAAGTTATTAAAGCTTTAATATTTCTAAAAATAAATGGGAGTGTTTATTTTTGTGCTATTTCCAGCAACAGGACATCTGAATAAACGATCAAAATCGTTAAACTTAGACTATTTGAACTTTTTGAAAACCGTATTTTATAAAATTTTCAACCCAGTGTTTGAAAGAATCTAATCCCATTTCTTACGACGTTTCTATCGCGGATTGAAATTTAAAATAATCCTATGACTTTTTCTTTATATATGTGATAGTGAGATTTCATCCAATGTAAAAAAAAATATTTTATATTTAAAAAGTAATTAGGAAGGTAAACTTATCTTTTGTTTGAAATTATTCACTACAACTGCTGCAATTGAAATTACAATCAATTTGGGCGTAGTTCCAACTGTTGCAATTGAGCCTCCTCATGCAATTCCAACTATAGCAGTTTAACTCAAATGCATCAGAATAAATATCGGATTTGGATAATACCACAATTTTTATTAGAGAATTCATGGACCAAGTCCAAATGGTGGAATAATAATCCCATCTATTTGTGAAGTGTAAATGAGGGCAATACTTTTTGAGTGAAAAAATCTAAATATTCTAGTTCTAGTAACCTCGGCATAAAATAAATTTTAATAGTAATACTAGACCCGACAATATCTATCTATATCCATGGGTATCTACGAATTACCCGTAAATTTGCAGATATAAGCACTAATTTTTTTATCCAAAAAATTATAGGTAAAATGGGTGGGTACCTATTAAATTATAGATATTTTGGACGATCCACGGGTACCAGCATATATATATATATATATAAAATTGGGCCGGATTACTATTAATAATATTTGGGCTCTTTTGCTATTGAGTTTCTAACCCTTAGATGAAAAATTGTAGGGTTAGGATGATAGTGGTCCCCTAGGATTTAGTGTTGGTCCCCCTAGGGTTGAGTAGGTGGTTGGTTGAATAGTATGATCTAAATGGTGAAATTGATTAAAGTGTAGATTTAACGGCTAAAAAATTAATAGTAAAATAGCCCAAATATTATTAATAGTATTCCAGCTCAACTCTCTCTCTCTATATATATATATATATATATATATATATTTAAAATAAAATAAGTGAATACTCGTTTTGTTTTACCGATTCAGGATTATAATCTTAATTTTTCTTTGTGTTGTTTTAAGATTCTATATTATCTACTATATATAGTCATACTTTCAATATATTATTGTGATATTTTAAACAGTAAATTATATTATGGTTTTTTAAAAATTGTATATTTGTATTTTGTGTTTAAAAAGTACAAGAACAAAAAAAAAAAAGAGTACATTGCAGGAAACCGGCATACCCATTCATCCCGCCTGCGGCCAGTACGAATAGAAATGTTGGTTATCCAAAAATTTACGAATAAATTTTATGAATACTCATATGATCCACGGGTATGATGATCCGCTCGCGGGTCGTCCAACCCGCCCATTTTCTAGGTATACAATAAATAAGCACTTAAGCGTACATATCTTGTAAAGAGTGGAAGAGAATTTGGGCCTAAGCCCATAAGTAAAAGTAAAAAGAGGCAATTGCTTATATACCTCGGAAACGTTCCCGACTTTCTGATTTATCCCTTTTAGAAGGCTAATATTAAAAGTACCCTTTTTACATTCCAACCTATTTCAAATATACCACTAGAGTTAAATTCTGTTAATGAACAGTTAGCAATAGCTGTTATCTCTGTGAAATTACTATTTTGCCCTTTCAAATATACCCTTCTACCATCATCGACTTTTCTTATTTGCCCTTAAGTTAGGGGCACAAGAAGTATTTTGACTTTTGGTCTTTTCAAATATACCCCTCTACCATCACCAATATTTCTTATTTGCCCTTAAGTTAAGGGCAAAAGAGGCATTTTGATTTTTTTAAACTCTGGTAGATATTTAACTCACGAATAACCTAAATTAACTTAACATGTGGTAACTACAGGGTATTTTTGAATAGGAAGGAACATATGAGGGGTATATTGGGGGAAAAAAAAGAGTAGAGGTAAATGAGATATTTTCGAAGTTTTGAGGGGTAATTATGCCAAGTAAAAAATATAAAGAGTGGAAGAGAATTTGGGCCTAATTTAGAGAGCCCATAGTAAAAATATTGAATCTCAAGTAGAAAATATAAGGTGGTAACTACAGAGGTATTTTTGAATAAGAAGGAACATATAAGGGGTATATTGGGGGAAAAAAAAGAGTAGAGATAAATGAGATATTTCTAAAGTTTTGAGTGGTAATTATCCCAAGTAAAAAATATAAAGAGTGGAAGAGAATTTGGGCCTTATTTGTAAAAATAAAAAAGTGGTTGTCCGTTTGAGTGGGCCGCTGGGCCATATTGGACTCAGAGTGCGGCGGCCCGTAATCCGTCCACCGTTGAGAGCGGGAGGTGTTCGCTGCTCTGTGAAACCAGCCTCACGCGGTCCCCTCCACTTCAAAGCCCACTTGACCGAGGCCTCCGCCTGGGCCCACGTGGCCCACTGCCCAACTTGGACCGGGCGGGCCAGCCTCTTGTACAACTGCAGCCCAGACCCAGCCACACCGCCAAACGTCCGAACCCACCCTATAGCCCCCGCTCGGGTTACAAGCTCTCGCTACTGAGCTCGGCGATCGATGCTCTCCCTGTTGGGCTAATTAATGCTCTGCATTGCACTTTCCTTGCCGATGTGGGACAAAAGAGTACGGTAGATAGGGGCATTTCCGTCAAAGCACTCCTCCAATCTCGGAGTCTACAAGCTAATGTCACTTCTTCTTTTTCTTTTTTTTCTTTTTTTTTTGAAGATTGAACTGCACATTAGGATCATTGACTACTCTCGAGAATGGGAAAAAAATAATTATTAATTTTTTAAATTTTACTTCTGTTATCTGATTCTATAGGTATGCAAAATTTAAAACTTTTTTGAGGTCATCATCAAGCCGTACATGCTGTCACATCAAATTAATAATTACAAAATAAAAGACAATAAAAAAAATTAAAGGTTCAATCAGAAATTCAAAGTGCTACAAGTAATGCACAATTTTTTTAGCAGAAGTACCCATAAGTAGGGGTGTCAACGAGCCGAACACAAACAAGCTCGCTCGTTTAAGTATCGAGCCGAAAAATTCAGCCGAACACGAGCCGAAAACGAGCTGGCTCACGAACAACAAGTTAAAATAATTAGAAGGGATATATATATAAAGAAAATAAATTTATGAGATCTTACCCATTAGACTTTGATCTAACAGTTGAAATTTTACATATAAATTGACTTTTTATAATTGAGTTGGGCTTTATATTTAGACTAGTGTTGAACTCGCGCTTCGTCGCGGACAGTTTTGACACTAATATTTTGATGTGAATATCAACACATATGTATGTAAGAGGAGGCAAAAGAATAGTAGCCAAGAATGATTTGCCATGCAAAAATAAAATGGAATGACAACAAAATATGTAATTATGAACTATGCAAAATATATATTTAGCTTGAATGATTACTAATTATAATAATAATATATATATAAGTAATTTGGAATGACAACAAAATATATAATATGCAAACATATATTTAGCTTGAACAATTTACTTTTTAAACAATTTTAAAAGAAAATAATTTTAACATCTATTTTCGAAAAATTATAAGGACGGATTAAGTAGAAAATGTTATAGAGAAAAGAGGTTTAGATGAGGCCTGTGAGTCGAGGCGTGCGAAAGCACTATCCCAGAAGCAAGATTGCCCCTCCACGTGCGAGGCTCCGGCAATCACTCCTAGCGATACAACGACCACCTTGCACCCCGTCAGTATTAGATGTATGCCCTAAAAGCCAATCAGGCCGATACATGTATTCTTTTTAGGATATAAATTTATATTTAATTTTAAATATTATGAATAAATTTGGATTCTTATTTCTATTCATATTGTGTATGTGTCCGTGAATCGTCCAAGAAATTAATAAGATGATGGCACTTATTCTCAAGAGTTGAGAATTTGAGACATATGTCATTGATGATTAATTCCTAAACGCTCCCAATCAATGGATCATCACGGCGACGGTGATTGATCCGGTGAGATTGGTGCACAGGTCATTTTCCTTTTGGGTAGACGAGTCTCGAGTCAACAGTGTGGGGACACTGGAGTGAATGTGCAGGTAGTTGTTGGAGAATAAGGATACCGAGCGTGATCAATGCGAGAAGTCACTTGAATGTCTACTCACTCGTCAGTGACTTACTCAATGCTGCAGTAGTGTGACTAGTCCTTTGACCTGCGGTGCCTCGGCTATTCACAATGAGGTTACGGTAGTTTGACTGTACATACACTTGGTCCCTAGCCATCCAGGTCCTTGCGGTGCATGTTGGCTGCAGTAGGTTCATTGTAGGAATAGGGTGTGCACCTATATGGAATCTATCTCTCTTGGTAGATAGGGGCGTTAGTCCTATGTGATTTATGAGACCGAGTTTAGAAAACATTGGCCAGGGCAGAGTTAATAGCGGAAAGGGTTTCCGATATTAAAAATTCGGGTCGAATAAATTTGACATACGACAGACGATAGGGTTTGACGAGTTGTTCCATGACCTCCGTCTAGTCGGGACTCATGATAGAAGGACTGTATCACACGATAACTGCACCAAGAGGTTCAGTATTCCGTTCTACTGGAATGCCACTATATGCTATTAGGCGTCACTAGTGGATTGTGAGACTCATGAGAATTATCTAGATGATCGATAATTCTTATTGGGCTGAATTGGAATTGTTGTAACCCACTGAAAGGAGTTTCAGTGATTTTGCTGATGATGATCAGAATATATCTCACTACCAGATAGAATAGAACCTATGGGGTCACACACATAAGAGGTTGTGACTGATCCGATAGCTAGATCATGATTTTTGAATCGCCAGAGAATCTAATTGTCAATATGTTGATAATTGGACTAATTTATAATTATTATAAATTAGTGGTATTAAAGTGTAAATATTACAAGAGATGACTTACTAACAGTAAGTAAATTATGAGAGAACTTATGTGCAAATATTGCATTATTAATTTGATATGATCAGATTAAGATAAAGCTCAAGTCGAATCAAATTAGGATTTGACGATCTAACCAATTAAGGAAATTATAAATTTAAATCTAGATTTACTCTTATCCTTAATGATTATTATATTATTAAAAATGAGATTATATCTCTTTATATATGAGATGGGAGTTTTTAGAAAACCCTAGCCGTCATCTCTCCTTTTCTCTCTTCTTCTCTTCTTTTCTCTAGCAAGAAAGACATCCTTTGTAAGGGAGCTAGCACCCTGGTGAGGATATCGATCAAGTCACAAATCTCGTGTGGATACCTATAGAGACCGGACTCGTGTGCGATTTCAAGAGAATCTAATTTCACAATCATCAGATTGCGGTGAAAAACTATCCACGCAAAGGTGAAGATTAGATCTTCATTTCTCCTTAATCTTGAACAACATGAGAGATCCTATTGCGTGGTTTTGAGATCGGATCTCGAGTTTTTAAAAATCAAATTTGTTTGATTTTGTTCCGCTGCGTTTTTACCTTACGCAATTTCCTAACAGTCGGCACGTCTTTAGGGTGGTGCAACACGAACCCAAGTAGCTCTCAGAGATCCAGCAAAAAATATAAAAAAAATATAAAACTCAGTGTAAAGAGAGGTGAAGTTCAGTGCATAAGGGAGAGAGGAGGAAAAAGCAATTAGGAAAATTTTTCAAGGTTCCAACCTCATGAGTACACGTTCTCCTATATACACACACGAATCAAGGTGAGGATTTTATCTTTTTCGAGGTAAATAAATGAGGATTTTGTCCCTTACCGAGATAAGAAAAAGATTTGAATAGATTTTGTACCTTTTCGAGGTGGATTTGAAAAGATTTGGTACCTTCTCAAGGTGGATTTGAAAAAAATTGGTACCTTCTCGAGTGTAATTATAAAATTCAGATTTTATACTTTACCGAGGTAAGATAATTATGAAATTTAAAATAAAAAATAGTGAAAACGTGGAGGCTAATGTATACAATGGGTGCATACAATAATTTTTTTCCATTTGAAAATGGAAGAGGGGAGAAGGAATTGGGAGGAGTTGCCATATGTCCATTCCAAACTCTCAATTCATATATCTATATAGATATAGATTGGACTAAAAATCAAATAATAAAAATTTATATTTTTATATAATTATTTATTTATATATAAATATAAATTATATAAATAATATAAATATTAAATATATGTATTCGAGCTGTTATCGAGCCGAACACGAGCGAGCTGACCCCAGCTCGTGTTCGGCTCGTTTATTAAACGAGCTAAAAATTCAGCTCGTGTTTGGCTCGTTTACTAAACGAGCGATTCGATCTAGAGCTCATTTCGAGCCGAACACGAGCTGGCTCACGAGCATCGAGCTGGATTGCCACCCCTACCCATAAGTAATTTTCTTCACCTTTGAAGGATGAACCCTATTGCAATGGGTCATTTATAGTTCGTTAGCCATTTGAAAGATGAACACTACCTTGGATTTTTACCTCTCTAATAACAGTGATTAGGGAGGTAAACTTATATTTATATATGTGATTGTGAGATTTTATCCAATGTAGAAAAAATATTTTATATTTAAAAAGTGATTAGGAATGCAAACTTATTTTTTGTTTGAAGTTATTCTCTACAACTTAGAGATGTCAATGGATACGGATACCTGAATTTTTATCCGAATCCGAATCCGAACAGAGTGTATTTTTTCGATGCAAAATGAATATACTTTCAGATATGGATATCAAAAACGAAAATCCGACGGATTTAGATTCGGATATAGATTTTGATTGTATCCGATCCGAACCCGAAATTATTTTACATTATATATATATATATATATATATATATATATATATATATATATATATATATATATATATATATATATATATATATTGAGCTAGAATACAATCGATAGCAAACGGACATTTTTGCCATCCATTTGTTTTCGATGATGGAGCTTCCAAATCGACGATCGGCATCGTTGAACATGATTTAGAGCATTTAAAGTATCTAGAAATTAAATTTCATGCTTTTTCGACATCATTGGCCTAATGATCAAAGGGTTTCAAATTTTGTAATTTTAATGGTCGATATGAAACATTTTCTTATTTAACGGTGTAAAGATATCAAAATCAATTAAATTTTTATTAGAAAATTCTTTAAACTATTTAAAATAAGATCTATACTCTTGATCTTGATTACAAAACTCCTATCATCACTTTTTAAAGGATATTTATTTTCAACCATTCATTTTTGTGTCTACTTGATGGACAAGAAAATAATATCGAAAAGTATGAAATTTGGTTTCTAGATACTTTAAATGCTCTAGATCATGTTCAACGGTACCGATCGTCGATTTGGAAGCTTCATCATCGTCGATTTGGCAAAAGTGCCCGTTTGCTATCGATAGTATTTTAGCTCAACTCTATATATATATATATATATATATATATATATATATATATATATATATATATATATATATATATATATATATATATATATATATATATATATATGTTTGATGTTATATTTGAATTTGTAATTTAAAATTTTAGATTTAATGTAATATATTTTGAAATATTGTAAAGAAAAATAATTATTTTGGGTTCGGATTTTCGGGTCGGATTTCAAATTTTTGGTCGGGTTCGGGTTTGGATATGGATTTTTAAAATCCGTCGGATTCGGGTTCAGGTTCGAGTTCATATATATTTCTTGTTTGGTAGTCGAGTTCAGCTCGGATTTTTAAAAATCCGCCCTGAATTCGATCCGTTGGCATCCTACTATAACTGTTGCAATTGGAATTACAACCAATTTGAGCATACTTCCAACTGTTGCAATTAGGCTTCCTCATGCAATTCTAACTACAGCAGTTTGACTCAAATGCATCAGAATAAATACCGAATTTGGATTTAAATATAATTACAACTGCAGTGCAGTTGTAACTACCTGCAATCAAATAATCCCTAGAAAAAAAAAATAAATACAGAGAAGAAAGGGACGAGGGAGGTAGTTCGTATATAAATTGTAGCTCAATACACAAACAAAACCAACCTTCATACAGAATATAATCCAATCCACTTATAAAAATTCAACCAATTTAGGTCATAAATAAAATCCAAGCCAATCCAACTTATCCAATTCAATCAATATAAAAACTTAAGTCCAGTATACAAACAACAATATAAACAAAAGTCCAACCCAATTCAGTTCGCACATAAATGCCAAACTCAGTCCATCCTATAAATAAAATTCAGTCTATGCAGCCCATGAATAAAATTCATTCCAATCCCGACCATTTCATCCAATCCATTCATCTTAAGTTCCTACCGTCAAACAGAATAGTAACGTGATACTTTTCAAAAATTACGGGCCAGTAAAGTATAGCATTTTACCATCTTATAATATATTTTGTTGTCCTCTGCTTTGCGAAAGGTATTGATCTATTTTCCTAGCTTGTGCTTTTCAAAAGATATTAATTTACTATCATGTTTAATGGTAGTTTCTTACGGTAAAATAAAAATACAAGTATAAAATAGTTAAGTGCAACTTCTGAATCACAGAATGACAAAGTTAAAATGTGCTAAATTATATGGACGAAAACTCAACTTTACCCTTGATAAGTTATAATCAAATGAGAGAATCAATACTCTTTGTTCTTTTTCAAATTATCTTAGAAAAAAGAGTTTAAAAAAAAAAGGAAAAAAAGGGGAGAGAGGGACCACTAGCTACTTGTGCTTTCTCATCTACATGCATGGCCATCATGCTGAGATGCAGAGTACCAATCAATGCAACAACATTGCTCTACATACTCATTGCTACAACAACTAAAACTTATCCACACCACTCCATGTTGGTTAGCTTATCCAATTTGCTTTTTTGAGGCACCCTTTTGTTACTTAGGAATTGTATATTGCGACCTATATATTGAACTTGCAAACCATAGATATGTTTAACAAATATTGTAGCTCGCCTTCGTACAGATTAAGTTTTCTCTGTACCCTTCATTCCACGTAAAATATAGCAATATAGCTCAAAAACTAACTAAAAATATATTTTAAGTTTTTTTAATAAATAAGTAGAATATTTACGAGCACCAAATAAAAGAAATAGACGCATGATATATAGTAGCATAAACATATAATATAATTTAACAGCTATTCGCAACAAGACCAATTAATGACTGAAGAACAACGACAATAGAAGTTAAATTACGAAAGTTGTGACTTGTTCTATATATAGATGAGTTACAATAAGGTTTCTGAAATTTTAAGATTACAGATAGGATCTTTGTTAATTGATGGGGTTGAATCAACTAATTCCATGTGGTGGTGTTAAATTTATCCAAATAATTAGGTAAGTTCCACTCAATGCATATAGATGCTTTCAAAAAGGAAAATAAGTTGCACTCTTTAATATATTGACCAAATCTACCGGTACAAGTTGAATTGCATTCAATCAGTAATTCAGAAATGATATTAGCACATGAGTCCTGCTAGAGTGCTTCTAGAAGTACGGAGGCTTCTGTATTTCTACTTTATTTTTTATAACAAACATTCGAATTAATAATCGGCTTTATTAGACACGATCTACTCAATTGAAAGTATCAAGCTACTAAAGTTTTCTGTTTTGAAACTATTTACGTAGTAATCAAAAGATCACAAAATCAACAAGTTTAATAGATGAAGTAACGCATTAATAAGCTTAACAATATAAAACAATCCAAATCAGATGTAACTTAATAAATTTTTGTTTACTATCTTGAACAAGATCAACATCTCTGATTTTAAATTTGAATCACATATCATCATTTTTTATGAGATTTTTATTTTCAGCTATTATTTTTTAGACCAGTCGTTCACTAAAATCATGAAAAATCGTAAAATATAGTTTTTAAAAACTTTCAATAATGTCGATCATGTCTAGTGCAGCCAATCGTCGATTTGGATGTTCCATCATCGAAAATAAAGTAAAAACACTAATGCCTCCCTTCTTCCGAAAGCACTCCAGCTAGGTTAATTGTTGGCATACAGCTATATATTTTTTTTATCATGAATAGATAAGATCGATTGCATCTGATCTGTTATATATTCTATGAGTAATAATCAGATGAAATAATTCTATCCATTAATTCCGAAATCAGCTCTGTTAATAACACCACTCATCAATTTTAATTAATCTGATTGATCCAGCGGAACCAGGATTCAGGTTCTGAGTCCCTAAAAAGCACTGGAAATTCAAGTCATGTTGCACAAATCGCTAGCTAATTAAACCAATATAATTCCTCTAATTATTAGAGAGCATTAAATGAGTAAAGTAGTAGCTTAAGTCCCTCTAAGTTGAGATGGTCCTAATCTATAATATTGTCGCATGAAGGACACGTACGCTTGTGGGGGTGGTATATATATATCCAGGTGACAAGGCATTGTAACCCAAGAGGGGTGACATGCATGCCCTTCGATTCTGAACAAAGCATTTATACTCCATTGAAGTGAATCAATTAATGCTTGGAGGTGACTGGGTTGCTTGTTTTAGCTCATAAATTAAGTTGCCATTAACCTGTGGTGTAGGGTAATTTAATTAAACCATTAATCAATTGTATTTATCGCGAATTTCATTTAGGTCATTGAATTTTAGTTTATTGCAATTGAGCCTCTCTGATTTAGGAGGATCAAGATTAATGCCGGATATGATTTGGGACAAAGACGTCAACGACATCAAAGCCGTGCGGTAAATATCTTTTTATCAGTAATGACTCAGTCCCCTAGCACTAATTACTCGCTTAGCTCTAAACTGGTGACCCAAAATATATAAGCTCAGCTATTAACCCGTTAAGGGGTGGGTTAGTAAACCCATCCCTTCCCCTAGAATAAGGGGTGGGGTTAGCTAACCCCACCCCTTTTTAAATTTTTAAATTCAACTTTAAAATTTAAATTTATTTTTATAAATTTATAATTTTAAATTTTAAATTTTAAATTTTAAAAATAAAATTTTAAATTTAAATTTAAATTTTTTAAATTTTAATTTTAAATATATATTTTAAATTTTTTAAATTTAAAAATTAATATTTTATATTTTTTAATTTTAAATTTTTCTTAAATTTGAAATTGAAATTTAAAATTTAGAACTTTTAGTTTTCAAATTTGAGATTTAAAAATTTAAATTTAAATTTTTTATTTTTAAAATTTAAGAATTATATATTGAAATTTAATATTTTGTATATAAAAATTACAAATTTAAATTTAAATATAATAAATGGGCAATATTATTATTTTCTATTTATAACTACCCATTATTCTTCTTATTCCACCTTAATAAACCAAACGCTATTTTTCTTATCCCCGAAAATAATCCAATTTTTCTCCAAACGTAAAATTCGTCTAACTCCGGCTTATTCCTGCACTTAACTATATTCCTGAAATAAACGATTCTTACTTATCCCCGAACCAAACGAAGCCCTAGAGTCCTAGTCCTTGTATTTCTAATTATAATTTCTTTCCTATCTGATGCGGAGTTATTAGGTGCGTTATATTTTCTATAAAGAATTAGAAATTCATCTTAGCCAATTTTGATGTATTCGAGATGTTCTTCCTCGATATAATGTAATCTATCCAACTTGTTATAAAATAAATTGTACGAGTCCTAAAAAGTATTGCTCTAATATGGATAGGAAATCTGATTTTGTGTCATCTCGATAGGAGGACTCTGCACCTTAAAAATACAACTCCTTATAATCTATTTATTCATGAGGAGCAAAGTTAGAACAAGATTTTTATTTTGGCCGATAACTCTTATTTTCCTTTCCTCGTCTAATCATCCTCATCCGAGCGTCTTCTATGAAAGATCGTTGATCACCTTAAACCCTAATTTTTATTTTAATGGCATTACTTAATCCAATGGCATTCATATTTAATTTAGTTATCATCGACTGTCCCTAGCGCAAATAGCAAAGGGCTTGGTGGCTGGTACCCGAGGTTTCAAGTTCGAAGCCTAATTGCTCCATATTTTCTGCTAAGTTCATTTCTAAAAAAAATGAACGAAACAGATAGCATGCTACATTTCTCTCAAAAAAAAATTAATTTACCGCAGCATCACCAAAAGATGACGGTACTTTACTTGCTCGAGGATGACAAAAGATACATTAAAAGAGCATATTTGGTTTGAAGTATTTGAAACTTGGAATGGAAATCGTAATAAGTCTTTCTCATTGTTAGTATTTAGATTAAGGAATTGGTTCTCTGATTCCTATTTCGAGTGGATTCGAATCCCTCAAAAGTGACTCCCACCATTGTGGTGGGAGTTCACTTTGATTCCGAAGTGATTGAGAATTTTTTTTTTTCACTAATAAATATTTGAATTCAAATATAAATCATATAAGTTTATTAGATTAAATTATGATTTCAAATTTAAAAATTTTAATTTCTTAAATTTTAATTCAATAGTTCTAAATTTAAATTTTGACTTTGACTTTGACTTGAATTGAAAATTCAAACTTTAAGTTTAAATTGTAAGTTCAAATTTAAATTCAAATTATCATTAAAAATTTGAATAACACATTTAAATTTTAATAAAAATATAACTTTTTTAAAATTTCAATTTGGACACCATTTCGATTCCGATTCCCGTTCCTCTTATAAACCAAACAAATTATTATTTTTATGATTTCATTTTCATTTCCAGTTCATTTCCATTCCTATTGCGATTTCGATTTCTCTTCTGAACCAAACGTGCCCTAAATAGTCTTAAGATAACATGTTAATTGAATCATTTACTATTCCATCGCCACATCAGCTTTCAAAGGCAACATGACAGCTAAATCAGCTATCACTTCAATCTTTCTTAGAAAACTTACAATAAGTTTGACAGAGTGATGAATTGAAAAATAAATATATTAAAGTTTGATTTATTAATTAAGTGCAATAAATTGAATTAAAAAGATCTAACTAAGTTATGTGATATGTTTAGTGACCAATGGTATAATTAAATGGCCATCTCCTGGTATATATATTGTTATTGGCTCCAATCATTTATAACTGAGATTAAGGGCATGTTTGGTTCGCGATTGGAATAGGAATGGAAAATAGAATTGGATTGCTTTGGTATGGAAAATGGAATGACGAATCATCCCAAGACGTTTGGTTCATTAATGGAATGGGTATCGGACTGAAAATCTAGAATTTTTTAGAGGGTGTTTTGATTAAGAGAGAGAAAAGTGATGAAGGGAGAGGAAGGGAGGCGTTGGTGGAAGAGAATTTTTAGTAGTTTACTTGGGAATGGGCCAATCCGGTATTCAAGGCCGGATTGGACCATCAATAGATTTAGTCATTTCCATTCCAAAGTGGAATGGGAGTTGGAATCCGATTCCTTTAAAACAAACAACAATCATTGGAATCAATGAATCCCATTCCGATTCCATAGTCTAAAATAGGTGAACCAAACATATCCTAAGTGTACTCCTGCGGTTCATAGAAAGCCATTGTAATGAATTTAATTAATATATTAGTATACAAGATGTGAAAAACTTTTGGTTGTTTAAACGCTTAATAACAGAATTGATACATACTAATGCATGGTGTGCTCAAACCTAACATGCTTAAGCTTTTGAATGAATAGATACCACTGAATGTGTCATATCCTCATGCTCATAAGCACTTGCATTGAATTGAAACTCTCCTTAAAGTTGATATTAATTAAAGCCGACGATTGGAAAATTCTAAGCTACTTATCTGAATAGTATGGTACGAATAATTTAAAAGAAATGCTTCAATACACCGGCCAATTTAAATCTGGTCATTATACAATAGTAATTTGCTCAACAAGTTACCAATCAAGATCAATCATAAAGACAATATTGTATATACTAGCCAATTACCAATAACATCCAACAAATCTCCGCTTCCTAATTTAGTTTTGTTACCTACCAAATTAGATAATGGCTAATTTGATAAGTGACAAATCTTCCTAAATTTGAATTTAAAATTTAACTTGCATTTAAACTTTATATTTATAATTGTATAGATTGCATTCAAATTCAAATTTAAATTTAAATTTAAATTTCATAAAGAAAGAATTTATATTTAAATGAGTAATACATTTCAATTCAGCTTGTCAGTTTAATATTAAAGTAACATGAAAGCTCAAAAATATTAATCTATTTTAAATTATAATTTAAGTTATACTGTACTTACAAACCCAACTTTTATTATTTATTTAAATAAAAGGTTTCTATGTTTTAAAGTAAATTGAAATTGTTAAATTGAATATTGAAAAACAGCATTAAAATTCAAAAATATTGATCAAATTTAAATTTAGATTTAATTTATATTATAGTTAAAAAATAAATTTTGTTAACTATTTAAATATAAAGTTTCTATGTTTGAAAATTAACTTTAGATTATAAATCACTAAAACTTATGACCCAATGTCATCGCAAATTATTATTAAAATCGGCCTTCAAAATCGGTAATCCAATTAAAAATTCCTTCTCTCTACAATTCAAGGGCATAGTATGCAAAACTTTTCAACATTGAGTCTTTAACTTTTCAATATTTTTTGGCTAAATTATATAAAATCCTTCTGTCAATACCCGCTTTTTCATTTTTTCCATTGTCATTCAAAAACCTACATTTTGCCCCCGTAAAAAAATAAAAAATATTCACAGGGAGGTACGGTGTGACAAAATGATCAAAATGCCCTCATCTTCTTCATCTCCTCCTCCCCAATCTTGCTCATCCCGCATCCCGCACCTCGCCCACGCCTCCCTTGACCCCAACTCCGACTTCGTGCGAGGGCGAGGCGGCGAAGGGCGAGGCGGCGGCGGAGGGCGATGCGGCGGCCGAGGGCATATGTGTGGGCATGAATGAGGGTTTCAAAAATATTTTGGGTATAAAAAGTAAGATATAAACGGAACCCTAATGGAACACTGACGGTGGGGGGCGAAGTGAATATTTTTTATTTTTTAGGGGGGCAAAGTGTAGGTTTTTGAATGACAGGAGGGAAAAGTGAAAAAGCGAGTATTGACAGAAAGTTTTCTGTAATTTAGCCTTCTATTTTCCAAAAAAACTCATAGTTTCACATACTTGATGACCGTTACTGTTTGTGGAATAACAGGCCATTTTTTTTAACGCATAAATCTTTACTCTTTATTGATTAAAAATAAGCAGTTAAGATTATAATGGAGTATCAAAGCATTACTCATAATTTAATACCTTCTAAGACATGATGAGCACATGAAATTAATGGGGAGTACGGGGAACACAACATGCTGGAAATATAACATAATAATGTCGCGCACTCAAACGAATTAGACTTCAGTACTGGACAAAAAATAGCGGTTCTAACATATGACGACGTAGATGAGTGTGTTCATGATTACTCACAAAGAGCTAGAAGAGCATGTATTAGAGAAGAGTTGATAGTGACTTACACAATGCTTAGTAGCTGCTGAGCTTATCAGGATGTTGTTTGGTGCGCATGTAAAAGAGTGAGATTTTGGAAATCCACATGTGATTGGTGTAGTTTTTAAACTATCAAAGAAACTAGCTAGAAGCTCGGTGAGATTTGAAATCATGATGTGCTGCTTTGATATCATGTGAAATAATTAATTAATTTTTCTAAAAGCATTAGCTGTAGAAGAGTAGTTTTATAATCCTATATTCGCCAAATAGTACTCCTACATAGACAAAAGTAGAAAATTAAGAGTATTTACATGAACTAATTAATGTGCCCAAACTTTCATCTGACCAAAAGAAGAAGAAAAACCTCACGTACGCATGACTTTTCCAATTTCCAAAACCCATTCCCCATTAAAATGCATAGTTTCAAACAATATAAACAGCAATCTTAATCAATCACCTATGCTAAGATGATTTGATATTTTAGACGTATTAAGGAGTTCTATTTTTGTGCAACTTTTAGAAATCCACATTCATCTGAGCCCCACAAAAATCAAGTGGTGGAAGTAGCGTCTAGTTTCGTGCTTGCAGTGGCTAAGTCCAAAGATCAACCAGTTCCAGAGATAATCTTTTTCTTTCTTTTTCTTTTTTTTTTTTGGATTTTTCTCACAAAGAAGTTTGGTACAGCACTCTGATTGATTGCTTGCTTCTTAGCTTCTTACCATCTTGCAGTGTTGCTTCTCCGCAATGCCTTCTTCTCTCTTCCTTGGCAAGTTTCCTACTTCTGCCTTCTACGACTCACCTCAAAATCTTATCAATTTGAATACTTACAAATTTTTTTTTGTTTCCTCCTCATTTTCTTAATAAAATTTTCTTGGGCATTGGGAGCTTGTTCCCCGATACGAATTTATATAATTCTACTCCATTAAATATGAATCGGACCTAGATAAATTGGGTAAGAACAAGATAAATTTAAATGCTCAACTTCAGTCATGCAACACTTCTTAAGAAGTGGAAAGACTGTTAACTGAAAGCATGAATGGTGTGACGCCCCAACTTTTCAGAGGGTCACCCATCCTAGGACTACTTCCGTCCTAACACGCTTAACTTTCTTAACCTTTTGGGCCTAGCCACCGCTCAAAATATTTAAGTCGGGTTAAGAGTTTAACCCTATTATATGTCATATATAGGACTACTTGGGGTCTCACAATCTTTCCCCCCTTTAAACCTTGACGTCCTCGTCAGGCTCAGACTCACAAGTATACCAGGCGATGTGAGACTCGTCTCGCTAGCCTAAACTGACCTTGTGGTGAGTCGCGCTCCACCCACAACAGTCAACAGTATGAGAGGCTCGCTCACCCCGCTGTACAATCCTGACTCAGCCGAGACTCATCTCACACTTCTGGCTGGTAATTGGCTCTGATACCAACTGTGACGCCCCAACTTTCCAAGGTGTCACCCATTCTAGGACTACTCCCGTCATAGCACGCTTAACTCTCTTAACCTCTTGGACCTAGCCACCGTCCAAAATGCTTAAGCCAGATTAAGAGTTTAGCCCTATTATATCTCATATATAGAACTATCTGGGATCTCACAAATGGTGTAAGAGATTCTGAATCACAATACAAATAAGGTGATCGTTGTGTGAGATTGAGCATTCAATCTTCAGTTTGTCAGTACATCCTTCATCTGGTCCCAAACACATTATATATTATCTAAGGTATCCTCCAAGTCGTGTTTGAAGCTTTTCTTCTGTTTTCCACAATCAATTCAAACTTTTACATTTATTTAAGAAAATGGTAAAATATAAAATTGTAATTAGTATTATTTTTTAATGTAAAAGAATAATTAATACACTATGTTGATGCAATTTAAATTATTGGTTGTCCATATTCCATCAACTCAAGTTTTTGGAATTGTTCGATCGATACAAAAAAATCATGACTAGCACGAGCTATGCAAATTAATATATTTTTTTAAGGATTACTATTAGTCTCCAAATATTTTCCAACTTTTCACTTTAGTTTCCGATCTTTTGAATTTTATCAATTCGATTCCTAATATTTACTAGATTATTCAATAAAATTTCTTATTTTAAATAGTTTGCTCATTTTGGATGAAAATCTCCGCGAGGCAAGACCCGGTTGTCACATAACAGACCTGGTTGGCTAATTCTTTTTTTAAGAAAGAGGTAGCATACTATTTATTTCATTTTTTTTCTTTGAAATGAATTAGTAAAAAAATGTAAAATAACTAATCTTCGAATTTAGAACTATACCAATCATTAAATTTTTGCCACATATGCTAGAGACGATCGGTCCATATATTCAATGTTAACATAAGTTAATAAACTTTTTGGTAGAAGAGGTTTTATCGTAATAACTACTAATAAATATAAACAGGAAAAAAAAAATTAATATATATGATTCAATCGGAAATATAAAATACACCCCATATGGCATGCACCAATGCCTTTTTTTTTTTTTTAAGTAACATTTTTAATAGTCTATAAAAGAAAAGTTTAATGCTTGCAAAAATGTTATGACAAGGTATACGTTTGGCAACAGCATAAAAATTTTATGTGAAATAATACTAATAAAAAAAATATTTCATTGGTTATCATCCTTAAATAAATTATTGTCCACCATTTGGTAGAGACACATTGCAAATCATCTTTTGATGCTAGTACAATAGCATAGAGGTTATACTAAAAAAATAAGAAATGTCGACAGTTTGATTAAGCCGGAGCATGAAACTTTCGCTTATCTAAAGAAGATTCAAACTCTCTGTAGTTGGCAAAACCTTCGAACCAATGCAGTAGAGCATTGACTTGTCCAATCATATATATTAGAATATTAAATTTGATTCCCAATTTTATTTTTACTTTTAATAAAAAATAAATCAATAATTAAGTTAAAAGATACAACCACATGCTTGCAATCAAAAAAATTAGATTTTCTCAAAATATTCTCAATATAATGTGATTGATCAAAAAAGCAATATAATTAATACTTTCTTTAATTATTTTTAACTTAGCCTATAATTTTGTCAATTTCAAACATATTTGAAAGCAAGATGTTAGAGAGCGAGGAATTTGTGAGTTCTGCGAATTCGACTTCGTCTCCGAAGTCGTAATAAATGCCGAAAACTTTTTCGGAGTCAAGCACTCAACCTTCGAGCAACAACCTCCGAAATTCACATTTTTTTTAAAAAAAGCCCCCTGTTTGTTTGGGTTAAGTGGAAACGGGCGAAGTGTTTTTGACCGTAAACGATCATTTCTACTGTTTGATTCGCCGTAATAAAGATAAAGTCGAAACTCGAGTTACCTGAAACAGTGTAATTGACTTCGACCCACCCTGGACCGAAGTCAATTACCGTGAAAAGAGATGAAGAAAAAATAATAAAATAATAGAATATGTAATGCTAGCTATATTTAAATATATTTAATTATGGTACTAATTACTCTTTTATTTAGTTTGCATATTCAAAATATGATAAAATTTGATTAGTTAAAGTTTTGGCATTTCCTTCATTTATTTTGTACATTTAAAATATGATGAAAAATAATTAGTTAAGCATTAATATTTTTTATTTTATAATTTTATTATTACAATTTATGTATAAAAAAATAATTTAGTTATTTTAGATTTATTTTTTTTAATTATATAGGAATATAATTATATTATTTTTATTTATTATATTATAATTTATTATTATTAAGTTATTTATTATTTTACATAAATTATAATTTTACATCATCCACTAATGCTAAAAGAAACAGCAAAACTGAAGAAACTTCACTATCATAGCTATGAAAACAAACAGCGAAAGAGAAAAGTTTTCATCTGAACTCCACTTCAACCAAAAGTCCAGTTTCAATAAACAAACAAGGGGCTTTTTTTGCAATTGGCCTCCTAAAAAAAATTTATTTTAAAAATAGCCCCGACAAATTTATAATTACAAAAATGGCCTTACCGTTGTCACGCAAGCGCCACGTCAGCGCCACGCGGGCGGGTGGGCGCCGGGTTGGCACGTTGAACACGGTGAACCATTTACCGAGTTCAAACACGGTGAATGGTTCACCTTTTTTAGTTACTTATCGTGCCCCGAATAGGTAGTGTAGATCAATCCGTGCGAATAAAAAAAAAAACACGGTGAACCATTCACCGTGTTTGAACACGGTGAATGGTTCACCGTGTTCAACTTGCCACCCCACCTCCCAGCCCGCCCACGTGGCGCCCGCGTGGCGCCTGCGTGGCGCATATGTGACAGGAGTAGGACCATTTTTATAATTATAAATTTATTGGGGTTATTTTTAAAATAAATTTTTTTCAGGGGACCATTTGCAAAAAAAGCCCACAAACAAGTTATAAGTGAGATACTCACTCCCACCATCCAGGCATGCATCCGCACCCAACGCCATCGATCCAGCCCGCACGACATGCGGGCCAGGCAGTCGTGACCACCGTCTGCCACTCCCGCTTAACGTGGTGGCGGGGCCCACCGGGCCTGCCTGACCTGGCGAAGGCGAGATCGATATCAGAAGGACCTGCAAATGCCAGCCGTCCATGACCCATCGTACGGCTCCTGCGACGCCATAACCGTACTACTACTACTACCACTACTATTCGACTCATCACCAACCACCCCATGTGCTCGATCAGCCGTGGTCAGGTGAGGTGAAGCCTCTGCTTCTTCTTCTTCTCCTTCTTCTCCTTCTTCTTCCGCCTAATCTTTCTTTTTTATGTATTATTACCGTCTCCTCCTCCTCCTACTGCTCGCCAGCTGTGCACCCACCACTTCCCAATTTTATGGTCAACTTGACCTGATAACCTCACTCTTTCTTTTTCGGGTTAATTTCGTACATGTCCTTGAACGACAAATATATTTCTATAAAATTTAATTTTGACATGTTGTCTGTAAAATTCTGATATTTTTAAATATATTTCTGCCGTTAAAATCTGTTAGAAAAATTTAGTTAACCATATGTTAAATACTTAACTCTGGTTAATTTTTGACATTTTTACCCCCCTCTTATATTATACTATTATGCTTTTGGAGGGACATATTTGTGAGGGCAAAATTAGAAATATAAACAGTTCTCTAATGATAACAAATCAGATAGACATATCTGAAAATATTAAGACTTTTGCAGAGATAACTTATGAAAGTTGTACTTTGCAGAAATATATTTGCAATTCACTATATTTGCGGAGACCTGTATGCAATTAACCCTTTTTTTTATGGTCAACTTGACCCGATTACTTCACCCTCTTCTTTTTCTTTTTTTGGTCTTTCTGGACAATGCTGTTTGTACACTCATAGATACCGCTAAATTCGAAAACAAATTATCCTTATTGGTTTCTGAAATAGATATAATTTTTGAAATAAACAAAAATTAGACTAATTTTGTATTTAATTTGGGCGAAAATCGAGATATTTTTGAGAAATAAAAAAAATTATGCTTGGGTGATTGGATTAGAATAGTAGGAGTAAGAGTAATTAGATCGAAAACGCAAATAATTTATCTCAAGTGTAAACGTCTAATATTAGTAAAACAATATTTTAACAAGCTAATAAATAAATTAATTAGAAATACTATATGAGATGATGAAGAATGATGTTAATTAATAAATAATTATAAAAAAAAAGTCAATATGTTAATGTTAATTAATTATTTAATCAATTATTTTTTTGTTAATCATTAATTAGATAAAGTAAAATATTAATTATTTAAATGATATAAATATTAGTTAATATTAGTTAATGATTGAATAAGCATATCAGATAGTTAATTTATTTAATTAGCTAATTAATTATAAATAATAAATTAATTACTACTTAAATATTTATTAATTTAATAAGTCAAATGATTAGTAAGTTAATTATTTAAAAAATTAATTTTATTAATTAATAATATTTTATAATTATTTATAGCTTAATTAGTAGAGGAATAAAATAAAGAATAGCTGATTCCACCTAATGGTTGGCACTACTATTCTGACTTCTTAACGGTTATTGCGGAATAACCCGTTAAGAGAAAATAGTAATTTCTAACGCAGTTTGGGAGAATAAAAAAAAAAAATCTCATATTCGCTCTTTATTTCTTGAATCAAACATGGCCCTATAGAATAACTATAGATATAAATATTATATTCTACTCATCCAAAAATATATAATTTTTTTTCTAGTCTTACCAATTTTATTTCAGTAATAAAACTTCTAAAAAAATTATAAACCTTAGAATGGATGAGGTGTTACACCTACGTATAGATTTACATATAGTATTTTTTTTTTAGTGTATAATTCCTGTTAGTTCCCAATTGTCTTATTTTAATTTACAATTGACTTGATAATAATGTCTACACCAGTTGGGGATGTCAATGGATACGAAAAATTGATATTTTAATCAAATAAAGTCCATTTATAGTTTTTACCTGTATTCGAATCCGAATCTGAAACCAAACCCGAAATAAGACCCGTTTAAAATTAATTACACTTATATAATGTTATATATCATTTATACATATTTATATAGGTCATTGTATTGATATTTATTAGTAAATGCCTGTATAAAATAGACTTTCTAGCTATTAAATCTTAATCATTTGGCATAGTTTTATTCAATTTTAATATGCTCCGATTACGGGTTTTGATTAGTTGTCATTGGTTTTGGCTTCTTCGATAGCCAAAGAGAGCGTTGTTTGACTTTACTTGAGCAAGTGTTTGTTTGTTCCTACTTTTATATCTATCTTAGTAACGGTCATTAATTCCTAGCAAAGTATATATTTATTTGTCAAAAAAAAAAATCAAGTGCTCTTGCTACAATAGAGATTAAAAATGAGTTTCCGAGCTTCAAAAAAAACCTTTAATTTGATGTTTCCATTTCTGCTGTATAGATAAAGAGTAGAAAGATTTTAATACAACAATTTTTAAGAGAAAATTATTATGGAACTACAACCTACACGAGGGCTACGCAGGTCCTAAACGTTGTTTAAGTATTATTAACATCATCCAAAACAGATCGGTCTTATAGAAAATAGCTTAGAGATATATAACCTTAACTTTTCCTGCGAATGTCCATATTGGAGATTAGATGAATCATATCATATGCACTGTTTTGAGCGATAATAAAGCAGACAACAGAATAATAAATAATTATTTATGGTGTAAATTGGCATATACAAAAATTGAACTTAAAACTAGTACAGAGAGGACTTAGAAGTGGCTTTGATATCATATTATCCGAAAATGTTGATCTAGAAGAAAACAACATATAGATAGACCATCTTAACAATTGATAAAAGCATATATACTAATTAACAGTTCTTTCTTCAAAATTCCTCAACAATCTTTAGCTAGCTATACTGAGAAATGAGAGCTAATTGCTTAATGCTTTTGAAGCTTAAAACCTCATTTTAATTTTTTTACCTAAAAATATTAAAATTTTAATTTATCGATATTTATTTTTCGATACAATTGCGTTATATTATTCTGAGGAAAAATTTTCCTCTACAATAGGTACTTTACATTGAATTTGTATATGACAGATTCCATCGAGAGACACGCAACTTAGTTAAAAATCTAATAAAAAATAATATGATAATTTTAAATTAAGATAATATTAAAATATTAATTCTCTTACTTTTGTGTAAAATAATAAAATGTGTGACCAATTATATTTCTTTTATAGAATACAAAGTAAAGAGACATTTTTTTTTTACCATAGGTATTTCAAAGAGGAATAACAACATTCAATTAACGGTCTCCGTATTACACGACAATATACAAAAAAAATTGTTTAAAATATCATTTAATATAAATTGTTGTATTATCTTTGATTACACCATTTATTACCTTATATAGCAAACTAGAATCAATTTGGTATATATTTATAGGCTATAATTACTATACTTTTATGAGTATAGACCTTTTTGTACTCATAAGTTTTCGGCCGTTGGATAAAGGAATGTGCGGTTAGAATGATAATGGTCACCGGTTAGGATGATAGTGGTCCTCTAGGGTTGAGTGGGTGGTCGGTTGAATAGTATGATCTAACGGGTGGAAATGATCAAAGGGGTAGATCTAACGGCCGTAAACTTATGAGAATAAAGGGGCATATACTCATAAGAGTATAGTAGCCGGACTCTATATTCATATATGGATAAAGAAAAAGGTCATTTTTTCGTCAGTCTAGAAGTCATGATAAAATAAAATAAAATAGCTTATGATGGTCAAAGGTTAAATCACCTTATTTTTAATTAAATGTGCAAACAGGAATCGAACTCCCGATCTCTTGATCAGTAATTCAGTATACCAATCAACTATACTAAGCAGTAACAATAAGTGAGTAAACATCGACCATCTCTAGTGCAAGTTGCAAAGACTTCATGGTTAATTACCGAGATTTCAAGTTTAAAATCTAATTCGTTCACATTTTCAGCTAAGCTTATCTATACTATAAAGCTTAAGAGCGAATAAATTTTGGATCTGTCAATTTTTTTTTCCAATAATGCCCCCATGTTATTAAAATATACCTATGCTTTAAATGCCTCTATAAAATTTATTCAGTTTTATTTTTTAATAATTTTTAACTTATCGACTAACATAATAAAGAATTTAAAATTAATTTATCTCTAATAGATAAGCCAAAATCAATTAAATCTACTATAATCCTCTTTAATTTTTTTGCCATATTATATGATTATAATAAAATAAAATTAATTATTTTAGAAATTAGATGTGAATTTATTTTTTAAAATTTTAATTTATATTGTCTAAAACGTGCATTGCACGCGCACTTCCACTAGTTTCTTATATAAAAAAAAAATCATTACGGTTCTCTGAAAAAAAGGGGGCAATTGATTATATATATCTCTAAAAAGTTTCAGACTTTCTTTTTTACCCTGTTTAGAAGATTAATATATTAAATACATTTTTAACGTTCCAAGTTTCTTCAAATATGATCTAAAACCGCCGTTATCTTTTAAAGTTACTATTTTGCCCTTTTAAATATACCCTTCTATCGCGTCACCAATTTTTCTTATTTGCCCTTAAATTAGGGACAAAAGAGATATTTTGACTTTTCTAAACTCTGGTAGAAATTTAATTCGGATTTAACTCGAGATGACTTAACGGGTTCTAACAGCAAAGTTATTTTCAAATAATGGAGAAATATACAATGGTATATTTGAAACAAAAAATAAATAGGGCTATATAAGATATTTCAAAAATTTTGAGGGGTATATAAATAAACATCCCCATAAAAAAGTAGTCTTTCAATTGGGAGGAGATAAGGCACCTGGGCCTGATGGCTTTAATATGTTATTTTACCAAATTTTTTGGGAGACTTTACGGGAAGATATCGTTAATATCTTTCAGGAGCTTTATATGAACGTCGAGTAAACACGGGACCTATTGATTATTCCTACATTTGCCTAGTCCCTAAAAGAGAAGGTGCTAATAGTGCTAATGATTTTCGGCCAATTAGTCTTATCAATGGAGTGCAAAAGATAATATCGAAAGTTCTCGCTAATAGATTGGAAATGGTAATGAAGGATATTATTTCACCTTCACAATCTGCGTTCCTAAAGGGTCGCATAATTGCTGACTCATTTGCGACGGCTAGTGAGTTAGTACTGTGGGGCACCAAATCAGCAACGGAAGGAGTAGGTGTAAAAGCTGATTTCGAGAAAGCCTATGACAAGGTTAATTGGCTATTCCTTAAAAAGGTTATGACTTGGTTGGGAGCGGATCACAAATGGTGCGGATGGATCGATCAGTGTATTACCAATGCAAAAGTAGCGATTTTGGTGAATGGAAAGCCAACCAAGTGGATCAAAGTGAAAAGAGGAGTACGACAGGGGGACCCACTCTCCCACTTTCTCTTTCTCATAGTGGCTGAGTGCTTAGCAAGGATGACTGAACTGGCAGAGAAGAATAACTTGATTAGAGGATTGGGACCTACGCAAGATAGTAAGATAACACTTATTTAGTATGCAGACGATACGATATATTTTTGTGAGGCAAAAAAGAGATTTATGAAGAACTTTCGATTTATATGGCACATCTTTGAATTGGCCTCAGGTTTGAAGATTAATAAGGATAAATCAGAACTCTTCTACTTTGGACGTTACATGCACAAGAAGGAGAGATTGGCTGCCAAACTGGGGTGCAAGACAAGCACCCTCCCAATTCGATATCTAGGTTTGCCCCTTAGCATGAGACAATTAAATAGAGAGGATTGGTGGCCAATAATAAACAAAATTGAAAAAAGAATTGAAGGATGGCAATCGAAGCTTTTGTCCTAGGGAGGCAGATTGACGCTGGTGAATTCGGTGATCTCGAACCTCCCTTTGTACTATTTCTCTATGTTTAGGGCCCCGAAATGGGTTGTAAGACGCATTGAGGCACTGAGAAGGGCTTTCTTTTGGAAGGGTAGAACAACAGTTAGCGGCGGCTATTGCTTGGTCCAGTGGAAATCTCTTTGCATGAGCAAGAAAGACGGGGGGCTTGGAATCAAGGATCTTGCGACTTTGAATATTGCTCTTCTAGCGAAATGGTGGTGGAGATTTTTTACAGAGCCGAAGCTTCAATGAAATAAGTTGATTAGGGCACTGTACTATAAAAGGGGAAAACCTCTTAGAGAAGGATCAAGTTTTCGGCCATACTCACAATGGTGGAAGGGTGTTCTACACACGAGAGATATTTTTAAATGTGGGGTGACGTTCACGCTAGGGGACGGAAAGTGGATCGATTTTTTGTCAGATATATGGTGTGGTGATTGCTCGCTACGGACTTCTTCCCAACTATTTATGACCAGATTATATGCAAAACTGAAGGATTGTTTTACAAGAGGAAGATGGAATTGGGACATGACTCTAAGGGGCTATATCCCCACGTCCGAGGAGGAGAGAGATATGATGGATGGATTCAAAGGGTTATTGATAAACATAGTAGTGGATAATGGACAGGACTTGATCAAATGGAGATGGACCAACTCACATAAGTTCTCAGTTAAATCTCTCTATGGTTTTCTCAAGCACGGTGGAGTTATATGTCTGATCGTTGGCGCTAACCATTAATCCAAAAAGCTCGAGCTGTTAGAAATACGCAATAAATTCACTTAAAGCGTACAGATACAGCGCCCACGGGTCTCAATTGTGACTCGGCCCCACCAGCCTCACGCCACTTCGAACATGACTCGGCCCACCCAGCCTCACGCCATTTCGAACATGACTCGGCCCAACATGACCTCCCGCCACAGGGTAGGATGCTGGCCCATTTAAGCCAACAATCCCCCCTCCAGCACCTGCACACATTCGCAGCATGCGGGAATCGAACCCGTGACCACTGGCTCTGATACCACTTGTCGGATCGTTGGCGCTAACCATCAATCCCAAAAGCTCGAGCTGTTAAAAATACGCAACCAATTCACTTAAAGCGTACAGATACAGCGCCCACGGGTCTCGATTGTGACTCGGCCCCACCAGCCTCACGCCACTTCGAACATGACTCGGCCCACCCAGCCTCACGCCATTTCAAACATGACTCGGCCCAACATGACCTCCCGTCACAGGGCAGGATGCTGGCCCATTTAAGCCAACAATCCCCCCTCCAGCACCTGCACACATTCGCAGCATGCGAGAATCGAACCCGTGACCACTGGCTCTGATACCACTTGTCGGATCGTTGGCGCTACCATCAATCCCAAAAGCTCGAGCTGTTAAAAATACGCAACCAATTCACTTAAAGCGTACAGATACAGCGCCCACGGGTCTCGATTGTGACTCGGCCCCACCAGCCTCACGCCACTTCGAACATGACTCGGCCCACCCAGCCTCACGCCATTTCGAACATGACTCGGCCCAACATGACCTCCCGCCACAGGGCATGATGCTGGCCCATTTAAGCCAACATTATAGACCTAAACACCACACAGATTTGGAAGTTGAAGATACCATAAAAGGTTAAGGTCTTCGTTTGGCTTGTATTGAGGAAAAAAGTTCTTACAATTGATAATCTATAAAAAAGGGGTTGGCAGGGGGGCAAAATTGTGTGCTCTGTGCTGTTGCACTTGAGACTATAGACCATCTATTCATGAATTGTGTCTGCGTCAAATACTTGCTTTTTCATCTACTACCTAATCCTGATGCAATCCTAAGTAACACGACGATAGGGGACCTTTGGGAAACTTGTCGAATGCAGACGGATACTACGAAAAGGAGGAAGATCTTCTGACGGTTACTGTGGTCTGGTGGCTCGTGTGGCTGGAGAGAAATAATAGAATATTCTAAAATTTGGAAAACAATATAGACCGTACCCTAAGCGAAATCCGTAATTTAAGAGTGCTTTGGGAAGATCACTGTAGTAGCTGAAGGCGGCTGATGTATCGTTAGTCGTAATCTGTAGTTCTTATTCTTATTTCTGGTTTTGATTTTTTTCCTTTTGTCTACTGTTTATCGTTTTTTTTCGAGGCCCTCGTTGCCTCACTTATGTAGCCTAATTCATATTCTTATTGAATGAAGCGGGTAGCACGCTACTTTTTTTCAAAAAAAAAGAGAAAGTAATGGTACACATACACCATTTTTTGGACTAGTAGAAGCCATTCTACCCTAAAATAGATAGGTGTATATTATATACATCTTTTATGGATGTACAGATAGACTTTTCCCCACACACATACATAAAAAAATAAAAAAAAAATAAAAAAAAAAAGTGAGCGAGCGCCCAAGACATAAAAAGTTGGGGTGAGAGTAGCGCAACGTGAAGAGATAAGTTTGCGGCGCACGTTAGCGCGTTCGCCCCGTCAAGCACGATCTGAGTTGAAACTTGAAACTCCCTGCGGCGCCGAATCGAATCGATCCCCCCCCCCCGTTCTAACCTCCCATCTATCTCTCTACTGGACGCCTCTCATAACCCACCAACTGTAGTCAAGCAGACAAAATTATTCTTCCCCAAATTGCGTTGTGTTATTTGCTCCTTATATTATTCTTAATTATTTTCTTATATATATTTATATAACGGGGGGGGGGGGGGGGGGGGGGGGGGGGGGGGGTTGAACACGAATTCTCCCTCGAGCATCCCCATGTGCAGCTGAGGACACGTTTTTTTTTTTTTTCCTACTCCAAAATTAGTTCATACCAGCTGCCCCAAATTAATTGTGTGACGGGTCAAAATTGGCTCAAGAATCTGAGATATTAAACATATATATATATATATATATATATATATATATATATATATATATATATATAGTTTGTAATTGTATTCCTGCAACTTGAGCCGCTGGTCAAAATCTATAGATTATATATTCTTAGGACCAGTCTGTTTCACGACTTATAATGTTTTGAATTTTCTTTCATATTTTTAATTCAAGATATTCAGACTATCACTATGCATTACGTAACTCAATTTGGACAGTTGGAAAAAGGTATTTTTATTTCCAAACGATGAAACTCACTAGTAGTCTATTAATTATAAAAAGGGTTAATTGCAAACAGATTCCCGCAAACATAGTAAATTACAGATATATCCCTGCGAAGTTCATCTTTCTTTAGTTATTCCTGTAAAAGTCGTAATGTATGCAAATATGTCCCTGCCGTCAGGGGCTGTTAGAGAAATTGAGTTAACCGTAGTTAAAATACTTAACCACGATTAGTTAATAAGGTGAATTGACAGTTTTGCCCCTTCCCTCTTCCTCTTCCTCTTCCTTGATCGGGAACGGCTGGGGCCGATGGCCGCCGCCCGATTCGTCGGTGGCATCCTTGGCGGCGTGGTAGACGAGGAGGCTCCAGTGGGATCCGCCCTCGGCGAGGACGACGTCTGGTTGTCGTTTACAGCGAAGAGGGCGAGGTCGCAGTCGCGGAGGCGGAGGGGCTCCACGGCGTTGGCAGCGTCGGGTGCGTTGGCGATCCAGAAGGTGACGGAGGGCGAGAAAAGGAGGAGGCGATCGCCTCCGCCTCCGCCTCCGCCGGGGACATCGCCGGCGCCGGAGAAAGAGGAGGAGAGGAGGGCGAAGAAGAAGTCGATAAGGCAATCGTTGAGGTAGTGGGGGCCGCGGAGGATCCACACAATGAGGGATGCCGCTGCGGGGGGGGAAGCGGGAGCACCGCCACGCACCGGCGCCGCCGCCTCCGCCTCCTCTTTCTTCTTCTTCCTCGTATCCTTCTTTTAGAGGGACATATTTGTGATGGCAAAACTGTCATTTCGCATCCCTACTGTTAAAAAATAAACAGATCTCAAACGGCAACAAACCAGAGGGACATATCTGCATATATTACGACTTTTCCAGGAATAACTAATGAAAGGTGAACTTTGCAGGAATATATCTGTAATTCACAAAATAATTTTCTTTCTAAAAATTTAAGCAGTCAAAAAAAAATATTTTTAATATTTTATATTCAATAATTATTTAGAAAAATTGATGGACTAAAATTCGTTAACTCTTGTCATATCACATCAAACAGGAATGATACACAGTATTTTTAAGACAACATATAGGAATCCGCCACGTGTTGGGGTTGCAGGAAACATTTGCAGTGGGTGTTGCCTCCCTATAAGTTTGGCTTGACACGGCGAAAGTTCTTTCTTTCTTTTTTTTCTTTTTTTTTAAAGCTGATTTGGGGATCGAATAGGCTCGCGGAACTGACCTCCACCATTGGATGGGAGGAGGGTTTAGCGTTCCCTAAACCGAAAAATGTAGCACAACTCTTAATATTTCATGTGTAATGCGTGTATTTTAAGAATGTTATGCTGGGATTGTTCTTTTTTTTATTTTTGAGAGAGAGAGAGAGAGAGAGAAAAGTAGTAAGATACTCGTTTCATTAACTTTTTATAAAAAAAAAAATAATCAGCTAAAAATGTACAATAATTAAGCTTCAATTTGAGATCTCAGGTATCAACTATCGAGCTTCTATCTAACTGCGCTAGATATAGTCTATATCATATTGGATTGTCCATGCAACAACAATTAATATATAAGTACGACGTACGCTGTGAAGGACTTGAAAGCATTTCCCGTATTTTACTGGACATCATTTTGACACGAAGAGTTCACAATTGCAGCTTTGTTTGAGATACTTAAAAAGAAACTCGCAATAGGTTTTATATCCAATATATTTCTTAATAGTTTTCGGTGAATTTACGAGCATAAAAGATTTCAATAAGAGCTTCTGATTTTAGGGTTATAGCTAGCTTGTTCTGACGAATTTATCAAACACCAACAACTGCAAATTAATGTTCTATATGTTAAATTATGTAAAACAATTATTATTCTCTAAAAAATTAAGCCGGTAAAGAATGATGTTTAAATATTTTTAATATTTAACATCCTCTCTCATATATGGGTTCGAGACTTTTCGCTAGACCCATGACATGAACTTGAATTAAATAGGAAAAAATTAATAATGTTAAGAGCTTGACGTGATTCGAACTCAGAATCTACTGCTCTGATATCATGTTAAATAATACGAAACAATCGTTATTCTTCAAAAGCTTAAGCTTAAGTTTTTGGAGAATACAGTTGTTTTATATAATTTCACAGTTGTACAATACTTTTTGTTTTGAAATTTTTTTTTTGTTTTTACAGTTTATTGAAGAATTATGACATGCAAAAGTTGGATAAGCAAGTTGAAAATAGTGTTAAGACAATAACACTTTGTGAATCGGATCCGTATTACAATCCGAAGCCCATTACAAGGGCTGGCAAATGAGCGAGCCGGCTCGTGTTCGACTCGCGTTCGGCTCGATATTCGGCTCGCTCGATCTCGGCTCGAATTAATTTCAAACAAGCTTGAGCCTAAATTTAGGCTCGAAATTAATTTCAAGCCAAGCTTGACTATTACTAGGCTCGCTCGAATTAGGCTCGAAAAACTCGAAATATATATATATATATATATATATATATATATATATATATATATATATATATATATATATATATATATATATATATATATATATATATAGAGTCCAGCTGGTATACTATCGGTAGCACGGAGCCCTCCGTGCTACCAAGTTGTTTTCAATGATGCGGTTTTCAAATCGACGATCGGCTCCGTTAGACTTGATCTACACTATTGAAAGTATTTGGAAACTAAATTTCATAATTTTTCGATATCATTTACCTATCAAACGAGTAGTCGAAAAATGAACGGCTGAAAATAAAAATCTCATAAAAAGTGATGATAAAAGATTTAAATTTAAGATCAGAGGTACTGATCTTACTCTAAATAGTTCAAAGAATTTTCTATAAAAATTTCATCAGATTTGGATTGTTTTACACCGTTAAATTTACAAACGCCTCTCATCTACCATTAAAATTATCAATTTTGAGACCTTTTGATCACTAGCCAAATGATGTCGAAAAATTATGAAATTTAGTTTCCAAATACTTTCAATAGTGTAGATCAAGTCTAGCGGAGCCGATCGTTGATTTGGAAGCCACATCATTGAAAACAACTTGGTAGCACGGAGGCCTCTGTGCTACCGATAGTATACCAGCCTAGCTCTATATATATATATATACGTTACTATACTATTAATAGTATCAACCACTTGCTATTAGGTTTTCGATTTTTGAATGAAAGGATGTGCAGTTAGAATGATAGTGATCCCCTAAGGTTGAGTGGATGGTTAGTTGAATAGTATGATCTAATAGGTAAAAATGATCAAAGGGGTAGATCTGACGACACAAATTTTGATAGCACCAAAGCACAAAGCGCTTGGTATTATCGATAGTATAGATAGTATAGTAGCCCTACTATATATATATATATAGTCCGGCTACTGTGCTATCGATAGCACCAAACGCTTGGTGCTATCGATAGCACAGTAGCCGGACTATATATATATATATAGTCGGGCTACTATACTATCTATACTATCGATAATATCAAGCGCTTTGTGCTATCGAGTTTTCTGCCATTAGATCTACCTATATATATAGAGTCCAACTATTATACTATCGATGATACCAAGTGTTTTGTGCTATCGAATTTTTTGCCGTTAGATCTACTCCTTTTGCCATTTTCATCCGTTAGATCATACTATTCAACTAGCCACTCACTCAACCCTAGGGGGCTACTATCATCATGACCGCATATCCCTTCATCCAAGGGCCGAAAATCTAATAGCAAGCGGTTGGTACTATTAATAATATAGTAGCCTAATTATATATATATATATATATATATATATATATATAGAATTAGGTTACTATACTATCTATAGTACCGGGGCTCCGGTACTATAGTCGCTTTTTTGATTTTAGGGTGTCCAAATCAATGATCCACACCGTTGAAACTGATCTAGGACATATGAAGTTCTTAGGAATAAAATTTTAGTTTTTTTCGATATCGTTTACTTAGTAAATAAATCATGTCAAAATGAACGGTGAAAATTAAATAATTCTTAAAATTTGAGTATAGGACTTTCGAATTCAAGATCAAGGATATTGACCTTGATCTATATAGTTTAAAGTATTTTCTATCAAAATTTGAATAAATTTAGATTCTTCTCCACCGTTAAACTACAAACTCGCCATAATAACCATTGAAATTTGACAATTTTGAAACGATTTGATCACAAAGTAAACTACATCGAAAAAATATAAAATTTTATTTCTAAGAACTTCAAATACCCTAGATCAATTTCAATGGTGTGGATCGTTGATTTGAACACCCTAAGATCAAAAAAGCAACTATAGTACCGGAGCCCCGGTACTATAGATAGTATAGGAGACTAGCTCTATATATATATATATAGAGTTTTGCTAGAATACTATCGGTAATAAATTGAGTGGTTTACTAGGGCTATTATACTCTTATATGCTAGGGCTATTATACTCTTATAAGTATAGACCCTTTTATACTTATAAATTTTCGGCCGTTGGATGAAGAGATATGCGATTAGGATGGTAATGGTCTCCTAGGATTGAGTGGGTAGTTGGTTGAATAGTGCATGATTTAACGGATAAAAATTGTCAAAAAGATAGATCTAACGGTCGAAAACTTATAAATATAAAGGGGTCTATACTTATAAGAGTATAGTAGTCGAACTCTATATATATAATTATATATAATATATATTTTGTATTTTAATCATATGTATATAGAGTTTGGATTATTGGGCCCACAAAATCAAACCAGCACAAATCCTACTCTAATTGCTCTCTCTTTTTTTCACTTGCTCGCAGAATTATTTTTCCTAATTTTTTTAAATATTATAATATCGTATTTCATGCATCAATTTTGTATGTTGAACTATTAGACTTTTTTTGCATCAAATTTTAGATAATATTTTATAAAAATTAAACTATAGATTACACGAGGTTAAGAATTTCAAGCGGCTCGTTTAGGCCTCGAGCTCGCTCGACTCGAAGTTAGGCTCGCTTGAGCTCGGCTCGAATTGATTTCAAACCGAATTTGAGCCTAAATTTAGGCTCGAAATTAATTTCAAATCAAGCTTGAGCTGAGGTAAGCTCGCTCGAGCTCGGCTCGTTTCCACCCCTACCCATTACTGGCCAATTTAAGCTGATACTGAATCACATGAGCGCATACCTAAACACATGAGCGTTTCTCCACAGAGATTAAAATAAGGTTTAGCTTTTAACAAATGATTCATCTTTTTGTGAAGAATTTATTGCCTGAACCTGGCGTATAAGTATCTCTCCAAGCACCACATCCATTATTTGATGGCTAATGTTATAAAATCAAAAAGCAAGCTAGCCAAATATATTTTACAACTCATAAAGGGTCTATAAAAAATTTGTAAGCTTTGAAAACAGGGGCGGAGCCATCTTAAGGCTGAGGGCGGCCATGGCCTTTCAGACTTTTCATAATTTGCGTAAGAGTCTTTTATATATAAAAAATTTAAAAAATATAGGCTAAATTATATAAAATTCTTCTGTCAATAGTCGTTTTTTTATTTTTTCCTTCTGTCATTCAAAAATCTACATTTTACCGCCTTAATGTTCACAGGGGGGAACGGTGTGATAAAATGATCAAAATGCCCTCATCTTCTTCATCTTCTCCTCCCCAATCTTGCTCATCCCGCATCCCGCACCTCGCCCACGCCTCCCTTGACCCCAACTCCGACTTCGTGCGAGGGCGAGGCGGCGGAGGGCGAGGGGGCGGCGAAGGGCGAGGCGGCGGCCGAGGACATATGTGTGGGCATGAATAAGGATTTCAGGGGTATTTTGGGTATAAAAAATAAAATATAAACGGAACATTGACGGCGGGGGGCGAAGTGGATATTTTTTATTTTTTAAGAGGGCAAAGTGTAGGTTTTTGAATGACATGGGGAAAAGTGAAAAAGTGGGTATTGACAGGGAGATTTTCTGTAATTTAGCCAAAAATATATTTTTATTTAATCTAAAAAATATATTGACTGACCTATTTTTTAAAAAAGTTTTTGGCGCTAACATAGTGCTCTCTCAACTCTAAATTTATTTTTATTTTTTTATTTAGTACCTTCATAACTCCTAGTTATTTTGGATAATTTTTTTATTTAATTAAATTAAAGATTATATTAAAGTTAATAGCTCTGTCAACTAATAGTCATCAATTGTCACAATTGTATTTACTAAAAATTAAAAATTAAATCATTGACTGAATTATTATTAGATTTAGTAAATTTCAAAATTATTTGAGTGAAATAATATAAGTAAAATAATTAGAAGTTAAGTAAGTATAAATAAAAAAGGGGTAATACTTTTTTACACTAATTATTAAGTCAATATATCCTTACCAAAAGTTTGATTAGGTAAATCTTGTTTATTTATTAAAATTTTGACTTGTATGTATTTTGGCCCCCCTCATAATCGAGTCCTAGTTTCGTCCCTATTTGAAAATGTATTACTTGTGCATCTAATTAGTCTTTCAAATTAGCAGTACAAAAAGAAACGTTATTCCATTTATAAGAAATTGGATTTGAAATTTATTAATTTGTCAGGTCGTTTTAGTAATAAATATAATATTTTGATTTTTAGACATAGCTAAACACACTATTTTTCAGATATATAGAGTTTGTCACTAAACACTCAAAATTTTAAAAAGAAAGCATTTTACCTTCTTGGTTAATATAATAATAAATATATTTAAAGAAATTGATGGTGACGGAACTTACTTTGTATACTAAACTAATCATTTGAAAAAAAATTATATCATTTAGAAAAATAAAATACATCTTTTTTTAATTTTGATGGTTATATACAACTAAGGCCGGCAAACGAGCGAGCCGGCTTGTGTTTGACTCTCGTTCGGCTCGATATTCGGCTCGCTCGAGCTCGGCTCGAATTAATTTCAAACAAGCTTGAGCCTAAATTTAGGCTCGAAATTAATTTCAAACAAAGCTTGACTATTACTAGGCTTTCTCGAATTAGGCTCGAAAAGCTCAAATATATATATATATATATATAGAGTCCGGCTACTATACTCTTATGAGTACGATCGCCTTCGTACTCATAAGTCATTTTCGATGATAGAACTTCCGAATCGACGATCCATACCGTTAAACATTATCTAGAGCATCTAAAACTTCTAGAAATCAAATTTCATAATTTTTTGACATTATTTACCTTATGATCAAAAGATCTCAAAATTGACAATTTTTAACGGCCGGTATAAGATACTTGCTAGTTTAACGGTGTAAAAGAATCGAAATCGGTTGAGTTTTTGATAGAAAATTCTATTCACTATCTAGATAAAGATCAATAACTCCGATCTTAAATTTAAGTATCCGATCATCCATTTTTAGGACATCGTTCGATTTTGACCGTTCATTTATGCCCGCTTGATGGACTTTATTATGATTTCGAAAAATTATGAAATTTATTTTCTAGAAGTTTCAAATACTCTAAATCATATTTAACGGTGCGGATCGTCGATTCGGAAGCTCCATCATCGAAAATAATTTATAAGTACGAAGGGCTCTATACTCATAAGAGTATAGTAGCCCTACTATATATATATATATATATGCTACTATACTATTAACACTTGCTATTAGGTTTTCGATTCTTGGATGAAGGGATGTGCGGTTAGAATGATAGTGATCTCCTAGGGTTGAGTGGATGGTTAGTTGAATAGTATGATCTAATATGTGAAAATGATTAAAGGGGTAGATCTGACGACACAAATTTTGATAGCACCAAGCGTTTGGTGCTATCGATAGCATAGTAGCCGGACTATATATATATATATATATATATATATATATATATATATATATATATATATAATCCAGCTACTATCCTTTTAGGAGGATGGGAGCCTTCGTCCTCCTAAGTTTTCTACCGTTCAGATGAAAAGATGTGCGGCTAGGATGAGAGTGGTTACGGTTAGGTTGATAGTGGGCCCCCTAGGGTTGAGTGGGTGGTTGGTTGAATAGTATAATCTAACGGTTGAAAATGATTAAAAGTTAGATTTAACAGTCAAAAATTTGATAGGACAAAGGCTTCTATCATCTTAAGAGGATAGTAGCCGGACTATATATATATATATATATATATATATATATATATATATATATATATATATATATATATATATATATATATATATATATATATATATATATATATATATATATATAGTCGGGCTACTATACTATCTATACAATCGATAATACCAAGCGCTTTGTGCTATCGAGTTTTCTGCCATTAGATCTACCTATATATATAGAGTCCAACTATTATACTATCGATGATACCAAATGTTTTGTGCTATCGAGTTTTTTACCGTTAAATCTACTCCTTTGGTCATTTCCATCCGTTAGATCATACTATTCAACTAGCCACCCACTCAACCCTAGGGGGCTACTATCATCATGACGGCACATCCCTTCATCCAAGGGCCGAAAATCTAATAGCAAGCGGTTGGTACTATTAATAATATAGTAGCCTAATTATATATATATATATATATATATATATATATATATATATAGATACACATATATATATGTATATACACATATATATATGTGTATATATACACATATATATGTGTATATATATATGTACATATATATATGTGTATATATGTACATATATATATGCTAGAGCTATTATACTCTAAGTATAGACCATTTTATACTTATAATTTTTTCACCGTTGGATGAAAAGATGTGCGATTAGGATGATAATGGTCCCCTAGGATTGAGTGGGTGGTTGGTTGAATAGTGCATGATTTAACGGATAAAAATTGTCAAAAAGGTAGATCTAACGGTCGAAAACTTATGAATATAAAGGAGTCTATACTTATAAGAGTATAGTAGTCGAACTCTATATATATAATTATATATAATATATATTTTGTATTTTAATCATATGTATATAGAGTTTGGATTATTGGGCCCACAAAATCAAACCAGCACAATCCTACTCTAATTGCTTTCTCTCTTTTTCACTTGCTCGCAGAATTATTTTTCCTAATTTTTTTAAATAATATAATATCGTATTTCATGCATCCATTTTGTATGTTGAACTATTAGACATTTTTTGCATCAAATTTTATATAATATTTTATAAAAATTAAACTATAGATTACACGAGGTTAAGAATTTCAAGCGGCTCGTTTAGGGCTCGAGCTCGCTCGACTCAAAGTTAGGCTCGTTCGAGCTCGGCTCGAATTAATTTCAAGCCGAGCTTGAGCCTAAATTTAGGCTCGAAATTAATTTCAAGTCAAGCTTGAGCTGAGGTAAGCTCGCTCGAGCTCGGCTCGTTTCCACCCCTATATATACAACAGAAATAATGTGCATTTTAGGAGGAGTTGAATGTAATAGACCAGGTGCAGGGAATAAATTTCCGCTTCGGTTGCATTATTATACATTTTTTAAGTTCCTAAACACTATAATTCGGAGACAAAAAGAAGCGCGTCGTTTTGGCAAAGGACAAGCCCACCCAGCGAGGTGTACAGCGGATAATTATATATACACCCACGAGAAATGAAAAACCAAAAATAACAAAAAGATAAGGCATTGTTAAGTTGGCCTCGACCAAAAACCCACCCATATAACATACACACACCAGGGAGAGAGAAGAGCGAAGAGAGAGAGAGAGAGATGAGACGTTTGTAGCATCACATTCCCATTTTACCCCCCATCCCAAATCCCCAATCCCTCTTCCTCTTCGCCTCGCTCGATCTCATCCCTAGTTCCCACCAATGCGCCATTCCCATCTCTTCTTCTTCTTCTTCGTCCTCCTCCTCCTCCTCGTCGTCGTCGTCGTCTCCTCCCATGGCGACCTCGCCCATTCCCTCCGCCTCGAGCTCTCGGCGGCGCCGGTCGCCGCCGCGTCGCGGATCGACCACCTCCGCGCGATCGCGCGGAGCGACGAGCTCCGGCAGGGCCTGATCGCGGCGACGATCGCGCGGCGGCGGAGGGCGTGCGAAGGCCCGGCGCCGGCGCCGGCCCCGGTCCAGGCCCCGGCGGCGGCGCAGGGGCCGGAGTCGGCGTTCGCGATGCCGCTGAGCTCGGGGGCGTACACGGGGACGGGGCAGTACTTCGTGCGGTTCCGCGTGGGCACCCCGGCGCAGCGCTTCGTCCTCGTCGCCGACACCGGGAGCGACCTCACCTGGGTCAAGTGCCGCCTCCGCCGCCGCCGCCGCCACCACCCCTCCCACGGCGGCGATGGCGGCGGCGGCGGCGGAGCTAGGGTTTTCCGGCCGGAGAAGTCGTCGTCGTGGGCCCCGATCCGGTGCTCGTCGGCGATGTGCAAGACGTCGCTGCCCTTCTCCCTCGCCACCTGCCCGACCCCGACCAGCCCCTGCGCCTACGACTACGGGTAATGCATCTCTCTCTCTCTCTCTCTCTCTCTCTCTCTCTCTCTCTCTCTCTCTCTCTATCTACCTATCTATCCAACCGCGAACAATCATTTTTCCCTGATACCCAAATACCAAAATTATAGAGAAGTATAATTTTATATATTTTTGTTCACATTCCGTTTTGTGAGAAGTTTGGGGAGATCCGAACGAGAATGTGTCTGTCATGATATCGTGTTGTTTACAACCTGGAATGTTGATCTACGCGTCAACAAAAACAATCACCAGTGTAGCAACATCCATTTCTCTTCCAATATTAGGCTTTTTTTTTTTTTTTTTTTTTTTTTTTGGTTTGGAGAGGTTTTTCTAATTTAAGTAAGTGGAGTTAAATTAGTGTGTCCCAGTTTCTTTCCCCATTGGGTAGAAGATGACTCCTCTTTAGTAGAGAGGGAGAGGGAGAGGGAGAGAGATGGTTAGGTAATTGTTGGGGAGGGGAGTGGGACTGGGAGTTGGTTGGTTGGGTCATACACTCATACTCTCTGTGTGTTGTGTAGTATTATTAGGTGGTCGCATTGATTCCGCCGTATTTGGGTGGTGGGGCTTTTCTGAAGCTCTGAGCTGCTTTAAATGCCCACTTTTTTTTATTTTATTTTTTTTACTAAGTTATATTTTCATATCATATATTTATGAATAATATATTTTAAAAACTAGATTACTGTACTATTAATAGCACCAAGTTATTGGTGCTATTAGATTTTCGATTTTTGGATGAAGATATGTGCGGTTAGGATGATAGTGGTCTCTTAGGGTTGAGTCGGTGATTGATTGAATAGTATAATCTAACAAGTGAAAATAGTTAAACATGTAGATCTAACGGCGGAAAAAATTTAGTAGCACCAAGTGCTTGGTGCTATTGATGGCAAAGTAGCCGGACTAAATATGATGCATTTTTATCAAGTACTAATGTACCCTAAAATTGCTAATATTTCACTATTCACTATTATATTTTTATCTTTATTTTTCTTAAGGCTTATGTGATCAATGGTGTGTTTTTTATTTTTATTTTTTAAAAACTTTTCCTCAGATCTATACAATGATAGTGGTAGGAATGAACTTCTCTTCATTTGACCAAATTGTATTTTTATTTCTATTGCTAAATAAATTTGAAAAACCTTTGTGCAAAAATTTGGTACGGCCATTGTTTGATGGCTTCAATTTCACTCTCAATCTTTATCATCATTTTATATTTTTTTTTAGTATTGAAAATAGAAAATTTTATTGTCTAAAGACCACTTCAAAATAAAAATGGGTAAAAGTTGGATATGAAAAAATAAGTGTGTTGGTTTAAAGGGACCACCATCATGCCATGTGGCGAGCAGTAAGATTGGACCGAGTCACGTTCAAAATGACAGGATGTCGAGTTAGGTCGAGTCATGTTCGAAGTGACGTCAGATTGATTAGGTCGAATCATAATTGAGATCCATAGATACTATTTTTATATACTTTAAATAAATTAATTATATATTTTTAACGACTCGAATTTTTTTAATTAATAATTAGCGTCATCGATCCGATAAATGACTTCAAAATTCCATAGTACGAGTTTGCCACCATGACAATTGTGTACAAACGATTCCTCGTCAGTATCATGCACGAATTTTAAAAGTACTAATAAATGACTGATTAGATTGTGTATTTATTAGAAAATTTTTTATATAATTTTTTTCTCTCTCATGCTATCATATATATTTATTTATGAGCACATTAATAGTATTTAGTCGATTGTTGGTGAGGACATTATTTTTCTGTGTAGAATGTGATGTATTATTGGTCGTTTGATTAAATGTCATTCTTAGGTTCCAATTAGAGTTGTCATCTAACTATTGCCCAAATTCTAATAACAATAAATAAAATAAAAAGAACATTTAGAATCTAATTATTGGCTTAACCTCGTATTTGATGCGACCAATTGCATAATATACACCTGACCACGAACCAACCCAATAGATTAGGCTAAAGTATGTTTTTGGACCGGCTTGGGAAAGTACTATATATTCTTTCTTTTTTTCTTTTTGTTATTTACATTAATTGTTGCTGAAATAAATAAATATTAAAAATATTAAGCGTTAATGTGGTTCTATTCTCGGTTGACTTGGTAAAGCTGATTATACCGGTCACTAAATTGAGTAATTTCTAATGAAGCTGTATAAATACTATTCGAGCGTATTTGGTTCGGACTATATATACAACATGATAAAATACTTGATTCTAGTGAATTAGATTAAACTAATATTGTATTTCTACATTTGGTTCAGTATTGTAATATAGTATCATATTGAAATAAGGAGGTGAGAAAATATTTTGGATGTGTGGAGAAATAGTTTTGTAATTTTTTTGTACGATAATATGTAACCAATAATGCAAGATACTCATTCCGCTCCCCTGTATTTTTGAATGATTCTGTGCTATTAGTAATTTTACATTACTAATAAGAGTATATACAGGGAATGAACCAACTGTAATTATGACACTCCAAGATTTAAAATAGTCATATATATATAAGGTATAATACAATTAAGTCGTTTAATGCGCTACAGCATTTTGGGTGGTGGTTAGACCCAAGAGGTTAAGAGGGTTAAGCGTGCTAGAGTAAGAGAAGTTCTAGAATGGATGACCCTTCGAAGCAGCGAATCACAGTTGGTATCAGAGTCAATCACTAGTCGGAAGTGTGAGATAAGTTCTGCTGAGGTAGGGTCATACAGCGGGCAGAGCGCGGCTCCTCGGTTGACGATCGTTATGGGTGTAGTGCTGCTCCCCACGAGGTTGGCTAAGACTAGCGAGAGAAGTCTCACATTATCTTGTGCTTGTGAGTGTGCTTGAGCCTGACGAGAATGTCAGGCTTAAGGAGGAAGAATATGACACCTCAAGATTTAGAATAGTTCTATATAATTATATATAAGATAAAATAGAGCTAAATCTCTTAATCCAATTATAACATTTTGGATAGTAGTTAGACCCAAGAGGTTAACAGAATTAAACGTGCTAGAGTTAAAGTAGTTCTAGAATGAATGACCCTTGAAAAGTATGGTGTTACAGTAATAATTTGAAAAGTATGGTGTTACAGTAATAATTTGAAAAGCTGATTGCAAAATCTCTAATAATTTTGTAGTCCGAACCAAATGCGTTCTTTAAAAAATGTGTCAATGACTGAAGTGTTTAGCCAGTAAAGTTGATTTAAAAACCCAAAGCTGTCAAAAGAAAAAGAAAAAGAAAAAATAAAAGCATGTATGTAATACTGAACCTCAATAAACTATTCTTTGTGATACAAGGTAAAAGAGAATTGCGATCAAGATTTTATACTCGTGTTTGTATTTTTATTGGAAAAAGAAAGTTAATTATGCAATTAGTCATTAATCTCTACCTAATCTTTTATTTGATTCCTAAGCATTAAATATTTGTATTTAATTCCTTAATTCTTGTTACTTGTTTCAATCACATTTTTTCCGCAGAAAAAGTCCGTTGACGTTGATGCAAATTGCCGTGGGGCAGTATTTGGTGCTCGTGTGAAAAAAATTATCTGAATGATCAAATATATATATTGATAGAAAAAATTTAGTTATTCAAATATAACGAATAAATACTGGAGATTTAATTAAAATTTTAAATAAATAAATAAATAAATATATATATATATATATATATAGAGTCCTGCTACTATACTTTTATAAGTACAGATCCCTTTGTACTCATAAGTTTTCGACCGTTAGATCTACCCTTTTGATCATTTTCATCCGTTAGATCGTATTATTCAACCAACTACCTACTTAACCCTAAGGGACCACTATCATCCTAACCGGGGACCACTATCATCTTAACCGCACATCCTTCATCCAACCGTCGAAAGCTTACGAGTACAAAGGGGTCTATACTAATAAGAGTATAGTAGCCCTAGCCTATACATATATATATAGAGTTTTGCTAGAATACTATCGGTAGTAAACCGAGCGGTTTACTACCGATTTGTTTTCAATGCTGGAACTTCCAAATCGACGATCGGCACCGTTGAATATGATCTAGACCATTCAAACTATCTGGAAATCAAATTTCACGCTTTTTCGATATTGTTCTCTTGTCCATCAAGTGAACAGAAAATGAATGGCTGAAAATGAATATCCTATAAAAATTGATGATAGAAGTCTTGTAATCAAGATCAAGAGTACATATCTTATTTTAAATAGTTCAAAAAAATTTTTAACAAAAATTTAGTTGATTTGGATTCTTCTATACCGTTAAACGAGCAAACACACCATATCGGCCATTAAAATTACAGATTTTTTAACCCTTTGATCGTTCGGTTAATGATATTAAAAAAATATGAAATTTGATTTCTAAATAGTTTAAATGGTCTAGATCATGTTCAACGGTGCCGATCGTCAATTTGGAAGCTCCAGCATCGAAAACAAATCGGTAGTAAACGAGGCGGTTTACTACCGATAGTAGCCCAGTCAAGCTCTATATATATATATATATATATATAGAGAGAGAGAGAGAGAGAGAGAGAGAGAGAGAGAGAGAGAGAGAGAGAGACTAAAGAAGAATAGTAGAAATTTTTCTTTTTCAAACTGTTTTAATTTAAATTAATATACATATATTAACATATAAAATTATGGCAAAATTATATATCAACCTCTTCAAATAAAGGCCATTTTAAGACATCTAAATTTTAATTTTTTTTTTAGTTACACAAATTATACTTTTTTTTTTTTCTTTTCTTAATTTTTTTTTCAAAAAATAATAACTAGCAAAGTAAAAGATTGAAATATACTAGTAGGTCCAAATCTGTAGATTTTAAAATTATGTTTATTTTTCTTAACAGTATGGTATGACTGATTTAGTGATTTTATAGAAATGACAAATTTTTAAGAAAACATATTAATCGTATAACCTTATTATCCAAAGATTACTATTAGTTACTTGTCTTGTCAACTTATTATTTTTTTTTAATATTATTGAAAATTTTAAATAGTTTGTAAATCTATATCTCCTTTTTCGGGATGTATATATGACTCGCTTTTTTGGTTTGTTTTTGGGGAAAATGTATGGAGACTCCTCAATCACAGACTATTCTAAAATATATTCCCCAACTATCTTTTTTGATTCAGATCCTCTTCTCAATTTTTTAAATTATATGATTTTAATTAAAAAATTTAGAGATTTTATTATATTTTGGTGATTTTATCAAATGTAATTATTTTAATTAGTTTTTAGCGAATTATATTAGATAAGTTAATAATAAATAAAATTATTATATTTAAAAAAATTTAACTTAATTAAGTATAAAAATTTAATTTTAAAAAATGCAACTTGGGAGTTTCAACAAAAAAAAATGAAAAAAAAAAATACTATCTATACTTTCTTTATGGAGTGTAAATCTTTTTTAATTATCGTATCGGAATGATTAGTAAAAGAATACTATGTACCGAATGGATATGATGTAAAATTTATACTCAATTTAGGATACATCGTAGTATTGCACAAAATATATCTATATAATATAGTTGAAAGGGTATTTTGATGAAAAGTATATATTGAGATGTTGTTTGTTCTCTAATTAATTTCAGCAACCCAACATTGATCCCAATTTGCACGGTTTTCTTTTCCCACATGTGAGTCTGTCCCAATCAAAGTCGCTGCTGCTCCATAAACTTTATGCGTTAGGATCAATTAATACGATTTCGAATAGAGTATAGAAAATTTGCAAAATTGTCGCTCACAAAATAAGTAATTATTCATGTAAGTTCATATCCAAAATAAGTAATCATCATCATTATTAAATATTAAATTTAATTTGCAATGTTAATTAACGTGATAGAGTAAAGTAGTACGTTGTTGATTCATCGATGATCAGGTACTCGGACGGGTCGTCGGCGCAGGGCGTGTTCGCGAGCGAGTCGGCGACGGTCACGCTGGCGGGCGGCGAGCGGGCGAAGCTGCGGGGGCTGATCGTGGGGTGCACGACGTCGTCCGCGGGGTCGAGCTTCCGCGCGTCGGACGGCGTCCTCGGCCTCGGCTACAGCAACGTCTCCTTCGCCGCCCGCGCCGCCGCCCGCTTCGGCGGCCGCTTCTCCTACTGCCTCGTCGACCACCTCAGCCCCCGCAACGCCTCCAGCTTCCTCACCTTCGGCCCCAACCCCGCCCTCTCCCCTTCCCAATCCCAATCCCAATCCCAGTCCCCCTCGCCATCGCCGCGCCAGACTGCCCTCCTCCTCGAGCCGCGCCTCCAGCCGTTCTACGGCGTGTCCGTATCGTCCGTATCCGTCGACGGCGAATCCCTCCGAATCCCCGACAGCGTGTGGGACGTCGCGAGGGGCGGCGGCACCATCCTCGACTCCGGGACCAGCCTCACCGTGCTGGCCGACCCGGCGTACAAGGCCGTGGCGGCGGCGCTCAGCCGGCGGCTCCAGAATTTGCCGAGGGTCAGCGTCGATCCCTTCGAGTACTGCTACAATTGGACTGCGGCAGGGCCTGCGGCGGTGCTGCCTAAATTGGTGGTGCATTTCGCGGGCGGGGCGCGGTTCGAACCGCCCGCGAAGAGCTACGTGATCGACGTGGCGGATGGTGTGAAGTGCGTCGGGATCACGGCCGCGCCGTGGCCCGGGCCGTCCACCATCGGCAACATCCTGCAGCAGGAGCACATCTGGGAGTTCGATCTCAGGAATCGACGGCTCAGATTCAAACGCTCCAAATGCGCCTAAATTATTGGACGGCTCTGATTCATTCTTTTTTCTAAAAAGTAAATTAGTCTCCCGCGTCGCTCCACCTCATCATCACGCCAGATTTTTTTTTTCTTTTTTTTCTTTCCCCCTAAAGAAGAGTTGTACTTGTATGTGTGAATTGGTGATTGTAGTAATAATAATAATAATACTAGGATCTACGGTGGGGCCCACGCAAATCGGTAAATGGTGCCAACGCACGTGATGTGTGGAGGGGATGGGGAACAGCGCATCAGAGGGGGAGCGACGTCTCGTTGTATTGTACTTATTTATGTGGTGGGACCCAGGGAGCCCATTCCATTTGTTAAAAGGGAAAATGATGCTGTGTAAAATGTTTTTATTAGGGTTTTGTGTCTCTTTACATCAAATCGAATCGATTAACGTGATAGAGAATATTTGTTTGCTTTTTTTTTTTTGGGTGTATTTTGTGGGAAATTAGCTCCTGGGAGATTTTTTTTTTTTTTTTTTGGTTGTTCCTTTGTCTAATACCTTTTCTTGTTGCTTTTTTTTTTGGACTAATAACATCTATTGCAATCTGCCTTTCACCTACTTTTTCACATCCTTTCTTTTTTTCTATATTATTGGATATTTTTTTAATTTATTCAAATAATATATATATATATATATATATATATATATATATATATATATATATATATATATATATATATATATATATATATATATATGTATAAAACATATATATATAATCACACTATTTTTTTCTATATTATTGGATATTTTTTTTTTTTTAATTTATTCAAATAATATATATATGTATAAACATATATATATAATCACACAATTAATAGTATACCCTAATTCTCTCTCTATATATATGATTTATAAGATGAAGAGTAAAATTAAATGTTTAGAAATATATAGCCATTTGGCATAGGAGTTATTTTATAACGAGAAAAATTAGTACGTACAGAGCAGAAAGTCATATACTAAGGGACTGTTTGATTGCATGTAGTTGCAACTGTATTGTAGTTGTAACTCTATGTAAATATAAATTCAGTATTTGGTTTGATATATTTAACTCCAACTGCTGCAGTAGGAACTGTAGGAGGAGGCCCAACTGCAGCAGTTGGAACTACGCCTAAATCGGCCGCAGTTCCAACTGCAGCAGTTGGAGAGAGTAACTTTAAGCAAAAGATAAGCTTACCTCCTTAATTATTTTTTAAATAAATTTTTTTTTTTTTTTTTACATTGGAGGTAATCTCACTATCATATATAAAAAATGATAAAATTTTAAAAAATATTTCTCAACTGCATGCAACCAAACAAATTATTTATAGTAGCAGCGCTTTCTACTAATCCAACCAAACAGAATATATGTAGTTGCAACTGCTGCATTTTCAACTGCATACATCTCAAACTACACTGTATTTGTAATTACATCTAACCAAACGACCCCTAAGTTATACGAACGCAAGAGTATTTTTTTCAAATATCGTTTGGTTCAGGAATAAGTTGTTTTTGGTTAATTATGGAATAGCTACAAGTTTGGAGATAAGTAGGAATATGACTAAGTTTGCATTTGCATAAAAATTAAATTAATTTTGCAAATAAGAAAAATATAGTTTGGATAGTTAGATAGAAATAGTAGGAATAAAAATAATTAGAGTTTTACAGTAATAATATTTTATATAATTAATTAATATGAAAATATTAATTAATTAATAATTATAAATATTATTTTTTAATAAATTAATTAACATGTTACTTAATTGTTAATTAATTAATTATGAGTACCGTTAATTAATGAATTACTAATCATAAATAACTTGAGATAATCAATACATTAATAAATTAATTATTTGGTTATTTAATTAGTTAGATTTGTCAAAATATTAATTAGTTAATCAATATAAACATTAGTTAATTAATTATAAATAATAAATTAATTAATCCAATAGTTAAATAAATATTTATTATAGTAATAAATCAAATGATTAATTATTTATCTAGCTAATCAGTAAATAAACTAATATATATTATATTAATTAATAATATTTTATTATTAATTAGTATAGATATAAGGGGCGGAATCCGCTCCGTTTAGTATCATATAAATCCATTTATTTTGATACGGTCTGATAAAGTTTTGAGTTTCTGTACCCATAAACATCCCTAGCAAGAGCTATTAACATCAGCGAGCTGTAATCTGGGATTAGCCAAGCCAACCCAAAAGTAGAGGTAGTAGTAGAACCAAAGATTTAAGTGCCGATCGGCACGAGCCTTATTCACCGTGCCATATCGTATCAACAAGACATCGGCACAGTACAAACCCTGTGTCGATAGTTTAGCTCAAAACCCTCTTTTTAAAATTACTAAATAATGTTTTTACTAAAGTTTAAAAAATTTGATAAAGATATATAGATATATAATAAGCAATTAGATTTTCTTGCTGCTAAAGAAAATAAATATTTTATATAATTATGTGTTAGCTTATATGTATTTTTTGTGACAGACACGTATCAGCACTGACCAACACGCATCGCCTCGTACTAGATTTAGAATTGAATATATATGAGAATTAGGAGTTGATTTCACGTGAGATTCGTCGCAGGATTTTCCGAGCGATTTTTCGGTGTTGTTGCTGCTACATGGACAAGGAGGATAGCAACGGAACACCTCGCCTCTTCGACGTTCATTTTCATTCTTGGATTGCAATCTAGAAACCATTGCAATCTAGGTGGGTTTCGTGTCGTCGAAAATAGCGTATTTTCTTTTATGTCTAATTGTATGTATATGTATATGTATATGGATAGATATGATATTAGAGAGATGTGATAACAAAGAATTTGATTAGAGAGATGAATTTCATCGCCGTATGCATGTGAGTATTACTCTATGCTAGATTATATGGACAATAGGTTATGTTATCTTTAGTGTATTGGTCCCTATTATTGTGTTATTTAGTATATATATATCAGATTAGGCCGGGAGGGTCCGTTGAACGGCGTATACATAGTTGTAAGATATCTAGCGTTCATCTGCATTATACATGCTCTGATTCATACAATGGAGTTGGATAGTAGTAGAGGGATGGAAATTATGCTGGTTGGATGTGAGAATAAAATTATGTTAAATTATATTAAAAATAAGTTGCATTATCTTTGCATGTTATACTTCTACTATTGTTTCATATTATATGGACTAGATTAGATCGAGAGAGATCATTGGACTTTGTATGCATAAATTGTAAGTTATACATTGAGTATTTATATTGTACATGCTATGATACATGTGATAGATGCCATGGGTAGCGCGGCGATAGTGGACATATTTTGGATATTCAGAGGTATATAATTATACTACTGTAATATATGAATTAGTTGACACTCTATAATTGTGCTGAAAACACCAATGTTACTTTTAATTTTTTAATTATTATTATATAGATTATAGCCTACAAATATCATATTAAATATGACGGAGTATGTACTATTAAATATATCAGCAAATTTTCGGGACAAATACGTACCACGGTACTTAAACCCTTAGGGTCCGTTTGGATTGGTGTAAGTGGGAGAGTGGAACTCAAGTTCCATTACTTTCGATATTTGTTTTGATGTAAGTCAAAAAAATAGTATAACTCAAGTTACGTTAGACCTCCACTTCACCTACTCTCGACTTCCCCTTCTAGAATGCCGAACTCGACTTCCACCACACTCAACCTTCTCTAAAAAATTTATTAAATAGTATAACCTAAACTCTACTTCCTTTACAATGAGTTAAAATTACCTTATTTATAATAAATTAGTATTATTTTAAAAAAATAATAAAATTTTTAATTATTTAATAGGTTGAATTTTATAGAATAAGTTTACTATTATATTCAGAAGATAACGGGATCCACTTGCTTACATCAAAACAAACAATGGAACTCAAAAAATTAATTTCACCAGCATCAAGTTATCCCAAAACAAATAAAAGAAGTGACTGAATTTAACATTCAGACTATACAAGTTACGTCAAAACAAATAATAAAAAAATAATCATACTTCAGAAAAATTCAAACACCTCTGCACTCGAGTTACGTTGAATCTATAAATTTGTCAATCCAAACGGCCCCTTAACCGAAGCACATTTGTTTGGTAGAACAATTACTCCCTAAAAAGTCGCGCATTGATTAATCTCTTCAACCAAAAAGCAAGTTGATTCAAGACACGTTTGTCGAGAAAACAAAGCATAAAGTGATGGGCCCAACATAACATCTGACTGCTACCCTGATCGAACAGAGAGGATCCGGTTTATTGCATGATCGTTTACATTAATTAATTAAATAAATAAGGACTTTTTGTATAAAAAATCAACTAAATTTTGATTTTTGCAAAATTGAGTCGTCTTTTTCGATTTTGCATATTCGATCCGAATTTTCAGCAAACTGACCAAAATACTCTTATTACTTTTTCTCTCCTCTTTTTTTTTCTTTTTTTTCTCTCTCCGAAGAAGGCAGCGGAGGCGGAGGCGGAGGCGAAAACAGCCTGCTTCACCTCTGCCCCGCACCCCCTCGCCCTCGCCCGTGCACCCCCCCGCTCTCCTCGCCTCCGACCCCGGCGCTATTTTTTTTTTTCTCTCCGATCCTCTTCCACTACCTCCGCGGCCCTCCGCGATGGTAACGAGGACGACAACGCCTTTTCTTCCTCTACCTTAAACCTCTACCTCTACTGCAGAAAATTTGCACCGCCAAATCCACTTCTGGGAACCCGCCGTCCCCACCGCCGCCGCCGACGACGAAGAGGAAGCACTTCTCGGCGTCTTAGAGGGCGGCGGCGAGCGCGGCCTCGACGGTGTCGGAGGCGAGGAGAGCGAGGGGTGCACGGGAGCATCTCTGGATAAACACTTTTATTTGTTCAAAACAAAAGGAATTAATTAAAAACCAAAAACTAGAGAATAATGAAGAAAACCAAAAAATAAGGAAGAAGAAGATGAAATTGCACTGTTTTAAATGAACGTTGCACTATTTTGGACATAAGTTGCACTATTTGAGATGTAAACTGCACTTTAAAAATGAAAATTGCACTCCTTGAAAGATATTTGCACTGTTTCTCCTCTTATTACACTATTTGAGATAAAAACTGCACCCTTAAGATAAAAAGTGTACTATTATGAAGATATTTACACTGTTTCTTCTAGAAACAGTGTAACTTTTATTTAAAAAGGTCGAGGCGGGCGCGACGGAGCGAGGCGAGGAGGGAGGCAGCAGAGCGAGGCGAGGAGGAGGGAGAGGGAGGAGGTGGCGAAGCGGAGCGACAGCAGGTAGGAGAGAAGGCTCGGTGTCGCGAGAGCACCTCGGACCGCAGGTGCCGCCGCAGCACCCGGATGGCCTCGTGTAGGGACTCCGCGCGCGACGCCGCCGACCCGGACGATAGCGCCTGCGACGAGAACCGCGACGAGTCGAACTCCGGGGACAGGAACGCCAAGAACACCGGGTCCGACGCGAACGAGTCCAGCGGAGAAGAACTTCACTCGCCTCCGCCTTTGCGACTCGTCGGACGCTCGCCTCGACCTCGCCCGCGCCGTCGAGATCCACCGCGAGATCCGCGGTCCGAGGTGCTCTCGCGGCACCCTAGCCTCCTCTCCCACCTGCTGTCACTCCGCGACGCCGCCTCCTCCCTCTCCCTCATCCTCGCCTCTCTCCGCCGCCTCCCTTCTCGCCTCGCTCCGCCGCGCCCGCCTCGACCTTTTTAAATAAAAGTTACACTGTTTCTAGGAGAAACAGTGTAAATATCTCCTTAATAGTATAATTTTTATCTTAATGGTGCAGTTTGTATCTCAAATAGTGCAATAAGAGGAGAAACAGTATAAATATCTTCCAAAAAGTGTAACTTTCGTTTAAAGAGTGCAATTTACATCTCAAATAGTATAATTTATGTCCAAAATAGTGCAACGTTCATTTAAAACAGTGCAATTTCATCTTCTTCTTTCTTATTTTTTAATTTTCTTTATTATTCTCTAGTTTTTTTGTCTTTAATTAATTTCTTTTGTTTTAAACAAATAAAAGTGTTTATCCAGAGATGCTCCCGTGCACCCCTCGCTCTCCTCGCCTCTGACACCTTCAAGGCCGCGCTCGCCGCCGCCCTCTAAGACGCCGAGAAGTGCTTCCTCTTCGTCGTCGGCGGCGGCGGTAGGGACGGCGGGTCCCAAGAAGTGTGTTTGGCGGTGCAAAATTTGCTACAGTAGAGGTGGAGGTCGAAGGCGGAGGAAGAGAAGGTGTTGTCGTCCTCGTTACCATCGCGAAGGGCCGCGGAGATGGTGGAAGAGGGTCGGAGAGGGAAAAAAAAAAGAGCACCGGGATCAGAGGCGAGGAGGGCAGGGGGTGCCAGGGCGAGGGCGTGCGGGGCAGAGGCGAGGCGGGCTGTTTCCGCCTCCGCCTCCGCTACCTTCTTCGGAGAGAGAAAAAAAAGAACGAGAGGAAAAAAAAAGAGGAGAGAGAGAAAGTAATAAGGGTATTTTGGTCAGTTTGCTGAAAATTCGGACCGAATCTGTAAAACTGAAAAATGCGACCCAATTTTGCAAAAGCCCAAACTTAGTAGATTTTTTATGCAAAAAGGCCAATAAATAAATACTACAGTTCTTTTTTTGGAAAAAAGAAAAACAAATCTTATAATTGGTTAGGGTTTTCGGAAGATGAGATCTATGGGTTTTGCTAAAATATATTTTTTTAAAAAATCTAATATCGATGGTATAACATGCGTCGACTACCCTAATTAATGGAACGACAGGAACAAGTTTGACCAGAAAACTATTTTTCTTTATCTTTTTTTTTTTGTTTTAATTGATTTCTCCCTCTTAATACCAAATTTTTATTAATTCTGATAAAATATGTCACACTAATTCCAATAAAATTATACTTATTTCTATTGATCACAGTTATAGTGCGGTAGCTCTTGATCAATATCAGTACTAATGTTTTTAAATTTTTGAAAAAACTCAGTAGTACATCCGACTCAACACCAATAATATCAAGTGCTCTAAAAGAGGCAGTTGCATTAGGTCAAAATGGTTGTATGTATGAAGGACAATATTATGGGTGATGAAATTGGACTTGATGCAATGTGCGAGCATGTGGGAGAAGAATTTAGGGACCAAACTAAAAAATAGGAAAAAGTTTAGGGACCAATGATACAACTAATGCTAAAGATTCGAAGAATGCTGTCCATACATTCTATACTAGGGTGTAAGATATAGGGCCTGTTTGGCCTAGCTTCTGGAAAAGTGATTTCTGCAGAAGTGATTTTGGTTTGGAGAAGTGATTTTGATGAAAAGCTGTAGAGCGTTTGGCTGAGTTTAGATAAAAGTGATTTTTCTGAAGTGATTTTCTAAAGCTGTTTGGCAAAAAATTTCTGATGTTTGCATATATTAATATTTTTACTAAATTTTATTTTAAAATAATTTAAAATTTGAATTTTAATTAAAATTTTAAATTTTAAATTTGGACAAAATAAAATTTAAAATTTAAAATTTAAAATTTAAAATTTTAAAATTTAAAATTTGAATTTTTAAATCCTGAAATTTAAAATTAAAATTAAAATCTAAATTTTAAAATTTAAAATTTGAATTTTGTAATTTGAAAATTAAAACTTGTAATTTTATATTTTATATTTTATATTTTCAAATTTTTAAATTTAAGTTTTAAAATCTAAAATGTCAAAATTTAAATTTTATCTTAAATTTAAAATTTGAAAATTTGAATTTGAAAATTTAAAGTTTGAGATTTGAAACTTAAATTTAAAATTTAAAATCTAAATTTTAAATTTTAAATTTAAAAAGTTGAAATTTAAAAATATGAATATGAATTTAAAATTTAAAATTTTAAATTTTAAGTTACATTTATACTTTGAATCTAAAATGAAAATAAAAATTTGAAGTTTGAGTCCAAAAGCAGAATCAGTTTTGGAGAAGCAGCTTTTTTCTGCTTCTGATTCTGAAGCCTTCAAAATCAGTTTTCTGATTCTGAAAAACAGAATCAGATTTTCGAGCAGTCATTACCAAACACTCTACTGAGCTCAGAAATAATTTTGGGCTCAGAATCATTTCTGAAAAGCTAGGCCAAACACCCCCATAAACTCTATCCATTTGGTGGCTGGGATTGCTTTACTAGTTTTATTAAAAAAAAAAAATTTGAAAAAACTTCAAATATCATCCCTGTGGTTTCGCACTTTCTTACTTTAGTACCTTGTGGTTTAAAGTGTATCACTTTAGTACCCTATGGTTTCGTTTTTCTCTTTTTGTTGTTCCTTTCGTTAAGTTTTTCGTTAAATTATATAGAAAAACTTCAGATAACTCACATCTGGTTTATCGAATATTCACTTTAGTACCCTATGATTTTAACTTTCTCAATGATTTAAGGAAAAAATTAACAAAAAGAACAATGAAAAGAGAAAAACGAAATCAGATGGTACTAAAGTGATACACTTTAAACCACAGGATACTAAAGTGAGAAAGTGCGAAACCACATGGGTGGTATTTAAAGTTTTTCTTTTTTTTTTTTACTAAAATTTATTTAGATTTTGTGAATTTTTGGACGGCCAAAGTGCAAGAAATACACCCCTAACAAGATGTACAGATAGCATTTTCATAAATATTGAGCATCTATTTACAAAAAATTAAATATTGGGACCAGAATAAAAAATAGCTAGAAGGTTGGGGACCAATAGTGCAGTTAACCCAATTATTTATTACGGCCATTTGCATTACCAAGAGAATCCTATGTTGCACCTTTTCATTGTTCACTACAATATTTCACTAGAGTAAAAACATAGAGATTGGACCCACACTCAGACCAATTTCACATCAGCAACAAATCCTACTGTGTTAAAAGTTAAAACTCGATGACATCTTCTTTTTACTTGTTAGGATGAAGTACAGTCACTGAACTTTACCCACAGAATTTTAATTTAAATAACCAAACTTTAATTTTTATTTTAATCAGATCATTTTTAATCTATTACTATATACTAAAATCCGTGAAGAGTTCTTTATTTATGGACACATGTCCACTTTACAAATTTCATGCTCCTGGTGTACTATGGATCAACTAAAAAAATATAATTTTACTTCAATAGATGTATTTAAAATTTATAATTTTTAATAAATAAATATTCTGAATGTCATAAACATACTTAACAAATTAAATCCTAATTTTTGAATTGTTTATAATTAATTGTTAAGAATATCATGTATAATATTGTAAAACCACATCCAATACAGCATGAATTAGTAATAGAGATATTGGGTGCACCTGGTACAGTGTAGACCATAAAACTGTTCTATTTTGATTGGGTCTATCGAAAAGGTATTCTTTCAATGTGACACGTATCTTTCTTATATTATTCTTTCTCTCACGGAGTGTGTGCTTTCTCTCTTTTACTTTAATTTTTATTTAATTTAATATTTATATATTTTCTCTCTCCTCTCACTCTCTTGCTGAGAAATGTGCATGCCTCTTTCCTCTTCCTCTCAGTTTAATTTTTAATTTAATGTTCTTTTTTCTCTCTTTCTTCAAACAAAAGACAACTTTTTAAAAAAAATTAAATTTGAATTTAGTAATTATATATTCCTAAAATACTTAATTTTTATTTTTCTAAATTATAAGTAAAATACACTATATTTGAAAAAGTGCTCTCTCTCTCTCACCTTAATTTTTATTTAACGTTCTCTTCTCTTTCTCCAAGTAAGAGATATATATATATAAATTAGCACTTATATTTAACTCTATTAAGTAATTTTATATAACGTATAATATAATAATTATGAACTTAAAAATTACACCTGCTACAAAGCGCGGATACATTGCTAGTAATTTGTCTAAGCAACACGACAAAAATTAGGTAGCTACTTTAACTACACATCATATTCTAAGAAAAATATGGTTATTAATATCTCGTCTAGGGATAACCTAACTGTTATTTGATTATGATATATGTAATAATTGATAGTAATGATATTATAACAGTTCAATTGATTATTAATTATTCTCATATTGTTTTCAGGTATTTAAATTAGTTGCTTGATAGTTGTTTCACATTTCCAGCTAGATTTATTTCTAAAAAAAAAAATAAGCGAAGCGGGTAGAATGCTACCTTTATCTCCAAAAACTAATAAATAAAAGCTTATTGACCAAATCAAAATAGAAACTAAAGTTTACTGATTTGATTGAAATAAATAAAAGTTCGGTGACTTCAAATGAAGTTTTAGCAAAAATTGGAGGAACAATAATGTAGTTTATCACAATAGTTATCACATATTATACTAAAATAATTTTATGTTGAAATGATATTTATATAAACGTTTGTTCTAGTACTTTTCGGTTTGACCCAATTTGATTTGATTCATCAAGGGAAAAAGGTAAATAGCACAATTAATCCCCAAACTTTTTGCCCGGTTTTACTTTACTAGTCATATGTTTAAGTTCAATATTTAAAGTTCTAAACTCTTTATATTGTTTCATTTTTGTTCTTATTCTTATATACCATTAGAAAGAAAAAAGTTGTAGCTCATATCCAGGCACTTGTACATAAAATTGCCCTAAATCTATCGACCCTTGAATTGATTTCATACGAAAATTCTACAATCAGTGGAATTATAGGTGTGTTTTAAGAAATAATTTCATTACTACCCCTGGAAGTCAATAATTTTATGAATGTCCGTCTATACTTGAAAATATCAGTAATACCCCTCTAAAAACTAAGGGCACGTTTGATTCACGTTATGTAGGATTACAAGTTATTTCGACATAATCAGGTATCTGAGATTTCTGAATTAGATTACTATTAATGCTGCAATACTGCGTTTGGTTTAATACAGTTATATAATACTGGATTCAAGGTTTAAAGTGCCGTGACACGGGGCGTGCCGCTCTTTTCCTGTCACGGTACGGCACAGGCACGCTTCCGTGCCAACACGTGGTACGCGTGCGTGCCGATGGATATACATGACCTCCCACTGGCACGCTTTGGCACAGACTTATTTCAGTTTTTTTTGTTCCAATAAGCTCTTATAATGTTATTTTGAAAGATTTAATCAAATAATTATGAATATTTGCTATATATAGCTTACTATACTCATCAATTAATATACTTGTAAATTTTTTTGTATATAAAGTACAACTATACCTGATGCAGAATAGAAATTTTTACAGGTTAGAATTTTTAAAATGTAAATATATCTTTTTTTCTTTTTTTCTTTTGACCATATTATAGTATTTCTTTTATAAATACAAAAAAATAATTTTTAAAATAATTTTAAAAAGTATTTGAAAAAGTATTTGAAAAAAATATTTTTTAATTAATTTTTTCAAAAAATTATTAAATCTATCAAAAAAATTAAGCATAAATTATATGACAATTAAATTAAATAAATTTAAGTATCAATTGATTTAATTTAGCTTTTACTTTTATCAGAATTTTTAATTTTCTAACGCAAAAATAAAATTTTATGTTTGATATGCCTCAAAATCTGTTTATTGTGTTCGATTTCGTTTTCCTAATTCACCAAAAGTTTCGCGGTGCGATAAATTTTGATAAAATAATTTGTGAACAAAAAAGGATGTCTGTGATGGAAGCGGAGGGTGTGGTATGGATCGGATATGTAAATTAAAAATTCGCCCGTATATTGATAAGCAAAAAAAATTAAACTATAATTTTTTTGACTTACCTAATAAGTAGATCTTTCATTTGCAATATTTTTGGAGTGTGTGGGGTACCCAGAATGTTTCTTGGTACCCAATGAACAAAAGAAAAAGAAAAAAAAAAAGCAAAAAGCGAAAAAAAAATATAGTGTCGGTATTGCATAGTGCCGTGGCATGCACCTGCGTATCGCTCTGTCTCGCGCGGTACGCAAGTGCGTGCCGCGGCACGAGGGGGGGGTCCGAAACCCCCCTGTACCGTGCCCCCAAGAAAGGGACCGTACCGTGCCGTACGGCACGGGGCGGCACTGTGACACCCCAGATAGTCCTATATAAAAGATATAATAGGACTAACCTCTCAACCCGGCTTAAGCATTTTGAGTGGTGGCTAGGCCCAAGAGGTTGAGAGAGTTGAGCGTGCTAAGACGGGAGTAGTCCTAGGATGGGTGACCCCTTGGAAAGTTGGGGCGTCACAGTTAGTATCAGAGTCAATTACCAGCCGGAAGTGTAAGATGAGTCTTGGCTGAGCCGTGGTCGGAATGACAAGACTAGCAAGACGAGTCTCACATCGCCTGGTACTTGTGAGTCTGAGCCTGACGAGGACGTCAGGGCTTAAAGGGGGGGAGATTATGACACCCCAGATAGTCCTATATAAAAGATATAATAGGGCTAACCTCTCAATTCGGCTTAAGCATTTTGGGTGGTGGCTAGGCCCAAAAGGTTGAGAGAGTTGAGCGTGCTAGGACGGGAGTAGTCATAGGATGGGTGACCTCCTGGGAAGTTGGGGCTTCACAGGCACTTTAAATCTTGACTGGATTACAGTGTATATAGAATTATTTTAGTCATATTTAGTAAACTTTTTTTTACTGTTTACAAATAATAATTTTTTCACTAAATTTATTTTAAATAATTGAAGTTTTGAATTTAAATTTAAATTTTAAATTTTAAATTTTAAATTTTAAATTTTAAATCTGAACAAAAAAAAAAAAATATAATATTTTAATTTTAAATTTAAAACTTAAAATTTAAATATAAATTTAAATTTTAAAATTTAAATATAAATTTGAAATTTGAAATTTAAATAAAATTTAAATTTAAAATTTAAAATTTCAAATGTAAATTTGATTGTTGAAATTTAAAATTTAAAATTTAAAATTTAAAATTTGAAAATTAAAATTAAAATTTTAAAATTTTAAAATTTAAAATTAAAATCTATGTATCACGGACACTTTATAAGCCTCGCGTGTCCGTGTCGGACACTCGCGTGTCCGTGTCGGACACTCGCGTGTCCGTGTCGGACACTCGCGTGTCCGTGTCGGACACGTGTCCGATGTGGACACTCCTTGGACGCGCGTTTAATGCCGATCCATAGCGCAAAAATAATTATATATATATATATATATTTATTTATTTATTTTACTTTTTTTTATACATATGTAATGTAAGATGATAAATATTTTAGCTTCTTGATGAATGCATATAATTTTTTTTGACAATATAAATAAAATATGTATGGTAGAGAATTTTTTTCTTAAAATATATGAACTATATATTAATGAAAATTTTACAAACTTTCATTCGTATGAAAAATATAACAATATTTTACCAAAATTAATAGCTTGTATATAATAAATATATATTATTATATTAATAATATTATATTTTATTAGCGGTGTTCATGTCGTGTCCGTGTCCTAATTTTTTGAAAGCTGCCGAGTCACCGTGTCCGAGTCGTGTCGTGTCCCGTGTCCCGTGTCAGTATCGGTGATGCCTAAATTAAAATCTAAAATTTAAAATTTGAAATTTAAAATTTAAAGTTTAAAATTTTAAAATTTAAAATTTGAAATTTGAAAATTTAAATTTGATATTTGAAAATTTAAATTCAAAAGTTTAAAATTTAAAATTTAAAATTAAAAATAAAAATATTAAAAAGGACGTATTGAAAGCGTTTGGAGGGTTGGAGAGGTAAATTTGTAATTTTACATAACATGCACGATAACTCGCGATCAGTAATACGAGATGCCCATCCCCTCGCTCGTTAATATTTTCGGAGTAATCCTGCATCATTTGTAATGTTACATTATCGACCAGATTACAGACTAGATGAACCAAACGTAGTAATCCTGCCAGCATTACCTATAATCCTAGCAGGATAACCTGAACCAAACACGCTCTTACAATTTTGGAATAGACTATACTTTATTGTGAGGATTACTGAATTTTATAAAATAGACTAAATTTAGTAATTTTATATATACTGTAATCCAACGTTATATTACTGCATTAAACCAAACGCGGTAATACAGTATCAGTAGTAATCTGATTAAGAAATCTTAAATACCTGGTTATGTGAAATAACCTGCAATACCACATAATGCGAATCAAACGCGTCATAAGATTAGCATTCCGCCAAAAAGTCATCCAATATTCTTTAAATACCATTTTTACCCTAGCACTAATTTAACTAAATATAATAATTTAAGATTAATTAAATAATCAATATTTAATATTGAATCACATAATAATTTAACATTTCTCTTTAAATTAAATCTCATTATGATTTTTTGCTTTTAAATTGTACATAGCTGTAATGCAATTGTCCATCGTAGTATTCAACATTAATTAGTTCAATATCTAATTTTTTTTGAATTTTACTTAAATAACTCATATATCTCATACTAAAAATAGTTTGATATCAAAGTTCTTGATATTAGAGTATTTCTTATATGACCCACTCAAAAAAAAAAAAATTTAATTGAAAGTTTATTATAAAAATGTATGAAGACCCTCACAACCTGTAGTCTACTTCGACATGGTCCTAATTAACTTGGATATATATATATATATATAGAGTTCGGCTGGGATACTATCGATAGCACCAAGGGCTTGGTGCTATCGAGTTTTTCATTGCTAGATTTAACCATTTGATTATTTTTATCCGTTAGATTATACTATTCAACCAACCACCCACTCAACCCTAGAGGGCCCACATCATCCTAACCGTACATTTCTCAATCCAAGGGCTAAAAAACTAATAGTACCAAGCCCTTGGTGCTATTGATAGTATTCCAGCCTAATTCTATATATATATATATATATATATATAGAGCTTGACTGGGCTACTATCGGTAGTAAACCGTCCCGTTTACTACCGATTTGTTTTCGATGCTGGAGCTTCCAAATTGACGATCGACACCGTTGAACATGATCTAGACCATTTAAACTATCTAGAAATCAAATTTCATACTTTTTTAATATCATTAACCGAACGATCAAAGGGTTACAAAATCTGTAATTTTAATGGCCGATATGGTGTGTTTGCTCGTTTAACGGTATAGAAGAATCCAAATCAACTAAATTTTTGTTAGAAAATTCTTTGAACTATTTAAAATAAGATCTGTACTCTTGATCTTGATTACAAGACTTCTATCATCACTTTTTATAGGATATTTATTTTCAGCCATTCATTTTTTGTTCACTTGATGGACAAGAGAACAATATCGAAAAAGCGTGAAATTTGATTTCCAGATAGTTTGAATGGTCTAGATCATGTTCAACGGTGCCGATCGTCGATTTGGAAGCTCCAGCATCGAAAACAAATCGGTAGTAAACCGCTCGGTTTACTACCGATAGTATTCTAGCAAAACTCATATATATATATATATATATATATATATATATAGAGAGAGAGAGAGAGAGAGAGAGAGAGAGAGAGAGAGAGAGAGAGAGAGTTGACTTGGAATGCTATTAATAGTATTTTGACTCTTTTGTTATCGATTTTTTAGCCGTTAGATCTACACTTTAATCAATTCCACCCTTTAGATCATACCATTCAACCAACCACCCACTCAACTCTAGAGGGACCACCACTAAACCCTAGGAGACCACTATCATCCTAAACCTATAATTTTTCATCCTAGGGTTAAAAACTCGATAGCAAAAAAGTTCAAATACTATTAATAGTATTCCAGCTCAATTATAGTTCGGCTACTATACTATCGATTGTATTATCGAGTTTTCTGCCATTAGATCTATCATTTGATCATTTCCACCCGTTAGATTATACTATTCAACCAACCACCCACTCAATCCTAGGGAACCACTATTATCCTAACCGCACATACTTTTATCCAACGGCCGAAAATTCGATAGCACCAAGCGCTTGGTACTATCGATAGTATAGTAGCATAATTCTATATATATGTGTACACACACACACCCTCTCAACGTAAGGGTTTTTTCTATTTTAGCGATTTAGTGTTTTTTTCCAACTAAATTAAAAATTTTATCAAATTTATGTGAGGGATCTCAATTAAAAAACTTTTAACTAAGTATAGCCCAAATTAAAAAAAAACCTAAAAGTTCAAGGGCTCTTAATGTTAAAAAAATTAAAGCTAAAGGGGTCCATTTCAAAATGACCTACAGGTGAGGGGTTTCCACATATTTTTAATTTTTAATAAATTAATTAACATATTACTTAATTGTTAATTAATTAATTATGAATACTGTTAATTAATAAATTACTAATCATAAATAACTTGATATATTAATACATTAATAAATTAATAAATTAATTATTTAGTTATTTAATTAGTCCAATAGTTATTTAATTAATAAATTAATCACTCCAATAGTTAATTAAATATTTATTATAGTAAGAAATCAAATGATTAATTATTTATGTAGCTAATCAGGAAATAAATTAATATATAATATCTTAATTATAATATTTTATTATTAATTAGAATAGATATAAGGAGCGGAATCCGCTCCGTTTAGTATCGTACAAATCCGTTCGTTTTGATACGGTCTGATAAAGTTTTGAGTTTCCATATCCATAAGCATCCCTAATAAGAGCTATTAACATCAGCGAGCTGTAATCTGGTATTAGCGAAGCTAAGCCAACCCAAGCCAAGCCAAGAGTAGCGGTAGGACTGGAGCCAAAAATTTAAGTGCCGATCGGCACGAGCCGTATTTACTGTACCGTATCGTATCAACAAGGCATCAGCACGGTACAGCCTCCCATGTCAATGGCTTAGCTCAAAACCTTTTTTTTAAATTAGTAAATAATATTTACAATAAAGTATAAGAGATTAGATAAAGATATATAATAAGCAATTAGAATATATTGCTGCTAAAGAAAATAAATATTTCATATTATTATGTGTCGACTTACATGTATTTTTTGTGACCGACACGTATTAGTACTGCTCAACACGCATCGCCTCGTACTAGATTTAGAATTGAATTTATATGTGAATTAGGAGTCAATTTCACGTAAGATTCGTCGCGAAATTTTTCGAGCGATTTTTTGGTGTTGTGGCTGCTGTACGGACAAGGAGGACAGCAGCAAAACACATCGCCTCTCCGACGTTCATTTTCATTCTTGGATTGTGATGTAGGTGGGTTTCGTGTCACCCAAAATGGGATATTTCCTTCTATATCTAATTACATGTATATGTATATGTATATGTATATGGATAGATATGTTGTTAGGGAGATGTGATGATATGGAATTTGAATAGAGCGATGAATTTTATTGTGTATGTATGTGATTATTACTCTATGCTAGATTATACGGACAATAGGTTATGTTATCTTAGTGTATTGGATCTTAGTGTATTAGATCCCTACTACTGTATTATTTAGCATATATCAAATTAGGCCGGGAGGGTCCGTTGGACGGCGTATGCATAGCTGTAAGATATTTAGATTCTATCTGCATTGTACATGCTCTAGTTCATACAATAGTGTTGGATAGTAGTAGAAGGATGAAAATTATGATGGTTGCATATGAGAATGAAATTATGTTAAATTATATTAACAATAAGTTGCATTATCTTTGCATGTTATATTATCCTACTATTGTTTCATATTATATGGACTAGATTAGATCGAGAGAGATCATTGGATTTTGTATGCATAAATTATGAGTTATATGTTGAATATTTACATTATACATGGTATAATATATCTGATAGATGCCGTGGGTAGTACGGCAGTAGTGTATATATTTTGCATATTGAGAGATATATGATTATACTATTATAATATATGAATTAGTTAACACTCTATGATTGTGCTGAGAATACTAAATTAGTTACTTGTAATTTTTTTATCATTATATAAATTATAGCCTAAAGATATCATATTGAATATGATGGAATATGCACTATTAAATATATCAGCAAATTTTCGGGACAAACACGTACTACGATACTTAAACCCTTAACCGAAGCACATTTGTTTGGTAGAACAATTACTCCCTAAAAAGTCGCGCATTGATTGGTCTCTTCAACTAAAAAGCAAGATGATTCAAGACACGTTTGTCGAGAAAACAGAGCAGAAAGTAATGGGCCCAACATGGCATACGACTGCTATCCTAATCGGGCATAGAGGATGCGTTTTATTGCATGCCCATTTATATTAATTAAATAAATAAATACTATAGTTCTTTTTTGGCTTTTTTTTGCATAAAAAATTTATTAGTTTTGGGCTTTTGTAAAATTGGATCGCTATTTTTGATTTTATAGATTCGGTCCGGATTTTCAGTAAACGGACCAAAATACCGTTCTTACTTTTTCCCTCTCCTCTTTTTTTTTCTCTCGCTCTTTTTTTTTTCTCTCCGAAGAAGGCGGCAGAGGCAGAGGCAGAGGCGGAGGCGGAACGCCTCGCCTCTGCCCCTCACGCCGTCGCCCTCGCCCGCGCACCCCCGCCCTCTTCGCCTCCGACCCCGCCGAGGACGCGCTGCGCCGCACCGCGACTTTTTTTTTTCCCCCTCTCCGACCCTCCTCCACCCGCCGTCCCCGCCGCCACCGCCGGCGACGAAGAAGAAGTCCTTCTTGGGGCCGAGAAGCATGCCGACGAGGGAGGGGAAAAAATATAGTTACACTCCGGCGAGGGCGGTGGGTCGTGACAAAAAAATTATAGAGAAAAAAAAATAAGAATAATAAAAAATAAAAATAATATTTTTTTATACAGGAAAGACCAAAAATTATAAAAGAAGAAGAAAATGATGAAATTACACTGTTAAAATAAAATTACACTGTTTTAAAAAAAATTGTACTATTTTAATAAATATTGCACTATTTAAGAGAGAAATTACACTCTTTTGGGATGAAATTTATACTTTTTAGACGAAATTGCACTATTTAGGAGAATTTTGCACTATTTTTTTCTTCCTCTTCTTCTTCCTTCTTCCTCCACGCTCCATCCTCATCCCCCCCTCTCTCTCTCTCTTTTCTCACACTCCCAAAAATATTTTGGGCCGGTGCGGTTCAAGCCGGAGGAGGAGGAGCAGCCGTAGTCGCGGGGGTCGAAGTGGTAGACGGGGAAGAGGGAGAGGGAGGCGTCGGCGGTGGCGCAGGAGGCGCGCGGGGCGGTGGTGGACGGGCGCAGGAGGCGCGGCGAGCGTAGGGGGCGCGGGCGGTGCAGGGGACGCGCCCCCTGCGCCCGCCCGGGAGGGGCGCGGGCGCAAGGGGCGCAGGGGACGCGCCCTCTGCGCCCGCCCGGGCTGGGCGCGGGCGTAAGGGGCGCAGGGGACGCGCCCCCTGCACCCGCCCGGGCGGGGCGCGGGCGCAGGGGACCCTACGCCATTTTTTTTTTCTTTTTTACTTTTACCCCCCCGGTAAAAATTTAAAAAAAAATAGCGCAGGGGGCGCGTCTTCGGCGCCCCCTGCGCACGCGCCCGCGGCCCCAGGGGCCGCAAGGGGCGGGTCCCCTACGCCCCACGCGCGCCGCCCGGGCGGGCGCAGGGGGCGCGTCCCCTACGCCTCCTGTGCCCGCGCCCCCTGCGCTCGCCGCGCCCCTTGCACTCGCCCACCACCGCCGCCGCTCCAAGCGCCCGTGCAGCCGAGCGCCACCGCAGCCGTTGAAGATGACGGCCGCCCTTGAAGATGACGGCGGCCGAGCTCTGCGAGCTCTGCGTTGCTCCATTTTGCACCTTAGTTGCACCATTTTGACCTTCGTTGCACCATTTTGCATCTTCATTGCACCATTTTGCACCTTCGTTGCACTCTTCTTCTTCGTCCACCTCCCCGCGGGTAAGGATCTCGAAGGCGAGCGGGAGCAGCGCGTTGGCGGCGAGGGCGCGGCCGTCTTCGCCCCCGCCACCGAGGAGCGCGCACACGGCGGCGCAGACGTGGGGGCGATGGGCCCGCGCGACGAGAACGCGGCCACCACGGGCGACGGCCGCACCCCCACATGCGTCCCGTAGAATGTGATGGTGGCGGTGGGGCTCGGGTCGGCCCGCAGGTAGGCCTTGATGGAGTCGGCGGCCTCCTCCTCGACGGTCGTGGCGGGGTGGTGGGCGGGCGCAGGAGGCGCGGCGAGCGCAGAGAGCGGGGGCGGGGGCGGGGGCGGGGTCGCAGGCGGCGCGGGCGCAGGGGGCGCAGGGACGCCCCCCCTGCGCCCGCCCGGGTCCGGGCCCGGGCCCCCGCCCCGCGCACGCTCCCCCATGGGGCCCGTCCCTGCGCCCCGCGCCCGCGCCCGCGCCCCCAGGTGGCGCGTCCCCTGCGCCCCCCCCGCGCCCCGCCCTGGCGGGCGTAGGGAGGCGCGCCCCCCTGCGCCGCGCCCGCGCCTGCGCCCCCCCCCACCCCCGCCCGCGCCCCCTGCGCTCGCCGCGCCCCCTGCGCTCGCCGCGCCTCCTGCGCCTGCCCACCACCGCCTCGCACGCCTCCTGCGCCACCGCCGACGCCTCCCTCTCCCTCCTCCCCATCTACCTCTTCGACCCCCGTGACTACGGCCGCTCCTCCTCCTCCTCCGGTTTCGACCGCACCGACCCAAAATTATTTTAAAAGTGTGAGGAAAGAGAGAAAGAGAGAGAGAGAGAGAGAGAGAGATAGAGAGAGAGAGAAAGAGAAGGGGGGATGAGGATGGAGAGTGGAGGAAGAAGGAAGAAGGAAGAAGAAGAGGAAGAGAAAGAAATGGTGCAAAATGCTCCTAAATAGTGTATTTGTTTAAAAAGGGTAAATTTCATCCCAAAAGAGTGTAATTTTTCTCTTAAATAGTGCAACATTCATTAAAATAGTACAAATTTTTTTAAAACAGTGTAATTTTATTTTAACAGTAAAATTTCATCATTTTTTTCCTTTTTTTTATGATTTTTGGTCTTTTCTGTAGGAAAAAATATTATTTTTATTTTTATTTATTATTATTTTTTTTTTCTCTGTATAATTTTTTTTATCACGACCCTCCACCCTCGCTGGAGTGTAATTATATTTTTTCACCTCCCTCACCGGCGTGCTTCTCGGCCCCAATAAGCACTTCTTCTTCATCGCCGGCGGTGGCGGCGGGGACGGCGGGTGGAGGAGGGTCGGAGAGGGAAAAAAAAAAAGAGTCGCGGCGCGGCGCGACCTCGGCGGGGTCGGAGGCGAGGAGGGCGGGGGTGCGCGGGCGAGGGAGAGGGCGTGAGGGGCAGAGGCGAGGCGGGCCGTTTTCGCCTCCGCCTCCGCCTCCGGAGAGAAAAAAAAAAAAAAGCGAGAGAAAAAAAAGAGGAGAGAGAAAAAATAACATGGGTAATTTGGTCAATTTACTGAAAATCCGGACTGAATATGCAAAATCGAAAATAGCGACACAATTTTGCAAAAGCCCAAAACTAGTGGATTTTTTATGCAAAAAGGCCTTATTATTTTTTGGAAAAAGAAAAAAAAATTCTTATAATTGGTTAGGTTTGAAAGATGAGTTCTATGGGCTTTGCTAAAAAACAGTAAAAAAAAAATATTGATGGTATAAACATGCTCCGACTACCATAATTAATGGAACGACAGGGACAAGTTTGACGAGAAAACTATTTTTTCTTTTCTTTTTCTTCCTTTTTTAGTTGATTTCTCCGTCTTATTTTTTCCCTCTCTTGGCGGCGGCGGCAGAAGCAGAGGCGGACACGGACCGCCTTGCCTCTGCTCTCACGCCCTCGCCCTCGCCCGCGCACCCCCCGCCCTCCTCGCCTCCGACCCCGTTGAGGCCGTGCCGCGACCCTCCTTCTCCACTAGGGTACGGCGACGTCGAGGCGCAGGCTCTCCTCCTCCACCGCGCGCCGGAACGCCGCGATGTCATCGGAGGCGGCGAGCTCGCCTCCGACGACGTCGCGGTGGTTGCGATAGAGGGCAAGAGAAAGGTCGTGACAAAAAAAAACTATAGAGAGAAAAAATAAAAATAAAAATAAATAAAAATAAAAAATATTTTTTTCCTACAGAAAAGATCAAAAATTATAGAAAAAGGAAGAAGAAAATAAAATTGCACTATTAAAATAAAATTATACTATTTTAAAAAAATTTACACTGTTTTAAATAAAAGTTACACTCTTTGGGCAAAAATTACACCCTTTGAGATGAAAATTATACTTTTAGACCAAAGTTGTATTCTTTGGGTAAAATTTATACCATTTCTCTTTCTCTTCTTCTTCCTCCTCCTCTTCACGTTCAGCACGTACGCCGCCTTGTCCACCATCCTCAACTCTGGCTCCGCCATCAGGTCCAGCAGCAGCCGCACCACCCGGCCTCCACCGCCTGCACCCGGTTCTCTCGCGCCCCCCTGCCGCTGTCGCAGAGCGCAAACAGCGCCGCCGCCGCGTCCTTCTTCCCGCGCGCCGACCCACCCTCCAGGAGCCCCACGAGCAGCAGCATCGCGCCAGCGCGGTCGATCGCCGCGGAGAGCCCATCGAGCTGCGAGACGGAGGAGCGCGAACGCCGCGTTCTCCCACGCGGCTGGGGTCCCGGTCTTGAGCGCGCGCACGAGGGGCCGGATCGCCCCGGCCTCCGCGATCGAGGCCTTGTTCTCGTCGCAAAGGGAGAGGTTGAGCAGCGCGGTCACCCAGTGCTCCTGGAGCTGCGGGTCCGGGTGGGAGAGCAGCGCCACCCTCGCCCTCCTCCGGATCTGAGCACTGCGCCGCCCACCGCGTCCTCGTCGCCCGCGAAGGAAGAAGGGAAAGAGAAATGATGTATGGAGGAGGAAGAAGGCGGAAGATGAGGGGAAGGAAGAGGAGGAAGAAGAAGAGAAAGAGAAATGGTATAAATTTTACTCAAAGAATGCAACTATAGCCTAAAAGTATAATTTTCATCCCAAAAAGTATAATTTCTGTCTCAAAGAGTGTAACTTTTATTTAAAATAGTGTAAATTTTTTTAAAACAGTGTAATTTTATTTTAACAGTGTAATTTTATTATTTTCTTTTTTCTTCTATAATTTTTGGTCTTTTATGTATGAAAAAAAAAAAAATTTATTTTATTTTTTCTCTCTATAGTTTTTTTTGTCACGACCTCTCCCTTGCCCTCTATCGCAACCACCGCGACGTCGTCGGAGGCGAGCTCGCCGCCTTCGACGACGTCGCGGCGTTCCGGTGCGCGGTGGAGGAGGAGAGCCTGCGCCTCGACATCGCTGTGCCCTAGTAGAGAAGGAGGGCCGCGGCGCGGCCTCAGCGGGGTCGGAGGCGAGGAGGGGGGGGGGGGGGGGGGGGGGGGGGGGGTGCGTGAGCGAGGGTGAGGGCGAGGGCGAGGGCGTGCAGGCCGTTTCGGCGATGCAGGCCGTTTCGGCCTCTGCCTCCGCCGCCGCCGCCAGGAGAGGGGAAAAAAAAAGAACGAGAGAAAAAAAAAGGAGAGAGAAAAAGAAATAAGGGTATTTTGGTCAGTTTACTGAAAATTCGGATCGAATCTGCAAAATCGAAAAAGACGGCCTACTTTTGCAAAAGCTCAAAATTTGTAGATTTCTTATGCAAATTGGCTTTAGAAGAATATTATCCGTACACTCTAGACTAGAGTGTACGATATACACCCTTCCTAACCTTTATATGGGATTTCTTTACTAACAAGAAATTTTCTTTTATTAAAACCTATTCGGATTTTGTGAGTTTTTGGACACCAAGTTGCAAGATGTGCATCCCTAATAGAAATGTACAAGTAGCATTTTCATAAAGATTAAGAATCTATTTACAAAAAAAATAAAATAAAATAAAATAAAATAAAGATTGGGATCACACTAAAAAATAGCTTGGGGACCAATACTGCAGTTGACCCAATTATTTTATTAGGGGCATTTGCATTACCAAGAGAATCCTATGTTTGCACTTTTCATTGTTACCTGCAACATTTCACTGGAGTAAAAACATAGAGGTTGGACCCACACTCGGACCAATTTCACATCACCAAAAAGGGTTAATTTCATACAGGTCAAACACAGTAAATTACAAATATATTTCTATAAAGTTCAACTTTCATATGTTGTCTCTTTAAAAGTCCTGATATTTTTAAATATATTCCTCTGATTTGTTACCATTAAAACACTATTTATTTTTTAACAGCAGATAAGCGAAATGACCTTTTTGCCCTTGCAAATATGTTCCTCCAAAAGTCACAACAGTATATATAAGAGGGGTAAAAATATTAAATTATCTCATTGACTAATCATGGTTAAGTATTTAACCTATGTTTAACTAAATTTTTCTAACGGATTCTAACGGCATGGACATATTTGAAAATATTATGGCTTTTACATGGACAACATATAAAAGTTGAACTTTGTAGGAATATATTTGTAATTTACTATATTTGCAGGGACCTATATGAAATTAACTCCAGCAAGAAATATATCCTACTGTGTTAAAACTCGATGACTTCTTCTTTTCACTTTGTTAGGGTGAATTATAGTCACTGAACTTTAGCCACTGATCATTTTAATTTAAATCACTAGACTTTAATTTTTATTTTAATCAGATCATTTTTAGTAATTTGTCAAACCGCACGACAAAAATTAAGTAGCTACTTTAACTGCCGCATCATATTCTAAGAAAAATATGACTATTAATATCTCGCCTAGGGATAGCCTAACTGTTATTTAATTATCAAATCATCTTTACGAGATGATGTAATAATTGATAATAATAATTTTGAGATAATGTAACAGTTTAATTGATTATTAACTTTCAGAGAGTTAAATTAGTCGCTCTATTATTATTTTATCAAAAACAATAATAAATTAAAGTTCACTGGCCAAATCATAACAGAAATTAAAGTTTGCTGATTTGATTGAAACAAATAAAAGTTCGGTGACTTGAATGAAATTTCACCAAAAGTTCGAGGAGCAGTAATGTTGGTTTTCATAGTAGTTATACTATACTAAAATAACTTTATGATGAAATGATGTTTTGGTAAACGTTTATTCTTATACTTTTGAGTTATCATGCCATATTTACGCCGTTCCGAACCAGGTTGACCCAATTTGATTTGATCCGTCAAGTGAAATAGCACAACTAGTTCCCAAACTTTTAGCCAAGTTTTTATTTAGTACTCAAATGTTTAATTAAGTTCAATATTTTAAGCTCTAAGCTCTTTATATTCTTAGATTTTAGTTTTTATTTACTGTTAAAAAAAAAGAATTTGTAGCTTATATCCAGGCATTTTGTACATTCGTTTGCCGTACGTCGATCTATCGCCCCTTGATTTGATTTCATATTAAAATTCTATTATTAGTTGAATGTAGTGTTTTTTTAATATCAATTACTCAGTGTATCCTTCAAAATCTTTAAATAACTCATATTCTTTTATAGAGTTTTTTAAAAAGAATTGGATACTTCAGATGCCTAAAGCCTTTAAATAACTCATATACTTTTATAAACTGTTAAAAGAAATTTACATACTTCAGATGCCTTTTTAAACTGACCTATTCAAAACTAAATTATCTTTTATATATATATGTGAGTTCGGCTACAATGCTATCAATAGCACCAAGCACTTGGTGATATCAAATTTTTCACTGTTAAATTTACCTCTTTGATCATTTCTATCTCTTAGATCATACTAATCCACCACCCACCCACTAAATCTTAGAATACCACTATAATTCTAACTGTACATTCCTTCATCAAAGGGTCGAAAATCTAATAGCATAAAGACTTGGTGCTATCCGGTCGAGCAGCCCACGCGGCATGCAACTAGCCTGGGCTCCAACCAAACTGGTTGGAGCTCCAGGCACTACACAAGTTTTTTATTTTTTATTTTTTCTTTTTTCTTTTGGGCACGGGCTGTTTTTTCAGAGGGAATTTTAGCCTGAATCCAAGTATTACTCTAAATTTGCCACCCTAATTGTAAGGCTCTGCTCATCAATATTTGAACTCCCAACCAACCAACTGCCCATCAACTCATGCTTGTGGCAAATGCTCAGACTTGAAATATATATATATATATAATTAACCAACTTCTTTTCTTCACACTTCCTGCATGGGGAGAAAAGTCATGCAGATAAAAACACACCCCAAAAGAAGCTCACATTGAAAGAGTGCTTCTGGAAAAAGCTATAACTCACCTCATAAATCTCTTTTTGTAATTATTGGGACAACACTTGCATTCTCTTTTTGATCAGTTTCACCACTCTCTTCTTCTTTATAATGACCTCATACCTCCTCTACCATCCATTTGCTCTTTTGATTCTGTGCATTTTTACTTTTATCCCTACATCTTCTCAAAGAACTTTGCAAATCCCTTCACAATACAAAAAGGATTATTATAGATCAAATGACGGAGCAACCGAGATCCCGATAATCTCCGCCGGCGCGGGCTCATCGGAAATTCACCTAGTACGAGTCATGATCGGCGAACCCCCTCAAACTCGTTTCCTGATACCTGATACGGGTAGCGACGCCTCTTGGGTGTACTGCGATTGCGAACCTTATTATCGAACTGATCATGATAAACCGAACTACCGCATCTTCGATTACTCTCTTTCTAACACCTTTACTCCCCTGACTCGTAACTACACGCATGAGTACGTCGACGGGACCTCGACTGCAGGATTTTGGGCTAGGGAGACTGTGACACTTAGGTCATCAGAAGGACTAGACTTCAAGTTCAAGAATGTGATGATTGGTTGTAGCTCCCCAGCTTTTACTAATCTTACTGATGGTGATGGAATCCTAGGATTATCTCCTAATCACCCTTCTTTCGTCGCGCATATAGCACCTAAATTTGGATCCATATTCTCTTACTCCCTCTCCAATAATAACAAAGCTAAACTAGGGCAAAATCTGTTAGTATTTGGAAAACACGGTGGATCTAGCTTCGATCGAAACCGAATGCAGTACACAGAGCTAGTTCGCGCTGACTCGTTCTTCTCCGTCGAGGTTTCGTGCTTGTTTATAGACGATAAGCTACTGGAGATCCCCAGGAATGCATGGAAATATGATGACCAAAATGATACAGGAGGGGTGATTTTGGATACAGGGACCACATTCACGTACGTGCCCGAATTCGCGTTTCACGCGATACACGAATTTTACGCCGAATTCTTTCAAACTTATAATAGTGTCGAGATTACGGATTCAGATGTATGCTACAACTTTTTGGCTTGTGAATTTGATGGAGTTCGAGTACCCGAAATGGCCATTGAATTCGAAGGCGGGGCTAGATTTGTTCCAAATCGAGAAAACTTATTCTATGAAAATGGAGATGGAGCCAAGTGCTTGGGGATTCGGCCGATAGGCGCAAGCGACGGTTCGATAATCGGCAACAATTTGCAGAAGGGTTACTTTTGGGAGTATGATCTTTTGTACCAAAGAGTAGGGTTTGCACCTCTTAGCACTCAAATGGCTACTTGGTGATTTTTGGATTCATTTCACAGTTAGGTTCAGAAATATATAAAGATACCATTTCAACATAATGATTTTTCTCTGTATTGTCAAGCCTGATTTATTTCTGTAGATGTTACACTCAAAAGATTCTCTCTCTACAGACCAAAGCAATCAGTGGATGATAAATCTCAGCACAGGTTCTGTTGGATTTGCCTTAAATTTTCACTGAAAATACACAGATTGATAACAGTTCAGAGATTTAAGGTCCAGTAAGGTTATGTTAAGGAACAGCATAGGAGAGTGAAGTGATTCTTACATTTCTCAACATCTTAAGAAGCATAGTCACAAGTTTAGAATACAGCATAAATCTGGCCAACAGTTGATGAATTGGTGATCTCATGCACTCCCATCTTCGAAACTCAAACCATAAACTTCAGACATTTCCATTTGCTAGATGTTCGAATAATGCCTCTCCAGTTATGCTGTTTCAAAAGCTGGGCCAAATCGGCGACATCAGGTAAATCCTAAATCCGACATGACAGGATCTGACATAACATTAAAAAGATTCCTTAACTTAAGATACAACTTGGACAACACTTCTCCCACACAGCCAGAAATCAAAAGAGTCCGACAGTCAGTCGAGAGTTGGAACTATGATATGCAATGGGCTGCCATTGATCATTTACCTACAGCTCTAAATAGGATTTGGATTCAGACTGCAGGTCACTTCGACCAGATTAAATGCAGATGCAATGAAACAAGAACTAGTTATCTGATCTAAGCTATGAACTGAATAAAGCGAAAGATACAGTTCGAAAGCGAACTGAGAAGAATAATTAAATAAGCAAAGTTGAACCGAAATAGCGTCTGCCAATACAACCACATTTAGATAAAGAAACCAGAAGAATCTACAGAAGTCTTAAATCAACAAATATATTATTCTTGCCTAGAGATTAGTTAACAGTCAAATAAACCACCTACAAAGAAATGTCAAAATGCTCTTCCTAATACCAAATGAAGGAAAATCTGAGATTTAAAATTTACAAGGTAGCTTGCAAAAGAGACTGAAATTAGCCAAAGTTTGTTTTCTTCCATCAGCAATAGCTGCACTCAATAGTTCATCTGAAAACAAGAAAAAATATATATATATATTAATAATATTAAATGAAGTATCTAGATATGATCTATGTAACTAGATATGAAGCATTTAATTTACTTCGACATCCAACCAACCAAAACAAAATTCTCTTCCGAACACGATAGTCCGAAAATATCGACAATCCTTCACCAAACTTTCTTTGTACTTTTAACTTTACTTTTTTGGGTTTTTTTGCATTTAGCCCTAAACTTTTTTGTTAAATAAATAGCCCCGCAAATTTATATTTGCAGAAATGGCCCTCTCACTACCACGCGAGCACCATGATGGGCAGGGATGTGGGCATTTTTTAAGTTGAACACGATGATCCAGTCACCATGTTTATACACGGTGATTGGATTACCGTGTTCCATTTTGTGTTTTTCACCGTATTCCTTTTAATTCCCATCGCCCATAACTCAAAAAATAGGGACTAAAGTGTGAAGATGAACACGGTGATCTAATCAGCGTATTCAACTTAACCTATCCAACATGGCACTTGCGTGGCAGGGAGAGGGTCATTTATGCAAATATAACTTTGCTAGAGCCATTTGTAAAAAAATAAGTATTGAGGGGCTAAATGCAAAAAAACCCCTACTTTTTTTGTTTCTGTTGATTTTAACAAAAGGAACCTTTTTCCTGATTGAAGTTATTTTTTGCTACAGGATTATTATATAGGAATTTGGAGTCTTCATCTTTGCATTTTAGTCCTTCACATGAACAACCACAGTAATTCGAAGTTCAACAGCAAGTGCACATCATACTCGTTTAACAAATAAGGCAATTTTGTGCCCTTTTTTTCTTGACAATCATTCAACATTTCAAAAACTATCATCCAATTGACAGTTACCTGAATTTCATAAAAAATGGAAGAGCATGAGGGCGTCATCAAGTTTATAGAGGGACGATTGCAATACGCACTTTGCCCTTTGATATTTCTTGTCACCATCCCGGGAAACCTGATTGAATGATAGAGACGCAACGAGGTAAATGCAAAGCCATTTAATAGTTAATTACTCTCTGCCGCAAAATGAAAAATCAAGTATACACCCTACTACTGAATCAAAAAGGAAAAGCCACTGAAAACAATCCTAGGAGAAGTGAACACTCATTATACAAGAACAAGCAGTCAACAACATAGATGGTTTTTTTTTAAACAAAAAAACCCTAAGATAATACATCAAGATGTCCTTTTTTCATTTTGCATGTACTCTAATACAGTAATATTCATCATGGATCACTGGCAGTCATTTATCCAGACATCCACAAATATCTCAAAATCAGAATAAAGATAAACAAGAGATCCTTCGAGAGTAGTTTTTTCACATAATTGCCACTGAAAACTTTTAATCTCACGTATGCATAATTACATTCTTTATAATAAAATCTACACGGAAGCTTTTTGTTTCAGATTTCTAATTTCTATAATATATACTAACTTATATAATCTGCATAAAAGATTTCAGTTATACGCAGCAACTTCAGAAAGTGTTTCGACCTTCCATTCTCCCTCTTTGCTCTTCTATTCTCTTCAAATCAAAACTTCTAGACTTTTTTATATTCAAAAAAAAAGAAAAGAAAAGAAAAGGGCGGTAGCGGATCAAAACAGCTACTTAGTGGCAATGGAGGAGAAAACGACGGACGAGTATGACAGGATGGAAGAATTATCAATTAAGAGCGATTAAAGAGAAAATAGGACGTGGTCTATTGCCATATTATGTGCTTGCACTCTAAATTGAATGAAGAGTATGGACGATGAAAAATTAGGAGAAAATCCCATCAATAAGAAAAGGATAAAAGAATGATGATAGTGGAAATCATCAGATCTTGACCTTGACCATTAAGGAGATAGTGGGAGGATGAGAAGACAAAAATGGAAGGTTAAACATGAGGACCGGTTTGACATTATCAGCAGAAAACTAACTTGAATGGCACACATGCAATATTAAAGATGTCAAGGCTACATAGGAGATTATGAAAAAAACAACTAAAATAGAAGAAACATATTATAGCATACCTGAATTCTATGTTTCTATCCTACAGACAAATGATGGTTCAATAGAATTGGGATCAGTCTTACACAGGTAATTTAGGCTAGCCATACACATAATGAGCAACCAAAATGTAGAGCAAGACAAGCATTTCAATGTCCAACGTAACTGCTAAAACTAATATGAATATTTTTTATGCTACTGATCATGGTAACTGACAAGAAAAATGCAACGTTTAAAATAGCTAGCAACAAGCGTGAAACAATTTATTTTGATTAAGAAAATGAAATATGAGAAATCAACTTATGAGGGAGGTAGCTCGCTCACTTCTATGAAACTAGAAGTAAAGATAATTATTTAAGAACAAGGACAAGTGCCAAGGCTATGTTGATCATAGTACACAAAAATAACTATGAAAAAGAAGGAAAATGGACCTCACGCTGCTGCTGAGCAATCTGAGATATCTTCTGACTCAAATTCAAAGAAGCGTGATACATATCATCTATGATACATTCCCTAAGCACCTTCTTGTTCAATTTCCACAAGAAAAGCAGTGTCTGGCCTGATCCATGCATAACAACTTTCTGCAAGAAACAGTCAACATTTTAAAAGTCAACAATTTCCATCTCCTCAATATCAAATTGTGCAAAGCAGCCGAAACCAAAGATTTAGCAATCTTCTTCTGAAGCAAAAGCAGACAACGAAGGGTCTTTATGCAACAGTAAGATATTTCTTTCGCAACATGCAATTGACAACAAAACTCTTTGATCATCACTGTAAAGTGTGTCACTGCATAAAATAAAGAACAATGAAAAATGAGCATTGGTTACAGATAATAGAAGCATTCTTTCAGTACAATTATCACTAGCGCAAACTGAATCACAAGACTTAGCAGTTGCCATAACTTGCCCATTCCACTGGAAAAAAAACTACAACGACAGGATAAGAAACTATTAGGCAGCAAATGATAAAATAGGTAATCCATTTTAAACAGTTTGTGGCAGTCATTTTTCTACTTCCCAAGTGCTGCAATAAAGCAAATTAACCCTTCGTTGACCTGGAAACTAGAGAGAAAAAAATCCTAAGCAAATTTGCACTAAATTTACTTGTATCAGCCAATCAGGATTGTATGGAAAAACATGATTCAGGTGAAAGAAGAAAAGTAATCGGCTCGGATCTCACCATTTCCATTCAAAACAAACCCTCATTCTTAACTAAATCTATTCCAAAATCACTATACCATGATTTCTTCGCAGACCCTCAAATTAAATAAAACAACAGATTCTGGAAGTTCTAGAGCTGCTGATTCATTTATTGGCCGTCATCTTGATTGGGCCCGGAAGGGCACAAGTCATGCCACAGTACTGCCGACATTTGGCACTGTTGGCACGTGCCCACTATACCGACCAGCAGGGCAATCCTTCCTTCAAGACAATTCTTTTGCCAGAAATACACAGAATGCTCATCACATAATAGTAAGCGGTGACTGTTCAAATGATCATCGGGACCTTGATACTTCCCTACATCAAACATATCAAGCCGATCCCACGGCAGCAAAGAAAATACATGCTAACTTGCCATGGACATGCCAAATTGGGCCAGTCGGCACATACTGTGCCTAGAGCTTAGCAAACGACCGTGAACACTACAATTGGCCAGGCAAATACATGCTAACTTGCCATGGACATGCCAAATTGGGCCAGTCGGCACATACTGTGCCTAGAGCTTAGCAAACGAAGTCTTTCCTCTCTTTTGATACCTAAGGACCTGTTAGGATGCATGAATATCTAGTCCAGCATATCTCAATCATTTACTCAAGAGACATAATAAGTTAATTTGTTAATAAGGAGTATGAAAAGATACTACCGCTACCATTTGTAGAGCCTCTAAGTCAACACAATGTAGGAAGTAGCTGTCAAGAAAAGACAGTCCATAAAGCGGAGGGTAATTTATTCATACGAATGGAACAACATTAGGAAGCACAATTCTATGGCAAATGAGACAGAAAAGATTAATGTTCTACGTAATTTTCCTAGCTCAGAAATGTAGTAGTGAAGGGAACTGAAAAAGTAGCAGTGAAACGAAGTTTGAAACTTAATATGTCCCTCACCTCCATTTCCAAGTATTCGTCCTTCCAGAGTTTGTACAAAATTTCTTGAGCGTTCTTCTTCTCAATAAATGTAATTTCTACAATCTGAAAGATGAATATAATGAGCAAAAGGAAGGAAATCATAAGCGGGTCAAGACATAAAGAAGTCCTCATGTTCATGATATAAGGAAGAATAACCTACATAATAAGTGAGAAAAATAGCATCAAGATTTGAAAAGCGTCAACCTAAAGTTCCACTGTAGCTATCAAGCAACCTAGCAAAGATTCTCTTAAGGTAAAAATGGCATTCATTCACAACAATCCCTCCATTCTATTTGCAAGATTAAGTGAAACAAACCTACAGGATTACTTAGCAGATGCAATGAGATAAAAAGATACAATACTAAAATTTAATATACCAGAAAAACTGAACGATAAGTATGCTGTCTAAGAAACATTGCAATTACCAATGCATTCTAACGAATATGAACCTCTAGTGACACCGGACTGATCAGAAAATACTCTCACAAGTACAAAGAAACTTCTATTTCCTTGAAAAGAATCAAGTATTTAGGAAAGCTTCACAGGAAAGAGCTCTTAGCTACTGTTGACTATCACATAGATGTCCCACACGCAAATCATGAAGTACATTAAATGCCTAATGTACTAAGTATAATAAAACAAAAAACTGAAGGCAAAAATACAAATAAATTTGATTAAGAAAAGTCAAAAAATAGTAGTACAGCTGATGCCATAGGCACCTAATCACATCATGACTTAAACTATTGCTTGAAGCATTGAAAAATGCATTCTAACTCATTAATTTTTGTCGACAGAGGTTCCATATCCTGTTGATTTTGACGATTACAAACAAATGGACAGGACTACTTTATTATATACAAATGATGTAGACAAGTACTCTCAAGCAGAATGGACTACAATGAAAATTCATCATCAAAAGCTGAAAGATGGATGACATTGACCGTCATTCTTAGTTTTTATTTCTTTTAATTTAACTGCTTGATGAGCAACTGATCTTAGCATAGTCGAAACATTTAAATATATATTAGATCAACTGATTGAATAACCCAGATCTCGACCAGTGCCTTTTTAGGAACTTCGAGAGAATAATCAGTGCCACGGAATTCAAATCCGCCCAGGACTTGATTTGGAAATTTTATCAGTTGACCTGGGAGAAGGCTAGGGTAATATCCAACGGTCTCTCTCGCGGCCTCCCTCCCTCCACACCCCCCACCTCCCTCTCTCCGTCTACATTTACTCTCCATTTATGTTCATTTGTCGTCCTTATGTTTACACTCTCTCTGTCTCACTCTCCCTTTATTTATTTGCTTGATTTGGAAACTTTATAGGAACTTTGAGAGAATAATCAGTGCCACGAAATTCAAATGCGCCCAGGACTTGATTTGGAAAGTTCACCAGTTGACCAGGGGAAGGCTAGAGCAATATCTAACGGTCTCTCTCCCGGCCTTCCTCCCTCTGTACCCACAACCCCCCTCTCCCTCTACATTTACTATCCATGTATGTTCATTTATCATGCTTATGTTTCCACCCTCTGTCTCACTCTCTCCCTTTATTTTTATATACTGAATTACTCGTCTATTTATCATGGTTTTGCAAACAGTTTCCGCAGAGATTTTAAATTAGGACCTATTCAGCCCCCACCTCCAATCCCCCTCGGGCGCAACAAATTTACCAACAAACACTAATATGCATATGAGATTGCAGCTTAAAGTTAACATTTTCTTATTTGTGTTTCCAATAGATAGATACTATAACTTGGCGTAATGTTCCAAAAGGTGGTACACTATATGCAGTTACCCACCGCATAGCGTATATACATATAGCGCATATACAATATGTGGGCGCATATGCGGTCCAACTATTAAAATAGTAAAAAATATTTATAGGTAATAAAAATATATATAAATTCTTCCTAACAAAGCTGAAAAACATAAAAGCTATCAAACACAATTTACATTTTAAAATTTCTCTGCAAATGCATCTTATCAAATATTCAAGTATTATCTTTGGTTACAACTTATTGTTAGAGTCTAATCATTTATGTATTTATGTGATTAGCGCTATTGCCAGTTGTACTTTTACTTCTACAGGATCTAGTTTAACACAACTTGTACTATAAGGTGTTTTTTGTAATTGTGTTTACTATATATTCAATGGAAACCTTAGAAGGGGCCTTTACGGCTTTACCCAATCTTTCATGGTATCAGAGCCATAAACCCCTCTAGGAAAAATCATCAGAACCGTCATCCTTCTTTATTCCTTTCCGTCGCTAGTTTTTCTTCCTCTATTATCATTCTACCGCTGCTACAGTATTTTGCTACAGTACTTCCGCTACAATATTTTTCTACAGAACTGCCGCTACAATACTTTGCTAATTGCTACAGTATGCCGCCCTTTCTTCTCTTTATTGGTAGTTATCTTGTAGCCGCATATACTCATCTACGTTCTCAAAACCCTAACTACGGTTTTGTAGTCATTGGATCTCTGGTTATTACTTGATGGTTTTCTCGAGTGTATTCTATCAGCGCTTTTTTTTTTAATTGCTGTTGCCGGAGAATTATTCTTTGTACTCTTCATCTTTATTTTTTGATGGCAGCTAATATTTTTCTCTACCTGTGGTGAATATCAATACGCTTATCCCTATAGAGCTATCAGACACTACATACTTGGTATAGAAACAAGTGTTCCTCAATGTGTTGAAAGGCTTCGGAGTATCCTCACATATTGATGGAACGGGTGTCCCACTATCTCGGACGTAAGAGGTCGACAAAAAGCTAACACCCCATCCTGATTATTTACAATGGGAAAGATAGGTTACTACAATCCTCTCACAGATCAATGCAACATTATCCCTTTCCATTCTTCAGATGGTGATATCTAGTTTGCCGAAATCAGCTCGAGACGCCTGGGTCTTCACTGAAAATTACTTCTTTGACAAGACCACCTCTACTGCCTTTTCTCTTAAAGCAGAATTGCATAACATTAAGAAGGGGTTAATAACTATGTTAGAGTATATGGCTATATGCAGAAGGTCAAATCTATCAGAGACGCACTTCTAGTGATGACTGCTCTACTTAGGCTCCCAGAAGAGTATCACGGTTTTGTGAGTGCATTGAATACTCACAGAACCAAACCGACTTTTGATCAGCTTCGTCCTCTTCTGTTGTAAAAGGAAATAGAAGTGCAGCGTCACTCTGAGCCATACAACATCCCCTTCCAGAGATTATAGTGCCCTATATGCAAACCGTGGCCGAGGAACTAGGGGAGGCCATAATGGTAGATCTAAAGAATGACGAGGACAGCGAGGTGGTCATCATCCACAGCCTAGGCATGGACAGCATGGAGCGATGGAGAAGCACCGTGTCAACATTTTCCACCTACACAACCTACGCATCCTCGACAATACCCACCTATGCCTCAACAACTTCCTCAGCATTGTCCTGAATCAATGATGCCTCGCATTGGGATCCAATGTCAAATCTGTGGTAAATTCATCACACTGCTCTTAAGTGTAGGCAGAGGTTCAACTATACCCTTATTGCGGATGACATACCACAAACTTTTGCTACCATGAGCCTTCAAGAGCCTTCTGAGGAGGTGTGGTACCCTGACACTTACACTGAAGCATCCAATCATATGACCTCGGATGTAGGTATACTTTCTAATTGTAAATCTTACTTAGGAACAGATAAAATATTTGTTGGTAATGATCATTTGCTTCCTATTACTCATACAAGTGAATCTACTTTGAATTCTTCATCCAAATCCTTTCGTCTCACAAACGTTCTTGTTGTTCTCAGATTAAGAAAAACTTGCTTTCTTTTCGAAAATTTTGTAATGATAATAACTCCTTTGAAATTTGATTCCGCTGGTTTTTGTGTGAAGCACAAGGAAACAGGAAATGAGCTCCTCCGATGCCGTAGTTCAGGAACTTCACTTTATCCGTTATCATCGACGGTTGCAAGTATTAGAAATAAAGACAGAGGTGCTTTGGTTGCCTCAAAAGTTAAAATTGGTGACTTATGGCATAAAAGATTAGGGCATCCAAGTTTAGATGTTTTATCCAAATTTGTTGAAGACAATACTTTTTTAGGAGTATTTCAAGTTAAGATTTCTCATTGAAATTCTTGTAATGTCATTAAACATATTAAACTTCCATTTAATAAATCACAATCTCAGTTTGTTTCTCCATTATAAATATTATGTTGTTTTTGTGGATGATTTTACTCGTTACTAGTGGATATATCTTTTGAAACATAAACATGAGGTTTTTGATAAATTTGTTGAATTTAAGGCTATGATTGAAAATAATTTTGATAACCAAATTAAGTTTTTTCAATCTGAGGAAAAAAAAATTTGTCAAAGCCGACCCTGTATCCTCTACATCCACTTTACCAACCAACACTTCCAACACCAACCACCAACCACACCTCCCCTACCTATATCCTTTAGAACCCATGGATATGCTCACATGATCCATGACTAAGCAGCGGGATACTTCCACCTCTCTCTTGGCTTCTTCACAATCTACTCTTCCAGTTGAACCTAACAATTTTTCTAAAGCATTTCGAGATGCAGGTTGGCGTCAGGCCATGCAAAAAGAATTCCAGGATCTTCTCTCTAACTCTACCTAGGACTTAATTTCACCACCAACCTCTGTTAATCTTATTGGATGTAAATGGGTCTATGAAGTAAAGCAGAAAGCAGACGGTTCGTTAGAACATTTGAAAACTCGTCTTGTTACACAAGGCTTCAAGCAACAACAAGGGATCGATTTTGACGAGACTTTTTCTCCTATCGTGAAGCCTACTACTATTCGAATAGTTATTTCTGTTGCTTTATTTTCTGGTTGGACTCTTCGCCAACTTGATGTGAAGAATGCATTTCTTCATGGTGTTCTAAACAAAGAAGTTTATATGAAACAACCTCCTTAGTTTGTTCATCCTTCATTTGCTAATCATGTTTGCAGACTTCGCAAGGCTATTTATGGACTCAAACAGGCACCTCGATCTTGGTTTCAACGTTTTACATCTTTTTTTATCTGAGTTAGGATTTACTGGAGTTCGGTTAAACCTTCTATGTTTACCTTCGATAATAAAGAAAGAATACTCGTTCTCCTTCTATATGTTGATGATATCATCGTCACAGGCAGCTCGTCCTCTACATTGAACTCCTTAATGTTCACACTCCAGACAAAATTTGCTATGAAAGATTTGGGACCTCTTCATTTTTTTTTGGAGTGAAAGTGACTACTTCAGCTCATGGTCTTCGGCTGACTCAACAGAAATATGCTAAACAACTTCTTGAGTGGCATGGTATGCTTTCCAGCAAGTCTGTTTCTATTCCGCTATCATCTACGACTCAGCTGTGTTCTCATGAGGGTCGCCTACTTGAGGATCCCTATATCTACCGTTAGATTGTTGGTGCGTTCCAACACCTTACCTTCACTAGACCGGATACCTCATATGCAGTGAATCTAGTTGCTCAGTTTCTACAAGCATCTCGGGACTTCAGACTGTTAAGCGCATTCTACGTTATATCATAAGGACAATGAATTATAGCCTTCATTTTTCATGTTGTATTTCTTCTCTTATCGCCTACACTAATGCTGACTGGACTAGCTGTCCTAACATTCTACGTTCGACTTTTGGTTTCTGTGTTTTTCTTAGTTCCAATCTAATTTCGTGGTCTGCTAAGAAATAGCCGACAATCTCTGTCTAACATTCTCTTAGTTCCAATCTAATTTCGTGGTCTGCTAAGAAATAGCCGACAATCTCTCGCTCTAGCTCTGAAGTTGAGTTACGTAGTGTTGCATTCACTCTTTGTTGAGAGCATTTGGATCTCCTTCGGGATCTTGGTGTGTCACTACGCCATCCTCTCACTATCTATTGCGACAATCTCAGTACAACATACATTGCAGCCAATTCGGTATTACGTGCACGGACAAAGCATATCGAACTAGACCATCATTTTTTGTGCGAGAAAGTGCAACTGGGTGATCTCTCTTTAATTTACATTCCTTCCGATAGATAGTTGGTTGATATCTCTACAAAACCTTTGTCTACTGCTCGCTTTACTGCACTTCGTATCTATCTTCACATTCAACCTCGGATGCTCAAATTGCAGGGAGATATTAGAATTTAATCTTTTATGTATTTATGTGATTAGGACTATTGCTAATTGTACTTTACTTGTACAGGGTCTAGTTTAACACAACCTGTACTATAAGGTATTTTTGTAATTGTGGCTCATTATATATCCAATGGAAACCTTGCAGGAGGCCTTTACAGCTTTACCCAATCTTTCACTTACAAATTGATAAAAATGTATAACCCCTAAACTGTAGGCTATTTAAATTCTAAATCACCTCCTTAACTCAAAAATAGACGCAGTTAAAGGCATTTAACCTACAATATAAATGTGGAGGGGCCTATTTCAAGATAGCCTATAGTTCAGTAGGTGTTTGCATTTTGTTTTTTTAACCAAATGGTCCAAAAGAAACCCACGGGCCTTCAACACACACACACACACACACACACACACACAGATCCTAACATTCACCGCTCCCGCTCAGCACTGCCGCTGCGGTCACCGAAGCTGCCGCTTTGGTGTTGCTGCTAGATCAAGGCTCGAGAGAAGAGGGGAAGGGGAATCGAGAGGGAGAAGGGGTTCCTTTCACCTTTTTAGTCTAAATCCAAACCGTTAATGGACCCGTGACTCGAAAAACGCATGCGGACTCCTATGCGGCCGCCTAATACAAGGCAGGACACATATGCGGCCACCTCTCCGGCTCTCCACATATAGAACCGCATCCAATGTAAGCGACGCTGTTTCTTGACAGCACCGCCTAGGCCACCTAGGGCGCCTCTTGGAACATTGACTCGTGTATTTACAATATTACTAACACAACAGTATAAGTTTTAAGGAAAAACAATTGCTCTTCTTAAAAAGAGCCTAGAGCGCAAATTATCAGATAACCACTTTTGGTAGCTCACTACTTACCTGCTCTATCTCAACTGGATGTCCACACTTGATCAACAACCTAAATATCCTATAAGCCTCCAGTCCATATCTTGCTCGTATAAATGTCTCTACCTAACAGAAAGAAGACAACATAAATATGTCAACAAAGGGGGGGAAAAAAAAGCATGAAAGGCAAAAGATTGGAAAACAAGTACCTCTTCATTCTGAGAGTTTTCAATAATGTCGTTCAAATCTACATTCAACAACACAAATTGTGATCTCAAAAGATTTAAGTCAACAACATTGAAAAATAAAGGACTCCAAACTATTTCATATTGCAATAATGCCAATTACCAATGGTGTACCATGTGTTGGTATCCTCAGTAGAAGAACGACAGAGAAGTTGGTCAACAAGGATTGTTCTGACATGTTCTAGTGTCATGGAAATTCCTCCAGGCTTCTCTCTCACCCTCTCAATGATGCTACCCATTGATGCGAAAACTGCAAACATAAAAACTCGCCATGCAAATTATTCAAATTAACATAACTTGTCTTTAGGATATATGACAGGAGACAATGAAAAAAAAAATTCATTAGAACTACGGCATTGAATGGAATCAACTCACAGGTCATAGCAATGACAAATGATTGTGTCAAGGCTGTCTTGCTGAAACTACTATACATCTTTCAATCGCACACTCACACATGCATATAAAACTATCTAACCCTTGCCTTACATTAAGAAACATTCCCGTATTTTAAACATCCATATTATAATTATCCAATCATTGCCTAAATGGAGGAAAAATATAAATAATTGCTTTCGCAACTTTTTGACATGAGAAAGATAAAACTCAAAAACTGAAACTTTTTTATTAGGCCTTTTGAGAAGTTGTTGATCACGTCAAACAGTTTTCATATCAATTTTAATGCCTCCATCCGTGAATTTTTCACTTAAAACAAAAGACCTGTCCGACAGAAGTATAGCAAATTTAGAGAACATTTGAAGGATAGTGAAATAAAAGGCTTTTGTCTACACTTGTACAGCAGATTTAAAGCAAAATAATAATAATTGGATTACAGGTAACTTGCTTACACTTCTCTGCATTTGGTTCGGGTATAAGTAAGAACAGTCTATTCCAGGGATAGGTACAAGTTGAGGAATAAGCAGGAACTAGATCAATTTTTCGTTTGGATGAAAATTGGGTTGTTCCTGGGAATAAGGTAAATAGCGTTTGGATGGTTAGATTGGAACTAGAGGGATAAGAGTTATAATTTTAAATTAAAAATATTTTATCTAATTAATTAACATCAAAATATTAATAAAAAATAATTTATTAAATTAATAAATTTATTAGTATAAGATAATAAAAAATATATTAATTAATTAATTATATATTAATTAATTATAAAATATAACTTAATTTTTTTAATTATTAGTGAATTATTTAATTAGTTAGATGATTATTTAAGAAATTAATTTAATTAGTCAAAATATTAATTAGTTAAGCAATATAAATATTAGTTATTAGATAAACACATTAAATAATTAATTTTTAATAAGCTAATTAATCATAAATATTAAATTAATTAATTATTTAACTATTTAATTAATAGATAATGACCTAAATATATTAATTAAATTAATTGATAAGTTAATACAATGATTAAAATTAATTTTAAACTTTAATTAAGCTTGTTCCAGCATGGGAAGAAGCTTGTTCCAGGGGGAGGGTGGAACAACTGTTCCACCCTTATTCCTCCTTATTCCACCTATAGGAGAACCACAGTTCCCATGCTCAAAAATGGCGTTTGGGTATAAGGAGGGGAATAAGAGCTTATTCCCCTCCTTATACCCCAACCAAACACTAAGGAATTAAATTGTCGAAGCTTTGTGCACTCTGTTTTAGAAGTATCTTGGTTTAGGTAAGATTATCATGGACTATGGTGACAGACCATCATATGTGTTAGAACATCAGCAATCTACATGACATTCATTTTTGTGATGTATGAAGTATTAGTAAGAGAGATATGTACTTTTGATTCAGAAATAGATTAAGAACAAGAAAGTTGATTATGCTCCAACAATGATCGCCAACCCCGACATAAAAAAAAATTAATAGATTTAGCATATTTAGAAAGTGTTCAGTCAAATCTATGTACCTTTACAATCATATTAATTTGCAAATACACCACTATAAAGAGAAGGAAATATCTTATAACTGCAGAAAAATTGATAGTCATATGGAATGGTTAATATTTCAGGCTAAAATTACATGCACAGATTCTAAGACATGTTCAACATTAATTTCTAAAATTATATGTATATCAGGCTAAAATTTCATTATATGTAAATGTGTATGTATATATATATATATATAGAGTCGGGCTATGGTGCTTGTAAAAGCACCAAGTATTTAGTGCTTGTAAATTTTTTACCGTTAGATCTACCCATTGTGCCATTTCCACCCGTTAGATCATACTATTCAACCAACCACCCACTCAACTCTAGAGGGCCCACATCATCCTAACCGCACATCCCTTAATACAATGGCCAAAAATCTACAAGCACCAATAACTTGGTACTTTTAAAAGCATAGGAGCTCAATTCTATATATATATATATATATTTGTAACACAACACATGTAGGAAAACACAAAATATAGTGACAAAAGTAGTTATAATCAAAGTTGCATCATAAAATATCAAGAAGTGATAGATGATTAGTTTGTGTGCTTGAAAACTTTGAGCAGAGTAGCAGACATGTTCCCAGATTTGAAAAGTGTTAGGATGCTTTATTGATAAGAAAACATGTAATTGTTCACAATGTCACTTAGCTAAGGATAGGACATGACAACCAGCATGAGAACTAGTAGGTTGTTTCCAATAAAGCTAACAATTTAGCACATACTAAATTTCCCAGAATTCCACGCCAGTATTTAGCCAGTACAAACCTAACTTATGGGATGTTACCTGTGTTTTTATTCTCAACATTTTCCTGATCGATAGTCTCAATCATTGCTTCCAAAATAGCACCAGCATCAAGACCCAGCCTTGATCTCACATTTAGAACGCAAGCCTACAAAATAAATAGAAGAAAGGTTACAAAATATATGAAAAGCATACTAAAAGCTAACAAGTATATAAACGTAATAAAAAGCTCAAATAATTGAAAGAAACGAAGTGCTAGCTGCTAGTACCGTAAGAACTGCTCATTGCATAACCCTACCGCCCATCCCCAAAACACCACCGAAGAGGAGCGAAAAAAAAAAAAAAAAATTTAATCTTTACCCAAAAGGTAGAAAGCCACTAGTAAGTAGTCAATAGGATTTTGAGCAAAATACTTTGTATTGAAGGACTATGAATGGAATTGTATTAGCACAATCCCAACACTTATATTGCCAACAAACTATAAAATGGAAGTGCACTACAAGATGGCAAAGAGCTAATTTAACAAAAGGGCCAAGAAATGTCATTAAAATGAGACAGGCCCTCTTATTAAAATGTAAATAGTGGTGATTCCTTGATCGTAGATACTGGTGTAACTTACACACTTTTAGACAATTGTACATTTGAACCATAGAGGCCCTAAAATCAAAATGTAAACCGTAGGATTTGTATAAAAAATCTAAAAGGTTATTAAAAATTTGTTTTGAGGAAATTGCATTATAAATACCTTAGGCCGTCAGACCTGAGATAGCAGAGCTAGTTTTGTATCCACAGTTTGTGATATTAAAGCATTAGATACAACTAATATACGAAGGGAAAACAAAAGTTTGAATTTCGATTATAATACCCAACACTGCATATTATTTCATAGTTAGAAAGGTAATTCGACTATTCCTACCAAACCAACTGCCATCATCAGAGGCTATTACCAATGCTCTCGGAGTATTTTTGTCACTAAAAATATATATTCTTCTTCCTTCTGGAATAACAAATGTAATCACATGCAATTAAGTAAATTAAAAAACTTAATTTAGTATACCATTACCCTACAATTGGCATCAGTGTCAACGATTTTTTTTTATCTTGATTTCTTTAGATTCCAACACCACAGAAATCAGGACAGAAGCATATGATATAGCAATTTTTTAAACCTTTTTTTTGCATACACAGTGTTCATCCCTATTCCAAATACTTAGTACCTCCTCAATGTGAGAAACTCTGACTCCTCCCACTGCCAAATTATTCTCTTCTATGGAGGATATAAGGAACGTATCAAAATTAGGAAAAACTAATACATCGCAATTGTATAAGGTTCTATTAACCAAACACGTTCAATTACTTCTCTATTCAAATGCCCGCTCAGATTAGCTACTTAAACAAACTGTATGCTTTTTTTTGGCTAAATTACAGAAAAACCCCCCGTCAAAACCCGATTTTTCACTTTCCCCCCTATCATTTAAAAACCTACACTTTGCCCCCTTAAAAAATGAAAAATGTTCACAGGGAGTCCGGGTGTTAACTTTGATGACAAAATGACCGAATTGCCCCTCATCCTCTTCGTCTTCTCCTCAATCCTGCTCATCCGTAGCTTCTCCTCCTCCATCCTTCGTGCCTCCCTCGACCCCAGCTCCGACTCCGTTTCCTCTACCTGCTCCCCCGCACCTCCAGCACCCTCGCCGCCCCTCCATTTCGGCGATTGTAGGAAGGAGATCGGGGTGGGGGTGGACGGAGAGGTGGGCGAGGGCGAGGGTAAGGCAGCTGAGGAAGTCGAGGGCGTGTGTGTGGGCACGGACAGAGGGGTGGGCGAGGGCAAGAGCGAGGCGGCGGAGGAGGGTGAGGCGGCGCGGTCGAGGACGTCGGTGAGGAAGGAGGATGAGATGAGGGTTTCAAGGGTATTTTGGGTATAAAAAATATATATAATAATAGGATATAAACGGAACCCTAACGGAGCACTGACGGCGGGGGCCGAAGTGAACATTACTCAATTTTTAAGGAGGCAAAATATAGGTTTTCAAAAGTCAGGAGGGAAAAGTGAAAAAGTGAGTATTGACAGGGAGGTTTCTGTAATTTAGCCTTTTTTCCCTTCATTTTGCTTCATTTTATTTCTAGAAATGTGCATAGTAGGTAAAATAATTAAGTCAAAGAGTTAGCTAAAAGAAGTTGAAAGCCTATTATCTACCTCACCACGTGCTGCTGCAATTAAGATAATATGCTTAGCATATCCCTGTAACTAGACAAAAATCATTGGGTCTTCCACATGGATGGAAAAAGTAAGGTTGAGATCAAAGGATTTGGAAATTGGAAAGTAAAGGAAATATAAAGCCATAACAAAAATAGATTACAAACTTCGACAGACTAGTACAAAACAATGTGAATGTATTTTTTGTAGCCAAAATTTTAAGAAGTTCAGGACTTCTACCTTTTTCTTCAGACATTGTACAAACTTCTCATAGTTTGCCCGCCAAAGGACTTCATTCTCGGTAATTGCAGATTGAAGCTCTTGATCCATCTCTAAAGCCTCAAACTTGCGCTGTCAAAGTATTGCAGCCATAATAACAATTTAATTGAAGAAACAACAAAAGACTATGTTACTCATTAAAAATGTAGATAATTAAGGTAACAGAGAGAAGAAGACACTAGCACAAAACATAAACCATTATCAGCTTAGGTAGAAATTAAAATTTATGATTTCAAAAGCTTCAACTGCCATATTAGATACTGTTAACCAGAAGAGGGGAAAAAGGGATAGGATTCAGCTGCCTAGTCTCCGTAAAGAATAGAAAAGTTAAAGATTAATAATTAGTGATAGACATAAAATATGCCCTTAATCCAAAAAAATCTGTAAGAAGAACTACAATGTATTGCAAGCACCCAGATCAAGACAATTGTTTTCTATCAAATACCTTCACAGGCTCCCCAACAAAACTCTCACATAAGTTACCCACACGAAAATTTAATACTTGTCAAAGTCAACTCTTGGGTTACCACAAAAGCCAGAAAAAAAATTAGAATCAAAACATTGCTGGGATCAAAGAGAACAATCTTTAGAAGATCTTGAGAACCAACTTACCTTAATAACAGACAGAGCATCCTGAATTGAGTCAAAGAAAAAAGTTATAGCAGTATATAACAGCTCAACAATTAATTTATCTTCAGTCTAAGAGTCTTAAATCACAAAAAAAAAAAAAACTGAAAAAATCAGTAATCCTCACTAAAGATTCCCCTTTATATATGGTTAGAAATACCATCAGAATTCAGAACCAAGGATTTAAGTACCTATAGACACTGGCCATGCCCACCATGTTGTACTGTACCGACAAGATATCGCACGATACGAAACCTGTGAGATGGCACGGGGTGTTTAAAAAAGCCCAAGGCGCACCTAGGCGCAAAGGGCTGTTAGAGCCTAGGCGCAAGGCACAAGGCGCAGGCGCGCGCCCGAGAAAGGTAAGGCGCACACTTTCATGGAATTTTGAAAAAAATCAAGAACTTCTTTACTATACTTTCTAATAATTATTAAGTAGCACTAAATACTCTTTAAAATCATATTATCACAATAAATATTCTACAACTACCCAAATAATCACGTTTTCGGAAGAAAAAAAATGAAGAAAAAAAATAAGCAAAGCAATATATATGATAATTTTAAAAAACAAAATAATACAGATAAAGTTAAGAACAAATTACCTTTTTATCTCCAAATAAAGGCCAGAATAAAGGTAACTAATAATTCAAAAACATATAGGAAACTTTGATGTAAAAAATATATAATTATAAGCACAAGATCATAAAAAAGTAACATGTATAAAAGTTTAAAGTTTTAAGCCAAAGATTATTAAAAGGGCATCATGATCATATGAAAGCTAAGTGTTCAAGGCTCCAAGCCAAATACGTCACACTAGAAATATTAATTAGTCGACATTCGGACGAGCAGGAGAGAGGGACGAGCGGAGAGGAGCGGAGAGATTTTGATGATTGTTTAGTGTTTAGATTATGTTAGTTTAGGATTTTGGATTTATTTTAGATGTTTCAACCTATTAGACCAATAAATATATGGATCCAAACCCATTAGAGTATATAGAACTAGATCTAAACTCGTTAGATGAAGAAGGCGCGCCTTGAGCGCGCCTTGAGCCTAGAGCTAGGCGCGCGCCTAGGCGGCCTAGGCGCGCGCCTTGGCAACCTCGCCCGCCTAGGGGCTGCGCCTAGGCGCTCGCCGGTGAGCCTAGCGCCTAGGCGCCTAAGGCGCTCAAGCCATGTTTTCTTTGAAATTAGTTAGTACTTACATCAATAAAGTGCAAAAAATTTAATAAATAAATATAATAAGCAAATAAAATATATTGGTGCCAAAGAAAATAAATATCTCACGCCATAGTGTGTCAGCACACAGGTATTTGAGTGAATAGCACAAATCGGCACGACACAGCACGCACCGTGTCGTACCGTGTCAGCAAGTGCTTGGCGCGATCCCATGCCACAACACTTAAATCCTTGACTAGAACACATCACTGATAGGATTTCATATTTTATTAATTTAAGGTGAAAGGTATAAATCATGTAAAGTGGGAGCAGGCATAAGTACAGCTATGCATTTGAGGAATGAATCCAAGGAAACACAAAAGCCACCAAGTAATGTTATTGCAAATGATAGGTGAAGGATAGCTTAAGAATCCAGCTTTCAATCTTCGAAACTGACAGCCCAAGAGTCTGCACTTGCAGCAAAGTTTGCAGAAGACGGCTTGCATTGTCTACAACATCACTTTACTAGGAAACCAGAAACCCACTTAGATTGGCAAAATAACAGACAACTGGACCCAATATTGTAAAGATTATTACACTATTTCCTAAGTGTTATAAATCATTAGTGTATGAAATGTTAGATATATCCTCCATGGAAATTGCTTTAAGTGAGCACCAAATTTTCTTCACCTTTCGAAGAACTTTATTATGCCTAGATAAGAAAAAACCTAACCTAAAGGTACAAGATAATAATGGCATTTTTGATAGAAAAATTGAATACAATATCCTTTACGAATTATCTTTCCAGATGAAGTCACAAAACAAACGCCACCGAAATGTGAAAGTGTGGAAGGCCTGAACCATAATTATTAGGAAGTTAATCACAAATGACCCATTTGCAGCCGGTATCACATTTTATCTAATATACCGGTTTTAGTGTCAATACGGGTTGAATAAGGATGATAGTATAGGAGTTGTTTTCAATGATAGGGCGTCCGAATTGATGATGGACTCGATCAAACTATCATCTAGAAAATTTAAACTTAGTGGGAACCAAATTTCATATTGTTGGAAAATCATTTTTTAGTTCATCAAGTGGCCATAAAATGAGTGAGGAAATGACAACCCATTAGTGCGGGAATCACCTATTCGAAACCCATAAGCAGATCTTTTTAAGCCTTTGGTTTCCTCCTTGCCATAGGTCAGATGGGTCCCCCACTCTCCCCAAGCATCCTAAATAAAATAAATAAAACCCACAAATTAAAAAAAAAAAATTTCCACCACATTATCGTCGCCGCGCTCACCACTGTCCAGATCCTGATCTGGATTGTTAAAAGAAATTTCAATCAAAACTTCAACTGATTGGATTGTCCTACAGCGTTAAACAAGAAAGCACCTCATATAGGCCGTTAAAATTGCCAATTTCTTGGTCACTTGATCACTAGGTAAATGATGCAGAAATCACAAATTTGGTCCCTAAGAGAATCAAATACTATAGATCATGTTTAAAAGTGTCCATCGTCAAATCAGATACCCGAACATAAAGAATGACTCTATAGCACCAAGGCCTTCGTGCTATTAATAGCACCCCAACCTAGCTCATATAATAAATCGGTAATTTTGCTATGTATAGCTTATAACTAAAATATGCACAAGCATAAACTCAATAACCAAATAAAGATAACAAGTGGTACAAGGAAGGATGTACGATTGTGAATACTCACATTCATAATGACAACATTTGCCAATACTTACGGAAGCAATAGTTCTGTTAATAACTTGGCGACATAAATCAAAAAAAATTCTAGCAATACGTCGTGGAGTAATTAAGTAACCAGAAATTTATCGCACATGTAAGATTTCGAGAAGGCAAAAACATACAATGGCCATGCAAATTAATAGTCCATATGGCAATCCCTGATCTTCAGTTTGATTCGATTGAAAACCTAATCCTTTCGTTGTTTTTTTTAAGAAAATTCTTTTAAGTTCATCAGAACAATAGTTCGAAATTTAGCCAAACTCCTACACAAAAAGGTTTCATTTGATGCCAATCCATAACTATGCACAAAAATCAGCTAGAAACTGAAATGGTCAGGTTTTAGTTAGAAAGGATCCGAGCCATCTGACAAAAAGTTTAGCTCTGGAGGATAGGCTAAACTAGTTTTTGATCAAATTTGATTCCTTAATGGACCATTTATATTATTCCACTTATCACATTTGATCTCTTTGACAGGCAAATCTATCATCGCAACCGAATGCTGCAACTTCATCTCATTTATTAATATGAAAAGCATTTAATTTGACGAGTAACAGATAATTTAAAAAGAAAGAACGTGACACAGCAAATTACTGGTGCTGCACAGAACTTCAGAACAGAAGGAACAAAAACTTCAGGAAGCAAAAACACCATTCAGATGCTCATTATTCAGTAACAGAAGAAGTTATTTGAATAAGGATCAAATATGTCAAAAGTAATCATGTTTATGCTGCTAAAAGCACCAACCTTCTCACCAGAAAAGGTAGCAACATGGTGATCTGCAACATCTATATCTACTGTCATTTTACCACCGTCAGAAATTTCAGAAAATCTTTCACCATTAGAAAGAGTTGCAGCCATCATTACTTGTTGTTCCAGAGATAAGATTGGCACAGTCTGCAATATAAATCGACATATCAGCTCCAATATGTCAAAACCAACTAGAAAAAGCATGAATAATGTTGTTGATCAAAACCAAAATAAAGTATTCTAAAGAGTTTTGCATGACAAGATTGAATATATGGTAAGCACTAATGCATCAGTGCAATATAGGTCATATAGCTTATATAGCTGTCATTTATGCTAAAAATGATCCGATATATTTATTGCTGGAGTCATGTTATAACCTTGAGTATATGCTTGGTTATTATCTGCAACACAGTGATATCTTATATTTGCAAGTTGATAACACATTCCCAACACAAAAATCAATAAAGTCATTGGTAAATAAGTCAAATTATTGCAGTGCGCTTCCCATCATATGCCTATTCCAAAAGTAAACCTAAGGGTTAACCTGGTCATACTAATACACTATGTTATCTGATCTCTATGGTACTAATGTCTCAGTGCAATACAGCCCGGGCATGTAAGTTAAGCCATGTAAAAATATTGGTCAAAGAGTCCTATCATCATGTTGAGAGCTAATTGTTCAACTCCTACTAGTCATATTATTTAATTCATTCATTTATAATCTTAAAGAAACTCCTCATGCTTATTTACAAAGACTAATTGTCAAAAAGACCATTTATGCTAAAAGCATTAATCTGCATTGCAGAAATAAATATTATCCCAAAAGAAGCATTTTGAAATGACAATAAGTTGATGTTAATAGTTACTTGAAAGCACATTAAAATAGCACAATGTGCATCAATAGTACCCTTAATGAAGCAATAAGAACTAGTGGTCAAGAAAATAATAAGATAAATAACATCACATGGTGGTATTGTAAGTCAAGTTAATAATTTCCAATTTACAGCTGCATTATATTACTGTAACATACAGGTTTTGACACATTTAACTTACCTTAGCACCACGTTTTCTTGCAGATGTTGATTGACCTTCTGAATCTGGTCCAACAAAGGGCTCTGGCTTTGGACAGCGCTCCACATAATGTGAATGCACAAGATTGTTGAAGTTTGCACGCATCTCTTCTCTTATAGATGCACTGGCTAGAAAGGCATGATTGTCAGGAAAGTCACAAGCAAGACTTATGATTATAAATTAGACTCATTGATGAGTTGGCTGTATATTTGAAAGGAGCCAAAACTTAAGGATAAATTAAAACTACTAGATGCTGATGATTCCATAGAGAACAATAAGTTCAGACCTTCGGTTGTTTTTGAGAGTGTTCGCTCCACAAGCTGGTCAAAAGTTAGCCTACCATTTTGAAGCAATCCCTCGAGAAGAACCTCACCCTGCAATAAGCAAAAAAGTTTTCACAGGCAGACTGACCACAGAGTCATAAGAAATCAGATGGTTCTCTATCTTAAAGATGCACTATTAATCAGGAGTAAATGTAATTTACTTCTGATTTTGGTTGCACAAAGGTTAGGGGAAAAAAAAAAAATCTTATCTCTGCCATTGCTATCATAAGAATTACAAGCTTTTGGGCTTTAGAAAATATGAACATGAGAGCCACAGTGCGAACCAAGGCCAGTAGGAACATACAAAAGTAGTGCAGTTGAACATCTTGTATGCCCTTAGAGATATTATTTTCTCTTATATTTTATCTAGCAACAATTAGGACCTTCCAATCTTAGTCCTTACTATAGAAATGTATTAAGTCACTAAGTCATCCACGAAGCCCACAAAAGATACATCTTTTTAAAAGAATCCTAGAAGTAGCAAGGAGCTACATCTTCAAGGGAAGAAATAAGGAGCAAATACATAAAGAAATGAATAGGGGCAACATTCAGAACATTCAGTATTATAAAAATTTATGTCTCAACTAAGGCTTATTTGTATCACAGGAAAATTTCTCTCCAAGGAAAGCCAGGATGTTAGTTCATCCTCTTACACATTTATATATACGTATGTCATGTATTTGAAAATGCATAAAGTCAATACGTCATTTATTTATAAAACCAACAAAAGATCCAACTTATATTTTGGTACTGAATTCATAACTTTTTGCTGCCCTGCTTCTGAATATAGAATACATAAAGCAGTTGAAAGTTTTCAGAGATATCAATTGTTTCAAATGGTACAGGAGCAAGAGGACTTGGTTCAAATCCCTGCAGCCCTACCTTTCATCAAATCTCAAAAAAACCCCAGCCATCGAATTCAAAATCTATAATCCATTAGAAGGACTCAAGTCCAGTAACGAGGGAGAGTACTGGATACAGAGCATACTGTGTATTAGTCTCAAGACTAGCAGCTTAAGGTTTTAGGGCTTGCTCCAATGCCAGAACAATTTATCCCCTGATAATATGTGCACTATGAGGATTTTCTTTAGCGATTGCATTGTAGGGTTTTAGCACCTCAGAAGGTCTTGGCACCACGATTCCTTAGGATCGCATATTTCACCTACAAGGTAATTTAACTTATTCTGGGAAATTGGAAAATGACTTGGAAGCCAAATATAGTATGCCTTCCTAGACATTTGATCATACCCTTCATCAACCATAATGCTGCAAGCTTCTTGAGTAAAAAAAGGGGCATGTTTGGATGCATGAATATCTTGATTTAACTAAGTAAATAAAGAAAATATGTAGAATAAGTTTAAAAAAAAAGAAAGAAGATAGAGACTTTTCTCTTTGCCAGAGGTTAATGGATCTTCTAAATGGGAAGATCTCCCATATGCATAATACGCATATCAGCTGACCAAGCCTCATTCTAATTGTTTTGTTTCGAAGCTGGAGGCCGGTTCATCCTATTCAAATATTCATGAACCAGAGAAACTAAATACTGTTCAGAATATCTCCTCTATTTACTCAAAAAGAATGCGACGATTGGTTTATGGGCAACATAATTCACATATCTTCTACATCATTTTATCCGTAACATCACTAATTACCTAGCAAGTGAAATGCTCCATCCTGAAATATATCATCATTATGATTAACTTACGTCAATCTCCACGATCAAAATCACAAAATAAACTCCCACACCCCCAAGTTATCATCAAATAACCTGACCGACAACGGCAACAATTAGACGACGCAAAGCAAATACCGATCACCGACCTCATGACCCAAGTCGTCCTTCACGACCGCGAGGAACTTGGGGAAGCGCATCCGGTGGAGGATGTTGTCGAAGAGGGCAATGTATTGAGTCACCGTCTTCTCCGTGCTCCCTATCAAACATATCAAACCACCAAAAACCATCAAGTCCTAATTCTTTTTTTTGTTTTTGTGAAGTTGGAGGAACTAGGGTTTTGGAGGGGGGGATTGGGACCTGGTCGGAAGGTGGAGAAGGCCTGGACGCAGTTGTGCTGGATGAGGACGAGAAGGCAGTTCTTGGCCTGGGAGATGGAGAGCTGCGTGAAGCGGACGACTTCTTGGAGGGGGAGCGCGCCGCGGCGGAGAAGGCAGGTGCATACCTTCTGCGGTGGGGAGGAGAGGATGAGAAGAGTAGGTTAGGGTTTGAGAGAAGACGGCGATGAAGAGGAGGGGAGGGATTACAGCGACGAGGTCGCCGAAGTGGGCGGTGATGAGGTGGACGGCGAGCTTGAGGCCGTTTTGGCCCACCATCGCTTCTGCTTCTTTTTGGTAGCGGTTTGGAGTTTGGAGACTTGGGAGCAGTTGCTGCCGCTGCTGCTCGTCGGCTCGGCGTTTTTTCGGTTTATTTGAGGGGGCGGAGAGGTGGGAGGAAGGGGCGGGAGGTTTTATACGCCGGACAGTCCAGCGTGGCAGAAGGGGTAGAAGAAATAGGGATGTAAAACGGGCGAGGCCGCCTCTGGTCTAGGGGTGGAAACGAGCCGAGCTCGAGCGAGCTAACCTCAGCTCAAGCTTGGCTTGAAATTAATTTCGAGCCTAAATTTAGGCTCAAGTTCGGCTTGAAATTAATTCGAGCCGAGCTCGAGCGAGCCTAACTTCGAGTCGAGCGAGCTCGAGCTCTAAACGAGTCGCTTGAAATTCTTAACATCATACAATCTATAGTTTAATTTTTATAAAATATTATCTAAAATTTGATACAAAAAATATCTAATAGTTCAACATTCAAAATGAATGCATAAAATGCGGTATTATAATATTAAAAAAAATAGGGAAAGCGACTCTGCGAGCAAGTGAAAGAGAGAGGGAGAGAGCAATTAGAGTAGAATTTTATTGGTTTGGTTTTGTAGGTCAGCAAATATACCCAATAATCTAAACTCTATACACATATGATTAAAATATATAATATATATTATTATATATAATTAATATGGAGTCCGGCTACTATACTATCGATAGTACCAAGTACTTTGTGCTATCGAATTTTTCGCCGTTAGATCTATCCTTTTGATCATTTCTACCCGTTAGATCAGACTATTCAATCAACCGTCTACTCAACCATTGGGGACCACTATCATCCTAACAGCACATCCCTTCATCCAAGAGCCGAAAATCTAATAGCACCAAGTGCTTGGTACTATTATCTAATAGCCTAATTAAGCTACTATACTATTAATAGCATAGTAGAGTATAGTAGCTTAATTAGGCTATTAGATAATAGTACCAAGTACTTGGTGCTATTAAATTTTCGGACCTTAGAAGAAGTGATGTGCGGTTAGGATGATAGTGGTCTCCGGTTAGGATGATAGTGATTTTCTAGGGTTGAGTGAGTGATTGGTTGAATAGTATGATCTAACAGGTGGAAATGGTCAAAGGGGAAGATCTAACGGCGGAATACTCGATAACACCAAGCGTTTGATACTATCAATAATGTAGTAGCCGGACTATATATATATTCGAGCTTTTCAAGCCTAATTCGAGCGAGCCCGGTAATACTCAAGCTTGGCTTGAAATAAATTTCGAGCTTTTTTTTCTGTTCAAGCTCGGCTCATTTAATTTCGAGTCGAGCTCGAGCGAGCCGAATATCGAGCCGAACGCGAGTCGAACACGAGCCGGCTCGCTCATTTGCCAGCCCTACTCTGGTCTGGCCTAAGGCCGGGCTGCAGCACGACACAGGTGCCGTGGCACCTCTGCCGCCTGACCCGGCCAAAATTTTCGAGCTGTGCTGGGCATCCCTTTGGGCCTGACAGCCCGGCACAGCGCGGCCCAACAATGGCCCGGACCGTGCCGGACCAAGGATAGGTCCGCAGTACGCTACGGCACGAGCAACTTGGGCCGTGAACCGGCCGGACTAGCACAATCCGAACCCCACTTGGGCCTTGGGTCTTAGGGTCTGAGGTCCTGAAAAGAAGTGCTTGTCAGGAGCTCTCCTCCCAACAGACCGTGGGAGGAGTGGTTTTGGTCTAATGGACTAAACAATTTTAGTTCATTCCACTAAAAACCTCTCTCAATTCATCTGTTTTTAAAAAATAATAATAATAATTTATATATTTTTTCTAAAAAATTTAAATATTGTTATTTTATAATTATTTTTATAAATTTAAATTTTTATCAAAATATCAATTTAAATAGAAATAATGTCACGCCCCGCCGGCCCTTTTACACCAACTAGGTGGAAAGGATAACCGCACGGGCGCATGCCCCAGACCCGCCGAACGGATAGAGTCTTTTCTACCCGCCCAAGGCGTCACAACACAAGCTTATCCACAATGTTCCAACTAGAAAAGGAGTACAAGAGTTGCACAAGGAAAGCAAGTTCTACTTCTATTACATCAAATGGCACAATTTACATGTCCAAATTTTTTCTTTTCTTTCTTTTTCATTCCATACACTATGTTCCAAAACGATGGAATATACAATTTTCATACATAAAAATAAAAATCTCCTATGCTATCATAATCCAAAACTAGGGGTACACTCTAAGTATCACCAAAATGGAAGGGCCGCTATCTAGAGAGCTAAACCCTTGCCTCGCTCCGCCGCCTCACTCGCGGAAGGACCTGAAAAATGTGGGGTGAGAACTATAAACATAGTTTCCAGTGGGTAAGGCCACCCAAGAGAGAAGCTCGACCCACCAGGTCCAAAGAAACATCATATGCATATGTTAGATCACAAATAACTATGCAAGATATATTTACATGCTAGTAAATAAATATAAAGGATGCAACCAAATGAAATATAATTTATCATTCTCTCCTAGGTTCATCCTATATTCCACATTGACTAAGTTCAATTACTAGTCATTTACTTATGGTTTTGGAATCGCCGTCTCACCATAATTGTCCCAACATTCGAGGAGTGAACTCGTCACCTCCTAGTTCGAGTAGCGAACTCGTCGCATACTCGGGATAGCAAAATCGTCGCATACCCCATCTCAACACCGCCATCACATGGCATGGGTAGCGAACTCGTCGCATACCCGGGATAGCAACCTCGTCGCACATCCCATCTCGACACCGCCAACTCATGGCGTGGTAGCGAAATCGTCGCATACCCGGGATGGCAAAATCATCGCACATCCCGTGTCGGCACCGCCAACTCATGGCATGGTAGCGAAATCGTCGCCTACCCGGGATAGCAAAATCGTCGCACATCCCGTTGTTCACGTTTTCTTCACTTGCCAACCTAAGTCTCATGACCTTAGGTTCAAGTCATAAAGCCTCACCTATATTCAATGACACTAGGTTTACTTCTCATTCTCAACCTAGGTTCCATGATTCTAGGTTCCAATCTCATGTCCAACCTATGTTCAATGACATTAGGTTTCGATCATACATGTTCCAACCTATGTTCAATAACACTAGGTTTCAATTATACATGCAACCATACAACAAGTATAAATAATTGAGTTATACTTGAATTCTATATCATGCAATAGGATCTCATTGCTCTTCCTATCATGAATTTACCTTTGCCAACATGCAAGATCTAGGGTTCACAACACATACCATTTTATTTTTTAAAATGGATATTTATCCTAGACATGGAAGTGACCTAATCACTTCGGTAAACACAAACCTACCTCAAGAGCTTCCAAATTCTTGTATTTTTCAAGCTCCTAAGTGTCCAAGCCTTGAGTTCTTGTTTCAACCCAAGCTTCTACAAGAAAACGGTTCGTTACTCATTACGAATCCTAAATTCAACTCAAAATGTGAAATCAAGTGTTCCAACATGATTTTCTATGCCTCAATTGTAATTCCCGAAGGTCCAAATATTTTTAGAACCTCCCAAGGCAAAAACCCTCATTTGACCTAGGTTTCACATGCATGCATGTAAAACCCTCAAATTTCTTGGCCAATCTCCACATTTTGTGTTTTAGATTGCCTAGGGTTCCCAAAAATCTCATAACAAAGGATAAAATTCAAGGTTTAAACCCAAAACGTGAGGTACTAACCTTAATCACGAAATTCCCAAGTTTCTTCTTGCCCCAAGAAGCTTCTTTTCTCCTTTGGAAGCTTTTTCCAAGATCAATCCACCATTTTCTCCAAGTTTTGGAGAGATCTCTAGAGAGAGAAAGTGGAGAAGATGAAGAGGAGAAGTGGAGAAGAAAGTGACTGAGAAATGGGAGTGTTCCCTGCATTTCTAACACCCCCACGAATGTGAAAAGACCAAATTGCCCTTCTCCACACTTAACACTCTCAACCAGCCCAAACTGGGCACTGTATACCGGTATGTGCATGTGCATACCGGTATAGCCCGGAGATTCCGCAGAACCCGAGAGCTGGATTTACTGTTTCGACCATCACATACCGGTATTCCTCTTCACATACCGGTATACGGTGACAGTTCCGGTATTTTCCGGAGAATTCCGCAAAACCCGAGAGCTGGGTTTTCGGTTTCAACATGGCATTTCGGTATACTCATCACATACCGGTACTAATCACTTCAGTACCGGTATTAGCTTCACATACCGGAATCCAAATGCAGAATTTACAACATCTGTAGTTTTAACTTATCGAAATCCGTTTTCACGCCTCTTTTGTGCCGAAAACACTCTGCACAAGTCTCAAACAGGGCCGAAGCCTCACCCATAGCCTCACATGCTATTTTTTCCCCGAAACTCCACAATTTGTAGAAGTTCGGTACGGTGCACTGAAATTCAGTGTACTACAAATAATTTATTATTTATATTTTTAAATAAGCTAAATTATAGAAAACTCCCTGTCAATACCCACATTTTCATTTTCCCCCCTAACTTTTGAAAACCTACATTTGCCCTCTTAAAAATTGAGAAATGTTCACTTCGGCCCCTGCCGTCAGTGTTCCATTAGGATTCCGTTTATATCCTATTATTATATTTTTTTATACCCAAAATACCCTTGAAACCCCTATCTCACTCCTCTTTCCTCACCGACATCCTCGGCCGCGCCGTCTCGCTCTCCTCCGCCGCCTCACCCTCGCTCTCCCCCACCTCTCTGTCCATGCCCACTCCGATCTTCTCCCTATAGTCGCCGAAATGGGGCGAGGGAGCAGGTAGAAGAAACGGAGTCGGAGCTAGGGTCGAGGGTGGCGCGAAAGACGGGGGAGGAGAGGCTACGGATGAGCAGGATTGGGGAGGAGACAAAGAGGATGAGGGGCAATTTGGTCATTTTGTCATCAGAGTTAACACCGTACCCCCTGTGAACATTTTTTATTTTTTAAGGGGACAAAGTGTAGGTTTTTGAATGATATGGGGGAAAGTAAAAAATCAGATTTTGACGGAGGGTTTTCTGTAATTCAACCTTTTAAATATTATATATTTTTTAAAAAAACTAAAAATAAAAACTTTAAGGGTTCGGTCCGGAGCACGGCCCGTGCCTTCCAGGCCGCAGGCTTGGTAGCTCCGGCTCGAGACAGCACAGCCCGGATTTGAAGCCGAGTCGGGCCAGGCCGGCCCCTAGCCCGTTTCGGCTCGGCTAATGTGCCCACATTACACCCTTAGGTAGATAGTAATAAGTGCTATCAACGAGCCAAATGCCAACGAGCTTGAGGTGGGTGGAAAGGTAGGAAGAAAAGACGAGAGGTTTTATACACTGGACAGTCTAGTGTGGAGCAAAAAAGGTAGATAGTATTAGGGCAATCAACGAGCCGAACATTAGCGAACTCGGCCAATTCGTATTTACTCATTTATTAAACGAGCCGAATACAAGCTGACATCATGATGCGTTAAAATATCAAGTTGAAAAATTTAGATCGTATTCAGCTTATTTATTAACGAGTCGAAACAAGTTGACACGCGAACAACATGTTTGATTGTCAGTCCTACTAATAGGTGAAAAGTTGAAAAAAATTCAAAAATTAGAATCTTAATCTAATAATTAAAATTCATAAAATATAGGTCCCTTTACATTTGGTTGGCCTAAAATCTAAATACTAGAAATTTGTATATATCTATACTATACATAAAAGTACGTACTTCAAATTAAGGTCTGTCGACAAACCCTTTTTTTGTGGAAAAAGAATTTTGGTTCCTTTTTGTTCTTACGCAAAACAAATAACTAATGAAATAAACTTTAATTCCTTTTTTTCTTTAATGAATAATATTTTCTATTAAATAGTTTTATATCACTCAATATCTTTTATTTTGAAGGAGAATATTTAAATATTATCTCAATTAAAGGAGAATATTTAAATATTATCTCAATTCTATATACTAATATTAATTTTTTATTGATTAATATTAACTTTTTATTAACTTTTTATTGATTGCAACCAATAATCAAATTTAAATTTAATTTAAATTTAATTTTAAATATATATCTAAATTTTAATTTTATTTAATTTTAAATACTCATTTCATCTAAAATTCAAAGTTAAAATTTAATTAAATAATTTAAATTTAAATCTATAAATTTTTAAATTAAAATTAAAATTTGGGTTTAAATCGTGAACTATTATAATATTTTGAAATTTGATTGTCACCTTGTTGAGCTCCTTATAATCCATGCACAACCGCAATAATTCATCATTATTCTATATAAATAGTTTCGGAGCTCCCCAGGGAAGACATTAGGCTTGATGAAGCCCTTCTCTAGCTTGTAATTGAGCTTTAAGCTTGCTCAACTTTATCGGTTCCATACGACAAAGAGCCTTAGAAATAGTCGTTGTCCTGGGAACCAAGTCTATCACGAATTCGATCTTCCAGTCTGGTAGCATTATTGATAATCTCTTTGAAAATACATCTGGGTACTTTTAGGCTACTGGGATGCCCTCGAGTATCAGAGTCTCAGTTCGATCCTCCACCACAATGGCCAAATAGGCCACGCATCCTCCATTGATCAACTTCTTGGCTCGAGAAGTGGAGACTGTCATAACAAAAAAGCAAGCTCCTGCAACCTCACTAGACGAACTGTTTTTTCCCAGGTTCTTGAAAGATGATGATTCGCGACTCTCGCAATCAATAGTGGCATAGTACCACGAGAGCCAGTCTATCCCTGATTGTGACCTAGTACCACGAGAGCCAGTCTATCCCAACACAATATTGAAACCCTCCACCTGCCTCAACACCAACAAGTCCACCGGCATAATCCAATCACCTATCCACACCGAATAGGCGGGGCAATAATCGGTGCCATAGAATGCGTGGTCTGGAACTTAAACCCGCTTAGTGCTCATGGCCTCTAGGATCTCAATTCCATGTGTAGTAGCAAAGGGACGTGATGCACCTATATCGAATAAGCTCTACATCTTATATAATTTAGCAAAATTATACCTGCGACGACGTCGTCGGCTGCCGGCTCGTCCTCCACCTAAGTGGCAAATATTCACCCACTCGATGCCTGTCGTTACCGCTCGTGCTCTCCCAAAGCAAAGGGACGCCTATCCAAAGGAGAAGCAGAAGGTGCCCCTGAATATTGCCTCGGGGTGGATAGAACCAAAGCAATGGATGAGACGGTGATGCACCCTGTAGCAATCCACGGACATATTGCCTAGCTGGCCACACCTGAAGCATCTCCCCTCCTGATGCTCACGCTGTTGAGGCCGATAGGTCCCGCCACAGATCACGCATCGGGCCCGAAGTTGAGGGGCATAGGACCCATGCGACTGCGACTATGGGCACGGGTGCTTGGGAGGCCGCTTCGAATTTCATTGGCCCCCCAAACCGCCCGAGGACTGCTTTCTTTTCCTTCTCCCTGCCTTTCTTGAAGGCCTTGCGCTCCTGGCGCACTACGACCTCACCGGGCTCTACCAATCGGGCGTGGTCTACCACTGCCCAAAATGTCTGTAGGTCGAGCAGTTGGACCTTTGTGTAGATACCCAGTTGAAGGCCCCGCTAAAGGGATCGAGCTTTGTCCACCTCATCCAGGCGAATGGGATGCAACTCAAAATGCAGGAGAACTCCTGCTCATACTCCTGCACTATGCGGTTCCCCTGACGGACTTTCTTGAAATTATCCTCTATTTGTTGTTTGGCACTGTCGAGAAAGTGCGATGCAAAAAGGAGTTCTCGAAACTCCTCCCACATCTGAGATGGCAAGGGGACGTCGGATCGCTTGCTCCTCTCCATCTTCCACCACTTGTGGGCCATTGTCCAAGCAGTGAATGGCCAAGTGGACCTTATCTCGTTCTGGTATAAGGAGGTCCTTGAACAACTTCTCCATGGTGTCGACTCATGACTCGACCACCAATGGATTGTTGCCTTCGCCGCTAAAAATTGGCAGGTTGAACTTTCTTAAGTTAGAGCACACACATTGTGGATATAAAAGAGTATCAGAGTATCAACATCTAAAATTAAGATGATTACACATACATTAAACTTCTGAAATTAACTATTACAGGTCTGATCATTTTATAAGCCTTCCAAAATAGTACATGTATGCCATTCACAAAATTAGGGTGTTCTCTAGACCCACTCACTCAACTCTAACTACTCTGTGACACCCTTGTCGCAATCCCGCACCTCACCGGTGGTAATAGAATCTGAAAAGGGTAAATAACAATAGGAAGAGAATTTTAGATAAATTTTAAATGGGTGCAACCGCCAAAAGTGGTGCTTTACACTTACTCAATCCATAGGAGACATTAGTAGACAATAATAAGAGGCAATATCTATTTCTACAATAGGAATGCAATAAACTAAGTTACAACTACAATGCCTCACATATAGAACGATATGCCATAATGCTACTATGTCATTGTGTGACGCCCCAACTTCCCAGGGGGTCACCCATCCTAGGACTACTCCCGTCCTAGCACGCTTAACTCTCTCAACCTCTTCGGCCTATCCACCACCGAAAATGCTTAAGCCGGGTTGAGAGTTTAACCCTATTATATCTCATATATAGGACTAATCTGGGGTCTCACAATCTCCCCCCCTTTAAGCCCTGACGTCCTCGTCAGGCTCAGACTCACAAGTACCAGGCGATGTGAGACGTCTCGCTAGCCTGTCATTCAGACCCGGCTCAGCCGAGACCCATCTCACACTTCCGGCTGGTAATTGGCTCTGATACCAACTGAGACGCCCCAACTTCCCAGGGGGTCACCCATCCTAGGACTACTCCCGTCCTAGCACGCTTAACTCTCTCAACCTCTTCGGCCTATCCACCACCGAAAATGCTTAAGCCGGGTTGAGAGTTTAGCCCTATTATATCTCATATATAGGACTAATCTGGGGTCTCACACATTGGTTATATATTTACTTAATCTATCTCATTCAATTTTTTTGTCTTTAACCAACTTATTAGTTTGGTTTTATTTTTACTAAACACCTCATAGTGAGTCGAAACTGTCGGTATCCCTCCAATCGGTATCTCACGAAGAGTCAAATGGTCTGTCGGCACTCCATTCGGTAAGCGCTTGGTGTCGATTGGACTGTCAACATCACCAAGTACCCAATTTGACACTTCCGGAAGGTCTTAATATGTCCCACAATAACACCCTAAGTTTATGACTTTTAGGGTTATACACAATATCATGTACCTGCTCTCTTACTCTCTAGTTCAAGAGTGGCCTAGAGTTCATATGTCACTATATTTCACTTCGTAGATTCCAACCTAAGTTAAATACCACTTGTTTTACCTATACAACAAGGTTCACATTACACGTATATGCACATGTCAATATATTCATTTTAACATAAAAATGGGTAAAACCCTATTTCCTAGATCAAATGCACATATGATATTTTGACCCCCTAACTCCCCTAGTATGCAACTAAAATCACATTTAGTTCATTTGTCAACTATAATGCATGTTAATAATCCAAGAAAACTATAGATAAAGGGGAGATCAAATCTTTTTTGGTGATATTTTTCATATTTTTTTAGATCTTCACAAGTGAGGCTCTTTGTTCTCTAAAGATCTTCAAGAAAATTTCTAAATAGAGTTCTAACAAAGTTAGAACATCAAAAATCCCACATTTGGAGAAACTCTAAAATAAAACCCCAAAATACTAACTCATATCTCCTCTTCTAGTAAGGAAAATGTAGAGGAGATGGCTTCTTCTCCCTCCCAGAGCTTCCTCTTGAACCTTTTGATTTTCCTCAAGCCTTCCAAGAGATGGATCACCAAGCTTTTCAATAGAGGAAACCCAGGATTTTCTCTTTATAGAGAGAGAAAAGAGAGAGAGGGAGTGAAAGAGTAGAATAGAAGAATGGTAAGAATTTTGGCTGTGATTGGGTATTTATAGAGGTGCTACAATTGCAGCTAAAAACCCTAATCAATTCTAATTACAATCAACCAAAATTTACTGTTCGTAGAGCTAAGTACCGGTGCATGGATTCCAGTACCGGTATGCAGCTCAATTGTTCTAGTACTCCCGGCTAGTTACGCAACCCAAACGCTGTTCTCCACATTTTCTATTGTGTATCAGTACCCATCTGAATTAGTACTGGTACTCGTCTGAATTAATACCAGTACTTGGGCAAGTTCCACAAAACCCGAAGGCTTCTCCAGCCTCTACACAGTTGAGTGTCAGTACACTAGTCCAATACCGGTACACTAGTCTAATACCGATACTCTATGTAAATCTGCAGTTTTGCAAATTTGACTCTCTGAAATATGTTTTCACACCGTTTTCACTCCGAAAATACTTAATTGTTTCTCAAACGCCATTGGGGCTATCTAAGTAGTCTCTATTGCTATTCTTCACTAGAACTCTATTATTTGCAAAAGTTCAAAGCATTACAGTACTCCCACAGTACTATACCTATATCATACTTACTATTCGTGATCTATTTGTTTGTTCATGGCAGATATTGTTGAAAGCATGCTAGCTAAAGTTAAGCGTGGACGTGATGACATATGGACTAGTAGCAGTAGTGACTCTTGTGTTGGCCAACCGTCATGGTATATTCTAGAGATGATACTTGGTTGCTTACTACAACTATTGTTGTTGACTATAATGCATGGTGATTAGTTGATATATGCTATGCCCCCCTATCATTGGCGGATCTATTGTTTGGTCAGTGGGGTCTATTAACCCCACTGACCAAACCAATGAAATGGCCTTACAGGCCATTGATAAATACTTGACCCCACTTGGGGTCCAAAGTTGACCCCAAAGTGGGGTCAACAAATGCCAAATGGTAGTCAAGTTACGTTTCTAGTCCCGTTTGGACTAGAAAACGTAGCAGTTCCGTTGGGATAAAAAATAATAATAATAATAATAATAATAATGAAAAAGAGAAGTACACAGAGTTTTCTTTTATTTTTTAAAACAAGGAGCTTTGTTAACATAAAACTATCTTTCTGTTTACTCTTTTTATATTTATATTTAATCTAATTAATATATCATTAGAACTTCAAAGGCCAAATACAGCTCCGCTCTAGTGCTCACTAAATCTCTTTCCACCTATTTTTCTAATTGAGTTGCAAAATAGGTATATTAATTGATCTTAATTTACTTTTTGTAATTAAAAATTTATTATTTTTAAATGTGAATAGTAATTACTTTGAGTTGTTATAGTACATAAAAATGTAATTAGCCTATTAATTGTTTCTAGTTAATTGTACTTAGTTATTATTGTTGTTTGTAGATAAAGATTATCAATTTATTATTCTATTTTTTTTTGTGTAAATTGACCTATGTAGTACACTGAATTACAGTGCATCGTACTGAACTTCTACAAATTGTAGAGTTCTAGTGAGAAAATGGCATAAGAGGCTATGTGTGAGGCTTCGACCAAGTTTAGGACTTATGCGAAGTGTTTTCGGCGCAAAAGAGGCGTGAAAACGGACCTCGATAAGTTAAAACTGCAAAATTGGTAAAGTCTGCACTGGATTCCGGTATGTGAACTCCAATACCGGAATTGGAGCTTGGTATACCGGTATGTGAGGAGGGTATACCGGAATGCCAGGAGAAACCGAGAAACCCAACTCTCGGGTTTGCGGGATTCCTTGAGGGTATACCGGTATGCGAAAATGGGATACCGGTATGTGATGTTCGAAACAGTGAGCCTTGCTCTCGGGTTTTGCGGAATCCCTGAGGTATACCGGAATGTGTACCCGTATACCGGTATGCAAAATGCACATACCGGTATACAATGCCCAGAGTGGGCTGGGTGTTGTGTTTTGATTGGAGAAGGGCATTTAGGTCTTTTCACATGTCATGGGGTATTTGAAAGGCAGGGAACACTCCCCCTTTCACAGGACCTTCTTCTCCACACTCCCCTCCCTCTCCTCTCACTTTCTCTCTCTAGAGATCTCTCCAAAAGCTTGGAGAAGTGGTGGATTGATCTTGGAAAAGGCTTCCAAAGGAGAAAAGAAGCTTCTTGGTACAAGAAGGAGCTTGGGGATTTCGTGATTAAGGTTAGTACCTCACGTTTTGGGTTCAAACCTTGGATTTAATCCTTTGAAATGAGGTTTTTGGGAACCCTTGGCAACCTAAACCACAAATGGTGGTTGTTTGGCCACGAAATCTAGGGTTTGGCTTGCATGCATGCAAACCCTAGGTAGAATGAGGGCTTTTGCAATGAAGGGTTCTAAAAATATTTGGACCTTCGATAATTGCAATTGAGGCATAGGAAATCATGTTGGAACACTTGATTTCGCATATTGAGATGGATTTAGGGTTCGTAATGACTAACGAACAATTTTCTTGTAGAAGCTTGGGTTGAAGCAAGAACTCAAAGCTTGGACACTTAGGAGCTTGAAGAGTACAAGAAATTGGAAGCTCTTAAGGTGGGTTTTATGGTTACCGAAGTGATTAGGTCACTTCCATGTCTAGGGTAATTATCCATTTAAGAACAAAATGGTATATGTATGTGAACCCTAGGACTTGCATGTTGGCAATGGTAGAAATCATGATGGGTAGAACAATGAACTCCTATTGCATGATATGAATATTCAAGTATAATTCAATTATCTATACTTGTTTTATGGTTGCATGTGAGAATCTAACCTAATGTTATTGAATATAGGTTGGAACATGTGAGATGTAAACCTAGTGTCATTGAACATAGGTTGGACATGTGATTGGAACCTAGAGTCATGGAACCTAGGTTGGTAAATGAGAAAATAAGCCTAGTGTTATCAAACATAGGCGAGGCTTAGTGACTTGAACCTAAGATCATGAGATTTAGGTTGGCAAGTGAGAAATGTGAACGACGGGATGTGTGACGATTTTGCTATCCCGGGTAGGCGACGATTTCGCTACCATGCCATGAGTTGGCCATATTGAGACGGGATGTGTGACGATTTTGCTATCCCGGGTATGCGACGATTTCGCTACCATGCCACGAGTTGGCGGTGCCGACATGGATGTGCGACGATTTTGCTATCCCGGGTGTGCGACGATTTCGCTACCGCGCCATGGATTGGCGGTGTCGAAGGGGGTATGCGACGATTTCGCTATCCCCGAGTATGCGACGATTTCGCTACTCGAATAGGAGGTGACGATTTCACTCCTCGAATGTTGAAACAACTATGGTGCGACGGCCATTCCGCAACCATAAGTAAATGACAAGTAAAAGAACTTAGTCAATGTGGAATATAGGATGAACCTAGGAGAGAATGATAAATTATGTTTCATTTTGGTTGCATCCTTTATGTTTATTTACTAAGCATGTAAATATTGTTGCATAGTTATATATATGATCTAACTTATGCATGTGGTATTTCTTTGGACCTGGTGGGTCGAGCTCTTCCCTTGGGTGGCCTTACCCACTGGGAACTATGTTATAGTTCTCACCCCCCATTTTCCCAGGTCTTTCCGCGAGTGAGGCAGCGGAGCGAGACAAGGGTTTGGCTTTGTAGATAGCGACCCTTCCATTTTGGTGATACATAGAGTTGTACCCCGAGCTTTGCACTATGATAGCATAGGGGATTTGTATTACATGTATAAACTTTGTATATTCCATATTTTGGAACATGTTGTATGGAATGAAAAGAAAAAGTTAGCATGTATAATTGTGGAATGTGATGTAATAGAAGTAGAGCTTTTATGGTTGATGCTTTCCTTGTGCAACTCTTGTACTCCGTTCCTAGTTGGAACATTGTGGATAAGCTTGTGTTGTGACGCCTTGGGCGGGTAGAAAGGACTCTATCCGTTCGGCGGGTCTGGGGCATGCGCCCGTGCGGTTATCCTTTCCACCTAGTTGGTGTTAAAGGGCCGGCGGGGTGTGACAGACTGAGGTGGTATCAGAGAATAGAAACGGTCTAGGTTGACCTAAGAAACCCTAGGATGGAAATGACCTAGGAGTGTAGGCTCGTGAGTGACGAGATCTTTGATTTGGCGAAAGATAAGTGATTGGGTTATGTCCTTATGCCTCTAGTTGGAAATAGAGGTAGATTCGAGGTGTGTCTTATTCTTCACCAAGTGTGTTCATGTTGGCGGCCGACAACATGAAAACCAAGTGAGGGGAATAAGGACCCTTGTGTGACTTTCGCCTAGATTGGGTTCACGTTTATTTTCGTGAAATGTTATGTCGCAAATGACTTTGAATGTCATGAAATGACCAAAGTCCTTGTGTTTTCAGGATAATGGTACGTGGACGGCCTCCTAAGAGTGCTGGGCCCGGAGGATCGGGCGCGGCTCCCGAACAACTCGGGGAGGGCGAGAACTCGGCTCTTCGTAATGAGTTGACCGAGTTGATGGGCGTGGTTCGGCAACAGGCCGAAGCCATGCAACGACAGGAGGAGCAAATTAAAAGGCTCCAAGACGAGATGGCGCAGCAGACGGCTGCGACTAGGGAGGAGAGAACGGGAGTACCCCCGGCCTCTGCTTCGGCACCGGCCGAGGAGGTGACACCGGCGCCAGCCGTGGTGCCACCTGCGCCACCGGTTGTAGCCGAGGGGTCGGGTGCCCCTATACCCGATTCCGACATGGAGGATACGGAGCGAGAGCGCGCGCTTGCGGCTCTAATGAGGTTCAAAAAGTTCAACCCGCCTATCTTTAGCGGGGAGAACGTAGATCCGTGGGACGTAGAAACATGGATCGACGCTATCGAGACGCTCTTCGAGGACCTTTATACCTTGGAGAGGGACAAGGTGCACCTCGCCGTTCATTGTCTAGAGCGGTCGGCGAAGGTGTGGTGGAAAGGGGTTCGGCGTGATCGACTCCCTAGCCTTCCACCACCGTCGTGGGAGGAGTTTTGGGGCATGGTGTTCGCCACCTACTTCCCCGATAGTGAGAAAAGAAAGCTACAGGAGAGGTTCCGCAAGTTAAAGCAGGGGAACCGCTCGGTACGCGAGTACGAGAGGGAGTTCTCGTACATCATTAATTGCGTGCCGCACGTTGTTCGCGGGGAGCTAGACAAGGTTGATTGCTTCGTGCGCGGACTTCGACCGGATATCTTTCGGGCGGTGCACGCCCTTAAGTTGCGGACCTTCGCGGAGGTCTTGGACCGTGCTCTTTGGGTGGAGCACGGGAATGCTTGTGCGCGCGAGGAGCGCGATTCTTGGGAGAAAGAAAAAAAAAAAAAAGGGAAGAAGCGACCGGCGGGTGGCTCGGGTGGGCAATCTAGCTCTAAGCGGCCCCCGAAGCACTCGCAATCCCAAAATCAGCCTCGAGGGTCCCGACGGAACCGACCCCCGACCCCGTGCCCGATTTGTAGCGGCCCCCACGCCCCTCAGCAGTGTGAACATCGTGAGGGCCGGTGCTACAAGTGCGGACAGCAAGGGCACCTGCGGTACAACTGTCCGATGGATGATGGCCGAGCACCGTCATCGGCATCGGCATTTGCATCGCCGAGGCAGCTTGCGGGCATCCCACCCGCGGCGATGTCGGCAGGCCGAGCACAGCCGCCGAGACCAGTGGAGGGCCAGCGGCCGGCACCCAGTGGACGAGTATTCGCCTCGCAGGTGGAGGAGCCTGCTACTCAGGAGGACGTCGTGGCAGGTATTGTGTTGATTAAAGGCATTCGATGTAGAGCTTTGTTTGATACAGGTGCATCGCATTCATTCATTGCTCGATCATTTGCTATAGCACATGGAATAGAAATCATAGATGCCACACATGCAAGAACGGTACAAGTACCCGAACACACTTTTTGTGTACATCACGCGTGTATGGGTTGTCCTGTGAGGATAGAAAATTGGATCATGCCAGCTGACTTGCTGGTATTAAATCGAATGAATGAATACGATTTGATCCTAGGAATGGATTGGCTCTCTAAGTATCATGCTACTATCGATTGTGAGAGCCGGATAGTGAAGTTTAAAGAACCCGGGCACACAGAGTTTGTGTACCGTGGGTGTAAGAGTTCGCTCTTTGCTTCAATGGTGTCCACGTCGCAAGCAAGAAAGCTCATTGCTAGTGGTTGCATTGCCTACTTGGCGACGGTAGTGGATGACCGTAAGGAAGTGTTGGGGCTCGAGGACATTCCTATAGTCCAAGAGTTCTCGGATGTGTTTCCGACGGAGTTGCCCGGAATGCCACCGGATCGGGAAATAGAATTTGTGGTAGATTTGCTCCCGGGTACGGCGCCGATCTCTAAGGCCCCGTACAGGATGGCACCCGCGGAGTTAAAGGAATTAAAAGCACAATTGCAAGATTTGATGGACAAGGGTTTCGTAAAACCAAGTGTGTCACCTTGGGGAGCCCCTGTTCTATTTGTGCGGAAAAAGGACGGTTCGCTGCGGTTATGTGTGGATTACCGCGAGTTGAACAAAGTGACCGTCAAGAATAAGTACCCGTTACCACGAATTGATGACTTGTTCGATCAGTTGCAAGGGTCTCGGGTATATTCAAAGATTGATTTACAATCCGGTTATCATCAATTGAAGATCAAAACCGGAGGATGTGCATAAGACCGCGTTTAGGACGCGGTATGGACATTATGAATTCACGGTTATGCCTTTTGGGCTTACCAATGCCCCGGCAGCGTTCATGGATTTAATGAACCGTGTGTTCAAACCACTATTGGATCAATTTGTGGTTGTGTTCATAGATGATATTCTTGTCTACTCTCGGAGTGAAGAGGAACATAAAGAGCACTTGAGGATTGTGCTTCAAGTCCTTCGAGAGAACAAGTTGTTCGCCAAATTGAAAAAGTGCGAATTTTGGATCCGTGAGGTCGCTTTCTTGGGTCACGTAATTTCCGCAGGAGGAGTAGCTGTGGACCCTATGAAAGTAGAGGCAGTCAAGGATTGGCCTCGCCCGACCAATGTCACGGAAGTACGAAGCTTTTTGGGTCTTGCGGGGTACTATCGGCGGTTCGTGGAGGGATTTTCAAAAATCTCCGGTCCACTAACGCGTCTTACCCGCAAGGGAGCCAAATATATTTGGAGCGAGGAATGCGACCAAAGCTTTAAGGAGCTAAAGGAAAGGTTGACTTCGGCTCCGGTACTCGCCTTGCCGATTGCGGGGGAGGGTTTTGTGGTGTATAGTGATGCATCACATCGTGGTCTTGGGTGTGTGCTTATGCAAAGAGGACAAGTAATAGCATATGCCTCTCGACAGCTGAAGAGCTATGAGCAGAATTATCCCACCCACGACTTAGAGCTTGCGGCGGTAGTTTTTGCACTCAAGTTGTGGAGACACTACTTGTACGGGGAGCATTGTGAGGTCTACACGGATCACAAAAGCCTAAAGTATTTATTCACTCAGAAGGAGTTGAATTTGAGGCAGCGGAGGTGGTTGGAGTTGATAAAAGACTACGACTTAACCATCTTGTACCACCCCGGTAGAGCCAATGTGGTGGCCGATGCGCTCAGTAGGAAATCCGTGGAGAACTTTGCAATCGAGATGACGGGACAAATGCCGTTGATCAAGGAAATGGGCCGATTCGATTTGGAGATCGTGGCCCCGGGCGTTCCCGCTCAACTTATGAATCTCGAGGTGTGGCCGACCTTGTTGGAGCAAATAAAGGAAAAGCAATCCGGTGATCCGGAGCTCCAAAAGGTGCGGGGTACTATCGAGAGCGGGCATGCCGGTGATTATCATGTAGATTCGATGGGCGCGATTCGATTTCGAAATCGATTGTGCGTGCCGAAGGTTGAGGACATTCGTAGGGAGATCTTGAAAGAAGCTCACACTTCTCCCTATGCGATTCACCCGGGCGGCACCAAAATGTATAAGGATCTCAAATTGCATTATTGGTGGCCGGGGATGAAACTTGATGTTGGACGCTTCGTGGCACAATGCTTAGTATGCCAACAAGTAAAGGCCGAGCGTCGCTTTCCGGCGGGAAAATTGCAAGGATTGCCAATCCCGGTTTGGAAGTGGGAAAACATCGCAATGGATTTTGTTGTGGGCTTACCTCGATCGTTAGGTGGCCACGATGCGATATGGGTGGTGGTGGATCGTTTGTCAAAATCGGCACACTTTTTGCCAATCCACACCACTTGGTCGGGAGACAAGTTGGCGCAAGTCTACCTCGACGAGATTGTGCGGTTGCACGGGGTTCCGACCTCGATAGTTTCAGATCGAGACCCCCGTTTTACATCGCACTTTTGGAAAAGCTTGCAAGAAGCTTTGGGTACACGGCTCGATTTCAGTTCAGCATTTCATCCTCAAACTGACGGTCAATCGGAAAGAACAATTCAGATTTTGGAGGATATGCTACGAGCGTGTGTGTTGGACTTCAAAGGTGCGTGGCCTACTCATTTGCCGATGGCTGAATTTGCTTACAATAATAGCTATCAAGCTAGCATCGGTATGGCACCTTTTGATGTTTTGTATGGAAGAAAATGCCGCTCTCCTATTCATTGGAGTGAAGTCGGCGAGAGAAGGGTCTTAGGACCGGACGTGTTGCGTGAAGCGGAGGAAAAGGTCCGCTTGGCACGCGAACGCTTGTCGACGGCGCAATCTAGACAAAAGAGTTATGCCGATCGACGTCGACGAGATTTGGAGTTCGCGGTAGGAGACCGCGTCTTCTTGAAAGTGTCACCCATGAGAGGGGTGAAGCGATTTGGTTCGGGGTAAGTTGAGTCCCCGTTATATCGGACCTTATGAGGTTTTGGAGCGTGTGGGATCCGTGGCATATCGGCTAGCTTTGCCGCCAAAACTTGCGGGGGTACACAATGTGTTCCATGTATCGACCCTCCGCAAGTATGTATATGATCCGGCGCACGTCCTCGAGTATGTACCTATGGAACTTCATGAGGATATGACTTATGAGGAGTTCCCCTTGTGCATCGTGGATCACGAGGTGAAAAGTTTGAGGAACCGTGAAATCCCTTATGTGAAAGTACAATGGACAAATCACGGTGAGCGCGAGGCTACATGGGAATTGGAAAGCTCAATGAAAGAGCGGTTTCCTTACCTCTTCGCTGAGTCCAGCTGAGGTATGATTTTAGTTTCGCGGCCGAAACTCTCTTTAAGGGGGGTGGAATGTAGTACACTGAATTACAGTGCATCGTACTGAACTTCTACAAATTGTAGAGTTCTAGTGAGAAAATGGCATAAGAGGCTATGTGTGAGGCTTCGACCAAGTTTAGGACTTATGCGAAGTGTTTTCGGCGCAAAAGAGGCGTGAAAACGGACCTCGATAAGTTAAAACTGCAGAATTGGTAAAGTCTGCACTGGATTCCGGTATGTGAACTCCAATACCGGAATTGGAGCTTGGTATACCGGTATGTGAGGAGGGTATACCGGAATGCCAGGAGAAACCGAGAAACCCAACTCTCGGGTTTGCGGGATTCCTTGAGGGTATACCGGTATGCGAAAATGGGATACCGGTATGTGATGTTCGAAACAGTGAGCCTTGCTCTCGGGTTTTGCGGAATCCCTGAGGTATACCGGAATGTGTACCCGTATACCGGTATGCAAAATGCACATACCGGTATACAATGCCCAGAGTGGGCTGGGTGTTGTGTTTTGATTGGAGAAGGGCATTTAGGTCTTTTCACATGTCATGGGGTATTTGAAAGGCAGGGAACACTCCCCCTTTCACAGGACCTTCTTCTCCACAGTCCCCTCCCTCTCCTCTCACTTTCTCTCTCTAGAGATCTCTCCAAAAGCTTGGAGAAGTGGTGGATTGATCTTGGAAAAGGCTTCCAAAGGAGAAAAGAAGCTTCTTGGTGCAAGAAGGAGCTTGGGGATTTCGTGATTAAGGTTAGTACCTCACGTTTTGGGTTCAAACCTTGAATTTAATCCTTTGAAATGAGGTTTTTGGGAACCCTTGGCAACCTAAACCACAAATGGTGGTTGTTTGGCCACGAAATCTAGGGTTTGGCTTGCATGCATGCAAACCCTAGGTAGAATGAGGGCTTTTGCAATGAAGGGTTCTAAAAATATTTGGACCTTCGATAATTGCAATTGAGGCATAGGAAATCATGTTGGAACACTTGATTTCGCATATTGAGATGGATTTAGGGTTCGTAATGACTAACGAACAATTTTCTTGTAGAAGCTTGGGTTGAAGCAAGAACTCAAAGCTTGGACACTTAGGAGCTTGAAGAGTACAAGAAATTGGAAGCTCTTAAGGTGGGTTTTATGGTTACCGAAGTGATTAGGTCACTTCCATGTCTAGGGTAATTATCCATTTAAGAACAAAATGGTATATGTATGTGAACCCTAGGACTTGCATGTTGGCAATGGTAGAAATCATGATGGGGTAGAACAATGAACTCCTATTGCATGATATGAATATTCAAGTATAATTCAATTATCTATACTTGTTTTATGGTTGCATGTGAGAATCTAACCTAATGTTATTGAATATAGGTTGGAACATGTGAGATGTAAACCTAGTGTCATTGAACATAGGTTGGACATGTGATTGGAACCTAGAGTCATGGAACCTAGGTTGGTAAATGAGAAAATAAGCCTAGTGTTATCAAACATAGGCGAGGCTTAGTGACTTGAACCTAAGATCATGAGATTTAGGTTGGCAAGTGAGAAATGTGAACGACGGGATGTGTGACGATTTTGCTATCCCGGGTAGGCGACGATTTCGCTACCATGCCATGATGAGTTGGCCATATTGAGACGGGATGTGTGACGATTTTGCTATCCCGGGTATGCGACGATTTCGCTACCATGCCACGAGTTGGCGGTGCCGACATGGATGTGCGACGATTTTGCTATCCCGGGTGTGCGACGATTTCGCTACCGCGCCATGGATTGGCGGTGTCGAAGGGGGTATGCGACGATTTCGCTATCCCGAGTATGCGACGATTTCGCTACTCGAATAGGAGGTGACGATTTCACTCCTCGAATGTTGAAACAACTATGGTGCGACGGCCATTCCGCAACCATAAGTAAATGACAAGTAAAAGAACTTAGTCAATGTGGAATATAGGATGAACCTAGGAGAGAATGATAAATTATGTTTCATTTTGGTTGCATCCTTTATGTTTATTTACTAAGCATGTAAATATTGTTGCATAGTTATATATATGATCTAACTTATGCATGTGGTATTTCTTTGGACCTGGTGGGTCGAGCTCTTCCCTTGGGTGGCCTTACCCACTGGGAACTATGTTATAGTTCTCACCCCCCATTTTCCCAGGTCTTTCCGCGAGTGAGGCAGCGGAGCGAGGCAAGGGTTTGGCTTTGTAGATAGCGACCCTTCCATTTTGGTGATACATAGAGTTGTACCCCGAGCTTTGCACTATGATAGCATAGGGGATTTGTATTACATGTATAAACTTTGTATATTCTATATTTTGGAACATGTTGTATGGAATGAAAAGAAAAAGTTAGCATGTATAATTGTGGAATGTGATGTAATAGAAGTAGAGCTTTTATGGTTGATGCTTTCCTTGTGCAACTCTTGTACTCCGTTCCTAGTTGGAACATTGTGGATAAGCTTGTGTTCTGACGCCTTGGGCGGGTAGAAAGGACTCTATCTGTTCGGCGGGTCTGGGGCATGCGCCCGTGCGGTTATCCTTTCCACCTAGTTGGTGTTAAAGGGCCGGCGGGGCGTGACAACCTATGGTTAATTTCTATCTTTCGCAAAAGTTGGTTGAGATGAAAAAGCAAGTAGTGTATCAAAAGATTTATTTGTTTTTGAAGTTGGCATTAATTTTACTAGTTGCTACTGCAATAGTGAAAAGAGCTTTTTCAATGATTATTTAAAGAATAAATTACGCAACCATATGTATGATCAATTAATGAACGATTTTTTGATAATTTAATATAGAAAACGATATATTTGATAGTGTTATTAATGAAATTATCATGCATCATTTTCAGAATACACATTGAGAATAATTGTAAATAGAAATAATAATTTTTTGTTTATATAATATTAATGACCAGTTTATTTATTTTTTTATGCTTAATTTTTATTATATATTGAACCCACTATAAAAAAATTTCTAGATCCGCCACTGGCCACTATCATTTTTACGGCGTTCTGATCAATCTCGTGGTAGGGTGTGTTCTTCCGGAAGAGTGGTCGTGATTAAACATTGTGCTCGGGATTGAAAAGTTAGGACAATCGAATGTTAGCAGTTCAGAATTGAAAAGTTGGGATCTTATCCGAGCCTGAAAAGTTAAGACGTTGAATTGGGTCAAGGATTGATAATTATATTATTGGTTGATGCATAGCGGAACATTGCTAGTGTGGTACCCCTATAATTTGGAATAGTCCTATATATAAAATATAATAGGGCTAAACCTCTTAATCCGGCTATAACATTTTGGGCGATGGCTAGGCCCAAGAGTTTAAGATGGTTAAACGTACTAAGGCTATAGTAGTTCTAGAATAGGTGATCCTGTAGTAAGTGGGGCATCACAGTTGGTATCAGAGTCAATCACTAGCCAGAAGTATGAAATGAGTCATCGGTTGAGCTAGAATCATACAGTGGGCAGAGTGCAGTTCCCCGGCTGACAATTGTTGTAGGTGGAGCGTGGCTCCCCACAACACTGACTAAGGCTAATGGGACAAGTCTCACATTATCTGGTGCTTCTGAGTATGCTTGAGCCTGATAAGGATGTTAGTGCTTAAAGGGGGGGAGGAATGTGACACCCTAGGATTTGGAATAATCTTACATACAAGATATAATAGGGTTAAACCTCTTAACTTGATTATAGCATTTTGGATTATGGCTAGGCCCAAACGGTTTAGAAGGTTAAGTATGCTAGGGCTAGAATAGTTCTAGGATGGGTGACTCCGTGGAAAGTAGGGCATCACAACTAACCCAGGACCTAAACGTTAGGGTGCTGATTTTGGTCGAGAATTGACAATTTATATAAGCCGATTGATGCATAAGTATACACTACATGTATTTCATAAGACATAGCTTGTTTTTGTTTTCAGTTTATTGCTTATAACACATGCTTTTCCTACATGCTTTTCCATAGATATCCTTCCCGGTTATCATTCGATACAACTTTTCCTTGTTGGCTTGTTGTACTCACTAGAAAACTTTATAAGTTTCTTTTTACTGTTTTTAAGATACGTCGGGCAAGGTGAAACAAGATGTCATGTGAGGATCGTGTGCTAGATATATATCTTTCCCCGTACAGATGCACATTTTGATTTTATTTTGAAAAGAAAGGAACTCTAATCAACATATAGTTGTTTCTAATATAATTGGGATGCTAGTAAACAATTGGAATGTTATTTTGAAAATGCCTGGTTAGATTCCTATACAAATATGATATTGACCATTTTGGCCACTAGTTAGGGGTCCGCGCTTCGCGGCGGGTAAGTAGTATTTCGCCAAATTAAAATATACATACTTATTAAAATTTTAAGATTGAAAAAAATTAATGCTAAAGAAATTAAAAAGACTAATTAATTTTTTTTAAAAATTGTACATGGGCCCCACAATCCCAAAAATAAGAGGAGGCCTCGTGAAATTAAGAGATTTGAAATTTTAGTTGCAAAAAAAATATTAGGGACCAAAATAAAAATAATGAAAAGATTGCGGACCAATGTATAATTAATTTTAAAAAAAATTGTACGTGGGTCCCACAATCCCAAAAATAAGAAGAGGTCTTGTTTAGGGCAAAAAAAAAAAGCAAAATATTAGGAACCAAAATAAAAATTATGAAAATGTTAGGAACCAATGGTGCTATCAAAAATATATGTGGGTCTCACAATCTCCCCAAAATAAGGGGAGGCCTTTTTTAGGTTTCCCCTTTCATGTATTTGTATTGATTGATACGTTTTGTACTTCGACACTGCATATGGATATAGAAAATTCTATTCGTATGGCGGGTCTGCTCGTGCACTTAGTTGGGCTTACGCGCTAGGGTGTGACATTCTCAGGGATAACTAAAATTGAATTTGGTATTTATCTTTAGGATAGTAGGAATTTATAAAAAATATATAGTTAATAAATAATTTATAACAATATATTTATAGTCACACTATTCTCAAGCATAAATATAAGAATAGCCTATTCCGCCAGCATGGCGAAATAGTTATTTCTGAGTTCAACTAGGAATAGCTATTCCAATATGTCTTTTTTTGTAGTACACTGAATTTCAGTGCACCGTACCGAACTTCTACAAATTGTAGAGTTCCGGTGGAAAAATAGCATGAGAGGCTATATGTGAGGCTTTGGTCAAGTTCGGGACTTGTGCGAAGTGTTTTCGGCGCAATTGAGGCGCGAAAATGGACTTCGAAAAGTCAAAACTGCTGAACTTGGAAAGTCTGCACTGGATTCCGGTATGTGGACTTCCATACCGGAATTGGAGTGAATAGTACCGATATGTGCATAAGGAATACCGGAATGCCGTGGTTGAACCGAAAACCCAGCTCTCGGGTTTTGCGAAATACTCCGAAAAATACCGGAATGTCGCTGTATACCGGTATGTGAAAGAGGATACCGGTACGCGATGGCCGAAACAGTAAAAACCAGCTCTCGGGTTCTGCGAAATTCCCCGAGGTATACCGGAACCAGCACACCCGTATACCGGTATTCAATGGGCATACCGGTATACAATGCCCAGTTTTGGCTGGTTGAGAGTGTTAAGTGTGGAGAGCGGCATTTTGGTCTTTTCACACTCGTGGAGGTGTTTGAAAGGCAGGGAACACCCCCCTTTCTCAATCACCTTCTTCTCCATTTCTCCTCTCCAACTTCTCCACTTTCTCTCTCTAGGGATCTCTCCAAAACTTGGAGAAAATGGTGGATTGATCTTGGAAAAGGCTTCCAAAGGAGAAAAGAAGCTTCTTGGTGCAAGAATGAGCTTGGGGATTTCGTGATTTAGGTTAGTACCTCACGTTTTGGGTTCAAACCTTGGATTTAATCATTTGAAATGAGGTTTTTGGAAACCCTTGGCAATCTAAAGCACAAAATGTGAGAGATTGGCCATGAAATCTAAGGTTTGGCTTGCATGCATGCAAACCCTAGGTAGAATGAGAATTTTTGCAATGAGAGGTTCTAAAAATATTTGGACCTTCGATAATTGCAATTGAGGCATATGAAATCATGTTGGAATACTTGATTTCACATATTGAGTTGAATTTAGGGTTCGTAACGAGTAACGAACCGTTTTCTTGTAGAAGCTTGGGTTGAAGCAAGAACTCAAAGCTTGGACACTTAGGAGCTTGAAGAATACAAGAATTTGGAAGCTCTTGAGGTGGGTTTGTGTTTACCGAAGTGATTAGGTCACTTCCATGTCTAGGGTAAATATCCATTTAAAGATAAAATGGTATGTGTTGTGAACCCTAGAATTTACATGTTGGCAAAGGTAAAAATCATGATAGGTTGAACAATGAGATCCTATTGCATGATGTATATTTCAAGTATAATTCAAATATTAATAATTGTTGCATGGTTGCATGTATGGTTAAACCTAGTGTTATTGAACATAGGTTGGACATGAGGATTAAACCTAGTGTTATTGAACATAAGTTGGACATGAGGATTAAACCTAGTGTTATTGAACATAGGCGAGACTTAATGACTTGAACCTAAGGTCATGAGACTTAGGTTGGCAAGTGAAAAATGTGAACAACGGGATGTGCGACGATTTTGCTATCCCGGGTAGGCGACGATTTCGCTACCACGCCATGAGTTGGCGATGTTGAGACGGGGTGTGCGACGATTTTGCTATCCCGGGTAGGCGACGATTTCGCTACCATGCCACGAGTTGGCGGTATCGACACGGGATGTGCGACGAATTTGCTATCCCGGGTAGGCGACGATTTCGCTACCACGCCTTGAGTTGGCGGTGTCGAGAGGGGATGTGCGACGAGGTTGCTATCCCGGATATGCGACGAGTTCGCTATCCATGCCATGTAATGGCGGTGTTGAGACGGGGTAGGCGACGATTTCGCTATCCCGAGTATGCGACGAGTTTGCTACTCGAACTAGGAGGTGACGAGTTCACTCCTTGGATGTTGGAACAATTATGGTGAGACGGCGATTCCGAAACCATAAGTAAATGACAAGTAAATGAACTTAGTCAATGTGAGACATAGGATGAACCTAGGAGAGAATGATAAATTTTATTTCATTTGGTTGCATCCTTTATGTTTATTTACAAGCATGTAAATAATTATTGCATAGTTATATGTGATCTAACTTATGCATATGGTGTTTCTTTGGACCTGATGGGTCGAGCTTCTCTCTTGGGTGGCCTTACCCACTGGGAACTATGTATATAGTTCTCACCCCACGTTTTTCAGGTCCTTCCGCGAGTGAGGCGGCGGAGCGAGGCAAGGGTTTGGCTCTTTAGATAGCGGCCCTTCCATTTTGGTGATACATAGAGTTGTACCCCTACTTTTGGACTATGATAGCATAGGAGATTTTCATTTTATGTATGAAAATTGTATATTCCATCGTTTTGGAACATAGTGTATGGAATGAAAAAGAAAAATTTGGACATGTATATTGTGCCATGTGATGTAATAGAAGTAGAACTTCTTTATGTTGATGCTTTCCTTGTGCAACTCTTGTGCTCCGTTCCTAGTTGGAACATTGTGGATAAGCTTGTGTTGTGACGCCTTGGGCGGGTAGAAAAGACTCTATCCGTTCGGCGGGTCTGGGGCATGCGCCCGTGCGGTTATCCTTTCCACCTAGTTGGTGTTAAAGGGCCGGCGGGGCGTGACATTTTTATAGCGCTTAGCGAAATAATAAAGATAATTCTAATTGTTAATGATTAATTATAAAACCAAATATATTCTAGAAATTTAAAGACAACTAACATCCTAAAAACTAATAAGAGAACCAAAATAAAACTTAGCCGAAAGATCAGAAACCAGTAGTGCAGTTCTCCCTTTTAGAATGCAATTATATAAAAAATAATTAAAAAAGAGTTGAACTACTAACTAAACAACAGGGCATGCACTTTAGAATTTTTTAATTGGTGCAATCTTTATTATAATAATTTCTGATTAATTATGAAACTGAATATATTCTAGAAATTTTAGAGACATCTAACATCAAACTAAGCATTACGCGAATCAAAATAAAACTTAGGGTCCGTTTGGTTCAACGTTAAACCATGAAAAATAATTTTTCATGGTGGAAATTTTTTTTCACGTTTTATAGTGGTTGGTTTATAGGAAAAAAGTGATTTTTTATCAATATTTATTTGGTTGAAAGAAAAAAAATCACATTTGTTTGATTCGGTGGAAAAATTAAATGAAAATTTTTTTACGCAGCTTGAATTTTCGTTTTCCGCCTAAAACGGTGAAAAACAAAAACTTCAATTTTTCTCTAAATTACACTGTTGCCCCCTAAATTTTTGGCGGGGTTTCACTTTATCCCCCAAACTTCTAAAATTGACATCTAACACTCTAAACTCTGATATTTCATTCGTGTTAACCCTTCCGTTAGTTTTTCGTTAATCGAAAACTGACGGAAGAGGTAAGATGAATGAAATATCAGAGTTTAGGGTGTTAGATGTCTATTTTAGAAGTTTGGGGGGTAAAGTGAAACTCCACAAAAGTTCAGGAGGTAAAAGAAATATTTATCCATAAGAAAAAAAGATACTAACTAGCTAACTACGATGCTCGAACACCCTACTCTCCCGATATACTCGCTAATGTGGTTGATTTATAATAAATATCTTTATTCGGATATAAATATTTTAATTCTTAGTTAATTTTCTATAATACGCATTTACGTCGAACCAAATAAACGCAAAAGAAATTTCATACCAAAAATAAATTTTCAATTCATTTTATGCCGAACCAAACGTCTCCTTAGCTGAAAGATCAGAAATTAGTAGTGCAGCTCTCCCTTCTAGAATGCAATTATTTAAAAAAAAAAGAAACGTGGAAAAAAAAAAAAAAAAAGTTGAGTGGCCAACTAAATAAAGCATGTACACAGTACACTAAATTTTGGGTTGGTGCTGAGTCAGTGCAAAATTGGTACATTATCAGTTAACCCGTCGCATCACCACTATCCTTTTACTTTAAATAAAATTTAGGATAATAATTCGAAAAGTGCACTGCCTTTAAAATTTAAAATTAGAACAAATTTAAATTGTACAATTTCAATTTTTAATTTAGAATAAATTTTGACCGTACAGTTTTAGTAAAATATATTAATAAATTTTGACCGTACAATTTTAGTAAAATCTAGAAAAAACTTCAAATACAACCCCTGTGGTATCGCACTTTCTCACTTTAGTATCCTGTGGTTTAAAGTGTATTATTTTGGTATCCCGTGGTTTTATTTTTCTCTTTTCGTTATCTCTCCATCAATTTTTTCGTTAAATCAATGACAAAGTCAAAATCATAGAGTACTAAAGTAAAAATTCGGTAAGCCACAGGGTACTAAAATGAATATTCGATAAACTGTAGGTAGGGTATCTGAAGTTTTTTTGTATATAATTTAACGGAGATGCTGACAAAAAGAAAAAAATAAAATCACAAGGTACTAAAGTGATACACTTTAAACCACAAAGTACTAAAGTGAGAACGCACGAAACCTCAGGAATGGTATTTGAAGTTTACCCTAAAATATATTAGAACATATCTAGAGTGTAATTTAAATTTTAATAAATAAATTTATATAAAATTAGGATTGTAGGGCTAAATTTAAACTTTAAGCTCTGAAAAATTAGGATTGATTGTAAAATTCTTGCTTCGCAATTATCACTTGTCATAATACAGTCTCAAAATTATTATTAAATATATTTCTAGCTCTATATTTTTTTTTTAAATTTATTTGACTTCATCCTAGGTGGTGGCAATGCCAATTATGAGAGTGAAATATATAAAATAATAATAAACTAAGTGACAGAACTAACTTTCACTCTTTTATATGCTGGTTTATAAAAATTTCGATAAAATAAACACAAATTGTGGGATAAATACAGTTCCAAAGCCAATGACTTTTTAATAACCAAACAATAGTAAAATAATAATAATAGTAATAATAATAAGAATAAGAATAATAATAATATTTTGCTAAACTTTAATTTGACTGAAAGTTATTTTCAACATAAAATTCAGTTACGAACAAGTAAACATGTAATAACACGTGATTAGATATATAAACCCATCTAGCAAAAAAAATGAAAAAAATAGTAAAACGAATAAGTACCCCTCTCTCTCTCACCCCGTCCTCTATTGGAACATAACTTATATTGAATATAAATATTAAAAATATAATTTTTTCGTAATTTATGTTTTTGAAAAATAAAATTTTATATAATTTAGTATAAGCTCTTGAGTTTGAGTCTCTTCAGGTTTCTAGCTTAATTTAGTTTTCTCATATTTAATTATGTCTACGCCTCGAACCTAGTCAAGAAGGGTAATGTTGAATATGAGTATTAAAAATATCATTCTCTCAGGCTTCGTTTGGTTCGGAGATAAGTAAGAATTGTCTATTTCAGGAATAGAGTTAAGTGTAGGGATAAGCCGGGATTAGACGAATTTTACGTTTAGATGAAAATTGAGTTATTTTCGGGAATAAGAGAAATAGCGTTTGGATAAATAAGATGAAATAAGAAGAATAATGGGTATTTATAAATAAAAAATAATGATATTGCCCCTTATATTTGAATTTAAATTTTTAAAATTTATATTTAAAATTTTAAATTTAAATATATAATTTTAAAAATTAAAAAAATCAAAATAAAATTTAAATTTTAAAATCTCAAATAAAAAAAAATTTAAAATTTAAAATTTAAAATTTAAAATTTAAGATTAAATTTAAATTTAAAAAATATCAAATATCAAATTTTAAAATTAAAAAATTAAAAATAATAATAATTTAAAATTTAAAATTTAAAATTTAAAATTTAAAATTTAAAATTTAAAATATAAATATAAATTTAAAAATTAAATTTAAAAATTAAATTAGGGTGGGATTATTTAATCCCACCCCAATTCCATAGGGAGAGAGGGACTGGGATAACCCCAAAAGGGGTGGGGTTAACAAACATTGGTTAGTGAATGAGTTAAATTGAGCTTTTTACCTCTCTTATATTATTGGATAAAATATTTTTTTTGGGAGGATATTTCTGTATAATTCTAACAGTTGGGGCTTTTGGAGGGATATATTTGTAAGGACAAAAATATCATTTCACTTATCTGTCGTTAAAAATAAACAGTGCTCTAACGATAACAAATCAGATGGACAAATATGAATATCATTGAACTTTTATAGGGATAAAAATATAAATTGAACTTTGTAGAGATATATTTGCTATTCGATATATTTACAGGGAGCTGTATGCAATTAATCCAAAAAATTATGTAGAATTAGTAACCCAGAAGGCCTCTTATAACTCTTGTAGAGTCACCGACCGTCCCTAGCGCAAGTGGCAAAAGGTTTGGTGGTTGGTACCCGAGGTTTCAAGTTCGAATCCTAGTTGATTCACATTTCAAGCTAAATTTATTTCTAAAAAAAAATAAACGAAGCGGATAGCATCTTACCTTTCTCTCAAAAAAAAAAAAGAAAAAAGAAAAAAAAAACTCTTGTAGAGTCATTGGTAGGGTCCTTCTAGGTGGAAGAAGTGGAGAAGGGAAAGAAGAAAAAAGAAGATGCTGGAGTTGCTGCTGCTGGGCTGCACCGGCGTCGTCGTCGTCCTCCACGGCGCCAACTTCTTCTTCCATCTCCTCTCCCGCCGCATCCCCTTCTTCCGATCTCTCAGGCAATATAAATTCTTTTCTCTAACTTTTCTGCATGGTACCCAATCGCGCAAAAGAACTGAATTAATTTTATTGTTTTTTGAGCTTGAAATTCTTTTACTTCGAATGAGTGGAATTGGGTTGAATTCTATTGTCTACTTACAAGATTTCTTGTAGTTGCTGGAATTATTCCAAATCGTAACAAATTAATGAAAATCGCATCCACTAATTTTTTTTTTTCCCCCTAAAACAAATTTTAGTATTTTTTTTTTTTGTATTAGTAATTTCATCTAAATCGGCGGTGTGGATGATTTCATTTTGTGTTAAAATCAATTTAGGCCTAATTTTAGATGAAACAAAGATCACTTGCTTCTCAATGCTTTTGCTCCCCTCCTCAATCAAAAGATCACTTGCTTCTCAGACCGCAGTGACGGTCATTATTCTATACCACTAGAAGAGCATAATTAAAAAAAAAGAAAGATAATATCTAATATATTTTTGAAAACTTCTGAAATATCTAATGTACTCTTATTTTTTTTATTTCAAATATATCCCTCATATATTTTTTCGTTATTCAAAAATATCCCTGCTGTTAGTATTCGTTAAATTATCTCGGGTTAAATCCGGATTAAATTTCTACCAGAATTAAAAAAAATCAAAATACCTCTTTTGCCCCTAACTTAAAGGCAAATAAGAAAAATTGGTGATGAAAGAAGGGTATATTTGAAAAGATAAAAAATCAAAATATTTCTTTTGCCCGTAATTTAAGGGCAAATAAGAATAGTTGGTGATGATAGAATGGTATATTTAAAAGAGTAAAATAGTAATTTTATATAGATAACGGCTGTTGCTAACAGTTTACTAACAGAATTTAACTCTAGAGGTATATTTGAAATAACTTGGGACGTTAAAAAGGTAATATTAGCCTTCTAAGAGAGATAAATAAAAAAGTCGAAAACTTTTCAGGAATATATAAGTAATTGCCCTTTAAAAAAATATATAAACAAGTCAATTAAACTCGTATAAATTTTTGTATTACTTTTTTTTTATATATAATTTTGGTTTTTGATTTCTGTGTTGCAGTTTTCTCGGATTCGTAGGATGGTAGGACATGGATTGACTTGGCGAGACCACTGATTGAGTTGAGGAGATGTATGGATTTAGTGATACATTTGTGAGCTAACACTCTATCAGAGTTCAATTTATTCTACTTTACAGAAGAGTTCAATTTGATTTACTTAGAAATAAATATGTTTAATTGAATAAATTATGAGTCAGTTAACTTTTACTAAGTTTCCTTCCGTGAAAAGAAAGAAAAAGCTATTTCAATATTCTTATTTGATGTAGTTATATATAAATACAATATTATTTGAAACAGATGTGGTTAGAGATAGATAGAATAGTTATATACTTGTATTTTCGGAGTTATTTGATTGCATGCGGTAGTTATGGCATTGTAAATCAAATTACATGCGGAGCCAATTCATTTTTTAGATTGTTTTGTTAACATCCAAATGTGCAATTAAAACTGTAGGAGGAGGTTCAACTACAGATAAAATAATACATAAATTGACCGCAGTTCTAACTTCAATGTTTAAAGAAAGTAATTTTGAACAAAAAGTGAGTTTAACTACCTGACCACTTTTTAAATTTAAAAAAAATTACATCTGGGATAATTTTACCACCTCACATATAATAAAATTCATATATACAGTTTCCATCAGCATGCATTATTTATAGTTTTATCTTTTTCCAATTACGTCCAACTAAACAAATATAATTATTGTAATTTTAACTGTATGCATCTCCAATTACACTATTTTTATAATTATATCCAATCAAATGACTTCTTGGTCTGTTTGGTAGTACATAGTTGTAAGTGATATAATTATAAATTTTTTTCATATGATTGCCTACAGTTGAGGTTGTATTTGTATATTTTTGCTATTGAGCAGATTTCAGCAATGGCCACTGAACTTTAATCGCCAAACTTTAATTTATTTCAACTGAGGTATTTAAATTTAATTTATGTCTTAATGAGGTTACATTGGGGAACTTCAGTTATTTCAATTGAGGTGTTTAAATTTAATTTATGTCTTAATGAGGTTACTTTGTGGTGTTTCATATAATTATCAAACAAAATGAGATCGTCCAAGTATCATATCATCTTCTGGAGAAAAGGACTAGAATTTATTTTATGAAAAATAATTTGATGGTTAATTTAGCTGTCAAATCATCTTTTTCAGATAATCTAATGATTGAATGAAAAATAATTTTTAGATAATATAGCAATTAAAATAACAAACAGCCATTGCCATATTCCTTAATTTTCTTAGCGGCAAAATTATTTGTCTCATCATCACTTGAGCAGTAATTCGATTGGAATAAAAATTAAAGTGTATTGTCTTAATTGAAATAAATTAATTTCAATTAAAGTTTGATGAGCTAAACGGAAGTTGACCTAAAGTTCAGGTTCAGCGAGGAATGATTTAATTCACCCTTCTTTTGATAAATAGTTGGTAAAATCTATAAAATTTATCTCAATTATAGACTATTTTAATTCAACTATCTAATTTTCTAAAATTTTGATTTTAGTACATAATCTTTCTATTTGGTTAATTTAAGCGATTTGATGACTTTTCGAATATAAAATTTAAGTTAATTATTTACTTTAATGAATTTAAAGTTGAACTAGGCTACTATACTATTAATAGTACCAAGTCATTAGTGCTATTAGGTTTTTGGCCCTTGGATGAAAGAATGTGTGGTTAGGATGATAATGGTCCCCTAGGGTTGAGTGGGTGGGTGGTTGAATAGTATGATCAAACGGGTGAAAATGGTCGAAGGGGTAGATCTAATGGTGAAAAACTCGATAGCACAAAGCGCTTGGTACTATCGATAGTATAGTAGCCGGACTCTTTATAGTTACATAAATTATATAAAATATACTAATTAAACATATAAAGATAAACAAAGCATTCAAATTTTAAAGTTAAAGTATTATTAATTGGCTGAAGTCAAATAAATTAAAAGGTCAGATAGTAAAATAAAAAAAATTTAAAGGTTAGGTAGACTAATTCAAAAGGATGGTAATTGAGGTAAGTTTTATATTTTTTTATCTAAATAGTATTGTTGGCTTAGAATTACATTGCAACATTTCGCACCCAAACTTTCACATTTCGCACCCAAACTTTTAAGTTTTGGCAACTAATCATCTATGCTTAGATTTTATTAATTTAGAATGGCTGATGTTGGGTAAATGGTCAAGAAATAATATAAATGTGCAGGCAATATAGAAGGGGCTTCTTAATGCCAAAATTCAATATTGTGGTAACGAAAATTTTAGCATTAAATTGTTAAAGTTAAACGGGATAATTTTGGTGAATTTTATCGCTAGGAGTAATTTTTAACATTACGAAGATTCTGTTTGAATTGCTATTGCGTGCGCATCATTTCTTGTTATTTTACATATTGAAAGATTGAATATTTGAATAGCTAAATCCCAATGTTCTATAGTTCAGATAAGTATCACATATTTTTACCTAATTGTAATACTAAAAAATAACTTATAAAAAACTGCAGCCCGCTGTAAATAAAAAGCTGTAAACATTTGTAAGTGGGACAGGATTTTCCTTCGACTCTTTCATTATTTTGTGGGCTTTTTTTGCAATTAGCCCCCGACAAATTTTATTTTCAAAAATAACCCCACAAAATTTATAATTGCAAAAATGATCCTATGTCTGCAACGTCATCGACACGTGTGCTGTTTTTGTGGTGCGTGGAATAAGCTGAATACGGTGAAACATTCACCGTGTTTAGAGACGGTGAATGGTTCACCGTGTTTAGACACGATAAATGGAACACCGTGTCTGGACACGGTGATCCATTCACCGTGTTACTTTTGTATAACTACCCTCCCCGAGCTGGGCCAGCAACAGTCTCTCTCTCTCTCTCTCTCTCTCTCTGGCCCACCCAGATCCTCCCTGGCCCCGCGCCGACGCCGCCTCCGCTGACGCAGCCCTTCACCCTCTCTCTCTAGCTCTCGCAGCCCGTTACCCAAAAGTAACACGGTGAACCATTCACCGTGTTTAGACACGGTGAATGGATCACCGTGTCCAGACACGGTGTTCCATTTACCGTGTCTAAACACGGTGAACCATTCACCGTCTCTAAACACGGTGAATGGTTCACCGTGTTCAGCTTATCCCACGCACACGGTGTTCCATTTACCGTGTCTAAACACGGTGAACTATTCACCGTCTCTAAACACGGTGAATGGTTCACCGTGTTCAGCTTATCCCACGCACCCCAAAAACAGCACACATGACGATGATGTGACAGACATAGGATCATTTTTGTAATTATAAATTTTGTGGGACTATTTTTGAAAATAAAATTTGTCAGGGGCTAATTGCAAAAAAAGCCCTTATTTTGTAGTTATTAACTTTTTAAGATCACAAAGCGACATAACTAAATGAGTCTATCAAACATCAATTTCCAATAAATTAACATATTGCTAGGATTCTCATCCAAAGCTCCCATAAATAAGAACTCGTTTCCAATACGTTCCTTCCCTATCCATATAATACAAACCAAAACTTAAAAAACAAGCCAACTAAACATGGATTCGAGTTAAACTATATTTCAATGCATAGTAATGATATAATTAATTTTTCTTCAGAAAATAAGTAACACAACACATTCTACAGAATGTCACTTGTTGAATAATTCACTCAGGAGTCGACAAAAATTTCTACCAGCAAACTCGCAAAGATCACATCCTATAGGATACATAAATAATTGGCCACTCATACTATTCTCTTATAGAGACCCAAAAAAGAGAGGGGAAAAAAAAAGAAGATAAAAATTGTTGTTAAATTCAATACCTCTCAGCCAATCTAGCACTGACAGCTCTAAGCTTGGAGTACACCTTCCCAGCAGGCGATCCCAATATAAGGCTGCAAAGAGAGTCTCGAGCCACCTTAATGTTCACGAATGATCCAAGAATGTGGATCTTAGAATCCGCGATCACAATTCGTGTTCTTGTAGCATTCTCAATGGCGAACTTTGTCTTCCCACCTTTGCCTGAAAGCCGACCAATGGCGCGAGAGAGGTGCTCGCCGCGAAGGGTCTTCACATCCTTAATCTCAAAGGAATCCACGTAGAGGTCATCAAGGCGTAGAAGGGCAATGGCGTCGGCAATGTCGAATCCAAGCATAAAGGCGTGGACAAAGTCGGCACATTTCTGTAGGTTGCTCACGTCTGGGGTGTCCAGTCTAGTCTTCATCTCCACCTTTCGAGCCTGAATTAGGGTTGTGAGAAAGACAGAACATATGTAAGTTGAGCCAAAACATGGAAGAATGTGAAAGTACCAGTAGGAGAAGAATACAGAGGAAAATAGCACTTAAACAGGAACTCTTATGCCTCGTTTGTCAGTATGTGTGTACTTTTTTTTTTGGGTCTTTCCCAAACTCAATCTCTACATAATTGAATGCACTAACAGATGGACTTTGCTAGTTGATTAGCCTGCAAATTCAGCTTTTCTTGCAAACAAACAAAGAAGCGAAAAGAGTCACTAATTAAGGTCCCATTCGTTATTGTTGCCGTTTTCTTGTTTTATTAAACACAAATGGTGTGTGATTGAATGCATCAGCAGATGGACTTATTGTTGGTTAGCTTGAGATACGCCTCAACAGGATGCAAATAGCATCTTCTCCAAGAAAATAAAGAAGAACAAAAATGTTATTAACGTGTTTTTGTTTCTTCTATCCGTTGCCACTTCCCAAACAAACCCTATAGATGCTTAGATTGCAAGTAATCTGCCGCCCACCAGTACACTCCATTGCATAGACTGTGTGTTTCAAAAAACAACGACAACGGCAATGGTAGAAAACAGGGCCTAAATTTTTTATTCAGTTGTCATACTATTATGCATTTATACATTCTGCTGGCACCAGTGTTTGAAAAAACGCGCTTCAGGCGTGCGCCTCAGCGCCTAGGCGCAAGGCGCGGAGGGAGTGAGGCGCGCGCCTCGTGATATTTACGTTTAATGTATCTAGGGTTTGGGTTTTCGTGATATTTACGTTCTCTCTTCCAACCCCCAATGGCAATAAGTAGCAGCGGTAAAAAGCAAGAAGCAGCAAGCACTTTTAAGCAGCAAGCACTTTTTTGTATGGCTATTTTGAAATTTTCTAACGTAAAACATCCATTTAAACTATGTTATTAAGAGTGTTTTATTTTTATTAGATGTGTGCCTCATCTTCTTGAGGCGCGTGCCTCGCAGTGCTCACGCGCCTAGGCTTCAGAAGGCCTTTGCGCCTTTTTGCGCCTTGCGCCTTTTCAAACACTGGCTGGCATATTTAATCACATAGAAATTAAGTTTGGAAATACCGAAAAACAGAAATGTAGCATACCAGACAGCCATTGAGTTTTGATAATACAATGTGCAAAAGAAACTTCTTGAAACTACGAGAAGATTACAACATAACCAAGTTCAGAAGATATAAGAAAAGAAGACAGGAATTTCATGTTCCGCTTTGATACAAATAAGCAGTTTTGAGAGTTAAATATGAAAATTTCCTTATCGACTACGTACTCAAGTAATTAATGTGCATGATATTGGTTTAGCTCTTCTTAAGATTCCTCTACAATTGCTCTAAATTTTCCCAAATACAAAGCAATAAAACTCTTCTGATATGGCGCATTGGCAGATAACTTTATCTTGACCAATCCGGATCCAAACTAAAAAAGAAGGTTTCTACCAAAATCTGTTTATGCGAGAGAACAACTTCCACATTCTGCAATACAAAATACAAAACTACATGTGATACTTCTTTTCTGTTTTTTTGTTTTATTTTATTTTTTGTTGGGCAGCAAAATAGATTCTCCCAGCAGAAACAAAGTAGTCTATCCGACTTTGCACAAAAGAAATAGGCCCAAAGAGATTGTAGAGAGAATCACGAAAAGACATGAGAAAGAAATAGAAATAGGAACAAAGAGGGACGGAAGCTATGAAAGAAATCAAAATATAAGAAATAACACTCCCATAGATTACTTAGAGATTCAAAGACAAAAAGAGGGATGAGGGAAATCAAGAAAAAAGAATGAGGTTCCCACGCTAGCACCAAATACACACACAGCATAGGTTAATGCCGCATGGCACTATAATGTTCAATGCTCGCCACGTGCCATGAGCATAAGCTGACACAGCCTATACATCATGTTAATGACTTTCTAGCAGAAGGTCAATAATGGCACTTAAATCCATTATCAGATAGTCCAAAGTCTCTTCTACAGTTCTTCCCATTTCCCAACAAGTCAAAAAAAAAAAATCTAAACAAAGAACTCCATGAGACCCTTTTTCATACCTAAATTGATTTGGACTTGTCTTTCAAATCTCCTTAGAAGGAAATTTCAAGATATAAGAGAAAACTATATTAGAAGGACAACTAAAAATTTCAAAACTAAGATTTTTGCATACACAAGATAAACTCTAAAAAATAGATAAGGAAAAAAAAAACCAATATAAAGAAATAATAATAATAATTAATTAATGAACCTCTAATAATGCAGACAATTGTTTTCACTATGGCACACTAATTTACATCACAAGGATATCCATAAATTATAGTTGAATCACAGCTTTTTAAGAGGCCATGATCCACCTTGTTATCTCCCTAAATCTGCGAGGTTTTTATGAAGCAAGGATAAGGATTCTTTATACACTATGCTTCCATCCAAAGAACCATCCAAAGAAAGTAACTTTTCAATCTAGTTTTCTTAATTTCTATCTAACTCTATGATGAACGAAAGCAAAACAAGTACAAAGCTCTTCTAATGTTTTTGTCGTGTGTTAAAATATTAGTTAAAGGCAACTACTTCAGCGTCATATAGATCAATCTATTGGTACAAGTAGTTTGATGCCAGTTTTAGAGTTTTAACCTCAAATATGGGACTAACATTTCCGCAAAATTTCAATCAACTTAACAAGTCAAGATAGAAAAAGCTCCACAATTAAACAAGTCTAATCATCTTATCCAAAATTTATGAACCACATCCACACGGAGACAATGAAGGAGTTCAGCTAGTTTGCAATTTTGCCTTGTTTTAAAGGATAAAGAAATCCTTCAACCAAAATTCTACTTAGGATTATTACATCAGCTGCATACCCAGAGATTGTATTTTGTAAGTTATAAGCAATTAAATATAGGCAGAATACGCTTTGCACTATTCGTGATCCGAAAAACGCTAAATGGCATGGGCTTATGTACATGATAAATCAGTACACTTGACACATTAAAGCTGATATGTAGTAACTAACATAAGCACCTTTCACATTATCTTTTTACGACCTTATTTGATATGCTCACTCCTTTTTTCTTTCCCTTTAGCACAGGACATCACAGGAATGTGTTCTTTAGTTTTGACGAAAGCTACACAATCAAGTGTTTCAGCTTAGATCCCGGACAATCACCAATCATCTCAAGTGACATATTTAAAAACAACCTTTACAAACTTTCACTGCATATTGGTCCATGACATTTGGAAGAGAGTAAAAGATCCTCCTTCCAAAAGGAAACAAAGGAAGTGGTTAAGATCTCAAAATGAGCTTCTTCTAATGCAAATAATAATCACTAGATTACATCTTTTACATGAAAACATAGGGTTGACCGGCCAAAGAATCATAAGAACAGCAGAATAACTTAGTACGCATTTAGTATTTTCATCTCAGCCTTATTCATCAAACTCAAGACCGGATCTCGTTCTAACGGATCAATTCATTGCTCAAACTAGATGCGTCTAATGATCTAACGATTCTAATCCAAATTGCAAGCAACATAGGATCGCCGATAAAGTCATGTAGTTTACTATGTGATATTTTATCTCATTCTACAAAACCAGATAAAGATTAACTGCAGGTTAGTTTACTATCTGTAGATGTGCGAATTGAGCAGCTGATACCAGATACTGCATTTTATAGGGCACAAAACAGTTCTCTTTAGCCAGAATACGCCTTACAGTTTTTGTAATCCAAACAACCCCTCAGTGCATATAATAGCATTTTCCCGTTGCCGAGCCTTATTTCATTGCATCTCAAATTTAATGTTCTCTTTCAGGAAATCACATGAATATTCCAAAATAAATATATTTTCGACGCAGAGCTGAATTACACAAGCAAGCGTTTAAATTTAAAATCTCAAATTATAAATTTAGAAACAATAATTAAAAAAAAAAAACTATCTCCACACCGTCAAGTTGAACAAACATGGACAAACATACGATTTGAATAAAAACCTTCTTTTCGTGCAAACGACGCAGAAGAATAACAGAACTCTACTATATCATATACAAGAAAAACAATTTTAACTCAAGATATTCGTAACCCTAATCTTATTCATAGAAGAGAAAATTGACTTGAATTAAAAGGAAAAAAAAAAAACGAAGAAAGAAAAGAGGGTGACGAACGAGCGAACCTTAAGATTCATCCTGATGTCGATCTTCATCTGGTCGTAGACGGGGGTGTAGATCTCCATCCAGCAGCGCTTCAGCGGGGCGAAGCGGTGCGGCGGCACGGGAACCTTCCGGAACTGCACCCTCCTGTCCGACATCTCGTGCGGCTTCAGCGCCTCGAAGTGCGGGCGCGGCGGCGCCGAGGCGGCGGCGGCGGCGGCGGATGGGGGAGGGGCTCCGGCGGCCTCGATCTCCATGGAGGAGGAGGACGATGGCGCTCCCGTCGACGCCATTGACGGTGATGTCGGGGTTTCGAGAGAGAGGGAGAGAGGAGCGAAGGGAGACTCCGCGCCGCGAGGAACAAGGGGATTGGAGAGAAAACTAGGGTTTTAGGGTTCCATCGCGTCGCAGAATCTTATTTAGAGAATTTTGTTATATAGGTCCCTTACATATTTAAAACTTTTATAAAGGTACTTTTTTTCCTAGGTAATTAAATTACACTGTTGGTCCCTAGCCTTCTCCCGATATATAAATTAGGTCCTTCATTTCAATTGGTTTTCTACCATCCAAAAACTCCCTTATTTTTTATAGAAATAGACACACGTAGCTGCAAATAAATTGTCAATTTTACAAAATTTTTTTTACTTATTCACAAAGATCTTTGACTAGTTTTTATTTTTTTTATCAACTTTTTTTTCCTTCTCTTTTTCTTCGTCATATTCTTCTCTTCTTATTCTCCGCTTCTTATAACTTTTTTCCTTTCTCTTCTTATTCTTATTCCTTTTCTCGTACTTATCTTCTTCATTTTCTTCTTCTTTTCTTCTTCTTGGAGGTATTGGGTGTTAGGATGAATCTCACATATTCATCTCTATTAAAAAATAGAATTATAAACAGAAGGGATCTAATTGTAATAATTTGTAACGTTTGAGATAATTGAAAAAAGTAAAAGTTATGAACTTAATTGAAAATTTGGAAAAAGGTTGAGGGCCAATTTGCAATTAATTTTTTTGTATATGTTTTTTATTTGAAATTTTTGTTCCAAAAAAATTATTACTGCTGCTTAATATCTTTTAGTAAAAATTAAAATTTTCATAAATAAAAAAGTTATGCACTTAATGCCCTTAATAGAGCGGAGTGTTGGAGCAGGTAATGGAGTTAAAAAAAAAAAAAATAACGAGATAATCAAAATATCCTTCAGTTTTATTATCTTCCTCTTTCTCTTCCTATTTTTCCTCTATACCGCCTCCTTCGCCACCTCATATATCATTGCCAAAACAACCGACACCACTATCGAGACTGTCGTCGTCGTCGCGAATGAGGCTGTCGTCGCGCGATCGTCCCAGCTGCCCTTTTATTTTTTTGCCTCATCCTTCTCCGTCATTACGTTCTTCTCAATTCGACACTCATCCTATTCCTTTCCATAATATTATCCTGCCATCAGTCCCCTCCACCTCTCTACCTATATATATAATCATTCTGAGCTCTCTTTTTTTATCCTATTCATACATCTTTAATTATAGTGCAAATTTGAAGTAAAAAATATGTTAAAAAAATGAAAGAGAAGAAGAAAGACAATTTCAATATTAAAAATAAATTTTTAAGAAAATTGGAATGACAGATTGACGGAAGGGGCTAACTACTAACGCCACAAGTTTCTTAAGAAGCTTTAATGTATATTTTCCTAAGAGGTCAGATGCAGCATATGATTAATAATCTTATCTTTTTGTCATGTTAGTTTAATTTTGTCCTTTAAATGTGCGCAAGCATTGTTCACAAGCAATCTCTGAAATTAATTTTTAATACATAAATATTAATATACTTGTTTTATATAATTTTTTAGGTGTGAAATTTCAATAATAATATGTTTCATATGTATTAAATAAATTTACATTATATAGATATTTAAATTTCAGAATCTCTACAAATTATATTTTTATTTATAATTAATGTAAACTAATATTTTTTATAAAACTAAATTATTATATTTTAAAAATAAATTTTTTCAATATTCACGTGCAATCCATGAATTAGCAATTAAGATTATACTACTGTTAGGACATATTTGGTTTGAAGCATTTGAGATGGGAATCGGAATAAGTTATTCCCATTGTTAGTGTTTTGATTGAGGGATTAACATTCCGATTCACATTCCTGGAGGATTTGAATACCTCAAAAGTAACTACCACTATAGAGGCAGGAGTTAACTTTGATTTCGAAGTGATTGAGAAAAGATTTTTTTATTTATTAAGAACTATTTGAATTCAAATATAAATTCATAAGATCAAATCAAAATTTTAAATTTTAAATTTCAAATTTGAATTTGAAATATGAATTTAAAATTTAATTGTTAATTTCTTAAAATTTAATTTAATAGTTCTATTTTAAAGTTTGACTTTGACCTTGATCTTCAATTGTATATTCAAAATTTAAGTCCAAATTATAACTTCAAATTTGGATTCAAATTTTAATTACAAATTTGAATATCAAATTTGAATTTGATAAAAATGTTATTGAACATAATTTCAATTCCGATTCTTCATATGAACCAAACAAATTGTTGTTTTTATCATTCTGTTTTTGATTTCGTCCCATACCCATTCCTATTCGGATTTCAATTCCTATATTGAACCAAACATATCCTTAGTATCTATCGATACCACTCTTAGTATTTACCAATACTACTCTTAGCATCAATAGATACTAAAAAGTATCTACCGAGTATGCCCCTTAATCCAAAAATCGAGTTTGTGATCGACTGAGTTCCCGGCACATCCCCACTGTCCTAAGTGCCTTATCGTATGGCTCATGCTGAATTGAAGGAGCTAATGGCCAAGCTGCAAGATCTTCTAGACTAGGGCTTCATCAGACCAAGCGAGTCCCCCCTGGGAAGCCCTAGTTTTATTTATGAAGAAAAAGGATGGCGACTTGCGGTTGTGCATCAATTACTGTGAGCTCAACAAGGTAACAATCAAGAACAAATTCCTAAAGTGACGAAGAGCATGAGAAGCACCTGAGGTAAGTGATACAAGTAATTCGAGAAAATAAACTCTTCGCTGAGTTGAAAAAGTGTGAATTCTAGCTTCGGGAGGTAGCGTTCTTATGGTATATTATCTCTGAAACCAAAGTGTTAGTAGATCCTAAAAAGATAGAAGCTACTATGGAATGGCCTCGACCAACCAATGTTACTGAGATACGAAGTTTTCTTAGTTTGGCAGGCTATTACCAATTATCTGTGGAGGGATTCTCGCAGCTGGCTGCTCTAATCATTCCCTTGAGCTAAAAAAGAGAAAAACTTACGTAGAGCTCAGAGTATCAATTGAGTTTCAAGGTGGTCAAGAGGCGCCTGACATAAGCACCAATTTTGGCATTATCGGTCCTAGAAGAGAACTTCATGGTGTACAGTGATACTTTTCACATCGGGCTGGGATGTATACTCATGCAAAGTGGAAAGGTCATCGTTTATGCATTGCGAGAGTTGAAGAGTTATGAGAAAAATTATCCAACGCACTGCCTCAGGATGGCCGTATAGATCTTTGTGCTGAAGCTTTGGAGGCACTACTTGTACAGAGCACACTATGAAGTCCTTGCCGATCACAAGAGTCCAAAGTACATTTTCACCTAAAAGGAGTTAAATTTGCAATAATGACGGTGGTTGAAATTACTCAAGGATTACGACCTATCAATTATGTACCGCTCGGAAAAGGCTAATGTGGTGGCCAAAGCATTGAGTCACAAGCAAGTTTCGGCCAACATTGATGACGATTATCGAGAAATTCCACCTTTAGGAGAAGATGCATAGGGCATCAGATAAGGTTGCATAGTTGATAATCTTGGTGATGCAACCTACCTTGGTGGACAAAATCAAAGAAAGCAATTGGTCGATGAACACCTTTTGAAAGCCAAGGTGGAAACAGAGCGAGGACAAGCAGGAGATCTCAGTATCCACATTTATGGCTCTTTGAGGTTTTGAGGACAACTATGTGTACCTAACAATCCCAAGCTCAAGAGTGAGATTTTGGTTGAGGCACACCGTTCACCCTATATGGTGCATCCAGGCAGCACGAAGATGTACTTGGATCTTAAGCTGTATTATTGATGACTGAGAATGAAGAATGATGTGGCATAGTATGTCGCCCAATGCTTGGTGTGCCAGTAAGCGAAAGCTGAGCATTAGCGACCCGCAGGAAAACTTCAGAGTCTCCCAATGCCTATATAGAAGTGGGAACATATTTCGATGGATTGCATCATCGAACTGTCTTATTCGCAAAAGGATCACGACGCAATTTGCATCATCATGGATCACCTAACTAGTTGGATGGAGGATAAGTTAGCTCAATTATATATTAAAGAGGTCATTTGGCTGCATGGAATACCAGTTTCTATCATATCCGATAGGGACACGAGGTTTGTGTCGCACTTTTGGAGAAGTTCTCATCAAGCCGTGGGCACCTGTTTGGATTTCAATTTGGCTTTCCATCTACAGAGTGACAGCCAGACAAAGCCGGTAAATCAGATAATGGAAGATATGCTCTGTGTTTGTATAATGGATTATAGTGATGGATGGTACATGTATCTCTCCTTGGTAGAGTTTGCCTACAATAATAGTTATCAATCAAGCTTGCAATGGTGCCTTATGAGGTCTTATATGGGAGAAAATATTGATAATCAATCCACTAAGGTGATGTCACTGAAAGAAAACTTCTCGGACCGGATTTGCTAGATGATACCGAGAAGAAGATTCGGATCGCCCAACAACAACCTTTGATCACTCAAAGCCGACAAAATAACTATGTAGATTAGCGCCGACATGAATTGGAGTTTGAAGCTGGTGATCATGTTTTTCTCAAGGTCTCGCCCACGCGAGGAATCAAGAGATTCAACTAAAAAGCAAGTTGAGCCTGGCCCTATTGCATATCATCTCAACTCTACCTTCTAGCCTAGCCCGAGTTCAAAACGTATTCCATGTCTCGATGCTGCGAAAATTTGACCTATGTGACGAACCCGCTGTCAATGTAGGTATGCAAGGACCTCAGTTATGACAAGATGCCGTTGTGCATTCTCGATCGGCAAGTGAAAGAACTGAGGAATCGGAGTATCCCTTATGTGAAGGTCCGATAGGGAGATTATGATGAGCGGAAAGCCACTTGGAAAGTCGGAGACATACATTAGGAAGTGTTACTAGACCTGACAAATAGGTAGATTGGGTAAACCGCAAATGGGTTATTGTACCCACGGATTATATAGGCATAGATAAAATTTATCCATAAATCTTTGGGTAGCCAACATCTTTACCCATACCCCGCTCGAGAGTGGATAGGCGAGTATGCACGTTACCCGCGAGATTTTTTTTCTCTCCCTTTTTGGCTCCTATACTTTTCAAAAGCAAAATGTATATAAATAATTATTAAAAGATCATAACATAGCTTGTGTTTGAAATATCACAAAATACAATCTTAAAAATGCATAAATTATATAATGTAAAAGTATTTTATAATTCTAATTTTTCATGATACAAAATTAATATAGTTTTCATTTACGAAGATCGTAAATGAGTGCTTCCTGATCTGATGTAGGCCAAACCGCTAGAGGATGGTAGAACTGTTAGGATTTGGTTAGATTTGTAATTATTTCCTAGTTGGATAAGAATTAATATTTAAATCTATTGGAGATATATTAGGATTTAAATATTAATTAGAGTATAAATCTAATTAGATTAGGATAAATATTTAAGTCTATTGGAGATAAACTTAATATAGATTTAAATATTATTTGGAGTAGGAATCCTAATTATATTAGATTTGGGTGTATCTTTAGTTGAGCATTATATAATGCATTGGAGACTAATTAGCTAAAGAGAGCCTGAGAGATAGCCTTGGCAGAGAGGTGAGTATGGCTGAGTAGAGGTGTCCGTACCAGGGGAGAGCCTTGGCCATGGTTAGTGCACCTAGTGCACGGGTGCACACGGAGAGTTGTCTTCTTTGAGATTTATAGAAGACGAGAGAAGGATAGGAGAGATTCAGAAAGAGGGCTCGGGTTGTAGCTACTCTGTTGCAGAAGAGGAGTCAGGTGTAATCTTCTCTTATTTAATGAATCTTATTTTATCCGCATATTTTCTGTTTGTTTTTTTCTCTCTTTTATGATTGTATCAACTTTTGCTGAGAAGACGGGTTTACGGTAAAAACCCGATTCGACGCTTCCGTTGCGGAATCCCAACAATCGATACCGGATCAACGGCGGTCGGTATCGGAGCGGGTTGCGGATTCTCGAGATCCGGTACCGAGGCGAGTACCGGATTCCCAACAAATTGGTATCAGAGCGAAGGTTACCGATCCGCGGGAGAGATCGACGGAGATGGCCACGAAGTTCGCAATCGAGAAGTTCGACGGCAAGAACAATTTCGGCTTGTGGCAGATTAAAGTACGGGCGATCCTCGTACAACAAGAATTGGAAGATACGTTGAACGGGAAAGAGGCGAAACCGGCGGAGGTCACGGATGTGGCATGGATGAAGATAGAGCGGAAGGCGTTGAGTACGCTTCATCTATTATTAGCAGATGAGGTTCTTTACAATGTAGCCGGCGAGACGACACCGGCAAAGTTGTGGAAGAAGTTAGAAGATCTGTACATGACCAAATCCCTGACGAACAGGTTGTATCTGAAGCAGCGACTGTTTACGCTGCGGATGCAGAAAGCGGTGAGCCTACACGAGCATCTAAATGAGTTCAACAAGGTGGTAGCCCAGTTGACCAGTATCGGAGTCAATCTGGATGACGAGGACAAGGCGCTGATTTTACTATCTTCGCTACCGGCGGCGTATGAGCATCTGGTGACCACGTTGCTTTATGGCAAGGAGACCATAAGCGTGGAGGCGGTCACAGCGGCGCTTCTCTCGAACGAGATGCGGAAGATGACTCAGGAGTCCGGCACGCAGAGCTGGGATACTGCTCTGGTGGTGAGAGCGAAGAAGGAGGCAACAACATCGGCGACTGGAGATCGACGGAAGAAGCCGTTATCTGAGGTAGAGTGCTTCTACTGTCACAAGAAAGGGCATATAAAGCGCAACTGTCGAAAACTTCAGAATGATCTGAAGGAGTTGAAGCGACAGAAGGAGAAAACTGTCGTGAACCAGGACGAGGCGACATCAGCGATGGTGCAGGCGGCAGAGTCGGAGATGTTCGATTCTGATGTGCTGTATGCGGCGACCGGCGGTGCTAAAATTTCGGATGATGCGTGGGTGCTTGATTCCGCGTGTTCGTTCCACGTCTGCCCGGAAAAGGAGTCTTTTACTACCTATAAGGCGATCAAGGGTGGAAAGGCTCTGATGGGGAACGGGACGGCGTGCAAAGTTATGGGAGTCGGCACGGTGAAGATCCGAATGCACGATGGGGTCGTGAGGACGCTGACGGGTGTGCGGCACGTTCCTGGATTGAAGCGGAATTTGATCTCGCTAGGCGCATTGGACTCGAAGGGTTGCGATTTTTCGGCTTCAGGTGGAGCTATGAGGGTCCGGAAGCGAGATCGGGTCGTGTGCGAGGCGAACAAGCGAGGGAACTTGTACGTTCTGAACGAGAGCACAGTCAGAACGGGAGCGAAGGCGGTTTGGGTTCCAAAAGTTCGCGGAGGTACAGTCGCCAGAGATGGAGCGGCGGACGTAGCGACATCGAGTGGAGGAGACAAGCTCAAGGTGGAGCTTGCATGGTAAGCTCGACGCAGCGGTTGAAGATTACAAATCAAACCAAGGTGGAGATTGTTAGGATTTGGTTAGATTTGTAATTATTTCCTAGTTGGATAAGAATTAATATTTAAATCTATTGGAGATATATTAGGATTTAAATATTAATTAGAGTATAAATCTAATTAGATTAGGATAAATATTTAAGTCTATTGGAGATAAACTTAATATAGATTTAAATATTATTTGGAGTAGGAATCCTAATTATATTAGATTTGGGTGTATCTTTAGTTGAGCATTATATAATGCATTGGAGACTAATTAGCTAAAGAGAGCCTGAGAGATAGCCTTGGCAGAGAGGTGAGTACGGCTGAGTAGAGGTGTCCGTACCAGGGGAGAGCCTTGGCCATGGTTAGTGCACCTAGTGCACGGGTGCACACGGAGAGTTGTCTTCTTTGAGATTTATAGAAGACGAGAGAAGGATAGGAGAGATTCAGAAAGAGGGCTCGGGTTGTAGCTACTCTGTTGCAGAAGAGGAGTCAGGTGTAATCTTCTCTTATTTAATGAATCTTATTTTATCCGCATATTTTCTGTTTGTTTTTTTCTCTCTTTTATGATTGTATCAACTTTTGCTGAGAAGACGGGTTTACGGTAAAAACCCGATTCGACGCTTCCGTTGCGGAATCCCAACAATCGATACCGGATCAACGGCGGTCGGTATCGGAGCGGGTTGCGGATTCTCGAGATCCGGTACCGAGGCGAGTACCGGATTCCCAACAAGAACGGTGAGGTGGGAGAGGTAGCGCGGAGGAGAGGTGGCCATAGGAAATATCTATAAACTCTAATGAATCCCCATAATTTTGTCCACGTGTTAAGCTCACCTTAAGTATTGACTGTGGGGCCCACTTACTTTATTATTCATCTCCTTCCATTGAACCTGGCCACTTATCTATTCATTGAAGATGGAGCCCATGGTGTGAAGAAAACTTTTAGAGATCGTGCTGATTCCTCTCCTATCTCCTCGGTAGAAGAGTTCGTGTTGATTCCTCTCCCATCTCTTCGGTAGAAGAGACCGTCTTTTCGTTCTCTGCCTCTCTCTTCCTCTTAATTTTTATGGTGCTCCTCAAAATCCAACTTCAAATTCCACTCCTCCTTTACCCTAAACCCTTTCAAGCTCTCTCTCTCCCCTCCCTCTCTCCGCTCCCCTTGATGTGGTGGTGGCGCGCTGGACCCATGGTCGGAGTTCTTGCTGGAGCCATTATTTGAAGCTGAGGGAGAAAGATAGAGTCAAAACAGAAGGGCACGGCTCAAGCTTTAGCCTTTAGCTAATCCAACGATGAACACGCCTTCTTCGACGCAATCCAAATAGGGGACGTCGAAGCCATCCTCTCTTTTCTCTGCACCGATCCCGATTTCCTCCGCCACACCGCCAACCATGACTGCCCTTCCGCACTCTACATCGTCGCTGCAAACGGCTGTGTCGAGATTGGCTTCCCATAATCGATTGTAATTGCGGTTGTAATCGTCGCTGCCCTTCGTAGTCATATTTTTCTATTTTTTTTACTTCAATTATTAGAAATATTGCTCTGTTGAATTGCGGTTGTAATTGATGTTGTTATAATTTTGAAAGGATGAGATAGTTAGGTTAAGTAAGCTTTTACTGAGATAATTGAGTGGAAAGGCGCTTTCAAAAAAAATTGCGCTGGAAGGACATAGAAAAGGTGCTGAATTATTAGGAATTTGTTTGATAGTAAGCGCTTGATGCATTTTGCTTTAAGACCTAATTATTTTAATTCTTACACACATTTACCATAAGAGTAAAGTACATAGTATCCTATAATGCTATAGATTTCTGGGAGTTCTGTTTCATTATAAATATATAGTTTGTAATTTTTTTTTCAAACTCTAGATACGTCTCATAGTGCTAAAAATTTTATAGGAGCATTAGAATTCACGATCTGAAGACACAATTAAGACCACCATCAATGCAGGTGATAATATCTTTCTTTACGTTACTCAGATATTTTATTTCTTTTGTTCTAATTTATTGAATGAATTAGATGACAAACTATTGATTATAGACATGGATCTGATTTAGTTTTTCTTGCATAGGATCGATAATATTTGACTAACTCTTGGTTGCAAGGTAACTGCATCCATTATTCACTATAATACGTGAATATTGAAGATCGACAATATTTGGCTAACTTTCGGTTGCTAAGTAACTGCATCCATTATTTACTATAATACGTGAATGTTGAAAATCATAAGAAATTACAATTTAACTTTTTATTATTTATCATAAGAAACTATACTTAAATTATTTATCTGTTAAAGTTTTGTTTGTTTATTTGTTGAATGTGTATGGATTTGATTTACCCTTTTGTGCTATTTGTTATGTAACTTTTTCATGAATACATTCTAATGTAGGTACTATATGCTCTGACATGTATTACCTTCTTTCATCTTCTAAGCTATTTGCATTTTTTGGACACATGGATAAAGGCTTAGATGGCAAGGCAAATTCGACGACCATATAGCAACTATTGTAGCCATGAATTTTTTTAGACCCTTCTGTTTTCGGTGAGAGAAGAAAAGATAGTGGCTACGTCCTTAAAGCAAATTATTTGAGCTTATTATTGCTTTTCATTAATCCTTACTTATTGAAGTAAATTGTGCTTTAGTGATAGCTTTCAAATGTTTGATGGTGTCTCTATTGTGGCTAGATTTTTTTTTTTTTTTTTCACGTTTTAACTTTTATCTCTTAGATGGTTGACAAAACTAATGAGTTTAATCATGTAGATTGGCTATTTACATTTGGATTAACTTCTTATCAATATTGATATGAGAGCTAGGCTGGTATACTATCGGTAGCACGGAGGCCTCTATACTACCAAGTTGTTTTCAATGTCTTCCAAATCGACGATCGGCTCAGTTAGACTTGATCTACACTATTAAAAGTATTTGAAAACTAAATTTCATAATTTTTCGACATTATTTGGCTAGTGATCAAAAGGTGTCAAAATTGACAATTTTAATGGTCGATGTGACGCGTTTGTGAATTTAACGATGTAAAACAATCCAAATCTGATGAAATCTTTATAGAAAATTATTTTCACTATTTAGAGTAAGATCAGTACCTCTGATCTTTAATTCAAGTCTTTTATCATCATTTTTTATGATATTTTTATTTTTAGTCGTTCATCTTTAGACTACTCGTTTGATAGGTAAATGATATCGAGAAATTATGAAATTTAGTTTTCAAATACTTTCAATAGTGTAGATCAAGTCTAACGGAGCCGACCATCGATTTGGAAGCCACATCATTGAAAACAACTTGGTAGCACGGAGGCCTCCGTGCTACCGATAGTATACCAGCCGAACTCTTGATATGAACTCCTAATTGTATTGCCATAAATATAGCAAATAAACAATCCTTAATTCGTTATAGCTTCTTATTCCTCATCTTATGTATTTATTTAAGATTTTATAAAAAATATATGTAGTACACTGAATTTCAGTGCATCGTACCGAACTTCTACAAATTGTGGAGTTCCGATAGAAAAATAGCATGTGAAGCTATGTGTGAGGCTTCGGCCCTGTTTGAGACTTGTGCGAAGTATTTTCGGCGCAAAAGAGGCGTGAAAACGGACTTCGATAAGTTAAAAACTGCAGATGTTGTAAATTCTGCATTTGGATTCCGGTATGTGAAGCTCATACCGGTACTGAAGTGATTAGTACCGGTATGTTATGAGTATACCGGAATGCCATGTTGAAACCGAAAACCCAGCTCTCGGATTTTGCGGAACTTTCCGGAGTATACCGGTATGTGAAGAGGGATACCGGTATGTGATGGTCGAAACAGTAAATCCAGCTCTCGGGTTCTGCGGAATCTCCGAGGTATACCGGAACCAACACTCGTATACCGGTATGCATATGCACATACCGGTATACAGTGTCCAGTTTGGGCTGATTGAGAGTGTTAAGTGTGGAGAAGGGCAATTTGGTCTTTTCACACTCAAAGGAGGGTTTGAAAGGCAGGGAACACCCCCCTTTCTCAGTCACCTTCTTCTCCATTTCTCCTCTTCATCTCCTCTCACTTTCTCTCTCTAGAGATTTCTCCAAAACTTGGAGAAAATGGTGGATTGATCTTGGAAAAAACTTCCAAAGGAGAAAAGAAGCTTCTTGGTGCAAGAAGGAGCTTGGGGATTTCGTGATTAAGGTTAGTACCTCACGTTTTGGGTTCAAACCTTGGATTTAATCCTTTGTTATGAGGTTTTTTTTGAACCCTTGGCAATCTAAACCACAAATGGTGGGAGATTGGCCATGAAATCTAGGGTTTGGCTTGCATGCATGCAAACCCTAGGTAGAATGAGGATTTTTGCAATGTGAGGTTCTAAAAATATTTGGACCTTCGATAATTACAATTGAGGCATAGGAAATCATGTTGGAACACTTGATTTCATGTATTGAGTTGATTTAGGGGTTCGTAACGAGTAACGAACCGTTTTCTTGTAGAAGCTTGGGTTGAAGCAAGAACTCAAGGCTTGGACACTTAGGAGCTTGAAGAATACAAGGAGTTGAAAGCTCTTGAGGTGGGTTTGTGTTTACCGAAGTGATTAGGTCACTTCCATGTCTAGAGTAAATATCCATTTAAAGATAAAATGGTATGTGTTGTGAACCCTAGAATTTGCATGTTGGCAAGGGTAAAAAAAAAATTCATGATAGGTAGAGAAATGAGCTCCTATTGCATGATATAGAAATCAAGTATAATTCAATTATCTATACTTGTTGTATGGTTGCATGTGTGAATAAAACCTAGTGTTATTGAACATAGGTTGGAACATGTGAGATTGAAACCTAGTGTTATTGAACATAGGTTGGAACATGTGAGATTGAAACCTAGTGTCATTGAACATAGGTTGGAACATGTGAGATTGAAACCTAGTGTCATTGAACATAGGTTGGACATGAGGTTGGAACCTAGAGTCATGGAACCTAGGTTGAGAAAGAGAAAGTAAGCCTAGTGTTATTGAACATAGGCGAGACTTAGTGACTTGAACCTAAAGTCATGAGACTTAGGTTGGCAAGTGAAAAATGTGAACAACGGGATGTGCGACGATTTTGCTATCCCGGGTAGGCGATGATTTCGCTACCATACCACGAGTTGGCGGTGTCGACACGGGATGTGCGACGATTTTGCTATCCCGGGTATGTGACGATTTCGCTACCACGTCATGAGTTGGCGGTGTCGAGGTGGGATGTGCGACGAGGTTGCTATCCCGGATATGCGACGAGTTCGCTATCCATGCCATGTGATGGCGGTGTTGAGACGGGGTATGTGACGATTTTGCTATCCCGAGTATGCGACGAGTTCGCTACTCGAACTAGGAGGTGACGAGTTCACTCCTCGAATGTTGGGATAATTATGGTGAGACGGCGATTCCGAAACCATAAGTAAATGACTAGTAATTGAACTTAGTCAATGCGGAATATAGGATGAACCTAGGAGAGAATGATAAATTATATTTCATTTGGTTGCATCCTTTATGTTTATTTACAAGCATGTAAATAATTGTTGCATAGTTATATGTGATCTAACTTATGCGTATGGTGTTTCTTTGGACCTGGTGGGTCGAGCTTCTCTCTTGGGTGGCCTTACCCACTGGGAACTATGTTTATAGTTCTCACCCCACGTTTTTCAGGTCCTTCCGCGAGTGAGGCGGCGGAGCGAGGCAAGGGTTTAGCTCTCTAGATAGCGGCCCTTCCATTTTGGTGAGTGTACCCCTAGTTTTGGATTATGATGGCATAGGGGGATTTTTATTTTATGTATGAAAATTGTATATTCCATCGTTTTGGAACATAGTGTATGAAATTAAAGTGAAAGAAAAGAAAAATTTGGACATGTATATTGTGCAATGTGATGTAATAGAAGTAGAACTTCTTTATGTTAATGCTTTCCTTGTGCAACTCTTGTGCTCCGTTCCTAGTTGGAACATTGTGGATAAGCTTGTGTTGTGACGCCTTGGACGGGTAGAAAATACTCTATCCGTTCGGCGGGTCTGGGGCATGCGCCCGTGCGGTTATCCTTTCCACCTAGTCGGTGTTAAAGGGCCGGCGGGGCGTGACAGACTGAGGTGGTATCAGAGCGTAGAAACGGAGTTGACCTAAGAAAACCCTAGGATGGAAAAGACCCTAGGAGTGTAGGCTCGTGAGTGACGAGATCTTTGATTGTGGCGAAAGATAAGAGATTGAGTTATGTCCTTATGCCTCTAGTTGGAAATAGAGGTAGATTCGAGGTGTGTCTTATTCTTCGCCAAGTGTGTTCGTGTTGGCGGCCGACAACATGAAAACCAAGTGAGGGGAATAAGGACCCTTGTGTGACTTTCGCCGAGATTGGGTTTACGTTTATGTTCGTAAAATATAGTGTTGTGAATGACTTTGAAGGTCATGAAATGACCAAAGTCATTGTGTTTTCAGGATAATGGTACGTGGATGGCCTCCTTTGAGGGCTGGGCTCGGGAGAGCGAGCGCGGCTCCCGAACAACTCGGGGAGGGCGAGAACTCGGCTCTTCGTAATGAGTTGAGCGAGTTAATGGGCGTGGTTCGGCGACAGGCCGAAGCCATGCAACGACAGGAGGAGCAAATTAAAAAGCTCCAAGACGAGATGGCGCAGCAAGTGGCTGCGGTTCGGGAGGAGAGGTCGGGAGTACCTCCGGCCTCTGCTTCGATACCGGCCGAGGGGGTGGCACCGGCACCGGTCGTGGCGCCACCTGCACCACCGACTGTGACCGAGGGGTCGGGTACTCCTATGCCCGACTCCCAGATGGAGGACGCGGAACGAGAGCGCGCACTTGCGGCTCTCATGAGGTTCAAAAAGTTCAACCCGCCTATTTTTAGCGGGGAGAATGTGGATCCGTGGGATGTAGAAACATGGATCGACGCAATCGAGACACTCTTCGAGGATCTCTATACCTTGGAGAGGGACAAAGTACATCTCGCCGCTCATTGCTTGGAGCGATCGGCGAAGGTGTGGTGGAAGGGAGTCCGACGGGATAGACTCTCTAGCCTTCCGCCACCGTCATGGGAGGAATTTCGGGGTATGGTATTTGCTGCCTACTTCCCCGATAGCGAGAAGAGAAAGCTTCAAGAAAGGTTCCGCAAGTTGAAACAAGGGAACCGTACCGTGCGCGAGTACGAGAGGGAGTTCTCGTACATTATAAATTGCGTACCGCACGTTGTCCGCGGAGAATTGGACAAGGTCGACTGTTTCGTGCGCGGACTTCGACCGGAAATCTTTAGGGCGGTGCACGCCCTCAAGCTACAGACCTTTGCGGAGGTCTTGGACCGTGCTCTTTGGGTGGAGCACGGGAATGCATGTGCGCGCGAGGAGCGCGAGTCTTGGGAAAGAGAGAAAGATAAGGAAAAAAGGGAAGAAACGACCGGCGAGTGGCTCGGGTGGGCAGTCTAGCTCAAAGCGACCCCCGAAGCACTCGCAGTCGCAGAATCAGTCCCGAGGGTCCCGGCGGAATCGACCCTCGACCCAGTGCCCGATTTGTAGCGGCCCCCACCACCCTCAGCAGTGTGACTATCGTGAGGGCCGGTGCTACAAGTGCGGACAGCCGGGCCACATGCGGTACAACTGTCCGATGGATGATAGCCGAGCACCGTCGTCGGCGTCGGCGTTTGCACCACCGAGGCAGCTTGCGGGCATCCCACCCGCGGCGATGTCGGCAGGCCGTGCACAGCCGCCGAGACCAGTGGAGGGCCAGCGACCAGCGCCCAGTGGGCGAATATTCGCCTCTCAGGTGGAGGAGCCTTCTGCCCAGGATGACGTCGTGGCAGGTATTGTGTTAATTAAAGGCATTCGATGTAGAGCTTTGTTTGATACCGGTGCATCGCATTCATTCATTGCTCGATCATTTGCTATTGCACATGGAATAGAAATCATAGAAGCCACGCATGCAAGAACTGTGCAAGTACCTGAACATACTTTTTGTATACATCATGCGTGTATGGATTGCCCTGTGAGGGTTGAGAACTGGATCATGCCAGCTGATTTGCTGGTGTTAAATCGAATGAATGAGTATGATTTGATCCTAGGAATGGATTGGCTCTCGAAGTATCACGCCACTATTGATTGTGAGAGCCGGATAGTGAAGTTTAAAGAACCCGGGCACAAGGAGTTTGTGTACCGTGGGTGTAGAGTTCGCTTTTTGCGTCGATGGTGTCCGCGTCGCAAGCAAGGAAGCTTATTGCTAGGGGATGCATTGCCTACTTGGCGACGGTAGTGGATGACCGGAAGGAAGTGCTGGGACTTGAGGACGTTCCTATAGTCCAAGAGTTTCCGGATGTATTTCCGACGGAGTTGCCCGGGATGCCACCGGACCGGGAAATAGAATTCGTGATCGATTTGCTCCCGGGTACGGCGCCGATTTCTAAGGCCCCGTACAGGATGGCACCCGCGGAACTGAAGGAATTGAAAGCACAATTGCAAGATTTAATGGACAAGGGTTTCGTAAAGCCAAGTGTGTCACCTTGGGGAGCCCCTATTCTATTTGTGCGGAAAAAGGACGGTTCGCTGCGGTTATGTGTAGATTACCGCGAGTTGAATAAAGTGATCGTCAAGAATAAGTACCCGTTACCCCGAATTGATGACTTGTTCGATCAGTTGCAAGGGTCTCGGGTGTATTCAAAGATTGATTTGCAATCCGGTTATCACCAATTGAAAATCAAACCGGAGGATGTGCATAAGACCGCGTTTAGAACGCGGTATGGACATTATGAATTCACGGTTATGCCTTTCGGGCTTACCAATGCCCCGGCAGCGTTCATGGATTTAATGAACCGTGTGTTCAAACCACTATTGGATCAATTTGTGGTTGTGTTCATAGATGATATTCTTGTCTACTCTCGGAGTGAAGAGGAACATAAAGAGCACCTAAAGATTGTGCTTCAAGTTCTTCGAGAGAACAAGTTGTTCGCCAAGTTAAAGAAGTGCGAATTTTGGATTCGTGAGGTCGCTTTCTTGGGTCATATGATCTCCGCGGAAGGAGTATCAGTAGACTCTATGAAAGTTGAGGCAATCAAGGATTGGCCTCGCCCGACCAATGTCACGGAAATACGAAGCTTTTTGGGTCTTGCGGGGTACTACCGGCGGTTCGTGGAGGAATTTTCAAAAATCTCCGGTCCACTAACGCGTCTTACTCGCAAGGGAGCCAAATATGTATGGAGCGAGGAATGCGACCAAAGCTTTAAGGAGCTAAAGGAAAGGTTGACTTCGGCTCCGGTACTCGCCTTGCCGATTGCAGGGGAGGGTTTTGTGGTGTATAGTGATGCATCACGGCATGGTCTTGGGTGTGTGCTTATGCAAAAAGGACAAGTAATAGCATATGCCTCTCGACAGTTGAAAAGGTATGAGCAAAATTACCCCACCCACGACCTAGAGCTTGCGGCGGTGGTTTTCGCACTCAAGTTGTGGAGACACTACTTGTACGGGGAGTATTGTGAGGTTTACACGGATCACAAAAGTTTAAAGTACTTATTCACTCAAAAGGAGTTGAACTTGAGGCAGCGGAGGTGGTTGGAGTTAATAAAAGATTACGACTTGACCATCTTATACCACCCCGGTAGAGCCAATGTGGTGGCCGATGCGCTCAGTAGAAAATCCGTGGAGAACTTCGCAATTGAGATGACGGGACAAATGCCGTTGCTCAAGGCTTGGACACTTAGGAGCTTGAAGAATACAAGGAGTTGAAAGCTCTTGAGGAGGGTTTGTGTTTACCGGAGTGATTAGGTCACTTCCATGTCTAGGGTAAATATCCATTTAAAGATAAAATAGTATGTGTTGTGAACCCTAGAATTTGCATGTTGGCAAGGGTAAAAAAAAAAAAATCATGATAGGTAGAGAAATGAGCTCCTATTGCATGATATAGAAATCAAGTATAATTCAATTATCTATACTTGTTGTATGGTTGCATGTGTGAATAAAACCTAGTGTTATTGAACATAGGTTGGAACATGTGAGATTGAAACCTAGTGTTATTGAACATAGGTTGGAACATGTGAGATTGAAACCTAGTGTCATTGAACATAGGTTGGAACATGTGAGATTGAAACCTAGTGTCATTGAACATAGGTTGGACATGAGGTTGGAACCTAGAGTCATGGAACCTAGGTTGAGAAAGAGAAAGTAAGCCTAGTGTTATTGAACATAGGCGAGACTTAGTGACTTGAACCTAAAGTCATGAGACTTAGGTTGGCAAGTGAAAAATGTGAACAACGGGATGTGCGACGATTTTGCTATCCCGGGTAGGCGATGATTTCGCTACCATACCACGAGTTGGCGGTGTCGACACGGGATGTGCGACGATTTTGCTATCCCGGGTATGTGACGATTTCGCTACCACGTCATGAGTTGGCGGTGTCGAGGTGGGATGTGCGACGAGGTTGCTATCCCGGATATGCGACGAGTTCGCTATCCATGCCATGTGATGGCGGTGTTGAGACGGGGTATGTGACGATTTTGCTATCCCGAGTATGCGACGAGTTCGCTACTCGAACTAGGAGGTGACGAGTTCACTCCTCGAATGTTGGGATAATTATGGTGAGACGGCGATTCCGAAACCATAAGTAAATGACTAGTAATTGAACTTAGTCAATGCGGAATATAGGATGAACCTAGGAGAGAATGATAAATTATATTTTATTTGGTTGCATCCTTTATGTTTATTTACAAGCATGTAAATAATTGTTGCATAGTTATATGTGATCTAACTTATGCGTATGGTGTTTCTTTGGACCTGGTGGGTCGAGCTTCTCTCTTGGGTGGCCTTACCCACTGGGAACTATGTTTATAGTTCTCACCCCACGTTTTTCAGGTCCTTCCGCGAGTGAGGCGGCGGAGCGAGGCAAGGGTTTAGCTCTCTAGATAGCGGCCCTTCCATTTTGGTGATACTTAGAGTGTACCCCTAGTTTTGGATTATGATGGCATAGGGGGATTTTTATTTTATGTATGAAAATTGTATATTCCATCGTTTTGGAACATAGTGTATGGAATTAAAGTGAAAGAAAAGAATAATTTGGACATGTATATTGTGCCATGTGATGTAATAGAAGTAGAACTTCTTTATGTTAATGCTTTCCTTGTGCAACTCTTGTGCTCCGTTCCTAGTTGGAACATTGTGGATAAGCTTGTGTTGTGACGCCTTGGACGGGTAGAAAAGACTCTATCCGTTCGGCGGGTCTGGGGCATGCGCCCGTGCGGTTATCCTTTCCACCTAGTCGGTGTTAAAGGGCCGGCGGGGCGTGACAATATAACTTATTAGCATTTTATATTTTTTCTCCTACTATCTATCCGCCACATCATGCGGGTTACTGCACTAGTATATATATATGGAAAGAAATTGGAATTAGAATTTTTAGAAATGGATAAACAAAACAAAAAAAAATATTTTTTAATTAAAAAAGTATATGCGATACCCGTGGGTATCCGCAGGTTGGCCAAAGTGCCCACAATTTAACGGGTACCCATCAGTTTTACCTATACTTTTTTGGGTAAGAAAAACTAGTACTTATACCATCAAATTTACAAATAACCCACGGGTACCCGCGGATACAGGTAGAAATTGTTAGGTCTTAGTGTTACTCGTACCTTCGCGAGCGAAGGTAAGGCTTTAAGTTTCACAAATAAAATTTTTTACTAGGAGGGGAGAATATAATATACCAAACTTCAGTTTAGTATATTAAACTTTACTAAATAGGATAAAGTATAAATGAAACGGGTGCAAACATATTTTAATGTGTTTGGATGGCTAAGTTTGGATGAGAACGGATTGAAAATGAACTTTCTAGAACAAGTTCCTAAAAACTGAAACTTTAGAATTCGGACCTTGATGGGAAAGTTTGGACCTTAAAGTTTCTGAAACTTCGTTGTTCGACTCTTGCAGAGGAAGTCCGGACCCTGAGACATTTTCGTGCAGGATAATGTTCGAAATCCGAACATTGGATAGGAAGTCTGGACCTTGAAGAGTGGAAGTCCGAACCTTGGCTGCGAAATAGTCTAGAGGACCTTCAGGATTCGGACTTCTTGGGGGAAGTCTAGACTTCTCGGGTTGATGTCGTGGAATCAAGAAAGGTTGACAATCAAGGTCAAGAACTAGACAGAGACTTCTTGATTATATACATGCGCACTCTGTTCAAGATCAAAAATGGTAAATTCGCTAGACTTCTCGGCTATTACATGTGCACTTTGTATGAGATCAAATTCGGTGATTCCAATAGACTTCTTGGGTGTACTTATGTGCACTTCATATGAGATCCAAATGGTAATTCCGCTAGACTTCTCTGGTGTAAGCTTGTGTACCCGATATGAGATCAAGAGCGATGATTCTGCTATCTATGAACCGGGGTCGGATTGGTATGAAAGGATAATGAAATTAGTGAGTAAACAGTAATTTATGTTACACTGTAGATTTATTATCGCAAGGACAGAGGCATGGGCATAGTTGTTTTCTTCGGTATATAGTAGTCATTACATACTTTAGTTGTTTACTTATTATATATATATATATATATATATATATATATATATATATATATATATATATATATATATATATATATATATATATATATATATATATAGAGAGAGAGAGTCCGGCTGGTATACTATCGGTAGCACGGAGGCCTCCGTGCTACCAAGTTGTTTTTAATGATGCGGCTTCCAAATCGACGATCGGCTCCGTTAAACTTGATCTAAGCTATTGAAAGTATTTGGAAACTAAATTTCATAATTTTTCGACATCATTTACCTATCAAATGAGTAGTCTAAAAATGAACAGCTGAAAATAAAAATCTCATAAAAAATGATGATAAAAGACTTGAATTTAAGATCAGAGGTACTGATCTTACTCTAAATAGTGAAAAAAAATTTCTATAAAAATTTCATTAGATTTGGATTGTTGTACACCGTTAAATTCACAAACGCATCACATCGACTGTTAAAATTGTCAATTTTGAGACCTTTTGATCACTAGCCAAATAATGTCGAAAAATTATGAAATTTAGTTTCCAAATACTTTCAATAGTGTAGATCAAGTCTAACGGAGCCGATCGTCGATTTGGAAGCCGCATCATTGAAAACAACTTGGTAGCAAGGAGGCCTTCGTGTTACCGATAGTATACCAGCCTAGCTCTATATATATATATATATAGAGTCCGGCTACTATGCTATCAATAGCACCAAGCACTTGGTGCTACCAAGTTTTCCACCGTTAGATCTACCCCTTTGACTATTTCCACCCGTTATATCATAATATTCAACTAACCACCCACTCAACTCTAGGGGGCCCACATCATCCTAACCCCACATCCCTTAATCCAAGGGCCAAAAACCTAATAGCACCAATGACTTGGTGCTATTAATAGTATAGTAGCCTAGTTATATATATATATATATATATATATATATATATATATATATATATATATATATATATAGTAGGGCTGCTGTGCTCTTAAGAGCACAGCAGCCCTTGTGCTATAAAGGTCTCCACCCTCCATCTTTATAGATGGAGGGCTGAGATTTAAAGGGGATCAAAGATGGATCCCCTGTTAAAGGACCGTTACACTTAATAGAGGCCCCCATTTCTCTCTCTTTTTTTCTTTTTTTCTTTTTTTTGGCTTTTGTCTTTTCCTGCTTCTTCTCCTCTCCTCCCCATTCTCTCGCCCTTTTGCTCTTCTCCCTCTCCTGTGAGCAGCCAGCTCTGTTGATCCGTTCGTCGCTGCCGGAGAAGAAATCGCCCTCCGAAGGTACGCCCCTCCGCTCCACCCCATTCTCTCTCCTGCTCCCTTCCTCTACCCCCACCCCGGTTCGCCCCCTCGCAGCCCCGCGGCTCGCGGCACCCCCCGCACCCCCCGCCATGACCGCAGGCAGCCGCCGTCGCCCCCCCTCCCCCGCCCAGTCGCGGGCTGTGGGTTGGGGGGTGCCGCCTGCGGGCTGTCGAAGGGGTGGTCGCGTGCTGTGGGTTGGGGGTTGCCGCCTGCGAGCGGCCGCGCGGGAGGGGTGGGGGGGGGGGAAGGGGGGTAGGGTTTATATATATATATGGGGGGTGGGGTGGCTGTGTCGCCGGGGTGGCCGCGAGGGTGTGCGCAGGGCCCCCCTCCCTCCCCCCATCCCTGTGAACGAGACGGGGGGCGGCAGCTTCACGATACCCTCCGACCATGGCTGCGGGTGCTGCACGTTCCCCCGAGCCATGGCTGACAGTCGCGCCCCCCCCCCCATCCCTCCAGCGACCGCCCCAACCACACACACAACAAAAAAGCCAAAAAAATCTGCATGAAGCTACCCTCTTCCAAAACTAAAAAAAAAAGTTATGAATTTTTTGTAAATTTTTTAACTTAATATACTGACTAACAGCTATTTGCATGCATGATATTGGAAATAAGTATTTCATTAGATTGGTTTGTCGAGAAAAAGTTTTGGTGAAAGTAAAGTCGTTCGTTGCAATTGTAATGAGCCGGCTGTTATTCGAGTTTCACAACAACCTAAAAGCAAAGGAAAATAATTTTTTGGATGTCGGAAGTATGGAAAGATCTCCGAAAATTATTGTGATTTTTTCATGTGGCGTGATCTAAAAGATAAAGATACCTCTGAAATTGGTAGCTCAAGTTATTCAAAAGCTGATAAATTTTTTGATCACACATCGAAAGTAACATCAGAGATATCTTCAAAGCAACTGCTATTGGAGCAAGATAATGAGATGCACGAAGAAATTCAAATCTTGAAAGCCAAATTCGAAAAACTATCGGCAAGGATTAATACAGACAAAAGGGATTATGAGAAGAAGATGTATTTTTTTTTATTCTTACTTTGTTTGTTAATTGTTAAAGCTTTATTTAATTTTCAGATGTCATGTAAGAACTTTTATAGATGAATTTTGTAAGTTTCCTCTTTATTTCTTTACGATCAAATGAACTTTTCTATATGAATGTGTTAGAGCTTTATTTAATTCTAGATGTCATGTAAGAACTTTTATAGGTGAATGTTGTAAATTTTCTCTCTATTTTTTATGATCAAATGAACATCTAAATTACAACATCCAAACAACTACATTTAACATCTAAAATATAATATTTGAACAATAAAAGTGCATTGCACATTCAACATTAGAAACAAAATATCTAAAGTATTTTGAGCATTCAACATTAGAAATAAAATATCCAAAATACAACATTTGAACATCCAAAGTGCATTACACATTCAAATTGAGCATTCAAATGTTGGAAACAAAATATCCAAAGTATCTTAAACATCACAATGTACAACATCTAAAATACAACATTCAAAAAAGACACAACATCACTTCTACCATTCCAAATAAATTACAACATCACTACTAAACTCCATTCCAATATATGGCTCATTGATTGTCTGTTCGTCTTCAATTGTTAACTCATTATCACGTCGAGTTTCATTTTCCCCATCAAAATCAATAATTTTCAGTTCATGATTCCATTGAATCTCATTTTCGGTGTCGAAAGTATCAATGGTGGTTTGAGTATTACCGGTACCAAAAATAGTAGATGTCGAACCAATTTTAGAGGCACCTTCATCAGGCATATTCTCGAACTGATTATCTGAATCCAGCGTATTGCCAATTTCCAACTACAATAATATATATATAAACTAATCAATCAATAAGAAATAATAAACTGAGCTTTTTCTTTTTGGGTGAAAGGGAAGGGGAGTGGGGAGGCTGCAAGCTCAGCTACAGATTTATTAGACGGTATATTAACTTGAAAAAAATTACAAAAAAATTACAGCAAAAAAAGCTACAGGCAATTTTTTTCCCCTTTCTTTGGCCTTTTTTAATAACTTCCTGCCCCTGGGGGGGGGGGGGGGGGGGGGGGGGGGGGGGGGGGGGGGGGGGGGGGGGGGGGGTAGGGTTGTGGGGGGCTGTGACCGCCCGCAGGCGACATCCCCCAACCACAGCCCGTGACCACCGCTGCGGCCGCCCGCAGGCGGCACCCCCCAACCCACAGCCCGCGACCAACCCTGCGATCGCCCGCAGGCGGCACCCCCCAACCCACAACGCGCGACCGGGGGGGGGGGGGCGGCTGCCTGCGGTCATGGCGAGGGGTGCGGGGGGGCACCACGAGCCGCGGGGCTGCGAGGGGGCGAACCGGGGTGGGGAGTAGAGGAAGGGAGCGGGAGAGAGAATGGGGTGGAGCGGAGGGGCGTACCTTCGGAGGGCGATTTCTTCTCCGGCAGCGACGAACGGATCAACAGGGCTGGCTGCTCACAGGAGAGGGAGAAGAGCAAGAGGGCGAGAGAATGGGGAGGATAGGAGAAGAAGCAGGAAAAGACAAAAGCCAAAAAAAAGAAAAAAAGAGAGAGAAAGGGAGGCCTCTGTTAAGTGTAACGGTACTTTAACAGGGGATCCCCTTTAAATCTCAGCCCTCCATCTATAAAGATGGATCCCCTTTAAATCTTGTGCTATAAAGGTCTCCACCCTCCATCTTTATAGATGGAGGGCTGAGATTTAAAGGGGATCCCCTGTTAAAGTACCGTTACACTTAACAGAGGCCCCCCTTTCTCTCTCTTTTTTTCTTTTTTTTGGCTTTTGTCTTTTCCTGCTTCTTCTCCTATCCTCCCCATTCTCTCGCCCTCTTGCTCTTCTCCCTCTCCTGTGAGCAGCCAGCCCTGTTGATCCGTTCGTCGCTGCCGGAGAAGAAATCGCCCTCCGAAGGTACGCCCCTCCGCTCCACCCCATTATCTCTCTCTCTTTCCCTTCCTCTACCCCCCACCCCGGTTCGCCCCCTCGCAGCCCCGCGGCTCGCGGCACCCCCCCGCACCCCCCGCCATGACCGCAGGCAACCCCCCCCCCCCCCCCCCCCGGTCGCGGGCTGTGGGTTGGGGGGTGCCGCCTGCGGGCGGTCGCAGGGGTGGTCGAGGGTTGTGGGTTGGGGGGTGCCACCTGCGGGCGGCCACGCGGGGGGAGGGGGTGGTGGCTGTGTCGTCGGGGTGGCCGCGAGGGTGTGCGCAGGGCCGCCCTCCCTCCCCCAATCCCTGTGAACGGGACGGGGGGCGGCAGCTTCGCGATACCCTCCGACCATGGCTGCGGGTGCTGCACATTCCCCCGAGCCATGGCTGACAGTCGCCCCCCCCATCCCTCCAGCGACCGCCCCAACCACACACACAACAAAAAAGCCAAAAAAATCTGCATGAAGCTACCCTCTTCCAAAACAAAAAAAAAAGTTATGAATTTTTTGTAAATTTTTTAACTTAATATACTGACTAACAGCTATTTGCATGCAGGATATTGGAAACAAGTATTTCATTAGATGGGTTTGTCGAGAAAAAGTTTTGGTGAAAGTAAAGTCGTTCGTTGCAATTGTAATGACCCGGCTGTTATTCGAGTTTCACAACAACCTAAAAGCAAAGGAAAAGATTTTTTGGATGTCGGAAGTATGGAAAGATCTCCGAAAATTATTGTGATTTTTTCATGTGGCGTGATCTAAAAGATAAAGATACCTCTTAAATTGGTAGCTCAAGTTATTCAAAAGCTGATAAATTTTTTGATCACACATCGAAAGTAACATCAGAGATATCTTCAAAGCAACTGCTATTGGAGCAAGTGAATGAGATGCACGAAGAAATTCAGATCTTGAAAGCCAAATTCGAAGAACTATCGGCAAGGATTAATAGAGACAAAGGGGATTATGAGAAGAAGATGTATTTTTTTTTATTCTTACTTTGTTTGTTAATTGTTAAAGCTTTATTTAATTTTTAGATGTCATGTAAGAACTTTTATAGATGAATTTTGTAAGTTTCCTCTTTATTTCTTTACGATCAAATGAACTTTTCTATATGAATGTGTTAGAGCTTTATTTAATTCTAGATGTCATGTAAGAACTTTTATAGGTGAATGTTGTAAATTTTCTCTCTATTTTTTTATGATCAAATGAACATCTAAATTACAACATCCAAACAACTACATTTAACATCTAAAATATAATATTTGAACAATAAAAGTGCATTGCACATTCAACATTAGAAACAAAATATCCAAAGTATTTTGAGCATTCAACATTAGAAACAAAATATCCAACATACAACATTTGAACATCCAAAATGCATTACACATTCAAATTGAGCATTCAAACGTTGGAAACAAAATATCCAAAGTATCTTAAATATCACAATGTACAACATCTAAAATACAACATTAAAAAAAAACACAACATCACTTCCACCATTCCAAATAAATTACAACATCCAAACAAATTGTCACGCCCCGGGCTAGTTCTAGATGCGGAAAAACGTGCCAATTTTTTTTTTGAAAGCCTAGCCCGCGCCACGTACAGACCCGCCACAAATACAGGGTCCACTGTACACACGGACAGAGCCTCCCCTGTATTTGCACGGCGTCCACAACTTACAACAGGATCACAACCACCATTCATTCATCACAACAGCACAACAACTCAACGAGAGATTCATACAGCTAACAGTCCTTAAACCTGTATGAATCTAAGCAAATCCTTAGGCGAAGGATGATACAATGCACATACAACAGATCATTTAAAAACTGTTCTCCACACGAGAACTCTCTTTTGAAAACCCAAAGTCGATCGATCAGAAACTCATTTGAAAACTGTTTCCCACACGAAAACCTTTATTTGAAAACGCTACCACGAGGGGTAGAAAGCCAAAGTACGCGATAAATAAAATGATCTAGAAATATATATACGACCAACTAGCCCAAGCATGCAATCATCACATAAGAATAATGAATAGATCCACAAAACATAAGCATGCTAGAATATATCTAAAATGTAACTGAACTACAATCACATCTAGCTGAAGGATAGGGTAAAAACCAAATCTGGGAGAGTAGCCTCACAAGTCGGAACCTCTAGAGCTACTATCTAGGCGTGCCTCACAACGTCCCGACTCCCACCACCCTGCTCACCTGAAAACAACAACGAGGGCGGGGGGTGAGAACATGTAAACATGTCTCCCCTCCCAGTGGATACCGCAAGCCGACGAAGGCGAGGTGTACACACCGGCACGAGGGTCAACAAAAGATAGATAAGGTATACAGTAGCACAAGTAAGTATGAGGCTGACATACAACTGAACAACTATGCTACTGTAAGCAACTAGTATATGCATCAAAGGAAATAACCACAAAGTAAACCCAATCCATAGCCACCGGGACGCATCCCTGGCACTGTCACCTGCTCATCTCTCGGCACATAAACCTTCTGGACGCACTGCATCAAGGCTCACGGGTCGGCGCAAACTCAACGACCCTTTTCCGGAAAAGAACACCCCCAGGCCGTGGATCAGACCGCGGGTGTACGTGAAGTGCTAGAAGAGCTGTGACGATCGATGCAAATGCTCAATCCACAGAACGGCAACGAGCCGTGAAGCAACCACAACGAGGATCGCTCGGAACAACGGCGATCACCACCGACCAACTAGGTCGTCTCAACAATCATGCAAACCACAACTACTCTACTATCCAAGCACGCATAAGTAGAGTCAAAGGGAGTCAAGTGAACTAATAACTGTAATGCGAGAGAAAGGATAGAAATGTATCACCGTAGTCCACTGAACCGACTCCGGATCGAAGTACCCACCTGTAGGTAAGATCAAGTCTAATACCGACGGCTCTCGAGAAACGCGACAGGACCTACGAAAGACTCACAGGGTCAAGGTCCACCAAGTCGACGCTAAACACAAAGCTCACACATCCCGAAACCGACGGATCGCCCGGAAAATCCACCGGGACGATCCCGAAACCACACAAAGCCCCCAGAGGGGTACCTACAGCCAAACAAGTCCTCCGCTGTCCCCCAAACACACACGACAAGGTGGCGGGACAGCGAGCACAAGCTCGGGGTGCCACGAACACAAACGCACCCGACACGGCTTCCCGGGTTCCCGAAAAATGCCGAATTGGCACCGGAACCCCTCGTCACTCATCCGCTGTCCTCGGAACTTTGGGACAGCGATGAGGAACAGACAACGAGGCTAAATGATGAAGCCAAGTCGCTCGCGAAAACAGCGAGCGAGTCGCACGACTAGAAACACGCGTTTCGCCGACTATTTCATCGAAAAACGCGTCGGAAACGAATCTGAAACTCCGCGAAGGGCGAGAGGGTTGGACAACCAGTCCACAGGGCCCCGAGGACCATACCCTTGCTGCCCACAGCGTCGCATCGCTGCCACAAATGCCAAAGTCCCAAAACAAGCACATTTACATACATACAAGTAAAGATTTAAGCCGTTAGAGCAATCCGTGCATCCGCACGACCTTCCGCAAGCACCAGCGGATAGGTAACGACGTCACGGAGACCGTGCTCACAGCCCCACTGCGACAGGACTAGTCGCAAGCTCAGTAAACCCATAAAAACAGATCTAACATAAGAGGAAAACGCTCGACAAAGGCCGAACAGCAAAACGGCTCACCCAAAACAGAAACTAAGGTGAGCATGATGATCAGCGCATCGCCGCGATCATCGTGCTCACCTTCCCGGACTTCGGGAGGCATCGGGGGGCTCAAATACCAAGGTACGGCCAAAAACCAACAAAGCAAGACCCCGGCCGGAGCAACCAGCTCCGGCCGGCTTCCGGCCGGCATGCACGGCCAGCGGCGGCCAGGGTCGGCAGAGGAGGTGGCAAGGAAGAGGGGGCTCACCTCAGCCGGCGGTGGGAAACGGCGGCGGCGGCGCGGGGAAAAGAGGAGCTCTCGGGCGGCTAGGGCACGGCGGCGACGCGAGCACCGGCACGAGGGGGTCGCCGGACGTCGTTCTGCCAGTGACTGCGACAAAAAAGGCCGGCGGGCGGCGGCGGCGGAGCAAGCTCGGCCGCAGTAGCCCAAGGTGCTCAGCCTCAACCCGCGGCGGTCACGGCGGCGCTCCGGCGGCACGGCGACGGCCGGGGAGGTAGGATGCGGCGCCGGAGGACCCAAGGGCGACAGCACTCACCTCATACGGTGACGGGGTGCGGCGGCGGCGGCGTAGGGGAGAGCCCTAGCTCCGGGAAGGCTCTGCCACACCTACTCCGGCAAGGAACGGCGGCGGTGGCAGTCCGGACGGCGAACACCGGTAAGCTGGCGTCGTCGGACGTCGGGTAGAGGGCGGCCGCGACAGAAACAACCGGCGGTGGCGGCGGCGGAGCAAGGCTGGCCACAGCTGCCAAAGCTGCCTCTACCGAGCCCGCGGCGGCTCCGGCGGCGTTCCGGCGGCACGGCGATGGCCGGGAAGGAAGGGGTCGGCGCCGGAGGACCCGAGAGTGACGATGCTCACCCTCCAAGGGTGCGGAAGGCGGCGGCGGCTTGGGCTCACAAAGCTCGGCCAGCTGCTGCCCCAGCAGTGGCCGCAACAGCTCCGGCGGCCCACGGCGGCGACTCCCGGCGGCGGCGCACCACTCCGGCGGTCGTGCCACCTCAGGGGAAGCCCATGCATGGGTTTCCCCTGGGTGCACACCGCAGGGAAGAAGAGGAAGAAAGAGAAGAAGAAGAAAAGGAGAGGGAGTTGGCCGGGGGCAGCGCCGGCCAGGGGTGGTCGGCGGCGGCCGGCCGAGCTCGGGGAGGAGGCTGAGGGGCAGGGGGAGCAGGGGCTCACCTCTGGGGGCTGAGGAAGAAAGAGGGAGAGAGAGGGAGTGAGGGAGTGAAAGGGAGTGGTTCAACCACTCTCAACCACTCTCAACCACTCTCACAATTGCACAAAAGCCCTCCAAAACTTGCAAAAAAAACACCAGGGTCCCTCTCAGCCAGCACAAAATGCCCAGACACCCCTCCACAAGCAATCTCACGCGAAACGGTGCGAGAACAGGGTCCAAATCGCGAAACTACAAAATGTGACTTTCGACCTCTCGGCGAAGAAGATGGAAGATCTCTCAAACCGTCTGTCGCATGTCGACACGGATTGCACCATCGCGTTCAACACTGTCGAGACATCGAACCTACCATCTTGGATCATCAGATTCGGGCTCCGGATTGCGCCGTTAAGCCGTTCTCTCTCCGCGACAAAATCACAAAAACAACAAAACACGTATAAACAACTTATATACATATATATACATATATATACCTGTATATATATACGTATACAGATCGAAAATACAGTATCAGGGGAGAGGAACACAGAGAATTTCAAATTTCCAAAATTCGAATTCTCACACAAATATACTAAACATCTAAAATACAATATTTTAACATCCAAAGTGCATTACACATTCAAATGGAGCATTCAAACGTTGGAAACAAAATATCCAAAGTATCTTAAACATCACAAAGTATTTTGGCCCTTTTTTAATAACTTCCTTCCGGGCGGGTTGGGGGGGGCTGCGACCGCCCGCAGGCGACACCCCCCAACCACAGCCCGCGACCACCGCTGCGGTCGCCCACAGGCGGCACCCCCCAACCACAGCCCGCGACCACCGCTGCGGCCGCCCGCAGGCGGCACCCCCCGACCCACAGCCCGCGACCACCCCTGCGACTGCCCGCAGGCGGCACCCCCCGACCCACAGCCCGCGACCGGGGGGGGGGGCGGCTGCCTGCGGTCATGGCGGGGGGTGCGGGGGGGTGCCGCGAGCCGCGGGGCTGCGAGGGGGCGAACCGGGGTGAGGGGTAGAGGAAGGGAGCGGGAGAGAGAATGGGGTGGAGCGGAGGGACGTACCTTCGGAGGGCGATTTCTTTTCCGGCAGCGACGAACGGATCAACAGGGCTGGCTGCTCACAGGAGAGGGAGAAGAGCAAGAGGGCGAGAGAATGGGGAGGAGAGGAGAAGAAGCAGGAAAAGACAAAAGCCAAAAATAAGAAAAAAAAGAAAAAAAGAAGAGAGAGAGGGGGGGCCTCTGTTAAGTGTAACGGTCCTTTAACAGGGGATCCATCTTTGATCCCCTTTAAATCTCAACCCTCCATCTATAAAGATGAAGGGTGGAGACCTTTATAGCACAAGGGCTGCTGTGCTCTTAAGAGCACAGCAGCCCTACTCTCTCTCTTTTTCCCTCTCTATATATATATATATATATATATATATATAATTGAGCTAGAATACTTTTAGAAGAACCAACCCCTTGGTGCTTCTAGATTTCTAGCCCTTGGATCTACTTCTTGATTACTAATAGCCTTTGGATCAAACACTATTCCACCTACCACCATCATCCCAACCCTACATCACTCCATCCAAAGGCTACAAACCCAAAAGCACCACTCCTTTGGTGCTTTTGGGAGTATTCTAGCTCAACTCTCTCTCTCTCTCTCTCTCTCTCTCTCTCTCTCTCTCTATATATATATATATATATATATATATATATATATAGAGAGAATAATGCCACGATGCTATCGATAGTACCAAGCGCTAGGCGCTATCGAGCTTTCGGCCGTTGGATGAAGGGATATGCGGTTAGGATGAAAGTGATTCTCGATTAGGATGATAATGGTCTCATAGGGTTGAGCGGGTGGTTGGTTGAATAGTATGATCTAACGGGTGGAAATGGTCAAATGGTAGATCTAATGGTAGAAAACTCGATAGCACCAAGCGCTTGGTAATATCGATAGTATAGTAGCCGGACTCTATATATATATATATATATATATATATATATATATATATTTTAGGCTATTATATTATTAATATCACCAAGTCATTAGGGCTTTTAGGTTTTTGGCTCTTGGATGAAGGGATGTGCGGTTAGGATGATAGTAGTCCCTTAGGGTTAAATAGGTGGTTGGTTGAATAGTATAATCTAACAGGTGGAGATGGTCAAAGGGGTAGATCTAATGGCGGAAAACTTGATAGCACAAAATGCTTGCTACTATTGATAGCATAGTAGCCGGACTCCATATATATATATATATATATATATATATATATATATATATATATATATATATATATATATATATATATATATATATATATATATATATATATATATATATATATATATATATATATATATATATATATATGCTGATGATGTCTTATTTGGACCTGGTGGGTCGAGCTTTTTTCTTAGGTGGCCGTAAAGCTGTCCAAAATACCCGATACCCGATACCCCACCCGTACCCTACCCGAACCCTACCCGGACCCGAACCGGACCCAATAAAAAATGGATAGTACACGGGTAAAAAAAATTACCCATTACAGTTTCGGGTATGAGTCCGGTTACTTTATACCCATACCCGACTTGGACCCGACCTGAACCCGATCTTTTAATGGGTAGGGTCCAGAAGAGTTTTCAAATCCAGACTCGGACTCGGTGAAGTACCTGATAGTAAATGAAAAAGATTTGAAGTTAAGGGATCAATTTCAATAAGACTTATAGCTGAAGGGTCACCGTCTATTTTTATCCTAATGAAAATTCTAGTTACTCTTGTTTACTCCTTTTCTATTTTTTTATTTTACTCCTTATTTTTTTTAACTCTAGCCGCTCTGTTTACTGCTTGAATCTTTGTTTTGAACCAATTTTATTGGACTAGGTGCAACAAATTAGAATGCAAGGTTTGTATAGTGAGAGCTTTATGGTTTGTTCATAAATTATTTAATAAAATCTATAAAAAGTATATACATACGGATATTTATACCCGATTTAAACCCGACCCATACCCAATCTTAAACGGGTAGTATAGGGGTAATCACTACCCAGACCCGCTCAAATAAACCCGATGAGTATATTATTAACCTAGGTACCCCGGACCCGACTCGAAGTTAAAAGGGTAGGGTATATATATTTTTTCTACCCATTTCTTTTTAGGGTACGGGTACAGTGTATCAACTATCCAGACCCTACCCGTTCTACGGACACCTTTAGGTGGCCGTACCCACTGGGAACTATATTTATAGTTTTTACCCCCATATATTTTTCAGGTCAAGGGATGCAACAGAGCGAGGAAAGGACACAATATAGTAGAAAGAGATCCTTTCTGCCTTTTGATGCACCCGATGGAGAGTATCCCCATTTGGAAATGTAAAGAAAAGAAAAATATAAAACAATATTTTGCGTTGTATTTAGAAACAATATAATGAAATGAATGTTGTAATAGGTAGTTGCCTTTAAATTTATGTGATAGCTTCCTTATACAATTCTTGTGTATTATTTATGATTGGAATGAGTTATATATAAAGTTGTGACACTTTGGGCGGACTGGAGAAACTCAGTCTGTTCGGCAGGTCTATATGCGTGGTCGGTGATGCTTCCGTTGCGGGCTCGGGGTGCAAAACCTCTGTGCTAGCTAGATTCTTTTAGCGATATAACAATTAAGAATAAAGTGCACCGGTGGTCCCCAACCTTTTTTTCTAAAACAATCAGGACTCAATCTCTTGATTTGATTGCAATTATGTTTTAGCAGTTAAAAGTGTGTTAAAATTAATGAAATCGCCACGTCAGCCCCGCGGAAGTGCCGTCTCAGCATTAGCTAATTATAGAATTTAAAATTAATTTAAATTTAATTCATATTTTATATTCAAATTTAAAATTTAGATTATATTTTTGAATGAAATTTAAATTCAAAGCAAGATTTTTTAATTCCAATTTTAATTGTAAATTTGGATTCAAATTTTAAATTTAAATTCTAATTTTTTGTTTAAATTTTATATTTAAATTTTATGTTGGATTCAGATTTTAAATCTAAATTTTGATTTTGGATTCAAATTAAAATTCTGGTTTAATTTTAAATTCCAATTCAGATTTTATACTTAATTGTAAATTCAAATTATGAATTCTAAATTTAATTTCACATTTTAATTTTGAATTTTAAATTCAAATGTGAATTTGAAATCAAATTTCAAATTCAAATTTAGATTTGAAATCAAATATCAAATTTAAATTTAAATTTTGAATTTGAATTTAAAATTTAAATCCAAAGTTTTGAATTCTAATATAAATTCAAATTCAAAATTTGAATTCAAATTTCAGTTTAAAATTCATATTTGATTTGAAATACCAATTGTCACGCCCCGGGCTAGTTCTAGATGCAGAAAAACGTGCCAAAATTTTTTTTTGAAAGCCTAGCCCGCGCCACGTACAGACCCGCCACAAATACAGGGTCCACTGTACACACGGACAGAGCCTCCCCTGTATTTGCACGGCGTCCACAACATACAACAGGATCACAACCACCATTCATTCATCACAACAGCATAACAACACAAGAGATTCATACAGTTAACAGTCCTTAAACCTATATGAATCTAAGCAAATCCTTAGGCGAAGGATGATGCAATGCACATACAACAGATCATTCTAGAAAGCTGCTCCTTACACAGAAGCTTTATTTTGAAACCCTAATCTCAATCATTGAAGAAACATTTGAAAACTGTTCTCCACACGAGAACTCTCTTTTGAAAATCCAAAGTCGATCGATCAGAAATTCATTTGAAAACTGGTTCCCCCACACGGAGACCTTTATTTGAAAACGCTACCACGAGGGGTAGAAAGCCGAAGTACTCGATAAATGAAGCGATCTAGAAATATGTATACAACCAACTAGCCCAAGCATGCAATCATCACATAAGAATAATGAATAGATCCACAACACATAAGCATGCTAGAATATGTCCAAAAGGATAACTGAACCACAATCACATCTAACAGATGAGGGTAGGGTGATAACCAAATCTGGGGAAGTAGCCTCACAAGTCGGAACCTCTAGAGCTACTATCTAGGCGTGCCTCGCAGCGTCCCGACACTCACCACCCTGCTCACCTAAAAACAACAACGAGGGCGGGGGGTGAGAACATGTAAACATGTCTCCCCTCCCAGTGGGTACCGCAAGCCGACGAAGGCGAGGTGTACACACTGGCACGAGGGTCAACAAAAAGCTAGATAAGGTATACAGTAGCACAAGTAAGTATGAGGCTGACATACAACTGAAACAACTATGCTACTGTAAGCAACTAGTATATGCATCAAAGGAGATAACCACAAAGTAAACCCAATCTATAACCACCGGGACGCACCCCGGGCACTGTCACAACCTGCTCATCTCTCGGCACCTCAACCTTCTGCACGCAAACGCAAAAAGGCTCACGGGTCGGGACCGCTCTCCACGACCCTTTTTCGAAAAAGAACACCCCCAGGCGGTGGATCAGACCGCGGTGTACGTGATGTGCTAGAAGAGCTGTGACGATCGATGCGAATGCTCAATCCACAGAACGGCAACGAGCCGAGAAGCAACCAAAAACCACAACTAGGATCGCTCGGAACAACAGGCGATCACCACCGACCAACTGGGTCGTCTCAAGAACCATGCAAATCACAACTACTCTACTATCCAAGCACGCATATAAGTAGAGTCAACGGGAGTCAAGTGAACTAATAACTGAAATACAAGAGAAGGGATAGAAAGGTATCACCGTAGTCCACTGAACTGACTCCGGATCGAAGTACCCACCTGTCGAAAGATCAAGTCTAACACCGACGGCTCTCGGGAACCGTGACAGGACCTACGAAAGACTCACAGGGTCAAGGTCCACCAAGTCGACGCTAAACACAAAGCTCACACATCCCGGAACCGACGGATCGCCCGGGAAACCCACCGGGACGATCCCGAACCACACTAAGCTCTACAGGGGTACCCAACAGCCAAACAAGTCCCTCGCTGTCCCCGAACACACAAAACCAAGTGACGGGACAGCGAGCACAAGCTCGGGGTGCCACGACCACAAACGCACCCGAAAAGGCTTCCCGGGTTCCCGAAAAATGCCGAATTGGCACCGGAACCCCTCGTCACTCATCCGCTGTTCTCGAAACTTTGGGACAGCGATGAGGAACAGCCAACGAGGCTAAACGACGAAGCCAAGTCGCTCGTGAAAACAGCGAGTGAGTCGCACGACAAGAAACACACGTTTCGCCGATTAATTCATCGAAAAACGCGTCGGAAACGAATCCGAATCTCCGCGGAAGGCGAAGGGGTTGGACAACCAGTCCACAGGGCCCTAAGGACCAAGCCCTTGTTGCCCACAGCGTCGCAACACTGCCACAAAAGCCAAAGTCCACAAACAAGCAACTTATACATACATACAAGCACTAAACAAAGCCGTTCGAGCAAACCGTACATCCGCACGACCTTCCGCAAGCACCAGCGGATAGGTAACGATGTCAGGGAGACCGTGCTCACAGCCCCACTGCGACAGGACCAGTCGCAAGCCGGGAAAACCCATAAAAACAGCAAGAATACACAAAGCCAAAGCTCGACATTGGCCGAACAGCGGAACGGCTCAACCAAAACCAATTCTAAGGTGAGCATGATGATCAGCGCGTTGCCGCGATCATTGTGCTCACCCTCGCAGACTTCGGGAAGCAACAGGAAGCTCAAACAACCTTGTGCGGCCAAAAACCAACAAAACAAGACCCCGGCCGGAGCAACCAGCTCCGGCCGGCTGCCGGCCGGCATGCAAGGCCAGCGGCGGCCAGCATCGGCAGAGGAGGTGGCAAGGAAGAGGGGGCTCACCTCAGCCGGCGGCGGGAAGCGGCGGCGGCGGCGCGGGGAAACCAGTAGCCCTCGGGTTGGCTAGGGCACGGCGGCGCGGCAACGGACGGCGACGGCGGCCGGCGGCAACGCGAGCACCGGGAAGAGGGGCCCGCCGGACGTTAGTCTGTCGGCGACTGCGACAAAAACAACCGACAGCAGCGGCGGCGGAGCAAGCTCGGCCTCCAGCTGCCCAGGATGCCCTAGCCGAGCCCACGGCGGCGGCGGCGGTGCTCCGGCGGCACGGCGATGGCCGGGGAGGAAAGGTCCGGCGGCGGAGGTCCCGAGGGTGTCGGCACGCACCCTCAGAGGCGGCGGGAGGCGGCGGCGGCTCGGCCTCCAGCTGCTCCTGCCCGCAAGCAGCAGGCAAGAGCTGCAGGCGGCGCACCGGCGGCACGGGGGCGGCCGGGGAAGGAGGCGACGGCTGCGGCGGTCCTCCAGATGCCGGCGGGAGGTCGCCGAGGCGGCGGGAGGCGGCGGCGGCTCGGATCTCAAGTTACTGCCCGCACTCCCCAGCAGCAGCTAGCTACGGTGACGGCGGCTCTCCGGCGGCACGGCGATGGCCGGGGAAGAAGGGGGCGGCGCCGGAGGACATGAGGGTGACGGTGCTCACCTTCCCAGGCGTCGAGAGGCGGCGGCGGCTCGGGCCCACCAGTCTCGGCCCGCAGCTTCACAAGCAGGAGCTGCAGCAGCTCCGGCGGCGGCTCCCGGCGGCGGCGCACCCCTTCGGCGGTCGTGCCACCTCAGGGGAAGTCCATGCATGGGTTTCCCCTGGGTGCACACCGCAGGGAAGAAGAAGAAGAAGGAGAAGAAGAAGAAAAAGAGAGAGAGGAGTTGGCGGGGTTGCTCCGGCCAGGGGGTGGCCGGCGGCGGCCGGCCGAGCTCGGGGAGAAGGTTGAGGGGCAGGGGGAGCTGGTGCTCACCTCTGGGGAGGCTGAGGGGGAGAGAGGGAGGGAGATTCCCAACAGCACCCACCCACACACACACACACAAAATAAAACATAAATGCACAATTGCATTTTAGCCCTCCAAACACCACTATTAGCACTTGGGTCCCTCACAGCAGGCATAAAATGCCAAAACACCCCTCCACAAGCAACCTCACGCGAAACGGTGCGAGAACAGGGTCTAAATCGCGAAACTGCAAAATGTGACATTCAACCTCTCGGCGAAGAAGATGGAAGATCTCTCAAACCGTCCGTCGCATGTCGACACGGATTGCGCCATCGCGTTCAGCACTGCCAAGACATCGAACCTATTATTTTGGATCGTCAGATTCGGACTCCGGATCGCACCGCTAAGCCGTTCTCTCTCCGCGACAAAAATCCAAAAACCCCAAAAACATATAAAATACCACTTATATACATATATATATATAAATACCCGTATATATATACGTATACAGATCAAAGACACAGTAACAGGGGAGAGGAACACAGAATCCAAATTTCTAAAATTTCGAATTCTCACACCAATTCAATTCACATTCAGATTTCGAATTCAAATTTTCAAATATAAATTTAAGTTCAAATTCTTGTTTCGAATTCCAAATTTGAAATGTAATTCAGATTTTGAATTCAAATTTAAAATTTAATTAATGTAAATTTAAATTTTAAATTCAAAATTAGATTTTGATTTGAAACGTCAATTATATAAGATTCACATTAAAATTTTGAATTTAAAATCTCAAATTGAAATCTAAAATTCTGGTTTTGAATTCAAAATGTATAACATAATTAAGATTTAAATTTTAAATTTTAAATTTAAGCTTTAAAACTTAAATTTAAATTTAGAATTCAAATTCAGATATCAAACCCAAATTTATTTTAATTTCGAAATCCAAATTTCAGACTTAACTTCAAAATAAAATTGCGGGAGAAGGCACCCGGGGCAAAATTATGCATCTTCCTGCGGGCTCTCTCTTCCCCTCTAGAACGTTCCCATGCACGTAGATCGCATCCAATCCCAATCCTTTTTTAAAAGAAATGCCCTGTGTCTAATCCCTTCCCACAGTGTCAAGCAACAGTGTCCTTTACTCATCGAAGTAACTATATATAAAGACTAGTTAATAATCTGTGTGCGTGCAATTAAACGTCGATTGAAAATTATTAATGGCCACAGCAACAGCCGCCGTCGCCGTCCCCACAAGCGCCCTCGTCGGCCGCCGCCTCTCGTCGGCCCCCCGCCTGCTCCTCTGCTCCATGCGAGCGCCGAACCAAATCGCGGCCGCCTTTCCAAGTTCTTCCAAAGCACGACGTAACCGGCGGTCGTCCCTCGTCGTCGCATCTGCCGCGCCGGAGAACAACCCTTCGAAGGACGTGCCGATCGAAGAGAATGGCAGCCGAAAGCTGCGCCGCCCTCCCTCCGGCTCTCCCTCCGAGCTCCCTTTTTCTAGTAATTTCATCTCTTCATCACTATTCAAAACTTGTTAGGCTCCGTTTGGAATTGCGAAGAGATTGCATTACGTGCGGTGAGAAAATACGATGAAAAAAATATCATGTTTGCTTTCGTATGTAATATTGTGTTCCGCATATCGCAATGAGCCAATTACGATATATTTTCTGCGGTCCCACCGGAGAACGCAGAAGCATATCTCTATATATTTTTGTCCCAACCCCATTCTATGATAGCGCCAGACGGCCTCAATACCAAACGAAGCCTTGGCATGCTCTGGCTACAAGATGTAGTGTGTTGCTAGTCGAGGCGTCATGGCATTATTCTCGTATTATTATTATTATTAAACACTATTTTAATAAAACTAGCTAATGCACATGCGCCACACGTATTAATTTGCATACTAGATTAAAAATATATTAAATTATTTTTAACATTAATTGAAAAATTAATATATATATATATATCAAATAATATTAAAATTGTACAATAATCAAATAAATAACTTTTTTTTTCACAACTAAAAAAATAGTATTTTTTAGAAGCTCTTGACTAATTAATAGTTAATAATTATATAAAGTTATTAAATTTGATACATTTTTAATATAAATAAATATAAAATTTACATTTAAAAAATAATAAAAGTTGAGTATCTTAATATAAAAAAAAAATTAGGGGCCTACTTAGAAATGGCCTATAGTGTCAGTTCTCTCCGTACATATTTACTTGAAAAAGTAGAATAAAAAAATGTTGAGGATGCTATTTCATAATTGCTTATAGTTGAAGGGTATTTATACATTTATACTTTTAAAGGTCAAAAAAGAAGAGGCTGTTGCTGCTTTGGCTTCTATTGCCTCAATCAATCTAATCTGGAGATAACTATGTGTTAGAAATATATTCTAAATAAAATAAAATAAAAATTAATAATTAGAAGTCATGAAAGAAAAATAAATTAAATTTTATGCAATCAAATTATACAAAGAGATATCATATTACTAAACTCTTAATGGATCTAATAATATTCTAGTTTACCCAAGAAAACAATAAGAAAAGGTTTATTGGGCGAAAAATGCAAGATGTGATTTTAATCTTTTACAAGTCAGTCATTTATTTCTATATATATCTTTAATTAAATATATTGGGTTAAAAAAATGTACAATAATTTATCTTTTTTAAATTTAATTGAAATCGTTAACAAGATCAACAATAGGCCAATAAAGATCAATATATATATATATATATATATATATATATATATATATAGTCCAGCTACTATACTATCGATAGGACCAAGCGCTTAGTGCTAGCGAGTTTTTCACCGTTAGATCTATCTGTTTGACCATTGCCACCCGTTAGATCATACTATTCAACCAACCACCCACTCAACCCTAGGGGATCATTATCATCCTAACCGTACATCTTTTCATCCAAGGGCCGAAAACCTAATAGCACTAATGACTTAGTGCTATTAATAATAAAGTAGCCTAATTATATATATATATATATATATAGTAGGACTATTGTGCTATTAATAGCACAATAGCCCTTGTGCTATAAGCTTTTTAACCACCCATCAATTTTGATGGGTGGTTAGGATGAGAGGGTGGAGAGAAATTGGAGAGAAATTGTATGTCTCAATTTCTCATCTCTTTGAATTTCTCTTCAATTTCTCTCCTCCCTCTCATCCTACCCACCCATCAAAATTGATGGTGGTTAAAAAGCTTATAGCACAAGGGCTATTGTGCTATTAATAGCACACAATAGCCCTATATATATATATATATATATATATATATATATATATATATATATATATATATATATATATATATATATATATATATATATATATATATATATATATATATTAGAGTTACTACACTTTCAGAAGTATAAAGGAATTTGTGCTTCCGACTTTTTGGCCCCTAGATAAACCCTTTTGACCATTTCTAACCTCTGGATTAATACTATTATCCCCTAAGAACCACTTAATCCTAGGAGGACCACTCAATCATACGGGGACCACTATCATATCAACCGTACAATTATTAATCCAATGACCAAAAAGTCGGAAGCACAACTCCTTTATGTCTCCGAAAGCATCGTAGCTCTATACTATTTTAATGTGTCAAATTTTAAATATAGAGTGCAGATACAAAAGTATACCGGCTATATGTGCTAAATTTTTTTTTATCTTCAAGGCCTGATTAGCTTGTTGGAAATAAGAATGCGTGGATAAGGCTTACCACATCAGCTGCGGACCTTATTAATTTGTTAGTGTATTTTCCACTTGACCACTTTCGTTTGAAAAGTTGACTTATACTATATTTTTATTTTTATTTTATTGTAAAAATTTGACACCACAAAATAGTATAAAAAATATCAGTACTTCTAATTTGTTATTCAATAATCAATTTGTATTCAAATTTTATGTGCAACTAAAAAGATATAACTATCAAATTAAAAAATATCAGTACTCCTAATCAGTTATTCAAGAATCAATTTGTATTCAAACTTTATGTGCAACTAAAAAAATATAACTAACAAATTGAAAAATAAACTACAAACTTGAAACCGCGACCTATCTATAAAATTAATACTAGTTGATTCTTTTACTAATTAATTGAACTATAATTTTGTCTCAAAATATATTTTAGTTGGAGATAAAATTTGATTTATCGTGATAGTTTTAAAGTTTTTATACCAAAAAAAATTAGAAATTTAAAGTTTTAATTTGAATTCAAATAAGAATTTGAACACAATATCTAGAAAATTAATATTTGTTAAAAATTTAATTTAAATTCAAAATTTTTTAATTAATAAAGAGAATGATGATGAATAGTATAATTTTAATTGCACACTACTTACTAACAAACAAATGGGGTGAGACGAAACTACCAAACTTATTTGTTTGTAATATAAAGAATCGATAAATATGACATACTGGTTGGAGGACTAATCTTTTTATTTTATTTTTTTTAATGGTTGTTTAACTTGCAATGCACTTCAACCAATTAATATATAATTTTTTTAAAATAAATTGGAAATAAAAATTATTATTTATAACTTTTTTATTAAATAAATTACAAATAATTTATTATTCCATCCAGCAGTACTATATATCTTATATAGAAATTTTATGTAAATAATTTAAACCAAGCCTTGTTTATTCATGGTAAGTTACAAGTACTAAATTCATGTAGCATTTCTCTATTTGAGCACTTGATTAAGATAGATATTGAACACATTGAAGGGCTGATTAATCTGCTGTCGCGGTCGAGGGTGATGGGGCAAAAGATGGAAACGATGTACCGGGTGTTTAAGGATGTGATGGCACATCCTGAGATGAAGAGGAGCCGGTCATTGTCGGCGGGGAACTTATCGGCGCCGTGGGACATCGGTGAGGATGAGAGGGAGGTGAGGATGCAGTTCGACATGCAAGGGTTGTCCGCGGAAGAAGTTAACGTGACGGTAGAGGGCGACATGCTTGTCATTCACGTAGAGCAGTACTACAAGAAGGATGAAAAGGGCGCCGGGGGTACCGACGGTCAAAGAAAGACGGCAAAGGTGAAGTTGCAAAATAAATGTCGTTTTCTAAAAACTTAAGCTAATGAAACATTTCACAATTGTTTTGAAAAAAAAAAACAATATTAAATTTATTGAACTTCGGCCAACTTTGATCTTACTATTTAATCTCCTAGAGAGATTTCAGACTTCATGTTTATTTTTAACAAAAGGGCAAGCGGCGGAAGGAGCAGAGCTTCAACTTATATGATTTGCGCATTCTGCTGCCGGATTACTGTGACAAAAGCAAGGTGATTGCAGAACTCAAGAATAGCGTGTTGCTGATCACTATTCCCAAGATGCCTGGGAAGATGGAGGTGATCAACGTTGACATCAAGGGATAGTTATGTATAGTATAGTACACTAGCATACGTGTGTATGCATGCATGTTTCTTATTCATCTTTTTTGTCACGCCTCAGGTTTACCATTTTCAATTTGAAAAGAATTTAGTTGGAAAAAGAGTGGCTAATTTTTTTTTTTAAACAAGCAAATAAAGTGTGCATTTAGCCAACCGAATGAATTTTGAAATATAACATGGCCCGAAAAGTGCACAGATCCGCCACATGCAAAGAATTTCTTTGTCCACACGGACAGGCTGCCCTATATATATACACACGCGGCTTTGAGCAGAGAATATTACATTCATCATTCGCATTATATCCAAGAGGCGATATATGCATTTATAAATATAATACAAATCAGTCATACAAGCATGCCTCACACTAATATAAATAGCAGAGTGATGGCATATCTCTCCAAACGCCGCTGACACCTATCCCTCCACGTCTCCGCAATATATCAATTAAATATAGGCTTTCATGTCTCCACAACCAAAATATAAATATCCTTCGATTCCTGTTTTTATAAAACTCTTTTGAAATCCACAATCAGAAATCAAGTGCACATTCACATCAAAACCAATCATCATGCATTATAAGCATCCACAATTCAACATCCAACTATACAAGTAAACATAAAATATTTAATATTCACAATAGTAATTGCAAGTTTAAGAGATAAAGAGTTCATCAACTAATTCTAGTTATTATTTAGCTGGAAAGATATTATCTACCAAGTTCCTTACAAAATATTCTCTTTTAACACCAGAGGTACCTATTAAAATAGGTTGTGAGATATAACTAAATGTATCCCAGTGGGTACAACGCAATGGCGATCAGCAAGTTGTACCAACTAGTCTACAATAATTGACAATGAATAAAAGCATATAGATAGGTATAGAATGAATCAACAAGATATAATTATATGTACATAGCTATAGGAATAAAAGTACAGTAGTATAAATCGTTTCTGAAGTAAATACATCAATATAAGATTTAATGTAATACTAGTGTAGAAACCCGCGCGATGCAGCAGGTAGATAAAAGAAGCAAAATTTTAAACGAACCGTGATACCGCTCGCCTCGGCCCAGTTGTGAGCGCACGCGAGGAGGCGGCCGAGGCGGCAGCGGTTCACGGCGAGCGGGGGCCCCGGTGCGGACCGACCCTTATAGCTTACCGTTCAAACGTGACCTCCGGTGCTTATATGGGCCACGGCTCGACTTCGTGGGATGATGCTTCTCGAAGAAGACAACGTTCTTCGCATCCTCTTCTTCTTCTTCTCAATTCTTTCGTCCTCATCATCTTCGTTAACACAATGAGAGAGAGAGATAGCGATGAGTGTGGGGTGGGAGATTAGATGATGATATTCCTTTTTGCATGAAAAATAAAAGATCATGCAAAAAAGAGGGGGTGTGGGGGATTAATGGAGGAGGGGAGTGGATTGGAGTTACAAAGCTCACTCATTGGTGAAATATAATGCATGTAATTAATGGAGGAGATGAGTGGATTGAAGTTACAAAGCCCACTCATTGGTGGAATATGGTACATGTAATTAATGGAGGAGGGGAGTGGATTAAAGTTACAAAGCCCACTCATTAGATAGAGAATGAAAAAGGGGATGAAGGAGGAATTGCCATGTGGCAAACGCTACGAAAAATATTGTATAGGTATAGATTACTAAATTGCACCGCTCTTGGTCATAAGGACCTCAAGCTCATGCCATAGCAAGTCATCTAGTAGAGATGACATATAACCCCCTTGACGGGGTAGTTCGGACCCTAAGACGTTGATTGGGAAGTCCAGACCTTAAAGTTTCTGAAACTTCGTTGTTCGGATCTTGCAGAGGAAGTTAGGACCGTGAGATGTTTTTGTGCAGGATAACGTTCATAATCCGAACATTATATAGGAAGTCCGGACCTTGAAGAGTGGAAGTCCGGATCTTAGCTGCGACATGGTCTAGAGGACCTTCAGGATCCGAATTTCTTAGGGGTAGTCCAGACTTGTCGGGTTGATGTCATGGAACGAAGTGTTAAATATAAAATATTTAAACACCGTTTTCTATCAGCTTAAGTTTTTAAACTACAACAGTTGTTTTATATATTTCACATGGTATCAGAGCAGGAGATCCTGAGTTCGAGTCACGCCAGGCTCCTAGCATTATTAATTTTGATTGCAATTATGTTCTAGCTGTTAAAAGTGTGTTAAAATTAATGAAATTGCCACGTTAGCCCTGCGGAAGTGGCGTCTCAGCATTAGCTAATTATAGAATTTAAATTTAAATTTTAATTTAATTCATATTTTATATTCAAATTTAAAATTTAGATTATATTTTTGAATGAAATTTAAATTCAAATCAAGATTTTTTAATTCCAATTTTAATTTTAAATTTGGATTCAAATTTTAAATTTAAATTCTAATTTTTTGTTTAAATTTCATATTTAAAATTTATGTTGGATTCAGATTTTAAATTTAAAATTTGATTTTGGATTCAAATTGAAATTATGGTTTAATTTTAAATTCCAATTCAGATTTTATACTTAATTGTAAATTCAAATTCATAATTTGAATTTAAATTTTAAATTTAATTTCACATTTTAATTTTGAATTTAAAATTCAAAATGTGAATTTGAACTCAAATTTCAAATTCAAATTTTGATTTGAAATCAAAAATCAAATTTAAATTTAAATTTTGAATTTGAATTTAAAATTTAAATCCAAAGTTTTGAATTCTATTATAAATTCAAATTCAATTTTTGAATTCAAATTTCAGTTTAAAATTCATATTTGATTTGAAATACCAATTCAATTCACATTCAGATTTCGAATTCAAATTTTCAAATTTAAATTTAAGTTCAAATTCTTGTTTGGAATTCCAAATTTGAAATGTAATTCAGATTTTGAATTCAAATTTAAAATTTAATTAATGTAAATTTAAATTTTAAATTCAAATTTAGATTTTGATTTGAAACGTCAATTAAGATTAATTCATATTAAAATTTTGAATTTAAAATCTCAAATTGAAATCTAAAATTCTGATTTTGAATTCAAAATGTATAATATAATTCAGATTTTAATTTTAAATGTAAAATTTTAGCTTTAAAATTTAAATTTAAATTTAGAATTCAAATTCAGATGTCGAAACCAAAATTTTAATTTCGAAATCCAAATTCAGACTTGATTTCAAAATAAAATTGCGGAATAAGGCACCCGGGACAAAATTATGCATCTACCTGCTCTCTCTTCCCCTCCAGAACGTTCCCATGCACGTAGATCGCATCCAATCCCAATCCCAATCTTTTTTTCTTTTTTTTTTTCTCTTTTCTTTTTCCTTTTCCTTTATAAAGAAATGCCCTGTGTCTAATCCCTTCCCACAGTGTCAAGCAACAGTGTCCTTTACTCATTGAAGTCCCTATATAAAGACTAATAATCTGTGTGCGTGCAATTAAACGTCGATTGAAAGTTATTAATGGCCACAGCAGCAGCCACCGCCGCCGTCGCCGTCCCCACAAGCGCCCTCGTCGGCCGCCGCCTCTCGTCGGCCCCCCGCCTGCTCCTCTGCCCCATGCGAGCGCCTAACCAAATCGCGGCCGCCTTTCCAAGCCCTTCCAAAGCACTGCGTAACCGGCGGTCGTCCCTCGTCGTCGCATCTGCCGCGCCGGAGAACAACCGTTTCAAGGACGTGCGGATCGAAGCGAATGGCAGCCGAAAGCCGAGCCGCTCTCCCTCCGAGCTCCCTTTTTTTAGTAATTTCATCTCTTCATCACTATCCAAAACTTATTAGGCTCCGTTTGGAATTACGGGAAGATTACGTTACGTGCGGTGAGAAAGTACGATAGGAAAATATCATGTTTGTTTTCGTACGTAATATTACTTTCCGCATATCGCAATGAATAGATTACGATATATTTTCTGTGGACCCACCGGAGAACGTAGATGCATATCCCTATATACTTTTGCCCAAACTCTATTTTATCTAATAGCGCCAGATAAGCCTCAATACCAAACAAAGCCTTAGCATGCTCTGGCTACAAGATGTAGTGTGTTGCTAGTCGAGGCGTCATGGCATTATTCTCATATTATTATTATTTTTAAACACTATTTTAATAAAACTAGCCAATGCACATGCGGCACACGTATTAAAGTGCATGCTAAATTAAAAATATATTAAATTATTTTTAACATTAATTTAAAATTAATGTATATATATAATAATATTAAAATTTATACAATAATCAAATAAATAATAGCTTTTTTGACGATTAAAAAAGATAGTATTTTTCGATTAGAAGCTCTTGACTAATTAATAGTTAATAATTATATAAAAGTATTAAATTTGATAAATTTTTAATATAAATAAATATAAAATTTATACTTAAAAAATAATAAAAGTTGATTATTTTAATGAAAAAAATAAAAAAATTTGAGGGGCCTACTAAGAAATGGCCTATAGTGTCAGTTCTCTCCATACATATGTACTGAAAAAGTAAAATAAAAAAAATGTTGAGAAGGCTATTTTATAATTGCATATAGTTGAAGGGGTATGTATACATTTTTACCTTTAAAAGGTCTTGGAAAAAAAAAAGAAAAAAAGATTGTAACCGGCGGTTATCCCCTCGGTGGTGAATGCGGAGGGCGCTGCCGCTTTGGCTTCTATTACCTCAATCAATCTAATCTCAACATAACTATGTGTTACAAATATTTTCTAAATAAATAAAAATAAAAATTAAGAGTTAGAAGTTATGAAAGAAAAATAAATTAAATTTCATAAAATCAAATTATACAAAGAAATATTATATTACTAGACACTTAATAGATCTAATAATATTCTAGTTTATCCTAGAAAACTATAAGAAAACGTTTATTGGGCGAAAATACAAGATCTGATTTTAATCTTTTGCAAATCAATCAATCATTTATTTCTATTTCTATTTTTAATTATATATGTTGGGTAAAAAAATATATAATAATTTATCTTTTTTTTAATTTAATTGAAATTATAAACAACATAAAAAAAATATGAACAATAGGCCAGTAAAGATCAATATATAGAATTATACTATTATACTATCGATAGTACCAAGCGCTTGGTGCTATCGAGTTTTCGGCCGTTGGATGAAAGGACGTGCAGTTAGAATGATAATAGTCCACTAAGGTTGAGTGGGTGGTTGGTTGAATAGTATAATCTAACGAGTAGAAATGATCAAAGGGTAGATCTAACGGCAAAAAACTCGATAGTACCAAGAGCTTGGTACTATCGATAGTATAGTAGTCGGACCCCAATATATATATATATATATAGGCTAAGGCTACTATACTCTTATGAGTATAGACCCCTTTGTACTCATAAATTTTCGGCCGTTGGATGAAGGGATGTGCAGTTAGGATGATAGTGGTCATCGGTTAGGATGATAGTGGTCCTTAGGGTTGAGTGGGTGGTTGGTTGAATAGTATAATCTAACGGATGGAAATGGTCAAAATGGTAGATCTAACGGCCAAAAACTTATGAGTACAAATATGACTATATTCATAAGAGTATAGTAGCCGGACTCTATATATATATACTATATATAAAAGCACATATTTCAAATTTTGGTCTGTCGACAGACCCATTTTTTGGCAGGAAAAAAAATTTGTTTCCTCTTTCCTTACGCATAATAAATAACGTAATGAAACAAACTTTTAAATCCTCTTTATCTCTAAAACAGAAAAAGAAATTCATGCATATCCAAGTATCTGCCAACCAGAGAATATCTACTGTGAATCTATATTTTAATTCAAAATTTATTTAATTCCTCTTTATCTCTAAAACAGAAAATAAAATTCATACTTATCTAAATTTTTGCCAACTGAAGGATATCTACTGTGAATCTATACTTTAATTCAAAATTTGAAATTAATTTTAAATTTTAAATTTTTGGGCCATCAACAACAGATTATCTCAAATAGAAATAATTAATTAATTTGAAAATAAATTAAGTTTAAAAGATAAATTGGTTGATATATAATAGATCTATGTCTCCAATAACTACTAATATTCAAATTATGGATTCAAAATAAAGTTCAAATTTTAAATTTTGTTCATAAATTTAAATCTAAATTTATTAATTTAAAATTTTAAATTCATTCAAATTTTAAATCGGGTTCAAATTCATAAAAAATTTGTATCTTACAAAATACATATAAAAAATATTTACAGTATAAGTAAATTGAAAATATATAAAACTTATTTGAAGATAAATTAAAGTTGGAAAAAAAAATCAAATAATAAATAGACACATACCACCAATAGTAATTTAAAAATTTCAATATAAATATAAATTTAATTTAATTATATGTGACGATCGCACGTGCACTATAACTATATATATATATATATATATATATATATATATATATATATATATAACTAGGCTAGAATACTATTAATAGCACCAAGTTATTGGTGCTATTAGTTTTTCGACCCTTGGATGAAGGGATGTGCGGTTAGGATAGTGGTCCCCTATGGTTGAGTGGGTGGTTGGTTGAATAGTATGTATGATCTAACGGATGAAAATGATCAAAGGGGTAGATCTTACGGTAGAAAACTTGGTAGTACCAAACGCTTTGTGCTATTGATAGTATTGTAGCCGGACTCGATATATATATATATATATATATATTAAATTTTTTTATGTGAAACAAAATTTTTATACAGTAAATTCATTCACAAATCATAAATAATTATTGGAACTCTCTCTCTTTTTCTCTCTAATAGTTATATATTAAAAAATATAATATTATTGTATATATTTTTTTAATTATATTTCTATACAACCAAGAGAGCACAGTGATCTTAAAAGCAGATATCAGCATACATTATTATTATCTTTGTAAAAAAATTATCAGATATAGATGTCAAATAAAAGAGATGTAAAATAACAAAATGACTTATTAAATTCAAACAATAAAAGTTGAAAGCAAAAGATCAATCGAATATTTTATTGCGGCGTGAGAGTAGAAAATTTCAAAGATGCCCTAAGCCTCCACAAAAGACCATATAATTTAATATAATAATATAGTAATTCATAATTCATGTTAACAAACAATAAGAAAATAAATGAGAAAGAAAAAAACTTATCATTCAAACTCACAATATCTCCTGCTATAATCCATTTTTCCTTCAATTTTAATATCTAGTTGATGCGCTAGCTCATAGCAACCATACTTCCTTTTTTGAGGAACAAATTTATTAAAAAAATAAGAATTTTTTTTTTGTAAAAAATTATTATCCATTACTTTGTTTCTGGTGGAAATCAATAGATAAGAAAAATATCTAAAATCTATCTTTAGAACATGGAAAGGAAACAACAAAGTAATATTTATGTCGATATTTATGAAAAGATTAGTTGTAAGAAATTCTAAAAACTCTCTATTTATAGAAGAATATAGACGGTACCACTTTCGCTCTTCTGTTACTCATAGAGGAATGATTAATTAGTTTTTTTTATTATTATTTATTATTTGGAAGATGAATGATTAATTGGAATAAGTGCGTGCATGTGAAAAAGTAAACAAATGCGCAAAAGAGTATACAGGTAGAATCAATTATTTAATGGATCGAATGTATGCACCATAATCATTTTAACTGAATTCTAAATATTTTAATTTTTAAATCTAAATATAAACTAACATAATCTATGTAATTAAAAATCTTGTCTATATAAATTATATAACTTTCATAACTTTTTTCTAATATCATGAACTATATAATTTAATAGCATCGATTTTTGTATCTATTTGATGTCTAAATATTAGATTTTCAAACTTATAATATTTTAGAGCTTGTAAACAGAGTTTCTATAATGTACCTTATATGTTTCATATCACATATGTAAAATTAAATATGTATTTAAAATATTGTGACACCCCAGGAAGTCCTATATATGAGATATAATAGGGCTAACCTCTCAACCCGGCTTAAGCATTTTCGGCGGTGGCAAGGCCGAAAAGGTTGAGAGAGTTAAGCGTGCTAGGACGGGAGTAGTCCTAGGATGGGTGACCCCCTGGGAAGTGCGGGGCGTCACAGTTGGTATCAGAGCCAATTACCAGCCGGAAGTGTGAGATGAGTCTCGGCTGAGCCAGGTGTGCAGCGGGGAGAGCGAGGCTCTCGAGCTGTTGACTGTTGTGGTTGGAGCGCGGCTCATCACAAAGTCGGTTTAGGCTAGCGAGACGAGTCTCACACCGCCTGGTACTTGTGAGTCTGAGCCTGACGAGGACGTCAGGGCTTAAAGGGGGGGAGATTGTGACACCCCAAAAAGTCCTATATATGAGATATAATAGGGCTAACCTCTCAACCCGGCTTAAGCATTTTCGGCGGTGGCAAGGCCGAAAAGGTTGAGAGAGTTAAGCGTGCTAGGACGGGAGTAGTCCTAGGATGGGTGACCCTCTGGGAAGTGCGGGGCGTCACAAATATAATGTGTCAAATTTTAAATATAGAATATAGATATAAAAGTATACCGGCTATATGTGCTAATTTATTATATTCAAGGCCTGATTAGCTTGTTACAAATAAGAATGCATGGATAAGGCTCACCACATCAGTCGTGGGCCTTATTAATTTGTTAGTATATTTTTCACTTGACCACTTTGATTTGAAAAGTTGACTTATACTATATTCTTATTTTTGTTTTATTGTAAAAATTCGATTTTAAATTTTTATATTTAATAGTGTAAAATAATCAACACCACAAAATAGTGTAAACCATATCAGTACTTCTAATCTGTTATTCAAGAGTCGATTTGTATTCAAATTTTATGTGCAACTAAAAAGACATAACTATCAAATTGAAAAATATCAGTACTCCTAATCGGTTAATCAATATTTATTCAAACTTTATGTGCAACTAAAAAAATATAACTAACAAATTGATAAATAAATTACAAACTTTGAAACCGCAACCTATCTAGAAAATTAATACTAGTTGATTCTTTTACTAATTAATTGAACTATAATTTAGTCTCAAAATATATTTTAGTTTGCAGATAAAATTTGATTTGCCGTTATAGATTTAAAATTTTTGTACTAAAATTTTTTAGAAATTTAAAGTTTAAATTTGAATTCAAATTAGAATTTCAACACAATATCAAGAAAATTAATATTTATTCAAATTTAATTCAAATTCAAAGTTTTTTTTATTAATAAAGAGAATGATGGTGAAGGGTATAATTTTAATTACACACTACTTACCGACAAACAAATGGAGTGAGACGAAACCACCCAACTTATTTGTATAATATAAAGAGTAGATTGATTGAACTATAATTTTGTCTCCAAATATAGTTTAGAGACTTAGTTTAGAGATAAATTTTGATTTACTGTGATAAATTTAAAATTTTTACACCAAAAAAATTTAGAAATATAAAGTTTAAATTTGAAATCAAATTAGAGTGTCAACACAATATATAGAAAATTAATATTTGTTCAAAATTTAATTCAAATTCAATTTTTTTAATTAATGAAGAGAATGATGGTGAAGGGTATAATTTAATTACACACTACTTTCCGACAAACAAATGGGGTGAGATGAAACCACCATGTCACGCCCCGGGGGTCCCTTTTTTGAAAGCCAACATGAAATCGGGCTATATTTGCACATCAGAATTAGTGGAAAACTGCCCAATTTTTTTTTTTTAAACTTTGACCCCATGGACGTGCAACAGACCCGCCACAAATACAGGAAACTTTTCAGAACAAACGGACATAGTCTCTCCTGTATTTGTACGGCGTAGCACGAATACAGTCGATCAACCAGAGCTCCACTCACATACACAAGCACAGAGGAATAACATTTTCACATCATATAGCTAGCTGTTCTTGGTCATATTCAATCACATACATCCTATCAGTTCCAAAAGTCTCCCACACGAAGACTTTGTTTGGAAATTCTAACTTCAAAGAAAATCCACGAATGTCCCAAAACCATGCGAGTGTACAAATCGAAAAGTAACCAAAAGCTCATACGTACATCATCCGAAATCGCAAGTAAAGCAACAACTGAACCACATGTAAATGTCTACTAACTGTGCAAAGGGGGTAAGCTATGCTATCCACAAGTATCTAATACTATGTAAGAATGTAAACGAGATGTATACCATAAGGTTGGGACCTCTATAGCTCGCTATCTACCGTGCCTCATGCACCGTTCCGACTACCACCACCCACATCACCTGAAAAATAGTGGGGGGTGAGAACATGTAAACATGTCTCCCCCTCCCAGCGGGTACCGCAAGCCGACGAAGGCAAGTGTACTCACCGGCAAAAGGAAGAGATAACCAAGTACATGTAAAGTAAGGTAAATCAAGATCTACAGTAGCAAGACAAGTGTAATGAAAGGAACTGTAAGAATGCATGCAATAACCGTTACTGTAACTATATGCGTCAACCGGACAAATAGTTCAAATATACCCAATCTAAACCGCCGTGTCGGTCTAAGGACCTCAGGCAAGTGCTACGTAACCGCTCACCCTGGCATACAACCCTGGCGAAAACCAACACCGGGCTCACGGGTCGGCGACCGACCACTTTTCCGGGAAAGAACACCCTTCTGCGGGGGATCAGCCCGCTGGTGTACATGAAATGCTCTCGAGCTGTGGCGATCAATGCGAATATGATCAATAGCTAACCGTCGGCGAATAGCCGACAATCACCGCCCCTCGGGGCACACCGACCAATAGGTCATCGAACTGTAAGGAAACACGAGTACCGACCGCTCAGGTCAACTAGGATGGAACAACTCAACATCCTCTCAAACGTATGCATGTACCGACCACTCAAGTCAACTGAAAAGTACGAGGTCAACAACGACAAGAGTACCGAAGAACCGACCACTTTGGTCCTCTAGAATGTATCCACGAGAACCGACCAGTCTGGTCAACAATGCCACGTCTACGAGAACCGACCACTCAGGTCAACAATGATGTACATGATCATGTATAGATAATCACTACCGCTCTACTTCTATGTCATGGCAAACAAAAGATGAACACGCTAAGTAGAGCTAAAGTCAAAGTCATGTGGTGTAAGGCTCAAATACTAGGCATATGCAGAAAGTAGGAGATAAGGGTGGAGGGAACATTACCGAGCGTGCACCACTGAACCAACTTCGGATCGAAGTACCCACCTGTATGAATATCGCGCCTGTCTCCCGACTGTGGAAGATCATCAACCGGACCTATGGAGGGTCCACCGGGTTAGTATCTAACCCACATATAAGAAACACTAAACTCACAACCCCACAAAATAATCCCACGGGAATCAGTTTCCCAAAATCGATTATCGTGACTTGCCGGAAGTCCCGAAAATTGCACCGGGAGCCACGAAGTATCCCGGGACTCACCAACTCGTGACACGAGTCACCCGCTGCCACAAAGCACCATAATAAAGGTGTTCTGGCAGCAAACACCTATGCTCACACCGAAACGATTATCAACGGATAACCGTTCCGATCCGGGTTCCCAAAAGTGTCAATTTCGACACCAGAACCCACCGTCGCTCACCCGTCGTCTCCGAACCCTCGAAACGACGTAAGTAACCAGCCAACAAGGCTAAACGACAAAGTATAATGTACTCAAGTAATGTCGAAAGAAATTCGAACCGAAACCGCGTTCCGTCGGCAACTTTCGCCGAAAAATGCACCGAAATCGATATTTGATTTTCGCGAAGGCATCGGACCTTGGACAATCGGTCCAGAGATCACCCGCTACCTACACGTACTGCCCACAGCACCCACGAAATGCACAATTGCATAAAAGCCCTTGAAAATGCATAACATCACATTATTCTATGTGAATAACGGGGTTTTATGGCTTGACACTGCAAACTGATGATTTTCGAGGTCAGCCGAGACATGTTCTAATAGGTCTCAACATACCGGAGGTCGTGCTCATGATCTGGAGTACAGCGGCTCGCTGTGGGAGGCACGGGAGCGACTCGAAGTTCATCAAATTACGCGCAACATGAGTAAACCATGCACGCCGAATCCATAGATTCGGAACCTGCTGACTACAAATGAGGTGAACACCGTGATTAGAACTGACCGACGATCACCGTGCTCACCTCCGGAGGCATCGGAACAGCCCCGGATCGCCAGAATAGTGATCCCAAACCGAAACAATGCACAAACAACATTAAATAAAGCTCACCGGGCAAGGGGAGCTAGGGCACGGCCGTCTGCGGCTCGGCGGTGGGTGCGCTGGCGGCAAGTGGGTGCGGCCGGTGGAGGAGGGTCGCCGCTCGCGCTGGCCGGCGGCGGCGGCGGCGGCGGCGGCGGCGCTGGAGTAACCTGCACCCGCACGGGCTTGGCTCAGGTTCACGCATTCCCGGCGGCCATGGTGGCGGCCGGGGAGCTCAAGGGCGACGACGACGAGTCGCCGGAGGCTAGAGGAGAGCAGCCAAGGTGGCCCCGAGCAGCGGCGGCGCGAGGGGAGTGAGGTGGATCTGCCTCGGTCAGGTGCTGCTCGGGCTGGCCGCAGGTTGCCAGCGGCGGTGCGCGGGGACGGCGGCGACCGACGGGGGAGGTCGCCTGGGTCGAGGCCGCTGTCATAGGAGGAGCCCGAGGGTGTGTTACCTCCTTGGTAGATCTCGGGTAGAGATGGGGGAAGGAGAAGGTGGAGATGATAAAGGAGAGGGAGGAGAGTCCTGTTCCGGCGGCCGGCGGCGTGCGTAGGTGGCCGGAGCGCGTACGGCTAGGGCAGGGAAGAGAGGAGAAGGGGGCTGTGGGGGTCGGCTGAGGGAGGAAGCACTAGGGTTAGGGTTTGCACTTTGAAAACCCTAAGTGCATGTTTTATACAAAATGGTTATTTTGCAAACTAGTCCTCCGACGCTCAGTATTTTCAACTGGGTCCCTCACAGTGCGAGTAAATTGCGCGGATGTGCCTCAACGTTCGAAATCATGCAAAATAATACATAAAATATAGAGGATTTTGCGGATTTCTTTCGTTTTGCCACTTTCGACCCCTTCACGAACTTTATGAAATTCTCGGATATCCGTCCGTCGAATTTGTGAATGGACTGTGCCAGCATGTTCGGCACTGAATATAGAGACAAATAGACATCTAGACAAATTTGAACTAGATAACAAGTTAACATGTGAGTGAACTTAGTGAATAACCCTTGAAGTTATGAGAACTTAGGTGTAACTAAGATATAGATCGCGACCTTCCAGAAGTGTAATTTCGGGAGATACCGATCTCCCTTGACTTCCTATCCCATATCGGGAATATGCCGATTACCCTCGGTTTCTTGGGGATGCTGATTTCCTTCGACTCCAAGTGCCTAGCGATTGGAAGGATGACGATTGTCTTCGACTCTTCATGAGGTGTTTAGCAAGAAGTGGAACCAAACCAAATAGTTGGTTAGTGATAAGGAAAGATTAGGTCAATCATGTAGGCCAATGACATAATAAATTATTGCAGCATACTGTATTCATTGAGGCTTAGTAGTTGTACTTTTCTTTCTTGCATCTCTATTGTAATGATAGTAATCTCATTTACTACTATTGTTCTACTAATACCTTCTTTGAATCGAGTGAGTATAGAACCCCATTTTCAGCGGTTGCATCAATTGGGAACTTATTTCAAGTTTCACCCTATTGTGGTTGTTGTTTTTTAGAGCTATGCTGAGGCGCGTGATCGTGGCAAGGACGTCGCGAGTTAGCTAGATCTCATGAGTTTGTTTAGAGGGTATCTTTTTGCGTGAACATGAATCATGTAATATTTTGAATAGTTATGATTGTAAAACTCAAGAGAGTTGTCATTGTAATGGTTTTAATTTAGAAGTTATTTACTTATACTTTATTGTACGGCTAAATTATAGAAAATCTTTTTATAAATATCCGTTTTTTCACTTTCCCTCCTTGACTTTCAAAAACCTACATTTTGCCCCCATATAATTTTTAAAAAATATTTTAGGGGTGGAGAGGGCAAAATGATCAAATTGCCCTTACTTCTTCTATAAAGAAAATAAATAATTTTTTAATATATTTCTGTCATTTTGAAGGGCATTTTCGGTATAAATTATAAGAAATGGACAAAATAGTGATGGAACCCTGACGGAGGAGAGGTAAATGCAACAACTTGAAATGTTGAGGTTGTAAAATATAAGTTTTTGAAAGTTAGGGAGGAAAAATAAAAAAGCAAATATTTATAAGGGTGTTTCTATAATTTAGCCTTATTGTACCCATCTCATGTATGTGTTGTACAAATTAGTATATGTTACCACTTCGTGCGAATAGAGAAAATCTTGCACATTTGGTGAGTTTGTGCATGAGCCTGAGCGGGCCCATTGGGCGATTCTCGGGGCATGGCAATATTTTTAATTAAATTTTTTATTCAAAACGAGATTTCTGAATGGCCAATTTACATAACAAATCCACAAGTTTTGAGCTTTTGCAAATCTGGGCCGCCTTTTTAGATTTTGCAAATTCGGGCCGGATTTTCAGAGAACTGACGAAAATACCCTTATTCCTTTCTCTCTCTTTTTTTTTTTCTTTCGTTCTTTTTTTTTTTTCTCTTCGACCCTCATCGCCTCCTCCACCGCCTCTGCGGCCCTCGACGATGGTAATGAGGGCGGCACCGTCTCCTCCTCCTCCATCTCCTCATCCGCCGGCACTGACAGGGGCGGCCCTCGGCGACGGTAATGAGGGCGGCACTGCCTCCTATTCCTCCGCCTCTGCCTCCGCCGGCGCCGGAGAAGGAGAACTCAGAGCGGGCCCGGATGAAGGCGGAGCGGACGGAGGCGATGAGGTCGTTGCCAAGAAGGTGCTCACCGCTTGTGAGGGTGAGGAAAAAAGACGCGCCCATCTCCAAGGAGTGAACAAAGATGCAGATGGTAGAAAAAGAACAAGAATAAAAAGTAAAAGAATAAAGAAAAAAAAATTTCTCTTTGAAAGACTATTATATATCATTACTGCTACCGGAAAGGCTAAGATTACAGAAAAAAAAAGAAGAAGATGGAGGTTGCACTGTTAAAATAAAGTTGCACTATTTTATAAGAAAATTGCACTTTTAAGATAACCGTTGCATTCTTTGAGATGAAAATTACACTCTTTAAAACAAAAGTTGCACTATTTCGACAAAAAATATACTGTTTTAGAGAAAATTGCACTCTACCTTCCATGGCGACCATCCTCACCAACGCGAGCCTCTCCACCCCGCGCGCCACGTCGGAGCGCCGAAACAAAGAAACGACCTACCTCCCCGCGCGAGGCTCCCCCTATTCCCACGTGGCGGCGCCACCACCACCACCGTCGCCACCGCCGGTGCCGGCACCGGCGCCATGTTTAACAAGATCGTTAAGTGCGGCGGCCGCAAGGTGCCCAAATCCGAGTCCTCTTCCCTTGACCCCTCCTCCCCCTCCCCCTCCACCCCGCTCGTCTCTATCAACCACGTCTCCCGCTCCGTTGCCGTATGGTGGAGAGGCTCGCATTGGTGATAATGGTCACCATGGAAAGTAGACCAATTTTCTATGAAATAATATAATTTTTGTCGAAAGAGTGCAACTTTTATTTCAAAGAGTGTAATTTTCATCTCAAAGAGTGCAACGTTCATCTTAAACAGTACAATTTTCTTGTAAAATAGTGTAACAATATTTTAACAGTGTAACCTTCATCTTCTTCTTCCTTTTTCTCTGATTTTTAGCCTTTCTGGTAGCAGCAACGATATATAATGGTCTTTCAAAGAGAAAAGTTTTTTTCTTTATTTTTTTTACTTTTTATTCTTGTTTTTTCTACCCTATGCATCTTTATTTGCTCATTGGAGATGGGCGCGTCTTTTTTCCTCACCCTCACGTGCCGCGAACACCTCCTCGGCAACGACCTCATCGCCTCCTTCCGCTCCGCCCTCATCCGGGCCCGCTCCGAGTTCTCCTTCTTCGACGCCGGCAGAGGCGGGGGCGGGGGCGGGGGCGGGGGCGGGGGCGGAGGCGGAGGAGGCGGCGTCGCCCTCGCTACCGTCGTCGAGGGCCACCGGCGCCGGCGGAGGAGGAGACGGAAGAAGAGTAGGCGGCACCGCCCTCGTTACCGTCGCTGAGGGGCCGCAGAGGTGGGAGAGAATGCGATGAAGGTCGGAGAGAAAAAAAAGAACGACAGAAAAGAGAGAGAGAGAGAGAGAAAGAGAGAAAGAGAGAGAGAGAGAGAGAGAGAGAGAGAGAGAGAGAGAGAGAGAAATGAATAAAGATATTTTCGTCAGTTTTCTAAAAATCCGGTCCGAATCAGCAAAATCGAAAAAGGTAGCCCAGTTTTGCAAAATCTCAAAACTTGCGTATGCAAATTGGCCTTTCTGAATTTCAATTTTAGTTTTAAATTTTGGATTCAAATTTTTAAATTTTAAAATTTCAATTCTGAATTTAAATTTTAAACTTAACTTTCATTATGAGTTCAAATTTTAAATTTAAATTTTGATTTTGGATTCAAGTTTAAATTCTAATTTAATTTCCAATTCCAATTCAGATTTTATACTTAATTTTAAATTCGAAATTCACAATTTGAATTCCAAATCTAAATTGGAATTCAAACTTTTGATTTTGAATTTCAAATATAAAATGTGAATTTGAATTCGAAGTTCAAATTCAAATTTAGATTTGAAATCAAATATCAAATTCAAATTTAGATTTGAAAAACTCAAATTCAAATTTTAATTTTGAATTCAAATTTAAAATTTAAATTCACATCTGTGAATTCGATTTTAATTCAAATTCAGATTTTGAATTCAAATTTCAGTTTCAAATTCATATTTTGATTTGAAATATTAATTCAATTCACATTCAGATTTTGAATTCAAAATTTTAAATTTTAATTTTGAATTCTAAATTTGAAATGTAATTTAGATTTTGAATTCAAATTTAAATTTTAAAATTTAAATTCAAATTTTGATTTTGATGTGAAATATCAATTCAGATTCACATTTAAATTTTGAATTCAAAATTTCAAATTAACATCTAAATTCTGTTTTTGGATTCAAATTTTAAAATTTATCCAGATTTTAATTTAAAACTTATCATTTAACTTTAAAATTTAAATTTAAATCTTGAATACAGATTCAAATATCAAAATCAAAATTTTATGTTCGAAATCCAAGTTCAGACTCTATTTCAAAATAAAATTGTGGGAGCTAGAAGTTCACCCGGGACAAAATTATATATGCATAGTCCGATCAACGCGCTTCGCACATCTTCCCGCTCTCTCTCCCCCTCCAGAACGTTCTCATGCAGATCGCATCCAATCCCAATCCTTTCTTTTCTTTTTCCCTTTTCCTTTTATAAAGAAATTCCCTTTGTCTAATCCCTTCCCGCCTCCTCAAGCAATACTCTCCCTTTACTCATTTGAATTCATCCTATAAAGACTAATCAAATGTGTGTGCAGGCAAACGTAAACTGAAAATTGATGGCGACAGCAGCACCGGCCACAGCCGCCGTCCCTCCGAGCGCCCTCGTCGGCCGCCGCCTCTCGTCGGCCCCGCGAGCGCCGAACCAAATCGCGGCCGCCTTTCCGAGTTCTTCCAAAGCACGTAGCCGGCGGTCGACCCTCGTCGTCGCATCTGCGGCGCCGGAGAACAACGCTTTCAAGAACTTGCCGATCGGAGAAAATGGCGGCCGAAACATTGTCAACATACCGGTCGAAGAGACAAAGATGCGCCGCTCTCCCTCCAAGCGTTACTCTTTTAGTAATTTCATCTTTTCATCCCCCAACCAAACCTTATTTGCATGCACCGGCCACAAGATGTAGCGAACAGCTATATAGTCGAATCTTTCAAAATATACTTTATACAAAAATTTAATTAGATTTTGTTTGGCATTATTGTCGTTTTACTTAATTTTTTATAAAAACTATTTCAATAAATATGATATACTGGCCGGAGGACTAATCTTTTTTATTTTTGCAGCCACGTATAATTTTTTTAGAGATTATAAAAAATTATTATTTTTATTTTTTGTTGAATATGTATTTTAGATGTAAAACTTGTTCCATTATGCAGTACTATTTTATATAAAAATTTTATTTAGATAAAAGTAGCAATTATATTAAACAAAGCACTACTGTTTATTCGTGTATTGTTACTGAAGAATGAGAAACATGGTCAAATAAGTACTAAATACGTATAGCATTTCTCTATTTGAGTACTTGATTGAGATATATATTGAACACATATTGAAGGGCTGATTGATCCGCTGGCGCCGGTGAGGACGACGAGGCAGATGCTGGAGGCGATGGACCTGGTGTATGAGGATGTGGCGGCGCCTCCTGAGATGAGGAGGAGCCGGTCGTTGTCGGCGGAGAATTTATGGGCACCGTGGGACATCATGGAGGATGAGAAGGAGGTAAGGATGCGGTTCGACATGCCGGGGTTGTCCAAGGAGGAGGTTAAGGTGACGGTAGAGAACGACATGCTCGTCATCCAGGGAGAGCACAAGAAGGATGACAGCCAAGAAAAGATAGCAGAGGTGAAGTTGCAAAATATATAACTGTCGTTTTCTAAAAACTTTAAGCTAACGAAAAAATTTCATAATTTTTTTAATAAAAAATATATAAAATTTATCGAACTAAAGTCTATTTTGATCTCAGATGTGTCTGAAATAAAAAATAGTCATCAAATGATTTGAATAAAGTAAATTAAAAATTTCTAATTTTAATAATTAAATAATTAGATTAGAATAGATCATGGTGCCAACAAATTTCATACATATTTATCCATTTTATTATATCTTAATATGACAAATATTATTTTAATATTTTATTTTTACCAGAAGAGCACGTGGTGGAAGGAGCGGAGCTTCATTTCATACGACATGCACATTCTGCTGCCGGACTACTGCGACAAAAAAAAGGTGACGGCAGAGCTCAGGCACGGTGTGTTGCTGATCAATGTTCCCAAGATGCCGGAGAGGAAGGAGGTTGTCAACGTTGACGTCAAGGGATAGTTATGTGTACTGTATACCAGCATATATGTGCGTGCATGCATGTTTCTTATTCGTCTTTTTTCTTATTCTGTGTTTAATAAATTTCTGAATAAAAATATATATTTTTCTGAATAAAAAATTTGCTGATTTTACGGTTTTGTAAATTTGGACTATCATTTTAGATTTTACAGATCTGCTCCAATTTAATTATCTATCCAAAATGCTCATGTCCAAAGTACATTAAAAAATTTTCTTTGTAACAGTTATAACACATAGGATATACCCCACCAATCATATTGGGGCTTGTGAGAGGGTAAAATGTCTAATTAACGGTAACTAGTGTACGGACCCGCGC